>OZ017742.1:251602414-254002414 GCA_963969285.1 Odontomyia ornata
TGACAAAACTATTACAATTACAATTCCTATTTGGTCCATCTACTGTCCAAACTCTCGCGGACTATCTGATTTTTCGTTGCTTTACTTCTCGAGTATTCTATTCGAGAAGCAATAGATGCTCAGTAATGTAGTATTTTCTGGAATCATAGACAGGAGCAGCTTCTAAAATGTTGCGGAATGCAGGGTCCAGGTTTTGTAACAATAATTTCCAGGTATAACTTTTATTTTATGCTGCACACCATATTAATTTATAACTTATATGTGGTAATGTATATTTCCAAACGAATTTAGTCTCGTGACTAATGATGAACTTTTGCATGGAAAATACTTGGCCAATGCTTGCAAACACTTCGCAAATGTTTGGCAAATGTTAGGCCTATGCATAACAAATGTCTGGGCCTTCTGAAATCATGCATAGTTTTTATATGAGAAAATTTGTAGGTCTGTCAATAAATTACCAGTGATGGGCCAATGTCAGCAGTGGATCATTAGCTAATGATAGTTCATAAGGACCAGCCAATGCTTGGGCTTGCTGCGATCATTGGCATTTCCTATATGGAATTCCAGCAACTGGTCTGGCTATTGTCTTACCATTCTTACGAGATTCCATCTTCCTCAATATGTATTTACTGGAATATTGAAATCAACAAATTAAGATTGATCAATTCAGTGGGAAATAACAGCTAATATACTGGTAATCACGGAAACATGCTACTAAAGTGCTATTAGATACCAAAGGGGTGCGAAAGTGAATCGCAAGTGGCCAACTGAAGGTACCTCCTTACGCTAGACCATAGAAACACTAGCTTATGAGGATTGCTAACTACAGATGACAAAATCTCTAAGCCTGCTTTCAATGCATAGTGCTTTTTTTTTGTGGTTGAAAGGTGAATGCCCATTTACCCACAGAATGTGGGACTCCCATGCTTGCAAGAAGCCAACTAGACCAACCTCTAAACACTTCCCCTGCCAACGCGACAACCCAGTCCAAAACCATTTGACACATTACTTCGGGCCAAGTCCCGTTTTATTACGCCGTGAGGCGCCTTCAAACTGCGGGATCCGTCTTCTAGCGGGAGGGGGAAGGGAAGAGGAAGTGTCAGACAAGCGATCCCGAAGCCCCAACGCCCCGGCTGCTGTGAGTCCCTTTTATCTTTTAGGGCTGCTCGAACATAATGTGTCACCTGGTTCCATTTGTCAACCGATTTGAGCATCACCGCGACTTTATTATCCGGACTAAGCTCTCCCGTCAAAGGTGTCAAATCGAGAGGGGAGATAAATATTGGTTGTGCATTTTGCCTCCCCCTGGACCCCCTGATGCATAAAATGATTTCTTTTTCATATTCTGAAAGCACTAAGACGTTTCATTTGATGCCCTACATTTTGAGGAAACAAATTGTTTAAGGGCCACTTCGTCGTGAGAAGGAAGCCCCCTTAAAAAAATTTGAAATATTTTTGAGAGACCATCACTTCTGACCTTTTCGCAAAGAATGAGCTTTGTAGCTTCTATAGTTTCTGATGAAACTTCTTGTGGTGCACTGATATACGGGCAGATAGACCAACGGAGGAACGGACAAATGGACAGAGAGGATGCAAAACTAGAAGGTTTTTGTAAAAAAAAATTTCACAAAGCCCTAAAAATAATGGTGGTACATCCAATAACAAAAAAATTAGAGGTTTAAATTCGTTGAAATTTGCTAATAATAGTAGGATTTAGTATTTTCGTCAGTGAGACTGTATTAGTATAATTAAATTGGGTGAAACCAGCCATTTAAGGAGTTCTTTACAAGACCTTTATACTCCATAAATTTCAGTAAAATTTACAGAAGTTAGCCATTTAAATTCCCTCCAATTACAACAATCATATACGATTTTTCTATGGCATCAAACCAGACACCTCACTTTTCAGTGGATTTGCTCCAAATTTTCATATAAAATGAATAACCTTTAAAGCAAGAATATGTTTTTGTGCGTTTCATGAAAGCTTTTCTTGAATTAAATCTTTCTACAAATCTGCATATTTTTAGTTAAGGTCAAAACCCTTCTGACATACGCGTAGTTCTGTCTACCCAACTTGTTTATGCTTCATGGTAGCATTGAGTTGCAGGGATCCCTCTCCCAGCGGGAGGGAAGAAAAATATGCCAAATGCTACAAAGCAGACCCCTCCACCCTTGTGACCTCTTCTTAGCAATAAAAACAGCCCCATCATAAAATGCTACATAGTTCCATTTGTTAACTGATCTGAGTATCTCTCTGATTAGGCTGCCTGGAGAGAGCTCTTCAAATTTCTTTACGAGGTTATTGTACAGCCCGTCACATTCTTTGTAAGCAAAAATTATGCGCCAAGTGTCACCAACCCTTACAGTCTAAAAGACATAATTGGTAGGTCGAGACTTGCCAATCTTGCACAGATAAGACTGAAAACATCCAACCCACTGAAGAGCTGGGTCAGATAGAAGTCAGTCGTACCATAACTATTGTACAATTGCTCCATGGCCTCAGGCTAGGAATGAGGTGTGCGATATATCTCCCCTTTGCGTCATTTACTCAAAATTGTTACCAATGAACGAGTGGAGGTTGTCTCTCTTTAAGCGCAGCTGCTTCCTTATCTTCTTTCCTCGTGTGAGGGTAGTTTTTACGGCACTCGCTCACAAGAAGAGCGATGGATATAAAGCCTGCAATCACTAGCACCATTGACTCAGAGGAAGCCTGATATGCAAATGCTACCCTCAACGCTGCTCCCGTGGCTGGTGTTTTTGATACAGCTCCTTGCCAAGATTGGTGCTCCATATTTGCAATCCACATGACAATACAGACTGTAACACACTCATCAGAAGTTGTCTTCTTGATGATATAGGTCTCTTACGTAAGGCATCAGTAAACTGAGTGCCAAAACACTGCAGCTTTACCTGCTTTTGCCCTGATTCACTCAGAAAAATTCATCTATGGGCCTATCAGAACGTTAAGGTAGTTCACAGCTAGTTTCGACTTAACTTGCACTTCCTTAATATTTATTGCCCTTTATCTAGTGATTATTTTCTTTGTCAGAATGACAATTTTGGTTTTCTCCAGCGTCTGGCTTAATCCATAAGCGGCCATCTAGTCCCTCACATTTTTTTTTTGGTTAGATGTGAATGTCATTTACGCACTGAGTGTGGAACCCAATAAACACCTCCTCTGTCAGCCCAAAAACCCGGCCTGAAACCGTTTGACACATTACTTTGGGCCAAGTCTCGTTTAATTACGCCATCAGGTGACAATCAGAGGACCGTGACTTACCAATCTTGTGCAGGTAAAACTGAAAAAACCAATGTCCGCTCAAAAACTGGGTCAAATAGAAGTCAGTGTCACCATTACTTCGATTGAGCCACGGGTTTAGATCCAGGATGAGGCACACAGCTCACCTTCACCCACCCAATTCACCCAAGCCTGCTGCCAATCTTTGAAAGAGTGCTGTCTCTCCTCGCGTCCTCGTTTCGACGCAGGCAAATAGCGCGGCACTCTCTAGCAAGGAGGGCAACAGGTATCGCACCTGCAATAACTCTCACCACCAAATCAGAGACTGTGGGATATCCCCCACTTAGCACATTAACATACCAAATCCAAGTTGCATTTGTTCAACTGTACATCCCGGGACCAGTACCGCGACGTCATCAGAATAACTGATCAAGCGTGACTCATCTGGCAGTTTAAGTCTCAGTTGCTTATTGTACGTGATGTTTCACAGGTCTAGGCCAAAGATGGAGCCTTGTTCAACATCCGATGTAACTTACATCCTTCACTGACCCTCTTTCATATCAAAGAGTAGCTCCTTATTTGTGAGATAGTCTCTCAACATCTGCATAAGATACTCTGGAACTTGAAAAGGAGCTTCCAGTGCTTCAAGAATATCTATTCACTTAGTGAAATCGAAAGCATTTCTGACATCAAGCGTCAATAACATGAAAAATTGTTGGTTAGGCTGTGAGCCTCCCCTTTTTGAACTGGACTCATCACCTCTACAGTCACATCAATAGTAGAGTGCCCTGCTCTAAAGGCGTACTACCAAGGAGATGGTGTTAGATAGACATCAGGGGATTTTCCCTCGATAAATCTCTCGAGCACTTTCCCGGCCGTGTCCAGCACGCATGATCAGTGATATGCAGATGCAGAATCAAAATTCCCCTTCACATTGCAGACTTGCATGAGTCTTGCTACTTTCCATCGTTCCGGAAAAGCCCCTTCACGCAAGCAAGGATTGAATATACAAAGCAGCAAGTCAGGGCAAAGATTGCAGACAAGCTACAATACTTCAGCAGGAATGCTATTTGGTCCTAGTGCCTTTTTTGCTTTGGTGGATAAAACTGTCTTTTTCAGTTCCATCCTCATGAAATGTGGGCCTTCTACTGGAGTCTTGATATGGAGTGTATTGATATGTGCAGGGAACAGAGACTGAATGATCTAGTCCATATTTTTTGCTTCATATAGGCAGGGCTTCTGTAGGATGCTGGGCCTCCACGTAACCAACTTGTACCCCAGACCCCTATTCATATCGTCTACAAGGTCTTACCATCATCAGCCCTTAGTCTTGTTAATTAGCTTGTGAAGAGATTTCCTGGCAAATTCGTATGCTGCTAGCCTTAGATAAAACCATAAAATGTTGCTCCTGACCACCTCGCCTACACAACATCATATCCTTGTCCATGGCCCTGCACCTATTGGTGGACGCATCTTCGAATCCAGATAGTGCAGCTGCCAGATTTATCAAGATACCTGGTTTGCGAATTCTTGTCGTGAAGTTGCTCACTGAGCAACAGCAAGCCAGCCTTCATATTCTTCGCAAGCTGCTCATGCAAACCCTGAGCATTTCTGCAGGTTCACTTGTGGTATTCGGCTCATTGGCATACTTATGTGACTTTGATTAGGGCCTCTTTTTAAACCCTACATCTCTTGGACCTGAACACGTGATTGAGGTCACCAGATTCTAGCTTAATATCCTTTCAGAGAAAGTACTGTGCCTCAACCGCCCATTTGCCTCTTTTGTGCACCATTTGACTGCAATTATAGCACACAAGGCTCCTGTTGGGTCCACTACAGCCGTTTGTTGTATGTCCGTATTTGAGAAACCTAAAGCAGCCGAAAGAAATTGGTCTTCTCCGTACTCTGCACATAAATCAACCTATTTTGGTTTTGCTCTTTACTAGGATTTATTTGGCATCTTTATCGAGCAAGTTGACAACGGCGTGTCAGTCTAAATTTGACTTCACTGAAACTAGAAAACTCCCATTTGATGGCTTCCTCTACCTTGGTTTTGAGGGTTGCCATCGGCTCAAAGGAGACAATTGCCATCGGCTCAAAGGAGACAATGGTTACTCTAGTCCCAAGAGCCTTCTTGTGAAATTCATCCTTATTGGCACCATCTGGTTCAAATTCCACCAGCAAGCCTTCGGCTTGGGTAGGTCGTGCAGCACCAATAGCAGTTTTGGTGTCATCTAGCTTGACCGTTCCTTTTATTTCACACAGCACATCTGCGTACGATCTGCCTACAGGTGGCTTTATAAGTAGTGCCTCTCATGGGGATTCGCGTCGTGGTTTGTGTTTTGGTTCTCGCATTATATCGGAAGAACCTTTGTTGTTCCCTTCTGTGGAAAGCTTTTTGTCAGCTTTTTCATGAAGAAGCTTTTTGGCCATTTTTTTGGTTACCTTAGTTAGCACAAATTTAAACTCCTTGTCAGGACTAGCAACTTTGTTTGGCGCCTCGTTTTTCCTCCTCTTTTTAGGGTCAGCTTCAATTGGGCTGCCTGCCATCCTTTTGCTACTATCAGAAGGTAAAGCCACTGGTGCTCCACTAGTGGGCTCTGGATGAAGTTTGCCTTACTCAATTGCTGCATCACTATCCAACGGACTCTGTTTTGGAAGAGCACCCACTCGAGGGGCTATGGTAAGGACATTTGCTCACCAAGATTACGCTGACATGGCTTTGATAATCACCATCCAGATTTTCTTCGTATTCTGCAGCTTAGTGCAACTTTCATCATAACTTCAGACATCGACCATTAAACTGTCTTAAGGTTTAAAAAACTGTCGTTACTCATTAATTTACCAATCACGAGTACAAATCCTTCCATAATTAATTAAGGATCCAATTTTGTCGCAATAAATCTCAGGAGTAAATATTTGTGTCTACTCCACATAAATAAACCAAAGTTTCCCCAGCAAAAAAACAAAGGTAAAATAAACGAAGGAAAAGCGCGCAAAACAAAGACGTTTAAATTGAAATTAATTAATTATTTTTTTTTTCTTCTGCTTATTTTCATAAATCCCAAAAGACATGAATTACCTGAGATTATTCCATTTTCTCTCTGGTCTTATCGTTTCAATTTTCTTTTGGGTCCTAATCGTGTGTCAAGGCAAAAATCCTTGCTGAAATGAAATTCTTTCATATTTGATGTAGAATTTTATCAAATAAGAGTGTATCTTGTGGAACTTCTCTAATTTTCCTTTCAGACGCAATTTCTGTGTATAAATGTGGGTTTGTTTGTTTATATTTGTACGTATGTATGCGCAAGAAATATAAATCAAGCTTTTTCCCAGCATGCAGCGAAATTAAATCTAAACAAATTAAAGAGATTGTTGAAGAAAATCATTTCAAATGCCACGAGCTATTTTGGATGTTGTTCATAATTGAGTTGAAATAATTTGTATTTGGTCATTTAAGGAACATGTTGAGTTATCTTGGGATGGTGGATGTCGTATAAATCTTTTTATAGGGGATTTATCAAGGACATCTGAATCTTCACATGAAACAAAAATGTATGATGTTCACATTCTTTACGAATATATTCGTTTTGTATATTCCTCATTTATAGACTTCGCCGCTACAAATTCAATATACGAGCCTATCTCTGGAATCTGAGATACTCATACAAAGATATTAAATTAATCATTTGCCTTTTGTTTTTGATGGTTATTATTTCTATTTCGTCCTGATGTTTCACTACGTTAGATGAATTGTTAGATTAAAGTTACAATGGCAGAAATGTCAAAAAGAGTGGAGAAGAGAAGAGCGATAGGGAGGAAATCGTATCAAGTGTTAACTAAATACAGACGGATGATACATTTGCTTAAGACTCGAGTGGTTCTGCACAGGATATCGTTTTTGGCAATATATCATGCAATCATGATTGCCTGTTCAAGAAGGACTAGATTTGAAAATTTATGTTTGCCTAATTTGTAAGATACTCTTCAAATATGGAGAGGAAAACCCGATGCGTATATCTAGGACTTCATCTTCTTAATTCGTCAAAATCGTATATTTTTATGAAAAATGAGTAAAATACAGTTAAGTTTGTTAGTTTGAAAGCACCTTTGATTTATTTTTGGTACTGAGTTTAAATCTAGATATCAACAAAAAAATATTGCTTCAATCCTGCAATATCTTCTTTGTTGGCGGTTTTTAACGTTTAACGCTAACATAATCATCTTTTTAGAAATAAATTCCACGTTAAAAGCCAACGTAAATAAAATATCACTATTTACGTGTTCGTCTGCTTAATTTTCTATAACTTGTACAAACCTCCAGTGTCTCGGAACGATACACGACAGAGATTTGTCATCCCTACACAATTGCTGCAATCGCCACTTGACGTCGGCCATTCGATTTTGACCATGTCTGCAGACAATGATCTGTACAAGCTCGCGGCTGCAGCTGACAGAATTCTTAGCTACGGTGCAATCGACACAACAGCTGAGCTCCACTCTCAAAATATCGTACAACATGTCATAATGTCGTCAACATTGGCGTACAAATATCGGAAATGCGAACAGAGATGCAACCAATGTCAGTACTCATCACTCCATACAAGAGCCCCAACTGCAGCACACAAACAAAAGGCCAACCATTGTATTTTTACCACACGCGTTCCGGCAGGCTGCAAGCAACCAGGCCATTTTCAGACCGTGTGGTCGGGAAACTTATCAGATCATTAGCTCACCAGGCGAGCGCTAATCATATTTTTCAAAACCGCCTGGAAATACTCAAACCCACTTCACACCTAAAATTTTCAATGCCTGTGCTCCCAGTATCTGCGGCTCGGACGAAGTGTAATTAAGGTGCCTGCGGATTGTTTGCAGCAAACGGCTCACCGATCGACACATACGGAAAGGACACTCAACATGTAATTTGGGCTTCAACGCCGTTTTCAAAGGCAGTCTCGTATTGCAAAAGTGTCGCACCCAATCAAAGGAGCAGATTTCTTTCAACGTTACGGCTTGCCAGTGGATATCAGAAACCAACAACTATCTGACTCCTCCGCTAAAATTGCAGTTGAAAGTCACAATTACACGCTCCCTCATGAATTCGTCTCCAGTATTAGGAGGAACTCTCCGTATCATAAGCTCCTCTAAGAGTTCCTGAGTGTAACTGAACCCTCCATCACTACAAATGCAGTAGATCACTTGCTCTATCACCAAATCACTACCACCGGTCCAATCATAGCCGAGCAACCTCGGCAACTGAACCAGGAGAAGTATAAAGCCATGAAACCGAAATTCAAATGACTACTGGATAAATAATTGTGTCGCCCCCTGCACCTCGTCCACAAGAAGCATGGCTCTTGGCACCCATGCGGGGACTACCGACAATTAAACACTGTCAGTATGCCAGATAGCTACCCAATGCTCCATTTCCAGGATAAAACGTTTAATCAAGGCGGCAAATGCATTTTTACTAAAATCAATCCGCTCAAGGCTTTCCACCAGATCTCAGTAAGGAAGGAGGATATCCCTAAAACTACTGTTACAACTCCGTTCGGGTTTATGAATTTACGGTGATAACAATCGGTCTGCGCAATACGGCACAAGCCTTTTAGAGTTTCATGGATCAGGTGCTCTAGAGTCCTGAGTTTTGTATCTGCTGCGTAGACGATATTCTGGTAGCTTCCAAATCAAAGGATCAACATATTAAGCATCTACGGCTGGTTTTTGAGTGCCTCGCCAAGTACGGAATGATAATCAAAATGGCGAAGTGTACTTTTGAAGTTAAGGTCGAGGATTTAGGACACACTATCATTGCGAGTGGCATATCGCAACCATTCTCAAGTGTCTAGCTGATCCGGAACTGTATCAAACCAGCAACGATGAAGGAGCTTCGTCGATGGTTGCCATCATTATATTCTACCGGTGTTTCATTTGAGGTGTAGCTAGTATTCAAGCACCATTGAACAGCTATTTTACCTCTCCAGTCGTGCAAAGACAGCTGAGTGGATACTGCACTATTATTCGTAGTAATTTTCCAGGCAAATCAGCCACTCAGGCTTGCTACAGATGCAGCAGACATAGTGGTCAGCGCAGTGCTTGAACAGAGGCAAACAGGCAAATGACTACCACTTGTATTCAACCAACAGAAGCTTTCAAAAGCAGAAACCAAATACAGCTTATACGAGTGCCAACTGTTTGCCATATACAACAGCATTCACCATTTTCGCCATTATTTGGAAGGCGAAAAGTTTCATATTCTGACACTCATTCAAGCTTTCGCACTACCATCCAGCAAGGCATCACCACGCTAAAATCGACACGGGAGCTTCGTGTCTTAATTTTTCACCGACGTACGATACATCTCAGGGGAGTCCAATAAGGTCGCAGATACCATTTCACGGGTTGAAACAATTTCAATGCCAGCATCAATAAGTATTAATGACTTTATGCACGAGCAACAAAAAGATGCTAAACTGCTAGAACTCAACAATTCCACGTCACTCCAACTAAAATCAGTCACTCCTTCATCCGCACCCGTTTGTACCAGAATCATTTCACAGGGTGATATTTGAGATTTTTCATCAGCATTCAAATGGCCGTATAACATTCAAATCCACCGCAAATAGGGTTTGTTTTTACAAACATGAAAAAGGCACATCAGAGTTTTGGCCCAAAGTTGGGTGCCTTGTTAGCGGTCAAAAATCGGGCAAAACACAAGAAATTCGATACAGACGAGCTCTTGCAACATGTGTGCCTAGACATTATCGACCATCCCAAGAATTAAAATACTGTCTTACCTTAATCGACCGCTTTTCCAGGTAGCTGGAGGCAATCCCGTTGGTCAACCAAATGGCAGAAACTGTGGCCAGGACATTCTAAAATAATTGGGTTTGGCGTCCTACTCACGATAATAACGAATCAGGGCACGCGATTCGAGACATCGCTATTCAAAGCGTTAGCTCCCTTCATCGAACGCCATTGAACCAGGACGTCAAAATAATCGAAAGATGGCACTGTTCGCTCAACGTAGCCATCATGTGCTGCGAACAAAATCAATCCTGGCCTGAATTACTTTTACAATGATACTCGGCTTACACCAAACCCTCAACCAGGACCTGTCAGAAATAATGAACTAGCTTCGTTCCACTGCAACAACACACCACAATTCTCAGGCACCATATATTAACAAGGGCCTCGGTAATTGCTCGCCCATACTCTTCAGGAACGATGCAGTAAAGCGACCCTAAACTCAGCCGTATTCGGAACCTCACAGAGTCCTTAGGAGAACATCTGGCGCGCTCAAATCTGTTGACATTAATGGGCACACTGCAAACATTTCCACAGAGCAATTCAAGCCTGCGTTCATGGAATGTACTCTCAATTAAGTGACACATCATCTCCAAGAGATTCCGATGCGTAGTAGACCTTCTCGGGTTATCGCTTCCTGCGAATAGCGCCTTCAACTGTCTCAGTCCATTGACCGCATCACCCAATTTCGAAATCCGCGCAGTGATGAACTGTCTTTGTTGACCGAGTCAGACCAATGTTTTCTCGGTTTCCCCACTGGTCTCCGGCCTTCAGTTCTCCCAACGAATACCTTTTAGGGTATCCGATTTATGTGTCCAGCCCATTGCAGCTCCCACAGTCTTACAATCGTTGAGGCCTCCAGTTCGTCAAAAATTTTATACAGCTCATGGTTGTCTCGAATTCGCCATTGGTCCCCGTATAGCTTCGCTCCGATTATTTGGTTCAGAACCCGTCACTCAAAGGCGTTCAATATATTTGCGGGTGCTTGAGTTATGTGTATGCAGCTGGTCTTCAGGATCGTCAACACTGAAAAATATATTTTATTTACGAGCTGTATTCTTCGGCGTATTTCGCCTCTTTCATTGCTGGTTTTCCATATGGCTATTATCAGTGTTTAAATGCAATCATCATCCCGGATAAATATCCCATCACTCATCTCAGTGACTTTGCTCACAGACTGAGTGGATACACCGTATTTTCGATGCTTGAATTGACGCGGGCATACCATCAAATTTCGGTGGATACTGAGGATATTTTGAAGATGGCAGCTATAATGCCATTGGAATTAGGCAAGTCTAACGTGATAACGTTTGGTTTATGTAACGCCACGCAAGCCTTTTACCGCTACAATGACTTCACTTTACAAGGCCTACATTTTTGCTACTCGTACAACGTTCTAAAACACATGAAGAACAACGCGAGCATTTGAAAATCATTCTGGACAGACAGCGTGGGCAAAGCAAATCTATAAATTTAGAGGAATATACATTTGAGAGGCCGAAAATTGAATAACTTTGGCTTTCTCATCAAGCTGCAAGGTATGAGGTCCCTTCCAACAAGATTTGAAACGGTCCTAAACATTAATTAGCTATCAACTGTCATAGAATTGCGCAGATATCTAGGAGTGATTAATTTTTACTGCAAAACGCTGAAAATGCAGCATCTATTCAAGCACTCCTACTTGAGTGCCTCGTCAGAACAAGAAAAGAGATAACCGTGCCATCGTATTGAAAGCCGTTAGCAGATGTAGCTTTCGAGAAATAGCAGCACCAAATTTCCAATGCCACATTACCCCGACATCTGGTCGATAATGCAGTGTTGGTAGTCAAATGCGACATTTCTGACACCAAAGAATTTTAGCGAAGTGCAACCCAAGTACTGTACTGATGATTGAAAACTGTAGGTGATTTACAGCACCATAAAATTCTCGTTATTAAAACTGATCATAAACAAATCATATATGCCTTCAACCAAAAAGCTAACAAAGCATCTACGAAATAACTTACCCACCTGGATTTCATTGGGCACTTTTTGGCAAATGAAGGAGCTTATATGTAGGATATGTTAATGGCCAAGAATGTCAAAAGCCATCCTCAAATGGGCTAGGGCATGCCTTGCACGTCAGTGAAGTAAAATTGGACGACATACCAGGCCTACACAAGGCCAAATTAAAATGCCTGATACAAGCTTTTGTTTTGGTTGGGAGGCGAATGCCATTTACGCACTGAGTGAGGAGCCCCATGCCGGCAAGTGACTGAATTGCCCACTCAATACCTCCCCTATCAACCCGAGAGCCCAGCCTTGAACGGTTTTGGACGTTACTTCAGGCCAGGTCTAATTTTGTTACTCCGTTAGGCACCTTCAAATTGAGGGATCCCTCCACTAGCGGGCAGGGGGCAATTGCCAGACAAGCGATTCCCAGCCCCGGCGTCCCCAGCTGCTGTGAGTCCCTTTTATCTTTGAGGACTGCCCGAACATAATGTGCCACCTGGATCCGTTTGTCAACCGACCCAAGCATCACCGCAACCACACTATCTGGGGTGAGCTGTTCTGTCTCTCTGTAGAGGGTCCCGTCCCAGCTTATCCCATTTTTTGCACGCAAAACATGTGTGGTTCGCATTGCCCTCCTCTCCTTGCCAAAATCTACAATCAGGGGACAGTGACTTACCACTCTTTTTTTCTTTTTATTTAAAATTATTTTATAGAATAAATTCCAATTAAAAAATAACTACACTGAAAGTTATCTAAAAAAAAGCTACAATTTAAGGCAAAATAAACATTATTACAAAAAATAATTTAAATGAGGTAACACAATAAAATTAATAATTAAGAATCCTACGCAGCTTGGATTTAAAC
The DNA here is from genome assembly GCA_963969285.1 of Odontomyia ornata. Lineage (NCBI taxonomy): Eukaryota > Metazoa > Arthropoda > Insecta > Diptera > Stratiomyidae > Odontomyia > Odontomyia ornata. Next base: position 251,615,316 of record OZ017742.1, read on the forward strand.
ACTGCGAGCGACTCGAAAGGTGGACCAAGCTGAAGGTATTAAAGGCCACGGATGAGTTGGACCAATGAGGGAAGATAAAAAGCCTCGAGTAAGCCTAAGGGGGTATTGTTGCTTAACTCCAAGGAAGGGATGCAAAGGTATATAAAACGTTCACTATTTTGACGGTAGGATAGTTTGTATTTATAGAAAATCGAGCCAGTAAATTTTCTCTGTACGGATTCAATGGCATTCGAAAGGTATGTGTGACGGGGAGACCATATTTGACATGCGAATTCTAGAATAGAGTGAACGAGTGAGATAAATAGACGGACACATGTTCGAGTTCTAGAAGCAGTGTGGGAATAGTGCAGAACAAAGCCCGCGATTCGAGCTGCTCTAGGTGCCATATAGGCGATGTGGTGTTCGAATTTCAGGAGTTAGTCATGCGATACACCAATATCCTTAAAATGGTCAACTGATAAAAATACTGAACCACTAATCGAATAATATCATTTTTGAGTATCAAGCAGTCATTCATAGAGCGAATGATCCTGAAAATTTTAAGATCGTCGGCATAGAGAAGACAGTTGGAAGTTAAAACACTAGAAATGTCACTGATGAAAAGGTTGAATAGAAGAGGGCTTAGGCACGCCAGAAGCCTTGGCGAAGGGGACAGAAGAGCACCCATATTACCGAACAAGAACGGTTATAGGAACTGATCCAGATAAGAAGGGAACCGGATATTCCGTATTGACCAATTTTATTTTTTAAAGTTTGGTGGTCAATGCTGCCGAATGCTTTGGCGAAATCGGTAGAAATCATGTCAACTTGGCAACTGGAAACTAGAGCAAGAGCAATGAAATTGGAAAACTCTAGTTGATTAGTAATAGTTGAACAACCTTTTATGAACCCATGCTGCTTAACGGAGAGATTTGTATGGAAAGCATCGTAAATTCTGGATTGGAGAGTCCTCTCTAAAATTTTGCCAAAGGATGACAGGAGAGATATTGGCCGATAGTTCAAAACAGAATAACGATTGCCAGATTTATGGATGGGGAAAATATTAACACGTTGCATCTGCAAAAATACCACCCAAAAGATACAATTTAAAAATCAAGGATAGAGGAAAACTCAGAGAAGAGCAAAGCAATTTGATGGAGGTTAGGAAGGCCATCAGGTTCTATAGGCCCGCTTGCATCTATCAAGGGGATGATATTTTCCACTTCTACAGAATTGGTAGAGATAAAGCCGAAATTGAAGTGAGCTGGACCACAGGGATTTATGGAACAAGGAAAGGAGGATCTGAAATTGGATGAAAAACATCGGCAAACAGATCGCATATGTCTTGATAATTAGAGGCTGTTTTATTAAGCAATGATACTGAATTAGGAAGAGTGTTGGAAGATTTAAGTGAATGAACATATGACCAAAAGGATTAAGGGTTATTGAAGCAGATGAAGACTTCCGTGGACTAGTAATACGCAAGTAAAGTTTAGGAAATAGCGCTCTGGGCATCAGCTCGAAGAAGTTTGTAACTTAAAAGATCTACATTGGATCCCGATCGAAGGTAAATTTTACAGGCTTTATTTTCTACATGCAGTACTTATGTGACATCAGCATTGAACCAAGCTGGATGCTTATGACTTGGCGCACAAGTAAATAGCCTAAACTGAGCAATACCATTAAACAGCGTAGAGCAGAAAGATTGTACAGCAAGGCCGGGATTAATTGGATCCAAAAGAGAAGCCCAAACAATGTTCGCAACCGTTGATACTATTCCTTCGAAGTTTGCTTTAAAAAAGTTAAAACCACGAGGGTTTGTTTCCCGGTGCAAACGTATTGAATGCACCGTTAATTATGTTCCTAGTGTAGGATGATGAATATCCGGTCTAACATACGGCAACACCGCCAAAGAAATCGGACCGATGGAAGATGGATTATTTGATAAAATTTGTTCGAGGATTTTTTTGTTAGCATTTAATACAGGATTGAGTTGAGCGGACAAAGGGACAAGAAAGACGAAAGAGCAATGGAAATTTCATCAACTGAAGTTATAGAAGAAGCGATCCAGTTTACCGATGGCATGTTGAAATTACCACAGATAAGGAATTTGAGAGAAATATTTTCATTATTTATAATGCAATATCATAGGAGTTGAGTGACATATTACAGGGAGCGTATCGACATATGACGCAAACTCGAAGATTGGTAGAAAGGTTTATTTGGACTGCAATACTTTCTACAGGTGAAGAAATTTTCAAATCAGAGCAACGTGAAGTTTGAAAGCTATTGTCCACCGCTATTAGCACACCCCCACCATCTGATTTCCCGCATAAAAGGCGATCCCTATCTTGTCTAAAGACTACATGAAGAGAAAAAATTTCTTCATCCATAAAGTCATTTCTCAACCAATTCTCAGAAGAACAGAGTATGCCATCGTTGGCAATGTAAGATGAAAGAATTGTTGCCTTCAGCTTGGTCCTCAAACCACGAAAATTTTGATAAAAGAAAATGAAAGAGACCAACGAATCAAAGCAATTTACTCTTTCCGTTTAGACTTGTTTGATGGATGAAAATCTTTTTGTGGAGTCTGCTCAAAGCGTTTTACAAAAATATCAGGAGACCAGAAATCTAGATAAAGCAAGAATGATAAGTTTGCTGGAACTGTAAGTTTAAAAGAGCCAACAATACGTTTTCGTTGGTACAGCTCCTAAGAAATGGGCTTCTGGAAGAGTGTTGAGCATGGTCTTGATTTGGAAGATTATTAGATTAGATTGTTGGCGCTAGGAGTATTTACCATCGTTTTGTTGCTGCTGGTACGAATTAAATGACTAACGTTCGATATAAATTGAGTCTTTCCCTATTTAACAGGTTGTATTGTTGCAGAAGAGTTAGCACGTGCAGCAGTTGCGAGTTTAAATTGCTGTTAGACTCCACAGGATCCATGTTATCATATAAGCTAAATAACGGTAAAGGATTCGATTGGCTGCGGTTCAGAGGCAACGTAAGTGGTAATAGCGGCTGTTCTTCAATGTCCTGAGTCGGAACAAGTTGCAATATTTTCTTCTCCGCATTACTAAGCATCTCCCTTAATTTGAGCACAGAGGATGAAAGTATATCCACAGTTGATTTAGCCTTATGAAGCCAGTAAACACCGGTATCCTTTTTCATGATTACGTCAGCAGTGAGTTCCAACCATTCTACGCACTTAGCATGAAATGGCAATCCGCAGAAGCCAGGACAGGTGACTAAAATTGTTTTATTGTTTTTATCAATACATATTCGGGCTGCGCAATTCACCATGATGCAGATGTTAACGCTATTGGTGAATAGGAGACCTCGCATGATTTCAGGAAATAAGTCGTATATATTTCAATGCTTCAGTCAGAAGCCACGACCACCACACTACATAGTATATAACTGCAGTGAAGATTTATTTGTTTTGAGTCGTACATGTATAAAATGATAAGTGAGGGCACAAAACACACATCTAAAACATGTGCAGGTACAAACCGTCTAGCACAAAATGAAATCAATTAGGCAGTATAAAAGCAAAATTAGTTGGGCGATTCTCACACAGATGACGTTGCCAACTTGACAAGATTGTAATAAAATTGTAACTAGTACCTTTGTCTAGAAGGAAATAAAGGTACGAGAGCACTGACTAAAGGTACAAAAGCACAGTCACTTAAGCCAAGAAGTACATTCCTATGAAACACCAGGAACTAGGCTTCGAACCTTGTAAGTCTGTGAGAAAACAATCGCGGTTGGACGCCAGAAAAATCAAGAACAATGCACAGCGTAATTGAACACGTCGGATATGTACGATCAGCTTTGAAAGTTTGGAGCTCTTGTGAAGATAAGAATGAAAATACCCACGCCTACTCAAAACCTGAGTCAGAAAGAAGTCACTCTTACCATTTCTTCGATTCAGGTATGGTCTCACATAGCTTGATGCGGCTTTTATGCCTTTACCTTTCTGACCACGCTCACCACCTCTGCAATCACAGAAATTGTTGAACGGGTTGGTCTAAAGCCATACTGCCGAGAAGATAGGTCCCCAGTGGCATGAATCACGTCAGTGAGTCTTCCCTTGATGAGTTTCTATAACACTTACCCAGTATTGTCTAGCATGCATAACGGGCGGTATGCATAACGGGCGGCTCGGGATTTCCTTTCCCTTGCTGATCAGCACGAGCATCCATCTTACCGAGAAAACCCCATCTCGTAGGCAAGTGTTGAATGTACTGAGCAATAAGTCAGGACAATGGTGATAGATAAGTTTCAACATATCAGCTGGATCACCAACCAGACCTGTAGCCTTCCTCTTCTCCAGTGAACGTACTGTCTCTTCCAGTTCCGGCTATATGAAGAGTGGACACTCGAATTCTGTTTCACCATTGACAGCGTCAACATAGATGAGATGGGCGGCGAAAAGTGCCCGCACTATCTCGTCTATCTTTTCTGCATTATGTACGTAAGGCGTCAATGGGGTACAAAGCCGACACATTCCTAGCTTGTTGCCAAGGCCACATGGATCGTTGTTCACATTGTCCACTAGATCTTATCAGCTGCAAGCCTTGCTGTGGTTAATGGACTTGATATGCTGATATTTGCATTATGTATGCAAGGTTTCCATAGGGAACCAAACTTCCGCATAACTACCTTGTAGCCAAGGTCCCACGGATCCTTGTTCACATTGTAAACTAGATCTTGAGAGTAGCAAGCCTTGCTGTAATTAATCAATTTGTGAAAATATTTCCTGGCCGACTTATATCTGCGATCCGGTCACATGCCTCGTCACGGTTCCATGCCCGTTGAGCCTCACACTGAGGCTTGTGACACTCCCTTCGCTTTTCAGCGATTTCAGTTGACCACCAGTACATTGGGGGCTTGTCGTACTGGAGTTTTTGATGTGGTATAGAAGTGTTGCAAACAGTCGTAATGATGCTCAAAGTTAAGTTCACCACGTCTTAAGCTGCCTTTTCTTCCATCTCCTGCGAATCACCCTGCAGCGGAGCAGCTGCTGTGAGCACCTCGACAAACCTCTCGACGTCCATACTTCCAATGTTGCCCCCAATTATAAGAAGTTGAGAGCACGGACGTTGGAAGACAACATCACTGATCTCAAGCAGAATGCACTGATGATCACTGGCTGAGCAGGCCTCTCATACTCTGTAATTGTGTATCCTCCGTACTGAGGACTCTAAAGCGAGTGTCACGTCAGGTATGGTCCTTTACAGCCAAAACAGCGGAAAGTCGGTATATTTCCGGCGTTTAGTACGACGAGCGCCATCGTGGCCGTCATTCCTAGGATTCGTTTTCCCCGCAAATCTGTTTGTGGTATGCCCCATTCGATTGCTTCAGCGTTGAAGTCTCCCACAATGAGCACATTGCCGTCTGCGTTTGAGACAGCACATTCTAAAGCATTAAGCTTGGCTTGGAAAGATGATATTGAATCGTTTGACGTTAGGTAAATACTGAAACAAGTGGTCCCTGAGCTCTGAACATACAGGAAACCATCCCCCTGTCCACAGCCCTCTGCCGTGAAATCACTGTTCCAAACCCAGATGGTGGCAGTACCAGTTTCATCAGGATACCATGATGTAGAATTGTTATCATGTTGGTGCTCACTCAGCAGTAAAAATGCAGCTTTCATTCCCCCACAAACGGCTCAATCAGATTTTGGGTGGTTGAGCTGCGGCGTAGGTTTAGCTGCAGGATGTGGGTCATCGAAGCTTTAATTTTTCCTTTGTCCGGGCTTCCTGGAAATCCCGATATGTCCTTGATCCCGGGAAGTGCCCAAGATCCAGTCTTGGATCAGCATCCTTGCAAAGAATACAGTGTGCCTGTTTTGTACACTCTTTTCTTTTATTTCACCGCATTTGTGATATAAAAAATTTTTAATTGTAACTTATGCGGTATAACCATAGCCAAGGCATTTAAAACATTGAAGAGCGCTGCTCTTTGCCATATCCTGCAAATAGTCCATTCTATACTTACTTATCCCTTATTTAAGAAATTGTTCGGCGTCCTTTTCGATCAAGTCACTGACAGCCATACGTTGTCCCCTATGATTTTCTGATGTCAGCATTGCTTTGACTAGGGGACTCCCTTTTGATGGCTTCGTCTATCTTGGCCAAGCCCATGACGCAGCCAATGTCTCTTATTTCGATTGTTGCCTCAAGCGAGGCTACAGTTGCACTTTTGCCGATGACTCTTTATTGTCAGCCTCTGCTCTGAATTCAGCCAGTATGTGGCCCAACTGTAGTGATTGTATTGCTTGAATAGCAATGTTTTTGTTTTTAGGCCTTATATTTTCCGTTATATCCCGCAGCGTTTTTGCGTAGGATTGGCCAACTTGGAGTTTTACGAGCAGTGTCTGCTGCCGGGGTCTTTAATTGGGCTTTTTAGCTCCTGTTTCGCATTAAATCTTTTTCTTGTTGGGCGTTTGCTTGAATTTTATTTTCTGGCACTTTTTGAAGGAGGTTCTTTGTGGCTTTCTTGGCTACTTTAGTCGGCGCTATCTTGAGCTCCTGATCTAACATTCCATGCCCATCAAGTGCCTTTTTCCTCCTACTTTCATTCCAATCTCCTTTGACTGGGCTAAATGCTGTTCTTTTTTTAGGTTTTTGTAAAATTATTTTACAAAATCCTATCAAAATCGTGACCTCCGTCTACTTAAGCTAGAAACATCAAATTTTTTTGTCCCCGGTCAGATGGGGCCATATTTTAACGAATTCATCCTTTAAACAATCCAATAACGCTCTATAATAATCGCTGTTGATTTTCTGGCCCTTTTGGAGGTAATCAATGAGTATTATACCATGCGCATCCCAGAATACTGATGCCATAACCTTGCCAGCTGACTGTTGTGTTTTCTTCACGTTGGATTCGGTTCATCGTGTGCAGTCCACTCAGCTGACTGTCAATTGGACTCCGGAGTGAAATGATGGAGCCATGTTTCATCCATCGTCACATATCGATGCAAAAATTCAGGTTTATTGCGCTTAAAACAGCTCAGAATCATTAACAGGTTGTTGCTTTTGATCGATTGTGAGCTCGCGTGGCACCCATTCCGCACACAGCTTCCAAATGTACTAATATTCGTGAATGATATGATGTATACATTCAAATGATATTTTCACAATGTCTGCTATCTCCATCAACTTCACTTTAAGGTCATTCAAAATTATTTTGTGAACTTTTTTGATGTTTTTGTCGCTGACAACCTCTTTTGGGGTCCACTGCGTTCACCGTCTTCGGTTGCTCATTTCACCACGTTTAAACGTAGCATACCAATCAATGATGGTTGATTTTCCTGGTGCAAGCCCCGGAAACTCTTCATCAAGCCAAGATTTTGCTTCAACTTCTTTTTTTTCATCTTTTCCAAATAACAAAAGTAGCTACACTCACAACGCAATACCTCACAACCTAATTGTCGGACTGCTGTCAAATTTTGACACGTAACGTTTGAAGGTTGGTACTAACTAAAAATCATATGGATTTAATACTAGCACCGCCATTCGTGTATCACACCGGGGACTTTTAAATTGGCTTGCAGGTGTAAGGTGGTGCTCTCTTCAAAGTTCAACTACAAAAAATTTTGTAAGGTATTTAAGAGGAGTATCCCCATATAGCAGAGTAGCCCCCGAAAAAAAAAATTCATCAAAGGTAGCTGATATGGGTATCAAATGGAAGGTCTTGATGAGAACTTTTCAAAACAGATCTTAATTTGATACTTTTTGTTTCAAGAGACGCGCAGGGAGGGCAAATACACGAAAAATTGGTGTCCTCCCCTCGCGATTGGACACATGTGATCCAAAAAATCTGAAAAAAATTATGTTGGTAGGTGTTTATGAGAACAACAACAACAAATACCTTAGAAGTCGAAAATCTCTCAACATACAAAGTAAGATATTCGAATTTCACATTTTCTCCAATAAAACCGAATCGGTACCCTTCAACTGAACGAATTTCGAAATTTACGTAGTCCTTTCTTAAACTTTGTATATTTGATGAAAATCGAATGATATGCACGGAAGTTATAGCCGTTTGAAATTTCTCCAATTACAACAACAATAACACATGATTTTGGTATTTTATGGACTTTGCATCGAATCGACCACTGCAGTTTTGACTTGATCTTCTTGAAATTTTCCAATAATGCCAATAGCATTCATATTTTCGAGAATTCACGATATGAGTGATTTTTGTCGGTTTGCAACAAAGTGGCGACCGTTGAAAGTAGAAAAACAATAGATTTTCTTTTGAACGTGCACATCTCTTTGACATATTTCTTGACGTTATTCATTGCTGGTTACTGCATTTCTAAGATATTGGATACAAAACCCTTCTGACATGAGCCTAGGTCTGTTTATCCAACTTGTTGATTTTCATGGTGGAGCTATCTGCGCTTAACTTTCAGTGCTTCTTTAGCCTTCTGGTCTTCTCCAGCCTTCTAGTCCTCTTCGGCCTTTAATCAGTTCCTACAGTAATGCCCAATGCAGTCTAGGAGCTCTCTAGTTCAAGCAGCCCATTCTGTATTCCTTTGCTGATTTTAAGCGAATCGTATGCAGAGTTTATTGCTTTTAGAACATCTCCCGCTAACGGATTAGCCTTTCTTTTTGATGTCGCTGGAAGGTAATTGTACTTTGTGGCCTTCTTTCTTGAGAGAAGTTATCGGCTTCCATTTCCGAGAACAGTATTTCTGCCATATTTTCGACGGTAGCGGGCAAATCCCTTAACTGTGGTTTATTTGACCGGTCACTCTTTTCTAATCCTTCCCTGATCACTTTGTGGACTTCAGAATGATTCGTTATTATTTCGGGAGTTTAGACCCTTGCTTTGCTAGAATTTTTGATGTTTTTTACATCTTCCTCCACTGCTCGAACATCTGTCGCGGCACTTTCCCTCTCTTCCTTTTAAGGACGCTCTGTTGATTGCATAATTGTTTTTGCTGCGCATGAACGCCGCAGGACAAGACTGTCTGTTAATTTCCGTTTTTAGTCAATTTTTACTGTCATTGTATTCATCGTCGTTTTTTTTTACGTTAGTACTGCCGCCTATGTGCTGCAAACATCGTGCGTCGTCTTTGTTGCTATTTTTACTTACTTTTGTTTGGGGTTTTTATATGTTTTTAGGGGTTTTAGTTGAAATTGCTCCAATTTGATTGGGTCCCCCTTGAAGCCACTATCTTCGTTCGTATGTGTAGTTACCTTTTTGGTTCCATGGTTATCTATACCCCTTTTGCCCTGCATGAATTTCCTCGGGTACGTAAATGCACCACTTCCGAAGAAATGCTACCATCTTAAAGTATTGCCGCTGGTCAGCAGTCTTTCTGCAGGGAACATTCAGCCTTGCCTCCCATTTTGGAACCCCGAGCGTTCTAACGTTGAGCCAGGGATCCCAGTTTGGATCCGTCTCACTTCAATTATTAACACACCTCATGGGCTACTTGAATAATTGCATATTGCCTTGCAGCAAACGGGATGATTGAACGTTGGCACCGGTCTCTGAACGCCGCAGTTATGTGTTGCAACAATCATGATTGGATTGAAGTCCTACCAATCGTACTACTTGGACTGCAGAGCATTAGAGAATACTTGTACTGCGAAGCATCAGAGATTATCCCCGGTGAATTTTTCTTCAACGAAGACATGTCTCTGGATCCCAAATAACTTGTTCAAAAGTTTCACAAGCATATGAAAAGTATACGAGCAACTCCAATATCACGACTTGACAAGTGGAAAGGTTTTGTACTGTTAAAATCATAATTTGAATTTAGCGCCTTTATTCAACTCCGTCTTGACTTTTTCTGAGCTTGACCGCTCCCTATGAATTTCAACTCTTTACGTTCTGTGACTTTGACATGCAAGTGTTAATCGCGCCTTAATAATGAAATAAAAGACTTTTCCTTGCAAAGTAGAAATATATTTTCAATTATTTCATCAGGTTATGGGCCCAGTCAAGTCTAGCAAAGCCCAAAAATAGAATCAGTGAAAAAACTTCCAGTGCAATAAACATTACAGTGAAAAATAGTGAACACAACCTAAAACGCGAAAACGTTACTTCTAATTTAACAATTGCAAAGTGTTTTCTCTATTTTCTCGTGATAAATGGACTAAGAGTTCTTAAAAATGGCAGCAAATAATCAATTGGAATTAATTGAAAAGTTAACCGGTCTAGATAATTATGCAACCTGGCGATTTGCTGCAAAAACATATCTACGGCATGAGGAGCTGTGGGACTGGATAGAACCCGCCACAGGTGTCAAAGTGGACACAAAACGAGATACAAGGGCAAAAACTAAGATAATTCTACTAGTTGATCCAATAAATTATGTGCACATACAAGAGGCTAGCACTGCACAGCAAGTATGGGACAAGTTATCGAAAGTATTCGATGACTCTGGGCTGACACGCCGTGTTGGGCTGCGGCACTGCTCACAAGCTCAGAAACATTGGTTTCCAAGTAGACGACGAATGGCTGGGCACACTGCTGCTCTCCGGTCTACCAGAATCCTATCAACCAATGATAATTGCTATTGAAAGCTCAGGCATGAAGATAACCTCAGACTCTGTGAAATCAAAACTATTGCAAGACGCTAGAAAAACAGAAAGTGGCTCAACAGTGTTCTCAGTCACTAAGAAATTTAAAAACAATTATAAGAAGCAAACTAAGGGTCCGAGGTGCTACTTTTGTAACAAGTATGCCCATAAAAGCTCTGAATGCAAATCCAAGACGAAGGATATTCAACAAAAAACAAGCAGTTCTTCCTATGCTGCTGTGTTTGTGGCAACATCCAGCCAAGATGACGCCTGGTACGTGGATTCCGGTGCATCCTCACACATGACAAGAGACAAGAATATGCTTGAAAATGTGACGGCTCCTGCCATACAGAAAATTAGAGTCGCAGACAACAAAGTACTACCCGTGCAATGCTCAGGAGAAGTGAGCTTAAATGCTTATGACGATGAAGGTCAAAACAAAAAGGTGCTTTTTATAAAAGTATTATGCGTTCCCGAACTCGCAACAAATTTATTGTCCATAAGTCAAATTTTTCGCAGTGGTGGCTAAGTTAAGTTTGACAAAACCGGCTGTGTTATTATGAACAGAAGAAATGAGATAGTAGCAACAGCAAGTGTCATCAACAACATGTACCGGCTGAATATGCCAGGGAAAGGCTATGCGTGCATGTCAGATGTCGAAGAACCAGACTTTTACCTGTGGCACCAACGAATGGGACACCTGAACTTTAATAGTCTACGGAAGATGACAGAAAACACTAACCATGTCGTGTTCTCAACAAAAGCACCTGCAATCACATGTGTAACATGTACAGAAGGCAAGCAATCAAGACTACCTTTCAAAAGTGAAGGCTCCAAGGCTAGAAATCTTCTTGAAACGGCTCACTCCGACGTATGTGGGCCAATGGAAACGCAGACTATGGACGGTGCCCGATATTTTATAACATTTCTTGACGACTTTTCAAAGAAGGTGTTCGTGTACTTTCTCCGAAACAAGTCTGACGCTCTGAAGAAGTTCAAGGAATTCAGAAATGAAGTCGAAAACCAGCTGGGTGCTCGTATAAAAATCCTTTGGACAGATAACGGCTTGGAATACGTCAACAAGAAATTCTCAGATTATTTAAAAGGCGCTGGCATCGTACATCAAACGACCACATCGTATACACCTGAACAAAATGGGACAGCAGAACGCATGAACAGAACTCTAGTAGAGAGAGCAAAGGGTATGCTCCTAAATGCCAATCTACTCAAGATGACTGGGCTGATGCCATACATACTGTGGCACATGCAATCAATCATTCTCCAACGAAGTCCTTATCTTTTAAAACGCCAGAGGAAATGTGGTCTGGTGAAAAGCCAAAGGTGAACCATATGCGTATATTCGGATTTGAAGCTATGGTACACTTGCCCAAAGAGAAAAGCAAGAAATGGGATCCAAAGGCACAAAAGATCATCTCTATTGGATACTGCAATCATACCAAAGGCTACAGATTCATAATACCAAATACAAGAAAAGTGGTAAACAGTTGAGATGCTACATCCCTTGAATCTACCGTGAAGAGAGACTATGTTCTTGTATAAATAGCTGAGAAGAAACGCGAAACAAATAAAGAAGAAGTTAATAGTAACAACTCTGAATCAGAGATGGATTCAACTACAAGTACTAATGACACTGTACGCGAAAACCCGTCTACTTCAGACAGTGAATACACTCTGGACACCAGCATTGATCTTTATAGTCCTCCAGTCAGCAAAATCACCCTGAGACCAAGAAAGAAAAATAAGGAAAAGACTAATCTAGATGATTCCGTAGAAAATACTTACCTGTGTCATCACGAAGAGGTACTGTCAGATGTGCCTACGACTTACACCGAAGCTATAAAATCGGTAAACAAAGAAAAATGGAGAAAATCTATCACTGAAGAGCTCGATGCTCTACAGAAGAAGAACACATGGGCATTGATAGAAAAACCCCCAAATGCCAAAGCAATTGGATGCAAATGGGTATTCCGTATAGAAGAAGAACCAACTGGTCCACGTTATAAATCACGTCTATGTGCAAAAGGATATGCACAAACTGTAGGTATTGATTACCAAGAAACTTTTGCTCCAACAGTCAGGTATGATTCAATACGATTGTTACTATCTATAGCTGTACAAAATAATCTCAAAATCATGCAACTAGACGCCAAGACAGCTTTCTTATATGGGGAACTTGAAGAGACTATATTTATGACTCCACCAGAAGGGTTGGACCATGGTGAAAATATGGTATGTAAACTGAACAAGTCACTATACGGGTTAAAACAAGCCCCTCGCTGCTGGAATGCCAAATTTGACTCTACACTGAAAAGATTTGGTTTTGTAAATAGTAAAGTCGATCAATGTGTGTACTTTGGTCAAGTCAATAAGAAGAAATGCTATCGGTGTCTCTATGTTGATGATGGTCTCCTATTCTCAAGTGATGAATCAGCATTGAATGAATTTATAAGAGAACTGAAAAACATATTTGAGATTAAAACATTGGAAAATCCAAGTAATTTTGTGGGAATGCAAATAGAAAGATTTAGAAACTTCATATTCATACATCAGACTAAATACATAGAACAAATACTAAACAGATTTGAAATGAATAATGCTAATCCTAATACTGTTCCAGTCGACCCTCACATGAAGCTACAGAAGGGAGATGGAGAGTACGAGAAGAACGTTCCATGCAGAGAAGCTGTGGGCGCTCTTATGCATCTGGCTACAGTGAGTCGGCCCGACATAATGTTCGCAGTCAGCTTGGTGAGCAGATTCCTCAATTGCTACAACCAGAGTCACTGGAACGCAGTCGAACGGTACTTTAAATATTTAAAAGATTATAAAAAGTATGGACTATGCTACTCACATACACCAGAAGCTTCTGAAGTCATTGGCTACAGCGATTCTGACTATGCAAACGATCTGGACACACACCGTTCCGTCCCTGGCTATATTTTCTTCAAGAACGGGGCAGCCGTAACTTGGTCGAGTCAAAGACAACAAACTGTGGCTCTGTCGACAACTGAAGCTGAATTCATGGCAGCTTGTACCGCCACTAAAGAAGCAATGTGGATAAAACAATTGCTAAGTGATATTGGTGAATGTAAACAGGACTCAATATGTCTTCATTTAGACAATCAAAGTGCTGTCAGTGTTATTAAAAATATAAACTTTCACAAGAGGTGCAAACACATTGACTTTTTTTTTTCTGTGGTAGGGAGGTGAAGGCATTTACGCCCGCCGAGTCTGGCAGTGTGGGACTCTCATGGAGGATACCCTTGGACTACCCACTAAACACCTGCCCTGTCAATCTGAGAACCTAGCCTGGAACCGTTTGACACATTACTTCGGGCCAGGTCTCGTTTTGTTACGCCGCGGGGCGCCTTCAAGCTGGGGAGTCCCTTTCCTAGTGGGAGGGGAGAGGGGAAAAGGAAATGCCAGAAGAGCGATCCCCCAGCCCCAGCGCCTCCGGCTGCTGTGAGTCCCTTTTATATTTCAGGACTGCCCGAGCATAATGTGCCACCTGGTTCCATTTGTCAACCGATTCGAGCATCACCGCAACTATATTATCCGGGGTGAGCTCTCCCGTCTCCCTGTAGAGTTTCCTTCGCAGCCTGACCCATTTTGTACACGCAAAAAATGTGTGACAGGCACTGTCCTCCTCTCCTGGGCAAAGCCGACAATCGGGAGACCGTGACTTACCGATCTTGTGCAGGTAAGACCGAAACACCCGTGCCCGCTCAAAAGGTGGGTCAGATAGAAGTCAGGCTCACCATGCCTTCGATTTTGCCATGGTCTCACGTCCGGGATGAGGCGCGCAGTCCACCGTCCCTTCGTGCAATTCCCCCAAGACTGCTGCCAATCGTTGAGCGAGCGTTGTCTCTCCTCGCGGACAACCATCTCCCTCGCATCCTCGTTTCGGCGCAGGTAGATAGCGCGGCGCTCTCTAGCAAGGAGGGCGACAGGTATCACGCCTGCAATCACTCTCACCGCCGAGTCGGAGACTGTTGGATACGAAGATGCAATTCTCAGTGCTCCTCTTCTCTGTACCTGTGCCAATCGTTTTCGGTATACCTCCTTGCTGAGAGCGTCGCCCCATACCTCTGCTCCGTACAGTAGCACTGACCCTACAGCACTCATCAAGAGGCGTCTTCTTGATGGGCTGGGTCCCCCTACGTTGGCCATAAGTCGACTCAGGGCCAATATTCCCGAAGCAGCCTTCTCAGCCGTTGCCCTGATTTGCTCAGAGAAACTCATCTTCGAGTCGATCAGTTGCCCCAGGTACTTCACTGCTGGCTTCGATTCGATTTGTATACCTCCAATACTGATCATCCTTACTCTAGGGATTCTCTTTTTTGTCAAGATGACCACTTCGGTTTTCTCCAGTGCTAAACTCAGCCCGCGAGCAGTCATCCAGTCCCTCACTCGGCGCATTAGCATACCTAGCCTAAGTTGCGCTTGTTCAACGGTGCGTCCAGTAACCAGAGCCGCAACATCATCCGCATAGCCGACCAAGCGTGACTCATCTGGCATCTCAAACCCGCATTAGATATTCTGGAACTTGAAAAGAGTTTTCCAGCGTATACAGAATATTCACCCAACTAGCGGAGATGAAGGCATTCCTGACGTCGAGTGCCACCAACAGGACGATCCGTCGCTTGGTGCGACTATATGCCTCTGCCTTTTGGACTGCGTTCACCACCTCTGCAATCGCATCAATGGTAGATCGTCCTGCTCTAAAGCCATACTGCCGAGGAGATAGGTCCCCAGCAGCACGAATCGCGTCAGTGAGTCTTCCCTTGATGAGTTTCTCTAGCACTTTCCCAGCCGTGTCTAGCATGCATAACGGGCGGTATGCAGACGGCGATCCGGGATCTCCCTTCCCCTTGCTGATCAGTACGAGCCTCGCCACCTTCCATCGTACCGGGAAAACCCCGTCCCGTAGGCAAGCGTTGAATGTGCTGAGCAGCAAGTCAGGACAATGGTGATAGACGAGCCGCAACACCTCAGCTGGAACACCATCTGGACCTCGAGTCTTCCTTGCTTTCAAGGAGAGGACTGCCTCCTCCAGTTCCAGCAGTGTGAAGAGTGGGCACTCTACTGCTGTTTCACCATGGACAGCGTCAACATGGACGGGATGGACGGGGAAGAGTCCCCGCACTATCGCGTCCATCTTTTCCGCGTCATGTATACAAGGCTTCCGTAGGGCGCCAAGTTTCCCCATGACCAGCTTGTAGCCAAGGCCCCACGGATCCTTGTTCACATTGTCCACTAGGTCTTGCCAGCAGCGAGCCTTGCTACTGTTGATCAGTTTGCGAAGGCGTTTCCTGGCTGACTTATATGCTGCCACCTGGTTGCATGCCTCGTCACGGTTCCGCGCCCGTTGAGCCTCACGCCGAAGCTTGTGACACTCCCTCTGCTTTTGAGCGATTTCAGTAGACCACCAGTACACTGGGGCTTGCCGTGCCGGGGTCTACGGCGGGGCATAGAAGTGCAGCAAGCAGTCGTGATTATGCTCATGGTAAATTCACCACGTATTGAGCTGCCAGTTCTTCCGTCCCCTCCGGAGCTCCCTGCAGCGGCTCACCTGCTGTGAGAACCTTGACGAACCTCTCGACGTCCATTCTTCCAATGTTCCAACCAGTTGTAGAAGGCCGAGAGCACGGACGTCGGGAGATAGCATCACTTATCTCAAGCAGAATGCACTGGTGATCACTGGCTGAGTAGTCCTCTAATACTTTCCAGTTGTGTATCCTCCGTACTAAGGACTCCGAGGCGAATGTCACGTCCGGTATGGTTCCCTCACAGCCAATACGGCGGAAAGTCGGCGTATTTCCGGAGTTTAGTACGATGAGGGCCGTCCTGGCCACCATTTCCAGGATTCGTTTTCCCCGCGGATCCGTCGGAGGCATGCCCCATTCGATTGCTTTAGCATCGAAGTCGCCCCCAACGAGCACTTTACCCTCTGCGTTCGAGACAGCGCCCTCCAGAGCATTAAGCTTGGCTTGGAAAGATGATATCGGCTCGTTAGGCGTTAGGTAGACACTAAAGAAGGTGATCCCTGAGCACCGAACCCACGCGAAACCATCCCCCCGTCCACAACTCTCCGCTTGAAAATCACTGTTCCGAACCCAGATAGCGGCAGTACCAGTTTCATCAGAGTACCATAATGCAGGACTTTTATTATGGTGTTGCTCACTCAGCAGCAAGAAGTCGGCTTTCCTGTCCCTCGCAAACTGCTCAAGCAGATTTTGGGCGGTTGAACTGCGGTGTAGGTTCAGCTGCAGGATGCGGGTCATCGAAGCTCTGATTTTGCCTTGGCTAGGGCTTCCTGGAACACCTGGCATTTTCCTGATCCCAAGACGTGTCCAATATCAGGTTTTGGATCAGCATCCTTGCAAAGAATACAGTGTGCCTCCTTCGTACACTCTTTTCTTTTATGTCCCATTTCACCGCATTTGTAACATAGGGAACCCATATCGGGTCCTTTGCATACATTTGTGTGGTGTGACCATAACCAAGGCATTTGAAACATTGAAAAGGCGTTGCTCTTCGCCGTATCCTACAGACAACCCACCCTAATCGTACTTTGCCCTTGTTCAGGAATTGTTCGGCGTCCTTTCGGTCAAGTCAACTATGGCCATGCGTTGTCCCCTGTTGTTTTCTGGTGTCAGTCTCGCTTTGATCCTTCCCACGCTAGGGAACTCCCTTTTGATGGCCTCTTCTACCTCCGCCAGATCCGTCACGCAGTCAATGTCCCGTATTTCGATCGTTGCCATCGGCTCGAGCGGGGCTATAGTTGCGTTTTTGCCGAGGACTTTCTTTACTGCGTCACAGAACGCTTCTTTATTGCTGGCCTCTGCTCCGAGTTCGACCAGTATGTGGCCCGACCACGTTGGTCGTACTACTTTAATGGTAGTATTGGTGTCTTCGGGCCTTACGTTTCCCCTGATGTCCCGCAGCACCTCCGCGTAGGATCAGCCATCTTGGGGCTTTACAAGCAGTGCCTGCTGCCGGGGTCTTCGTCGGGGCTTCTGCCCCCCTGTTTTGCATCAGGTCCTTTTTCTAATTGGGCGTCCGTGCGAATTTTATTTTCTGGCCTTTTTTTGAAGGAGTTTCTTTGCGGCTTTCTTCGCTCCTTTTGTAAGCACTGTCTGGAACCCCGGACCTGGTGCTCCACGCCCGTCAAGTGCCTCTTCCTTCCTTCTTTTATCCCGATCTCCTTCGGTTGGGCTAGACGCCATTCTTTTATTGACTTTTAATGATGGAGCTATCTGCATGTCGCCTTTAGATTTCGCCCCAAGCGCCTCTTTAGCCTTCTGTTCATCTTCGGCCCTTAACCGGCTCCGCCGATAGTGACCTATGCGATCTAGGAGCTCCTCTAGTTCAAGGAGCCCTTCCTTTGCTACTTTGCTAATTTTTGGGGAGTCGCATGCAGCTTGTGCTCTTTTCAGAACATCTCCCGCTTTTCGAAGTAGTCTTTCCTCTTTGTATCGCTGGGCCGCAATTGTACCTTGCAACCAGCCTTGGGAGAGGTTTGCAGAGTGCAGTACTTCCGCCACATTTTCAACGGTGGCGGTACAATCACGCGGTGTCTGGTCACTCTTTGCTTTTAGTACCGTAATCTCCTCGTTTGCTTTTGGATTTTTCGTTGCAATGTCGGGATTTGTGACCCTTGCATCGGTCGCTTTAGTAACGATCGCAGCCGTGACAATCGAATTTTGGTGCTCTTTATGTTATCTTCCACTGCTCGAACACCTGAAGCATCTTGCTGAGTCTCCCGCTTCTCCTTAACAGGACGCTCGGGCGTTCGCATAATTTTTTTGCTGCGCCCAAACGCCGCAGGAATCTCAGTCTGCACCAGACTGTCTGCTGTTCTCCGTTTTTCGTCTACCGTCACTGTCGTCGTGTTAGTCTTCGTTTTTTTCGTGGTTAGTACAGCTCTCGATGTACTGTTGACAACGTGGCTGCAACCGCTGGTTGCGTCGGCGTTATTATTTTTGGTTTCATTTGTTGGATGTTTTTGATCTGTTGATTTTGTTTGCTCCATTTTATTGGGTCCCCACTCGGAGCCGCTATCTCCGTTCGTATGTGTAGTCGCCTTTTTGGTCCCATGGTTATCTTTGCAGAGCAGACATTAAATATCACTTCATTAAGGAAAAATATTTTTTTAAATAATCGTATTAAAGTTTGTAAGCAGTGACTCTCAGTTTGCCGATATATTCACAAAAGGATTGTCAAAAGATAAATGTCATTTTATAAGGTCTAAACTTGGCATGTACTTGCATAACTCATCGTTATAAATAATCATAAATCTATATCATGTATGTTATTATGTAATTAATGAAATAAGGATTGAATTCAGGGAGAATGTTAAAATCATAATTTGAATTTCTCGCCTTTACTCAACTCTGTCTTGACTTTTTCTGAGCTTGACCGCTCCCTATCAACTTCAACTCTCTACGTTCTATGACTTTGACATGCAAGTGTTAATCGCGCCTTAGTACTGAAATAAAAGACTTTTCCGTGCGAAGTAGAAATATATTTTCATTTATTTCATCATGTACATAAGGATCTTGCGACTTGCTCATATATTTTTGCCCGTATCGACCGCGTGAGAACATCATTGCAGCTTCCGTATGACGGACCATACAAAGTTGTCGAGCGGATATCTGAAAATGTATTAAAATTGGAAGTAGGTGAAAAGAAAATCAACATCAGCACCGCTCGATTCAAGTAGGCATACTGTAATAAATCAGCCCTATGCCACTGGCAACGAACTGCAGATCGTTATTGACGTCAACGAGTCGGAACGACCTTTTAAACGCTCGCTGTCACTGAAACGCGTTTGACAGTTGGCAGGAAAAAGAAGTATAAACCGTGCAATGTTTCAGTCTGGTTTTAGACCTTATTGTCCGTGGTCACAGTCATTTTTGGCTCGTCCTTACTTTTGTAGCGAATAACGGAAGATTACTTCCCATGCGCGGCTAAAAAGTGAAAGGAAAGAACTCTTGTGCTCCGCGGTGTATACGACGAGAAAAAAGAAAATTTTGTTTGAATTCGCGAGATTTGTGTAGTATAAAAAGTGGAAAGAATATCATTCGGTGGAAAAAGGTGAGTAAATAAACGTCAAAACTGAATACGAATTTCGTATCCAGCAAACCCTTCTTTTTTCAGCAGGAATGATAGCAAACGGTAAGTATGCCGTTACAAGGGTAGGGTTTTTAGAAATCCGCGGACGGCCGGTTTCGTGTCGCGCTTGGTACACAGTACCATAATTTGCTTTGCGTTTTTATTAGAGTAGGTTTTTGTAGGTTAGAGTAGGATATTTTTCGGTACCGCGTCGGTGATATTCGAGAACGTGGAATTATATACATTTTTTGTTGTTGTCTGGATGTATGAAAGAAATACGGAATGAAGTAAGGATAGGTTTCCCTTCCGTATGTTAGTGCTTTCGACGCGTTAGTAAATCGGGCATGTGAACCGGTGGCTGAATTTTTGTATTTCGGACCTAGCCTGCTTGCGTAAGACCTGCGACTGAACTCCTCTCTGAACTAGTTAGCTAGCTAGCAGCCACCTCGGAGTAGACTAAGGGTGTCCGGACTTGTTGACCTGAAGGGTACTATTGTGACTGGGTGTTGAAAGTGACTAGTTGGTATGATGAGACAATAATAATACACACGTTAATTGATACATATTTGTATTGAACACAATAGACATGTTACATCAGGAAAGGCCGATACGAGACTGACTGTCAAAGGAACGGCACATAGAAAATAACGATTCACAAAAGTCTCCCCCACTTAATTAAAACATATAGAAATATAATTTTAATTCTGTTATTCGGTGACATAGTCTTTCAAGAAGTTTGGAGGACATCGTTGACGAGCAGGTCTGCGTGGTGGTAGCGTCGGGTTGTTTGTGTTCCCGTCTGCTGGTGTCTGATGGTCGGGAGTGCCAGTAAGTGTTTCTGGTTGCTTGACACCTGGCGCAGTCAATGGCGTAGGCTGTGTGTCCATTGGTGGTAACCCATCAGCTGGCATGTGTCGATATGGAACACCTGGGCTTGGGGCTGGTCTTTGCTGAGATGAAAAGGTGACTTGTTGAAATTAGTTGGTCGATGTGCCTTTTTATATTTCGGCCTGAGTCTAAGTCAATGATATAATGGTACTGACCCAGTTTTTGTTCGACAGTCCCAAATTGCCAGCTATCTTGATTGTTCAGGTGCATTCTTGCCTAAACTCTCTCTCCCATTTGGAATGAGCGGATGTGACAGCTGCTTCGGCTCGTTGGCATTACTGCTTTTCTGTTAGGCAGGAGAACATCAAGGCGTATTCTAATTTTCCATTTCAGGTAAAGTTCTGCTGGTGACCGTCCGGAGGCTAATGGTGTGGCACGGTATCGAAAAAGGATATTTTGTACTTTTGGTGATGAGTCTTCAGCTGCAGCTTTCAATCTTCTTTTCAGGGTTTGTATATTTCTTTCTGCAAAGCCATTAGTTGATGGGTGACCTGGCGCAATAAACTTCTGAAACATTCCCCTTTCTTTACAGTGTGTCTGGAACTCTTCACTTTTAAATATGGCAGCATTATCTGATACTAGGACAGATGGGTAGCCATGCACAGAGAATATGGTTTCTAGGAGTGTGATAGTTGATGCTGATGATGGTGCTTCTTTGAGTATTTGAACTTCAGCCCACTTGGATTTTGCATCGACACACATTAAGAAATAATGGAGCCTGCATAGTCAATATGTACCCTCTCCCAGTTGTCATCTGGTGGGTCCCATGGATGAATAGCGGCTTTCTGTGGATTGTGCTGGACTTGGGCACAGGTTTTAACAATTTGCTCGATGTCCTTGTCTAAACGTTCCCAATATACATATCGTCTGGAGAGTTGTTTCATTTTTGTAATGCCCAAGTGTGAGGCATGCAGTTCTTCCAGAATTTGGCGTTGTAGAGATTTTGGTATGACTAGGCGGTCCAATCTGAAAAGCATACCGTTAAAGATGTTGGATGGTTCATCTCTTTGACTAGTTCTGAGGCTGGTCATCAGGGTTTGAAGGTTTTCATCTTTGGCTGTTTCTTCAATAATAGTTTCTGAATTTATTGCTAGGCTGGAGATTTGAAGTATAGTTTCAACATACAACGCATTGACTTCTTCATTCATTGATGTTTCAAATGTTCTGAGTAGTTGGGGAATTGGAGCCCGAGAGAGACAATCTACGTTTTCGTTGTCTTTTTCTTTTTTACAGCGTACCGTGTAGTCCAATCCACTTAGAAAGGAGGCATAGCGTAAAAGACGGGCAGATGTCATCTAAGGTAATGCTCGATGTGGATGAAAGATACGAGACAGCGGCTCGTTATCGGTGACAAGGGTGAAGTTTCTGGCATAAACATAGTTGTAGAAGTGTGTGGCTGCGTAAATGATAGCCAAGGCTTCTCTATCAAGTTGACTGTAATTGCATTCAGCTTGGGTCAAAGCTCGAGAGGCATAAGCAATAGGCTTTTCATGACCTTCCACTTCATGACTCAAAACAGCTGCAATACCGGTCGGGCTGGCGTCTGTTGTGAGGATCAAGGGTTTTCTTGGATCAAAAGGTGTTAATACCCTTTCGCTACACAACTCCGAATTTAGGTTTAAGAAAGCAGCTTCAGTGGAGGCTGACCAAACGAATTTTCCATTTTTTTTGAGTAGACGTCGTAGATGAAAAGATTTTGTGGAGAAATCAGGAATGAATTTTGCATAATATGTCACCATACCCAAGAATCGTCTTAATTCCTCTACATTTTTAGGACGTAGCATGTTGAAGACGGCTTGAATTTTCACAGGTGACATTTCAAATTTATTAAATGAGACTATGTGACCAAGATAGCATATACTTTCTTTGAAGAAGGAAAACTTATTTTTATTTAGATGGAGATTGTTTTTCTTGAGTCGTTCTAAGCAAGCAATCAGGTTTCTTGTACATTTTTCCATTGATGAGCCATGGCAGATAATGTCATCAAAATATGCTTCAACGTTTGATAGGCCATTGAGAATTTGTGAGAGTATTCTATTGAATTCAGATGGTGCTGTTTTGATACCAAAACAAAGACGATTCATTTGAAATGTGCCCTTCTGTGTCGTGATTGTTTGGATTTTCTGTCCTTTCACATCTACTTTGAAGTGTAAATATGCCTTGTACAGGTCGAGTTTGCAGAAGTACTTTGAATTTTTGAGGCTATGCAGACGGCTGTGCAAGGATAGTCAACCCGTGTCATGTGTTGGGACTGTGAGCGTTGGTGTGAACTAGGACTTGTATTTCGACTTTGGTTGGGTTGTGATTTCCTATGTGACCTGTTGACCCTTGAGATATTGTTTGTGTCACTACTGAGATTGGTGAAATTATCTGGGATTTTGGTAAACTGGTTGCTTTCAAAACGTGATGCTTCCAATGCTGTGGCTTTGTTGAGCAGCTCACCAAAATTTTTGAACGCATAGTGTTGTAAAAGCTGCTCTCGAATCCAGTTGTCTTTTACTCCTCTAACAAATTGGGCACATAAAAAGGTGTCAGCAATGGAAATCACTGATTTGCATTTACATTCAACATAAAAATTACAATCTTTCGATTTCTCCTTCAGGGATGCAACGAATTCTGAGATTAATTGTGTTGGCTGCTGAGTAACATTTAGAAAATAATGCTGAGCGACTACAGTTGAGACAGGCGGTGACAACATATTTTTGAACAGTTTGATTAGCTCAACAAATGGAATATCTTTCATGGGTTTCTCAGGACCCAATAATGCAGCCAAGTTGTTATGATGCGTAGAGCCAATTGATGCACACAACAATTGAGACATTGTGATAGGGGAATCCACATTTTTGAGACTACAGTAATTGTCAAAACTTTCCTTCTTGGCGTCATATGATTCGAATGGTGAGACTTGGGGAGCTGAACCGGATCCACTTGTCCCCAATGTGGCAGTGAAGACTGAAAGAAATTGTTCGAATTGTTGTTGATCCATTTTCCCAGCTGGAGTTGTTTCGGAAACGACACGAAAATAATGGCGGCTAAAAACGTGGCGGCTACGCGGCGGAATCTAACTGTTTCACTGTGTCACACTGGTTTTCACTGGCAGTTGCAAACGTTTTAATCCTCGTCGCCAACTTATTGTGACTGGGTGTTGAAAGTGACTAGTTGGTATGATGAGACAATAATAATACACACGTTAATTGATACATATTTGTATTGAACACAAAAGACATGTTACATCGGGAAAGGCCGATACGAGACTGACTGTCAAAGGAACGGCACATAGAAAATAACGATTCACAATAGGTACAGTCCGTTGTTACGTCTCAAGACTTCACGTCTAGAACCGATGAGAGGTCGGTTCAGAGTTCGTTTAAATGGATTTTAAACGAAAATCATTTCAATACTTTGAATTTACTTCTGATCCAACATCGCAGCCAACAACTTATCGCAACGATAATCAGTATTTGAGGAAATATGTAAGTTCGAACGCGACAAAAGTCCAATTTATCCACGAGGTAAAAACAACCGCCGTCAATTGTCAGACGACCAACACATTCAGGAGGGAGTAGTGTAGTGAGAACCCATCTAGTATAAAATAAAGTTATAGCGCTCACCACCGCAGCGCTGAAAGCGGAAAGTTTCGTGTTTAAATATTAAGCGAAGATTCCAAACACTATTTTGCGCCCTCAGAGTCAAAATTCATCTCAAATTTAAGAAAACATTTAAAGACGTAAAAGCCCGATTAAGGAAGCTAAATTGAATCCTTAATTTACTGATAAATTCCTTTTCTTCTCGTTGAACATCTTTAACGAAGTAAAATAATATTTATTAAATTTTCCTCAGCCAATTTTCCCGTTTATTAAGAACGGCAATTACTTCACGCTTAAGTTTTCCATAGAAATCTATTCAAATCAGTGAATCTAAATATGAATTTCCATTATTGAATTTCATGATCCATCGAACTGCAAGTTATCCAATTATCACTTTATTTACTCACTCACAACATTCCAGTGGCGAGAGAAAGAGAGAGAGAGGGAGCCCGCGCACTAGGCAACAAGTCCTTCAGCTACTACTACATTATCTTCCCTGCTTTTCTTCTACTTTTCAATCGCTATCATCCTGTTATCAAAATATTATCCTACCCTGCTTCCTATTGATATCCAACGCCCGAATTGTGTATTCGCTGCTGTTGCTGGAAATTTTGAACGATTTATTGCTACGGTTGATGCAAACAAAAGGTACTCAAATTTCACCAAACTCAAACTCCTCATATCCTCTTCTAATTAACTGTAAGGATAATCATCGTAAGGATTTTCGTGTCGGCTGAATTGTTTTAGAAATATTTTTTTTTGTTTGTATTTTGGATATTCACAGCGAAGTGGAAGTTTTAATTAATAATATTGAGAACGTATTGCTTTAAGACAATAAATTGCTCAAGGATTTGAGAATTTATTTATTGTTCCTTGATAATTGAGTGGGGGATTTGAGTTGCTTCTTGATATTTCTTTTTGGTATTTGCTTTTGGTTTTAAGGAAAATTTCTTCAGGGAATCCACGCATACTTTAGACTTTCATTTTCATTATAATTTGCTGTCTGGAAAGTAATTTTAATTCATTTATAGACGTGAGGATTTCTATCATCAGAAAAAGGACTAACAGCAAAGAGTTTTATGAATATTGAAATTGATGCATTATATTAAGGATGCAAATTGTTTTTTAATGTAAATGGCGAAACTTTCAATTACAAAAGGTTACACGTGCTGCAATCCTTCTGAAAATGTCTGAAGTAAATTTCCTTTCCAAGAATGGAAATTTACTTCAGGATTGATGGACAGGAAGTGATGAGAAAATCTTTGGGCTCGAAATTTATTAAAGACATTATTATCCTGCAAAGCTTATGTACACAACTGCCCGCTAAAGAAGATTTTACATTGAGCCAATAAAGTATTGATTCGAATTTCTCAGAACTTCCATCAATATCCGCGACAAAGGGGATCATCGACGATGAAGATGAGGAATATCCTTGTTCAATATGAGGGTGACTTAAACATCCCATTAATTCTTGAATAATTCAAATGACGTGAATTTAACATTTCATTTATTCTTGAATAATTCATAATACTTTGGGATTTAAAATGTAATGGAAAGCTTTGTCAGCTACCTGATGTTAAAAGTTAACAGGAAAAACCATACACGTGTAACGAGGTTACGTGTTTTTTCAAAGCCTTAAAACAGCGCCAAGAGATAAATAAAAACTCGTTCCAAAATCTGAAGAATTTCAAACTTCCATTGTTAACTTCATAGGAAAATTTCTAGGATTTAAAGAAAAGAAAATATATTTCTTTTCATAGGTTTCAGGGAAAATTCTTTTTACTTGTCCTCATTCACCGTGAATACCTTTTAAGATAACAGTATTCGTCCTTTCCTTCTAATTAACATCATAATTTGCATCCTTTTAATGCTTATTGTTAATGCAAAAGAGATTATGATCAATATTGTATCAATTAGCGCGTTCAACAGCATCGACTTAATAATGAGTTATAACTTTCATCATTTTTGTTCTGTTTTTGTGGAGTTTTTGTGTAGATTTTCTAGTCTAACATCAAGTACCCGGTAAAAGTATTTTACGGTTTCTAGGAAGAAATTTACCTTAAAATTTTCGTTCTTGGAATGAATTAATTCTTTGAAAAGCTTGTTATTTTGACAAATGTTAAGTCTTAGGTATTAATGGAATATTCTAAGAAAGGATTGAAAAATGTTCACAGTATAAATTGGAGAAATTGCTGATGAACATAATTTGTTGAAAAATATTTAAAGTAATTTGTTGAGGGAATTCAAATTGATTTAGTATTCATATGTATGTACATTCAAAATTGTTTTTCAGAGTACTACTTACTCAAAGACACATGATTGGTACTTATCTCAGAGGCTTTCTAATGTGTTTTTTCTTCTAGATATTCATCACTTCCTGACGTTGTAATTTTAGGATCTAATGTAATTTCAATGTAGCAAAAATACTCTGTTTTTATGGTTGGAAGGTGAATACCATTTACGCACATTGTGAGAGGCAGCCATGCCTGCGAGCGACTATACTACCCGCTTTACACCTCCCCTGCCAGTCCGAGACTACTACTTACTACTTCATGTCAGGGTTCTTTTTGGTACCCCCCTCGTCAAAAGCCGCGTCTTCAAGCTGGGGGGTCCCTAATCTTGCGGAAGAGGAGAGAAGAATCACCTGAATAGTGATCCCTCAGCCCCAACGGCCCCCACTATGCGTCCTTTTATTTCTAAGGGCTGCCCGATCATGATGTACAATATGGTTCTACTTGTCAACCGATCCAAGCATCACTGCGAATGTACCACCCGCGCAAAGCTCTTCCTATAGGAGTCCCGTTGCAGACTGTCCCATTTTGTGAACACAAACAGGCATTGTCTTCTTTTTCTGGGCAAAATCGATAGTCGGGGGACCATGACTTACCAATCTGGTGCAGGTCAGACTAAAACAACCCCTATCCACTCAAAAGCCTGGTCTGATAGAAGTCAGTTTCACTGTGCCTTCGATTTAGCCACATTCACAGAATAGAGATGAAACGTGCAGTCCACCTTCCCGACGTGCAATACATCCAAGATTGCCACCAATCGTTTAGTGAGTACTGTTTCTCCTCGTGAAGAATCGTCTCCCTTACGTTCCCGCTTCGACACAGGTAAATAGCGCGGCGCTCTCTAGCAAGGTGAGCGATAGGTATCATGCCTGCAGTAACTCTCACCGCCATATCATTGACTGTCAGATATGAAAATGCAACCTTCAGTGCTCCCCTTTTTTGTACCTGTGCCAAACGTTTTATGTACACTACTTTACTGAGAGCGTCGCCCCATATTTCTACTCTATACAGTAGCACTGACCCTACAGCACTCATCAAGAGGTGTCATATTGATGGGTTGGGTTCCCCTATGTTGCCCATAAGTCAACTCAAAGCTTCTACGCCGGATGCATTCTTCTCAGCCGTTGCCCTGATTTGTTCAGAGAAACTCATCTTCAAGTTGATCAGTAGCTCCAGGTACTTTACCGCTGGTTTCGATTCGATTTGGAGTCTCCAGTACTGATCAACCTTACTCCAGGGATCCTCTTTTTTGTCAAGATGATCACTTTGGCTTTCTCCAGTGCTAGACTGAACCCACGAGCAGCCATCCAGTCTCTCATTCAGCGTATTAGCATACCCAGCCTAAGTTGTGCTTGTTCAACGGGGTTTTGAGTGACTAGAGCCATAACATCATCAGTATAGCCAATCAAGCGTGACCCATCAAGCATCTTCAGTCTCAAT
Source organism: Odontomyia ornata (assembly GCA_963969285.1). NCBI lineage: Eukaryota > Metazoa > Arthropoda > Insecta > Diptera > Stratiomyidae > Odontomyia > Odontomyia ornata. The sequence goes on from OZ017742.1 coordinate 251,643,189, forward strand.
AGCCATTCATAAGACATTTTTCACAAGCCTGGACCAAAGATAGATTCCTGGGTAACTTGATGTAACTTGCATCCTTCGTTGGCTTTAAGTCGTGCCATAAAGAAAGCTTCAATCCATCAGATAGCTCGTTAAAAGCCGCATCAGATATTCTGGAAATTGGAAAGGATTTTCCAACGTATCCAGAATATCCATCCATCTAACGGAGTCGAAGGCGTTCCTATCGTCCAGTGTCACCAACAGAACGATCCGTCGCTTGGCACAGCAATGTACCTTTTTCTTTTGGACCTCCCTGACTACTTCTGCAATCGCATCAATGGTGAAGCACCCGGTAGGGGACATGCTGGCCGACAGAAACACTCTTGGAGGCTAGCATTCTTTTATTTATTTATTTATTTATTCCATCTTACAGACTAAACAATCCAATAACAAAACGGAACGCAAAGAACAATTACAGCGAAACTTAAATGAAAAAGTATACTAAAACGTCGATAGTTAAAAGTTAAACTGGTAGTAAGTCTCTTAGTTTTTTCTTAAATGCTATGTAAGAAGAGGGGAAAGGACCAAGCTTGAGATTATTATGATTTCGTACGATTCTTAAGATTGGTGAATAGAAATATAAATCAGTTCTAGCATATGGTATAACGAAATAAGAATTCATCCGAGATGTTTGTCGGAAACGCAGCTCAGAGAAAATATTTAACGGGACTTGATGGTAGCAGAGTTTGTACAAAAAACATTGGTCTAAATATGTTCGTCGGGATATTAGGGATGGAAGAGATAGGAAAGATAAACGACTTTCATAAGGCTGATACGGCAAATTAAACTTAAGGAAAAGAAAACCCGTGAACTTTCTTTGGACAGGTTCTAAAGAAGTCACGAGATAGGAATATCGGGGGGACCAGATAACAGAACAGTATTCAAGCAAAGGGCGAACAAGACAAACAAACAGGCGGACAGAAGAAGAGATGCTATTGAATTTATGTACATGTCTAAGGATAAACCCGGAAACTCTAGACGCTTTAGTAATCACATTTAAAATATGTGTATCGAATTTGAGTTTTGGATCAAAAGTGACTCCAAGGTCTTTATGACTGAACACTTCAGAGAGCAAAGCATCATTTAATATATAATTAAAATTAATAGGAGAGTCCTTAAGAGAAAAAGTCATCTTATGACATTTAGTAGTGTTAAGACATAAATAGTTTGAAGCACACCATTCATTTAGAGCATTTAAATCATTTTGGAGGAGCTGACAGTCTAAATGGGATTTGACTGCTTGAAATACTTTGAAGTCATCTGCATACAAAAGGCACGAGGAATTAATTACAAAGGGAAGATCATTTATGGACAACAGAAAGAGAAGAGGCCCAAGAATTGAACCTTGTGGAACGCCAGATGAAGGACAAAAAGGACTAGACGTAGTACCAGAGAGACTTACTCGACAGGAACGACACGATAGATAAAATGACATCCAAGATAGAAGAGCACCCGAGATGCCAAGAACTTCAAGCGTATGACAAAGAAGTAAATGATTCACAGTGTCAAAGGCCTTGGAGAAATCTGTGTAGATCACATCAACTTGCAGTTGGTTATCCAAAGCTCTTGCAATACTGTTTATGAGCTCCATTAAATTAGAGGTAGCGGAGTATCCTTTGAGAAAGCCATGCTGCTCTGGAGCAATAATAGGAGCCAATGAGTTTGAGAGTCGATTATGAACCAACCGTTCAAGTAACTTTGGAAAGCAGGACAGTAAAGAAATAGGGTGATAATTGGAAACTGACGTAGGATCACCACTTTTAAAAATAGGCACAATATTAGCTATTTTCCAAGGGTTTGGGAATGTACCAGTACTCAAACTTAGATTGAAGAGGAAAGATAAAGGAAAACTAAGCGATGAGGCTAACGACTTTACAAATATGTTTGGCAAACCATCCGGCCCAGGGCTAATGTTAGGATCAAGAGCATTGATCAAAGCTTCGACTTCAGATGCATCTGTACAAATAAAGGAAATTGGAAAGGGAAGATGATTAGGTAAGACAACGGGATGCACAGCTGCAGCGGGAGAAGAGAAAGTTGAAGAGAAAAATTGGGCAAATGAGCCAGTAACTTCTTGAGGAGAAGAAACCTCTGCACCATTCCAACGGACCTTACTAGGAATGGAAGAAGAGGATTTCAGCGACCTTATATAAGACCAAAAAGGCTTTGTATTATTAGCCACAAGAGAGGTATCCAGACTGCTGAAATAAGCCTTCAGAGCATATCTGATATCTTTTTTAGCAATAGCACGCAGCCTGCTAAAATTACATCTTGCTTCAAGAGTGCCGAGAGTTTTAAAGACATGATGTGCCTTATCTTTTGCTCGTAGGGCACTAAGCGCTCGCTTTGTAAGCCAAGGCTTATGATTTGCTTTACGGAATGTCTGAAGAGGCGTATAACAGCGAATAAGATTATAAATATATATGTAAAATTTATCCAAAGCAGCCTCACAATTTAGGCCTCTAAAGAAATCTAGCCAGTTGACTGAAAGTAATTCTGTATTAATAGCTTTATAGATAGCTTTAAAAAAATTAAGATTTGGAGCAGGATCAGGTTTGTTAAATTTAATTTCATCGACTATAAGATCTATAGATAAAGGAGGATGGTGCCGATCAGGACGAACATACGGATGTAAGGCTTGAGATACAGATAAGTAGCCAACTGGAACATTTGATAGAACAAGGTCAAGGAGACGACCATTAGGATTGCGGATATGGTTAAATTGGGAGAAGGAGCAATGAGATAGGAAAGATGACAGAGTTATAGAAAAAGGGTCAACTGACGAGATTGAAGGAGTAGTATAATTCTTCCATTCTATGCATGGTAAGTTAAAATCCCCGCAAACTGATATTTTGGCGTGAGGATGTCACAAAACTAGATAAGAGGATAGATCATCAAAAAATGTCTCATAAACAGTCAAAGGTGAATTACAAGGAATATAAATAGACAAAATCAAGAACTCTGTATTATGAATAAGAGAAATTTTGATAATAACACATTCTAAAGTAGGAGAAAAACAGAAATCAGAACAAGGAGAACTAGGCAGAGCTTTGCTAACTGCAACTAAAACTCCACCACCATCAGCCTTATTAGTGGCAATCAGGTCACGGTCACATCTATATACAATATGAGCAGGAAACATTTCACTGCTCAAAATGTTTCCATTCAGCCAGGTCTCGGAGAAGCAGATAATAGAATCATTACTAACTTGATAAGAGATAAAGAGTTCCTCAAGCTTGGTCCTGAATCCTCGTACATTTTGGTAAAAAATAGATAAACACATTTTATTAGGAGAAGAGAAGTGACATTGAAGAGTTTTAAGGTTTGAAAGAGATTCATTGACGTTTAAAGAGGATACAGTAGAAAAAACATTATGATTATCAGAATATTCATCAAGATTACTTGTAACTAGAGCTTTGGGATTTCGTTTATTGCCCGACGAAAATTTCTTCGTCTAGATTCAAACGGCTTAACAAGTACACCAGCAGGCCAGTAATTTGGATTCAGGGCAATATCAGTTTTCGCAGAAACTACCAATTTGAATGAGGCAACTACTTTGTCCGTTAAATTTTCCTTAGTCAATTTATGACAACTAAAGACTTTAACGGATGATCCAAACTTTTTGTTGACATAACGCTTTAGGTCCTCAACTGAAGTTTCGTACGCCACTCTAGATATGAAGATATTCTTCAAAGGTATAGAAGCACGAATGACAGGAGAATCGAGATCTGTTGAGGGAACGAGGTCACTCGATTTCTGATGTTGAATTGGAGGTGGTATTTTCTTTGGAATCGCTCCCCGACTGTTGGATGAAGAACCGGGTGGGCTGATGATAAGTAAATCAGATTGTTGATTAATAGAACGTGGCCTCAACAGCGAGTTGTTCTTAGTGTCGATTGATTGACCAGCTTCCGCTCTTTCCGCATAGTTGCAGCAATCCGGGTGTAGTACGAACGCTGGCTGTATCTGCATATCTTGTTGAGCAGCTAGTGATGTATCAGGTACATTTAAATTGTCAGCTTCCGAAACCGTTGATTTTTGGTTAATAGATAGCGGCTTCAACAACGACTTACTTCTAGTAACAATTGAGAGACTAGGTTCAATCAATTCAGCAGAATTGTGGTAGTCTGGCTGCAATACTAATGCTGGTTGATGCTTCATATCATGTTGAAAATTGACGTTCAGGCTGTCACTTAAGCACAAAGTGGATAGTTCACCTTGAGAGGAGACATTGGATAATTTTACCTGCGGTTTACTTTTTGTCGGTATTGATGAAGCTGGATCCAACACTGAACGCCCAGCCTTTTTGATCGATGATGGATTGGAAGATGAGGAATCCGCAAATTGTAACAAGGTGTCGACCTCAGAACATGCAGAAGAGCACTTTCCTAGCAGGGATTTTAGCTCGTCGGTTAAGAAAGTGATCATCTTCCTTGCAGTTTGGAGTCGAGAGACATACGCAGATACTGAGTAACGCCTACATGATGCACAGTACCAATGAACTCCATTGTCCACTTCGTTAATAAGATCTGCTGCAGTGCCTTTCAGGTTGACGCACGCCGTTCACAGAACCCAAAACACACAATCATGGGGGATTTGCCACTACTAACGACACATTTCGCAGAGCTACAAGACATTGTGATCAGTTTTTGGGTATTATTTTATTTTATTATTATTGTTTTTATTATTTTCTTTTATGATTATTAATATTATTTATTTATTTTTATTTTCATACTTTATGTATGTTTTTTTTCTTAATTCTTTGAAAAAGAAAAAGTACCTTTGTCCAGAGTATAAAATAAAGCACAATTAGTTTGTACGAAATAGGATGTGTCTACACTATAAAATTTTAAATTTTTTAAATTTAGATAAAAATTTCATATGAGGAGAAAGAATTGCCGACTTTTAGGAGCCACAAAGCACTTAAAAAATTATATCTGTTTTTATTTAGATAATGTAGATTGCAAAAAAAAAAATGCCGACTTTTGGGAGCCACAAAGCATTTAAAAGAAATTTTATTTACTTTCACTTCGATAATGTAAAATTGTAAAGTTATGGGCGCGGAAAGCTCACCCAACACACAACACTTGTTGAATTGCAGAATTGAATTACGTTGAATTAACTATTTCATTCTTTGGGGAGCTCCACCCCCACGTACCCAAGGGAACTCCTGCAGGGGGAATGCCGGTCGACAAGACCACTCTTGGAGGCTAGCATCCTTTGGGGAGCGCCACCTCCACGGCCCCGAGGATATGGGGGGTGCCATGATGCTCCCTCCTGGCATGACAAGAAATGACCCTGACTAGTTCTGGACTACGCTTTGAACAACGAACTGGAACTCATACTTTGGGCTGGCGGAAATGATGATTCGGACCTAGTTGCTTTACACGGTAGTGCCGAGGTGACAGTCGTGTGTGAATGGCTCCAATTCAAGTATCATACCGTCTTCATTCGCGGTAAAACCTTGGCAGGCCTTGGAGCTCGTTCGAAGCTCGTACCATTCAGTTGGTGATGTAGGTTTGGTTGAGACGGACTCCCGATTAGCGCTGGTCTGGCTCTGAGCACTAGTCCACATAAGGGCTTGTGCCATCCCTCGCATGGCCTCCGTGCCCTGGAAATATAACCATGGGATCAAAAATGTAACTACACACCCAAACGGAGGTATGAGTTCCAAGGGCGGACTCAATAAAACTGGAGCAACCAAACACCCTTCAAAAAGATTTAAAAAAAACGACAAAAATAGAACACCGACGATGCAACCAGCTGCTGCAGCCACAATGTTAACAGCACATCGGGAGCGGTACTAACGCTGAAAAAAACGACGATTAATACAATGACAATGGAGACGGACGAAAAACGGAGATTAATAGACCGTCCAGGCTGAGATTCCTGTGGCGTTCAGGCGCAGCAAAAACATTATGCAAACGCCAGAGTGTCCTAAAAAAAATAAATCAGAGAGGTAGAGGAAAATATAAAGAAATTTTAAAATTCGATGATCACTGCTGCGATCGCTACCGAACCGATTGAATCAAGGGTCATAAATTCCAAAATAATAAAGAACCGTCCATCCCACAAGGAAATTATGGCCGGAAAAGAAAAGGTGGTGGAAGCACTGCATTCAAAAAAGAAAGCCGATAACCTCTCCAAAGGACGATGGTTGCACAGTACAATTGCCACCCAGCGATATGAAGAAGAAAGGTTATTCCGAAAAGCGAGAGTTGTCCTAAAGAGAATACAATCTACATGCGACTCACCAAAACTCACCAAAACTCACCAAATATTATCGGAGGAGCTGGTTAAGGGCCGAAAAGGACCAGAAGGCAGAAGAAGAGCAAAAAACTACAGAAGTACTGCAGGTGAAATCTAAAGGGCACCTGCAGATAGCTCCACCATCAAACATCAATAAAAGCATGGCGTCTAGCCTAATTGAAGGGAATGGACGCGGAACACCAGATCAGGGGTTCCAGACAGTACTGACAAAAGGAGCGAAGAAAGCCGGAAAGAAACTCCTTCAAAAAGTTAGAAAATAAAGCTCGCACGGACGCCTAAGAAGAAAAAAGACTTGGGACGCAACAGGAGAGAAAGAAGCCCCTGGCAGCAGACACTACTCGTAAAACCTCAAGATGGTCGCTCCTACGCGGAGGCGCTGCTGGATATCAGGAGACGCATAAGGCCCAAAGACACCAAAACTACCATCAAAGCAGTACGACCCACGTGGTCAACTTCAAAGCACAGGCCGAAATAAAAGGAGGCATTCTGCGATACAGTAAAGAAAGTCCTCGGCAAAAGCGCAACTATAGCCTCACTTGAGCCGATGGCAATGATGGAAATAAGAGACATTGACTGGGTCACAGACCTGGCCGAGATAGAAGAGGCCATCAAAAGGAAGTTCCCTAACGTGGGTGGAATCAAATGAGGCATACACCAGAAAACCTAAGGGGACAACGCATGGCCATAATTGACTTGACCAAAAAGGACGCCGAACAATTTTTGAATAAGGGCGAAGTACGAAAAGGATGGGTTGTCTGTAGGATACCGCAAAGAGCAACGCCTTTTCAATGTTTCAAATACCTTGACTATGGTCACACCGCAAAAGTGTGTAAAGGACCCGATAGGAGTTTCCTATGTTACAAATGCTGTGAAATGAGACATAAAAGAAACGAGTGTACGAAGGTGGCACGCTGCATTCTTTACAACGATGCTGATTCAAGACATGATTTTGAACAAGACACAGAAAAATCCCGGGTTTTCCAGGAAGCCCTAGCCAAGGCAAAAGTAATACTTAAATGACCCGCATACTGCAGCTAAACCTACACTACAGTTCAACCACACAAAGTCTGCTTGAGCAGTTTGTGAGGAACATGAAAGCCGACTTTTTGCTGCTGATTGAGCAACACCATAATAAAAGTTCAGCATCATGGTATCCTGATAAAACTCCTACTGCCACCATCTGGGTTCAAAATAGTGATTTCCAGCCGGAGAGCTGTAGACGTGGGCATGGCGTTGTGTTTGCTTGGTGCTCAGGGACCACCTTCTTTAGTGTGTACCTAACGCCAAACGAATTGATATCACCTTTCCAAGCCAAGTTTTAGGCTTTTCAGGCCACTATTTCAAACGCAAACGGGAACGTGCTCGTTTGGGGAGACGTCAATGCTAAAGCAATCGAATTGGGCATGCCTCAAAAAGATCCGCGGGGAAAACGAATCCTAGAAATTGTGGTCAGAACGACGCTCGTCGTACTGAACACCGTTTAATCACCTACTTTACGCCGTATTGGCTGTAAAGCAACCATACCAGATATGACATTCACCTTGGAGTCCTAAGTACAGAGGATACTCAATTGAAGAGTATTCAAAGATTACTCAGCAAGTGACCAGAGATGTTGTCTCCCAACGTCCGTGCTCTCGGCTTTCTACAATTTGATGGATCATCGGAAGGATCGACGGCAATAGTGCTCACGGCAGGTGCACCACCATAGGGAGAATCGGAAAGGATGGAAGAACTGGCAGCTCAAGACGTGGTGAACTCAACTATGAACATCATTATGATTGCTTGCAACGCTTCTACGCCCCATCAAAACCCCGGCACGGCAAGCCCCTAGTGTACTGGTGGTCAACTGAAATCACTGAAAATGCAATGAGTGTCACAAGCTTTGGCGTAAGGCTCAGCGGGCACGGAACGTTGACGAGACATGCAACCAAGCAATAGCATAAAAGTCGGCCAAAAAATGTCTTCGCAAATTGACCAACAACAGCTCGCTGCTGTCAAAATCTAGTGGACAATGTGAACAATGATTTGGGGGCCTTGGCTACAAGCTAGTTATGTGGAAGCTTGATGCCCTACGAAAACCTTGCTTACATTATGCGGAAAAGATTGGATGAGATAGTGCGGGCACTCTTCCCCGCCTGTGTTGACGCTGTCCATGGTGAAACAGCAGTCAAGTGTCCACTCTTCACACTGCCGGAACTGGAAGAGGCAGCCCTTTCACTGAAAGCGAAGAAGGCTCTAGATCCAGATAGTGTTCCAGCTGATGTCTTGCAGCTTGTATATCACCATTGCCCTGTTTTTGTGCTCAGCACATTCAACGCCTGCCTACGGGATGGGGTTTTCGTGATACGGTGGAAAGTGGCGGGGCTCGTGCTGATTAGCAGGGAAAAAGGAATCCCGAATCATCGTCTGCATACCACCCGTTATGCAGGCTAGACATGGCTATGAAAGTGCTTGAGAAACTTATCAAAGGAAAACTCACTGACGCAATTTGTGCTGCTGGGGGCCTATATCCTCGGCAGTATGGCTTTAGAGTAAGACGTGCCACCGATGCGATTGCAGAAGTAGTGAGCACGGTCCAAAAGGCAGAGGCATATAGTCACACCAAGCGACGGATCATCCTGTTGGTGATACTTTACTTCAGGAACGCCTTCAACTCCGCTAGACAGGTGGATATTCTGGATATATTAGAAAATACTTTTCAAGTGACACGACGTAGGGCCAATAAAAGATGGAAATTACATCTGGTGTTGCCCAGGAATCTATCCTTGGTCCAGACCTGTGGAACGTCTCTCACGACTAGCTACTAAGACTGGAGATACCAGAAGAGTCACGCTTGATCGGCTATGCAGATGATGTTGCGACTCTGGTCGCTGAATGCACCGTTGAACAAGCGCAACTAAGGTTGGCTAGGCTAATTCACCGAGTGAGGGACTGGATGACTGCTCGCGGGTTCAGTTTAGCACTGAAGAAAACCGAAGTGGTCATCTTGACAAAAAAGAGAATCCCTCGAGTAAGGATGATAAGTATTGAAGACATACTAATCGAATTGAAGCCATCGGTGAAGTATCTTGGGCAACTGATCAACTCAAAGATGAGTTTCTCCGAGCAAATTAGGGCAACGGTTGAGAAGACTGCCTCGGGAGTGTCGGCTGTGTGTCTACTTATGGCCAATGTAGTTGGACCCAGCCCATCAAGTAGACGCCTCTTGATGAGTGCTGTAGAGTCACTGCTACTGTATGGAGCAGAAGTATGGGGGGACGTTCTCATTAAGGAGGTATACCAAAAACATTTGGCATAAGTACAGAGAAGAGGAACGCTGAGGATTGCGTCCTCGTATCCAACAGCCTCTGATTCGGTGGTAAAAATCAATTCAGGCGAGATACCTTTCGCCCTCCTTTCCACGCCATGCTATTTCTTCTTCTTCTTCTTCTTCTTCTTCTTCTTAGCACTACAGCCACTCTAGGGCCTTCGCTTCCTGTAAATAGTGCCTCCAACTGTCTCAGTTCATTGGCCGCGTCCGCCAATTTCGAAATCTGAGCAGCGATGAACTGTCTTCATCGACCGAGTCAGACTAGCATTTCCTCGGTTTCCCCACTGGTCTCCAGCCTTCGGTTCTCCCAACGAATACCTTTTTGGGTATCCGTTGTTTGTCCATATGATTCATGTAGCCAGCCCATTGCAACTTCCACAGTCTTATAATCAAAGACCACGCTATTTACCTGTGCCAAAACGAGAATGTAAGGGGGGCGGTTGTTCGCGAGGAGAGAAAGCGCTCACTCAACGATTGGCAGCAGTCTTGGGTGAATTGCATCAAGGAAAGGTAGACCGCGTGCCTCATCTTGGATGTAAAACTGTTGCTAAATCAAAAGCGTGGTGAGACTGACTTCTATTTGACCTAGCTTTTGAGCGGGCATGGGTGTTTTCAATCTTAACTGCAGAAGATTGGAAAATCAGGTTCCCCCGATGGTCGGTTTTGCCCAGGAGAGGAAGACAATACCTGCCACACATTTTTTGCGTGCACAAAATGGGTCAGGCTGCAAAAGGAGCTCTACAGGGAGACGGGACAACTCGCCTCGGAAAGTATAGCCATGGTGGTGCTCGAATCGGTTGACAAATGGAAACAGGTAGCACATCATGTTCGGGCAGTCTTAACGGATAAAAGGACTCCCTGCAGCTGAAGGCGTTGGGGCTGGGGATCGCGTTTTAGCACTTCCTCTCCCCTCCCTTTAGAAGAGAGATCCACCAGCTTGAAGGTGCCTCATGGCGTAACAAAATGAAACCTGGCCCGAATTAATGTGTCAAACGGTTACAGACTTGACTCTCGGGTTGATAGTGGACGTGCTTAGAGGGTAGTCCAGTCGCCTTCTTACGAGCATGGGAGTCCCACACTCTGTGCGGAAATGGAACTCATCTACCAAACATAAAAAAAAAACAAAAAAAAATGGTGAAGCACCCTACTATAAAGCCATACTGCCGAAGAGATAGGCTCCCAGTAGCACGAATCACGTCAGTGAGTCTTCCCTTGATGAGTTTTCAAGTACTTTCCCAGCAACGTCTAGTATACATAACGGGCGGTATGCAGGTAGCGATCCAAAATTTTGCTCCCCTTTGCTGATCAACACAAGCCTCGCCACCATTCATCACACCGGAAAAAATCCATCCCCTTGACAAGCGTTAAATATACTGAGCAGCACATCAGGACAATGGTGATAGACAAGCTGCAATACCTCAGCTGGAGCACCATTTGGGCCTAGAAGCTCTCTTGCTTTCAATGATAGGACTGCCTTTTCCAGTTCCAGTGTGGGCATTCGATTGCTGTTTCACCGTGGACAGTGTCAACATGGATGTGATGGGCGAGGTAAAGCGCCTGCACTATCTCGTCGATTTTTACCGCTTCATGTCTGGTTGGCCCTAAGTTTCCGGATAATCAGCTTGTAGCGTAAGCCCTATGGATTTTTTTTCACACTGTTCACTGGATCTTGCTAAAAGCGAGCCTTGCTGTAGTTAATCAATTTGCGAAGCTGTATCTTGGCCAACTGATATAATGCTACCTGGTTGCATGCCTCGTAATGGCTCCACCCTTGTTTAGCCTCACGCCGAGCTTGTGAGGCTCCCTTCGCTTTTCAGTGATTTGACCAGCCTAGGTTTTCGATGGGGAATAGATGCTCTGCAAGCAGTCACAATGGTGCTCATAATTGAGTGCATTAAGTCTTGAGCTGCCAGTTTTTCTGTCTCCTGCGAATCACGTTGAAGCGGAGTGCCTGCCTTGAGCACCTCATTGAACCTCTTGAGGTCTACATTCCGGGTATTCCACCTAATTGTTGAAAGTCGAGAGCATGGAAATCAGGAAACAACATCATTGGTGGGATTGGCGTGTTTTCGATGTTTAATACGACGAGCGTCGTCCTGGCCATCATTTCTAGGATACTTTTTCGGCACAGATCTGTTCGAAGCATGCCTCATTTGATTGCTTTAGCGCTGAAGTCTGCCCCAACGAGCACGTTGTTATCTGCTTTCAACACAGTGCCCTTCAAAGCATTAAGCTTGGCTTGAAAATGATATCGGTTCGTTTAATGCGATGTACATACTACAGAAGGTGATCCCTGAGTACTGAACCCACACTAAAACCATCCCTCTGTCCACAGCTCTCCCCCTGGAAATCAGACGGCAGCAGTACCAGTTTTGTCAGGATTTCATGATGCAGAGCTTTTATCGTGGTATTGCTCACTCAGCAGTAAAATATCGGCTTTCATGTCCCTCGTAAGTTGCTCAGGTAGGTTTTTGGGTGGTTCAATTGCGTTGTTGGATTATCTCATAGATACATGTCATCAAAATTCTGATTTTACTTGGGCTAGGACTTCCTGGAAAGCCCAACGTTTGCCTAATTCTGAGACGTGTGTGAGGTTAAATCTTGGATCAGTATCCTTGCAAATGATACAGTATGCCTCCTTTGTACGCTCGTTTCGTTGATGCCCGATTTCACCGCATTTGTAAAATAGGGAACTACTAACGTTTTTTCTTGCATACTGGTGCGATGTAACAAGTGCCAAAGCATTTGAAGCGTTGAAGAGGTGCTGCTCGTCACCATATCCTGCAGACAATCCGCCCAATTTCTTTTTTGCTTTAGCACTACAGCCCCTTTCATGCCTTCGTTTAGCATAGCTTATTATCTTGATTGTAGGTGTTAGCACTCGATAAGGTTATATGATCCTTGACACGCTTTTGCCGTATGTTTGACTGTCCAGCTTTGATAGGTTCTGATTTTGAAACAGCACGTTGCATAACCAAACGGGCTTATAGTCTGTCCAAAGAATGACTCAAAATAAATTATGTTGTGTACAACTGGATTTGAGCCAAGGAACTACAGCTTATGCAGTGAGCCCTCTAAGCACTACACTACGTGGAAAACTCTGTCCCATTCTTACTTTGCGGTAGCTCAGAAATTGTTCAGTATCCTTTTCGGTCTGGTCAATCATGGCCATACATTTTCCCCTATGGTTTTCTGTTATCAGCCTTGCTTTGATACTACCCACGCAAGGGAGCGCCCTTTTGATGGCCCCTTCTAACACAGCTAGATCCATGATGCAGTCGTCGTCTCTCATTTCGATCATTGGCTACGATTCCGCTTTTGCCGAAGAAGGAATCACAAAATGCTTCTTTAGTTCAGAGTTCCTCCAGTATGTGGCCTGACTTTGTTGGTCGTACTGCTTTAATAGGAGTGTTGGTGTCTTTGGATTTTACATTTCCCCTGATATCCCGTAGCTTTTCTGCAAAGGATTGGTGAGCAGTGCCTCCTGCCGGGATCTTTGTGGGGGCTTTTTTCTCTTCTGTTTCGCATCATGTCTTTTTTCTTGCTGGGCGTCCATGGGAACTTTTTTTACTGGCCCATTCTGAAGGAGTTTCTTTGCAGTTTTCTTCATTTGTTTTTTCCGCATTATCTGAAAACCCTGATGTTGCAGTCCACGCCCATCAATTGTCTCTTACTTCTTATTTTTAAATCTCCTTCGATTGGGCTAGACGATACTCTTAAATTGATGTTTAATAGTAGAGCTACGTGTGTGGGTTCTTTAGACTTAGCTCTCAGCACCTCTTTAGCCTTCTGTTATTTTTAAGCCTTCTGGTCCTCTTCGGCCTTTAAACAGCTCCCCCAGTAATGGCCAAAGTGGTCTTGGAACTCCTCTAATTCAAGTAGCCCCTTCTTTACAAATTTGCTGATTTTCGGCGAGTTACATGCAGATTTTATTGTTTTTAGAACGTCTCTTACTTTTCTTGTTAGCTTCGGACGGCAGTTGTACTTTGCAAACCCTTTTCTTAAAAGAGACTATCAGGCTCCATTTCTGAGTACAACACTTCAGCCACGTTTTTGACGGTGGCAGCGAAATCAGACAATGGGGCTTCTTTTGTCTGGTCACTCCTTTCTTTTTCTACCGTCATTACTTTGTAGACCTCAGGATGGTTTGTGATTATTTTGATATTTAAGACCCTTGCTTTGGTCGCTTTGGTAACGATCGTAGCAGTAACCCTCGAATTTTTTATGTTCTTTATATTTTTTTTCCCACCGCGCCAACATCTGGCGTCTCCGACAGATATTCCCGCTTTTGTTTTTTAGGCTGCTCTGGCGTCTACAGTAGTTTTTTGCTGAATCCAAATGCTGCACTGATCTCAGTCTGGTTTTTCGTCTGTCTTCACTATCATTGTATTCGTCATTATTAGTATAGCTCTCAATGCACTATTAACATCATGGGTGCAGCCGCTAGTTGCGTCGTTGTTTTTGATATTTTGACTAATCTTTTCTGGATTTTTTTTGATACATTTTTAGGTTTTCTAGTTGAAACTGCTCTTAGTTTAATTGGGTCCCCCTCGGAGTCGCTGCCTCCCAATGTTATCTTTGTAGAGCAGGGAGGTCACGCGAGGGTTGGCAGAAGCCCTTATGGGGACAAGTGCTCAGAGCCAGACCAGTGTTAATCGGGAGCCCATCTCAACTGAAGGTACAGTATCAACCCAATGGTGCTAACTTCAAACGTACTCTGAGCTCTACCAAGGTTTTACCACGATGGAGGTCGTATGATAGTTGGATTGCAGCCATTGACGCAAGAGTGTCATCTCGGTACTACTGTGCAAAGCGATTCGGTCCAAACCATCATACCCACCAGCCGAAAGCATCAATTTAATGTCGTTGTTAAAGCCATAGTATACTCAAATAGTATCCACACTCCATCAACCTTCCGGAAAAATCCGAACACAAGCCGAACAGCGAGCCATAAATCTTCGGTAACAGGTAGGTAGGTAAACGCTGACGCGAGGATTGGTGCGAATATAAACATATTGTTACATGTACAAATAATTACATGTTCAAATAATTCTGCGAGCTGCTGTCGCAATTGTTTTCATAATCAACGTCAACAAATGAATTTACTCGAACCCACGAGAACCCAACAAGCATGATCAACATCTGCAAGTGACGTCACTCCATTCATTAATTTGCTCGAATCTACCAGGTACCTCTCGGTAGAACATTCGATAATGTACGAGAAATGGGTGAATAGGTAGAGACCCTATATAAAGGCGAGCTGAATGAATGGGGGATTCATTCATTACAACCGCGATAGAAAACTGCGATATAGTGGAACGCGAAGTAAAGACGATTGATTGTTTGAGTGCGAAGTGATTTAGAAGACAATTGCGATAAGAAATTTATGGACAAGTGTTAGATTTTTTTTCATAATGAAAATTAAAATTAGTGAAAGTGTTAAATTGTTAAATTGTTTATTGTGCATTTTTGTAATTAAATAAATTCTTTTAACTTAAATTAAAAGACATTGCGTTTTCACTTTCTCGGAACATTAAAATTATTGGCCGCGAACCAATAACACGCGACAGTGGTGTCGAGAAGTGAGATTAAAATTTTGGAAGTGAAAACGTTTAAACAATTTTAAAGTGCACAATTGTGAAAGTTAACGTGGAAAAATAGCCGAAACAATAAAAATGCCAGGAAATTTACATCTGAAAATTAATCAATTGAGTATATCGGAGCTCAAAGAGGAGTTGGAACAACGAAATCTGGCTACACAAGGTACAAAGGCTATACTGATTGCACGCTTGCGTGATGCGATCGAGTCGGAAGGCGTGAATCTGGATTCGGATGAGCTCTCAGCTGCAGAAAGAGGCGCAGAAGGTGGTGAGGCTGAAACACCAAAACCAAAGGAACCAGAAAATGCGCTGATGCAAATGTTGATGCTGATGCAGCAAGAGCAGCGACAACAGTCATCCAATTTAACTGCGAAGCTAAATGAACAATCAGCGAAGCTAGACCAACAAGCGTTCGAAATCAAGGCAGACATCGCACAGAAGCTGGAAAAACAGTCAACCGAGATAAAAGCGGAGCTCAGTAGTCTCAACAGCCAAATTAAATGCGTCGAGGAGAAGGTATACCAGGTCGAGGAGAGAATCAACCTTGAGATTAGCCAGGTCAACCATCAGATGGAAAAAGTGAAAAAGGACTTGGAAGCAGCGAAGGCAGTAGTAACCGCCTCACCAGCCCCAATTATAACCGCAGCGCAAAGCTCATCTAGAAATGTGCAAGCACCAATATTCGATGGGCAAACGGTCTGGACTATTTACAAAACCCAGTTCGAAGCAGCCGCTCGCATAAATCACTGGAATGAGCAGGAACGAGCAACTGCATTGATTCTTGCTCTAAGAGGCCCAGCTGCCGAGCTTTTGCAGACGATCCCCGTTGAATTGCACTCAAACCCGAATGCTATAATGAATGCGCTCGACATGCGTTATGGAGACGATCATCTAAAGCAGATTTATCGGTCACAGCTAAGGCATCGAATGCAGAAATCTGGTGAAACACTACAGCAGCTAGCCCAAGACATTGAGCAACTGGCACTTTTGGCTTATCCAGCCTACGACCCAGAACATCGAGATGATGCAGTGGCAGAAGCATTCATCAGCGCACTAAAGGACCCGGAATTGCAACAAGCCGTGCGTTTAGCTCAAAAGCAAACGGTTAAGGACGCATTGGCTTATAGTCTGAACTTTGAGGCAGCGAAAAATGTGACTCGTACCACTGCCCGGGTTCGTGAGACAGACGAGTGCAGGTGTGAGCGCGTGGAAATTGAGCGAGATCCGCATGTAAAAGGTGCGCCTAGATGCTGGAATTGCGGAGAGAAGGGGCACCTGCAAAGAGACTGCAAGAAGCGAAGAAAACCGAGATATTGTCCAGGGTGTGCAGCTAGGAGGAGATCCAGACCGAGTCAGGAGCCCAGAATGGAAGCCCTTCAAACAGAGGGGTCGGGAAACATGTAAGAGCCAACTTCTTGGGGCAGAGGTTGGCTAGGAGGATCGACGTCCCCAGCACCACCATCATCGTGTCAAGACTAGATCGTGGAAAAGTGGACTTATGCCTTCCGGGTCAAGTTGACGGAGAACACTGCACCATAACAATCGACACTGGTGCAACCCGATCGATTATCCGACCAGACCTAGTTAGACAAAAACTACTTCACAAGGGCAGAATTTTCTCACTACGGACAGCTACGGGAGAAACTGCACCTGTTCATGGAGAGGCCAACCTCCAGATACAGTTGGGAGACCTTGTGTTCCGACATAATTTTCTGGTCGCGAACATTATGGATGACTGCATTCTCGGAATGGATTTTCTGCGACCACATGGAATCACGTTGGACTTGGGCAAACGTGTATTGAAATGGCAGAATGTCGAAGTACTGATGGAGGATCCCAGCGTCCAAATTCGCAAGATGAATGTAGTGGTATGTACTGACACTGATGTACCGAATTCTTCCGAAAGCATTGTATGGGCCAAGCTTGATGGTGATTCTGGAGACCACCGATCTTATCTGATAGAGCCAACGAAGACGTCCGCATTGCGCAGTTTGATTGTAGGACGAAGCCTTGTAAGATCTTTGAGGAACGGATATGTGCCGGTTAGAGTCCTTAACACCGCAGATTCAACCACGAGCATCAAAGCGGGAGAAGTCATCGGCAGCTGCCAGCCTGTTTCCACCATCACCTCTTTGGAAGCTACTCACGACCATCATTGCAAAAGAAGGCAAGACACAGACAAAGCCCGGGAATCAATGTCTGCAATATTGAAGCAGGTCAAATTGCCAGCACAGCTATTCAAACGAGCCTCTGATCTGGTCACCAAGTACAGTGACATCTTCTCAACAAGCCCGGATGACCAAGGCCGAACGAGCCTGGTAACTCACGTCATAGATACACAGGGAGCCAAGCCGATTCGACAAGCACCCAGACGCCTCCCTATAGCCAAACAAGGGGAAGTGAGCGCGCTGATCTCGGACATGGAAAAACAAGGCGTTATTGAACCTTCTGTCAGTCCATGGGCCGCGCCTGTAGTTCTAGTAAAGAAAAAGGATGGTAGCACTCGTTTTTGTGTCGACTATAGGCAGCTTAACGACGTCACTAAGAAAGATAGTTACCCGCTCCCACGCATCGATGACATCATGGACACTTTAGCCGACGCAAAATGGTTTTCTACACTCGATCTCAAGAGTGGCTGCTGGCAGGTAGAAATCGACAAGAAGGACCGAGAGAAGACCGCATTTTCAGTTGGGACCGGATTGTGGCAATTTGTGGTGATGCCGTTTGGGCTTTGCGATGCTCCAGCCACTTTCGAACGCTTGATGGAATACGTGCTACGTGGTCTAACCTGGAAAACCTGCTTGGTGTACTTAGATGATATCATCGTCATCGGGAGAACGTTCGAAGAGCATGTGCGGAACTTAGAAGAGGTTTTCTCCCGACTGCGACTGGCAAATTTGAAACTTAGTCCCGACAAGTGTACCCTTTTCGCAGCTGAAGTAAAATACCTGGGACACGTCGTATCAGCAGACGGGGTCAAAACAGACCCTGAGAAGATTGAAGCCGTGAAAACTTGGCCAACACCAAACAACAAGCGCCAACTACGAAGTTTCTTGGGTCTGGCAACCTACTATCGAAGATTCGTCAAAGACTTTGCCAAAATAGCTAAGTGTCTCCATCAGCTAACCGAGAAAAATCGTCCGTATGTCTGGAACGAACAATTCCAGACAGCCTTTGAGACCCTGAAGGAAAAGCTGTGTGAATCACCCGTGCTGGCGTATCCGAAACCCGGAAAAATGTTTGTAGTTGACACTGATGCAAGCAACGGCGGTATTGGAGCTGTACTCTCCCAGCAGATCAATGGCGAAGAAAGAGTCCTCTCGTATTACAGTCGTGTTCTTTCAAAAAGTGAGAGGAACTACTGTGTGACCAGGAAGGAGCTATTGGCTATAATAGAGGCCACCAAGCAGTTCCACAAGTACCTATATGGCCAGAAATTTGTTCTTCGAACGGACCATGCATCGCTGAGATGGCTACTTAACTTCAAAAACCCCGAGGGACAAGTTGCGAGATGGATCGAAAGATTGCAGTCGTACGACTACGAAATTGTTCATCGAAAGGGCAGAGTTCATGGAAATGCTGACGCCCTATCTCGTCGCCCATGTCCAGCTAACTGCAAGCATTGCCGACGGATTGAGGACAAGGAGCCGCCCGTTGATCTGCGACTGATAACGGCTGAATTCGATGAAGGTTGGTCATCGGAGGAGATTCGAAATGCCCAGCTAGCCGATGAAGACATCGGACCATTGCTCGTATGGAAGGAGACGACTGGGCGACCTGAGTGGAAGGACGTTTCAACGCATGGCGCAACCCTGAAAAGCTATTGGGCACAATGGAACTCCCTTCAGGTGGAGGGTGGCGTACTCAAGCGGAAATGGGAAACGGCGGATGGCAGCTCCTATAGGATGCAAACTGTACTACCCAAAAGCCGAATCCACGATGTGGTTAAGGAAATGCATGAAGGATCCTCGGGAGGCCATCTTGGTGTTAACAAAAACTTAGCGAAATTGCGGGAAAGATTCTACTGGCTCCACGCTCGAGAAGACGTAGAGGACTGGTGTCGCAGATGTACAATTTGCGCTTCCGTCAAAGGTCCAAAACGACGACTGAGAGGACAAATGCAAACCTATAACGTGGGGGTACCGTTTGAAAGGATTGCTGTTGACATCGCTGGACCCTTTCCTGAATCTGAATGGGGAAATCGATACACGCTGGTTGTAGCTGATTATTTCAGCAAGTGGCCCGAGGTCTACCCCATTCCCAACCAGGAAGCAACTACTGTAGCCGAATAGCTAGTGTTAAATTGGGTCAGCAGGTACGGCGTGCCTTGTGAACTACATTCGGATCAAGGCCGAAACTTTGAGTCACTAGTTTTTAGCGAAATGTGCGAGCTGCTGGGAATACGGAAAACGAGGACAACACCGCTGCATCCCCAATCCGATGGAATGGTCGAACGTTTCAACGGCACGCTCAATAAACACCTTGCCAAAATGGTTGACGAGAACCAAAGGGACTGGGACCGACATATCCCACTATTTTTAATGGCGTATAGAGCCGCTGAACATGCATCGACGGGCCAAGCCCCAGCCAAAGTCATTTTTGGAAAGACTATTCGTCTGCCAGCCGATATAAAGTTTGGAACACCCCCTGAGAAACCCCAAACGGTCTCGGAGTACGCAAGTGATCTAAGACAACGGTTGAACCAGATACATCGGACAGTGCGAAAACACCTCGAATCGGCTACTGACCGCATGAAGACCAGGTATGATCTAAAGGCTAATTCTACTGGCTTCCAGCAAGATGACTTGGTGTGGCTTTATAACCCGCAACGGCGAAAGGGTAGGTCTCCAAAGTTGCAACATAATTGGGAGGGACCATACCGAGTTACAAAGCGAATCAACGACGTCGTATACCGAATACAGGAACATCGTAAGCCGAGAGCTAAAATGAAAATCGTGCATCTGGACTGTCTTGCCCCATATTACACCCAGGGAGAATTGACTACAAATAGCGACACATCTTTTCGGGGCGAAAAGAACTGAGGTGGAAGCAGTGTTACATGTACAAATAATTACATGCACAAATAATTCTGCGAGCTGCTGTTGCAATTGTTTTCATAATCAACGTCAACAAATGAATTTACTCGAACCCACGAGAACCCAACAAGCATGATCAACATCTGCAAGTGACGTCACTCCATTCATTAATTTGCTCGAATCTACCAGGTACCTCTCGGTAGAACATTCGATAATGTACGAGAAATGGGTGAATAGGTAGAGACCCTATATAAAGGCGAGCTGAATGAATGGGGGATTCATTCATTACAACCGCGATAGAAAACTGCGATATAGTGGAACGCGAAGTAAAGACGATTGATTGTTTGAGTGCGAAGTGATTTAGAAGACAATTGCGATAAGAAATTTATGGATAAGTGTTAGATTTTTTTTCATAGTGAAAATTAAAATTAGTGAAAGTGTTAAATTGTTAAATTGTTTATTGTGCATTTTTGTAATTAAATAAATTCTTTTAACTTAAATTAAAAGACATTGCGTTTTCACTTTCCCGGAACATTAAAATTATTGGCCGTGAACCAATAACACGCGACAATATGCTTCGATGAGACATTTCAGGATTACCATATCTCAAAAAATCAATAACTTTGCAGAAAAACAAATTCGTTCCATGCAATCTTTTAGTTTTTTATTAGGATCTGGCAGCACTCCCATGTTCTGAAATACGTAAAAGAACACGTGCGTCGGAAATTTTATTTGCTTTTTGCTTTGTTTCTTGAACAGGCCAGGCCTGGGCTCATTTTCGTGCCCCGAATCAGCTGACGTGCCCCTTGGAAAATTCAAAAAGTGTGCAACACAGGGTAAATGGAAGGTGTGGGTACTAGGTGGGTGTACTATGGTCCAAACCGTAGTCCAGGTTCACTCAGGGTCATTACCTGTTGTTCCAGGAGGAACCTTACGGCAACCGTCATATCCTTGGGTTCGTGGGGCGGAACTTCGCAAAGAGTACCAGCCTTTAAGAGCATTTCTGTCAACCGGCATCCCCCCTGCGGGGTGGTGGGAATATAACATTGATCTGCATCAACTCTTTGTAGACTTCAAGAAATCATCTGACGGTGTCAATACAAATGCGCTGTACATAATCATACCACACTTGGTATCCTAATAAAATTAGTCCTTATAGTTAGAATCACGGTGCTAAACACAGAAACCTAGATCATGATAAACGGCAAACTAATAGATAGCTTCATAAAGGAATCAGACTTAAAAAGAGGGTATTGGTTTGCCCCAACGCTCTTTAATATTGCACTGGAACACGTTTTCAGGAAGACATCAGCTGAAACTTTAGGTACACGAATGTTCAGGGCTGCGCAATTAGTAGCATATGCTGATGATGACACTTTAATTTCAGATGGCAAAAGAGCATTTCTGAGCCGTTAATCTGAAGCAAATCGAATTGGCCTACGAGTTAATGAAACTTAAACTAAATGCATGTCTCAAACGAGGAAGAATACTCCAGTTTGACAAAACCTGATCGCAGGAGATTACAACCTTGAAAGTACGGATAATTTTATTTATCTGAAGAGAAGAACCGCCAAAAAGAATGCCTCAAATAAAGCCTTTTATTTTGTGCTTTTCATTCTAAAGTCCAGAGTTGTAATAGGCAAAATAAGCTCGGTATTTACAAAAAACTAGTCAAAACTTTGCTGTTATATGGAAGTGTAACATGGACTCTGACGAGCGAATCCAAAAAGACAATGGACAAATCTGAGTGCGAAGCGATTCAGTGAAACAAGGCGCAGAGTGAAGACTACGTAACAATGATGAGTTGTATGCATTTTTTGACAATCCATTTGTATCTGCCTGCGTAAAGTTACGTAAATTGCCATGTAGAAAGAATGGGAGAAAACTGGCAACCTAAAAGAATATTAAAGGGTAAAAACACAGATTGTGCCTCCACCAGGAAGACCCAGGAATCGATGGCAAGACACGATAGAAGCTGCAAGCAAATCCTTGCTGGGAGTGATCAACTGGTGAATGAAGGTCACAGAATTGTTTGCTTGGAAGAGATTAATCCTGAAGACCATAGCCCACCTTGACCTGTCACAACATAGGTGGTGATGAATATTGAACTTTCAGAATGATTTTAAATTTTTTTGATAACATCTGTAAGAATCAAGATGATGCATATTTGCTCTAAGCCCAAAGTATACTCTTTCGTTGTGTTTCTATGATTATACTCGTATGTCATTTTCAGTAGAATTGGTTGTTTTTTTTTTCTTTTTTCCAATTAATTAATAATATTGAGTAATTTTCATTTGATAATATTTGATGTTGTTTTTTGATTAATTTTTGTTCAAATTCAGCATGCTATGTGTTGCATTAAATTTTTGAGCACTTTAATGCTTTTATAAAACTTATCATAATTGAATCAACTGTTAGGAGCTCTCCACCATGCCAAACTTCAAAGAAAAACTTTCACAAAAACAAACAAAACAAACTGCGTAACTAAACAAAAATGCCAAAGAAAAGCTTCTTCAAGCCCAACCATATAAAAAAAAGAAACAAATCGTTTGATTAAATTAAAAACGTTACTTAAACAAAAGCGTCCCCCAGCAACCCAACATACAAAAATAGAAATAAAGCAAAGTAATAAAAGTACTGCATGGACTAATAAAAAACAAAACAACATGTAGCAGAAAACCGTACAACTAAAGCAGGACAACTAACAAATAAAAACAACGCGTAACAAAAACCTCTGCGAAGCGCCATACGGCTAACAAAAATAAAACAACACGTTTGCATTGCAATACATTACCTGAATGAAATGAAAACAAATGTCGCCGGCACTATACAAGCGATGACCTTGTCAGGGAAAGCAAAAAATAAAAAAAAACACGAGCAGAATTATATGAGTCAGCTATGGAAAACAACCGATCAAGTTTCATAACAACACATGTGGGGATCGCCATCGGAGTAATTAGTGGAAATTCTGATATGTACTTTGTGACCAAGCTACGAGGATGCAGATCCGAAGGAAGTTTTGCAATAAGCAAATAATAGAGGAAGTGCACAATGAAATTGGGTATGAAATTATGGATTGAGCAAAATGCGGATTCAGCGAAAAGTTATACTCCGAAATTGGGGTTTTGATCAGCAGAACTGTTGAACCCTATAAAATTATTGGTTGAGGTTTACGCAGCCTCGGCTAATTTTACCAATATTAACTATTGGTCGTAGAAGAAGAGTGAGCAGTCGTTTTGTCTGTACGTGTAGCTGCTGTTCCTGAATACAGTGTCACTAAGTGTACGTCGAGGACCCAGGCCAATTCACTGTTTTATCAACGTGTTCCTGAATACAGTATCACAAGGCGTAAGCCGAGGATACGGGCCAGTTCACCATTTTATTTACGCGTTTAGTATCGCTAGGCGTGAGCGGACAATATGGGCCAATTCACAGTTTTTTCTACGTGTTCCTGAAAACAGTGTCACCTGACGTAAGTTGAGGACACGGGCCAATTCACCGTTTTATCTACGTGTTCTTGAATACAGTATCACTAGGCGTAGGCCGAGGACACGGCCCAATACTACATTTCTATCTACGTATTTAGTGTCGATAGGCATACGCCAAGTGACATGGGCGATTTTTCTAGTGACTACAAAGTTGCAGACCGTCCCAGATATCTGCCTGTGCCAGTTACCTTAGCCAAGGGTTGCTGTTGAACCCATGTACCACTGAGTCACCGCAACGTGTTTCAAGATCCTCATGCACTGTGCTCGCAGTGATGAAAAATCCCTGATTGTAAGGGGTTCTTAGGCAGGTAACAAATGGACTAATTTAAGCGTTTGTATTTTTACAGGTCACCAAGCATACTTCTACGCCGGTGCACAGGGCCCCCTCTCCCGTAAAGTTTTCGGTATCAAAACCAGCAGCGGGGATCTCGCCCTGGCTGCCACCTTCTCGTCCCACCGTTGCAAGCCTTGGACAGGCATCGGCCAATAAACCCCCGTACAGGGTCCCGACTGACCACACTAAACGAGTACAAGGTGAGGCAAAAGAAGTGCCTGAACGAGTCAATCACGACAAGTGAGGTTCCTCCCATACGCAACAGGGGAGGTAAGCGAGCCCTCACCAGTTGGGGTACCTCCGCTGACTCACAGGCTTGGTAGTTAACGCGGCCGAGCACAAGCTGTACACAGGACTAGGCCCGTGAAATCCAACGACAGCTACGGAGGTAGCTCAAGGAGAAAGT
Organism: Odontomyia ornata; assembly: GCA_963969285.1. Lineage (NCBI taxonomy): Eukaryota > Metazoa > Arthropoda > Insecta > Diptera > Stratiomyidae > Odontomyia > Odontomyia ornata. The sequence continues at coordinate 251,667,669 of OZ017742.1, forward strand.
CCGCAGGTAAGCAAGCTCTAGGCAGGCAAAACTTCGGGAACCTCCGCCGGCTCGCTCGCTTAGCAGTAACCACAGACGAGTGCAAGTGGTTAAAGGATGAGGCCCGTGAAATCTAACGACAGTTCCAGAGGGAGGTCAATGAGAAGGCCTGCAGGAGGCGCAGAGAGCAGGACTCGGCTGTCAGTATTGTACACAAATAAATTGTTGTACCCAAATTTTTTTCCAAACACATTGTGAAATCGATACAGACAAAGTGTGTTTCATTTCAAAAAGTGAAAGGAGATTTTGATTGTGTGGAGCATAGTGGAACTCAGGGTACCATTAGAAGTGGCCAGGGGTGCACCTGGGGGAAAAGTGTAACATAATCAAGCGCATATGAATTAGAATCTGGTATTGGAATAGATTTACAGGTCATTGATAGAAAAGCCATATAATATCATCCTCATACTCAGAATCATTCCTTTAAGTAATTACGTAATGTCGAGAGGAATTGCGCAACACAAAATAATGATCCAAATATGTTTGCTTTGATTAAAAAGCCTGTAAACGACAATAAAAATATTCAACACAATAATTTTGAATAAATGGTATTTTGAATAAATGGCTTCATTTTAGTGCATCTTCTCTCGTTAGGTTTTATTAAATTCTTTCTTCCCTTCTTTGAATTTAACTTCAAAGAATGTCCTAGAGTTCAATAATGCTCAAATATTCAATATTATGTCTCAAAGAACTGTTACAGGTCATATCTCTCCTCACGTCAAAAAAAGACCGAAGCTCTAATGAAATTTCCAAAAGCTTGTCATTTTTCATTTGTTCATGGAGCCAATTACCAAATGGTTCAGTCAATATGAAATGTCTAAATCGACATGATGAAGGCCGATCCAATATACTTTTCCAGGAATCTGGGCACGTGATTATTATACTCTAGCAGCTTTGTAGAGGACTAAAATCCGGAAAGTCCCATTTCACACAGGCATCGACACTCATGTCAAACCACATATCTCAGGGGAGATCAATTCTCATCTCCCACTCTCGTCTCTCTTTCTCTCTCGCTCTCTATGTCTAAAATTCTACAACTCCCATTCTTTGTTCTGTCTACAACATACACGTTATCATACAGTTCAAAGAGCACACTTGACTCCTTGCAGTCATTTTATATTTCCTTTTTTTTTATTTCCTTCTGTTCTTTGCTTTTTCTTTTTATTTTAGTTTTAGATTTTTTTTCTATATAATTCATGAAGATATCAAATTCTCCAGTCGTAACGGAAATTCACGCCTACATCATCATCACTGTCAATATCACAGCATTTAATTCGAAGAATTGAGAGAGGAAAAAATCATGGCTTACTTTATTCCCTAGTTAATGCATTATATACGTATGTATAAATCAGATGATGGTATTTAGATCCTGATTTTGTTGGATTTGTTGATTGGCTTGGTCATTATGGAGTGAGAAAGATGTATATCAGAAAGCTGTCGATTGCTGGAAATTAGTGTGTTAATTTGCTGTTTCTCTTTTTGGTCGACTTGAGAGAGATTTAACATGGGAATTTTACATTTTTGGAATGAATAAAACATCGTTGAAATATTTCACACTGAATTATGGATTCGGGAACTTAAAGGTAGAATCATTCAGATTATAGGACATAATTTATGTACAGTGAGTCACTTGGGTTTTCGTACAGACCCAAACATACCGTTTGCACTGTAGATAATTCAGTTTTCTACACTGATTTCCTTAAAATTTATGGATGATAATATATTTTAACACATCTGCACTTAGGTAGGAAAACAATTTCCAAAATCTATCAATTCTTTAGATTTTATTTTGTTTACAAATTAAAAGAGACCCAAAATTTATGTCACTTGGTTATTCGTACAGTTCTTAATGCCCTGGTAAAACATATTTTCCCGTTATTTTTCTGGTTCATAACAAACAACCCAGTTAGATATTGTAGTTATATGCATGCAGTGAAGGTGTGCAGTTGTCGATTGAGCGCGTTTGAATGAACATATACGGAAAAAGAGAAAAAAATGGGTCGTAAATCAAAAAACCATTCTGTTGCGGTTCGCGAATTAGTAATATCGCATCATAAAGCCGGTAAATCTTTGCGGGAAATAGCGAATATACTTAATATAAGTCATTCTACAATTCAATACATAGTTAAGAGCTTTAAAACAGAAAATCGTGTTGTTGATAAGAAAAAAAAGGCCCGATGTTTTTGTTGAATGCACACGAAAGTCGTTGGCTAGTTCGAAAAATTCGTGAGGACCTTAAATTAAGTGCACCTAAGTTAGCTGCCGCATTTGAGCAGCATTCAGGTAAGCGGGTGTGTGCGGAAACTATACGGAGAGTACTGAGGAGAGCTGGTTTTAACGGACGAGTGGCCAGAAAAAAACCATATCTATCGGAGAAGAATAGGAAGCAGCGCTTGATGTTTGCAAAAGAACACCTTACCAAAGATACGGAGCTTTGGAACAACATTGTATTTGTAGATGAGTCCAAATTTAATATATTTGGCTCAGATGGACGGACAATGGTTTGGAGAAAACCAAATGAAGAGCTTCACAAGAAAAATCTGCGCGCCACCGTAAAACATGGTGGTGGATCCGTCTTAGTTTGGGGTTGTATGTCGGCACATGGAGTAGGAAATTTGCACATTATCAATGGAATAATGGATAAGATAGTTTACCTCAACATTTTGAAACAAAATTTAAAGCAAAGTGCTATCAAAATGGGTTTGAGTAATAGTTTTAAATTTTATCAGGACAATGACCCCAAACATAAATCACACATTGTTCGAGATTGGCTTCTTTATAATTGTGCAAAAGTCATAGAAACTCCAGCACAATCGCCCGATCTTAATCCGATCGAGAATGTTTGGAACGAACTTGATAAACGCCTTCGAAAACATACCATTTCTAATAAAGAAGTTCTTATAAGTAAGCTAAAACACGAATGGTCTAATATATCAGTCGAATACACCAAAAAGCTAGTGGATTCTATTCGCAGAAGACTTCAAAGCGTTGTTAAAAACAAAGGACTCCAGACAAAATATTAGTTTTTTCTCACAGTTTTTATTTCACTTTAGTTTTTCGTTGTGTACGAATATCAAAGTGACGTGAATTTCTAAAAATATATGATCATTTTTGTATTTTCATTGAAATTATCAAGAGAAGAGCGGTATTTTTTTTATTTTTGTATTACATAAATAAAAATAAAAGATTTCTTTTAAAAAATTGCAACTTTTTTCATCCAGTCCCAAAATAGCGCTACCTAATGCTTAAGTTCTCAAGTGTACGAATAACCAAGTGACTCACTGTATATTATCGCGACCACGATAGTCACCGCGCTTGCGGAACTAAATTTATGATAGAGAGAGATTGTGTACTCGAGGCGGCATAGTGAAGCCATCAATCGCTCAATAATGTCGTGGGATTTTCCGAGACTCTCACTCTGCCCGAGCTAGGCCACCCTAGTTAAATGCAACCTCACAAGAAGGGAGGAAAAAATGGGGAGGTTCATTTCAAGAAATAAAAGATGGTTTCTCAATAATTCAAAGCCGATTATTCGAAAAAAGTATAAACAAGAATCACAAAAACCTATTTTTTGAAACTATCGAATTTAAAAAAATAATTGAAATGCGACCAGCTTAATTAAAAGAAATAGAGAAAGAATGAAATTTGCAAGATACGTTAGAAAAATAGAACACTAAAAAAGCTATTAAATATAATAAACAAATATCTAAAAAATAATAAATGAAAAGTGCTGTTATAACCTATTTCCAGTGTCTTCCAGTGGTACCCTGGTCTCCACTTTACCCTACTCAACCAAGTCCTTTAACCTCCACCTTTCGGAATAAACCACCAATTGTACGCTACGATTCCACAATGTACTTCACAAGGTATTAAAAGATTTTACGATGTAAACACAAGTATGCTTCTACTCGTTTATTCTCAACGCCCGCAGCCGTGTTCCTTTTCCAGCCCCTCCGTAGAGCCTTCACTTTGACCTCCTACCTGAACCTACGTTCGATTACGCGGGCCTCTTCCCTGAAACGCCTGCGCTCGTTCTCGATCACCGCCAAACGTGCCAGCCGACGGAGGTTCCCTAGCTTTTGTCTGGCGAGGAACTGTGTCCTTAGCTTAATGGCTAGTGACATCGACGCGTATATACGAGTCTTGGAAAATAGCAGCAACACGAAATGACTGAAATCTCCTCTATCACGAACCGTTGCTTTATTGGGTAAAAAAGACGGCGCTGCATAAACCTCAAACCGATTATTCCATAAGGTTTACCAACCCTGCTGACCAAAATCCCAGTTTCGTACAAGAAATTGTAGAATCCGCATGCTGAGCAAAACCCGATCCATAAGTTCAACCATCACATATCCTATAACTCAATACCATTTTTCTGCACAATATGCATTTGCATTACTTTGCTCATTCCACCTCGGTCATAAAATCATGCCAACATTTCAATTGTTTATTAAGACCGGTGATCCCAACATCTGTTGTTATGAAATTAGATTGGGGGATTCCACCTTACTCGCAATGTTTATTTTTTAACTCGTGACGACACATGTTGATAATGCACATTTGGGATATTGCTGCGTTGGGATATTGCCCGCTTTTTACGAGGATTCCACGGAGGGTAGAAGTGAAGTGTTTTATTGGTTATGATTGAAAATAGACGTATTTGGTGTAGCTGCATCAGAGGTATTTGAAATACTGGGAGCCTGATGACAATCACTAGCTTTGTTCCTTTTCTGAAGTGCTGCAGATGCGCAGTTGCGCGACAATTTCTTCGCAAAACTCGGGACACTTGTTGCCTGGTTTGGTGTATACTTCTTGGAGCCACCTGTCGGTAATAAGTAAGGGATGTATTTCATTGTTGAGGGTAGATACTATTATGTCTAACAAAATACGCTGCGTAATTTCAACCTGTCAGTAGTAAATTTTTCTTTGCAGCAACTAGCATGGTGTCTGTTATATCGGTTATATCCCGGACTTGGTAAGCTCATTCTTGCTGCCTGCTAAGCACGGTTGCTAAAGGTTTGTGTATCTCGTTCAGGGATGTGTTGACGATACTGATTCTTTGTTTTTCCAATTGGACTAGTTTGTCTCCTTTATCGTCCAGCACCGATTTTCTGCTATCCAATTCATTCTTGTCATCCATTGTCACGAATAAAGAATACACTCCTGAACTGTCTCTGAGCGAAGTTTTAGACTCTCAACTAAGATGTGGAGGTGCCGGAGTTGCTGCGTGTAACCAGTGTTTTTTGTACACAGGCGGTTTTCCTAGGATCTGGGGGAGCACCCGTTTGTGAAAAGATGGGCTCCAGATAAACCACATCGGGCCATAAAAACTGGTACTTTTCGGGCTGTAATTTCAGGTTTTTCACCCTTATTTGTATGTAAATTTTCCCCCCTTTTATTTATATTGTGTTCCAAGTACTTACCATACTCCACTATGCCCTCCAAATAGATGAAACCGTTGAACCCCTGAAGACCGGTCAGAATGTAATTCATCATCCGCTGAAAATTAGCGGTGCTCCTGTTAGTCTTAAAGGCATACGCTCAAATTCGTAGTGCCCATAGTTTGTGCTAAACGCAGTCTTGGGCCGATCCCTAGTTTGCACTAATACCTGGTGATATCCACTGGCCAGGTCCAGAGTACTGAAATATCGGGAATGCCTGACTTCATTTAGTTTCCTAAAATCGACCACTACCCTCCATTTTTTCTTCCCGTCGGCTCCAGCCTTCTTGGGTACTACCAAGAGCGGTGAGTTCTTGAGGCTTTCACTTGGCTAGACGATATCATTTTCCAACATTTCCTTCAGCTGTTCATTTATGATATCTTTTTCTGGTTGACTCAGACGATACATTTTTTGATTGAATGAGACTTGATCTGTGACAAGCGGGATCTCATGCGAAATTGCCTCGGTATGGCTGAGCTTGTCTCCTGGTAAATAGAAGATATCGTTGAATTCCTGGCATAATTATGTTATCGTGGATCTTTCTTCGGCATTGAGAAGCTCGTAGAACTTGAGTCCCTGCTTTAGCAGTCCCTCGCGCATTATATTGTGGGTCTATCCTTCTGCTGAGTCAAACTGTGTGGTTAGATATTCACCCAGCACTTCGAGATGAAGGTCAAGCTCCTCGAGTATGACCTTACTGACTGAAGTTCAAAGTACCTACCATTGGTCTGGAGGGACTCAACAGGGAGTTGGCTAGAAAAACCACTTCCTGCGAATCGCTTGCTGCACAAAGCATCTCCGAACTTAGATGGATTGGAATCTCTACTATATTTTAATGTACATTGCTACAGGGTGATGGATTTCTTTAAAACTACTTTGTGTTCTCCTTTCGGGGGTACACCTTTTGTTGATGGCCTCTGAATAGGGTGACAAACTCATCTAGGACCTTGTCTGCTAAGGACACCTCACCTTACATTGAACCCACGCATCGCATATCGGCGCTAGTCGACGTCACAAACAAACCTCGATGTTGGTGTACCACCTCTGCTCGAGGTTTCAAAGACACTGCGAATTCCTTGGGATTAACATCTGTGTGAGGAAATGTTAATTTCTTCCCCAGAGAAATGGAATGTGCAAAGAAATTCAGTGGGGAGTTTGAAATTGCTTTGCGGTTTGACTGTTTCCTGTTTCCCTGCAGCCATACTTCCTACTGTTTCTTTTGGTAATAGGCTTCCACATCATGTCCCTTCGTCCACGGAAATCACACTTCACCTGCACATTATAGACCAGTGCTGTACCCCCACTGCCCGGTGGCCTAGCAGGTGGCTCAATTTTGCAATCCTTTTGGTCATGCTCATATTCCTTACTCGTAGGACAAAATGGTGTATTCTTCCTTCTTTAACAGTCGGAATAGGTATGACCCCGCTTATCTCAAAAACTACAAGTGGCTCTCTTCGTAGGATTCGACGTTTCAGCCGGAATATTACTGCTTGGTGTTGGAGCTGCTTGTAGTTGTGAGGGTATGATATAAGGACTGGGTGAATAAGAAGTCTGTTGTGTGGGATAAATATTTTGCGTTGGTGCAAAAGCACTTCAACTTGGTATCACGTGCGACATTTGAGGGTATGCCTTGGGTGCCTCAGGTGTAATGTAAAAGTTAAAAAAAGATTCCATAGGGCCTTGTTTTGCCGCAACTAGTCCTCTTACCAATTCCTGGTAAGTTTCCCGTGGCAAGTGAATCCTAGTCAATAACTCCTCTATAGTCACCGGAAATTCTGATAAAGTAAGCTGGTATGCTTCCCCCCTCAGTCTGGTAAGGAAGATTTGGAAAAACACAACCCCCTTCTGAGCAGTCAGACACTGCCAGACTTGCTAACTGCAGCCTATAAAAGTTTGTAACTCACCGACTATAGGTGAGCTGAGAGCCCCAGAAAATAAAGGAGTCATCTATCCCATCAATTTTGCTACTTTGGCGTAGTCAGAAATTGCTTTGTCTTTAACCTTGACTTCTTCTCCCGGTACAGGTTGTATTTGGGATGAAAGAACTATATCCGTGATGGAACTCAAAGAAGAATCCATTTCAAATGATTACCGGACGTAATCAGCGACCCCGGAGATTGCGGTAGGTTGAAGCTACTGGTCTGATTCAACGAGACCCCACCAAAGTGTCAAATATCTTTTCTAAATTGTTTTGTTAACTCCTGAAATTTTTGAATTTGTTTTTATCGAATTTAATAAAGACTGTCAATATATTTTGTATAAGCGAGGATACATACACTACTTGTGGTTTCGGGGTCTCGTTTTATTGTATGATCCAGGTGCAAAGGAAAATTATTGCACCTACTTTGGGGAGCGGATAGCGTTTTCCCACTACGGAGTAAAGGTCCTCGGCTTTTCTGTGGTTTTGATTACGAAGGCTCGTTACCTGACGCTTATAGAACATTCGCGTGTCCAATGGTTTTAGATCCATGCAACTGGTGGCCACTATCCCGAAAAGTCGATTCAACGGTATGGGCTGTGTGGGTGAGCGTGTTCTCGGGAAGAGTGGTGGTAAAAGTTTGGCTTTCACTGGTTCGCCCAGTTCGAGAAACACTAAAACTCGACACTTTTACCGCTAGATTGCCGTTAACATTGTCATTCGGAACAGAATCCCGGCCACGCCAATTGTTATATCCTGTTCCCAGTCTGCCCCTGGCCTCTTCCAGTGGTACCCTGGACTCCACTTTACCCTACACAACTAAGTCCTTTAACCTCCACCTTTCGGAATGAAGCACCAACTGTACACTACGATTCCACAATGTATTTCACAAGGTATTAAAAGATTTCACAATGTAATTAAAAGTATGGCTATACTCGTTTATTCTCAATGCCAGCAACTTGTTCCCTTTTCAGAGCGTCCAGAGAGCCTTCACCTTTACCTCCCACCTGAACTGCCATTCGAATACGCGGGCCTCTTCCCTGAAATAGCTGCGCTCGTCCTCGGTCACCGCCAAGTGTGCCAGCTGGCAGAGGTTCCCAAGCTTTTGTCTGGTGTTGACTCGCTTACCTCCTCTGATGCCTTCTCCTACTTGGCTCTGTGCTCCTCAATTGTGATTGGTCGGGGCCCAGCACGGGAGTTGCTGGCCAGTTCCTGTTCCAGGCTCAAAATGGCAGAACGGAGAGGTGGCGGACAAGGCGCGAACTCCGCTGGTGGCCGTGTCACGGGGAGGGCACTCTGCGCACCGGGGTAGCTGTGCGCTTGATGACCTGCAAAGTAGCTGACATTTAAGTTAGCTTATTTTTACCTGTCCTTGAACGCCGTCCAGTCAAGGGTTTCTCACCATCATGCGTACTGTGTGTGGAGTTCTTGGGGCGTGTTTCGGTGGCTCCGTGGTTGTGCGTACAACCTCAAATCTTGAGAGCGGATACGTGTCCGCTGCTTAATGCCTAGTGACACCGACGCGTAGAAAAATCAGCAACGCAGGGTCATGCCAAAACTAACTAATCACTGTTAGTGACACCGACGCGTGTAACAGACTCGTAAAAATGACTGCACTCTCTTCTCTCAAGAACCGTTGCTTTGCCGACTCTGCGTAGACCTCAATCTAATTATTCCATAAGGTTCGCTAACCCTGCTGACCAAAGTTTAAGTTTCATACAAGAAATTGTTGCAGAATCCGCATGCTGAACAAAAACCCAAATCCATAAGTTCAACCACCGCACGGTTCGCATTATTTTCTTCAACTAGGAGATTACGGCAGGAAAGAAACGGGTGACCAGGCAAATAGAGCGACGATGTGTGTTTTCATCGCCAACGTGGAATAATGGCGTACTGTTTTAGGAAACAGAAGCCGATAACCTCTCCCAAGGACAATGGTCGCAAAGTACAATTACCGCCCACCGACGTACGGTGGTTGGCACGTCCAATAACTCAATACTATTCTTCTGCACAGTATGCATTTGCATTACTTTCCTCATTCCACTTCGGTCATAAAATCATCCCAACCAGCAAAGGCGAGGGAAATTCTGGATCGATGTCTGCATACCACCCATTATATATGCTAGATATAACTAGGAAAGTGCTAGAGAAACCCAACACGGGAAGATTCATTGACGCAATTCGTGCTGCTGAGAACATACATCTTCGGCAGTACGGCTTCAGAGCAGGCCTCTCAGAAATTGATGCGATTGCAGAGGGGGTAAGCGTCGTCCAAAAAGCAGAGGTATATAGCTGCATCAAGCAATGGATTGGAGTACGTGTAGGGTAGTGCTTAGAGTACTGGCTGGGTAGAGCGAGGATCCCTAGTTCAAGTCCTGGTGGTGACAACGAGATTTGTTTTGAGTGATGCTTCAGATGAACTATAAGCCTGTTCAGTTATGATATGTACTGCCTTAAAATCTGGACATATTGCAGCTAGATGGACGCACATAAGGCCAAAGCGTGATACTGACTATATCACCTTCTTGAGTGCCATTACATTCGATCACGGTAATAAGCTACTCTAACTATCTATAAGTGAGGGTGCGGTAGGGGGTGTATTGCTAAAGTAAAAAATAAAATGGACGGATCATTAGGAACGCTACGCAAATATTCTGGATATGCGGGAAGACTCTCTTTAAGTTCCAGAATATATTATCTTATCCTGCTTTGTGATATGTTACAGGGCCAACGAAGGGTAGAAATTACATGCCAAGGGATCTCTCCTTGGTCCAGACCTGTGGAACATATCTTACAACGGGCTAGTGACACTGGAGATGCCAGATGAATCGCGCTTGATCAGCTATGTGGATGATGTTGCGGCTCTGGGCACTGGGCCCATGTTCAAACAAGTGCAACTTAGGCTTGGTATGCTAATGCACCAAGTGAGAAACTGGTTGATAGCTTGCGGTTTTAGTTTAGCACTGGAGAAACCCAAAGTGGTCATCTTGACAAAAAAGAGAATCCTTAGAGTAAGAAAGATTAGTATTGGAGACATACTTATCGAATTAATGCCAGCGGTAAAGTACTTGGGGCTACTGATAGACTCAAGGACGAGTTTTTTGAGCAAATCAAGGCCACGACTAAGAAGGCTCCCTCGTGTGTATCGGCTTTGAGTCGACCTATGGCCAATGTTGGCGGACACAACCGCTGATTTGGTGGGGAGAGTTATCGCAGGCGTGATACATGCTACCCTCCTTGCTAGAGAGCGCCACACTATTTACCTGCGTTCAAATAATGACACGAGGAAGACAAATGCCCGCAAGGAGCGACAGTGCTCCCTCAAAGATTGGCAGTAGTCTAGGGTGGGTTGCACAAAGAAAGGTGGACTGCGCAGCTCATCCTGGAATAGAGACCATGGCTAAATTGAAGGTATAGTGGGATTAACTGAAAAGAACTGGCGGACAAGGTGGCAGGACCGTGAGAGATAAGGCGCCATAGATAATAATGATGGGGCAGACTTCTATCTAATCCAGCTTTTGAGCGGGCATGCATGTCTTCACCCTTAGCTGCACAAGATTGAAAAATCATTCCCCCGACTCTAAATTTAGCGCAGGAGAGATTGACGATGCCTGACACACATTTTTTGGGGACCTACAATAATACCTTATGCAAATATTGAGGAACTACTTGAGTAACCACGATTTGCTATACAACACGAAAGAAGGGAGTCAAAATATGGCTGTTACATCCAATGCTACTCAGAGCTTCATCCTTGATCCCAATTTACGGAAAAACTCGTACGACGAGCTACTGAAACATGGGTTACTGGACAAATCACGATTGGGCAGGTGCAGACGATGTAGCGGCGTAAATTATAGGAAACACTATCAAATATGCCCAATTTAGACTAAGTACAATAATGCGGCCAGTGAGGGATGGGACAACTGCTCACAGCTTCGGTCTAGTACTGAAGAAAACAGAAGTGATGCTTCTAACTAAGGAAAGAGTCCCAGGGTAAGAATAATCAATCAATTTCGCAAAAATACTGGTCAAGTCAAAATCAGCAGTAAAGTACTTGAGAGTACTGAAAGACTCAAAGATAAGTTTTTCCGCACCAATTGAAGCAACAGCCAAAAAGGTGGTATTGCGTTTAGTGGCGCTAACTCAACTTATATCCAATAAAAAGAGATCTGTTTCATCAAAAAGACAACTCCTAAAGAGCACTGTACAATCTGTTCTACTCTACGGTTCAGAACTATTTGATGACGCTCTTACCAAAGAGTTGAACTGAAAGTGGTTGGCACAGGTACTCAAACAAAAAGCGCCGTGAATTGAACGTGCATACCAAATAGTTTCAGAGTCAGCGGAATTTTTTTGTGCCACTTATGCGCTGGGCGTGAGACTCCCGTGCTAGCAAGCAGCTGGACTTCCAACTAAACACCTCCCCTGTTAACATGAAAACCTAGCCAGGAACCATTTGACACATTAGTTTGGGATGGATCATGTTTTGCCCCACCGTAAGGTGCTTTCAAGCTGGGTGATGCTTCCTCCAGTGGAGGGGAAAGAGAAAGAGGAACTGCCAGACAAGTGATCTTCCAGCTTGAATATAATATACCACATGGTTCCATTTGTCAACCGATCCAAGCGTCACCGTGACTATACTATCTAAGGTGAGCTCTTTTGCCTTCCTGTAGAGGCCCTATCATAGCTTTACCCATTGCATGCAAAATGTGTGGCAGCCATCGCCTTTCCCTCTTTTTTTTGTGGTGGGGAGGTGAAGGCATTTACGCCCACCGAGTCTGGCAGTGTGGGACTCCCATGGAGGATACCCTTGGACTACCCACTAAGCACCTCCCCTGTCAATCTGAGAACCTAGCCTGGAACCGTTTAACACATTACTTCGGGCCAGGTCTCGTTTTGTTACGCCATGGGGCGCCTTCAAGCTGGGGAGTCCCTTTCCTAGCGGGAGGGGAGAGGGGAAGAGGAAATGCCAGAAGAGTGATCCCCCAGCCCCAGCGCCTCCGGCTGCTGTGAGCCTTTCCCTCTTGGACAAAACTGACAGTCGTAGGACCATGAGTTACCAGTCATGTGCAAGTTGGACGTAAAACAAAAACTGAATAGGATAGAATTCAGTCTCATCATGCCTTCAATTTAGCCATGATTTCAGATCGAATACAAGCCGTGCCGTCCGCCTACTCTTTGTGCAATCCAAACAAGACTGCTGCCAATCGCTGAGTAAGCGCTGTCGTTCCCCGCGGATAACCATCTCCCTCGTGTCTTTGCCTCGACGCAGGTAAGTAGTGCGACGCTCTCCAGCATGGAGGGCAGCAGGTATTACGTCTAAAATAGCTCTCACCACCGAATCAGGGACTGTCGGATGTAAGATGCATCCCTAAATGCTCCTCTTTTCTGTAGCTGTGTTAGCGTTTTCGGCAAACCTCTTTACTGGGAGTCTTACTCCATTTTTCCGCTCCGTACAGTAGCACTGACCCTATGGCACTTATTAAGATGCGTCTTCTTGATAGTTTGGCCCCCCTACGTTGGCCATAAGGCGACTCAGGACCGATACTCCCGAAGCAGCCTTCTCAGTCGCTGTAATCGTTTGCTCAGGGAAACTCATCTTCGAATGGATCAGTAGCCCTAGCCAGCGGTATTGGTGATTACAGGTGTGACGTCCATAGCACTCTTCATAAGGAAGTGAAGGAATATCTATCTGCGTAGAAGCAAAGGTGATAAAGAGGCGGTTGTTGAGGAGGAGAGACAGCGTTATCTCAGCGATCGGTAAAAGTTCATGGAGAGCGATACCGAGAAATGATGGCCTGTTGTACTGATCCCTGAATTGACGCCATGTCTCAATCGAGTGCATGGTGCGACTCATTTCTACTTAACCCAACTGTTGAGATAGCATGCTGTTGCAAAATCTGACTGTACTGGTCTCCTTTCATTCACGAATTGACCTTCCACCTTCCTTTGGGCACTCTGTGCAAACTACTTATTCACACCACGATTAATGTTAAAAGTTACCTTGGACGACTCCAAAAGGATTGACGGTTGGTAATCTAGTAGACTCAAAATTCAACGTACCGTCAGCCATAGATATTTTCATTGGAGCGGACTTTTAAGATCAGTTATTGATCTCAGGGGTTCTACCTGGAAAGCGATGTGCACGGAAGACATAACTTGGATGGGTACTGTTCGGAACCGTTCCAAGCAAAAAATTGACGTCATTATGTGCTTTTGTTTCCTATCAAAGCCTGGAGGAATCGGTACGGAAGTTTTGGGAAACAGAGGAACTTTCAGCGACAAGACACCTTATAAACGAAGGGAAAGCTAATGAAGCTCATGTTGTTCTGACCGTGTATCGGCAGCCATCAGTGAGGTACTCTGTGAGCTTGCCATTCAAAACCAAGTTAGATCCAATATCTGACATTCGTGATACGCTAAAAGTCACTTACATAATATTCCGATTACTAGAACACCAGCTGGCACGTAACCCAGTATTACATGAGCAATACCGAAACTTTATGGAAGAATACATCAACCAAGCGCACATGTCAAAAGTACATGCAGACCGTGTGAAGATGACTATGGCTTATTATCTGCTGCACTATGCAGTGGTGAAAGAAAACAGTAGTACCAACAAATTTAGGGTGGTACTCAATGGATCCCAACAGGTTTCCAAGGGAAAGTTCTTAAACAATCTTCTTCATGCCGGGCACACCATTCAAGGAAACCCCCCCCCCCCCTTCTTTTAATGCACTGGAGGCAGCATAAGTAAGTAATTGCAGCTGACATTGAAAAGATGTATCGGCAAAAAAGAGCACTTCCAATGGATGTTATAGTGGTTCAAGCAAACTGAACCAATTCAACATTATCAATTGAGGACAGCTATATAGTGAACTAGATGTGCTCCACATCTAGCGATTCCAACACTACACCAATTAGCTGCAGATGAATTGGCTTCATTTCTTCAAGCGTCACAGACCTTAATAACCGATTTTCACGTTGATGATGTGCTGACAGGTTCAGATAAGCTAGAAGACCTGCTCAAGCTTTGGAATGGACTGCGCAATCTTCTAAGGAAAGCTGGGTTCCAATTGAGAAAACGGTCATCCAATCATACAAGGCTATTGGAGTGTACTCCAATTCCGGAGAGAGAAACACAACTCTGGCTTAACATGGCAAATAACCCAGCATTTACCTGTTACTTTATTTCCTGTCCTCAATAATATTTTATTTCCACTCCTTTTCCTTAAAATATAAAAAATTTAATACTCATTCATGCAAAATTCATTCTGTTACTCCATTGCCCATTAAAAAACTATTAATGCAAGCATTCAAATGTCTTGCACAATTGAACTCGCCTGTTCGATGGATGAGAATTTATTGGAAGATGGCCAAGGTGCTAGTGCGATGAACTCTCAATCTCGGGGTCTACTGGGACCCTGGTTTCAAGTTCCCTAGAGCGTAGGAAAACTATTTTTTGTTTCGTCAAAACAATTGTTTCCGTGTGTATTACGATTTGCATATAACTAAAGGTTATCGCGGTTATATGCAAATGGAAATTTTTGCATTTGTCGGAAGTGAAAAAAATGAATGGAGGAACGGAATTGAAGTGTATTGTGCTTCGACATGAGTAAGTGCTAGCCAGCCTCAGTATACCACCCCAGGTTACACATCCTTCTGCTAGGAACTAATTTCTGTAACTGCGGCGACAGTTTTACTTGCACAAGATCGAAAAGTTACGATCTCCGAACTCCGTTTTTTGCAGAAGAGTGATGAATGACAACTGTCATATGTTTTCCGTCTGCAATAGATGGGAAAGGCTATGCGATGATCTCTGCAGCGAAATTGGGGAGTTCTGTCCGAATGCTGTAGTTGGAAAGATGCTTACATTAGTAGACAAATGGAACTGTGTGAAACATTATGACCAGGGAGTTCTAATGGTTAAAAAGATGCACTGGACCGTCACGAGGTATCAAGAGTGGAAGAGTCTCTTTTCTAGTAGTTCTTTTTTCTCCCCTCATTCCAGCTTGAGAAGGGATTCCTGCAACACGAAAGCACCTTTGGGCAGAAGATGTGTCAAAGGGTTCCATGCTGGATTTCCGGGTGTCAAGGGAAGTTTTTAGTGGATAGTCCAGATGCATTATTAACTTGTGGGTTCCACAGACAGTGCATTTATAGCATTCAGCTCTCAACTACAATTAAACATTTTTAATTTGGTTGACTCTTTAAAATTTCATAACAGAGAGAGCAGGATACAATAGAACCTCTTATGCTGTCAAAGTTTTTTTCAGAGTAGGGAAGACATTTTTAAAGCTTAATTTCTAGCTGAAGAGTACCTTGGGTAACTGAATTCTACACAACCAGGCTACTTTTGGATAGATTCGTTCTGATAAATTAGCTCTAGACATTCTTAGGTATCCAGGTACTTAATTTAAAGACCATATCATTACTCATATAGTATAGGACAGTATAGTAGTACCTTTTCAGAAAACCCCTAGCAGAAAGAATTTTTAAATAAGAGAACGTTTTCAGAAAGAATTTTACAAGTATTTTCAGTAGATCTTTTGAATTTAGACGAATTTTATGAATTCATTGAAATTGTTAATCTTAAACATACAATTGATTTACCTATTCCAAGAAATATTATCAATAGCCGATTCAGAAATCTCCCAGTGGAATCCGTAAGTCTCCAAAATACGATTTCTTTGAAATTCTCTGAAAATAAACTTTCATTTAGAATAAGTTCTCAATAGCTCTTACCGAAATCTATTCTACTTGATCCTAACTCCTTGCTTATCATTTTATCGACATAAAATGTAAACTCCAAGGAGCATCGAATTTCCTTCCAACCTCTCCTAGAGAGTGAGAGAGAAAAAAAATATTTATGAAGAACCTTTTCAGAACTTTTCAAGTTCACTTTTGCTCTCTAAGATTTCGCGAAAACATCGCCTAGAGGTTACAATTCTCTCGAATCCTTTTCTTCCTTCAAAATGATCCACCCAAAAATTCCGAAATATGTTACTTTCTCAATTATAGATTACGGTTAAATCTAATTCATAACTTTGGCCGCGATATTAACTTCCAAATTAGAGACCTTGTAAAAGCTTCAGGCTAACGATTTCAAGGAATCATGTTTCCAGGAAACTTTCCACATCCCTTTAAATGGTAACCCCAAAACGACATCTATCCTGGCAAGATGGAGTCAAATCGAAAAATGGATATGGATGGATACATTATGGATTTCTTAGTGCAAAACGATTATATCGTGACGGAAAGCGTTATAAAACCGTCTGGTATGTGTACATATGTGAAAGAATTTCTAAAATCTTTCAACGAAGAAATGCATATGGGGATTTCGTTTTTCGATTTCGATGAATGTGATGTGACGACCGGGTGAGTGGATGCTGCTATCTAATGGAGGAAAAATAAGAATGGAGTGGAGCAACAGAAAAAATAACGGTATGTTGGATATATGATGAAGATGAGATGATGATACGTTCGAGTGGTTCTCTCGCATTAGAAGAAGATGAAGAAGAAGAAGACGCAGCAGTAGCTGAAGGAGCAGCTTTCAGGATCAAGTGGATAGAAATGCTAAAATGTGAGCGAAATGATGATGATACATTCAATGGTGTTTTCACCGTACGGTTCATTGGTTGTAACTCAATTCCCATCTTGTGAAAAAGATGAATACTTCGATTGACGCACTTCATTGCACAAACGTTCTATGTATGAAGGAAGGATATGTAGAATGTGTTTTGCTAGATGGGTTATGTAGGGAAATTTCGTTTGTGACTTTTCATAGTGGCCCCAAAAAGAATGAAGCAGGAAATTTTAAAGGATAATAACGGTAAAGCTGCAAAAAATTTCTTAGTTTCAAGACGCAATTTGGGTTGGCGTGCAATTGAGCTTGGATGATTGATGGTGCTTATGTGTTCTGCTCCACTTCGATTATGTTTAATTTGCGTAACACATGTGGATTAAAGTTGTTAAATTTTGAATTTAGATTTCATATTTCGTTGTTTTGATTTTTTTATAGAAAAATTCTTCCAAAATTCTTCGTCCTGATGACTAAAATTTGTTGAAGGAGTAGCACCTATGTCGTAATTAGAATAGGGAGATTGCAATCAGAAGCACTGAGCCTAAATAATAATAATAATGCACCAAAAAAAAAATAAAGTAAGATCAACCAAGTTGAATTTAGTTAAATTGTTTTTATTGGAACTACCAGAATTCACTCTAAATCGAACTTTAATTTGAAAAAATTATATGCGATCAAACTTGGCCAAATGCACAAGAAAATTGAGGGAATTATGCTAAGGAATGAATTTGATTGCCTTAATTCGTCAAATTTATATCCTAAGCTAATAATAAAGTAAGGGGTTTCGTGGTTAATTGGTAGTATATCTGTCTTGTATTTCGTGCATTGCGGGTTCGATTTCTGTCAAGTCTGTGGGGCAAGAGGTAAGAGTTATTTGATTGTAATATCTACATCATATAATGTATTGATTATTATTAAAAAATTGGCAACATCCTTTCGTAAAATTGTAAGGTATCTTGTTGTACTAGGGCGGTCCGATAAGTACTTAGCCTCGCCGTCCGATGGCACCGCTATCGCAAGAGAGATTCACTATCGTGAAGTACATTCTTGTAGACCGACTCGTGGTTTTGTTTTGACCGTGTGTGGAAGCGGGCATGTTCGCTGTAATAATCGAGCCGTCATCCATTCCAGCGAAGTTGAAGTCCTGTCGTTCGGGTTTTAATTTTCACACCCGGACTTAAAAAGTGTTGTTTACGACCACATTAAGAATTAAATATGTTGTTGCGTACGCAGATAACTTTAGGTTGCGCACCACCAGTTCAGCAGCTATGCTGAAACCCAAGCGCACAAAGCTTTCTCGTCATCTGGTAGACTGGGTGAACAAAAAGAGGAGAAACGGGACGGCAAAGCAGTTACTGATAGATCGAGCTCGGCAGCACATTCAACTAGAATTTCATACAAGTATAAGATCAAATCTAATGGCAATAAAGTTACAATTTCTAAAGTCTACTGTTTGAATTGGAAAAGTTTAGTGTTACTTGAAAAGGCAAACATAATTTCGTCCGTCGAACTGGATATTTAAGTGGATGTGGGTAAGTCGATCACATATAGATATCCCTTACCTCCAAACTGTTACTCCGATTATACATCCATTTCAATTATCCACACCATACATTATAACCGTGAACTATTGGTGCTGCCATTCATTATGTTGGCATACATTTTCATTTGATAGCAAAAATAAATATCAAAATTCGCTAATTGATATATACTTCTGTGCTAAGTGATTGAGAGAAACAGTTATATAACAGACCGTTACATTGCGGAATATTAATGTAACTTTTGCTGCATGGTGACAAAATTAAGTGAGATTTGATGAAATTATTCAGTTAGCATCGGCCAGGAAATTTCTCATCTCGAATCTGGTTCTCACTTAAAGTAATCGGATGTAATTAAGATCGAAATAGTGCTGCGCATATAAATCATTCCCTCGTTAACTCATTTAAAGCAATCAGTGCACAATTTCAGATTTTGCATCGTACCAATTACTTAATTTGATGTGTTTCTCATTTTAAGTGATTGTTAAGACATTTAAATTTGCGGAATATGTACTGAGCATTTTTCGCAATTATAGTGTAAGCTTCGACTGTAGATTGACGTAATTTCAGCATTTTTGGATACTTTGCATTTAAATTCCAAGAATCTTTATGAATCGTGTCTGTTATGCAGTTATACGGTATGTTTCGTTGCAATAGAATAAGTCTGATTGTGCAAGCGGTTTATTCGCGGAGAAAGCTGTATCATTTTTTACTCAAGTGTGTGAAAAGTGTTCAAAGCAACACATTTTATTGTTGCTTATTGTGATTATCCGCAGACTTATTATATGTGATTATCTCATATAACAGATACTTGAACAAATAGTAAAGGCAACAAACTGTGTCTTACAATAGAATACCTTGCCCGCGCTTCAACAATTTAAGAAGACATTGATTCTTACCATCCGTGAAAGAAATTTATTCTTATTTGCTCATAACAACTGCGTCTTTTCAATATGAGTTTGGATTCGTTGTGCAAAGACCAAAAATTATCATTTGATAATTTGGTACGTTTACGAAATAATTTTAAAAAGGATGGAAAAGGCCGTAAAAGCCAACCTCAATATGCACAACGACTTTTACAGCGAGTTGAAAGTTTATACACCATGTTTAATAGAGTACATGAGGAATATTTAGTAATGCTCAATAAAGATACAACTAAATTAGATGCTCCTTATTTCAAAGAGAAATTATTTGCAGAGATGCAAAAGGTATATCTAGAATTTGTAACAAAAGTTGAGCATTCAGCATACAGCACTAATGTACAGAGTTTACCTCCAACAACCGCCAACATGAAAAACGAAACCAATGTAAAATTACCTCGTATCACTCTTCCTATATTTGCTGGAAATTATAAATATTGGGTTTCGTTTCGAGATTTATTTGTATCTCTAGTTGGTCAGCGGTCATCACTAATCAATGTATAAAAATCACATTACTTGAAATCAAACCTCAGCGGAGAAGCAGAAACGTTATTGAAACATTTTGCAGTTACTGAACAAAATTACGAGACGGTTTGGAATCTATTCAAAGAACGCTTCGACAACAGAGATGCACTATTGAATTATGAATTGAAACGACTATTTGCGTTGCCTGATGCTCACGAATCAGCTACTTCGTTGAAAGGATTGATTGATTAAAGTGTCGAAAGCGTAAACGCAATTAAAAATATGAAATTGGAAAACGTGTGGGATGCAATATTGATATTTATCACTACCCAAAGACTCCCCATAGAAACGAGACGAATGTGGCAACAGCAACAAACTTCTAAATCTAGCATGCCCAGCTTTGAACATCTTAAGGTATTCTTGCATCGACGATTCAGGCCCTTTTTTTTTTTTGTGATAGGGAGGTGAAGGCATTTATGCCCGCCGAGTCTGGCAGTGTGGGACTCCCA
Organism: Odontomyia ornata; assembly: GCA_963969285.1. Classification (NCBI taxonomy): domain Eukaryota; kingdom Metazoa; phylum Arthropoda; class Insecta; order Diptera; family Stratiomyidae; genus Odontomyia; species Odontomyia ornata. Next base: position 251,688,085 of record OZ017742.1, read on the forward strand.
TGGAGGATACCTTTGGACTACCCACTAAACACCTCCCCTGTCAATCTGAGAACCTAGCCTGGAACCGTTTGACACATTACTTCGGGCCAGGTCTCGTTTTGTTACGCCGTGGGGCGCCTTCAAGCTGGGGAGTCCCTTTCCTAGCGGGAGGGGAAGGGGGAAGAGGAATTGCCAGAAGAGCGATCCCCCAGCCCCAGTGCCTCCGGCTGCTGTGAGTCCCTTTTATATTTTAGGACTGCCCGAGCATAATGTGCCACCTGGTTCCATTTGTCAACCGATTCGAGCATCACCGCAACTATATTATCCGGGGTGAGCTCTCCCGTCTCCCTGTAGAGTTCCCTTCGCAGCCTGGCCCATTTGGTACACGCAAAAAATGTGTGACAGGCATTGTCCTCCTCTCCTGGGCAAAACCGACAATCGGGAGACCGTGACTTGCCGATCTTGTGCAGGTAAGACTGAAAACACCCGTGCCGGCTCAAAAGCTGGGTCAGATAGAAGTCAGTCTCACCATGCCTTCGATTTTGCCACGGTCTCACATCCGGGATGAGGCGCGCTGTCCACCTTCCCTTCGTGCAATTCCTCCAAGACTGCTGCCAATCGTTGAGCGAGCGTTGTCTCTCCTCGCGGACAACGATCTCCCTCGCATCCTCGTTTCGGCGCAGGTAAATAGCGCGGCGCTCTCTAGCAAGGAGGGCGTAAGGTATCACGCCTGCAATCACTCTCACCGCCGAGTCGGAGACTGTTGGATACGAAGATGCAATTCTCAGTGCTCCTCTTCTCTGTACCTGTACCAATCGTTTCCGGTATACCTCCTTGCTGAGAGCGTCGCCCCATACCTCTGCTCCGTACAGTAGCACTGACCCTACAGCACTCATCAAGAGGCGTCTTCTTGATGGGCTGGGTCCCCCTACGTTGGCCATAAGTCGACTCAGGGCCAATATTCCCAAAGCAGCCTTCTCAGCCGTTGCCCTGATTTGCTCAGAGAAACTCATCTTCGAGTCGATCAGTAGCCCCAGGTACTTCACCGCTGGCTTCGATTCGATTTGTATATATCCAATACTGATCATCCTTACTCTAGGGATTCTCTTTTTTGTCAAGATGACCACTTCGGTTTTCTCCAGTGCTAAACTGAGCCCGCGAGCAGTCGTCCAGTCCCTCACTCGGCGCATTAGCATACCTAGCCTAAGTTGCGCTTGTTCAACGGTGCGTCCGGCGACCAGAGCCACAACATCATCCGCATAGCCGACCAAGCGCGACTCATCTGGCATTTCAAGTCTCAGTAGCCCGTCGTAAGACACGTTCCACAGGTCCGGACCAAGGATAGATCCCTGGGCAACACCCGATGTAATTTCCATCCTTCGTTGGCCCTGTGTCGTGTCGTAGAGCAGGCTTTGGTCCTTCAGGTTGTCCCTCAAAAGCCGCATTAGATATTCTGGAACTTGAAAAGAGTTTTCCAGCGTATCCAGAACATCCACCCATCTAGCGGAGTTGAAGGCATTCCTGACGTCGAGTGTCACCAACAGGACGATCCGTCGCTTGGTGCGACTATATGCCTCTGCCTTTTGGACCGCGCTCACCACCTTTGCAATCGTATCAATGGTAGAACGTCCCGCTCTAAAGCCGTACTGCCGAGGAGATAGGTCCCCAGCAGCACGAATCGCGTCAGTGAGTCTTCCCTTGATGAGTTTCTCTAGCACTTTCCCAGCCGTGTCTAGCATGCATAACGGGCGGTATACAGACGGCGATTCGGGATTTCCCTTCCCCTTGCTGACCAGCACGAGCCTCGCCACCTTCCATCGTACCGGGAAAACCCCGTCCCGTAGGCAAGCGTTGAATGTGCTGAGCAGCAAGTCAGGACAATGGTGATAGACGAGCTGCAAAACCTCAGCTGGAACACCATCTGGACCTGGAGCCTTCCTCGCTTTCAGGGAGAGGACTGCCTCCTCCAGTTCCAGCTGTGTGAAGAGTGGGCACTCGACTGCTGTTTCACCATGGACAGCGTCAACACGGACGGGATGGGCGGGGAAGAGTCCCCGCACTATCGCGTCCATCTTTCCGCATCATGTATACAAGGCTTCCGTAGGGCACCAAGTTTCCCCATGACCAGCTTGTAGCCAAGGCCCCACGGATCCCTATTTACATCGTCCACGAGGTCTTGCCAGCATCGGGCCTTGCTCTTGTTAATAAGCCTGCGAAGATATTTCCTGCCGGACCTGTATGCTGCTGGCCTAGTGTCTACCTCCTCCCGTGTTCGCGCCCGCTGGGCCTCTCTTCGAAGTTTGTGACACTCGCTTTTTTGTTCGGCGATCTCGTTTGACCACCAGTATACTGGAGGCTTACCATGTCGGGGTCTCCGGCGGGGCATGGAAGACTCGCAAGCAGCTATGATGGTACTCATAGTTGAGTTCACCAAGTCCAATATTGGGTTTCGTTTCGAGATTTATTTGTATCTCTAGTTGGTCAGCGGTCATCACTAATCAATGTAGAAAAATTACATTACTTGAAATCAAACCTCAGCGGAGAAGCAGAAACGTTATTGAAACATTTTGCAGTTACTGAACAAAATTACGAGACGGTTTGGAATCTACTCAAAGAACGCTTCGACAACAGAGATGCACTATTGAATTATGAATTGAAACGACTATTTTCGTTGCCTGATGCTCACAAATCAGCTACTTCGTTGAAAGGATTGATTGATTAAACTGTCGAAAGTGTAAACGCAATTAAAAATATGAAATTGGAAAACGTGTGGCATGCAATATTGATATTTATCACTACCCAAAGACTCCCCATAGAAACGAGACGAATGTGACAACAGCAACAAACTTCTAAATCTAGCATGCCGAGCTTTGAACATCTTAAGGTATTCTTGCATCAACGATTCAGAGCCTTAGAAGCAACTGGCTCAGATCGTAATAAGTTTTCTAAACTTTCCACAACTTCGTTAAAAAGGATTCAGACATTTCATAATGAAACTACGCAATCTTGTGTCAGCTGCAAACAATAACATCCTTTGTGGAGATGTAAACAATTTTTACAAACCAATCCTAACCAAAGATTTGAACTAGTTAAACGAAATGGTTTATGTATTAATTGCTTAAGGAAAGGACACCTCGTAGGAGTATCTTCCAGCACTTCTTCATGTCGTGTTTGCAGGGGCGCGCATCACACCTTACTACACAAGAACCAATCTTCAGAACTATCTCACCCAACCAACGCAAATGCCTCAGGGCAAGCACATCCTCATACAATCAAGGTAGACGTCCACTCAACCAATGTCGTGAGTAACAATCAAATAATATTGGCAACTGCACTCGTCAATATTGTGACTCCTTCTGGACCCATTACACTTCGTGCTTTACTTGACCAAGGGTCACAGGCATATTTGATAACAGAAGCAGCCGCCAATCTACTGGGAGTGAAGAGATCATCTGTAGACGTTAGCATCACAGGAGTAGGTGGTGGTAAAGGAGTCAAGGTGAGAGGAAATATTCATGTATCCATACAAACTACAACACAAATAATGTTATCATTCAACGCATTGATAGTATCAAAACTGACCAATTTGCTTCCATCTCAATGTATACCATTTTCGACATGTAATGAACTTGGAAGATTACAGCTTGCAGATCCATATTTTAATAGACCGGGCCATATCGATATAATCCTTGGCGCCGAAGTATACTCGCAAATTATTCTAGATTCCATGAACAAATTCTCTAATGGACTATTGGCACAAAAAACGGAGGTAGGTTGGGTGATATCTGGAAAGGTTAAAGGCCAAGCCCAATCCCTTCTTCAGACGTATAAGGTCGAAATTAATTAAGATCTCAATCTCAGTGAACAATTGAGAAAATTTTGGGAGTTGGAAGAAGTCAATCCAGCACCGATTTATACTAATGATGAAAAATTATGCGAACAACATTTTGTAGAACATGTAAAGCGATCAGAAGACGGCACTTACACTGTACGGTTACCATTTAAAAATGATGAAATAAAAGGATCCTTAGGAGACTCTAGAATTTCAGCTGTGGCCAGTCTGATTTCAATGGAAAGACGTTTCAAAGGTAATCAGAAACTTGGTTCCAAATACCAAAAGAACATACAAGAATATCTTGATTTAGGTCACATGCAAGAAGCTACCAAGCAACATATTTCAAACAACTACTATTTACCGCATCACGCCGTCTTCAAAGATAGCAGCACAACTAAAATGCGAATAGTCTTCGATGCATCTCGCAAAACCAGCACCGGTGTCTCACTCAATGATACCCTCCTTACCGGAGCATCTTTTTAAAATGATATGGCTAAAATACTAATCAACTGGAGATTGCATAAATATGCTTTCGTGGCCAATGTTGCCAGAATGTATCGTCAAATCAAAATACATCCGGAGGATATTAACTATCTACAGCTTGTCTGGAGACCATCAGAATCTCAATGTATACAAGATTATTGGCTGACAACGGTACCATTTGGAGTAACTTGCGCCCCTTACTTAGCTATCAGAACATTGCAGCAGCTAGCCATGGATGAAAAAGCTAAGTTCCCACGAGTCTTCAAAACCGTGCTTGACGACTTTTATCGGGGGGAATGACATTATCCGACACAGTAGATAAATGCAACAGTCTCGCAGACCTTCTCAAATCAGGCGGATTTCACCTACGAAAATGGATTGCGAATGATCCCCAAATTCTCAAGGACAGGCCCACTGAAGATTTGGAAATGACACCTTCAGTGGAATTACATTGTGAGCCAACATTTAAATCTTTAGGAATTCTGTGGCGACCTATAGCAGATCAACTCAGCTACAAGGTCGAGCTTCCTGATCAAATGGAATTTGCTACGAAACGACAAGTACTGTCCATCATTGCGCGTTTATTTGATCCTATGGGCTGGATCGCACCTGCATTGACAAAAGCGAAAATCCTTCTGCAAGAATTATGGCTCCATGGCTTTGACTGGGACACACCAATACCAATTGATATCGCCCAACAGTGGACTCAGTATTGACAAAACTTGAAACACCTGCAGCAACTAGAAATACCACAATGGTCAATATGTTCCCCGGAGTCAAAATATAAACTACATGGATTCTGCGATGCATCAGAGAAAGCTTATGCGGCTGCTGGTAAAGGGTAAAGAGTATTCAGTACAGTAATGGCAAAAACTAAGGTGGCTCCTGTCCGACCGGTGTCCATACTCAGACTTGAACTTTGTGGTGCTGTACTTCTCTCTAGATTGATGAAACGTGTATCGACATCTATAAACATATCAAATCTTGATCAATGGTCATGGACAGACTCCCAAATAGTGTTAGCATGGCTCAAAGGACACCCTCGTCGTTGGTCGGTATTCGTAGCCAACAAACTAACCGAGATACACACTATGGTCGGTAATGCTCCCTGGGGCCATGTTAGAACTCACGAAAACCCTGCAGACATAGCATCACGGGGAGTCCAACCCTTTGAACTCGTACAAAGCCCCTCGTGGCTTACAAAATCAAAAACTGACTGGCCTTCACAGACAGAAATCCGATCTAGTTGCGTTGAAGAAAGAAAAATGAGAATGGTGCATGCCACGCTTAAAATCCATTCCGAACTAGACGACTTATTAAATAAGTTCTCAACACTGAGCAAATTACTTAGAGTAACTGCTTATTGCTTCCAATTTAGCGGTAGATGGTGCTGGAAGGCATCTAAAGGATCTCCAACTGTTAATGAATTACAAAGTGTATTACGTTTTTGGATTAAATTTATTCAAGGAAAAGGATTTCATAGAGAAATGACTCAGTTAAAGGGCTCAATACCAAATGTAACTAAGGGCCAACTGGCCAATCTCGCTCCTATACTGGATGATTATGGAATCTTACGAGAGGGAGGACGATTGGAAAAATCACATCTTACATATAATGAAAAACATCTTATAATCATTCCAAGAGCAGGGAAACTAACACTTTTGCTTATCGACCAATATCATAAAGACACATTACATGTTGGCACTCAATTAATGTTAGGAGTCATCTGCAGAAGATACTGGATATTGAATGCACGGAACTCTATCAGAAAATTTAATCATCAATGTATACGATACTTCCGAACCAATGCTAAAGGGAAGCCACAGTTAATGGGTCAGCTTCCAGAACCTCGTGTATCCATTTCGCGACCTTTCACACATATAGGTGTCGATTATTGTGGTCCCTTTGTAATCAAAGATCGTAAAGGAAGAGGAAGCAAGACGCATAAAGGATAAGTTGCAATATTTATCTGCCTTACAGTCAAGGCTATCCATATAGAGGTCGTTAACGATTTAACTACCGAATCCTTCTTAGCGGCATTACAAAGATTCGCCGCACGCAGAGGACTCTGTCAAGACATCTATAGTGGTTGTGGCACCAATTTTGTCGGAACAAATAGGGAACTGAAGACCAATAAAGAAATCATGGAATATGCATCCAATATAGGAATAAATTGGCATTTCAATCCACCTGCATCAGCTCATTTTGGAGGATTATGGGAGGCCGGTGTAAAATCAGTCAAAACACATCTACGCCGTGTCATTGAAACCACTACACTCACATACGAAGAACTACTCAGTGTCCTTGTACAAATTGAAGCATGCCTAAATTCTCGGCCACTCTGTCCACTGTCTGATGACCCCATTGATAATAGTGCTCTCACCCCAGCCCATTTCTTAATCGGAGATATCATGTTAGCTCCACCGGGCGCCACCATGACTCAGATTCACATCACCCGATTAAATAGATGGCAATTAGTGCAACGACTAACGCAAATCTTCTGGAGCAGGTGGAAAACCAAGTATTTAAGACGATTACAACAACGACCAAAATGGTTAAAGTTGAACCACGATATACAAGTAGGTGATTTGTGTCTACTGATTAATGAGCAAACTGCTCCATATCAATGGCCACTAGCCCGCATAAAAGCTCTACACCCTGGCAACGATTCTTGAGTTCGAGTGGTCACAGTATCCTGCAAAAATAACACATATTGACGTGCCATTAATAAAATAGCGATTCTTCCGCGCCAATAGCACTCCCCTCTAATCCTTCCCTTTATCATTAACTCAAACACATCGTACATGAACACCCATAGAACACTAGGAAAGTAAACCACATTCACTTGCTACATATCGACTATAGCCAATATCGGTGAACTTCCAACATAGTTGGGAGAACTTCACCCTCTCAGTTCACATAAATCACTACACAAGATATATATACACATCAATCCACACTACAAGCACCCGCCGTCGTAATCAGATCAGCACGTTCCAGGATAAGCTACTTCGGCTCACAAATACACTATACAGAGAAGATCAATATATCACTTTAGTCCTATATTGTTAATCGATTTTTTATTCACAGTACACTCTACAGCTTGTATCTGATCCTATTCGATCAGCACGGGGAGTATGTTGCGTACGCAGATAACTTTAGGTTGCGCACCACCAGTTCAGCAACAATGCTGAAACCCAAGCGCACAAAGCTTTCTCGTCATCTGGTTGACTGGGTAAACAACAAGAGGAGAAACGGGACGGCAAAGCAGTTACTGAAAGATCGAGCTCGGCAGCACATTCAACTAGAATTTCATACAAGTATAAGATCAAATCTAATGGCAATAAAGTTACAACTTCTAAAGTCTACTGTTTGAATTGGAAAAGTTTAGTGTTATTTGAAAAGGCAAACAATGTAGAATAAACACAATTGCAGTGTTTCTACATCGTGCCCAATTCCACCCAGATGGTCTTATATTCGGAACTGGAACCAAGGATTCGCGAGTAAAAATTTGGCACTTAAAGGAACAAAATAATGTTGCGAATTTTCCTGGACATATAGGATCTATAACAGCGCTTTCTTTTTCTGAAAATGGTTACTGCTTAGCAATAGCTGCTAATGCTGCATGTGTGAAATTATGGGATCTACGAAAATTGAAAAATTTTAAAACTAGAGGGAAATTATCATATATCTAATTTATGTTTTGATGAAAGTGGTACTTATCTAGCCGTTCCAGGAAGTGCTGTCAGAATTTACTTGTGTACGCAGTGGATGGAATTAAAAGTATTCAATTAACATACGGCTCTCGCCACTGGAGTACGATTTGGAAAGTATGGGAGTTATAGAGCATCTAGTAGTATGGATCGTACGCTAAAATTTTACGGTGTAGTTTGATTTAATTTTTTAGGGACATTGTTTCACGTTATTCTAAACAAATAATTCATAAAAGTAGCAAAACAATTTCTCCTGATATTTTTCACCCTTAAATTTAAGTCTGTTATGAAATTTCTTATTAAAGCTACCTCCAAAATGTTCCGATTATGCGAAGGTGGTTGGGATCGATGCTGAAATAAACTTCCCGTGGCAATAATTTTTGGATAAATTATAACAGATAAAATTAAAACAAATGAAACCCGCAAACCTCTTAATCAATCCACTTGAATCAAACACAAATAAACATACGCACCATTTTGTATTATATCCCTTCCTCAAAAGTTGTCCCGCAAATAACTAACCGTGCGATTGGCTGACTGTTAAAGTAAATTTAAAATGTGTAGTAAGTCTTTGGAGTTACTGATGCCCGAATATTAATCATGTATGTTTGGGCTTTAACAAACCGAAATGGAACAACTTTGACTAAGGTAATGGGCACAAATGAGACAGGGTTAACAACTGCCATGAAAGATAACACACCCAACAAACAACACTTCAAACGAATGTTCAACAACCAGCAAAGTAGATGTGGATGCAACAGAAAAAATTGCAACCTCCACCCCAACAATAAATACAACAGCGAGTTGAACCTCAAATCAAACAGCAGAGAATTAACATTAACAGCAGTGGAATGGGTGGAAGGCCCGTGAACTACCGTTGAAAGCGTCCCACAAGGCGATAACCAACAACAACAGAGAGTCGGAATCGAGCAACCGAGCGAGGTGGTTGGGCTGATCGAGGCGAAAATTGGAACTTAAAACAAGTTGGGTAAACAGACCTACGCTCATGTCTGAAGGGTTTTGTATTCAATTTACAAAACGCAGTCACCAGATCGAATCAAATCAAGAAACATGTCAAAGAAGAGAAAGAGAAAATATGAAATACGAAGATCATACTATTATTAACATAGTTGAACGAATTTCGACTTCTGAGGTTATTGGTATTGTTATACTCATAAATATCTCCCTTGATAATTATTTCAGGTGTCCATCCGCGACGGAGGAAACACATTTTTCATGTATTTCCCCCCTGTGCCCTCACTGTAGCAAAACCTGACAATTTAACAACTGTTTTGAAAAGCTCCCATGAAAACTTTCATTTCATACTCATATCGGCTACGTTTGATGAATTTTTTTTTCAGCGGCCACTCTCCTGTACTGTTATCATCGATTCATGGCCAATTTTTTCGAATCCTAGAATGGTTACAAAACTTATGAGCATTAATTGTAGGTACTCATCTTCAGTCATTCATTAAATTGAATCAAGTGTTCAAAACATGCATCTTAAACATTGAAGTTGGGAATTGGGAAAAAATAACTCATAATTATTCAATCTTTGCATTTAAAACAGCCACTATTTTGTCTTACGATTACTGATACCGCTAGCTGAACCGATTCTCAAAGATATACATGACACCTATCATTCCTGAAATTTTCATGCAAATCCTAGCAAAACTGTAGTGTCTGAGTCGGTAAAAAGCGCATGTTGTTCCATAGCCATATGTAGCCATAGTAATATATGCAGCGCATATTGTTCGATAGTAATACAGGAGAATTCAAACCGCTATAACTTCGCTAAATATTATTCAATCTTTATGAAAGTTTCAAGATAGATTAATCTTATAAATAGAAATCCACGTACTGAATTTCATTGAATTTAAGGGTACCGTTAAGATTTTATACAAGAAAATATAAAATCGATAAATCATACTATCACTAACAAAGTTGAGTGAATTGCGACTTCTCACGTATTTGTTGTTGTTGTACTCACCAAGGCCTACATTCCTGATTTTTTCAGATTTTTCGGATCACAGGTGTGCAATCGCGAGGGGGGGAGGACACAAATTTTTCGTGCATTTCCCCTCCCTGTGCGCCCCTCGAAGCAAATTTTGCCAAACTAAGACCTGTTTTGAAAAGTTCTTATCAAGACCTTTCATTTGATACCCATATCGGCTACCTTCAATGAAATTTTTTTTTTGGGGGTCACTCTCCTATATGGGGAGACCCCCCTTAAATACCTTATAAAATTTTTTTGCAGTTGAACTTTGAAGAGATCACCACTTTACACCTAAACACAAAATTTGATGTTTCTAGCTTAAGTAGTTTCCGAGAAAAACTGCTGTGACACACGGAAGGAAGGACGGACAGACGGACAGACTGGTCGCGAAACTAAAAACCCTAAAAAGAAAAATAGACACCGTGCGGATAAAAAGAGATTTTGTTTTGGTGTAGGATATTTCGTCTCGAAGTGCAGTGTAATTGTGATTTCCCCCCTTCCACGAGAATACAATTCCACTGGCTGCAGAAATTTCGCTCCCAAAAAAAAAATAACGGAGTGAAAAGAGCACAAAACGCTTTTTTTTTTAGTGGCGAGATTACCGTTGAGTGGTATTCTGCTTGAAATAAAATATTTCGCACATTGCATAACGTTTTTTCTTTAGTTGCAATTAATTCACAGTTATTGCGCTTCTGCTGGTGAAAGTTGTAGCAACCGGATGATGTTATAGTTCAGTGTTAAATTTTCTATTCAGACGCGACTCTTTAAGGATTCCAGTAATAAATTTGCTTAAGAAAGTGAAAGCTTAACATCATATTTAACGCTGTTGTAACATGTTTCCACTTTTCGCGATATCGGAGCAACTCTGACTCAGCATTCCAAATCGAGTGTGAAGTTCGTCGGGTTGAAATGAAAGATATGCGGTTCGTGTGTTGTTGACGAGTAATAAATACAGCAATAGATTCAGTCAATAGTGTGGGCGCAGAAAATCTATTTTTTTGTGCATTTATATTTGTATTTTGTTTGTCGAAATGGAAACAATTGCAATTGAAAGTTTTCCACACTTGCCGAAAAAACCCCGAAAGAAAATCACTCTGTCAGTGAGTTGCTAACAGCACTGTGATTTGCATGTGTTTTAGATTTTCGTATGGTACGTGGGAAAGTCGGAAAACGTTCAAATGAAGTAAAATCGTATCGGACGCGGTCCTGACGTAGAGAATATTTTGATTGCGTGTACTTGTATACCCCTACATTGTTTTTTCGATCTTTTTGGATACGAACAGAGCAGCAGGTTGCTTGCTAGAGCTCCAGTGTATTTCATATCGTGGAGCTTCTTGGAATTACCCAGGAATTAGTTGTTACGAGATATCCGCATCCGGGCGTTGTTTCGTGAAATAATTTTGTGTTCGACTTGTAACCGTATTTCCTAGAGCATGCTTCCGAGCTAGGAGAAAATTTTGCGACACTGATAATGTCAATATTGCTGAAATAAAGAAAACTGAATGTTAGCTAGTGCGCCTCATTTAACGTTTCACTGATTTTTGTGCTGTCTGTCGTCGCTGTGCCACCAAACACCATCCTAAGTTGTAAAATCGAACATCATTCGTTCAAATCTCAATGAGACGATAGTTTTCATGTGAAGCTAATCCCTTGGAAGTTATATCGGATTTATTTAAAATCAAGACGCTTTGAAACAAATAGTATTTACTACCGGATAAAATGTAACCGCGCCGTCTCATGTCGACAAACACCAAATCTTCAAAACGCAAGCAATAATACGAGCGCCATGGAATCGCTTTTTTTGAGGACGACGTTTTGCGCCCTTTACATTCTCAAAGAGTTGAGGATACCCGCGAAATTCGATATTTGAACGTCACTAGCTACTGCACTTTAGTCAATATTTTAATGCATAAATGTTGGATTTCAGGAGAAGTTAAGTACTAAATTGATATAAGTCATCACCACATCGTCAACGAGCGCTCATTCACAAAAATGTTTTTTAACTTTTTATCATAGTGCATGAATGATCTCAATAATACTTAGTTTTTTGCATTTAAAAAGAGAATACAATGAATACCCTAATTTCAATAGCAATGTAACAAAAAATAAATAAAAAGAGATGAAAAGTGGTTGTCTAAACATTAAACACAAAAATTTCGTGAGAAGGAGGTAGTAGTAAGGCGAATCGCCGTGAAAATATGTGATTGAATATATGTAGGAGTTATTTAGGACTTATAACAGTTATTTATACTTGTTTACCTGTTACAAATATTGTATTTTTTTGCAAAAGCTTTGTTGAATTTTGTAACTCAATTGTAATGAAATGCGGCTAGTGAAACGTTGATATATAAAGAAAGTGTTTAAGGATAAGAGTAACAGATATTGGTAGCGTTATAGATCATGGTGAACTCTTTTAATGACATTTAGTACCGCAGTGAAAAAAACAATAAAAAAAGAGAACGAAAATCTTTGATTTAAACGCGAGCCGAGATGTAGCGCTCATCTCTGTATGCTGATTATATAGTACTTTAACTTTCACTGAGAAAATATTACAGTTTCACATGAATATAGAATTTTATCGAATACTTAACGATAAATAGAACTGAGTAATTAATACATTGTATAAAATCATTTGTATGCTTGGGAATCAAAAAGAAAGGAAAAAAAAGAAAATGTTTGAAATTGAATTGAAAATTCAGTCTTTCCCTATCATTAACCCTGACCGAGTATGGGACCCGCAACGATGGTAGGCCCCTCCACTGAAATTAGCTAGCCATTGGGTCCGCTCTTCCTTACTCTTGCGTTGTAGGGGCTCTTGCCTGGGTAGAATGGCCTTCCGCTCACGTGCCCTTTTATGGTATAATGTTATGTGAGTCCATTGCATAATGCTATAAGATGAATTGGCCACGTTTATATTCCTCATTTGATAGAAAAATTCATGCAAATTATGTTTGTATGAGTATTTTGCTCAAATGAGAAATATATGGCCACATCTACGTTTGGAGCTTGATCCAGTTGGGAGGGTACAAGGGGGCATCGCTTCCACCTGGATGCTCCACTGTTATTTGTGGGCCATATATATTTTCAGTAACGACAAAGTCTCTCAAGTCCGTCCGTTTTATTCAGGCTCAATTTGTTCTTTGAACAAGCAATTTTAGCCCCTACTAGGTTACCTCGGCCTCGACACTAGTCGATCGGCATTCGACTCTTCATAATTCATGAATGCGCGATTGTTTTGTAGTGGGTCCTTGTGCTGGGAAAATAACCCGCCCCAAGATACCACAACGCTAGCCTGCAAGCGCATTCACGCGTCTCAAGATAAGGCCAATCTCGGCGGATAGTACCATCCTCTTCCGCCGAGGCAGCAGACCATCGCTGCAGTCCTATACGGACACAGATCCACCTACTTTACTACATTGCGTGTTTTAGAAAAGTAGAGAAAGGGTAATATCGGTCGGTGGTTCGATTCTTGTTTTTGGAAAGGATATCGCATCAAGAGCTCTTAGACCTTGGGCAACCATAAAAAATTGATTGATAAGTTTCAACGGGGTCACGCGTTGGATTTTGATGAGACACGCCCAGGTGCCCCGAAAACGGCTAGCACGGAGGACAATTGTGACAAAAATCCTTGAGCTCCCATTGGCAGACCACCAACAGGTGTGCGAGATATCTGAGACCACAATATTTCAAAAGACTGCGTGGGTCATATCTTCCATGCGATTTTGGACACACGAAAGCTGTCCACGCAATGGGTGCCACGTTTGCTCACTTCGGACAACAAACGCAACCGCGGGCCCACTTCAGAGTAGTGTTTGATGCTCTTTAAGTGCGATCCGAAGGAGTTTCTGTGTCATTTGTGACCCTCGACAAAACATAGCTCCACTGGTATACACCAGAGACCAAGAAGCAATCGAAACAGTGGTCTTCACGTGGTGAATGTGCTCCGAAGAAGGCGATGACTGTTCATCGGCCAGGAAGGTAATGGCCACCGTTTTCTTCCATTCACAAGGTGGGGTTTGCATCAACTACCTGGAGAAGGGCAAAAAGGTCACAAAACTCAACTATGCCGAATCGTTGGGTCAATTTGACGCCAAATTGCAGAAAAAAAGGCGCCATTTGGCGAAGAAAAAAGTGCTCTTCTACCATGACAACGCATCACACCTTTGCTATCGCCTAATTGGTCGAAATGCGCTACCCCATCCACCGTATTCCTAGATTTGGCCTCGTACAACTTTTTTTTGTTTTTAAACTTGAAAAAATCACTTGTCAGGCAGAAATTCGAGCTGAATGAGGAGATCATCACCGTTACGGAGGCCTGTTTTGCAGGCCCCGAGAAAAAATATTTTTCAGATGGGTGAAAGAAGTTGGAGCATCACTGGGTCAAGCGTATTGAGCTAAGAGGAGTTAAACATTAAGCAGGTTGCTTGAGGTGAGTCCTAGCTAAGTGAAAATGCAGTACACGATTTATGCTCTAATACCAACATTTATTCAAAACTCAAAAAGAAGAATTACTTGCGATACAAAAGGTTACCAAAATATGATATGATTGATGGTCCGAATTGGAGTGACGTGAGTTGAATGCCTTTGCCCCTGATACAGAGTCACCCACATATGAGGAGTTTGTAGGCGCTACGTCATCCTACAAATAATAACAATAACATTTTTATGTATTAATTAATCATAACCTTTATTCGTCTGGAATATTTATAAGTAGCAATGATTCGACGTTGTCGTGACGCTGTCGTGTTTCAGAAAGAGAGTCGTTCTTTTTCTTCACTTTGCTCGTTCAGTTTCAATAATTGCTCAACTTCGATTGTGAAATTTGTGTTTAAGATCCTGTTCATTATTCGATGTGAGCCCGTAAATGGTTGCCGCAATGCCCGTCTGATTGCGTCAACTTTAAGAAACACGTGTGTACACGTCCTGAGGTCCTTGTGAACAAATTTACTCCGGTTGTTTTTCTGGGCAATAGGTTTAGGCCTGATTTTTCGCATTTGTAGTTTGAAATTTTCACTGAACAAATGTGGATCACTTAGGCGGTTGTTCTGGACGAGAAATCCTCTCTATCCTCGATACCAACTCAGCACAACTAGCTCCCAAGTCATCCTTAAAGCAATTTCTTAGGCACAAAAGTATATTCGGAAGTAGACTAGGCCAGTTTCCGTCATCTTTGTACACATGACAGCGGCTTTTAGTGTCTTATACCACCTTTCCACTGGTCCACTCGAAGGTGACGTTTTTGCTTTACTGGTTCCTATAATGTCAGTCAGTGACCAGAACAAGGCTGGCTCAAATTGTGTTCCCTGATTAGAGACCACAATTTTTGGCGCTCCAAAGCGAGGTACCCAGGTGGCGTAGAAGGCTTTAGGCACTGCACCTAGCGTCTGTTTTTCTAATGGTACTAGCTCTGGCCACCTTAGGAACGTGTCAACCATCGTTAAAACGTACCTAAATCCATCTACTTGCGTTAGTGGTCCGATTACATCCAAGTGCACTACTTGAAAGCGTTTGTCTGGGACTGGAAATCGTTACAAAGCGTTTACTGTATGTCTGCAGCCTTGGATCTTTGTCAAGGAAGGCAACACCGGCACCAGAGATGCACGTCCTTTCTCATTTTGGGCCAAACAAATTTACGTTGGAAGGTGTCGAAGATTCGTTCACGAAGCGCAACTGGGACGAAAGGTCTTGTGAGACCTATTGACAGGTCACAGTACATTTTTCTCTCGTCTTTTGCAAAGACGTCAAGTTATTTTAAATAATGGCGTTAAGTTTGGGATCGTTCATCTGTTCTTTGACAAGCTCGTGATTTTCAATTAATAATAGTGGTAGTGATATGGCTTCCATGCGGGACAGAAAATCTATGGTAATGTTAGTATCATCACCAATCTGTACAAAGTTGGTGCAAAATTGTGAGGTGTAATTCAATTGTCTTGACTACTGAGGTGATGCCTTATTAGATTTTTGGTTAAAGGCAATACAAGCTGCTTATGATCAGTGCGTACGATGAATATTGATCTCTCCAGATAACCTTGAAAATGGCGGATGCTGCTGGGTAAGGCGAGTAACTCCCTATCAAAGGTACTGTGGCGAGACTAAGCTGTGGTGAGCTTGCATTGCAAGAATGCAATTGGTTTCTATAGGCTGTCTTGAAGGTGCTTGAGCACTCCTCCAATAGCGGTATCCGATGCGTCGGTAGACAAGGCCAGAGGTCTGTTGCTCTGGAATTACACTAGGAGTGTGGCATTTGCGAGGTAGTTTTTGCATTTTTTGAATGCTGTGTTTGTTTCTTCGGTCAAAGTTATTGGAGTTTTGTCATTCTTCTTTGATTTGTGCAAGAATTTATTTAAGAGAGTTTGCTTTTCTGTAGGTTTTCTGACAAACCGTTAACAAGTTCAGGAAAATGACGAGCTGTTTGGTTGTATTTCATTTCGAAAAATTCCTTATTGCTTCAAGCCGGTTTTCTTGGGGACAGATTCCCTCTGCTGAAACTATATGTCCTAGATATTCAATTTATTTAGCTCCTAGTGTACATTTCGCAATGTTGATTACCACTCCGTAGTCGTTCAGCCTCTTTTTTTTTTGTGGTAGGGAGGTGAAGGCATTTACGCCCGCCGAGTCTGGCAAAGTGGGACTCCCATGAAGGATACCCTTGGACTACCCACTAAACATCTCCCCTGTCAATCTGAGAACCTAGCCTGGAACCGTTTGACACATTACTTCGGGCTAGGTCTCGTTTTGTTACGCCGTGGGGCGCCTTCAAGCTGGGAAGTCCCTTTCCTAGCGGGAGGGGAGAGGGGAAGAGGAAATGCCAGAAGAGCGATCCCCCAGCCCCAGCACCTCCGGCTGCTGTGAGTCCCTTTTATCTTTTAGGACTGCCCGAGCATAATGTGCCACCTGGTTCCAATTGTCAACCGATTCGAGCATCACCGCAACTATATTATCCGGGGTGAGCTCTCCCGTCTCCCTGTAGAGTTCTCTTTGCAGCCTGGCCCATTTGGTACACGCAAAAAATGTGTGACAGGCATTGTCCTCCTCTCCTTGCCAAAACCGATAATCGGGAGACCATGACTTACCGATCTTGTGCAGGTAAGACTGAAAACACCCGTGCCCGCTCAAAAGCTGGGTCAGATAGAAGTCAGTCTCACCATGCCTTCGATTCAGCCACGGTCTCACATCCGGGATGAGGCGCGCAGTCCACCTTCCCTTCGTGCAATTCACCCAAGACTGCTGCCAATCGTTGAGCGAGCGTTGTCTCTCCTCGCGGACAACCATCTCCCTCGCATCCTCGTTTCGGCGCAGGTAAATAGCGCGGCCCTCTCTAGCAAGGAGGGTGACAGGTATCACGCCTGCAATCACTCTCATCGCCGAGTCGAAAACTGTTGGATACGAAGATGCAATTCTCAGTGCTCCCCTTTTCTGTACCTGTGCCAATCGTTTTCGGTATACCTGCTTGCTGAGAGCGTCGCCCCATACCTCTGCTCCGTACATTAGCACTGACCCTACAGCACTCATCAAGAGGCATCTTCTTGATGGGCTGGGTCCCCCTACGTTGGCCATAAGTCGACTCAGGGCCGATATTCCCGAAGCAGCCTTCTCAGCCGTTGCCCTGATTTGCTCAAAGAAACTCATCTTCGAGTCGATCAGTAGCCCCAGGTACTTCACCGCTGGCTTCGATTCGATTTGTATATCTCCAATACTGATCATCCTTACTCTAGGGATTCTCTTTTTTGTCAAGATGACCACTTCGGTTTTCTCCAGTGCTAAATTCAGCCCGCGAGCAGTCAT
Source organism: Odontomyia ornata (assembly GCA_963969285.1). Lineage (NCBI taxonomy): Eukaryota > Metazoa > Arthropoda > Insecta > Diptera > Stratiomyidae > Odontomyia > Odontomyia ornata. The sequence continues at coordinate 251,705,876 of OZ017742.1, forward strand.
CCAGTCTCTCACTCGGCGCATTAGCATACCTAGCCTAAGTTGCACTTGTTCAACGGTGCGTCCGGCGACCAGAGCCGCAACATCATCCGCATAGCCGATCAAGCGCGACTCATCTGGCATCTCAAGTCTCAGTAGCCCGTCGTAAGACACGTTCCACAGGTCAGGACCAAGGATAGATCCCTGGGCAACACCCGATGTAATTTCCATCCTTCGTTGGCCCTGTGTCGTGTCGTAGAGCAGGCTTCGGTCCTTTAGGTAGTTCCTCAAAAACCGCATTAGATATTCTGGAACTTGAAAAGAGTTTTCCAGCGTGTCCAGAATATCCACCCATCTAGCGGAGTTGAAGGCATTCCTGACGTCGAGTGTCACCAACAGGACGATCCGTCGCTTGGTGCGACTATATGCCTCTGCCTTTTGGACCGCGTTCACCACCTCTGCAATCGCATCAATGGTAGAACGTCCTGCTCTAAAGCCGTACTGCCGAGGAGATAGGTCCCCAGCAGCACGAATCGCGTCAGTGAGTCTTCCCTTGATGAGTTTCTCTAGCACTTCCCAGCCGTGTCTAGCATGCATAACGGGCGGTATGCAGACGGTGATTCGGGATTTCCTTTCCCCTTGCTGACCAACACGAGCCTCGCCACCTTCCATCGTACCGGGAAAACCCCGTCCCGTAGGCAAGCGTTGAATGTGCTGAGCAGCAAGTCAGGACAATGGTGAAAGACGAGCTGCAAAACCTCAGCTGGAACACCATCTGGACCTGGAGCCTTCCTCGCTTTCAGGGAGAGGACTGCCTCCTCCAGTTCCAGCTGTGTGAAGAGTGGGCACTCGACTGCTGTTCACCATGGACAGCGTCAACACGGATAGGATGGGCGGGGAAGAGCCCCCGCACTATCGCGTCCATCTTTTTCGCGTCATGTATACAAGGCTTCCGTAGGGCACCAAGTTTCCCCATGACCAGCTTGTAGCCAAGGCCCCACGGATCCCTATTTACATCGTCCACGAGGTCTTGCCAGCATCGGGCCTTGCTCTTGTTAATAAGCCTGCGAAGATATTTCCTGCCGGACCTGTATGCTGCTAGCCTAGTGTCTGCCTCCTCCCGTGTTCGCGCCCGCTGGGCCTCTCACCGAAGTTTGTGACACTCGCTTCTTTGTTCGGCGATCTCGTTTGACCACCAGTATACTGGAGGCTTACCGTGTTGGGGTCTCCGACGGGGCATGGAAGACTCACAAGTAGCTATGATGGTACTCATAGTTGAGTTCACAAAGTCCTTGGCTGTAGGCCCTCCACTCCCTGGCGGAGCTCCCAGCAACGGTGTGCCTGCCGTAAGCGCGTCAGCGAACCTCTCAACGTCCATCCTCCCAGCCCTCCATCCGAGGATTGAAGTTTGGGCATATGCACGCAGAGTGGCACTGTCGTGAATCTCAATCGCTATATACTGGTGATCATTAGCCGAGTAGTCCTCTAGTACTCGCCAGTTGTGTACTCTAGGTACCAGGGACTCCGAAGCGAGTGTCACATCGGGTATGGTTCCTACGCAACCCCAGCGGCGGAAAGTAGGGGTGTTACCAGTATTTAGGACAAAAAGCGCTGTTCTGGCTGCCATGTCCAAGATTTGCTTTCCCCTTGGGTTGGATTGTGGCATACCCCATTCAATGGCTCTAGCGTTGAAGTCTCCCCCGACTAGCATGTGGCCCTCTGTGTTCGAGACAGCGTCCTCCAGGGCATCGAGTTTGGTTCGAAAAGATCGCATTGCCTCGTCAGGCGTCAGATAAACACTGAAATATGTTATCCCTGAACACCGCACCCACACAAAACCATCCCCGCGTCCATGGCCCTGCACCTGAAGGCAGGCGCATTCTCGAACCCATATGGCCGAGGTACTAAATTTGTCAGGGTACCACGCTTGCGCGTCCTTGTTATGATGTTGCTCGCTCAGCAGCAGGAGGTCAGCTTTCTTATCCCTCGCAAACTGCTCAAGTAGGTCCTGGGCGTTTGTGCTTCGGTGCGAATTGACCTGCAGGATACGGATCATTTGAGTATCGATTTGGCTTTAGTTAGGGCCTCCTTGAAAACCCAGCATCCCTGTCCACGGCTCATGTTTGAGGTCACCGGGTGCTAGCTTAGCATCCTTGCAGAGAATGCATTTTGCCTCGTTTGTGCACTCCTTCCTTTTGTGCCCCGTTTCACCACATTTGTAGCACAGAGGTCTCCTGTCGGGTCCCCTACAGCCATACGTGGTGTGTCCGTATTCGAAGCATCTGAAGCAGCGGATAGGGATCGCTCTTCTCCGTATCCTGCAGATCACCCAACCTATCTTAATTTTGCCCTTCACCAGGATTTGCTGGGCGTCTTTATCAGCTAGCTCGACAATAGCCATGCATTGCTCCCTTGTGTTTTCACGTGTCAATCTTGCCTTGACTTCACTTAAGCTGGGGAACTCCCTCCTGATGGCATCCTCTACTTCAGCTTTGTCCGTGACGCAGTCGAGGTCCCTGATTGCCGGGGTGGCCATTGGTTCGAGCGAGACAACCGTTGCCGCATCTCCAAGAACCTTTTGAACCGCGTCACGGAATGCATCTTTGTTTGTGGCCTCTGGCCCGAATTCCACCAGCACGCCACCGGTCCGGGTTGGTCGAACTGCTTTGATGGCAGTTTTGGTGTCACGGAGGACATCTGCGTAGGTTTAGCCCTTAGTGGGTTTAATAAGCAGTGCCTCTCGCAAGGGTTTGCGCCGTGGTTTGCTTTTTGTTTTCTGCGGTATATCGGGGGGTTCTTTGTTCTTTTCGTGGTTGAGCTCTTTGTCTGTTTTTTCTAGGAGCAGCTTTTTGGCCGCTTTTTTCGCTGCCTTGTTTCGCACCACATGAAACTCTTCGCCTGTAGTGTCAACTTCGTTTATGGTCTCGTCCTTCCTCCTTTTCTCACGGTCGCCTTCAATTGGGCTACCGGTCATTCTTTTGCTGCTGCTAGGACCCACTGATGCCTCGAGGGAGAGCGTGTCTTTTTGGTGCTTTTCGGTTGCAAGCCACCTCCGCCTGTAGTGTGACACTCTTGCCTATGTTTTTCTGCACTTCGCAGGCAGCCCTCAGTTGTTTAACGATAGTCCCCGCTTTCCGAGTAAGCCGCTCCTCTTCGGCGCGGTCAAGGGCGATTGTGTTATTTGGTGCCACCTCTAGGGAGAGGCCCCCGTTTCCTAGCCCTTTTGCTTCTATCGCTTGGGTTGTGTTTGAAGTGGCGTCGGCCAACGGCAAAACTTCTCCCTCTCCCAGTCTGACACTGGCCTCTGTTGGTGTCGCAGCTTGATCCGGATTGTGTACGTCTTGCACTGGACGCTCCGGGGTGCGCATAGTCCTTCTACTGCGCCCAAAGGCCGCAATGATGCCAGGTTGCACAACGCACTCTGCCTTCTTTCGTTCGTTAGTCCCTCTGTGGTCTGTCTCCGATGATTTAACCTGTGATGTTGACTTTGACAGTGTTTCTGGGGTTTGCTGCCTCCCCCCGCAATCGGTGACTTGTTTTATCGGTGTTCTTGCCAACAGCGGTTTTTGCCTGAAAGGGTTCTCCGTGCTAGCGTCCTGTTTGCTTGTAGTTATATCTGTTACAGAAGCCAAGTTCACCACTTCTATAACATTGCAGTCGCTGGATGACGACGGCCGGGAGCCTGCTCGCTCACTACCCTCTGCCACCGGTACTGGGGATCCGACCCCCTGCACCATAATTTGGTTCCTCTTGTGGACCTGCATAGTTTGGTTTTCTGTCTGGGTTTCCGTTCCCATAGCATTTTACCTACTGCCAGGATATATGGATAATTGATGACGCCATATATTTCGTCATGTCACAGTGAAGATCATTGACACTCAGGTATTTGTCCTGAGACTCTCCCTTCACTGCCGACCATTGTCCACGGCTGCTTATTGGTTATTCGCAGCGAACCTTTCGAGAAAGGTCTTCCCCTATCCGCAACCCTGGGGACTCGTTTGGTTCCCCGGTCTGAGGGCACTATCGATAAATCGATAACTAAAGCCTCTTGAAAACGGTGTGAAGCTGTTTCTCATATTGTTCGGGTGTATCCGAAGTGATCAATGTGTCCTCAAGATAGCAAGAGCGGAATTCTAGACCCTTTGGAACCTCGTTCATAAACCTTTGGAGGGACTGGGCAACGTTTCTGAGGCCAAAAGTCAATACAATGAATTCATAGAGGCGTAATGGGGTTACTACCGTCGTCTTTGGAATGTCCTCCTCTAAGATAGGGATCTGGTGGAATGCTCTAAACAGATCTACTTTTGAAAAGATTTTTTTGCTAGATAGGTTTGATACTATGTCTTGAATGTCTCGCACTGGGTAGCGGTCCGGAACCATAGCTGAGTTTAGATGCTGGTAGCCCCCACGTGGGCGCTACTTACCTTCCTTCTTCGGAACGAGGTGTAGACGCGCTGCCCAAAGGCTGTTGCATAACCTGCAATAGCCAAACTGTGTCATATAGGGTTATCCATTTTACGCTTGGGAAAGTAAAGCTAAGAAAAACACATAAAATATTCAGATGGAAACAAAACATTACATTATTCAGATGTTTTCCACGGGGCCTCTAACAGGCCTCAATCATTTTGAGGTAATTTTCAATGAGTTTTCGGCACATTTCCGGTAATATCTCGGCCATAACTTCACGAATATTGGTTTTCAATTGCTCAAGACTTTGAGGATGTTCGCGTAAACACGATCTTTTGCATAGCCTCATAAAAAGAAAGCCAAAGGTGTTAGGTGGCAGGATCTTGCCGGCCAATTGACATCACTCAATCTCCAAATTACGCGTCCTGGAGATTTCTCTTGCAAAAGTGCTCAATCAGCCTGTGTTGTGTGGCTTGTGCCTCCGTCCTGTTGGAACCACATGTTTTCCAGATCATAATCTTCACTTCCTCTCCAAAAATAATCGGTTAACTTCCGTCCATAGCGGTCAGAATTGACTGTAATGGCTCTTCCTTGATCGTTTTCAAAAAAATACGGACCAATAACACCACCAGACCATAATGCACACCAAACGGTCACTTTTTCCGGATGCAAAGGCCTTTCTGCGATCACTTGAGGATTTTGAGAGCCCCATATACGGCAATTCTGTTTATTTACGTAACCACTGAGCGAAAAATGAGCCTCATCACTAAAGAAAATTTTGTTCGACAAATCGTTACCAATGGCTGGTTGTTCAATCACCCAACTCGCACACATTCTGCGTTGTGTATGGTCTTGAGGCTTAAGTTCTTGAGTGAGTTGGATTTTGTACGGATGGAGATGCAAATCCAAATGCAAAATGTAAGATAAGCCCAAATGTTGAGCACGTCGAGAAATCGACAAATTCGGATCTTCCTCCACACTTTGAGCAACGACAGCGATATTTTCTGCAGAACGAATGTTGCGATGATGCAGAGGCCTTGCAATATCTATAACCGACCCAGCCTCTGCAAACTTTCTCACTGTGTTCGAAATCGTTTGCTTGTGTAGGCCGATTATGTCGACCGTAATCGCCTCATAAAGCCCTAAATGTTGATACAGCAGAATCACCATTTTTATCATAAAATTTAATAATTTTAAAGCGTTTCTTGACTGCTAATCGATCCTTATTTCTAAATGGCAAGCCTTCAACTAGAAAAAACATGCTTTGGATGACATTTAATTTTGATAAATTTCAAATGGCAGGGTTATACTTTCCCAAGCACGAAATGGATAACCCTGTATATTCAAATTCCGCTCTTTATATCGAGAATTTTTGTGATGTGAGTCTTTGAGGGTACTCTATGATGGGGTTGCGATGTAGTGTAGCACTGGGGGTTACGATGTGGTGTAGCACTGAATGCTTTTGATTCTCGCTAATTCGTGGCGGATTTGTGATGTTCGGATATTTGCTCAGGATTTCAAAATACTTCACGTTGCCACTTAACGTGGACATAGACGATCACTTTTGTACGTCGGTCCAGCCACTGGTTGACAATTGTGCCTTAGGGTCAGACAAACCACTGTTTTTTATGTTCATCAGCAGTCTGAAGTGTTGCAGGAAGTCTGCACCAAGTATCGGTCGGGTAGCCTTTGCTACCACAAATTCTTCTAAGGCCGAGTGAACATTGAGTATACGCGTGCCGGATGTTTGAATTTCACTGCCGTTGGCGGCAAAAAGTTTACAGCCATTTCCGTACTGCTTGGCGATGGTCTGTGAGGCAGGGATGACGGAAACGTCGGCTCCCGTATCGATGAGAAGTTTAAGCTTGTTGGTGTGATCCAAAACATGCAGACGTGAACCTATTGTTGCGTTGCTTGTGCTTGCGACAAGCGACGCGTTATCTAGTTTTTTGGAGCGTTTTTATTCTGGAAAGCTCCTGGTTTTTCACATCTTCTTACCACTCCACCAAATTAACGATGAAAGTTGCGTATATAATTTTGGCGTTTAGCGGAGTTAGGTGAACAAGTGGGTCTGAAGTGCATAGTTTTCTCCTCAGTTTGCGTGAGCATATGTCGCAAGTCTGACCAGTGCTGATGGCCCACCGAAACGATCGAACAATCTTCTTCATCAAAAAGCTCAGTACCTTCACACATGTTTTCCTGTGCGTGGATGCAGTCCGTAAACCCCTGTCCCCACTTTACTCAGGACCTCAGCGTGCGCTGTAGCGTCTGTCGGAATCACTATACAAGATCGCTGTTAATGGCTATGGGTAACGTGTCGACAGGACGTCTGGAGCCGGTTTTCGAAGAGCTTGAGCAGAATTTGCATCAACTCACTGACACACTGAGTACCGCCGTTTCACCGTGGCATTCGGAGCGCCTGACGTAACTCCTACCGAGGAGAACAATTCGAGTCCATTGGCACTACAACAGTATTTACCTAGCATATGCCCCCCGTCATGTAAGCAGCAGCTAACGCCGGTAAACCCTCCGCCTACAGGGACAAGGACTTACCCGCCGAGCAGAAAGCGAAGACGTTACGATATGCAACGATCAGTGTCATATGACTGATGCTTGGGAGGCAGTATTGTGCCGACGCAGCTCAAAGCTGCGACGCACTTATCATCATTTGCTAATCTCGCCATCAGGGCAGCATCGTGGCAATTAAGTCAGCAACAACTTCAGACCTCTCTTGCGTGATTCATACTTCAAAGTGTACACACGCATGACGAAATAGCTGAGTACAATTTTATTATAATCAAGTTTGGTTTTTGTTCACAAACGAGAGTTCATACTTTTTGATAAGTCGTACACCCGATAATATGTAAGTTCGAACGTCATTATAAGGCTAGCAATAATGGATTTTTGGTCTGCGCCTATGCTGTATATGCAAATGCCGTCTGTGAAAGCTGCAACTTGGCATTTTGGTGAGGAAGGGAATCAGACATATAGATATTATATAGTGATTGACTTAGGCAGAAGCCTTGTGGAATACCGGCAGTAATACTTTTCACTGGGGAAGTGCTTTCTCCTACTTTGATCTGGAACTTCCTGTCAATTAAAAATGCTTGTATAAGGTTCAGCAAGTCTGGGGGTGTGTTATATTTCTGAAGTTTATAGACAAGAGCATCATGCCAGACTGTATTGAAGGCTTTTTCTATGTCCAGCGTCACCAAACCTACAGACAAAGCATTGTAAATCGCTGCTTTGACGTCCTTCGTAACACGGAAAAGCTGATGCTCTGTCGAATATCTGTTTCTGAAGCCGAATTGACAATCAGGTAAGATATTATTGTTAGCCAATAAACCGTTTAATCTTTTTAGGATTACTCTTTCAAAGAGCTTACCTAAACCTGGTAGTAGGCTAATAGGCCTGTAGTTGTCGGGAGAGTGCGGATCTCTTCCAGGCTTCAAGGTAGGCATAGCTAGAGCTTATTTCCAGATGGATAGAAGAAAAGAGAGCTTAAGGCAAACGTTGAATAGGAGGCATATGAAGGCTTTTCCTTTTTTGGGTAAATTTTCAAGAACTATACTTGGTAGGCCATTGATACCGGGAGCTTTGGAGTTTTTAACTTTTTTGAGTGGAGCTATTAACTCTCTGGTTTTATAAGAAGCTTTTCATAGTTTTGGGATACTACACCCAATAGCTTGCCAGATAGCGTTTGCGAATTCTTCTCCAATTCTTCACATACTGTAGACGTATTGAGCGATACTATGGTTCTTGATGGCTCACTGTGTCATTAATAAAACTGCGGAACCATAAGCATTTTGCTTTTTTATAACGGTAGTATGTTTTTGGAACATTACAATTACCTCTCGTCGTTTCTAAGTAAAATAATACAGGTTGATGAAGAGATGAGAGGGCTAGTAAGACACTCAACTCAGATGGAGTAATATTTTGGTCACTAAGAACCAGATCCAAAGTGGAACCAATCTCACAAGGAGAGTAGAACTTGGGTTCTTATAGGAAATGGACAAAGATATTTGCTTCTTTGGCGAAATGAAATAAAATGTGCCCTCATTTTCATGCTTCGTGTGCAATTCCAGTGACAATGTCTAGTGTTCAGACCTCCGCAAAGCAAATACCTTTGGTTAGCCTTGCTAAACCATTTCAAATCGCTTCTGAAAAGTTCGACTTTTTCCTTGTTTAATTTTGTCCGAGGAAAATAGGCACCGTATAATTTTATTTATTTATTTATTTATTTATTCATTGCTATTTTTACAGATATAATCCAATCACAAAAATAGTAATAATAGTAAAAGATAGAGAGACATAGAAAACATATTAGAAAAAAATCAAAGCTTAGTGAGTGCAGAAGTTACTCTATTTTTAAAATGCAGATAAGAAGTGGAGAAAGATCCAAGCTGAAGATCATCGTGTTTACGCATAATCCTTAGTAGAGGAGAGTGAAAATAAGTCACGCTCGTGGCAAACGGAACATCAAAGATTTTGGAACTTCTGATAGGACGGACAGCATTTCTGACGGGGAGTTCAGCTACCAACTTCGTGTTAAGGTAACCAAGGGAGAGACGATAAAGGAAACACTCATCCAGATAAATATGGCGGTGTTCTAAAGAAGGAATACTAAGGATAGACAAACGAACATGATAATAACAATAAGGAATACGAAATTTTAACAGTAAAATTCTCGTAAACTTACGCTGAACAGATTCGATCGAGGATTTAAGGTAAACGAAATGAGGAGACCAGACTGGGGAGGAGTATTCAAGGATAGAACGAACTAAACTTACAAATAACTTAATGCAAGAAAAGGGATCAGAAAATATGATGGAGTGACGCAAAATAAATCCAGATACACGTGATGCTCTGGAAGCAATGTCATAGACGTGAAGATCGAATTTTAGTTTGGAGTCAAAGGGGACTCCAAGATCTTTGATATGAGTCACGGTGCTAAGACGTTTATTTTTTATGAAGAAGTGACCAATGAACGGATAAGGTTTGGAGAAAAAGGATACATGTATACATTTAGAAACGTTAAGAAGAAGCTGATTAGATTCACATCAAAGGAACAAGGAATTTAGATCAGCTTGCAGTATGTCAAGGTCATTTTGAGAGGATACGACCTTGAATAATTTCACATCGTCTGCATAAAGAAGGCAGGAGGTGTTAATGACTGAAAGCAGATCATTGATAAAGATGATAAATAAAAGCGGACCGAGAATGGACCCTTGGGGAACGCCGTTAGACGGGACAAAAGGAGAAGAGGTAGAACCATTGAAAGTAACATGACATATTCGATTCGAAAGGTAGGAGGAGAGCCACTTGAACAAATTGCCAACGACACCAAGTGCATGAATTTTTTGGAGCAAAATATGGTGATTGACCAAATCAATGGCCTTGAAAAAATCAAGATACAGGGTTTCTACCTGAAATCGATTCTAAAATGCTCCAGCAACAACCGTAGTAAATTCCATAAGGTTGGTCATAGTAGAACGACCTTTGATGAAACCATGCTGTTCAGGAATCAGCTTATCCTCCACAGCCGCAAGCAGTTTGGAGTAAACAATATGTTCCAGTAATTTGGAAAAACAACACAATAAAGAGATGGGGCGATAATTTGAAACCAGAGAGGCGTCACCTTTCTTAAGAATAGGGAGGAGGAAAGCTCTTTTCCAGTTAGAAGGGAATAGGCCAGTAGATAAGCTTATATTGAAAAGTAAAACTAAAGGAACAGATATAGTGGATGATAAAGATTTAACGTAGAAATTAGGAATGCCATCAGAACCAGCACCAACAGAAACATCAAGAGTATTGATAAGATTTTTAATTTCTACAGAAGAACAAGTGATAGAGGAAATAGCGCGTTGATGATAAGCAGGGAAGGGTGAACTTTGCGCAGGCGTGGTAGAGAGATTGAAAAGTGAAGAAAAATAATTACAGAAAAGTTCGCACATTTCCTGAGGAGATGACGTAAGCTGCCCATTTAAGGTTAATGAGGAGGGATTTTTAGTCGACGATTTAAGAGAACGGATGTACTTCCAAAATGGCTTGCATTGGTTAGAGTTAAGCGAAGACTCGATACTCCTGAAGTAAGAAGCTTTTACCAAGTTTACTTCCCTTTTTGCAGCAGATCTAAACTGAGTATAGTTTACACGATCCTTAGAAGACCTGGTACGTAGAAAGATACGACGAGCCCGATTCTTTTCTTTCAGAGCACAAATCACATTGTGATTCAACCAGGGTGTACCATGGGAGTCACGAGTACAGGTATAGGGAGTTGCTGCTGATATGACAGAGTTGAGGAAGTCATAAAATTTCTCACAGGCGTCATTTGAATCAAGAACATGAAAGAAGGTTTTCCAATTAACAGCGGGTAAAGAATTAGAAATTAGGGAGTAATTTGCCTTGTAAAAGTTAAAGTGCATTTTTTTCGATATACGCTTGGGATCGATTCGATCAAATGACACTTCATACCGAAGCGAAGGGTGATGAGGATCGAGGGGGACATACGGAAAAAGAACAGGAGAATGCTTCAGAGAGGAAGAATCTAGGTTGCTAAGGACTAAATCCAGGAAGCGATCATTAATATTGGATAAATTATTAAACTGAGAGAAAGAACATGAAGACATAAAGGAAGAAATTAAGAGCGAGACTTGTGAGGGACCTGAAACATGATTTCCAACCCTGGACAGAGAGGGAAGATTAAAGTCACCACACAGTATAATAGGGTAGCTAGAAAAACGAGTCAAATAATATGAGGAAAATTCAGAAAAGAAAGTGTCGTAGACAGAATATGAGGAACTACAAGGAATATATACACAAGCCACGAGGAGAGGACGAGCAGGTGATAAAGATATCTTAGCGACAACGCATTCAACAGGAGGAGAAAAGTGAAGATCAGAGAGAGGAATGCTAGATAGGGAATTATGGTAGGCAATAAGAACACCGCCACCATCTCTCTTATTTGATAATTGTCGATCGCGATCTTGCCTCATTAAAAAATGGTTGGAAAAAATCTCGGCGTCATGAAAACTGTCAGTTAGCCACGTTCCTGTGAGGCAGATTATTTTATTACAGGAAAGAAAGCATGATAAAGAGAGATCCTTCAGCTTAGATCTTAGACCACGCACATTTTGGTAATAAATGAAAAATGACTTCTGCTTAGTGATAAAGTTAGGCTGATTAAAGGAAGAATGACTAGAAGCTAATGTTGTTGAAGTTTTGGTTTGAATGTTCGAAAATTTCTTTTGGAGTTCGAAGCAAAAGGCTTAACTGAGACGCTTGGGGGCAAGAAATTGCTGTTTTGTACTGCATCACAGTTTGTTGGCAAAGTTAATTTGAACGATGCACCCACACGATTGGTCAAGTTTGGTTGCATTAGTTTTTTGCAGTAAACTGTATTTGGTCGGTTATCCAGCCCACTCAAAACGAAGTCCTTTGATTCCTCCTCTGAAGGTTGATACGCCAGTCGCGACACAAATATTTGGAGTGGTGGAGAAACAACGCGAATAGGCTTGCGAGTTGGCAGAAGCGTAGGACGACACACAGGCTCTTGTGTATGGTAGGAAAGCTCCGTGCTAAAAAGGGAAAGCAGAGAGATGCGAACCTTGAGTCTGTTGTTCCTGATCCAGTTCCAGTTGCAGTTGCTGGTCCGGTTTCAGTTGACCATCAACAGATCGAAGAGTTGATATTGCTGCTTCACTTGAAGTTGCAACCAAAAATGGCAAGGAGGTCGGTCTAGGTAGTAAATTTTTAGGAATAGCCCCCTTACTGGGTTCAACATTTTCCTTGTTATTTGCTGGCATCAAATCAGTCAATAAGAGAGGTGAAGATGCTTGGCAAGAAGCGTGAGGTGGTTCTGTTGGTTTCATAGCAATTGGACCCGTAATAAGGCGCGCATTGATTTCATGAAGTAGTTTGGTGTTATCATTTAACAGTCGAATAGTATCTGTAAGTGATGCACCACTACATTCATCGCATCTGAATGGGATATTACGCGAGAACTTAGCACGTATATCAGCAAATACCGCAGGTATGGAGAGGCATTTTAGATGAAATGATCTACGGCAAAAACCATCACACTTCATGAGCTTGTTATGCGATGACTCAGGCTCTTTACAAATATTGCAATTAATGGCACAAATGGGTCAAATTATATTATTATATTAAGTTCTTGGATGATAACGCCAATATTTTCAATAACCGATGGTGGACTTTTAGGCAATACATAATGTTTAATTTTTCTATTAACCGCTATGAGTACGCCTTCACCAGCTTCATTAACGCGATCATATCTGTATATACGGAAAAGGGGATGCTTAAAACCATAATTTGGCTTTAACCAAGTCTCCCTGATTACAAATATGTCTATATTATTTTTAATAGCGAAATGAAACGCTTCGATATGTTTTTTTAATGCTTAATTGTTTATCTATATGACAATTTTATGGATAGCTCTACAATAACATTAAATTATTCCTGCTTAGTTTTACATTTACTTAAATTAGTAATTAACTCATCCAAAATGGTGAAAAGAGATTCGGTGTGTTTAATAGTGTAGTGAATTCAAATAGTTTCAAAGTGTCCGTAAAGGACTGCAGCGATGTTCTGCTGCCTCGGCAGAAGAAGATGGAGGTACCTGCCGAGAATGCCCTCATCTGGAGACGCGTGAATGCGCTGGCAGGCTAGCATTGTGGTGTCGTAGGGCGGGTTCATTTCCCCAGCACGAGGATCCACTACAAAAATTTCGCACTCACGAATTTGATGGTCAATTAATCAAGAGGCGACCGAAGTCGCAAAAAGTGTAGATAACTACACCGAGGGAGATAGTACTTGTTCCGAGAACAAGTGGAACCTGAAAAGAAAGGCGGACTTGGGGTAACCTCGTCATTACCCGACGAAGCTCATGGCCCACAAATGAAAGAGGGGCAACCGGGTGGTGATGGAGCCCCTTCGCACCCACCCAACCGGAATAAATCCACATTTTGTTGCAGTGGCCAGGTATTCCTCTTCTGAGTGGAAAACTCATACAACTTGACTTGAATAAACTTTCCCATCAAAAGGGGAGTACCCCGGTGACCAGTTTATGCCATAGCATTATACAATTCGATTGCATAACGCTATGCCATACAGAGGCACTCTGCTTGGGCCACTCAACCCGCGATATCACCTGAAAGCAAGAAGGATTAGTTAAGTACCCGGCGGCTGGCCCATGTTTTTCGGGGGCAGCCTGCCACCGTATCGGGTCCTATACCCGGGCAAAAGTTATCGGAAAGGAAAGACCGATTTTCCTAAAATTTAGCACTTCATCCTTTTTTTTTCTTTATATTTCTTTGCAGTTAACTGGTTACAATCAAACAACGCTTGTGCAATTCAACGCAAAGATATATGTATGTAACCAAATATGAAAAAAATATAGGTATATGAAAAAAATATATACATCTAACAAAATGGGAAAATATATATATATATATATATATATATATATATATATATATATATATATATATATATATATGTGAAAAAAATATATACATCTAACAAAATAGGACAAAATATGTACATAAAAAAAAATATTTATATATAAAAAAATGTAAAAAAATGTGTATAGGGAAAAAAAATATATATATATATATGACAAAATAGGAAAAAATATGTATATGAAAATAATATATATAACAAAATGTAAGGGTACTCACCCAAACATCCTCGTCGGGCGCCCACTGACGATGTGGGTGGTCCTGGAATTCAAATTTTTCTTTCGTTATAGGTACTTTTTTATTACACAAATAGCAAGCCCGTCGGCTGCGTCCTAAAGCAGGAATTTACAACATTGAATGACTATTTTGCCGGTTTCACGAGTTGATCCGTTTTAATAACTTCCTAGCGCTGTTGCTGTACGTTAAATGTTATTCTATCGATTATTTAAACCAGTCTTTTGTAGAAATTAGTCGTCTCGATTATTTTGACAAGTTGTTTAGAGTAAGTATTAGAGTAGGAAATCCATTGCATATCCAGGCTTCCAAAATTTTAACAATAGTATTTACATAAGGGCCCCACACTGTTGTTGCAGACAATCAGTCGAAAATAGTTCCACTCACTTCCAACCGTCAATCTGCGCCAAAGGCAAATAAGACTTATCACCTGAAGGCGGGCGCTGTGCTATCGCTGAACTACACGAACCATAAACCATAAACTTCATGGACACGGAATAAAAATCAGGCTCGTCTAAATAATTCCGGCAATCAGTTTCGGTCTGTTAATAATATGGTGATAGCCCCCGAGCGGTATACGGTCGAACGTAATAATGCAATCAATAGTTGCTTCAGGGAATTTATCTTTGGGATGGATGAAGATAATGACGAATAAATTCTCTTTATAGTATGTCCAAAAATTTTGTTCGATCATACGCGCCTTCGTCTCGCTAAAAAAAACCGTGCACCTTGAATCGATCTGCTTCGCAAGTCCAGATTTCGTTAGCCACTGGCAAAAGTTCTCTCGCTGATCACCTTGAAGCTGTAATACTTCACCGTATTCGGGACGCTCTATTGCTGTGCCATTGCACACAAATTCCCTTTTACATGCTCGCACAATTTTCTTCAGGTCATATTCCGAGGAAAGACCCGGCACCGTAGTTGCTGTTTTTCTACCATTTCTCTGCTGAATTCTTATGTGCGCAAGTCCGTCCTGTACAGTATCATCAGCACAATTGATTGCATCGGCAAAGGGGTCAAAGTTTTGAAAATTCTGGATAGACATACGATAAACCAATTAAACACCGGCAAGAAATAAAACTGCCAATCGAATATCGGGCACAACTTGTCAAATCCAGTTCGGAAATTAAACTCCTCGCGTGTATGACGACTAGGCTCGAAAGATCTAGTTTTCACCATATACTGGATTCACTAAAATGACAACGGTCAAATATCGAACAGATGGAAAAACTAACTACCGAATATTTCCTTACATACATCAGACGGATCCATATCCCATATCGCTGGAATTTTAGTTCTTGCCTTTAAATGTTGAACATAATCGGGATCCTTTTGCAGAAGGCAATCACTCTGAAGAGGACAATCACACCAATTCGTTATTTCTTCCTCTTGTTCAACTTCCTAAAGTTTAGTAGAAATACAATTTTCAGCTTTAATTTTGATTATTTGTTCCGGCTATTGTGCTTCCTTTCTTTTGTTTTATTCTTCCAATCAATACTTCTTCTACTTCTACTTAATCTCAATTGAATTTGATTTTTTTGAGAGTAAATCAAAGTTCCCCGAGTATTCTTTGAATTTTACGTTGACCATTTCGTCAATACTTCTTTATTATATTTCTTGGTATTTTCTTCGTGATGGATTCAACAAAAAAATTGGAAGAAAAAAGCAGAAAGTGTGCGAATAATATAAAACATTCAATTTTACCTTCTTGATGATTTCCTTAGATAAGTCATGAAAAAAATCATAATTCGATTTGATGGCGTATTTTAGGAGCAGCGAATTTGAAATGCCGCTAGTATCTATAACATTCTAAGGTGCTAACTGTTCATTTCTACACAGTTAAATTTTTGCCCGGAACTTTTAAAGGCCATGATATACGCACTTCATTCCGCGAAAATCGCAGCTTAAGAAAAAACAATGCAAAACATTTTTCCTCATCGTCAAAATGCACACGATGCTTTTCAAACCCCGCTATTATTCCCCTCTTTTGCCGCGATCACTTTACAGTTCTAGCCCCTCTTGCGGAAAGCGTATTTATTGCACTTGGACGATGAATATCACATTTTACACGGTCAAATCTAACGGATAAATTTGACTGAATTTCACTTAGTTATTCTAATCTTTTTCACAGCTGGTTTAATTCGAAATTAAGGGCACAAATTGCTCGGATGCGAGTAGATAGACCGGCTGAAGAAAAAACTTTTCGAACTGAACAATACACCTCTCCGGTCGATTTACACCACGAAGTCACTTTTCTTAATGCTTTCTCTCTTCCATTTTTTCATCCAAAAATTTTTGACGTCCGCGCACACGAAAAATTCATTTCTTCCCTCGATTACCACACCTGCGCCCTGTCAAAAATCTTAAATCGTCCCAGATCAATTTTAAAGGGCTGCGTTCGTCTGTTTAGTTGATCTGGGACATTTTATGCCTGAATTTCCTTTAACCCTTTTCCGGCGCCGAATAATCGAGCAGTTTTAGTTGTGCGGAAGAAAAGAAAAATAATAAAAAAAAATAAAATAAGAGAAAATCTATAAATTGACATAAATAGAAATAGAATTTGAATTCTATGTGGATTGATCCCATAATTTAAAGGGGAAAAAAAAGAAAGAGAAAAAAATACTAAATTTAACTAACTGCTCGATTACTACAATAGTTCCAGGCTGAGCTCACAGGATAGGTTTTTGGTAAGTAGTTTGGAGGATTTGTATGTATACTTTGGAGCCCGGGCATAAATAGCCTTCACCTCCCTATCACAAAAAAGCTCCATCAAATAGGCTTTATAAAAACGGCCACAAGTTAAGGAATACAGTTAGACAAACTCAGGAAAAATATGGTAATGAGAGGAAAAAAAGGCGAAACAGATTTTTTTAAATGACACCAGATTATAACTTGTGAAAACCTTTTTGACACACAGGGATTAGTTCGTCTACTTCCATAACACAAACCTAATAGCAAAAGTTATCACGTTCAAAACCATCATTTACCATCCAAAGGTAGATTTCCAATAATAACAAATACTTTTTCAGGAATAGTTGGAACCGTAGAGTTCAATGTGGCTGATTATTATTGCTTAAAAGAAATTTATTATTTAATTAACCAATAATTTTCTTCAAATTCAACCCAAGGTGAACATGAACGGGCTTCACTGCGCGATTCAAAAATTAACAGAATTATACAATATCAAATATGCAGATCTTCATTTGGAATTCTGCTAAATTAAAAACCTAAATAACATCTGGTCTCCACAATGCTTGCTGCAATTTACCTTGCCGCAATTTAATTGAAAATTTTGAAGTTATAACAAAGGCGCTTCGTACAGATTTACACGAAATATAATCTAAAGTTTCTTCTTTAAACAAAACCCCGCAACATCTTCCCTGAGGTGTAGCCATCATTTAACATAAGGTCCATACGGCCTAGAAACGCGAAAAATACTTTAACTTTAATTCCTTCAGTCTTAATTCCCGTTCGTCTAAGATAAAATGTAATTTACCACGACTGTCGTTTCTCTTCTCTATGCAGATTTAACAATAGCGCAAGTTATCTGCAGGTAGAAATTAAGATGCGCCTTGACAGAGTCAAGTAAAAGTACCACAAATTGCCTTCTTGTCCTCTTGTGTCTCTTCCTAGCCAACCGGTGAAACGTTGTCAAGGTGGCCTTAATGGTATTATACATATGTCTATCTCGTTTACGAGTATATACGAGTACTTGTATAACGGAGAAGAAAAAGGTGCAGTTGAAAGAATAGTAAATATTAAATCTAACAATAGTCAGAGAAGACAAAGGAGACAGATGATTTCATCAACCTCTTTTTCCAGTTCTCAGAGATGTTTGAGTTGGTGAGAGGCTTTTTCCTCTTTTGTTTTAAGTCTAACTGGGCTTTTTCATAGAAGTGGATTTTAAATGGGTAGACAGTTTGGTTACGAAAAGAGAAGTTAATTGTACTAATGAGATTTTCTGGAACGGAAAGAAAGGACTGGTTAGAGTAAAAGTAAGAAATAAATTTGAAGAATGACGACAAAAGGATGCACAGCTCTTTAGGTTTGTTTTGCTAGGATGTAACAAACTTAGTTTTAGCTATGACTAAAATGGTAACTCGTTTTTACTGTTATTTCGAATGGTAATGATGGTTCAGAGGATTTTGGTCAGCTATTTGATTAGGGTTAAACGTTGCATTTGATATGTCACTTAGATTATTATCTATACTATACTTTCTTTACTAATGAGGACGGAATCCCTTGTTTCCCCAAACTACATCTTCCATGATTTCTCATTCTTAGCCTCCCCGATTGCATGGAAGTAAATGTTGTCGAAGCCGTACATTGGGTTTACTGGTTCCCCAATAATGGGACATTAAATGCAGAGAAATGCTAAAAGCTGTAAATACAGCTACAGCACTGCTACTAAATCCTACTAACATCTCTTTTGTGGATCGAAAGAGGGTGAAGGCGAGTCTTCCGCGCCTGATAACGGGATCAAAGTAATAACCATGCCACCGGAATGGCGATTGGGCAACGGACAAACTCCCCACCCCTGTAAAAACCTACAATGTTTCGAAACCTGCAGAAGGGCCTCGGAATAGATTAGACTCACGGCAACGACCTCGCAAACGGAGAAACAACTATGGCATTGGATTCTGGAATGTCAGATCACTCAATCACTATGCCGCTGTTAAGGACATTTTGCAACAGGTCAGTCAATATAAATTAAAAATACTGGGAATCCAGGAAATGAACTGGACTGGAAATTATATTCAAGACATGAGATCGCACAATATTCAAAAGTGGGAAGCCTCCTGGAAAACGAAAATTCTGAATGGCCGTTATAGTGGATAGAGATATCAAAACGCTCATTATTGATTTTAACGCAATCAATGAATGGTTGTGTGCGAACCGAATCAAAGCAAACTTCTTCGAAATCTGGCTGATAAATGTGCACGCCCCGACCAAAGAAAAGGATGAAGAAATGAAGGAAATGTTCCACAATCACCTAGAAAGACTAGTCGACTCGTTGCTTACAAATGACACAAAAATAATTCTGGGTGATTTCAACGCTAAGATTAGCAATGAGATATCTCATTGAGGAATGACTGGAGGATATAGCCTCCATAATGAAACAAATGAAAACGGCCAGTGCCTTATTGACTTTGCATGTAGGAAAAACCTAGTCATACGTTCGACTTGCTTCCTTCATTGATGCATTCATAAAATGACCTGGGTATCTCCACATGGCAACATACAGAACCAGATCGACCATGTACTGATCCAACAATGTTGGGCCTCAAGCATACTTGACGTCCGTACATACCGAAAGGCCAATTGTAACTCCGATCATTACTTGATAAAATTAACCTATCGTTGTCGAATACCAAGGGTGTATTCATCAAAGAACAGCCCGCTACATAAATTTATATTTATGAATTGTATTACATTATAGTAAAAGGCCTGAAACATGGTTATCAGCCCAAAACGTCAATATCATCGCTGATGAAATCAAGATTAAGGAAAGATGGGCATCATATTTCAAAAGCCTCCTTAATCCGTCGCACAGCTCCAATATATCGGAGCCTATAAATGTTTCCAGAGAGCTTACATTGGCCCTACCAACTCTGGATGAAGTTTGTTCCATCATGAAAACCCAAAAGAATAATAATCGAAACATATCTACTCGAATTAAAAAACTCGCAACACAAGCTATGGCACCTCGTACCGACCTCAATGCCAAACCGACCATTCGCGGATTACTGGAACCCTACTCTCTCGGTGGCATACTCACCGTTCGCCAACATTGTCCTGCTGGAAAAAAAGAAGGTTTTGCTGCAAAGGAAATACTGGGTTAGCCTAGCAGTTCATTTTATTCATTCTGCTGTTTTAAAATTTCTTTCCCCTGTTTGTATCCGACATTGATCTTTACCCTATGCTTAGTATCTCCTCGGCAAGAATTTCTGTTAGGAGTCTATTCAAACTATTGATTTCAGTTATGAAACCTCTGTCTGGCCCTTGGTGAACTGTTGTTACTGTAGCAGGCGCGATAAAGTCTGCACGGTTCTGTGGCACAAATGTTGCATGCGCAAAATCTATCATACGGGCACCTACCTGTAAACAATCTTCATCGGAACTTTCATTGTCTGAATGATCACTGCTACTTACAGCTGTGCTGCTCAACGCTCGTCTCCTATTGCTCGTACTTCGTCCATCGGTTACGCTATGTAGCTGACTAAGTTGCGAACTAGATGAAGATGCTGGACGCCCATCCTGGCAGTGCAATGCCGGCTACAGCCGCTGCACTTCCTAGTCCCTTGAGGAGCTGTAGTCGGTGGGAGTTCCACACCACTAACACTGGGTTTGGAAATATTAGACGAGCTGTATTATACATCTGTTATGGAAGTCCCTTGTGAAGTTAAAAGGCTTCGACTGGTCGTGGTAAACTGCAGGACTTTTGTTGGCGAGAGGTAATGATTGTGGAGACGCAGTCATCCGCAATCCGGGATGATGTCCGAGAAGCATCCAATGAATGGGGCAGCTGCCACTGTCACTAAAATTTTAGAGCCGGGATCAGCACCGACCGGAGATTTAGCGCAACGTGGAACTCCAAATTAACACGAACTGGACGCCATCTCTGTCCCTTTTTAGGGTTTTGTATTAAAATGCAAAACCCTATTGCAATCACGACCTGTGTCCATCTATCCGTCCGTCCGTCTGTATGTCACACCACTTTTTCTCCGAAACTATAGAAGCCATAGCAATGAAACTTTATGGAAAGGTCAGACGTGGTAACTTCTTGAAAGTTTTGGGGTGGACAGATTTTTCAAAGGGGTTCAAGGGGGGTCTCTCCATAAAGGGAGATGACCCTTCAAAAAATTTTATCCATTGATGGACCATTTTGCATATCGATTGAAAATGCATGAGCTCAAGGCATACACACTAAACGATCAATTTTATGAGAAGTGGCATGATTATACGATCCTTTGGGCTAGGTAGCGTTGATCGCAGTCATTGCTAAGATTCTGCTACCAGGTTTATGGTGGCCTGAACATGATTATGATGAACCGGTTTCGGGTGCTCTGCTATAAGAATGAGTCTCATGGGTAACGCAACCGTATGATATCGTAAGCATTAAAAATTCCCCGATTGGTAACATACCAGCAAGAAACCGTTATAGAACTGCACGGTCTTTATGAAACATCAAAAAATGTATCTGCTGCAACTATTTATGTAGTTTTAAACTCCACTTCAAATCAAAGTAGTCATACCCGTATTATCATGGCCAAAACTTAAGTGGCATCCGTGACCGCTACCAGTATCCCACAGTTAGAATTAAATGGAGCTGTGTTACTGTCTCGACAGCTAAATAAGTCACTACTGCATTAGGACTTAATAGCGTAGCTCTTTGGTTATGGACCACCTTCGAAGTCAGTTATCTAAATCACTTAACTATGTTTGTATGCGACCAAACGACTAACATTCTAAAGCTTATGGATTGCATCCCCTGGCGTCATGTTCCCTCGAAATGTAATCCTCCCAATGTAGCGTTCAAAAGAGGCCAAAAGCATGCATTGGTTAACGTTGGATTACACTCTAATACTCTATACCAATGAGACTAGTCCAGATCTCTGCATGCTGCTTTCAAATTGTGAGACCCAGGTTATCTCAAGTAGAGAGTCAACGCCTTTCAAGTAGTGAGAAGTTGCAGTGGTCCTTTGAGTTCTGGATTAAGCATGTGCAATGGAAGACGTTCTCGCAAGAGACACTTCATCTTGAGAAGGGGAAATTGGGGGGAAAGGAGCAACCTGGTTAGGCTGAATCTGGTCAAACATGAGCCCGCGATATGACATATGAGAGGACAACTACAAAGCCCACCATTGCTATTTTATGTAAATGAGATGATCATTTTACGACGTAACGGGAAGGTAACTAAATCGATACTGCATCAAGTGCATCAGTCAACTTTGTGTGGATGGACACAACTGATGTTTAATACCCTAAAGAAGAAATTTTGCTTGATAGATGATCACAGCCGCACCAAATAATCCCGCACAGATGTGTCCACTGCTGTCATGCTAAGGCAAATGTATTAAACTGATCAATGGTAAAGTTTCCGGCCCAACGAGTAACTATGTCTTGGTCATTTACATTCACTGAAATTGGCTTTGGTGACTCATTTCACTTTAAAAGTCAAACAAGGAAGGAGTAGCAAAACATCCAAAAGAAATGCGACTATATTTACTGGTTTGGCAGTCAAAGCTCCTCTAGCTTAAGCAGACCATTCTTTACACCTTTGCTGATTTTTGGTGAAACGTCTCGCACTTTTCAGATTAGCTTTTCTTCTTGGGGTTGCTGGACGCTCATTGTACTTTTTTGTGTTTGGGAGGAGAATCCCATTAATGCACTAAGTGTGGAGCTTAAATGCGTGCGAGTGACTCGATTAGCCACTAACCGCCTCCTCTGTCAACCTTAGAATCAAGCCTGGAACTGTTTGAGACATTATTTGAGCCATATCTTGTTTTGCTACGCCATGAGGTGTCTCCAAGCTGGGGAGGCTTCCTCTAGTGGGAGACGTTGAAGAAAGACGAAGTGCCAGACAAATGATTTCTCAGCCCCAAACGTTACCGGCTGCTTTTATCTTTTAGGATTGACAAAACTCAGTATGCCACATGGTTCCATTTATCAATCGATTCAAGATCACGGTGGCTATAGTATCCAAGATGCACACTTTCAGTTTTTCTTTAGAAGTCCCGTTGTAGCCTGTTGGATTTTTGTGTGCAAAAAATGTGTCACTGACATTGTCGTCTTCTTCTGGGCAAAATTGACAGCTCACGGACCATCACCTACCAATCTTGTGCAGATAAGACTGAAAACAGCCAAACCTCCTCACCAAGCCTTCGATGTAGCTACAGTCTCAGATCAGGGATAAGGCATTCAGTCCCCCTTCCCTTCGTGCAATCCATCCAAGACTGCTACCAATCATTGAGTGAGCGCTGTCTATCTTCGTAGCAAAGAGCGCAACTGGTATGCAATAACTCTCACCATCGAATCAGAGACTGTCGGATACGAAGATGCAATCCTCAGTGCTTCACTTCTCAGTACCTGTGCTTCACTTCTCAGTATACCTCCTTACTGAGAGCGATGCCCCATATTTCTGCTCCATACAGTAGCAGCAAACCCACAGCATGCATGTTGACCATAAGCTGACTCAGATCGATTACCCTGATTTGCTCAGAGAAACTTATCTACGAGTCGATCAGCAGCCCCAGGTACTTTACCACTGCTTTTGTTTCAATTAGAATGCCTCCAATACTGATCATCCTTACTATGGGGACTCTTTTGAATATCAAAATGGCCACTTCGGTATTCTCCAATACTAAACTAAGTCCACGAGTAGTTATCCAGTCTCGCCTGAGTAACGCTTGTTCAACGGTATGTTAAGTGAAAAGAGCCGCAACATCATCAGCAAAGCCAACTAAGGGTGACACATCTGCCATTTCTATTCTCAGTAACCCATCGTAAGACACGTTCCACCGGTCTAGACCAAGGATAAATTTCTGAGCAACGCCCGATGTAACGTCTTTACTTCGTTGGCCCTGTATTAAGTCACAAAGTAGGCTTCTGTTCTTCAAATAGTCCCTCAGGAGCTGATTCAGATATTCTGGAGCTTGAAAAGGGTTTTCCAGTATATCCAGAATATCCTACCATCTAGCGGAGTTGGCTGTGTTCTTCGCGTCGAGTGTCACATACAGAACGATCCGTTGCTTGTTGCGGCTAGTGCTTCTGCCTTTTATATAGATCGGACTCACCACCTCTACAACTGCATAAATGGTGGAGCGTACTGCCCTAAAGCTGTACTGACGAGGAATTAGGTCCTCAGCAGCGTCAGTGAGTCTCCCCTTGATTAGTATCTCTAGGAAATTCCCAGTAGTGTCTAGCATGCGAAACGGCTGGTATGTAGACGAGCAGCAAGTCAAGACAATGGTGAAAAACAAGTAGCAATGTCTCACCTGGAACGCCATCTGGACCTGGGACCTTCCTTGCTTTCAATGAAAGGACTGCCTCTTCCAGTTTTAGCTGTGTGAAGAGTGGGCACTTGATTGCTGTTTTACCGAGAGTAGCGTCAACATGTATAGGATGGGTGGGAAAAAGCGTCCACTCCAACTCGTCCATATTTTCCGGTATATATGTGCGAGGTGTCCCTAAGGCACCAACTTCCATATAACCAGCTCAAAACCAAGGCCCCGCGGATCCTTGTTCACATTGTCCACTAGATCTTACCAGCAGTGAGCCTTGCTACCATTAATCAGTTTTCAACGGAATTTCCTGGCCAACTTATATGTTGCTACCAAGTTGCATGCCTCGTCACAGTTCTGTACCCATTGAGCCTCAAAGCTTGTGATACTCTCTTCGCCTCCCGGTGATTTTAGTCGAACATCAGTACACTGGGGGCTTGCCATGCCGAGATACCCAATGGAGCATAGAAGCGTTACAAGCAGTCGTCATAATGTTCATAGTTGTGTTCACTACGTCTTGAGCAGCCAGTTTTTCTGTGCCTTGCGAATCCCCCTGTAGTAGGTCACCTGCCATGAGCATCTCCACTAGCTTCTTGACATCCATACTTCTGACATTGCATCCAAGTGTAGAAGGTTGACAGCACAGAAATCAAGGGACAACATTAGGGATCTTAAGCAAAATGTACTGATAATCACTGGCTGATCAGTCCTCTAATACTCTCCTTAATGAGGACTCTCAGGTGAATACCATTTCTGGTATCGTTCCTTCACAGCCAATACAGGAGAAATTCAATTTATTTCCAGTATTTAGCATGACAAATGACATCTGGGGCACCATTTCTAGGATCCATGTTCCTCGCGAATCTGTTCAATTGCCATTCGATTGCTCTAGCGTTGAAGCCCCCCAATGAGCACGTTGCCATCTGCAATCGTGATAGAACCCTCGAAAGTAGTAAACTTGCCTTGGAAAGATGATATCAGTCCGTTCGGCGTTTGGTACACACTAAAGAGGGTGGTCTCTGAGCTTCGAACGAACCCCTCTCCCCCTGGAAATCACTGTTTCAAACCCAGATGGGGGCAGTACCAAATTTTATCATGATAAAATGATGCCGAACTTTTATCATGGGGTTGCTCACTCAGCAGTAAAACGTCAGCTTTCAGGTCCCTCCCAAACTGTTTGCTGCCAGATACGAGCCATCAAAGTTCTGATTTTGCCTTGGCTTGGGCTTCCTGGAAGATCCGAAATTTTTGTGATCCCACCCAAGACGTGTCCAAGATCTGGTTTTGGTTCAGTATCTTGCAGAGGATATAGTGTGCCACTTTCATACACTTACCTCTTTTATGTCCATTTCACCACATTTCTAGCATAGGAAACACTTATTAGCTCTTTTGCAAAGTTTTGGGATGTGATCATGGCTAAGGCATTTAAAATGTTGAAGAGGCGCTGTTTTTCGTCATATCATTCAAATCATCCACCCTATTCTTGCTTTACTCTTATTCAGAAATTGTTCGGTATTGTTTTCGGTCAAGTCAATGATGACCTACTTTGTCCCCTATGGATTTCTGGTGTCAGCTTCACTTTAATCCTGCCCACGCTAAGGAGCTGCCTGCTGAATGCCTTTTCTACCTCGACCAGGTCCGTGACGCAGTCAATCTCTCTTAGTTCAAGCCTTACCATCAACTTGAGCGAGGCTACAGTAGCCCTCTTCCTAAGGCCATTCTTTACTGAACCGAATAATGCTTCTTCATTGTTAGCCTATGATCCGAGTTCAACCAGTTAATGAGCCAACAGGGTTGGTCGTACTGCTTTAGTAGCCATGGTATCTTTGGGCCTTTACATTTTGGCTGATATATCGCAAAACTGCTGCATAGGATCGGCCATCTTGGAATTTTACGATCATTCCTGCTGCCAGGGATTTCGTCATGGCCTTTTCTCTCCTGTCTTACGTTCAGTCTTTATTTTTGCTCGGCGTCCGTACGAACTTTATTTTCTGTTAAGTTTTGAAAAAGATACCTTGCGGTTTTCTTCGCTCCCATTATCACCACTGTCTGGAACCCTACTCCTTGTATCCCAATCTCTTACGATTAGACTATATGCGATTCTTTTATTGATTTTAGATGGTGGAGCTATCAGCATGTACCCTATAGGCTCAGCATTTTTTCAGCCTTCTGCTATTCTTTGGTCTCTTGAGCCTCTTTGGAGCTCTACCAGCTCAAAGAGCCCATTTTTTATACCTCTGCTGATTTTTTGTGAGCCACATGCTGATTATATTCTTTTTATAACTTTTCCCGTTTTTCGGTATAGTCTTTCTTCTTGGTATCGCTGCACGACAATTAAACTTTGCAGCTTTTTTTCTTGGGAGAGTTGATTAGCTTGTATTTCCGAGTATAGTACTTTAGCCATTTTTTCAGTAGTGGTGGTTAAATTGCACAGCAACGCTACATTTGACTAGTCACTTCTTTCTTTATCTACCATGATCACTTTGTGGACATCAGGAGGGGACGTTATTATTTCTTGCTCTGGTCGCACCAGTTTTCAAATTCTCTATGATTTCTTCATTTTTTATACCACACAAACATCTGGCGCATCCTGCAGAATTTGCTACTCTTCTTTCAGAACGCTCTGGCATTTTTGTATTGCTTTTATGATCACTTATGAATTTACAATGATTAATCCGCCAGATAAGGTCCGATTTTTAACATTTTTCATGTAATTATTATTAAAAATTGCCACTCAAAACAAGTTGTCACAGTGACCCCACCTCGTAAATAATGTACATAAAAATAGGGTCGGTAGTTGAAGGTTAAATTTGCACCGTTTATCCCAAGACAAACTGGGGGAGGGGGAAATGTAGGAAAAATTTCTATACCTTCATCCCCTTACGATTCTAAACATGTGATCCAAAAAATCCGAAAAAAAAACATGAAGGTCAGGTAAGTAACAACATCGTTTATTTTCCCTTGAATTAAATTGGTGCTTAAGCAGTTTTATGTATGGTCCTTAGAAAGGGCTTTCCATTAAGGAGTTAACAATTTTATCTATTAATAAAAGACAAAAATATGTGAGATATTGAGTTCAAATTTATTGTGGGTATAGTGCAAGCATTACTTTTTATAAATTATTTTCGATTTCCGTCATATGACCACCACGAGCCCGTTTCGAGCGGTCGATTCTTTGGACCCAATTTTCCACCACTCTGGCATGCATTTCGACCGGAACGTTGGCAATTTCAGGTTGGATGTTGTCTTTGAGCTCGTCTAAAGTTACTGGCTTGTTGGCATCGACCAGTGACATGATATAGCCTCATAAAAATAAATCCAATGGCGTTAGATCGGATGTACGAGACGGCCATTCGACCGGACCATTTCTCGAGATAACACCTTCACCAAATTTGCCTTTCAATAACATAAATTGATTGTAAGGCGTGTTGTGTGGCTAGTGGCACCGCCTTGTTGAAACCACATTTTGTTAATGTCAAGTTCATCCAATAGGCTCTCCATTGACGGTAACATAACGGTAGTTCTCATCCACGAAAAAATACGGCCCAATCAAACCTCCGGTATGAAAACCACACCAAACAGTAATTTTTTGCAGATCCAACGGTGTCTCAAGAAGCACATGTGGGTTTGTTGCTGAGCAATAAGGCATGTTTTGCTTATTAACAAAGTCATTGAACCAGAAATGTGCTTCATTGCTGAAGATGATTTTTCGATGACAAGCGCTCTTAAAGTTGCGATCACCGACTCAATATTTTGGTAGTAATTTTGAATAATGTTTAAACGTTGCTGGCTTGTGAACTTCATAATGATGTAAATGTTGACTTTAACGTTTTTACATTGACAGTTTATTAAAAAAGTTTAAGGATGCGTTTATATAAAGCTACAAAACTGATATGTCCCTAATGATAAGCTCTATATTTGGTATTGCTTCGTTGAAATCGAATCATATTTATCGAGGTTATCGCCATTTGAATTTTCTTCAATGACAACAAAAAACAACAGGGAATTCCTGCTGTATGAATTTTGAGTCGATCCAGGCACCACATTTTTGATTGGACTTCTCAAAATTTCCGGAATGTGTGAATAACATAAATATCTTTAAGATCTCATTAAGTTAATGATCTTAGGGAGATAGCAGAAAATGGAGGCCATTTAAATAGTTTTTCCTTGAAACTAAGTATTAAATTTTCGTCTCATAGAAATTTTTCTTAAATTTACTCATTATTGCAGTCTGTATCATACATTGAGTGGAAAACCCTTGTTCTGGCAGATGCCAATGAATTAAAAGGAATTGATCAATGTATTGAAATGTAAATGAATTGTAAAAGACTTATTGATTTGGTAAAGTAGGTGATCTGCAGTTTTCTAATTCATTATTATTACGAATATGCAACGCTTTTATTATCTATTCATATTAAAATCAGTTCTTGCTCTGTTTCATGCTCTGGCAACATTGTAAACTAGAAGTACTTAAATTTCTCACTCGTTAAATTCTATTACAAAATAGGTTCTAATTTGGTTATTGTAAAAGTCACGCTACTTGAGTTATTCTGTCTTTGTCGATCTGTGTGCAGAAGTAGTTGAATCAATAAAACATTAATCTTATTTTAAAAATTTAAATAGTCGTTTTAAATAGGAAAATAAAAATTCTTATCTTCCTCAACATTTGGCGCCCGAGCAGGGACAATTTCAAGCTTTGCAGTCAATACCTTTAAAATAAAATAGAAATTGAAGTTAAATTTTTCGTCGTCGTCGTCTGCGCCAGAGCCGTGCATTCATCCACGTGGGACATTGAAGCAGATTTGGACCACCATGACGCCAATAATCAGCGTTCGTCAGTCGCCATATCATTGCAGATTTTTCACCACCATCATCATTCTATTGGACGAAATTGTTCCGTGGACTACTTACCTGCGCAAATACCAACATTCGTCGTGAGTTTTTAATTTGGTCATATCAGTTTCAGAAGTCACTCGAATAGTGATTTCATAACTGCATGTATGTATATAACCGTGTGATTCTATAGTTGGTTTAGGGAATACTTATTATTTCAGTTCAGGCAGCATTCATTATACAGATAGCGGGCCATATGCCACTGTTATAGTTGTGCGCAATTAAATTCTTGTGATAGTTGCCTATTGTTTGTAACCTTCTATATATTCAAATTCTTAACTGTTCACGGTTATCTTTCCGCATCTACATATATACCCAAGTAGCGGCATAAATTACATTGGGTTGAGTGCATTTTATATGCTCGAGTCAATTTTGGTGATAGCTGATTGTATTGTGATTGTTACCGAGAGGTGGATATCTTCGAAGAATTTCTTTCGGATTCTATATACCTAATTAGCTGTATATATTTCAGTGCGTGGGGTGCATTTTATGGAGCACACATACACACGCTGATAATAGTGAATTGTGTTCCGGTTGTCACCAGAAAGTGGAAATTCGTCGTGAGGTTTTAATTTGATTACAGCAGAAAGTTTTCGAGGGCACTCAAATAGTGCTTTCATAACTGCATGTGCGTATATAACCGTATGATTCTTGTAGTTGGTTCAGGGAGTACTTACCATTCCAGTTCAGGTAGTTTTCATCATACAGATAGCGGGACATATGCCACTGTGAAGTGCCTTTTACGCATGCATATGTTGTTGCGCGCAATTTAATTCCCATTATAGTTGCCCTTTGCTTCTAACCTTCTATCTTCCTAACTGTTCACGGTTATCTTTCGGGTTCTATATACCCAAGTAGCGGCATAAATTATATTGCGTTGAATGCAAATAACATATGTAAGTCAATTCTGGTCACAGATAATTGTATCCGATGGTCATCGCAAGGTAGACATCTTCGAAGAAATTGTTAAGCTCCTTCAAAATGTCTGAATTAGCGGAACTTAAAACTCAACGATCATCCACCAAAGGATGCATATCAAGAATCAAAAATATTATCGAAACAAAAGTGGATACTTTATCGGCTACGGAGTTAGAATGTCGGTTAGGTATACTCAAATCGTACTTTAAACAAATTTTGTCCTACCAATCGTCAATAGAAAGATTATGCCCTGAGGAAGCTCAAGAAGTGAAAGCTAGAGGAGACCTTGAAGATTTGTATTGCACAGTCAAGTCAAGAATACTATGCGCAATAATGGAACGGCGTGGTTCTTCTACAATTATAGATACCGCATTTTCAAAGCCATCCGTGCACAACAATAATCTACCAAAACTTAAGTTGCCAACATTTTCGGGAAACTATTTCGAGTTCCCTAACTTTATTGGTTCCTTCACGAAATTGGTTGATTCAGACAGATCTCTGACCTCTATTGAAAAATTCAACCATTTGCTGCATTGTTTGAATGGGGCTGCGCTACGAACAGTCAAGGCATATGAAGTGAGTGAAAATAATTATGCAAAGGCGCTAGAACAGTTAGAGGACAGATTCAATAACAAATATCTTACGTTCCGAGAGCATATAATAAGCTTGTGCAATTTACCTAAGGTCACTTAGCCTACAGCGTCTCAGATTCGCAACACACTAGACAGTGTCAACGCTCACTTGAGCGCGTTACGTAGCTTAGGATCAACGGAGAATATCTTAAATGCACTAATAATTCATTTAGTTAGTGACAAACTCGACCCCGAATCAGTAAGTAAATGGGAAGAGGCCATAGATCAGGCTGAAATTCCTTCATGGGAACACTGTGCAACAGTGTTGGGCAAACGGTGTCAATTTTTAGAGGCGAGGGACACCAAGCCTGAACCTAAATCGGAATACTTCTCGTCGTCTCACAGGCTTGCCATGTCCAATAAGGGAAAGAAGCCTAGCCCCAATCCGACATCATTTGCGGCTCGTACCATAGGCTGTCGGTTTTGTAGCCAGGATACTCATTCCATTCATAAATGCCCGAAATTCCTGGAGCTCTCAGTTATTGCTCGATTTCAGGAGGTCAAGAAAAGGGCCTTGTGTATCAACTAGCTTGCCAAGGACCATAGTGTAAGAAACAGCCAGTCCACTGGATGCCGTGTATGCTCCATGCGTCACAATACACTGCTTCATCGATATAACCCCACAATGACTCCTGCGGAAGGAAAGAGTGAAAACGGAGGAGGCCCACCCGTCGCTGCGTCTAATATTGAAGAACCATTAGCGGCAGCATGAGTTGCTAAAGAGCAGATACAAGGTCAAGTTTTCCTCGCTTCCGCGGTAATCCAGGTCAGGAATATTATGGGTCAGTACATATTAGCGAGGGCATTGTTAGATTCGGCTTCTCAGATGGATTTTATATCCGAACGACTCGCTCAAATGCTTCAGTTGCCCAAAAAAACGCACCAACGTAACCATTAGCGTTATAGGGGACAGATGCTCAAAGGTTCGGTGGACCACTCAGGTTCACATTAAATCCAGAACCAGCAATTTCCAAAAAACGTTGTACTGTTATAGTTTGACCCATATAACTGGACTGCAGCCAGAAAAAAGCGTAGTGACTGAAGATTGGGAGATCCCTCCGAATATCCCACTTGCAGATCCGCAATTCTTTAAGGCACAAGGGGTTGATTTGCTCATCGGTGCTGGCACCTTCTTTGATTTGTTGTGTATTGGTCAAATCAGACTAAAAGATAGCTTACCAAAATTGCAAACAAGTTGGGTAGACAGACCTATGCTCATGTCAGAAGGGTTTTGTACTCAACATACAAAATGCAGTAACCAGTAACGAATAAAGTCAAGAAACATGTCATGTGCGAGGATCATACTATTATTAGCAAAGTTGAAAGAATTTTGACTTCTGAGGTATTTGTTATAGTTATACCCACAAATATCTCGCTTGATAATTATTTCAGATTTTTTAAGATCACGGGTGTCCATTCGCAAGGGAGGAAACACATTTTTCATGTATTTCCCCCCCCCCCTGTGCTCCCACTGAAGCAAAAACTGTCAGTTTAAGAACTGTTTTGAAAAGCTCTCATAGAGAACCTTAAGTTGATACTCATATCGGCTACCTTTCATGAAATTTTTTTTCAGGGGCCACTCCTCTGTACTGTAATCGTCGATTCATGGCCTGTTTTTTTTCGAATCTTAGAATGGTTACAAAGCCCTTTTGCTAGGAGCTGTACCCTGCCTTTTCGACTTGTTTCAATTGTATGTACTCATCTTCATGATACCTATCATTCCTGAAATTTTCATGCAAATCCTAGCAAAGCTGTAGTGTCTAAGTCGGGTAAAAGCGCATATGGTTCCATAGCCATATGTTTCCATAGTAATACAGGGCATATTGTTCCATAGTGATACAAGAAAATTCAAATCGCTATAACTTCGTTAAATACTATTCGATCTTTATGAAACTTTCAGGAAAAATTAACCGCATAAATAGTGTGCTAAATTTTATTGAATTTAAGGGTACCGTCTAGATTTTATTCAAGAAAACACAAAATCAATAGATCATACTATTACTAACAAAGTTGAGTGAATTTCGACTTCGCATGTATTTGTTGTTGTTGTACTTACAAAGGCCTACATCCATGATTTTTTTCAGATTTTTCGGATGGAAGGTGTCCAATCGCGAGGGGGGGGTACGCGAAAAGTTCGTACATTTCACCTTCCCCTGCCCCCCTCGGTACTCATAAGGCAATGTTAAGACTTGTTTTGAGAAGATCTCGTTGAGACCTTTCCAATGACACCCTACTCGACTACCAATGGTGAAAATTTTTTTTTGATGGGTCACCTCCCTATATGGGGAGACCCCCCTTAAACACCTTTGAAAAAATTTTCCACCATTGAATTTTCAAGAAGTCACCACTTCTGACCATTCCACAAAGTTTCATGGCTGTAACTTCTATAGTTTCGGAGAAAAAGTGCTGTGACGTACAGACGGACGGACGGACGGACAGACGGACACAGGTCGTGATTGCAATAGGGTTTTGTATTTTAGTACAAAACCCTAAAAACAGTGTTAGGTTGGATAGTAGCAGGCCGATACACTAATGGTCCTCTAGCTTGCTCAACGCTCATCAGCCAGGCAACAACCGAACAAGAAGATGCTGAAGGTGTTGGGCCGGAAAAATTGGCTCTAGACAAATTGGTCGAGAATTTCTGGAAGGAGGAAGAAGTAACAAACGAAATCGATGCAAAATGGAAGCCGGAACAGCTCCAGTGTGAGAGAAGCTTCCTTGATAGCACTTACCGATTAGCTGACGGTCGTTTCGTGGTGAAGCTTCCGTTCAAGCCCTTGGCGCCTCAAAATTTCTTAGCATCCATCGACATTGCTCGGCGTCGGTTTTACTCCCTCGAACGGAGACTAGCTCGAGA
The DNA here is from genome assembly GCA_963969285.1 of Odontomyia ornata. Classification (NCBI taxonomy): domain Eukaryota; kingdom Metazoa; phylum Arthropoda; class Insecta; order Diptera; family Stratiomyidae; genus Odontomyia; species Odontomyia ornata. The sequence continues at coordinate 251,739,276 of OZ017742.1, forward strand.
CCCTGCGCTTAAATTACAGTAATCGCAATTTTTGCAAGATTATCTGGAGTCAGGGCATATGGAGGAGATCCAATTCAAAGAATTGCCTTAAAAATCATTACTTTATGCCTCATAGTTGTGTAATATGACCCGAAAGTTCCACTACAAAACTTCGGGTGGTTTTCGATGCATCCTGCCGTGATGCCACCAACACTTGATCAGCTCATGGTAGAACCTACTATTCAATTGGACTTACTCGCTATTCTGAATAGATTTCGTTGGCATAGGTTTGGGCTAACTGCAGATATAGCAGCCATGTATAGACAGGTACTGGTTCACCCTGACGACCGCAATTTCCAACTAATTTTGTGGCGCGAGAATAACACTGAAGAACTTCGCATTTATCGCTGGAAGACCGTTACCTACGGCACGGCGTCAGCGCCCTACTTGGCAACTAGATGCCTATTACAGTTAGCCCAGGAGTTTTGAGAAAGGCTTCCAGACGCTTCGCGCATAGTCGAAAGGGATTTCTATACGGATGACCTTCTAACGGGAGCCGATACTTGCGAAGAATTGTATAAAATCCGTGACCAAGTAGACACTATCACAAAAAGCGGTCGATTTCATCTCAGGAAATAAGAAACAATAAGAAGCTTTGGTCTGACATTCCAGAGAATGAAAGAGGCAAGACTCTCAAAATTGATAACAAGGATGTGATCAAGACTCTTGACCTGATATTGGAACCAATCGCAGATGAATTTCATTTCAGCTATCAATCTAGCATCCCTTTATCATCCAAGGTTACTAAAAGAGCAGTTCTGTCTGAGGTGGCACGATTATTCGATCCATTAAGCATTATTAATCCCAGAGTTGTTCATCCAAAAATGTTTTTACAAGAGCTGTGGCTTCTGAAACTGCATTGGGATGAATCCCTTCCCCAAGACCTTGAGCATCGGTGGTTAAAATTTAAAAAACAATTGCTACAACTCAATAACATTAGAATTTCGCGGTTGGTACTTTGCAAAGGTAAAACGAATTACATCGCCCTTCACGGCTTTGCTGATGCATCCTGACGAGCACTTGGTTGCTGTATTTACGCTCTATCCATAAACGACGTGGGATCCAAAACTGTACAGCTGTGGGCGACTAAGTCCAAAGTAGCCCCCGTCCGAGTCAGCCGCTCATTACCCTGCTTAGAATTATGTGCAGCGCTCCTTCTGGCACAATTATACGTTAAAATTCAAGGGAATATCCCAAAACAAATTGACGATGAAGTATTCTGGACGGACTCAGAGATTGTGGTGGATTGGCTCTCATGTCAGCCGTCCTATTGGAAAACCTACGTTTCGAACCGGGTCTCCGAGATTCAATGTCTTACTCGAACCATCCCATGGCGACATGTAAACTCTAAGGCAAATCCTGCCGACATCGTTTCCCGAGGAATGACAAGTGAGGAACTTGTTAAGTCAATTTGGTTCTCCGGACCGGAGTTCTTAAAATTATCCAAGGAAAAGTGGCCTCCCGCAAAACATAGGCACACCAATTTGGAGACATTACCAGAGCGAAAAATCCAAAAATCAGTATTGACCTGTTCTGTTACTGATTCTTTCCTTAATACCATATATTCCTGCAGCAGCTATATCCAAATTTGTCGTCGATTCGCTTATGTGCTTCGATTTATCAAATTATTGCGAGTTAAAGATCGTTTCCAGACTACTCACAACAACGTTTTGACTGCATCAGAGATCGAAAAAGCTGCAACACATATAGTGTGGGCAATCCAACAGAAGTCATTTCCAGAAGAGAACAACGCTCTAGAGAACGGGAAAAGCTTACCTCTTAAGAGCCCGTTGCGGAATTTGAATGCTTTTATCGAAGAGTGTCCTATCACAAAACTCACGTTATTAAGAGTAGGAGGCCGACTAAAGCTTGCCACAATGCCAATAGATCAGAGAGTTCCTATATTACTTCCTCCCAAGAATCCCTTCATTCAAACCTACATACGATACCTTCACATCAAAGCATTCCACGCCGGCCCTCAAGCCCTTGTCTCACTCCTGTGAGAAAAATTCTGGGTCATAAATGCTCGAGATTACGCCAGGAAAGTTGTCCGAGGGTGCATCCATTGTCAACGGTTTGGACCAAAATTAACTCAACAGATGATGGGCGTACTACCCGCAGGCCGTGTGAACATCTCCTTGCCATTCACGCATTGTGGAGTGGATTTTTGTGGACCATTTGCAACCACTTACCGGATGCGAGGAAAATCATCATACAAAACCTACGTGGCAGTATTTGTATGTTTTGTTACTCGAGCTGTCCACCTAGAGGTCGTGTCGGACCTTACAGCGGACGCTTTCATAGGAGCTCTAAATAGATTCACTGGGCGTAGAAATTTATGTAGGCATCTGTACTGCGATAACGCAACGAATTTTGTGGGAGCTCGTAGAAGACTAGCCGAATTACGTCACGCATTCTTACAAAGGGAAACTCATCAGGAAATCATTAAATGGTGTTCCAATAACTCAATCGAATTCCATCATATTCCTCCCCGAGCCCCCCATTTTGGGGGTCTATGGGAGGCCGCCGTAAAAGCAGCCAAGGCACATCTGTTTCGAACGTTCCGAAGAGCTTTACTGACATATGAGGAGCTAACTACGGTCATGGTGCAAATCGAAGGAATACTGAATTCTCGACCTATAACGCCTCTGTCCTCAGATCCCAATGACCTCCAAGCTTTAACGCCGGCACATTTTATAAACCAAGGCCTGATGCAATGTATCCTTGAACCCTCTTATCCTCTCGAAAAAATTAACTATCTTCACATGTGGCAGCGTGTCTCTGCTCTTCACCAGCATTTCTGGACACGATGGGCAAAAGAGTATATTCACCAGTTGCAGCAACGTAGCAAGTGGACTTCTAAAGAAGCGGACATAAAACCAGGCGCAATGGTCTTAATCCACCAAGACGACCTTCCCTCCTACAAGTGGAAGCTTGGTCGGATACTCAAAACTACGGCGGGTCCCGATGGCAGAGTTCGAGTTGTCGATATTAAAACCCCCCAAAGAATAATCCAGCGAGCGATCCAGAAAGTGGCTCTACTGCATGAAGACACTTCGGGTGGTTGAAACAGATCGTTTCAAAGGCGGCGGCATGTTCTGGCAGATGCCAATGAATTAAAAGGAATCGATCCATGTATTGAAATGTAAATGAATTGTAAAAGATTTATTGATTTTGTAAAGTAGGTGATCTGCAGTTTTCTAATTCATTATTATTACGAATATGCATATTCATATTAAAATCAGTTCTTGCTCTGTTTCATGCTCTGGCAACATTGTAAACTAGAAGTACTTAAATTACTCACTCGTTAAATTCTATTACAAAATAGGTTCTAATGTGGTTATTGTAAAAGTCACGTTACTTGAGTTATTCTGTCTTTGTCGACCTGTGCGCAGAATTAGTTGAATCAATAAAACATTAATCTTATTTTAAAAATTTAAATAGTCGTTTTAAATAGGAAAATAAAAATTCTTATCTTCCTCAACAACCCTTCTGCCAGGAGCGTAGTTCTGTCCATCCAACTTGTTACAATATTGTTTGTTGGGATATTTTCGGTTATTTGATTAGGGTATTGTGCCATTGCAACCCAAACGGACTGTTTTTATTATGTGTTATCTACTATAACCTTACTTTTTACCTATTTAAGAATTCAATATTTTAAGAACTCAGTTTTTCAAGAATCCGACAAAATTCCTTTGAAATATTTCTCCTCATTACTTCAAATCTTTCTTTAATGCTTGTAAGCCTCTACAAATCTGTAATATTCCAAGTGAAATTCTTACATTACCATATGAAGTGCACTCTTTACGTAGGACAAACTAAAAAGCTTACGAAAATTTCAAATTCACTTTTCTTTTCGTAGAATTGATGCGAAGAACAATAGAAAAGACGACAAATCTTTCTTTTACCCCAACCATAAAACTGTTTTACCAACTTCTACTCGCATATCCTTAAATATGAATATCCTCAACACACAAGAAGTACACAAAAAAGAGTTGAAAGAAATCAAAAATATGAAAAGGAATATTCAGCAACAATTCAAGCTTTTGTTGAAGAGAAATTGATTATAAAATGAGACAGCAAAGTACTCGTACTCGAATATACTCGTACACATGCATAAAATTCATGCAAATAATGGAAAAGGTTATCAAGCAGAAGGAAAGGAAGAGAAGGATCAATATGGAGGGTAATATAAGTGGAAATTCCTTTCTGATGACTTGGATTTATTGGACATGTCATCAACATCATACTAGCTCAAGTAGGATTGAAGTTTAAATGATGAAAATATTATTACAGATTTTACGAACTATCACATTTAAATATGAATCACACGGTTGATAAAACAGAATAGAAAACGAGGATTTATTTTATGTTACTTGATTTAGAGTCCTAAATAAAGCGTTGAACATCAGATGTCGTAAGTGCATAAACATACAGTGGTTCAAAGTTATAATGGAACAACTTACATGTATAAATTTATATCTGAATAACAAATTAACTAAAAATCTGATGCTAACATTATTTTTTTTTATTTTAAGAAATATAATTGGTGGGGATTTATACCAAGAAAAACGGCCAATGGTTCTAGATTTGAAAGTGCGTCTTATTTCTTTCTAACGTTCCGCTCGTAACAAGATACATGTGTACAGTGAGTTCAAAGAAGATAACAATAGGATGGGTTCAAGTTTGACGTCTGTCCGAGATTGCGAAAGTGCGAAGCCTGTAAACTGACGTCTGTGACTCCGAAAATTAGAAGCGTCCATGGTGGTTCCGAAGGGTGATTTGATGATCCTTGCCTGGGTGCAACTTGATGATGCGTGCTAAATGCCACGTAGCCGGTGGTGTGTTGTCCGCTTTTACGATGACCATGTTTCTGAGTTAGATGTCCGAGGTAAGGGAAGCCCATTTGTTCCATGATTGCAGTTGCCGGAAGTATTTAACTGTCAAACACGTCCACATATTTTTGTGTAGCTTCTGAACATATTTCCATCTTCGCAGGTGGTTGATGTGGGATGAATGCTCTTCTGAGTCGAGTAAAAGCCCGCTGGTGATACCAATGAGGAAATGATTTGGTGTTAATAGATCGACATCGCAGGAATCACTTGTAAGAAGACATAGTGGCTGGCTGTTTAAACAATGTTGGACTTGACAGAGCAGAGTGTAAACTCATCGGACGTGAGTGTTGCATTGCCGATGACTCTGGTCAATTAAAATTTGACCGATTTGACTCCTGCCTCCCAAAGTCCTCCAAAGTAAGGGGCTGCCAGAGAATGAAGTGCCGGGTGATGCTCTTCGAAGTTATGAAATTCATGATGTCGTCTACCGCCTTCCGAGATTTGAGCATCCGATGCATTGATCCTATTTCCTTGTTTGCTCCTATGAAATTGGTTGCATTGTCGCTATAAATATTGTCAGGACAGCCACGCCTAGATATAAACCACCTTAGAGCTGCTATAAAGCATTTCGTAGTCAATTTCGTGACTGTTTCAATGTGAATGGACTTCGTACCCACACAGGCAAAGAGCACCATGTATGCCTTGTACAGCTTGGCTGACCACCCGTGCCATGTTTTGACAATGACTGGGCCTGCATAGTTGATACCACAGTTTGCGAAAGCTCTTGCAGGCGTAACTCATACTGGTGGTAATGAAGCCATCTTCTGGTGCAATATCTTCACCTGATGTCGTGTATACTCGTACGTAATGCAGTTGCAAATGACCTGCTTGGTGGCGATCCGTGATCCAATTATCCAAATTGGTTTCTAGTAATCGATAAGCCGCATGCAAATGCTGCTGATGCTCATGGGTGATGAGAAGTGAAGTGATGTGATGATTCCGATGTAGTCGGATTAGATGCCGCTGGTTAAAGGGTAATTCCACATTTTCCAATCTGTCGTTGATGCGCAAAATACCATCAGTGTCGAAGAATGGGTCCAGACTTCGTATTTTGCTTCCCTTATGAGATGGACAGTTCCGCGTAAGAAGATGAATTTCCTGACCGAAAGACTCCAATCGGACCTGTCGTACCAAAATGATGAAGGCTTAATTAAATTCTGTCTTCATAAGTGGACCGATGACTCGATGAGATTCAACGGATGTTCATAAATTGTTGCTAAACCTCAAGTAGGTGGCGGTGATCCGAAGTAGTTTTATCCAATCCGAGAAATTGTGAATCGGGAGGTTGCTATCAACTGTTAGTGGGTTAACTTGTACATGCCAAACTTCCGGCATGACCGATTCGTCCGTGATGAGTACTGACCGTGAATGAAAATATCTTTCTGAAGTTAAAAAGGTTGGTCCGTTCCATCAGAGATGGTATTGACATAGTTACGCCGTACCAAGCCGCGTGACGCACAATCCGCTGGGCTAAGTTTAGACTTAATTGATGCCAACTCTTTAGTGGGATTATATTGATGATGTTGGATATCCGATTTGCCACAAATGTTTTACAGTGCCTAGCATTATCCAATATCCAAGCTAATGTCACTTGTAAATCCATACGGTAGTGGCAGTTGTTCAGATTGACATTCATGCCGGATGCAATTTTCCGCGTAAGTCTGGCGAGTAGATCCGCTGCACATAGTTCAAGTCGAGGACTGACGACTCGCTTGATGGGTGCTACTTTAGTTCGAGCTGCTAGCAATGTGACATGAAAAGGTTCGTGTGGGCCTCCAGTATGTGTTTTAGCGTAAACATTGCGGCGTACGTCACTTCCGATGCGTCCGCAATGCCAGTGATTTCCATCGAAGAGGGTGACCAATATATCGTAGAATATGTACACCAGAGAGCACTGTTAGGCCAGATATGCAGTTCGTAAGTGTGTGTCTAAGATCTTTAGGAACTGAGTTGTCCCAGTCAATCCCTGACGTTCATAAATTTTGTAGATGTATCTTGGCCACGATTGAAACCGGAGCAAGATAACCGAGAGGGTCAAAAATCCGCGCTGAAGTAGCCAAGAACGTTCGCTTTGTGCATATGTTCAGTGTGGTGGTATCGATGTTGAATCCGAAGGTGTCTGAGTTTGGACTACAAAGTGATCCAAGTACCGAGCTTGACTCATCGTTGTCAAAGGAATGAGATTGTGTCGTAGTGTTGATTGTATCCGAAAGTTCAGATGCATTAGATACTCAGCCGCGTAGCTGCAAACCGCTGCTGTTTAGGACGTTGATGATTAGCCGTTGACATAGAAATTGTCCGTAATTGCCTACGCCGCTTGGTTTGAAATGTTGTCGGTATCACTGACTACTTGATGCAGTGTGCGCACAGCTTGAAACTGTGCTGATGCGGTTCCGTATTTGACCGTGTTAAGTTTATAGTCTATTATCCGTTCCTCCGTGGAAAATCTCTAGACTATTCATTGACAGTTGTCACTGACGGGGTCTATTAGGATTTGCATATACATCTTCACAATATCGGTGACCTTGGCGATAAGGACCATCCGGAATATGCAGAGCAATGTAAAAATGTCGTTTGGTATGGTCGGACAACCATGAGGTTGTCTTTGAATGATAGTCACGATTTGGATTTGGCTGAAGCGTCGAAAACCACCCGCAGTTTTGTTTTGTTGCTTCTGGACTTAAGACTGCATGATGCAATGTTGCTTCTGGGCTTAAGAACTGCATGTACTTCAGCTCCAAGATTATAATGGAAGACTGTTTAAAATTACGCCAAGCTCACCATCGCAACTTCAGCCAACCGCATTTTATCTATAAATCTATGCCATTAAATTGAGTATGAATGCTGCTCATCTAACTGCAAGTCTTTCGTTGTCAAGGATGACATATGTCCGAGCTCCAAGTATTCCACCATAAATTTGTTGTAGTCTAGCCGCAGTTGATGGCTATGCTTAAGACGCTGCTCCAAGCCGTATAATCGTTGAGTTACTCGTTCCCGCGGATCACCTAGTGGCTGAGATGTGGGCCAAAGTGGAAGCCATACTAGACTAGATTTTGCATAGTGATTCTTGCGTTCCGTTTTTTCAGGAATCCTGAAAGATTGACTGTCTAAATTTTCTAGTTCCCAAAATATCTGCAATAGTGACTCTACGTTGATTGTGTTCATTTCCGCATCGTTTGCGTCATGAGGAACGTATGTGGTCACTGAATGGTTACCGCCAGAATTCACAATTCCTGTAATGATCCATTCAAAAAATTAATTGCGAGCCGTGAATTTATTGGTTGTGATGTCGTATTGATCCAATATAATGCGCAAGGTTGGTTCCGCACCGAGTAACATGTTGATATGTGCTGGCTTATCAAAGTCCGAATCCGCAAGTTGTAACGTGGGACTGATGCCAAGATATTGCCTGTTGATACGCTGTTTTGGAATGTCCTCCAGTATCTGACACACCACTAAAGCTAATATTGTAATGTTCTGCATGCCGCCTTTTGCAGAAAGTTTCACTGTAGTTAACATTTACCGAGCATTGTCAATTTTGAGTGTTCAGCGATTCCAGGAAAGCCGCACTAGTTTTATGAGATTGTATATGATGCTGAGCCCAGCAATATTCTCCATGGAAGAACAGGTCAGCATTTTTGATACCATGGGTAATAACTATGTAAGCATGTGCTGCACTGTGTCATAAGTGAGTTAATAAGCAGGTTTCCAAGAGAGTTAAATTTTACCGTCTGCCCTGTTGTTTGGGAGTAGATGGTTGAATGCCGCGTTGTAATGAGCAGCGTGATACATGCAGCAAAGTGTGATGCATGCCGCTGCAAATCTTGCACTGCATGCTTCTGCATTTGGTTGCCATGTGACCAGGTGCCAAGCAGTTGAAGCACACATTTGCCTGCAGTGCTGCCGCCTTCTGCTGTTCTTCATTAAGTTTGATGAGTTCTATGCATTTGTACAGCTGATGCGCTCCACCGCAATGCCAACACGATGTTTGATGGGGGATGGTGATGTTGCTGCCACTATAATCCGCAATGTGGTGGATCGAGATGACCGCTGACGTTCAAGTGTGTTTGATTAGGATTGTAATTTGTGCTGCTGCTCTTCAAGGCTGGATATGAGCGATCTAAATGTCAGCCGCTCATCCGCTGCTGAATGCCGTGTCCAAAGTTGTCTTGACATAGAGTCAATTTTGTGGCTTGCTATGTACGCCAACCAACAATCCCAATGTGACGCGTCGTAGCTGAGCACTTGGAGAGCTCTTGTTGCCTCTTCAAATATATTAAACGCATGCCGTAAGTCATCGGCCGTGGGCTTTGAGATGGGTGGATAATCTATCAATTTCGGTGATGTATTTGGATTTGTGATACCGCACCTTTAATTGCTCCCGTTTTTTTTTGGTACGGGGGTGGATGCCATTTATGCACAGAGTGTGGGACTTCCATGCACGATTGGACTACCCACTAAACACCTCCCCTGTCAACCTGTGAACCCAGCCTGGAACCGTTTGACACATCACTTCGGGCCAGGTCTCGTTTTGTTACGCCGTGGGGCGCCTTCAAGCTGGGGAGTCCCTTTCCTAGCGGGAGGGGAGAGAGGAAGAGGAAATGCCAGAAGGGCGATCCCCCAGCCCCAGAGCCCCCGGCTGCTGTGAGTCCCTTTTATATTTTAGGACTGCCCGAGCATAATGTGCCACCTGGTTCCATTTGTCAACCGATTCGAGCATCACCACAACCATATTATCCGGGGTGAGCTCTTCCGTCTCCCTGTAGAGTTCCCTTCGCAGCCTGACCCATTTTGTGCACGAAAAAAATGTGTGACAGGCATTGTCCTCGTCTCCTGGGCAAAACCGACAATCGGGAGACCGATCTTGTGCAAGTAAGACTGAAAACACCCGTGCCCGCTCAAAAGCTGGGTCAGATAGAAGTCAGTCTCACCATGCCTTCGACCATTCACCATGCATTCGAATTGCACCCATGCCGCTTAGTAATTTGACTCCGTAATTGCCATATGTTTGGTTGTTGATGCCACTCTTCCGACCAGTGCATCTTTTTGATAATGTATCTGCTGCATCGGAGATAGGTTTGTGTTCTCATCGACTAGTTTCTGGAACATATGGGATGATATCCAGTCCTCGTATTTGGCGCCAAACTTTGGGGTGTTAATGTTTGGGAGCTTCATCACCACTAGTGTTATTGCTCACACCTTCATTGTTGTCAACTGTTCCAACATTCCGCTGATCCACATTTGCTCCGTTGTGAGTGACTTAATAGTTTTAGTCACGTTTTCTGCCTGTAATGGAGTTCACTGAGTTTGTTGCCGCTGTTGACAGTACGGTGGTTTTGCCTTCAGGAAAGTTTCGTCCACTTCATCTCACTTCTCCAATTCCATCGCAACCGCTTCTTCTCATTCCTCTTCCTCCACTTTGTTCCCTATCTCGGATTGCAATGCAAGAAAATTTTTATAAGTCTTCTACTGCTAGTCCAACCGCTCTTGTAGTTTGACTGACGTCATATCTTGGATGTCCGCATCCGGAAGTTTTGAAATTGCCCGCTTCGTGCCTACCCACCGAAGTTAATTCAAACATAACATTTTGTCTTTGTAGTGTCCCAAAATATCTCTATGACACCACTACACCTTTTCGTTTGTAACCACACACCAATTTCGATGCAAATATGCTTGCGAAATTGTTTTTTTTTCGCACTGTCACTTTACCGCTTAGCCAATGTGCAAATGTCCGCAAATTGAACGAGTTTAGTCTCTTCCGCAAAATGAATGTTCTCCCTATCACTTTAAAGGACCAAAATGATGGGGATTTATAACAAGAAATATGGTCGATAGTTCTAGGTTTGAATGTACGTTTTTTTCTTTCTAACGTTCTACTCGTAACAGGATACATGTGTGCAGTGATTTCAAAGAAGTTAAAAATAGGGTAGGTACGCTTCTGAGGTCCATCCGAGACTCTGAATGTGCGGAGCCTGTAAACTGACATCTGTCCGAGCCCCAAAAATTAGAAGCCTATCACCTTGATGTAATTCTGAATATTGCCGCTTAAGGTATGAAAATGCCCGAACAATAATTGATATACATTTATTATCAACAAAAAGACGTTAACAACATTCACACTAAAAACAAAAGAAAACGCATTACCAAACAAAACAAGTATTTCAACCCTAATGTTATAATCGAACACTGTTTAAAATTATGCGAAGCTCACTGTCGCAACTTAAGCCAACCTCATTTTATTTATGAATCTGTGCCGTTTACTTGTGTGGTACCGCTTAAAGTGTAATTTTACAAGTTTAGTTTATTTTTCTTATCGGTAACAAGCACAAGCATTGGTTGAGCAGAGCGAAACGATAATTCGATTATCGAAAGCGTGTAAATTTGTACGAGATATTAGTGTAATTGTTAATCGGACATCAATAACTGTTTTTAACATCATCAAGCGGTACAAAACTATCACAAACTTCAAAAATAAGTCGAAACCGAGTGGTTGAAAAATTTGTTCGTAGTTGGATGAACGTTAGCAATTAAAAACTGTTAAGAAACATCCACATACCAGTGCTCCAAAATTAACATCAGAAGCAAAGAAGTATCTTGGAAAAATAGCAAATCCTGAAAGAATTACAATTGTGCTTAGAAAGCATCAGTACCATGGACGAGTACTTGGAAAAACGCCATTTGTTAGCAAAGCCAACCTACAAAAATGAATTGAGTTTATCAGAGACATGATTAGTGAAGATTTTTCATTCTGGGAAAGAGTTATATTTAGATAAAAAAGTAAATTCAATGTTTTCTAATCCGATGGGCAATCATAAGTCTGGCGTAAAGCTAATGAAGAGCTCAAGAAGGCCAAACCTCGTCCCACAATTAACCATGGTTTACCACACAGGTGATATACGCGGTGAGTCCCAAAAGTACCCGACCTGACTTATGAATACAGGTAGTTTTAAAAAAACAATTACTGCAATTGACAATACTACCTTTCAACAACTTAATGGGAAAACTTCATAACGGTACGTTTATTATCATTTTTTTACAGATATCCAAAATGAACGCTCTCAGTGATTTGTAAATACGGGAAAAATCGGGCATCGTTATGTGATACAATACTTTTATTTGAAAGGTCTAAGTCCAACCGATATCAAAGCCGAGTTGGGTTCTACTGATCCTTCGTTTACAATGGTCAAATATTGGATAGCTGAGTTTAAGCGAGGTCTTACCAGCTGCCAAGATGAACACCGCAGTGATCGACCAAGTGAGGTCACTACGTCAGAAAATGTGAAGAAAGTCCACAAAATGGTATTGGATGACCGTCGACTAAAAGTGTGCGAGATAGCAGATACGGCAGGCATTTCAAAAAGTTCTGTGCATTGCATTTTGACTGAAAGTTTTGACATGAGGAAGCTGTGCGCAACGTGAGGATGTTTCCAACGAGGTTTTGACAAAGTTTTGCAGCAATAAAGCCGAGCTTTTGCGTCGATTCATAACCATCGACGAAACATGGGTCCATCATTTTACACTTGAGACCAAGGACCGGTCAAAGCAGTGGACTAAAAAGGGGAAACCAGCACCAAAAAAAGCAAAGACAGTTCAGTTAGATGGCAAGGTCATGGCATCCGTTTTCTGGGATGCGCGTGGAATAATATTTAGTGATGACTCGTATCTCAAAAAAGGAAAAACAATCAACGGCGCATATTATGCAGCCTTATTGCAGCGTTTGAGTGATGAAATCAAGAAAAAACGGCCCCATCTGAAGAAAAAGAAAGTGTTGTTTCATCACGACAATGCACCAGTCCATACGTGCGTCATTGCGTTGGCTAAAATCAATAAGTTGAAGTTCGGATTGCTTCCTCAAGCGCTCTATTCACCAGATCTGGCTCCCTCGGATTATTGTCTTATTCGAAATTTGAAAAAATGGCTCGACGGCAAAAGATTTGACAACACTGAAGAGGTAGAGTATGCGGTTAAAAGCTATTTTGAGGAGCTTGAAGATTCCCACTACAGGGGTTTCCAATAAGAGGTACTATTTTGATATTAAAAGAAAAATGCCATTTTTAATATAAATGATCAAATGTTTATTTCATTATAAAGAAGAAGGTATGTTGTTAATAGTAAAAAATAACATCAGGCAAATGACCACCATGGCCACGCTTACAGGACCATATCCTTTTCATGAAAGTTTCCATAACCAAATCGCAAAGTGGCTGCCCTATGTCCTTGATAGCCTCACGAATTCCATCTTTGAGGCCTTGAATCGATGCTGAGCTGCCGGCGTAGTCCTTTCAGTTCACATGGCCCTAAAGGAAGAAGTCGTAAGATGTTAAATCACAAGATCTTGGTGGCCAATTGTGATCACCTCTTCGAGAGTTAACACGGTCCGGAAACTTTTCCCGTAAAAGATCAATGGTTTCGTTGCTTGTATGGTACGTAGCGCCATCTTGTTGAAAGTAAACATTGTCGAGATCAATACCATCCAATGCCGGCCATGAAAAATCCTTAGTTATCTCTCTCTCCCAGCCTCATTTTCGAAAAAGTAAGGTCCAATGACTCCGCCGGACCATAAACCGCACCAAACAGTCACACGTTGAGGATAGAGAGGCTTTCCAACTATAACTCTTGTGTTTTCTGAGCCCTAGGTGCGACAATTTTGCTTGTTGACGAAGCTGCCGAGGTGGAAATGGGCCTCATCACTCAAGATGATTTTTCGATGGAATTTCGGATCATTTTCATGCATTTCAAGGACCCGATCAGCAAAGACACGACGTTGTTGATGATCGACCGGCTTAGGTTTTTGTTTTAACTGAACTTTATAAACCTTAAGACCCAAATCTTTAAGCAAAATACGGTGTAATGACATTTGGGGAATGCCTAATTCCAAAGAACGACAAGGAATAGACAAACCTGGGTTTTCTTCATCATTTTCGGCTACAGCAGCAATATTCTCGGCTGTTCTTGAGTGACGTGCACGGGTTTTATTCTTCACATCACTAAGTTGTCCCAACAGATTGAATTTTTTCACCAATTTCTGTATTGCGGTCCGACAAGGTGCTTCACGACGACCCAAAAATGTTCGAGTTTTACGAACCGTCTCTGCCAAATTTTCACCATTTTCATAGTGAATTTTAATAATTTCAATGCATTGTTGAAGCGTGTATTATTCCATTTTTATTAATGGTGTAGTTTTTACTTATTAAACGTCAAAAATGACAGCTTCAAAAGTGACATCTACCGAAATAACGGGCTATTCAAAATAACATCTCTTATTGAAAAACTTGTTATAAAGCGGATATCGAAGCTATTGAACATCGTTGGGAAAAGTGTATCAAGCTCAAAGGAGAATACGTTGAAAAAAAAAAATTTTGTAATATTTTTACTGTTTTCTTTATCGGGTCGGGTACTTTTGGGAACGCCCTCGTATATACAAGTCTATATTTTTTCGAAAGGTTGCAAAATTACATTTGGCATGAAGATTACTCAGGATCTGTGAGTGAGTAATTTTGTTGGTCACTGGTGATGCAGCTGATTGCCTGTGCCAGTACTTTGTTGACAACTGGGTCACTGAGCTGCTGCCGTACTCTCCCACTGAGTAACGAAGCTGGTGCTGTCTTTTGTTTACTCCTAAAGCTGATGGGTAGGATCGAGTGACGTGTTCGGAAGGTGTGTTGATTGAAGCCCGCTGACCCCTCTTAATCTTCAGATTTGTCGAAGTTGGTGCGATTGCTGAGTCGTTTGCAGGTTCCGGAGTGTTTCTTCGCTTGTGCACGGTTGCCTCCAGGAATGCCGGTCTTTGGTGTTCTGTGGAAACATTGCCTCTCTTCCCGTTGTCTTCAATTGTATACACAACCTACGGTCCTGAGTACGGTTGTGAGCGAGGTTTGCGATTTGTGTCGATCCGGAGAAACACATGAGTGCACGTTTTCCGCAGCTATTTAATGAATATGTGTGGTTCGATGTGATTGTCCTCGACTACGATGAATTCTCTTAGAAGCAAAAGCATTGTTTCATTGAGAATTTCTGTGGTCGTCCCCCGGTATCGTCCTTGTAGCTGTTCCGTAGTCCAAGTAGAATGGATGGTAGTACGTCTGCGCATACGGGATTCTGCTCGTGGTACATCATGACGGTTTTGAGAGATTTGCGCCAGCGCTCTAAGAAAAGGGCAGACTCAAATTGGGTTCCCTGATCCGTTGACACTGTGGGTGGCACGTGAATCGAGATATCCAGCCCAAGTAAATTGCTTCTGTGAAGGTTGCTGCTAGTTGATCCGAAATCGGTTCTGCTTCTGGCTACCTAGAGTATCTGCCCATCATTGTCGGGCAACACTTGAAATTCTTAAATGGAATCATTGCCCCAACGATGTCTTTGTGTATGTGTTAAAATCTGCCGTCTGGTATGGTGAACAGTTTGCAATTTCGGAGCACCAAGCCCAAGTATGTATGTCCTTGTTCATTCTGGTCCAAACGAATTTAAATGCGATTGCTTTGCATGTTGCACGTCCGCTTGGATGCGATGGTTCATGGTATGTCTCAAAGTTGTGTCTGCATAATTTTCTTGGTACAAACGGGCAAACTAACTCCATTGAAATGTCACAAAATATTTCCCCCGGATCTTCGATGGGGTGGCGTTCCAGTTTTAGTGAAGTTTTATTCACCTTTAATAGCACTTGAAGCTCCGGGTCCTTCTGTTGCTCAAAGATGAACTCCTTAGCGTTGATCATCGTTGGCAGGCTGTTTGTCTTTATTCTTGACAATGCATCGGCCACTCTGTTGTTTTCCCCCCTAGATGTGACAATGTTGCTGATGTATTCTGAAATAAAGCTTAGTTGTCGACTTTGAAGTGGCGTTGTTTTTTCGGTTTTTTGGAACGCATGCGTCAGAGATTTGTGATCTATTTGGATGGAGAGCTTTCTGCCCTCCAGGTAATGTCTAAAGTGCTTGAAGCTGTCATGGATGGCGAGGAGCCCTCTATCATAGACGCTGTACCGTTTTTCTGTGCAAGAGAACTTGCGTTGGAAAAAGACTAATAGTAGCCAATGGTTGTCTTGGAGTTGCGATAGGACGGCACCAATTGCGAAATTCAATGCATCTGTTACCAAAGACAGAGGTTGGTAGTTCATATAGTAGACGAAGCGGGTTGCTGTCATGGATGGTGAGGAGCCCTCTATCATAGACGCTGTACCGTTTTTCTGTGCAAGAGAACTTGCGTTGGAAAAAGGCTAATAGTAGCCAATGGTTGTCTTGGAGTTGCGATAGGACGGCACCAATTGTGAAATTCAATGCATCTGTTACCAAAGACAGAGGTTTGTAGTTCATATAGTAGGCGAAGAGAGTTGCTTTTGCTAATGATTCTCTATTGTCTGCGAAAGCTTTTTCTGCCTTGGGTGTCCGTTTAATCGGGATTTTGTCGCTTTTCTTCGTTTTGGTCAATTATTAATTTAACGGTGCTTGGAAGTTCGTTATATATTGGAGGAACCGTCTGTAGAAATTAAGTGTTCCGAAGAATCTTCCGAGTTCTCTAACGTTCTCGGTTTTTTGAAATCTCCGTATTGCTTCTATGTGAGATTCAGGAGGACTAATTCCGTCTTTGTTTATTTTGTGACCAAGGTATCCGATGTTTTTGGTGCTTAAAACACATTTTGCCATGTTTATTACGATTCTGAACTCTTTAAGCTCCTCCAAGACCACTCGTACATGTTCTAGGTGTTCTTTGACGGTTCATAATGCGATCAAAATATCATTGATGTGGCACCAACAAAAATCCAACCCCTTCAGTACCTCGTCCATAAAGCGCTGGAACTACTGGGCGGCGGTGTTATCACCACCGTCTTTGGTATGTCGTCTTTTGCAATAGGAACGTCGTGAAACGCGCGTACTAGATCCCATTTTGTGAACACTATTGTATTTGCAAGGTTGGCTATTATGTTCTCCATGTGTCGAAGTGGAAAGCGGTCTGGCTGTGTGACCGCATTGAGTTAACAAAATTTGCCGCACGGACACCAGCCTCCTTTTTTCCGGTGCCAAGTGTAATGAGCTTGCCCGTGGACTTGATGATAGACGGTAGGATTGTTTGATGAGCAAGTATTTGAACTCCGGCTCGGCGATCTTTAGTTTCTCTGGTGCCAAACGACGTGCTTGCTCAAAGACCGGGGGCCTTTTTGAACTGTGTGGTGCTGCACTGCGTGACTTCGGTCTACGTTGATTGTTGCTGGGTTCGTGAGCATGGAGTATTTTCTCACCAACTCATGATACTTGCATGTTCCACACACCATCTCTATTGCCGGCGAACTTGGTTGGGTGCTGGCAGAAAGGTTGTGGGGTCAACTAGTCTCTTGTTTTTTGGATCAACCCAGAGACAATAATGTTGAAAGAAGTAATATCGTCAGCGCAGTGTTTCCAGTTGAAAGTACGCTGTAGCCCCAGGTTCATCTTGAGCAGCTTCTCACCGAACGTGTTTATTTCCAAACCATTGATGGCGTAGAATTTCTAGCCTGTCGGTTTTGATCCTTGGAAAAATTTTCGAGAAGTACGGACCGTTCCGCACCCGTGTCAGTTAGAAAATGTAATTTTATCTCCTTGTCGTAAATGTGCAGGCGGTTGTTTTCCATGTCATTGACCACCGCCTGCTCCGTTAGTGACCTATTGCGTTTCCCGACTTAAAGCAACACGGCTGTTGGCAGTTCCTTGCTTTGGTTCCAAAACGTGAGTGGAACCAGCAGACAGTTGAATTGCTTCGTGGTGAGCTGCGTCGTCATGTGCATATTCGGCATTGTTCATCTCGCCCCTCTACTTGTACTTAATGAAAATTTGCAAGCGTACCCGATATCTAATCTGACAAAACGTCTCGAGATTGCAAATCCACTGATATGTGCGCGGGGTTTACGCACTCGCTTTTAGTAGGCTTTGCCATGGAGTATATATTATGTTTTTTGATTTTGGCGATGCGGTTGGCTGCCATTGCTAGTTCGTTTGGGGCTATGGCACTGCAACACGCCAATATTGATTGTATTTCTACCGATGGTCATTCAGACCACAGCGATTTTAGGAACGCCTCCGGCACTCGGTTTTCCGCGATGCGTGGCAAGTTGCGGATAAGTTGCGATGGACTTGGTCACCCAATTCTACAACGTGAAGTAGATCGCGAATCTGCTCTTCATTATTTTGTCCAAAGGTAGATAGACGACGTGTTTTAATGGCAAAATATTTACCTACAGCTGGTGAATTTTCCACTATGTCTGCCACTTACGCTAGTGCTTCTGGTGGCAGTACTTTGTAGACAGCTGTGCTTGCGCAGCTTGGCTGCTGAGCTGCTACAACGGCTTAGGTTCAATAACGGTATGAGGTGCAATATTCGCTGCTGCACCGGGTATTTTGCATATAATCGAGGGAAATATATACAAAATATATTACTTGAATCTCTTAAAAGCAAATGTAAAAGGAAACGCTCGATAACTTGGAAAAGATTTCGTTTTTTATCAGGATAACGACCCAAAGCACAAATTCATGTTGCACGCAGTTGGTTGCTCTACCATTGTCCTCATGTGCTTCAAACTCCCACCGCAGTCGCCTGATTGGAATGCTATCGAGCACGTGTGGAGTTACTAGGAGATAAAATTAAAAAATCATCACATGAAAAATAAAATGCGGTTGGCAGCAGCCTTAAAAGAAACATTGAACAAAATTCCGGCATCCTTCTGTCGAAAATTGGTGAAGCCGATGCCAAATTGCATGGAAGTGATCACACAACAAAAAGGACTTCCAACTAAATATTAAAACTCAGTTAGTTTTTTTCTAACCTTAAACTTTTTATGAATTCATATTGTGTTCCATTATAACTTTGAGGCTGAAGTACTATGTTTTGTTATGCAATGCAAATTCTTTTGTTTTTAATGTGGATGTTGTCATAGTTTTTGGCTGACAATAAATGTATATTAATTATACTGCTTAAAATAAAAAACAATGTTAGCAACAGATTTTTAGTGAATTTGTTATTAGGGTATAAACTTATACATCCACGCGGTTCCATTATAATTTTGAGCCAACGTTAATATAAGGAACGACGTGAAGCTCTCATATGAAAAAATTGTGCAGCGGCATTTCCAAAAAAAAATCAATCAGTTTTCAAGGTATTTCAGAAAATATATGAAAATTGACTACGACTATGGAAGGTCTTTGTCCAATTTACGCTGGTTGTCACCTACATATGGTTTCAACATCTGTTCTATATTTTGGTTGTAGGGCTCCGCAGAATTTGCCTGCTTTGTGTTGGATGGCGATTCCGTAAAATCCCCCTAATTCCTGCCGTTTTTTGATCGAAATTGCACCCCACTATCACATATTATGGCTGTAGATACCCCAAATGCAAACATACTTGCTTTCTAGTTTCTGGACCACCGCAGAGACAGTAGCTTACCGTAGTGTAAATGTCAAAGGCAGCTTTGTAAAACAATTTACCCTCGATGGTATGTATCAGTTACCCTGCGGCAGTTGACGAAGAGGGCCAACCAGATTAAAACAAATCATGTCTTCTTCTTGGTGAAGTGGTCCACAATGAAACCTGAGGGGATTGCCCATTCTTTATGAAGACCGAATCAGAGTAAGCAGTTTTGTCCATGAAGGTAAAAAAGGCCTCTGGTCCAGATGAGGTTCCAGCTGAGGTACTATAGATGATCCATTACTGACGCCTTCACTTACTGCGCAGTACGTCCAATACTTGCATGAATGAAGGAATGTCCCAGGAGTGCTGGCAAGTAGCGAGGCTCGTGCGATCAGCAAGGGGGAAGGGAGTTCCGAGTCACCGTCTGCGCACCGCTTGTTGTATATGTAGCTACAGCCGGGAAAATGGTCGAAACTCGAGACTTGTTTAGAATAGGTTACTACACCGTTGACACTATTTGGGAAGTGGTGAGTGCTGTCCAGAGCGCAGAAACATATAGCAGTTCCAACGGGTAAGTTGTTCTGCTGTTCACTCTTGAAGTCAGAAATGCATTCAACTCCGTTGAATGGGCGGATGTTCTGGTAGCACTGGAAAATTTTCTGCAAGTACTAAGATATCGGATGCGGATTTTGAGGGACTATCCGAAGGATCATACCCTGCTCTATGGCACGAAGAAAGGTCAACGGAGGATGCAAATTACATCAAGTGTCGCTATTTATTCTTGGCCCTGATTTTCGGAATATGTCATGTGGTAGGCTCCTGAGGCTAGAGTTATCAGATGATTGGCTATACGGATGACTCACTGAGCATATGTTCGAACATGCGCAAAATTGGCGTTGTACTTTAATGCGTCGAGTGAGGAACTGGATGACTACGAGTATTTTCAGTCTAGTACTGGAAAAGACCCGAGTTTATACCCTGGCAAAGAAAAAAACTCCTAGAGTAAGGAATATCAATTTGAGAGAAATCCTGGTAGAATCAAAGCCGAGCAAATCGGGGTAATAGTTGATGAAACGGTTGGGAAGGTAATGGCACTTGCATATTTAAGCGCCAATATATGGGCACTTCCGGCAATAAAACGATTCTTGATGAGTGCTGTGCCGTCTGCACTACTTTATGGATCAGAAATAAAGAGCGACGTTTTTAGCAAGGAGCTCTACCGAAAGTGATTGGCATAGGTGCAGAGACAAGGAACAATACAAATTGCAAGTGTATATCAAACAATCTTCAAGTCAGAAGTAATACTGATAGCAGGGATGATACCCATCGTCTGCCTTGCTAGAGAGTGTAGAGTGAAAGTGATGCCTGCAGGGGGAATGCAAGTCAACAGAAGTACTCTTAGACGCCAGCATTCTTTGGGGAGCACCACCTTCATGACCCAGGATATGAAGGTCGCTGTGAGGTCCCTCCTGAGGCGACAACTAATGACCCTGACTGAATCTGGACTATGCTATGAAAATCGAACTGGAATTGATGCTTTGGGCTGGCGGATATGATGGTTTGGACCTAATTGCTTTGCACGGAAGTGCATAAGGTGACACTCATTCGTTAATGGCTCCAATTTAATTGTCATATAGTCTTTGTGCCGGTAAAACATTGGCAGGCCTCGGAGTACATTGGAAGTCCAAATAGTTGGGTTAGTGGCGTAGGCCCCCATAAGAGCTTGTGCCAACCCTCACATGACCTCTTTGCTCTGCAAAAATAACTATGGGACCAAAAAGGCGACTACACACGGACAGAGATAGTGGCTCCGAGAGAGGACCCAATAAAACTGAAGCAACTTATTACCCTTAAAAAAAGATTTTAAAAATCCAAATAAGAGAACAAGAAATACAACAACAACGACGCCGCCAGCAGCTGCAGACACAATGTCAACCGCACATCGGGAGCAATAGACAAAAACGACGATGATGATGACTGCGAAGATGGTAACTATGAAGACAGCCAAAAAACGTAGGTTATTAGACAGTCTTGTCCAGGTTGAGATTCCTATCGCATTCAGGGGTAGCAAAAAAACTGATGCAGATGCCAGAACATCTTAAAAAGAAAGAGCAGGGAGTTCTCTAGGACGAGCCAGATGTTCGGGTGGTGGGGAAAAATATAAAGAACATCGAGAGCTCGATGGTTATCACTGTCATCGCTACCAAAGCGAACGAGGCAAGGAGCTTGAACCCCAAAATTGTAATGATACATTCTGAAGTCCACAAGGTGATCACGGCAGAAAAAAAGGAGCGACCAGACAAATAAACCACTGCTGTTTGATTACATCGCAACCGTCAAAAATTTAGCTGAAGTACTGTGCCCGGAAATAGAAGCCAGTAATCCCTTCCATGCAAAGTGGGTGCAAAGCACAATTGCTAGCCACTGACGTGAAGAAGAAAGGCTAATGCAAAAAGCGGAAAATTTTCTTCAAAGAATAAAATTTGCAAGCGACTCGCCAATCTGCAAGCGAATCACCAAAAATTTGCAAAAGAGTAAAGAATGGGCTCCTTGAACTAGACTAGCTCCTAGACCGTAAAAAGTCAAAGGCCAAAGAAGACCAGAAGGCCAACAAAATCCAGAAAGCTAAAGAAACGCTGAGAACTAAGCCTAAGGGGCCCACGCAGATAGCTCCACCTTCAAACATCAATAAAAGAATAGCATCCAGCCCAATCGGAGGAGATCAGGATAAGTGAAGAAAGGAAGAAGTACTTGATGAGCCTGGAATGCTAGATCAGGGGTTCTAAAGAGTTCTGACAAAAAGAGCGAAGAAAGCCAGAAAGAAGTATCTGCAAAAAGTTCTAGAAAATAACGCTCAACAAGAAAAAGGCCTGACACGAAATAAGAGAGGTTGTGCTCTTCAAACTCCAAGATGGCCAATCCTATGCAGAAATTCTGCAGGATATCCAGAAAAATGGCCAGATGACATCAACACCGCCATTAAAGCAGTACGACGTAGCAAAGAAATTCCTCGGCAAAAGCGCAACCACAGCCTTACTTGAGCCGATGGCAACGATCGAAATAAGAGACAATGACTGCGTCGTGGACCTGACCGAGGTAGAAGAGGTCATCAAAGGGGAGTTCCCTAGCATGGGCAGGATCAAAGCAAGGCTTACAATAGAGCATTATAGGGAACAATGCATGGCCATCATTGGCTTGGCCGAAAAGGATGCCGAACAATTCCTGAATAAGGCCAAAGAAAGAACGGGGTGGGTCGACCGCAGGATCCAGCAAAAGGCAGCGCCCCTTCAACGCTTCAAGTACCTTGGCTATGGTCATGCCACACAAGTATGCAAAGGACCCAATAGGAATTCCCTATGTTATAAATGTGGTAAAATGAGACATAAAATAAAAGAGTATAAAAAGAAAGCACACTGTATCCTTTGTAAGGATGCCGATTCAAGACTGAATCTCGGGTACGTCTTGGGATCAGGGAAATTTCAGGTTTTCTGGGAGGTCTTAGCCAAGACAAAGCAAGAACTTCGATGACCCGCGTCCTGGAGCTAAATCTACACTGTAGTTCAACCGCTCAAAATATAATTGAACAGTTTGTGAGACATGAAAGTTGCTTTTTGTTCCTGAGTGACCATCAATATGATAAGAGTTCTGCATCAGGTTCTCCTGATGAAATTGCTACCTCCGCCATCTGGGTTCAGAACAATGATTTGCAGGCCAAGAACTGTGCACATGGGGATGGTTTCGTATGGGTTTGGTAATCAGAGACCACTTTCTTTAGTGTGTTACTAACACCAAACGAACCAGTTGCATATTTTTAAGCCAAGCTTCATGCTTTAGAGGGCGCTATCTCGAGTGGAGACGGCAACGTGCTGATTGGGGGGACTTAAAATGCTCAAGAAATCGAATGGTGCATGCCTCGAACAGATTCGCGTGAAAAATGAATCTTAGGAATGGCGTCCAGGACGGCACTTGTCGTAATAAACACCGGAAATACTTTCCCCCATATTAGCTGCAAGGGAACCATACCTGTTGTGACATTCGCATCGGGACCCTTAGTACGGAGGATAAACAATGGGAGAGTAGTGATCATCAGTTAATTTTGCTTGAGATCAGTGATGTTGTCTCTTGACGTATGTGCTCTCAAACTTCTACAATTGGGCAGAACATCAGAATGATGGACGTCGAGAGGCACAGCAGGTGCTCTACTGCAGAGAGATTCGTAGGGGACAGAAAAACTGGCAGCACAAGACGTGGTGAACTCAATTACGAGCATAATCATGACTGTTTGCAATGCTTCTATGCTCCGTCGAAAATCCCAGCACGCAAGCCCCCAGTCTACTGCTGGTCGACGAAAATCACTGAAGAGCAAAGCCAGTGCCACAAGCTATGGCAGGAGCCTCAACGGCATGGAATCCTCACGAGGCATGTAACCGGGAAGTAGCATATAAGTTAGCCAGGAAGTGTTTCTCAAATTGATTAAAAACAGCAAGGCTCACTGCTGGCAGTGGACAATGTGAACAAGGATCCGTGGGACCTCGGCTACAAGCTAGTTATGTGGAAGCTTAGTGCTACCTTGCATAGGATATATGGAAAGGATGGACCAGATAGTGCGGGCACTCTTCTCCATCCATCCCGTCCGTGTTGACGCTGTCCATAGTGAAACATCAGTCGAGGTTCCACTCTACAAACAGCCGGAACTGGAAGAGGCAGTCCTTTAACTGAATGCGAGGAAGGCCCCAGGTCCTGATGGTGTTCTAGTTGGAGTATTGAAACTTGACTATCATCATTGTTCTGACTTGCTGCTCACCATATTCAACACTCGCCTACGAGACGAGGTTCCCCCAATACGACAGAAGGTGACGCGGCTTGAGCTGATCAGCAAGGGGAAGGGAAATCCCAGATCACCATCTGAATATCGCCCATTATAAATGCTAGACACTACTGGGAACGTGCTGGAGAAAACCATCAAGGGAAGATTCACTAACGTGATTCGTGCTGCTGTGGACCTATTTCTTCGGCAGTAGAGTTAGAGCAGTACGTTCTAGCATTGCTGTGATTGCAGAGGTAGTAAGTGCGGTCTAAAAGGCAGACATATCTAGCTGTGCCAAGAGACGGACCATCCTGTTAGTGACTCTCAACGTTAGGAATGACTTTAACTCTGCTAGATGGAAGGTTATTTTGGATACGCTGGAAAACAATTTTCAAGTTCCAGAATATCTAATGTGGCTTCTGGGGGACTAACTGAAAGACCGCAGGATGCTTTACGACACGGTACAGAGCCAACGAAGGATAGAAGTTACATCAGGTGCTAATTATACTTGGTCCAGACCTGTGCAACGTGTCTTACGATGGGCTACTGAGACAAGAGATGCCAGATGGATCACGCCTGATTAGTTTTGTCGATGATGTTGCAGCTTTGGTCGCTGGATGTAACATTGAACAAGCTCAGCTTAGGCTAGGTAGGCTAATGCGTTGATTGAGAGACTGAACGACTGCTGGTGGGTTCAATCTAGTACTTGAGAAGACCGAAATGGTCATCTTCGCAAAAACGAAAATACCTACACTAAGGACAATTAGTATTGGAGACATAGTAATCAAAGTGAAGCCAGCGGTGAAGCACCTGGGGCTACTGATCGATTTAAAGATGATTTTCTTTGTGCAAACTAGGGCAACGACTCATAAGGCTGTTTTGGGAGTATAAGCTCTGCGTCGACTTATGATCAACATACGCGGGACCCAACCTATCAAGAAGATGTCTCTTGATGAGGGCTGTATGGTCAGTTCTATTGTACGGAGCAGAAATATGAGGCAACGCTACTAGTAAGGAGATGTACGGAAAACACTTGGTACAGGTACAGAATAGAGGAGCACTGACGGTTGCATCATCATATCTGACAGTCTCTGATTCGATGGTGAGAGTTATTGCAGGTGTGATACCTGTTGCCCCCCTTGCTAGAGAGCGCTATACTATTTACTAGCGTGGAAGTGAGGAAGCTAGAGAGATCGTTCCCGGAGTAGCGCTCACTTAATAATTAGCAGCAGGGCTGGGTGAATTGCACGAAGGGAAAAAGCACTTCATATCTGAGACCGTGGGCAATTCAAAGACATGGTAAGACTGACTTCTACCTGACCCAGCTCATGAGCGGGCATGGGTATTTTCAGTCTTACCTGCACAAGATTGGTAAGTCACAGTCCTCCAACTGTTAATTTCGCCCGAGAGACGAAGATGATGCTTGCCACACATTTTTTGCGGGTACAAAATGAAACAGGCTGCAACGGGACCTTCCATAAGTGAACGGGAGAGCTGACCTTGGATAGTGTAATTGCGGCTATGCTCGGATCAGTGGACAAATGGAACCATGTGGCACATTATGTTCGAGCAGTTCTTAAAGATAAAAGGGACTCACAGCAGGTGGGGATACCAGGGCTGGTGGCTTACCTGTCTGGAAATTCCTCTTCTGCTGTCCCTTCCTGCTAGAGGAGGGATCACCCAGCTAAAAGGCGAAAAAACGGGAGCTGGCCCGAAGTAATGTGTCAAACCGTTCTAGGCTGGATTCTCGGGATAACCGGGGAGTTTTTTAAAGTGGGTAGCTCAGTTGCTTGCGCTCATAAAAGTCCCACACTCATTGCACAAATGGCATTCACCTCTTAACCACAAAAAATAGTACTTGCATAAGAAAGCGCTCAAATATGTCTAAAAGATTCTGAGTTTCTTTCATAAGCATATGAAGCCGCCATTTTGTTCCAGCTTAAATAATTTTTCCAAATGCTGGGCCAATTGAACATATTTGAGTGAAATACTATTCCTCAAATTTTTATGAAATTCTAAAGAAAATGAGAGTGCCTTGTAGTAATCGAGCAGTTAGTTACGTTTATTATTTTATTACTTTAAATTATTTAATAGTTTCATGTAGAATCTAAATTTTATTTTTTTTTATGTCAATTTTTAGATTTTATATTTTTTATATTCAACATAACTAAAACTGCTCGATTTGATTTCGGCGCAGGCATAGGGTTAAAGGGAATTCCTGCATAGTAGAGGCCAAACATGTTAAATCACTACACAACCAACAAACCATTTTCATTTAGGAAATCCTAATACGGCTTGATATTATGGAAATTACACATTCTCGCATTCCGCTCATCGTCATCATAATCATACCCAAAAATATACACTTACTTTCATCGAACTGTTAGTAACAATTCGTATGAGTGTACAATCTACTTAACACAACTTGAGATTCGATGCATCCCATCCGCGGATGCACATTTACATTGAAGGATGGCGATGATGGTGGAGCGGAGAACCTGCCGCGAGACATTTGGGGAGTATTGATTTATGCGTTGCTCGTGCCGGTTGGGATTGAGACTGGAATAAAAAATTGATTTGTGTGCGCACGTTAGAAAGTCGCCCTGTGATTTTAGTGTAGGATTAACTTGATGATAGGGAATTGGAAAGATAAAGGGGTGGATTAACGCTTGGGCCGCGGAGAAGTGAGTCTACGCCGCGAAAAAAAGATTCTTTGAAAACGTAACCGCGCAGTTGTTCAAAGCGCGAAAGTAAGAAAAACATGGGCTAAACATATGGAAAATATGAAAAGGAAAGTGAATTTTTTTCCTTTATTACGAGTGCGCATTGGTTGTTGATCAAAAAAAAGCTAATTCACTTGTTGTGCGTTGTTGAATAACAATTTTTACAGTGCGGCTATATTGGCCGGTTCTTCATCGAATATTGAATTGTATCCAAAGTGTTTTAAATGACAGTGAATACTCATATGCTTAGTGAGTGCATCCAAAATTGAAATTGATTGAAGGCTTGAAATGTGATTTAGCAGTTCTGTGCCTTAACGGGGCATAAAACTGGATCTAATTTGAAATTTTGCATATGCAAATGTATGCTAACGGGCGCGCATTAATCAGTTCTAGTGAAATATCGGCAAACTATAGGCCCAATTTCGGATACCGAATTTGTGTATTAAAATTGCGTGGTAACACCTGCTATCTTTGGATTTGTTTCTCGGTCGATAAACGGTTGTTCAAGCGTACGAGAAACCTCTCTGCGGCTGCTGCAAATCTTGCCTAGCTTCAAGCGCAAGGAACAAAGCGAAATCGAGCTGGAAGACGTATTGTGACTGGCATGCAGTTATTTGCGATTGTGGTTAAGCTCGTGAGCAGATTGTGTGAAATATCTGGAAAATACCGGGAAATCAATCGAAAAAGCATTGTTGAAAGTGGTGAACAACTTACTTCTCTTGAGTGTGTGACCCTGGCATGCATTCGGCAACGTGACATACGATTGAACTCACTCTCAACTGCGATGGTGAGGCTCTCATTGGGAAGTTACATCCGATGAATGAAGAAAATAGATTTTGGTGAGCAAAGTCGTAGGAAAAGTGCCGTGAGTACGAACACCATTAGATGATCGTCTAGATTGCTCCGACATGGTGGATTATGCCCGACAAGTTGTTATTTACAATAAATTAACATACGCGATATCTCTTATTAAAGAAAAAGCCGCGGGCGTGGAAATGCCACATGAGCTCAAGGGTTCATACAATATTTGAATGAATGGGATACTGTTTATGTTACGAATCAAGGTGCCCAAGTAGTGTACAAAGGATTCATTTATAATAAAAAAAGTAGTAGTACAAAGTAGTGTACAAAAGATTCATTTGTAATTTAAAAAAATTAGCTCAAGCTAATGGTGATACAACATGGCGTAGTGTGCATGTCTTAAAAATATCTTGTAAAGTGGCTGTGAAAAAAAGGGAACGACTTGATAGCGAACGTCATCATCCGCCACATTGGAACTGCATTGCAAATCGTCCAATATACGAGGTTGGAGAGAACTTGGGCAAATTTATTAATATTGAAACGGATGAGTCGTGGAAATTAAATCAAAGGTTTCTTGTATCGAAATTTGTGCTTACCAATATGAAAATTGAACGCGTTAGTGATTTAAATCTTTAATGCGCCAAAAATATCCGATAAATCAGACAGTAGCTCGTTTTGAACATTTGTGCAGAAGATTTGATGTATTTTTAATTTGAATTTCGACAATTTCTACAATCAGGAGCTGATATATGTATTTTGAAACGTTTTCATTGATACAATTTTGTGAAAGTAAAACTTTAATTGACCGTTCTAATACTGTAAAGAAAAATTTTTACAGTCGCAGGCCTTTACCCGCCCCAAGAACGAGCGCTCCTTGGAGAAGGACTGGGTAAGTACCCTTTATTTATTTGAAAAATTTTGATGTTGATTTTGTTCTTTAAGTTTCGTTAGTTTACACAACAACTTTCATTATCCGTAAAGTAAAATTAAAGCTTAGTAGAATAAAGTGAAAGGAAAAGGGAAAGAACCAAACAATGAAAAAAAGTATGATCTAGTAAGCTTTTGAATTCATCTGATTTGTAGCGCATAGTTAACATTTGTTTAAATGAAACGGAGAATATTATAATGGTATTGTGTATCTATTTTCATATAATATTTAATTAAACGCAATGAAGTGCTAATTTTTAAAACAAAATCGGTCTTTCTATTTTTACCATTCTCACCGGGTATAGGACCCGGTACGGTGGCAGGCTTTCCCCATAAAACATGAGCCAGCCGCCGGGTACTCACTAATTTTCTTTGTTTCAGGTGACGGCGTGGGTTGAGTGGCCCGAGCAAGGTACCTCTTTATGACATAGGGTTATGTAATTGAATTGCATAGTTCTATGGCATAAATTGGTCACCGGGGTACTTCTCCTCTGATGGGAAGGCTCATGCAAGTTAAGTTGTATGAGTTTTCCACTCAGAAGAGGAATACCTGGCCACTGCAACAATTATGGATTTTGATCCGGTTGGCTGGGTGCGCGGGGCTCTATCACCACCCGGTTGCCCCTCTCTCATTGGTGGGCCATGAGCCTCTCCGGGTAAGGACGAAGTTACCCTGCTTCCACTTCTTTTTACTTGTTTCTCTTGTTCCATGAACAAGTCAGTTGCCCCTGGTGTAGTTGCCTATGATTTTAGCGACTTCGGTTGCCTTGCTTTTCTTGACCCTAGAAATTCGTGAATGCGAAATTCTTTGTAGTGGGTCCTTGTGCTGGGGGAATGAACCCGCTCCACGACACCGCAATGCTAGCCTGCCAGCGCATTCACGCGTCCCCAGACAAGGGCATTCTCGGCAGATACTGACACCTTCTTCTGCCGAGGCAGCAGACCATCGCTGCAGTCCTGCACGGACTTGAAATTTACAATTCACTACAACCTAATTCAATTTGAAATATGTATCAAACATCAGCACGTGTTATTGTTGTTGCTCCCTGATGCATAAAATGACTATTTTATTTGAGATCCTAAAATTTGTAATCATGTGATACCCCACTCGACCACATTTGATAAAAAAAATGTTGAAGGGTTATTTCAATATTAGAAGGGAGCCCCTTAAAAAATTTTGAAATGTTTGGTCAGACCAAAACTTTAGACAAATTACCACTTCTGACTTTTTTACAAAAATTTGAGCTTTCTCACTTCTATAGTTTATGAGAAAACCTGCTGTAACGCCAGCCAGATGGATGAGTAGACAGTAGAAACTAGTAGATCTTTGTAAAAAAAAAATTTCAAAGCCCTAAAGACCAATAATTTCTTTTGAAAATTACATCCGACTGAAAACACAATGAAAGACTGTACTTTGAGCTTACAACTAATATGTAACCACTTAATTTAAATCAAGGTTATCAAGAATTTAAAAAAAATCTTTTACTAATCCTAACAGAACAACCTTACGATATGCTTAATATACATGTCAAACTATTCAAATAAAAATAAAAATTAACTTAGCAATAATGAGCTACTACAAAAACAAAAACTACAAACAACCACGAATAATTCACTCGTAACTATTGCCATTTAGCCACCAAAACCTAAACTGCTCCGTCTCAACTCGACCAGAAACCTTCTTTTTGTTGGTTAGCCTATATATATATGATATATAATCGGGACGGCACCGAACTCAAAAATATACCGATTCATATCCAAAAACACAAATGCTTCTGAAGGAATGAAGCCAGTGATGACAAAAGTCTCAATTCACCCGTCGGAAAGGTGGAACGGCTGTGAAATCCAGGGGTTTTCGTTCATAGTTACAAACTTCACGATATGATTTCAGACAAGGTCTAAAATGAATATAGCAACTCTCATCACATTGGCAGTTTGATAAATTGTTCGATACGATATAAAGGGTTTCCAGCGTGTCTTAGGTTTTCTATATAGACCAGTACGTCTAGGAAGACGTTTCCTTTTGAAAACTCGTAAAATTTCTATTGTACTAGCACTCAGATTATACCAAATCAGACAACCATATGTCAAAACTGGTCTAACCAGTGCCTTGTAGCAGATGTCTCCCATTTCAATAGAAGTTATCGAGCATACTAAAAAATCATATCTCTTAAATAAGAATCGCAATTGCCCTTCAAATCGTCAGTAATATTTCACGATTATTTTGCAAAGCATCCTTGATATACATTTTTCAATTTTCACCGAAAACTTTTACAATTCATACAATGCCCATTGACCTATTTTGTAATAAATTCAAAACAGAGACAAAAAGCCCGTCCAACGAGCAACAAATCAACTCAACCATGCTCGAGCACAAAAAAAAGGACGACATGGAATACGAGTAAAAAAACACAACTTCCAAAGAACATTCCATTTGAATTTTTTCACGTTATCCTTCTACCCGAAAAATTTACAACTTTACGTCTACAACCCGACACACAATCGACATTTCAATGCTAAGACCTCTCACTCTGCACTTTTTTTTGGTATTCCGCCATGAAGACCCAATTTTTTCGTTCAAGTTGAGAAGAGGAACAAATGAATACTATTGCCGAACTCATTGGAGTATTACTGGCATGCAATGTCCTTTCAGTCTTCCTTTTTATTTCGAGCTATGTAAGAATTGAAATTGTCTTTAATCTACGATTGCTATTTCATCGGAGATACATTCAAGAGTTCACGAGGATGGTGAAGTTAATGTGAGCTGGGACGAAGTGATGCATGGGAAAATGAAGACAATCAAATTAAGGAATGTTAATGAACTTCAGAGTAGTGAGTCGGCGAAGGACTTCAGAGGACAGAGCCAAAGGAATCAAAAGAGCGATAAATTGATTTGATCGCTTTTTGTAGCTGGTCTTACATTTTAGATAGGAGCGTTTTTAATGTTCTTTTGATGAAGACTCGTTCATTTTAGGACGAATATTCATTTGGTGCAAATGACAATTATCCATTGCCAGACGCTCTTCATTTTTCAACAACCTTTAGCCGTCATGTTGATGGACACCGCATCAAATCTGTGTGCCCCAAAAGTGGATATATTGTGGATCATTTGCCATTATCCTTTGCATTCAGGACTAATCATAATACTAGTACTCTCAGCACGAGCCTGTAATCCTTGTCCTAATCATCTCCATATGCAAATTCCCAATCACAAAAGGGAGAAAACACGAACCAATGCCATGCATATGTATGCCAGCATAATCAGCAACGACTGTTACTGCCAACCCTCGCCGCCCTCCCATAGGACAATCCAAATCTTATCCGAAACGGCAAAACTTTCCCTTTCGTCGGCATGTACACAGGAGGCGACCACTACCGAAATAAACTCAAAGCAAGGCCACTAACTGTCACTATTATTCTTCTGTGTTGGCATCTTTAACCGTCCCCCGACAACTACTAAATGGCCCAATGCCGAACAGGTTGTCGTTTTCTGTATACGA
Source organism: Odontomyia ornata (assembly GCA_963969285.1). Lineage (NCBI taxonomy): Eukaryota > Metazoa > Arthropoda > Insecta > Diptera > Stratiomyidae > Odontomyia > Odontomyia ornata. The sequence goes on from OZ017742.1 coordinate 251,771,338, forward strand.
GTATGGTAAAGAGTTCGTTGCTCGGAAAAATCCACCCGACAACGACGTCGTCCACCCTTTTGCTCAAATTTCCTGCCTGTCGTTGAAGTCGCGTTTGTTGTCGGCGGAGACCTTCTTGCAGCAACAGACAGGGTGGCATTTCCGTTCACTGGGGTAGCAAATATTTCTTTGAAACAGATCCGTGGGGTTGTGATTTTTCTACGAAGCGAAAATTTCGGGTGATTACCACCCACCACCCATTAATGGGGTGGTTTTTCGAAAATGCTCGGAAGGGTGACATTACGGCGAAGTGCAAATAGTGGGGGTGGATGAAACGGAGTAATGTTGCCCATAAAAGTTGCAGAATGGATGTTAGCAGCCTTGGTGGGGCAAGATTTGATGTGAATCGATGGAACAGAGGATTCAGACGGGGAAGCCTCTTGACCTTCAGGTGGGTACATTATTCTGATCGATCAATGTATGACGTGCAAATGATTTTCGCTCCAATTTAATTACGAGAGGAAACAATAACTACGCTTTCTTTGAGTTGGAATGTTAATGAAGAGATTTTAACTTGTAGAAAGAAAATTGTTGGGAAGAGTCTACGGTGGTTAGATACAACTTTTTGATGAAGTGTTGATAAATGTGGGAGGAAGAATTTTGAGTAAAATTGCTCCTTACGGTGACAGTATAATAAAATTCACTTTACACTATTTTCAAAGAGAGAAGGAGTCATCAAGCATTGGTTTTCATTTTTGGAGCTATAATGAATGCTCGTGTATGATTTTTGCAAACAAGCAAGCCTCTTTTCAATTAATTGATATACTTCATGTCATGTCTACTATGAACAGAATAGAAACGACAGGAGCTTTGTTCTGATAAATTCGAGTTTTTTTATTCAAAATAGTCTCCTCCGGACTCGATACACTGTTTTGCGCGATCCAAAAGCTTTTTGAAAGAGTGTGTCAGGTCATTGACCGAAATGCCCTTCAGGATGTCAGTACAAGCCTTTTGGATGCCTTCTACGGACGCAAAGCGTTTTCCTTTCATGACCAAATGCAACTTTCCGAATAAGTAGAAGTCACAGGGAGCCGTACCAGGCAAATACGGTGGGTGATTGATCGTTAAAATGCGATTTCTAGTCAAAAAAATCAGTCACAAGAGGCGACCGATGACACGGTGCATTGTCATGCAATAAGCGCCAGCTTCTTCCTTCGCGGTATTCAGGCCGAATTCAAGAAATGCGATGCAACAAACAAAACAAATGAGTATCCACCTGATTTTTGACTTCTCCAAACGCGATTTTTTGGGTGGTGGCTCATCTGAGGTCTTCCATCCGGCACTTTGACGCTTGGTTTCGGGTTAATATTGGAAATACCACGTTTCATCACCAATTACAATGTTGTAAAGGACGTCTCGTCTTTTCTCGCCTCCTTAATGATGTCTTTCGAATGTTGAATTCTGAGCAATTTTCGGTCATCAATTAACTTTTGTGAAATAAAACGTGCACAGACCTTTCGTAAGACCAAATGATCGGTTAAAATGCAATAAATCGATGTTTTGGAGATATTCAGCTCCGATTCTATGAATTTCAACGATGGTTTCGGCTCATTTTTGATAAATTCTTGCACAATTTCGATGGAGTTTTCGGCGATTTTGGGCGGCCCGTATGTTCATCGTCATTTATGTCCACATGGCTATCTCTAAAACATGTAAACCACCCATGAACTCTGGCACGAGATAGACAATTAACACCATAAACTTTTTTTATCAATTCAAATGTCTCGGTAAACGTTTTACCGATTTTAAAATTAAATTTGATATTAGCTCTTTGTTTGAAACTCATTTTTGTACCGATGACACAAACATACTGTCACTTTAGATGCAATAAGTTCGCTTTCACAGAACCGAATGTCACCAAACTTTCATTTGAAGTCAGGAATGTATAGTATGTAACTTTCCAACGCATTTATGACAAAAGTCTCGTTTATTTTAGAGCACTCCTTGTAGTAAAGGAAAACTATTATTGAAAAAATTGAAATAATATTTTGGACTTCTTCAGCAAATAAGGCTGCCAAATGGTCTAAATAAAGGTAATAAGTGCTCAGACTTGATCATATCACTAGTGTCGAAGCTGCTTTTTCACGTACAATAATTACAAAGAAGCCTCTTTGAAAGTCTGAGTTCATCCCAAGTAACCTCCAAAAGAACAGTGCGGGACCCCTGAAAAAATAAGGCTCCTGGAATAGATGAAACACCAGCAACAACTTCTCCAGAGCTGAGTACCCGTCTAAGTAACCTTCTGCATCGATTGATATGCAGAATATGGTCAAAGGAGCAGTTACCAGCGGACTGGAGAAAAAGTCTAATATGGCCTGTATACCAAAAGTGGGATAAGCTAAGGTGTAAAATTATAAAGGCTTCGCTCTACTGTGTACATCTAATAATGTGCTCTCCAAATCATAGAAAAAAAATCAAGGCCGTTCCATAAAAGTATTAAAGGAAGATATCAGGGAGGCTTTCGAAGTGGATGATCAACAATAGACTAAATATGTGAAGCAGGTGCTTAAAAGTGCTGGAATTATAATATTGACGTCTACCAACTCTACAGACTTCAAGCAAGCATACGACAGTCTCAACAGAAATGCGCTGGAAAATATTGGTGTCCTAACAAAACTAATCCGTATGGTCAAAGTAAACGGCTGAGCTAGAGGAGGCCATCAAAAGGGAGTTCTCTAGCGTGGGTAGAATCAAAGCGAGGCTGACACCAGAAAACCAGAAGGGACAATATATGGCCATCATTGACTTGACCGAAAAGGGCACTGGACAAAGTAAGAACAGGGTGGGTTGTCCGCAAGATAAGGCGAAGAGCAGCACCTCTTCAATATTTCAAATGCCTTGGCTATGGCCATACCGCACAAGTATGCAAAAGACCCGATAGGATATGCTACAAATGCGGTGAAATGGAATATAAAAGAAAAGAGTGTACGAAGGAGGCACACGGTATTGTACAGGAAATTTTCAATAACCAAATCGCAAAAAGACTACCCTATGTCCTCGGTAGCCTCACGAATCCCATCTTTGACGTCTTGAATCGACGCTCAACTGTTGGCGTAGACCTTTTCTTGCACGTGGCTCCAAAGGAAGGAGTCACAAGATGTTAAATCATAAGATCTCGGTGGCTAATTGTGATCACCTCTTCGAGAGATAACATGGTCCGGAAACTTTTCTCGTAAATGAGCAATGGTTTCGTTACTTGTGTGGCACGTAGTGCCATCTTGTTGAAAGTAAACGTTGTCCAGATCAATACCATCCAATTTTGGCCATAAAAAATTATTAACCATCTCTCGATAGCGCAATCCATTCACCGTAGCTGTTGCTCCACCCTCATTTTCGAAAAAAAAGATCCAATGACTCCGCCGGACCATAAACCGCGCCAAACATTCCCACGTTGAGGATAGCTTTTCAACAATAACTCTAGGGTTTTCCGAGCACCAGATGCGACAATTTGGCTTGTCGACGAAGCCACCGAGGTGGAAATGGGCCTCATCACTCAGGATGATTTCTCGATGGAATTCCGGATCATTTTCATGCAATTTACGGACCCAATCAGCCAACAAACGGCATTGTTATGCCTTAAGACCCAAATCTTTATGCAAAATACGGTGTGATGACGTTTGTGGAGTGCCTAATTCCGAAGAGCGACGAGGAATGGACAAACCTGGGTTTTCTTCAACACTTTCGGCTACAGCAGCAATATTCTTGGCTGTTCTTAAGTGACGTGCACGGGTTTTATTCTTGACATCACTGAGTTGTCCCAGCAGCACGAATTTTCCCACTGATTTCTGTATTGCATTCCAACAAGGCGCTTCACGTCTCTGCCAAATTTTCACCATTTTTATGGTGAATTTTAATAATTTGAATGCATTACTGAAGCATGTATCGTTCCATTTTCATTAACGTAGTAGTTTTTACTTGTCAAATGCCAAAAAATGATAGCTTCAAAAGTGACATCTACTGAAATTGTGGGCTATTCAAAATAACACCTCTTACTGAAAAACCCTTTAGATTGCCAAAGATTATCAAAAAAACTTCAAATATTTTGTAAAACTTTCAACTTATTCCCAATTAACGTAGTCAGAGGGGAATAATTGCGATCAAATGAGTTGTTATCAATTAAGCGCTTTACGTTTAATTATTAATTTTATTAATTATAAACGATCTTAACATGACAACGAACCACGACCCACTCCCGTCTCCCGTACAAAACGTCTCCCTCCCAGTTCATAATGGTGCACACATATTGATTGGTATTGGTGCAACTTGCGCAGGAGTGTCGCATATTATCAGTGACAGCTCGGCTAATCCTGACTTGAGCTCGACCTGAGCTCTGTATCGTCATCTTCCGTCTCATCCAGTTCAGGGTATGTGTTGCACTATGGCTTCCATCACATACCGGTCGAATCGTAAGGCTGTCTTGACCCGGTAGGTTCCACGATATCTCGGCTCCAATTTTTACGATTTCCAGTTGGATGATAGAGCGTTTTCGATTAATACGAAATCGCCAGGCTGGTATGTCCGAGGTGGTTTGTGTCGTTCATCGAATTTTCCATTTGTTGCGCTCGGTCATGATATTTCGTGCGACTTCGGTTCGTTTTTGTTCGATCGGCATCGAGTTGATTGATTCCTCACACACACACGGGTCGTCGTTGAGAACCAACAACAGTTGATTGTGGATCACGCCCCTCAAAGGAAAGTCGAAGACGATTTCATTCGGGCTGAACTTCGTGGTCGAACTTTTCATCGAGTTCATGCCCCATTGAAACTTGCTCAACGTTTGGTCCCATTTATGTCGATCGGTCGTTGATGTTTGGAGGAAGTGGAGTATATTGTGGTTGACTCGCTCGACCTGACTGTTCACGCGTGGCGAACGGAATGGACCTTCACGTGTTCGATGCGGTGATGATTCGATTGGGTAGTCCCACGAATGATGTCAATTCATTCAGCATTTCAATTACCGGTGCTCAGCAGGACATATTTGCTGAAAGGGTCGGTGTTGATGTATGTTTTTTCCCTTTGTGCTGCGCGGGAATGGCCCAAGATGGTCCAGGTATAGACGCCGTTCACCTGGAGTTGTACTTTGGCTTTTCTGGCTGCAGTATTGTTAAAGCAACACTGCAAACACTAACTGATATAGGATTTTACGTAGTTTCGCACCCTCGTGAACCAGAAGTGCTGGTGTACGCGTTGCATGACCTTTTCCACTCAAAGGTGGCCCATATCATCATGGTAGAGCTTCACAATGCACCAATGGATAGCGCGCGTTACGACGAGCTTCCTGTTGTCTCATTCGATGCGATAGCGACGTCCTGCTTTCAATCGGTACTCGGTGGCGAGCTGTTTTTACTGCAATGGTTCTCGGATGTTTTGCAGCACGTCTACGATTTACTTTAAATCGGGATCGGCGGTTTGCATTGCGGCAATCATCGGTTGACACATCGATTTGCATAGTGTTGCTAATGGTGGCATTTCCAGTAACGTGCTGGTCGGCATCGGCGTTTCGTGTGTGCGGTTTGTCGACTTTGGATGCTTCGGATTGCTCGGCGTCGGTTGCCTAGTGCCTGCCATTGCAGTTATAGTGGCTAGTATACTTGGCTTCGATTCGTATGATGGTTTCGATGAAATCAGTGGCACATTTCGCGTGCTGGACAGGTGCTCAGCTAAGTGCATCTATGTGTGGCATAGGGTTACCCGGACGATGCACAATCTCATAATCGTACTCTTGTAGTCGCAATAGCCATCTAGCTATACGCGGGCTCAGTGGCTACATTACCTTTAAGGTGCTTACGGCCGAACAGTGACTATGCAGAATCGTTTTCACAACAAGTACAGGCGAAAACGATTGAGAGCTTCGACGATGGCCAGTGTCTCTAGCTAATAGCTGTGGTACTTCTGTTCAGCATCGTTGCAGATTCAGCTGAAGAAGAACGTCGGCTTCCAGGTTCCCCGGTCTCCGTTTCCTGCATAAGGATTGTGGCGAGTCCCTTGGAGCTTGCGTCAGTGTGCAGCTCGTGGTTTCGGATTGGATCGTATAACGTGAGTAACGGTTCTTCGCATAATAAGCGCTTTAGATGACGGAAAGCGTTTTCTTTTACGGTGCCCCAGGAGAAAGTCGGATTTTCCTTCGTTTTCAGGAGATTTGATAGCGGTCAAGCAACTATAGCGTAGTTCCGTATAAACTTGCGGAAAAAGCCCGTTAGACCAAGAAATTTTCGGGCATCACTCACTTTCGTCAGTGTCGCGTATAATTCGATGGTGTATGATTTCTCGAGTCCGGGTTTCATGAGTTCTCTAACGATTCGATGATCTAAGAACGATGTTTCCTTGGCAAAGATGCATTTCGATAATCGTAGTGTCATTCTGGCTTCTTGAAGTAATTCGATAGAGGAGCGGAGTCGTTGCATACCTTCTTCGACTGTGTGACTTAAAATGATCACCTCGTCTACGTATGGAGCTGTTCGCTGGGTGTCAATCTTTTCATTATTTGCCACATAGCCCCATGGAACATGGATGGCACATTGATGAGACCAAAGGGCATCACGTTAAATTCATATATACCGCGGCTAAATCCATCATGTTGAAAGAGTATAAGCAGCAGCAGAAACAACAGTACACAGCTGGGCTGAAACGACAAACCACGAAACCCCTTCAAAGCCACGCAGATGAGGTCAGCAGGCAAAATTGTGGCACAAACTGGGAGAGCTACTCATCTGAATTCAGCCACTTTTGGCGTTGTGGATCCAGCTCCTCTCCCACAACCTGACGAGCAAGTTTCAAATCCCATGCGTGATTGCATTGAATGTGAAACATCATTGCACCATCAAAGGCCCCATGATCTGCAGGCGCCTGACATATGTATAGTGAAGCTGCCGATCCAGATTTTTGTTTTCCGCATTGCATATGATACCTCGGTAGAGCAACTTAAAGCATATGTTGAGTTTAAGCTCAATAAACTGAATAAGCATGGTGTTATTAGCTGCATTAAACTTACGAAGGAGAATATACCGAATCGGATGGTTGCTTCTTTCAAATTAACTGTGCCTGAGGAGTGCGCGTTAGTTGCTCAGAGCGATTTTTGGCCACCTGGGACTTTGGTGAAAAATTACACGCCTCTTAGAAAGAACTTTCGTGCAGCAGAGCAACGTCTCACCAACAACTAAACCTGTTAGGAACTCTATATATCAATCTATTACCATGTACTATCAAAATGTCAGGGGCTTAAGAACCAAGCTCGAGGACTTATCACTTTCTTGCCAACTAGCAAATGACTCTGTCATGTTTTTAACTGAAACATGGCTGAATGGAAATATTTCCAATTCAGAATTTCTGCCTGACCATATAGTCTACCGGTGTGATCGTGACCCTGGTGCAACAAATAAATCGGATGGTGGTGGGGTTTTAATTGCTGTTTGTAACTCCTTTGTAAGCTCACTATGTGCTGACTTCTGTTTTGCTCGTGCTGTTGAATGTGTAATTGTGAAAATTCTCCTTCCGTATAATACATCCTTATTAATTTGTACAGTGTACATTACCTGCAATTCTCCTTTAGTTGTGTATGAATCCTTCTTTGATGAACTTTCCTCCTATCTTCTTGTTCGTCACCCTCATTTAAAAATCGTAGTTTGTGGTGGATTTCAATCTACCCTCCGTTGAATGGGACACTCACACAATTCCTTCTATTTCTTCTACAAATAATATATCTTTGCTGCTTTCTTCTTTTCTTTCCCTATGTTCTTGTTCACAATTTAACCATATCCGTAACCCTAATGGCTTTCTACTTGACCTTGTCCTTTCAAATATCCAAGCTCATTGTATCTCTGTCTCTCATGCCTTGTTTCTTTATATAAAGCCAGACCTTTATCATCCACCTTTGTCTCTAGATCAAGCGATTGAAACCTTCCAACCTCCGAGATATGCCACTGCCTTTCGGTTCAACTTTTTCAGAGCTAATTATGAGGCAATTAAAACTAATATGGACTCTGTCGACTGGTGTGCCTTTTTCTCTAGTCTTGACTGCGATAGTGCCATAGGTAAATTCTACGAATACCTCAATAATTTGATTACCGAACATACTCCTCCGCAATCTTCTCGTAGGGCTAAAACGAAGCCTTGGTTTACTAACAGAGTTATATGTGCCTTAAAAGCAAAAGACAGGGAGCATCAGCGCTTCAAACTAACTGGATCTGAAGAAGCCAGATCTGAGTTTTGTAGACTAAGATCCATTGCTAAAGGCAAAATAAGGACTGCCATGAAGAACTACTTCAGCAGTTTAGAGACCTCCCTTATGACAAATAATGTCAAACCGTTTTGGTTCTATATCCGATCCTTAAAATCTTCCTCTACTATCCCCTGTAATGTTACATGAAACAATATTGGAGCATCTTCTCCACAGGATATTTCAAACCTATTTGCTCAATTCTTTTCCTCAACCTTTTTACCTCACGACACAATATATTCTTCCACTAACTCAAATGAAGCCAGTCCAATCCTTATCGCATCCTACTCTACTAATCCTCTTGAAGTCGAATCCCTTATTAATTTACTCGATCCTAATGTCAGTCCCGGTCCTGATGGATTGCCAAATATATTTGTGAAATCACTCAGTCCCTCTATATGTTTTCCCTTATCCCTTATTTTCAACCTCAGCCTTAGCTCTGGTATCTTTCCCAATTATTGGAAAGATGCAAACGTTATTCCAATCTTTAAAAATTGTGATCCGTCTATTGTTTCTAACTATCGTCCCATACCTCTGCTCTCCTGTTTCCCTAAACTGCTTGAACGCCTTGTCCACAACAGACTTTCAGAATCATTGAGCTCAGTTATAAATCCGCAGCAACATGGCTTCCTGAAAGGCCATTCCACTTCATCAAACTTAGCTGAATTCACAGACTATATCGCAAAAGCTCTGGATAAACAGTACCAAGTGGATGCCATCTTTACTGACTTCTCCAAAGCTTTTGATTGTGTGAACCATTGTATTCTTTGCCAAAAGCTAGCCATGCTTGGTATCTCCGGTTTCCTACTCGCCTGGATCTCGCCATATCTCTCCAATCGTTCGTGCCGTGTTGGTCTTAATGGAACAGCTTCCTCTCCTTTTTCCCCATCTTCCGGTGTCCCTCAAGGGTCAATCCTCGGGCCTCTCCTTTTCCTATTGTTTATTAATGATCTCCCCTCTGTAATATCTTCTCCCTGCCTCCTATATGCTGATGATTTCAAAGTGTTTCGTATAATTAAGACTCTTGACGATTGTCAGTTTCTCCAAAATGACCTACTTAATCTGTGTAGCTGGTGTTTGTCAAATTCCCTTTGTTTAAATGTTTCAAAATGTTTTAAGATGAGTTTTACTCTCAAAACAGTTACTTTAACGTACAACTACTCCCTTTGTGATGTTATTCTCTCTTCAGTGGACTCATGCAAAGACCTTGGTGTAATTTTCGATACCAAGCTCAAATTCGATATCCATATCCTTAGTATAACTGCCAGAGCATCGAAGACTTCCGGATTTATTCTGCGATGTCTCCATAAATTTGGAAGCGTTCCTACCGCTGTTCGTTTATTCGCCTGCCTTGTTCGCCCACTTCTTGAGTACTGTTCAGTTGTGTGGTCTCCTCGACAACAGTATTTAGTGATCTCACTAGAAACTGTCCAGCGAAAATTCACCAGGGTTTTGTTCTATAAATTTAATTTGCCGTATAAATCCTACGATCGTCGGTTGTCTATACTTCGTCTTCCTTCTTTGTCGTCACGTAGAAAGTTTTTAGATCAATGTTTCCTATACAAACTGTACCACCATCATATTGCATCCGCTCTTAGCGACGATTTGCACTTCAGGCAGATTGCACGTACTACCCGTTCCAGTAGTCTTCTTGAGGTTCCGTATGCTCGGACAGAACTATATTTTCACTCATTAATGCCGCGAATCATCAGGAAGCATAATGAGCTCGAGCTTGGATCTTTTTCCTCATCATACTTTGATTTCCAAAATAGATTACGAACTTTGGTAATTACCAATTCCATTTAATAAATAATAATACTGTACGTAACTTTTAAATTTTAAATTATTATATTCTATTTTCATATTGTTTCTTTGCAAAGAATAATATTTCCACTCAATTTTGCACTTACTTTCTTCAAATTTATTAAGTTATTAAGTCTATTTTGTAATTGGACTTCTTAGTCTGTGAAATGCATCAATAAATAAATAAATAAATCTAGTTCGGGTCAGCGTCAGACTGGAGGAGAAAGCCCATTTCCGTGACCAAGCGCGAGCCCTCTAGAAGCAGCGTCGCAAGAAGTGACGAAGAAAGTACCACCAACACCATCAAGACCTGAACCAATTAGGGGACCCTACACTTTCGAGGATCCAGCAACGGGACTAGTGACTTTTGAGTACATTAACCTTGTAGTTGCGTCTACAATTAACATCGATATTTTGCTTTTCTCCATTGGGAAGAATCTTTTTAGGTGTTTCTATGGTAGGGAGCGATTCTCAGCCACATGGATCAAGAGTGGTTGGAACCATTGTTTATAACATTATAATGTAACATGATTTATAACACCTTGCATACATGAAGCGGAAAAGTAGGACGAGCTGGTGCGGGCACAGTTCCCCACCCATTTTGTCCACTCTTTACGCAGCTGAATCTGGAAGAGGCAATCCTACCATAGAAAGTAAGGAAGGCTCCCGGCCCAGCTGAGATGTTGCGATTTTCCTATTACCATTTTCCTGACTTGCTGCTTAGCACATTTAATGCTTGCCTACGTGGCGGGGTTTCCCTAGTACGATGAAAGGTGGTAAGGCTCCTGCCATTAGCAATGGGGAGCAAGATTACGCATCGCGATCTGCATATCGCCCGCTATGCATGCTAGACACGGCTAGGAAGACACTAGAGAAACTCACTGGCGCGATTCATATCCCCGGCAGTATGGCCATAAAGCAGGATGCTCCACCATTGACCCAATTGCAAAGGTGATGAGCGCGGTCCATCAGGCAGAGGAACATAGCCACACCAAGCGACGAATCGTTCCGTTAGTGATACTTGACGTAAGGAACGCCTTCAACTCCGTAAGATGGGTGAATATTCTAGATGCGTTGGAAAACCTTCTTCATGCTCCAGAGTATCTGATGTGGCTTCATAGGGGCTTTCTGAAGAACTGAAGTATGCTTTATGATACGACACAGGGCCAACGATGGATGGAAGTCGCATCGAGTGTTGCCCAGGGATCTATCCTTGGTCGAGACCGGTAGAACGTGTCTTATGATGGGCTACTGAGACTGGAGATGTCAGATGAGTCGTGTTTCATATGCTATGTGGATGATGTTGTGGCTCTATTGGCTAGATGAATCGTTGAGTAAACGCAACTTAGGCTAGGTAAGCTAATGTATCGAGTGAGAAACTAGACGATGGCTCGCGGGTTCAGTCTAGCCCTGGATAAAACCAAAGTGGTCATCTTGGCAGGAGGGAACCTCTAGAGTAGGAATAATCAGTATTGGATGCATATTATCCGAATCAAAGCCAGTGGTTAATTACCTGAGACTACTGATCGATTTGAAGATGAGATTCTCTGGGTAACTTAGGGCAACGGATGAAAAGGGTGCTCCAGGTGTATTGGTGTTGGGGACTTGTCACCGTGCCCTGCTTGAAAGCATAACTTTCATATGTAACAACATACCGCGTGACTAAACAAAATATCAAATACCATAAAAACCAAAACAAATCGCTTGACTAAGAAAAATAATATCTAGCAGAAAGCATCCACCAACCCAACATACAAAAAACCAAAAAATGAAACAAATTAATGCGCACCGCATGAAAATTACTTACGAAACATATAAGCAAGCATTATCAACATGTATCGCCATGAGTTAAAAAATAAACAATGCGAGTAAGGTGGAATCCCCTGATCGAATTTCATAACAACGGATGTTGGGATCCCTGATTGTATTAAATAAATGAAATGCTGGTTGTACTTATGGAATTGGGTTTTTGTTCAGCGTGCGGATTCCACAACAATTTCTTCTATGAAATCGGGATTTCGGTCAGCAGGGTATGCGAACCTTATGGAATAATAGGATTGAGGTCTACGCGGTTCGGCTTTTTTACCCATTAAAAGCAACGGTTCTAGATAGAGGAGAGTGCAGTATTTTTCGGCAGTCAGTCATTACTTAGTTTCAGCGTTATCCTGCGTTGCAGATTTCTCTACGCACCGGTTTCACTAGACATTGAGCCGAGGACACAGTGTAGTCATTTCTACGAGTCTTGCATACGCTTCGATGTCACTAGGCATTGAGCCGAGGACACAGTGCAGTCATTTCTACGAGTCTTTTATACACGCCGGTATCACTGGGCGTTGAGCCGATGACACAGTGCAGTCCTTTCTAAGAGTCTTGTATACGCGTAAGTGTCACTACCAACTCGTAGTACCCCTCTGTCGTCTATGAAAGGGGATAAAGTGCTAATGTCACCAGATTTCGCTACTTCTTTGTATTTGAGAATATTTTTGATGTCACCGCTGAATTTGTGCTGCTGCATACACTTAATTATGATCGTTTGGGCATTGCGTAGTTCTTTAACGCTAAATGTGATCTTGTTTATAAATCGGAAAATATATGCAACAGCTTACTGCAGACGGCGGAAGGAATTCCGATGATCGATGATTCCAATAAAGTTTGTCGCTTCACTGCTTACTGTTCGAGTGCATACCGCCCGCAGCTTCTCTCTTTTCTCTAGTGCTGGTTCTGAGACCTTGGTGTGGTGCTTAGACCAAAGGCTTTCGCTTCCATGCAATAGCATGGGTCCATACAACCAAAGATAATGTTCTGCCCGTTATTCGGGCGGAGCCCCCCTTGATAGCATATCAGCCGAGATTCGGAATTTATCAATCAAGAACTATAATTGAATCGGCCCCCAGAAATTGTTGTTTCACTTGTATATTTTTTTTTTTTTTTTTTTGTGGTAGGGAGGTGAAGGTATTTATGCCCGCCGAGTCTGGCAGTGTGGGACTCCCATGGAGGATACCTTTGGACTACCCACTAAACACCTCCCCTGTCAATCTGAGAACCTAGCCTGGAACCGTTTGACACATTACTTCGGGCCAGGTCTCGTTTTGTTACGCCGTGGGGCGCCTTCAAGCTGGGGAGTCCCTTTCCTAGCGGGAGGGGAGGGGGGAAGAGGAATTGCCAGAAGAGCGATCCCCCAGCCCCAGCGCCCCCGGCTGCTGTGAGTCCCTTTTATATTTTAGGACTGCCCGAGCATAATGTGCCACCTGGTTCCATTTGTCAACCGATTCGAGCATCACCGCAACTATATTATCCGGGGTGAGCTCTCCCGTCCCCTGTAGAGTTCCCTTCGCAGCCTGGCCCATTTCGTACACGCAAAAAATGTGTGACAGGCATTGTCCTCCTCTCCTGGGCAAAACCGACAATCGGGAGACCGTGACATGCCGATCTTGTGCAGGTAAGACTGAAAACACCCGTGCCCGCTCAAAAGCTGGGTCAGATAGAAGTCAGTCTCACCATGTTTTCGATTTAGCCACGGTCTCACATCCGGGGTGAGGCGCGCAGTCCACCTTCCCTTCGTGCAATTCCTCCAAGACTGCTGCCAATCGTTGAGCGAGCGTTGTCTCTCCTCGCGGACAACCATCTCCCTCGCATCCTCGTTTCGGCGCAGGTAAATAGCGCGGCGCTCTCTAGCAAGGAGGGCGACAGGTATCACGCCTGCAATCACTCTCACCGCCGAGTCGGAGACTGTTGGATACGAAGATGCAATTCTCAGTGCTCCTCTTCTCTGTACCTGTGCCAATCGTTTTCGGTATACCTCCTTGCTGAGAGCGTCGCCAAATAACTCTGCTCCGTACAGTAGCACTGACCCTACAGCACTCATCAAGAGGCGTCTTCTTGATGGGCTGGGTCCCCCTACGTTGGCCATAAGTCGACTCAGGGCCGATATTCCCGAAGCACTTCTCAGCCGTTGCCCTGATTTGCTCAGAGAAACTCATCTTCGAGTCGATCAGTAGCCTCAGGTACTTCACCGCTGGCTTCGATTCGATCTGTATATCTCCAATACTGATCATCCTTACTCTAGGGATTCTCTTTTTTGTCAAGATGACCACTTCGGTTTTCTCCAGTGCTAGACTGAGCCCGCGAGTAGTCATCCAGTCCCTCACTCGGCGCATTAGCATACCTAGCCTAATTTGCGCTTGTTCAACGGTGCGTCCGGCGACCAGAGCCACAACATCATCCGCATAGCCGACCAAGCGCGACTCATCTGGCATCTCAAGTCTCAGTAGCCCGTCGTAAGACACGTTCCACAGGTCCGGACCAAGGATAGATCCCTGGGCAACACCCGATGTAATTTCCATCCTTCGTTGGCCCTGTGTCGTGTCGTAGAGCAGGCTTCGGTCCTTTAAGTAGTTCCTCAAAAGCCGCATTAGATATTCTGGAACTTGAAAAGAGTTTTCCAGCGTATCCAGAATATCGACCCATCTAGCGGAGTTGAAGGCATTCCTGACGTCGAGTGTCACCAACAGGACGATCCGTCGCTTGGTGCGACTATATGCCTCTGCCTTTTGGACCGCGTTCACCACCTCTGCAATCGCATCAATGGTAGAACGTCCTGCTCTAAAGCCGTACTGCCGAGGAGATAGGTCCCCAGCAGCACGAATCGCGTCAGTGAGTCTTCCCTTGATGAGTTTCTCTAGCACTTTCCCAGCCGTGTCTAGCATGCATAACGGGCGGTATGCAGACGGCGATTCGGGATTTCCCTTCCCCTTGCTGACCAGCACGAGCCTCGCCACCTTCCATCGTACCGGGAAAACCCCGTCCCGTAGGCAAGCGTTGAATGTGCTGAGCAGCAAGTCAGGACAATGGTGATAGACGAGCTGCAAAACCTCAGCTGGAACACCATCTGGACCTGGAGCCTTCCTTGCCTTCAGGGAGAGGACTGCCTCCTCCAGTTCCAGCTGTGTGAAGAGTGGCGCTCGACTGCTGTTTCACCATGGACAGCGTCAACACGGACGGGATGGGCGGGGAAGAGTCCCCGCACTATCGCGTCCATCTTTTCCGCGTCATGTATACAAGGCTTCCGTAGGGCACCAAGTTTCCCCATGACCAGCTTGTAGCCAAGGCCCCACGGATCCCTATTTACATCGTCCACGAGGTCTTGCCAGCATCGGGCCTTGCTCTTGTTAATAAGCCTGCGAAGATATTTCCTGCCGGACCTGTATGCTGCTAGCCTAGTGTCTGCCTCCTCCCGTGTTCGCGCCCGCTGGGCCTCTCGCCGAAGTTTGTGACACTCGCTTCTTTGTTCGGCGATCTCGTTTGACCACCAGTATACTGGAGGCTTACCATGTCGGGGTCTCCGGCGGGGCATGGAAGACTCGCAAGCAGCTATGATGGTACTCATAGTTGAGTTCACCAAGTCCTTGGCTGTAGGCCCTCCACTCCCTGGCGGAGCTCCCAGCAACGGTGCGCCTGCCGTAAGCGCGTCAGTGAACTTCTCAACGTCCATCCTCCCAGTCCTCCATCCGAGGATTGAAGTTTGGGCATATGCACGCAGAGTGGCACCGTCGTGAATCTCAACAGCTATATACTGGTGATCACTAGCCGAGTAGTCCTCTAGTACTCGCCAGTTGTGTACTCTAGGTACCAGGGACTCCGAAGCGAGTGTCACATCGGGTATGGTTCCTACGCAACCCCAGCGGCGGAAAGTAGGGGTGTTACCAGTATTTAGGACAAAAAGCGCTGTTCTGGCCGCCATGTCCAAGATTTGCTTTCCCCTTGGGTCGGATTGTGGCATACCCCATTCGATGGCTCTAGCGTTGAAATCTCCCCCGACCAGCATGTGGCCCTCTGTGTTCGAGACAGCGTCCTCCAGGGCATCGAGTTTGGTTCGAAAGGATCGCATTGCCTCGTTAGGCGTCAGATAAACACTGAAATATGTTATCCCTGAACACCGCACCCACACAAAACCATCCCCGCGTCCATGGCCCTGCACCTGAAGGCGGGCGCTGTCTCGAACCCAGATGGCCGAGGTACCAGTTTTGTCAGGGTACCACGCTTGCGAGTCCTTGTTATGATGTTGCTCGCTCAGCAACAGGAGGTCAGCTTTCTTATCCCTCGCAAACTGCTCAAGTAGGTCCTGGGCGTTTGTGCTTCGGTGCAAATTGACCTGCAGGATACGGATCATTTGAGTATCGATTTGGCTTTAGTTAGGGCCTCCTTGAAAACCCGGCATCTCCCTGTCCCCGGCTCATGTTTGCGGTCGCCGGGTGCTAGCTTAGCGTCCTTGCAAAGAATGCATTTTGCCTCGTTCGTGCACTCCTTCCTTTTGTGCCTCGTTTCACCACATTTGTAGCACAGAGATCTCCTGTCGGGTCCCCTACAGCCATACGCGGTGTGTCCGTATTCGAGGCATCTGAAGCAGCGGATAGGGATCGCTCTTCTCCGTATCCTGCAGATCACCCAACCTATCTTAATTTTGCCCTTCGCCAGGATTTGCTGGGCGTCTTTATCAGCTAGTTCGACAATAGCCATGCGTTGCCCCCTTGTGTTTTCACGCGTCAATCTTGCCTTGACTTCACTTAAGCTGGGGAACTCCCTCCTAATGGCATCCTCTACTTCAGCTTTGTCCGTGACGCAGTCGAGGTCCCTGATTTCCAGGGTGGCCATTGGTTCGAGCGAGGCAACCGTTGCCACATCTCCAAGAACCTTTTGAGCCACGTCACGGAATGCATCTTTGTTTGTGGCCTCTGGCCCGAATTCCACCAGCAAGCCGCCGGTCCGGGTTGGTCGAACTGCTTTGATGGCAGTTTTGGTGTCGTCTGGCTTGACCGCTCCTTTAATTTCACGGAGGACATCTGCGTAGGTTCGGCCCTTAGTGGGTTTAATAAGCAGTGCCTCTCGCAAGGGTTTGCGCCGCGGTTTGCTTTTTGTTTTCTGCGGTATAGCGGGGGGCTCCTTGTTCTCTTCGTGGTTGAGCTCTTTGTCTTTTTTTTCTAGGAGTAGCTTTTTGGCCGCTTTTTTCGCTGCCTTGTTTCGCACCACATGAAACTCCTCGCCTGGAGTGTCAACTTCGTTTATGGTCTCGTCCTTCCTCCTTTTCTCACAGTCGCCTTCAATTGGGCTACCGGCCATTCTTTTGCTGCTGCTAGGACCCACTGATGCCTCGAGGGAGAGCGTGTCTTTTTGGTGCTTCTCGGCTGCAAGCCACCTCCACCTGTAGTGCGTTATGCGGCCAAAAAGCTCCTCCAGTTCAAGAATGCCATTCTTGACACTCTTGCCTATGTTTTTCTGCACTTCGCAGGCAGCCCTCAGTTGTTTGACGATATTCCCCGCTTTCTTCACTTGTATATTGAGGTCCATTTGAATGCGTACCAATAGCGGACCTGCTCGTTTAACAGCGCATAGTTCCAATCGTGGAACAGTGATTTACTTCAGAGGTGCAACTTTTGATTTGGAGGACAACAGACGGTTAATGACGTTATTTTTCGGACTTATAGACCGTATATACGCTGCTGCTTCATATGCACGTTCAGAGGCATCTGTAAACACGTGAGTTGTATACTTGTAGGTTGGTGATGGACAAAGGCGTGTCGGGGAAAATTGGTTTCACCCAAAGATTTCAAAACTTCTCGGAATTTTGACCATGTTGTATTTAAATTTTGTGGTAGTGCTGCATCCCAGTCGAGTTTTAGTTCCCAAAGTCACTGAAGAAACAATTTGACCGTAATTACAACTGGTACTAAAATGCCCAATGGGTCAAATATATGGGCGATGTCTGAAGAAGCCGTTTTCTTGGTAATTCTAGCGTGGGGGCTCAGCGTTGTTTTTACCGCAAAGGAGTCATTTGTTGGCTGCCAGGTTATCCCCATTGTGATCAAGGTATATTTCTCAGCAATTGTGGATGGTTTCCGCATCATTTGTGGAGTTTGAATCCAGCAGTATTCAAGGCTGCTACCAACTCTGCTTGCTTTTGCATTGCTACTGTCAAGCTATCTGCACCTGACATGACGTCATCAACGTAAAAATCATGCTTAAGAGTTTGCGATGCAAGTGGATATTGACATGCTACTTCATCGGCCAGTTTATGAAGGGTTCTTGTTGCAAGGTAGGATGCAGGTGTGGTGCCACAGGTCACGGTTCTTAGTTGGTAGCACTTGAGTGGTAAACTATCATCATTTTGCCACCAAATTAGCTGGTATTTCCGATCAGATTCATCAACCTGGACCTGCCGATAGATTTTCTCTATATCGGCGGTAAATACGAACCGACGTAGGCGGAATCTTAGCAATATTGTAAGGACGTCATCTTGAATGGTAGGGCCAGTTGCTAGGAGGTCATTCAAAGAAAAGTTCGATGAGGTTTTCGTGGAGCCAACAAAGACGACGCGAAGCCTTGTAGTTGTGCTCTCCGGTTTTACCATGCAATGGTGTGGTAGAAAATAATATGGTTCTTCTATCTTTACGATGACCACGATCAAGATATTCCTTCACAAATTGCACATAAAGCTCCTTAATAGCTTGATCACGCGATAATTTTTTGTTAAAGAAAATGAAAGCGCCAGATTGCCATCTCGTTAGACTCACCCAGTTTTCCAGGATCTGATTTCAATGGCAATTTGGCCGTGAAACGTCCATTATCACTTCTTCTTGTGGTTTGTGAGAAGAGTGTTTCACAGCAATTTTCCATGCTAGTGAAAATGTTCGTATGTTTCTTGGCTTTTTTGACCTGCCAAAACTTCTCAATATGCTTGTCGAGTGATTCATCTTAACTGCATAAGCCACAATATGGGGTGTATTGTATGTGACCGAGGGTTTGTGTTTTTCCAGCAACTGTCCAGCCAAACACAGTGTTCTGTAGTACTGGTAAACCATCTCCTAATCTTATTTGGAAAATCGGTATAATGTAGAATAAAACAATTGAGCACCAATTAAGATGTCGATGAGGCCCGGTTGATGAAATAGTGGGTCAGCTAGTTTAATATTCTTTGGAATCGACCAAGATGATACATCAATGTATTGTGACGGTTGTAATGACACAATTTTTGTTAAAACTTGTGCTTCAATATTAGCCTTAAAGGCTGTTACTTTAGAATGGACTTGCACACTCACGCGTTTCTGGGTCTCTCTTTCACTTTGGCCAATACCTTTGATGTTCATTATATGCTTCGTACCACAGTCCCAGTTTTCTCACCAACCTATCAGACATGAAATTTATCTGTGAACCAGAATCTAGTATGGCTCCCGATTCAATTAGGTTCCCTGATGTGTCTGTTAACATAGGAACTGGTCATGAAAGAGGTATTGGCGCTGAGAGATGTTATTTTATCAGTCCTTATTGTCTGGCCGGAGACTGATGCACCTCCTTCGGGTTTCGCATATGTTTCAAAATTTGATGGCCGTTGATTATTCGATTTGGCAGGCTGTTCTTGCTTGGTTTTTGTTTCTAAGTGAAGCAATGTATTGTGCTTCTTAGAATATTTCAAGCAGTATCTTGATTTGCACTCACTAGAACGATGACTAGGCCTAAGGCAATTTACACAATGCTTGACTTGTTGTATAATTCGCAGTCTTTTGTCAGGATTCATTTGAAGGAATGCTTGACACGCAAACAACTTATGCTCTTCCTTGCAGAGAATGCAACCGATCCCTTGCGCAGATGTAACTAGAACGTTTGGCTCTGAATGTTTCTTTGACCACTTTTCTTCCTGGCTATTTTTAACGGTCTTATTTGACAAAGATTCCAGCGATTGGAAATGGTTTTCGATGAAGTTCAGGAATGTCTCTAGTGATTGGAGTTCTCTTGGGCTTTTAAAATTTTGCTCATAAAGCGTGTCCGTGCCGACATCCAGTTTTTGAATCAGTAGGTACAATAATAGCGGGTGCCAATTCTCAGTTGACATGTTACAGGTATGCAACCAGCCTGTCTGTGTTGGCGTGGTGATCGCACCTCATCATACTCCACACAAACCTTGATACCTAGGGGGAGCAAGCGTTGTCCTTTAGAAATAAGAAGAACCTTTATTTTCCGTTTTACTATAACAAATCTTTATTTACCTTTAACGTGCGACAACTATTTGAAGCTTTTGGAACTCGTTTGGCCGGTAGCGCTCGGATTCTGGCTGCCACCGCTAGCCTGCTTCTTTGCTCCTCCTTAATTTGCTTCTTGAGTGCCCTGGCCCGGGCCGTGAAGAACTCCCGCTCCTCGTTGGAAATCACGCCTCTCACGAGGCGCCGTAGGTTGCCCTGCTCCTGCCACAGCCTTACGCGTCTACCTCCACGCTTCGTTTTCTCCGCTGTCTCTCTGTTTGCTACGTCCAACGGGACTGTCAGGCGGGCTAAGTATGTCTCGAGGGTGATTGTTCATCGCGTACCTTGAGTGGGACCCCGGGGGGCGGGCTGTTATTTTTTAAACCAAATAAGAACTCTTAAGTGGCGTCGTGATATATCGATGGTGCGGATCCTGTTTGCGTAGAGGGTATAGACAGGAGTTTGTTTAAAAAAGCTGCTTTTATTTGACGAATGGAGGGATGAATTTGCGACAACGAAGCGGTAGACTGATTTTCAGACATGCCTGGATGGTTTAACTTCACCTTTTCTGATTGTAAGCGTCTTTGTGTAACATCTTGAATGAATAAGTTGTATCCTTCCTCAATATTTGAATAATATACCTTTGCAAAGTACGGGTGTTGCTTCTGATCAGCGTATTTGCTGTTGATATCATGATCCACTTCTTGGAATCTTTGCCAATGCTTCGATACCTCTTTCGCTCTCTCATTCAGGTACAACAACGTTTTTCTACCCGGGGAGTCTTTTCCGTAGTACCGGATTAGCCGTTTGATTTCGGCACCAGCCTCAGCTTGTTGTTTTGCTACATAGCTCCTCCAAACTCATGTTGTACTTCTTTGATGTCTAACCTGAAAGAAAAGGAAACCTGGTATGGTTGTGCCACACGAAATTTCATTTGATCGATGATTGTGGTATGTGCTTTAACGGTACATTGAGTTAATTATTTAATCGAGTCAATTGCAATTTCAAGTATTCGCGCAAACTATACCGATCGCGAAACCACAAAAATCCGGAAAACAACGATTTTAAAAACTTGCATGACATGTACCAATTGCGTATACACTTTATTTTTGATTGTATATCACGTCGGGGTCACCAAATGTTTAAATTCAAACTCCTTTGTTTGAATTTTTCACTACACTACACTTTATCAGCATTAATAACCTTTGATTTTAATTAGCACTAAGACGGACTTAATCTAGGTGTATCACCAAGATTACTTCAGGGAATTGGGCAAAGGTCTTAGACCAATGCACTTAATGTCTGGAAAAGTTTTTAAATTAAATGATTTCATCACCACGGGATGAGTTTCATAACTGAACTAATCTTTTTTCATTAATATCATTTACGGACAAGATAATATCGTAAGTCCTTTCGCGGGAACACATTGCAATTGGCATTCACACGTTGTTCAAGTCAAATATTATTATTATGCTTCAGCTCAGGTGACGAGTTGGCAGACGCAATATGATGTGATAAGTGCTGGAAAGACATGATGATTATTAAAGAAAAATGATATATCTTCTTATAATGAATTACGTTAAATGAATATAAGAAAATCTTTTTTGAAAACATTTATAAATAGAGCAATTTGAAAATTGAATTAATCTGAGACTCTTAAGCATTAAGGAACTTGGAAAATGAATTTAATTTAAGATCCTAAACAATAACCCTTAGAAATTTTTGATGCACCAATGTGTAGTAATCGAGCAGTTACACTATCAGATTGCTCGAAAACAACTATCTCAGCCACAAATACCACAAACCATCAAAAGGCGCCAGAACAAGGGAACCTCATTTAGAAATGTCAAAATTTATTTGAAACTATCGTTCACTCTTCCCTAAATTGCGAAATTTATTTATAATTGTTCAAAATAATATCCATAGTGAAACTCAAACGTAAGCCTTTGCATTTCCGCCTAAATTCGTTAAAATTGATTGAAGTTGTGGGAAAGGTATTGAAAATTCTTGAATAAAAATCGCATCACACATCACCGCATAAACACTATGGATTTAATAATATATGTTAATACCTTCTTTCGTTCGGAGCACACTTTAAGGTCGTTTCAGTGATATTTTGGAGACAAATAGACTTGTTTTTGAGTAATAAAAGACGCAAACTCACGGAACGACAACCATAGACCTCCACTATCCATCAATTCAACTAATAAACTGTCAAACGGCCATTTTGTTTTGGTTGGTGTTTTATTTTGGTAGTAATTCGCACGCTCACACATGATAACATTAATGAAGTGGGTTGGAGACCGGAGAAACGGATGACGGGAGGAAGGAGAGAAGAAAGGGGGAGAGACTAAAAAAGTCCATTTTTGAGGAGTGAATTTTGGCACAAATCAGCCAAGTTTTTATTATGTTCATTATTCGGGAGTTTATCTTTGAATGCATCTACTGCAACACGTCGTGAACACGGTCGAGCGCGGGTCTGGTGCCAGTTTTCGTTGGGATTTGGTTGTTTTGCGACTTGGTGGAATTTGCGGCGACCGTATGAACAGGATTCGCATCTCGTGTGTGCTAAAGATGTCTTGGGGCGCTGGTTCAGGTAGCGATAGTGTAAGCGGAGGGGGACGGGTGTACAGTTCGTGAAGGAAAGTGAACGGAATTTACGGAATGATTTACGGTTCATGAGTGAAGTTCTTTTTAAATTCTTTTTAATATATGACAGGAAAGAGTGTTTTATTAGCATCCTGAATTTTATTTCGATCGTATTCAAATATTTGATTCGGTACATTCTCAGAAACTTTGTGAACTGTTAAGGAAATATTAATTAGAACATTTGAAGTTAGGGATGTTGTGATCAAAAGCCATTAATCGTCCAATTTTAGTTAATTAAAAAGGATATACGTGAGATAAAAAAACAAAATATATCAATGCGCCTACAAAACAATGCAATTTGACTTGAAGAACCCTATGTAGACTCGAGTGACTCAAAAACGTTCAAGGAAACAGAAGAAATTGTTAATTGTGTCAAAAACCAACATCACAGCGACGAAGAAACTTTAAATTATGTCTCAGGACAAATGACATCGGTTACATATGTTTCTAAACATTTCTCCGATGGTACTAAAAATAATTACGAGAATCTGAAAGATAGTCAACGACTCGAGGAAGCACTCGAGGAATTGTGTAAAAATATTGAATTAAAAACAGGTCAAACTTACTCTACGACAAAAAGCTTTAAACGATTATCGGGAAAAATGGAGCGATGAAGTTCAAGAGAAAGATTCACTACTTGAAATCCTCCGAGGAATCGAAGCTGAAATAGAGCTAAAACTTGAAAAGCGGATGAAGCACCTTCAGACCTCACTCAAAGCCAAATCCATGTTAATGCAGAAACCTTGACAAAAGACATTTCAACTGTTTTCAAAATGCCAAGAACACCATAAAAGATATGAGAAAGTTGTTAATATATTGTGCGTTAGGGCGAATGTGTCTGCAAGGAAGGATGGACCAGATTGGCTTGTGATTGACGAGCATCAAATGAATCATATATTCCTTCAAACGGTAGTGTTTTCTTTTGTTTCAATAGTGATTATGTTTGGCGATTCTGATCTAAATTAGTCTTTGGAAATAAAAAATCGGTAGGTTTGTTTTATTTACTCTTTGCTATATTTTTACTCTTTGGTGAATTCTACTGACTTTTGTTTTCCCTTTGATGGCAATTGGTAGGGACGACGATGTGTTGAATGCGTTGAATGGTGGTTGTGCCGTTGACTGAATTGTATCGTGTACTCCAGGCTGTGATTTGTATCGTATACTCCAGGCTGTGATTTGTATCATGTACTCCAGGCGGTGATTTGTATCGTGTACTCCAGGCTGTGATTTGTATCGTGTACTCCAGGCTGTCGATATCAGAGTCTTCGCAACCACCTTGGTCCACTTGTAGAGTTCTTGCTGCGTTGAAATTGTCTTATCGCCAGACATACTCCAGGCTGTTTGCTTATGGCCTCTCATGTATATCGACTTGTGAGAAGCAAGAAGAACGGCACAAGCAAATTTACATTTTCTCATGGGAATTTCTTGCACTGCTGATTTTAGAAATCGTCTGGCAGGCGAAGATTTCTCGTGGGACGAGGATCTGTTTACGCCGTGAGGAGAGCGTTGACGTTGGGCCGTTCTGAGTCGCCACAGTCACTCCCTCCCCAATGACCTTCGCATGCGTCGAAGGGAGTGAAAACGTGACTCTTTTCTTGGATGGTTGTAGTGATTGTTCCGGAAAAATCTGCGTTGATTGTCTCGTTTCCGAAGGCAACATAGGTGGTGTTGTGGGCGCCTGTAGAGGTGTTGAGTATAACTGCTGTGTCGCTGGATGGGCATCAGATTGCTCAAGATACGTTAGTTTGAGTTGTTCCGTGGAGAGGGTCTTGGTTACGCCGTTTACGTCTACGACGTAGGTGTTGACGTTGACCCTTTTGACGACACGATGAGGCCCGGAGTATGGCTGATCGAGCGGCTTCTTTACAGCATCAATGTGACGGAACACGTACTCACAGCTGGCCAGGTCCTTAAAAACGAATGGTTGGTGGATCGAGTGTCTGGCTGACGGGACTGGGCGAATCAATTTTAAAAGGCGGCGTTAGTCGGTTACGAAATATTGTGGGCCGCTGGCTGGTGTATATTGAGGCGTAATGAACTCGCCCGGAATCCGAAGTGATGTCCCGAAAACCATTTCTGCGGGAGATGCTTGCAAATCTTCCTTGAACGTGGTTCGTAGACCCAGCAAGATCGGTGGAAGTGCCTGCAGCCATGGTGTCTCTGGAACGCACTTTAACGCTGCTTTGAGGGTGCGGTGAATCCGCTCGACCATGCCATTGGCTTGAGGGTGGTATGGAGTGGTGTGCACGTGGTTGGTGCCCAAGAGCTGACCGAGCTGATTCAGGAGGTCTGCTTCAAACTGGCGTCCTTGGTCCGAAGTGATCTCCAATGGCGGGCCAAATATTGAAATCCAGTGGTCAAGTAGTGCCCTGGTGACGATGCTAGCTCTGATGTCATGCACTGGCACTGCTTGAGGCCACCGTGTATAGTGGTCGATGATGGTGAGGCAGTTCTCATACCCTTCGTACTGTGGCAACTTGATCAAATCCACATACATGTGGTCGGAACGCTCGTCCGGCGTCTTGAAGTTTCCTAGCTCTGCGCGGTTGTGACGGTGGACCTTCGAAAGTTGACAGGGTATGCATTGCTTGGCCCAGCGGCAAACGTCTTTCCGCAGACTCGGCCAGAAGTATTTAAGCGCTACGCGATTCGAGGAGGTGCGTCCACTCGGACCTCCAAGACCAACTGATGTAGTTTGAGGCGGGGGCTCGCCAGGAGGTGGGGCAATTGGTCGTCTGTGTCCTTTGCTTCGCTGATGGCTTGAGGAGTGATTGCGGTGGGTATCGTGACCATTTCTACACGTGAGAGAGCATCAGCGACGATGTTGTCATCCCCTGGTGTATATTCCACTCGTGCATCGAATTGGGCGATGAAATCCAGATGCCTGCTTTGGCGGGGTGAGGCTTTTTCTGAGCGTTGCGTCAGAGCAAATAAACTGCCTTCCTTCCAAGATGCGCTGGAAGAACTTGATGGCAGCAAATATCGCAAGGAGCTCGCGGACGTAGGTTGAATAGCGTTGTTCGGTTTCAGAGAGCTTCCGCGAGAAGAAACCCAACGGTACCCAAGTGCCGTCACCTCGTTGTTGGTCCAAGGCAGCCCCGATGGCAGTGCTGGATGCGTCTGTGCGGAGTGCCAATGGATTCGAAGGCGAAAGAAAAGCTGACGTGGCTGCCTCCGTGATGCCTTTCTTGCAACGTTCAAAAGCCGCTTCAGCCTCGGGTGTCCAAGTGAGTGGTGCTTTCTTCTTCGTACAACC
Source organism: Odontomyia ornata (assembly GCA_963969285.1). Taxonomy (NCBI): domain Eukaryota; kingdom Metazoa; phylum Arthropoda; class Insecta; order Diptera; family Stratiomyidae; genus Odontomyia; species Odontomyia ornata. The sequence goes on from OZ017742.1 coordinate 251,797,310, forward strand.
TTTCAGAAGTTCTGAGAGTGACGATTGGGATTCGGCAGCGTGTGGCATGCAGCGGCGATAAAAATTCAACATAGTGAGAAAACGCCTCAGCTGGAATGAATCGGCCGGTTTTGGGGAAGGATGCGATGACTTCCGACTTTGGGGCTGGTGGTCGAAACCCTGTTTCGCTGACGTGGTATCCGGCAAAAACGACTTCAGGCTGACCGATTTAGCATTTATCCCAGTTGGCGTGGAGGTTCGCCGCTTGCAGCATGGAGAGAAACTGTTCAAGGTGGTGCTGGTGATGTTCATGGCTGGCCGAGAAAACTAGAATATCGTCCTGATAGACCCGGACGAATTCCAACTTCCTCAGCAGATGGTTTAGAGTTCGCTGCATTGTTTGAGCTGCGTTGCGTGGACCCAAAGGCATCCCCAGGAATTCGAATAGTCCAAAGGGTGTGGTGACTGCCGTCTTACATACGTCTTCAGGGGCAACCGGGATTTGGTAGAAAGCACGCTGAAGGTCGATTACTGACAAAAACTGTGCCACTGGCCTCTTGAATCAAATCCTCTATGATGGGCAATGGGTAACGGTCCGGACGGGTTTGAGTGTTGAGTTGGCGGTTATCCCCAGTAGCTCGCCAATGACCGCCGTCCTTAGGCACCATGTGCAGAGGACTGGCCCATTGGCTCTACGAGGGTCGAATGATACCTCGTTCCAGCAAGAAAGCGAACTCGGCTTTAGCAGCAGTGAGGCGTTCTCCCGCGAGGCGACGTGGTCTCGTGAAAACTGGTGGGCCGTTTGTGATGATCTGGTGGTGGACGGGTAGATCAGCGACCGAGGCTAACTCTCCATGTAGTGGGGTTGCGTTTGCATACTTGGCGATGATCCCTTTGTATCGGTCTCCAATGGTGCCTTTCAAGGTCGATGTCTTAGCAACGGTGCTAATGCTGTGTATACCTGGAGCTGGACCGAGGACGCAGGCTGTGGATAGGTTAGTCAGATCGTCTAGGAGGCGCTGGTTGCGTAGATCGATGAGCAGACCGTGATGCTTTAATGCGTCGGCTCCTAGAATGGCTGTCTGGACATCTGCTATGACGAACGACCAGTGGAGTGGCCGGCGTAGCCCAAAATCTAGGGTGAGCTGCTGAGCTCCAAAGGTGGCGATAGGCGTACAATTGGCTGCCTGTAGCACGAGGCTCTGCTTACGAAGAGGCCTGGCGATGGAATGCCTCGGGATGATGGAGAAGGCGGAGCCGGAGTCTACCAGGAACCTTGTGTTTGAGGTGCGGTCGGAGACATAAAGTCGTCTCTTCAAGGTGTTGCTGCCGGCGGTGTCCGCTGAGTACAACGCCGGCAAAACTAGTTTTCCGAGCACCTAGTAGTATGATCTGAAACGGGGAGAGGACAAGGTTGCTTGCATCGCATCGCTAGGGCCCCCTGCTTGGTGTGATACCAGCTGTGTCCTGTGCGAGAGTCTGGTCCAGGAGTGGCGGAGCGACCTCGTCGTTGGCCTCTTGACGAGGAGCGCTCCCGCAGCGTACTGGTGCCGGAGTGTGGTTGCTGAAGCACTTCTCGTGTCAAGTTTGTTAGCTGCGTAATTGCCAGACGCAAGGCAGCTAACTCGATAGCGACTTGGTCTGAAGAAGTATGCGGTGAGGAGAAACCAGATGAGGGTGTTGTTGAGCGCGTAGGGCCCATGTCGTGTGCCTCATCTGCAACAGTGGCAAGCTCCTCTAGCGTCTGGTTCTTGATGAGCAGAAGCATACGGCGTGTTTGCTGTGGCAAGAGGTCAAGCCCTTTAACACGGAGAACATCGTCGCTGACCCGTGTACCAGCGAAGGAACGCATGTGCCGTAATAGCTGCGAAGGTCTCTTGTCGCCAAGCTCAACGCCTGTGAGCAGCTTATGCAACTGCGCATCAGGTGAGTTCGTGAGACGGGCGACAATAGCTGCTTTTAGTGTTCCATACCTGTCGTGCTCCGGCGGCGCACGGATGATGTCCGCTACATCTGTGATTGTTTCGTGGTCCAGTGATGATACCGTGAGATGGTACTTAGCTGCGTCCCTTACCACCTTGTGCACCTTGAATTGTGATTCCACTTGAAAGAACCACAACTCAGGACTAGCCCGCCAGAAGGATGGTAGCCTACATTGGCTGATGACGTTTACCTCCTGAGCCAGGGATAAGCTCACGGCTGATGGTGCCTCCTGAAGGAGACGGTGCACGACTTCCTCATCGTTTCATGCAACTACCATTGCTGTTGCGCGTTGGGGTCACCACTTTGGAAATAAAACATCGGTAGGTTTGTTTTATTTACTCTTTGCTATATTTTTACTCTTTGGTGAATTCTACAGACTTTTGTTTTCCCTTTGATGGCAATTGGTAGGGACGACGATGTGTTGAATGCGTTGAATGATGGTTGTGCCGTTGACTGAATTGTATCGTGTACTCCAGGCTGTGATTTGTATCGTATACTCCAGGCTGTGATTTGTATCGTGTACTCCAGGCTGTGATTTGTATCGTGTACTCCAGGCGGTGATTTGTATCGTGTACTCCTGGCTGTGATTTGTATCGTGTACTCCAGGCTGACGATCAGAGTCTTCGCAACCACCATGGTCCACTTGTAGAGTTCTTGCTGCGTTGAAATTGTCTTATCGCCAGAAATACTCCAGGCTGTTTGCTTATGTCCTCTCATGTATATTGACGAAGAACGGCACAAGCAAATTTACATTTTCTCACGGGAATTTCTTGCACTGCTGATTTTAGAAATCGTCTGGCAGGCGAAGATTTCTCGTGGGACGAGGATCTGCTTACGCCGTGAGGAGAGCGTTGACGGTGGGTCGTTCTGAGTCGCCATAAGTCTGACAATAGTTTTGAAATTGATAATTATTATAATTTTTTATATACGAGTGTCTCGTAACAAATGCTTTAAACAATATACCGGTAGATGCCCAGATTGAATTTAAGGACTTACCCACCCCGTCAACGAGCGCTCGTCGAGGATGTTGGGTAAGTACCCTTTTGATTACTTGCACGCTCAACTGCATTTCAAATTTTATATACATTTTTAATTAATATATACAAACAATAATGGGCATTCGAAACAGATAAATTGCTTAAGGACAGAATGTGGCATATTTTGTGAAAAAAGGAAATTAATCTCTTATATCTACATTAATAGGATCAGACTTCTGTTCCCTTGTATTTCTTTTAGTTCTTTACATCTATGTTTAACTTTTAACAGAAGAAGATTAGGTTTATTAGTAGTTTGTAAATCATTAAGAAAATATACTCTATTTGAAATGGAGAAAAAATCGCGTATTATCTTTGGAAAATGATGCATTAAAAATAACGTCATCGGTCTTCCCATTTTTGTTCTTCTGACTGGGTACATGACGCGGCACGCTGGAAGGCTTTTTCCAGAAAAAATGAGCTAGCCATCGGGCGCGCTCCCGCTGATTTTTAGTTTCAGGGTCTCCTGCCGGGTTGGGTGGCCGCCAGCTTAAGTGCCCTTTCTTATGGCACAGGGTTATGTGGCCCGATCACATAGTCTCATGACATAAATTGGTCACATTTATATTTCTCTTTTGTTGGGCAGGCTCATGCAAAGTATGTTTGTATGAGTTTTCAGCAAAAAAGGGAAATATAGGGCCACTTCAACATTTTGGATCTTGATCCGGTTGGGCGGGTTCGAGGGGGCACCACAACCATCCGGTTACCTCACCCTTGTTTGTGGGCCATGGGAATCGTCGGGTAACGACGAAATTCCCCTAAGTCCGTCTGCTTTGGCTTGTTTCGACTTGTTCTTTGAACAAGCAATTCTGTCCTTAGGTAGTTACCTGCATTTCTCGACTTCGGTCGACCTTTTTACTGAGACGCAAGAACTCGTGAATGCAAAATTCTTTTGTAGTGGGTCCTTGTGCTGGGGGAATGAACCCGCCCCACGACACCACAACGCTAGCCTGCCAACGCATTCACGCGTCCCCAGACAAGGCCAATCTCGGCTAACATTATCATATTCTCTCACCGAGACAGCAGACCATCGCTGCAGTCCTTTACGGACATCTTAATACCTAATGCCTGTCACACATTTTTTGCGTGTAACAAATGGGTCAGACTGCAAAGGGAACTCTACAGTGAGACGGGAGACGGGAGACGGGGATAAAGTTGCGGTGATGCTCGAATCGGTTGACAAATGGAACCAGGTGGCACATTATGCTCAGGCAGTCCTAAAATATAAAAGGGACTCACAGCAGCTGGGGGTGCTAGGGCTGGGGGATCGCTCTTCTGGCATTTCCTCTTCCCCTCTCCCCTCCCGCTAGAAAAGAGACTCCTTAGCTTGAAGGCGCCCCACGGCGTAATATAACGAGACCTGGCCCAAAGTAATGTGTCAAACGGTTCCAGGCTGGGTTCACAGGTTGACAGGGGAGGTGTTTAGTGGGTAATCCAGTCGCGCATAGGAGTCCCACACTCTGTGCATAAATGGCATTCACCTCCCTACCACAAAAAAAATACTTACCTTTCACTACAAAATGGTGCCCAACGTGGGGCTTGAAATGCCCGGCTGTATCATCAGTCGTGAGCACGAGACAGTCCATCGTATCTAAGTGTACCTAGAAGGTGGCAAGATTTTTTGCGGGTAGATAACTACTAAGGGCTATTGCACTAATCGTCCCCCAGCAATCTAGGAACTTCCGGACGTGTGTTGTCCTCGGACATCAATATCGTTTGGACCTGCTTTTAACTTATACTTTGGTGGCTTACCACCATCGTATGAGTAGTAAGCCAAAATAATATTAGAGTCCCTATGTGTATTCGGAAGTTACCATCCCAACACTCTTATGTGTGGGCCATGAGAATCGTCGGGTAACGACGAAGTCCTCCTAAGCCCGTCTGTTTTGGCTTATTTCGACTTGTTCTTTGAATATGCAATTCCGTCCTGTTGTAGTTACCTACGATTTTTCGACTTCGGTCGATCTTTTCTGTTGAGAACCAAGAATTCGAGATTGCGAAATTCTTTTGTAATGGGTCCTTGTGCTGGGGAATGAACCTGCCCCACGACACCCCAACGCTAGCTTGCCAGCGCATTCACGCGTCCCCAGACAAGGCCATTCTCGGCTGATATCACCATCCTCTTTCACCGATGCAACTGACCATCGCTGCAGTCCTTTACGGTTTTTTTTTTTATCTACCATTCACTACAAATGGCTTTGAGCAGATGGAAAATAAATTGGTTCTTGTTTTCATTAAATATTACACTTCAATCCTGTTATAAACTAAACTTAGTGGAAAGGCACTTAATTATTTGCTGTTATCTAGGAGGCTTAATGTTTAAGCAATTTTTATCTTAATTTAACCTTTAAGCCGACATTAAATACTTCAACTTCAACAAAAATGTGCACATTTCACGCCACCCGTAATCAGACCAGGCCAATTATCTCACTCCCAATTTGCCCAAACTTAACCACGAAACAAGTTCAAAACATGTTTTCCGACCTTGTTAATGACTTAAAGAAACTTAGATACCTTTGAAATTCAATCAATGCTTCTTAATTAGTTCAAGTCAAGATCGTTTAATACTTTCCACTCCTCTCCATTCTCTCGCTCTCCCCCGCACTCTCTATGTACAATACACAGTAATTCTCAATATATTGCAATGCAATCAAAGATACAAAAGAGAACGACTAAGACCAGAGAGTTCCACACCCGCTGTTGAGGATTTCAGCCCAGGACTAATTGCCGCCTAATTATATAGCTCCCGGTTACACTTACCAACAATATATTGGCCGGATATTGTGGTTGGGCAGCAACCTCATCCCTTGGAATCGTTCTCTCAAATCACTTAAGAAAGTCAGACCCAACTCACATCCCAATCACAGCAAAATACAAGCGGACGGTAGGAAGGAAAGTGAGAATAGATTTCCGACAACTAGGAAAGTATTCCAAGTTTCCTTGAAGAATGAACAGTTGTTGCAGGGAATGCTAGTGGCGGCCAAAGGAGCTTTGAATTTAATTCAGGTGTATGGGGATGAAATTTTAAGATGTTATTGCCCCTTGTAGCGAATGGACTTTGGTGAAGTCTTTGATGGAAAGCAGGGAAACTATTTTCCTTTCTAATATTTTGCTCGTTAGGTTAGAGCATAAAATTCATCTTGATTTCCACCACATAATGTAATGGAGCAGAACCAAAGGATTTGCCTCAATTCTGCACCTTCTGACAATCTAGCCCTGACTTAAGTACACAATCAATATTGTTTGCCGGCTGAGGGTGCGCTGGACAATTTATCCTTGAACACATTGAGTTTATTGTGAGCGAAATGTGGTGTATTATTCGAAACGATAAAAATTGACTTAAAGAACGTACAATCCGAACAAGAGTGAGTTACAGCGTTTTTTTTTTGATAGCTATCTGACGAAGCCTATGTAGCGCTGACCAAGGCCATTTATTACACTCTAAATCTCGTAAGGGGTTTTCGTATTTTCTTTTCAAAGTCCTTTGATTTCAAAGCGTCTCACAGCTAAATCGCCTACAGTGGTCAATTATCGTTTATAAGGACTTTTCTCATAGGACCGTTCTTTTTCTGGTATTGTGAAATATTTAATTAAAGATTGATCATCTCAGATAGATTTCATAATAGCAAAAACATAACTTTTACAAGTAGATTAAATAAGGGTCGTCCTTTCAGCATCTTACATCCTCGCATTCTGTCCATTGAAAAGTTCTCTACATTCCTCCTCGAGTCCTAGTACACCTTTGAACTGAGTAAGCAAGGACACGAGGGAAAAAATTGGAAGAAGACGATGAAGAAGCATTTCAGCTACTAACAAGAAAGCAAAGCAACATCTTTTCGGATCTAACAGGACTTGCACTGAAAAGCCAAAGGCACGTGTTTCTATGGAATTAGAAAGATAATCTTCAAATGTGTTGCCAGATGTAGGTCATTCATTTTCTTCGTCTTGTTTGGACAATGCTGACTTGGCTTGAATATGTTTCAAATGTTAAAATTTTCTTTTAGGTTTATCGTAACGAAGTAAGTGGAGCGAGCGCGTTTAGGGGTTTAAAGGATGAGTGTAAGGATATATGTATTTGAAGTAAGTTTTACGTCAAAAGTTTGGGCAAGGTCTAAGGAACCTTTGAGGATAGTTGTAGGCGCTTGTATCTTTTAACAATTTTATGGCTCTTTGTATTCCTTTTGATTGACAAAAAATTTTGATAAAACAGAAACGTAAATCATTCATCTTCTGTTCATGAAAACCATTAATTTATTTATCTATTGACCAGCAAATGAATATTAATAAGAGAACGTGAGCACTGCCACAAAAAAATATGCATAAATGTTGAGCATCACCTGAATTCGACCACTTAGTTTCGAGTACTATCAATTAACTTAATTTGCATATTTTCATTTCGTTTAAAACAAGTTTTTGTATGGGACAACGTGCTCCCGCATACTCCAAGCGTGGATTTGTACAATATTTATTCTGTCACAAAGATTATAATTTTCCAAATATCTTAAACAAATAGAATGTATTGGCGTATTCTTTGTTCAATTCTATATGCTGAAGTATTCTTGGAATTGAGAACAGGAAGCTATGAAGATTTATCAATTATCTTATCAAAAACATACAATCACAAAACGAAATTTTAGATTTGTTTTACCAACCTGCGTGTCGAAATCAAATCAACAAGTACTTATACTGAATGGCTTTTGAAACCAAAATGGTTGTTATTAATGCCAACATAATATTTTTTAGGTAACTAAGACTAAAAGTAATAATTATCCTGGATTTGATATTCGTTAAAAAATTCTAATTCATTGTTATAATGCTTGACCATATGACAATTACCTGGCTTAATGATCAGTACATATGACAACGAAATTAGCTCTTTTTTTTGTTTTTTGTGGTAGGGAGGTGAAGGCATTTACGCCCGCCGAGTCTGGCAGTGTGGGACTCCCATGGAGGATACCCTTGGACTACTCACTAAACACCCCCCTGTCAATCTGAGAACCTAGCCTGGAACCCTTTGACACATTACTTCGGGCTAAGCCTCGTTTCTCTACGCGTTTAGGCGCCACCGGGCTACAGGGATCCCTTTTCCAACGGAAGGAGGGGAAGGGAGAGAGATTTCTAGAAAAGAGACCCCTCCGCTCTGGACGCCTCCAGGCGCTCATATATTTTTCTTTTTATCTTAAGGACTGCCCGAGCGTAATGTGCCACACAGTTCCATTTGTCAACGGATGTGAGCATCTCTCCAGTGAGTTCATCCGGAGAGAAATCTCCCATTTTTTCAATGAGGTCACGGCGCAGCCTTTCCCACCACTTGCATACAAAAAATGTGTGGTAGGCATCATCGACCTCTCCAGCACAGAATATGCAGTCAGTAGACCGTGACTTACCAATCTTGTGCAGGTAAGACCGAAAGTATCCATTTCCACTCATTAGCTGAGTTAGATAGAAGTCAGTCTCACCATGCCTTCGATTGAGCCACGGCCACAGGTCACCAATAAGGCGTGCGGTCCACCTACCTTTTGTATCGCTCACCCAGGACTGTTGCCACTCACTGTATGAGCGTTCTCGTTCTTCGTGGGCGACAGCATCTCTGTCGCATTCGTTCCTCCGCAGGTAGATTCTGCGGCGCTCCTTGGCAAGGAGGGCAATGGGTATCACTCCTGCGATGACCAGCACTGCCAACTCCGAGACAGTCCGATATGCAGATGTAATCCGCAGCGCTCCTCGTTGCTGCACCTGTGCCAAGCGCTTTCGATACAGCTCCTTGTTGAGAGCCTCACACCATATTTCCGATCCGTACAACAGCACAGATTGTACTGCACTCATCAGAAGTCTCCTTCTTGATGAGGTGGGACCCCCTATGTTGGCCATTAGTCGGCTGAGAGCCGAAACACTCGCTGCAGCCTTGTCAGCTATTGCCCTGATTTGCTCGGAGAAACGCATCTTCGAGTCGATCAAAATGCCCAGGTACTTCACTGCTAGTTTAGTCTCAACGAGTGCTTCCCCAATGTTGATCATCCTTACCCTAGGGATTCTCTTTTTTGTCAAGATGACTACTTCGATCTCTCCAAAGCTAGGCTGAACCCGCGATCAGTCATCCAGTCCCTCACTCGGCGCATTAGCATACCCAGTCTGAGTTGCGCTTGTTCAACAGTGCGTCCCGCAACTAGCGCCGCGACATCATCTGCATAGCCGATCAAGCGCGACTCTCCCGGCAGTCTGATTCTCAGTAGCCCGTCGTACGTGATGTTCCACAGGTCTGGGCCAAGGATGGAGCCTTGTGCAACACCCGATGTAACTTCCATCCTCCGGCGACCCTCCTTCGTCTCATAGAGCAGGCTCCAGTCTGTCAGGTAGCTCTTCAAAGTCCGCATCAGATATTCTGGAACTTGAAAAGAGTTTTCCGGTGCTTCCAGAATATCCACCCATCTAGCGGAATTGAAGGCGTTTCTGACGTCAAGCGTCACGAGCAACACAACCCTTTTGTTTGACTGGCAGTGAGCCTCCGCTCTTTGGACCGCGCTCGCTACTTCCGCTATCGCGTCAATAGTGGAGCGACCTGCTCTGAAACCATACTGCCGTGGAGATAGGTCCCCGGCAGAACGGACCGCGTCAGTGAGTCTTCCCTTGATGAGTTTCTCGAGTACTTTTCCAGCCGTGTCTAGGATACATAACGGGCGGTTTGCAGACGCCAACTCGGAATTTCCCTTCCCCTTGCTGATCAGTACGAGCCCCGCCCCTTTCCAGCGTTCCGGAAATTCACCTTCGTAAAGGCAAGCGTTGAACATACTGAGCAACAAGTCAGGACAAAGCTTGTAGACAAGCTGCAAAACCTCAGCAGGAACACCATCTGGACCTGGAGCCTTCCTTGCTTTCATGGATAGAATTGCCTGCTCCAGTTCCCTCATTGTGAAAGGTGAGCATTCTAATGGTGTTTGTGCATGAGCTGGATCGACACGGACAGGGTGCGTGGGGAATAGTGCCCGTACGATCTCGTCCATCTTCTCTGCTTCATGTAAGCAGGGCTTCCGTTGGGCACCAAGTATTCGCATGACCAGCTTATAACCTAGGCCCCACGGATCCCTATTTACATCGTCCACGAGGTTTTGCCTGCATCGGGCCTTGTTCTTGTTAATAAGCCTGCGAAGATATTTCCTGCCGGACCTGTATGCTGCTAGCCTAGTGTCTGCCTCTTCCCGCGTTCGCGCCGGCTGGGCCTCTCACCGAAGTTTGTGACACTCGCTTCTTTGTTCGACAATCTCGTTTGACCACCAGTATACTGGAGGCTTACCGAGTCCGGGTCTCCGACGGGGCATGGAAGACTCGCAAGCAGTTATGATGGTACTCATAGTTGAGTTCAACAAGTCCTTGGCTGTAGGCCCTCCACTCCCTGGCGGAAATCCCAGCAACGGTGCGCCTGCCGTAAGCGCGTCAGCGAACCTCTCAACGTCCATCCTACCAGTCCTCCATCCGAGGATTGAAGTTTGGGCATATGCACGCAGAGTGGCACCGTCGTGAATCTAAACCGCTATATACTGGTGATCACTAGCCGAGTAGTCCTCTAGTACTCGCCAGTTGTGTACTCTAGGTACCAGGGACTCCGAAGCGAGTGTCACATCGGGTATGGATCCTACGCAACCCCAGCGGCGGAAAGTAGGGGTCTTACCAGTATTTAGGACCAAAAGCGCTGTTCTGGCCACCATGTCCAAGATTTGCTTGGGTCGGATTGTGGCATACCCCCTTCAATGGCTCTAGCGTTGAAGTCTCCCCCGACTAGCATGTGGCCCTCTGTGTTTGAGACAGCGTCCTCCAGGGCATCGAGTTGGTTCGAAAAGATCGCATTGCCTCGTTAGGCGTCAGATAAACACTGAAATATGTTATCCCTGAACACCGCACCCACACAAAACCATCCCGCGTCCATGACCCTGCACCTGAAGGCGGGCGCTGTCTCGAACCCAGATGGCCGAGGTACTAGATTTGTCAGAGTACCACGCTTGCGAGTCCTTGTTTTGATGTTGCTCGCTCAGCAACTGCAGGTCAGCTTTCTTATCCCTCGCAAACTGCTCAAGTAGGTCCTGGGTGTTTGTGCTTCGGTGCGAAATGACCTGCAGGATACGGATCATTTGAGTATCGATTTGGCTTTACTTAGGGCCTCCTTGAAAACCCAGCATCTTCCTGTCCCCGGCTCATGTTTGAGGTCGCCGGGTACTAGCTTAGCATCCTTGCAAAGAATGCATTTTGCCTCGTTCGTGCACTCCTTCCTTTTGTGCCCCGTTTCACCACATTTGTAGCACAGAGATCTCCTGTCGGGTCCCCTACAGCCATACGCGGTGTGTCCGTATTCGAAGCATCTGAAGCAGCGGATAGGGATCGCTCTTCTCCGTATCCTGCAGATCACCCAACCTATCTTAATTTTGCCCTTCGCCAGGATTTGCTGGGCGTCTTGATCAGCTAGTTCGACAATAGCCATGCGTTACCCCCTTGTGTTTTCACGTGTCAGTCTTGCCTTCACTTCACTTAAGCTGGGGAACTCCCTCCTAATGGCATCCTCTACTTCAGCTTTTTCCGTTACGCAGTCGAGGTCCCTGATATTCAGGGTGGCCATTGGTTCGAGCGAGGCAACGGTTGCCGCATCTCCAAGAACCTTTTGAACTGTGTCACGGAATGCATCTTTGTTTGTGGCCTCTGGCCCAAATTCCACCAGCAGGCCACCGGTCCGGGTTGGTTAAACTGCTTTGATGGCAGTTTTGGTGTCATCTGGCTTGACCGCTCCTTTAATTTTACGGAGGACATCTGCGTAGGTTCGGCCCTTAGTGGGTTTAATAAGCGGTGCCTCTCGCAAGGGTTTGCGCCGCGGTTCGCTTTTTGTTTTCTGCGGTATATCGGGGGGTTCTATGTTCTTCTTTTCGTGGTTGAGCTCTTTGTCTGTTTTTTCTAGGAGTAACTTTTTGGCCGCTTGTTTCGCTGCCTTGTTTCGCACCACATGAAACTCCTCGCCTGAAGTGACAACTTCGTTTATGGTCTCGTCCTTCCTCCTTTTCTCACGGTCGCCTTCAATTGGGCTACTCGCCATTCTTTTGCTGCTGCTAGAACCCACTGATGCCTCGAGGGAGAGCGTGTCTTTTTGGTGCTTTTCGGTTGCAAGCCATCTCCACCTGTAGTGCGTTATGCGGCCAAATAGCTCCTCCAGTTCAAGAATGCCATTCCTGACACTCTTGCCTATGTTTTTCTGCACTTCGCAGACAGCCCTTAGTTGTTTGACAATAGTCCCCGCTTTCCGAGTAAGCCGCTCCTCTTCGGCGTGGTCAAGGGCGATTGTGTTATTTGGCGCCACCTCTTGGGAGAGGCCCCCGTTTCCTAGCCCTTTTGCTTCTATCGCTTGGGTGACGTTTGAAGTGGCGTCGGCCAACGGCAAAACTTCTCCCTCCCCCAGTCTTACACTGGCCTCTGTTGGTGTCGCAGCTTGATCTGGATTGTGTACGTCTTGCACTGGACGCTCCGGGGTGCGCATAGTCCTTCTACTGCGCCCAAAGGCCGCAATGATGCCAGGTTGCACAACACACTCTGCCTTCTTTTGTTCGTTAGTCCATCTGTCGTCTATCTCCGATGGTTAGCTCATTGACTGACAAAAGAATCACTGAAAAAAGTCGTTGGCATTGACGAAACTCAAACTCAAGATGCATTGTAAGAGAGATAATCCTCTTCCGACTATACCGCTGAAGATGCAATAAAAGATTTTATTTTTTAATTCCGTGATGACTGGCGGGTAAACATCAGTCTGAAGGTGGTCTGGGTAGGAATAAAGTACTAGCCAACGGGTTCGATTTGTTGCCCCGTGAGAGGGGGCTAAATGGTTTCAAAGCCCATAGTAGGCACACGCTTTTTGTACGAATTCGTAAAAGCCAATAACTATTTTTTTGTTTTGAATTGATTAACTTCTATTGTATCAGCAAAACGTTTAACCTACATCATTATGTTCGCATTATGTAATGAGACAGGCGTTTTGTCTAGCGTGAATGAAATTCCTAGCTTATGGAATTATTCATGCGCGCTGGAAAAAGTTTCTCACGTCGAGTGCAATATGATCTATCTGTCTGTAAAGCAGAGGGTAGAACACATTGCATTTGCAATTTTACACCTACAATTTTATGATGACGATTTTCATGCGAACTACATTCGTTCGCACAAGACAGAATTGTAAAATTAGATGTAAGTGCAGAAAATTATGAAATAAATTCAGTCAAGTTTTGCCAATATTGTTGGACACATCGTAGTTTTCATTTAGAGAAAAATTTTCAACAGATCTCCCGATACAGGTATCAGAGAGATTTATGTTAAAATTAGTTAAATTACTAATACTTAACTTTAACAGCTAGTTCAAGCTCATGCACTTGTGCTAGAACAATTATTAAATAGTTTGTTGTCCAGAACATGCACTGGTTCAATAAAGCTGCGGCATAAGGCCATCGCTTAACAAATACGAAGCCAAGGCAAAGCAGCCTTGACTTAAACATTTGGTGACCCCGACGAGATCTTCACACCACAACAAGACATTGGAGTGAAGAATCACAGCACACGAGAGCATCAAAATGGACCGCCTAGCACAGCATTAGACGCGTTCGGCTGCATAAATTGCCGGATTTGTCGTCAATTACAAGAAAGATCTGTTGAGTCACAAGCAAAAGGCTGAATTCTTCGAAGAACGGCTTCGACGAATCGAGGCATCCTGGGATGTATTTGACGAAACGAATGCGAAGATCCGCACACTGGAGGACATGTCAGAGACTCATGCTTACTTTTCAAGTAGATTGTATGAGACAACACAAGCAAACTTCAAACTATTTCAGTCACACTTCAAGGCAAAGCTGCTAGAATTGAGGCATTAACAAGCAAAGGTAGGAGAGCAATCTGACAAGATGGCCCACGCTGAGGAGAGTACTAAATTGCAAACGAATGGCTCATTGATACGAGAGTTACTAAGCTGATAAGACAATACGAAGGATTAGCAAATTCACTGCAATGACTCTTCTCGCGATTGGAACAAGTGGAACAGCATTCACGCCAACTAGATAAATATCAGCAACAAATATGGGAAATCACCACCGATCCTGATCAAAACGGCTTCAACTTAAAGCAGCACGATGGAGATTACTTGCAATAGTGCCAGTTTTGCGATTTGTTTATTCAAATGGTACACAATAAACCTATATCAAACAGCCAAAGGATGTGGTATCTGAAGGCCAACTTGATAGGGGAAGCAAATAAGCTCGTACGCAATTTTGCCATATCAGATGACAACTATGAGTTAGCATGGAAGACTCTAAACGAGCGCTACAGAAATTGACGTCAACTAGTTACCGCACTCCTTCATAAGCTGATAGCCGAACCATCCAATGCAAGTGAAAGGCCTCCAGCAGCAGCAGTGAAATCTTTGTACGACACAGCAGCAGAATGCTAAAGAGGCTTGAAAAATATCGAAGAAAATACGCTAGATTGGGTTCCATTGCTTCTCCACATCTTAATCAAGATGCTCGATAGCACAAACCACACTTTACATGAGAAATCGTTGGCCAATTCACGAGAAATCCATTCATTGAACGATTTTATGGCCTTTTTAGAAGTTTGTTTTCAAGCCTTTGAAGCACTTGGCAACCAAACGAAGCGATTTGACGATCCTCGTAAAAAGAACATCAAGTCTACTAGTGCTGCCGTAACAACCTCTTCCTGTCTAGTTTTTACCCAAGTTCATCCGGTTTACTACTGTTCAAACTTTCCCGTCAAAGAGCTTGAAAATAGTCCAAGCCAAAAAATTGTGCGTGAACTGTTTCCAAGATGGACACAAGGCCGCAAACTGTACGTCACGAGGATGTCAAGATTGTTCCCAGAAACATAATAGCTTTCTGCACTTGGGGACCATTTTCTAGTCCAAACAAACAAAGGCATCAACAGAAAGCTCATCAACAGCGACAGAAGAGCATAAGGCACATCAAAAGAGAGCAGCACTTTCATTAACTACACTTAATAGTCAATGAATGACAAAATATATACTCTGAAATACTGCCATTGTGAAATTGATTGGCAATGATGGGAAAACGGAAGTACGCCGTCGATGGTCCCAAGCCTGCTTGAAAAAGGAGGAGGGAACCCCTTGCTTCCCCAACCCATAGCTTCCACGATTCCTCATCCCAAACCCCCCCAATTAAATGGTAGTAAATGCTTCGGGGTCGCACATTGGGTTCACTGGTTCCCCAATAATGTGACGTTAAATGCCGAGAAACGCTAATAACTGTAAATACATCTACAGCTCTGCTACTAAATCCTACTTACACGTCCTTTGTGAGGGCGTAAGAGGGTGAAGGCGAATCTTCCGCGCCTGATAATGGAATCGACGTATAACCATACCGCCGGAATGGGGGCTGGGTGACGGGCCAGCTCCCCGTCCCTGGGAAACCTTTAAATGTTTCGAAACCTGCAGATGGGCCTCGGAATGGATTCGAATCACGGCGACGACCTCGCAAACGAAAAAAGGACTATGGCATTGGATCCTGGAATGTCAGATCACTCAATTATCCTGGCGCTGTTAAGGACCTTTCACAACAGGCCAGTCAATATCAATTAAAAATACTGGCAGCCCAGGAAACGAATTGGACCGGAAATGACATTCAAGACATGAGATCGCACACAATATTCAAAAGCCGGAAGCCTACTGAAAAACGAGTATTCGGAGTGGCCTTCATTGTGGACAGGGAGTTCAAATCAAACGAAACAAAAATAGTTCTGGGTGGATTCAACACCAAGGTTGGCAATGAGCTATCTCATCGGGGAACGACTGGAGGCTATAGCCTCCTCGATGAAACAAATGACAACGGCCAGCGCCTGATTGACTTTGCATGCAGCAGAAATCTAGTCATACGTTTGACTTTCTTCCCACATCGACGCATTCATAAAATGACCTAGGTATCACTGGATGGCAACACACAAAACCAGATCGATCATGTTCTGATCCAACAACGTTGGGCTTCGAGCATACTTGACGTCCGTACATACCGAGGAGCCAATTGTAACTCAGATCATTACTTGATCAAATTAACCTATCGATAATTCAGCGACGACCAACTCGCTACAAAAATTTGACATCCAAACGGCGTCTGTGGGTGAAAATTTCACGGAGACCCTCGACAACCAGCTGGCTCCCATCTTATCAGACGCATCGTTAAAGATGAGCAACGAGCTCTGGATAAAAGTGAAAGCGGCTATTAGGACCGTGGCAGAACAGACGATCGGACAGCAAGCCCTGCGCAAGAGGAATGATTGGTTCGATGATGAGTCCCAGAATGCGTTCGATAAAAAGAATCAGGCGTACAAAGAATATGTAGGTAGGAAAACCAGGACGAAGAGAGAACACTATAATAATCTCAGAAGACTAGCCAATAAGATAATTAGGATTAAGAAAAGAAAATACTATGATGACCAATTGAGAAGCATAGATGTAAGTTTAGCGAGCAACAACACAAGAGAAGCATACAAAGTAGTGAAAGCCTGAAACGTGATTATCAGCCCAAAACCACGCTTTGTCGTGATGACATCGGTACTATCATCGCTGATGTAACAAAGATTAAGAAAAGATGGGCATCATTTTTCAAGAATCTCCTTAACCCTCCACACAGCTCAAGAACATCGGAGCCTATAGATGTCTGCGGAGAGCTTCCATTGGCCCCACCAACTCTGGATGAAGTTTGTTCGCCATCAAAGCCCGAAAGAATAATAAAGCACCGGGCATCGATGAGATTCCAGTGCAGCTCATCAAATATGGTGGCAGTAGTGTTCATCAAGCTATTCACAAAGTCATCCAGCACATTTGGCATTAAGAACATATGCCAAAAGAGTGGAGCCAATCAATTATATTCCCGATCCACAGAAAAGGTAACAAGCTACAGTTAGAAAATTATAGAGGCATATCACTACTTTGTACGGCTCAAAAAAATATTTTCAAAGATCCTAGCAAACAAAATCGGATCATACACCAACAGAATTATTAGGGAGTATCAGGTGGTTTTAGAACAAGCAGATCGATGATAGACCAATTGTTTACAGTCAAGCAAGCACTTGAAAAATCCTGGGAGTTCAACATAGACGTTCACCAAATTTTCGTAGACTTTAAGCAAGCATACTACAGTATTGATAGTAATACCAAATAATGCTTTGCTTTGGCATCCCAGCACAATTAGTCCGTCTTACCAAAATGACAATGACGTCGACGACCTCCCAAGTCCGCATCAATAACAAACTCATCGACGCCTTTGACACAAATATCGGACTAAAGTAGGGAGATGGGATGGCCCCAATTGCTATTCAATTAGGCTCTGGAGTACGTCATAGGGAAGCTACCTGTCGATACGTGAGGTACATTACTATTCAAGTCGAGCCTAGTAGTAGCTTATGTGGACGACATCAACATTTTGTCACGGCCGTTAACAACGGCCAAAGAACTCTTCCTGAAACTCGACAGCGAAGTAAAACTACTAGGACTACAAATCAATGAAAATAAAACAAAGCTCATGACGCAGTCGAGGAAAACTACCCCAAATACACAAAATATCACACTTGGCGAATGCAGTATCGAAAAAGTTGGCAAATTTGTGTATTTAGGCGCCAAAATGACGAGAACCAGTAATGAAAGAGACGAAATACGCCGAAGAATACAGCTCGCAAATAAAATATTTTTTTTTCAGCTTCGACAATCTTGAAGGCCAGCTACATACACAAGAAAACAAACCTCGAAGTACACAAATCTGTGATAAGCCATGTTTTATGCTATGGGTGTGAAACGTCGACCCTAATCCAAGCATCCGCAAATATATTGAGCGCGTTTAAGCGAAGGGCCCTGAGGCGAATAATTGGAGCGAAGCTAGACAGGGACCAACGGCAAATTCGATACAACCATGAGTTGTATGAAATTTTTAACAAACCGGAGGTCTCAACGATTGTAAAACTGCGGAAGCTACAATGGGCTGGACAGATGAAACGTATGGACGAAAAACGGATACCCAAAAAGGTATTCTTTGAGAGAATTGAAGGCTGTAGACCAGTGGGAAAACCGAGGAAATGCTGGTCTGACTCGGTTAATGCAGACAGTTGTTTGCTGCTCGGATTTCGAAATCGGAGGACGTGGTCAATGGATCGAGCCAGTTAGAAGCGCTTTTTGCAGGAAGCGAAGGCCCGAGAGGGCCTGTAGTGCTACAAAGAAGAAGAAAGAGAAATAGCGCGGCACTCTCTAGCAAAGAGCGCAACAGGTATCATGCCTGCAAAAACACTCACCACTGGATCAGAGACTGGCGGATATGGATATGCAATCCTCAATGCTCCTCCTCTGTACCTGTGCCAAGCGTTTTCAATAGACTTCCTTACTGAGAGCGGTGCCCCATATTGCTGCTCCGTAGAGTAGCACTGACCTTACAGTACTGATCAAGAGGCGTCTCCTTGACGGGATAGGTCCCCCTACGTTGGCCATAAATCGACTCAGAGCTACTACTCCCGAAGCAGCCTTCTCAGCCGTTGCCCTGATTTGCTCAAAGAAACTCAACTTCTTGTCGATCAGTAGCCCCAAGCATTTCACCGCTGGTTTCCATTAGATTAGTATGTCTCCAATATTGTTCATTTTCACTCTAGGGATTCTCTTTTTTGTCAATATGACCACTTCTCCTGACTGAATCTAGACAACGCTTTGGCCCTGACTGAATCTGGCGTACGCTTTTGACAACGAGCTGGAATTGATATTTGGGGCTGGCGAATATTATGGTTTAGACCTAGTTGCTTTACACGGTAGTTCCAAGGGAACACTCGTGCGTGAATGGATCCAAATCAGCAATCATGTCATCTCCGTCCAGGTAAAACTTTCGCAAGCCTTGAAGTACGTTCAAAGCTCGCACGATTGGTTTGGTGGTGTAGGTTTGGTTGAGACGTACTTCCAAATAGTACTGGGCTGGTTCTGAGTACTTGTCCCCATATGTGCTTGTACCAACACTCGCATGGCCTCCTTGCTGTGCATAGATAACCATGGGAATAAAAAGGTGACTACTCACATGAACAGAGATAACGGGGGAACCAATAAAACTGGAGCAACCAAAATACTAAAAAACCCAAAAAAAAAAGAAAGCAAAAATAACAACAATGACGACGCAACCTGCAGTAGCCGCCACGATGTTTACAGCACAGCACAAAAACGACGATGAATACAATGACAGTAAAGATGGAGGAAGTAAGGAAATTATCAGACAGTCTTGTCCAGGCTGAGATTTCTGCGGCGTTCGGGCGCAGCAAAAAATGACGCAAATGCCAGAGCATCCTAAAAAGAAAGAGCGGGAAACTTTGCAGGACCCGCCATTAATTCGAGCAATGAGGAAAATATAAAGAATATCAAGGATTCGATGGTTATTGCAGTGATCGCTACTGAAGTGACCCAAGCAAGGGTCTTAAATCCTGAAATAACAAACAACCATCCTGGAGTCCACAAAGAGATTACGGCAATAAAAAAGGGGGGACCAAGCCAATAAGGCGCTGTAGTGTGATTTCATCGCCACTGTCAAAAATGTGGCAGAAGTACTGTACTCGAAAATGGAAACCGATAACCCTTCCCAGGTACATGATCGTAAAGTACATTTGCCGCCCAGCGACATGAAGTAGAAAGACTAATCCGAAATGCGTGAGATGTCTTAAAAAGAATAAAATCTGCTCCTTGAAATAGAGGAGCTCCTGGACCACATAGGGCATTATTGGAGGAGCTATTTAAAGGCTAAAGAGGACCAGCAGGCCGATAAGAGCAAAAGGCTAAAAAAGCGCTGCAGGCAAAATCTAAAGGGCATATGCAGATAGCTCCACTAACAAACATCAATAAAAGAATGGCGTCTAGCCCAATTGAAGGAGATCAGGATAAAAAAAGGAAAGAAGAGGCACTTGATGTATGTGGAACGCCAGATCAGGGGTTCCAGATAGTGACAAAGGAAGCGAAAAAAACCGCTAAGAAATTCCTTCAAAAAGTGCCAGAAAATAAATTCGTACGGACGCCCAACAAGAAAAAAGACCTGCTGTGAAATAGGTGAGTGAGAAGCCCCACCGAAGATCCCGGCAGCAGGCACTGCTTGCAAAACCCCAAGATGGCTGATCCTACACGGAGATGCTGCAGGATATCAGGAGAAATGGAAAGCCCGAATACACAAAAACTGCCATTAAAGCAGTACGACCAATGCGGTCACGCCACATCCTGGTCAAATTTGGAGCAGAGGGTGTGTTTGAAACCTCGTTCGTGAAGACCTGCTGTGATAATTTGGTGATCGGTTCAGAGTTCGCAAATGCTGACTGTTGCGTGGTCGTGTTAAATTTCTCAGGTGGAATCTCTTTCATAAAGGAACTCAAAACAGTCATTTCCTCGTTAAGTGATGTTCGAAGAGTGACTTCTTTGGTTTCTATAATGCAGTTGGTTGCTGTGCATATTATTCCTACATCTTTCAATACGATTTCCTGCCGCTGGCCGTTGCAGATTAAGTGTGCTGGAACTGGAAGATCGGCAATAAAAAGCCATGTGTTCTTCATCCTAAGCTTTTTCCATAATGTACGGTTGCTCTTTGTGCTAAATGTGGGGCACATGATTCGGTTGTGCCTGTTGTAGATCTCACTCAGGATGCAGTTAGGTTTTGTCATCATATTCGTGGTCGTACCAGGCGAGCATATTAGTAGTTCTTCCTCGGACTTGCATGCTTCTAGTTTTTCCTGGTTCAGAGTGAAATAAACTTGACGATCAAAGTTTACCGCAATTGTGGGAGGTCCTGCATCAATCATGATGTAACAATGTGCATGCTGCTTGTGTGGAACAGAAGTTACGTGGATAAGGTCGTAACTGATGTTCTCAATTATCGTGAAATATCCATAAACTGCGGCTCCCTCCTCACTTCGTTCTAGGTGTATACGTTGTTGAGGGCTTCGTAGTATTTCGAAAGCGAAGCCGATTTTTTGTTTAGTACTTTGTATCATAGTGTTGATGGTATTTATTGTAATGAAATTAAGGATGTTTTCATGACCATATAGCGCTCTCGTTAATTTGGAATACTTCAAGCTTATTTCATCGTAATAATCCATTGCCATAAGATATGCTGATATTACTTGAATGCCTAGTCTGTTGTGATCGATTTTTGCGTACCATATTCTCATTTCGTTGACAGTATCGATTACTTGGTTCAATTTTTCTCCGAGATTCTTTAGTTTTATCATAGTTATATTATTCGACTGTGATATTTTCGTGTTTAAGAGTATGCCTTGATGATTCACAGTTTTGAGGATATCTCGTTGGTTTTCTTGCAAAGTATCTATAACCGTATAAACTTCGTCGTTAACACCAAAAACGGCAATGAGGAGCTTGCCGAATAGGCCTCTTTTTTGCCTGGAGTTTGGAATAGCCTTGATTTCTCGGATATGGCTCAGTATTTCAGCCTGTTTTGCCGCCATGCGTTGTACCAGTGTATCACAGTGTGTTATTCCTGATATGTCTCTTGTCTGATAACACATGTTCTTGACCTCTTTCAGGGTAGATATAACACTTTCTTCATCTTGTAGAGTTGTGTTCATGGGAAAATTTACTTCTAATCGGAGATTCCCACGTAAGACATGAACATTGCCCAGTCTTTCAACGTAGAACCCTCCTTTAGGTCTGATAACATCGTAGTTGGTGTTCGTAGAATTCGCCAGACCCAGTGTTAAAAGGGAAAATACAAGAAGGGCTAGATTCATAAGTTTGGTTGCCCAGGTGCAAGTAGCAATTCTTATTTTCTTTTTGGGACGCTGGTTTGTTTTTAGTTGGTGCGATTCGTCGCAT
The DNA here is from genome assembly GCA_963969285.1 of Odontomyia ornata. Classification (NCBI taxonomy): domain Eukaryota; kingdom Metazoa; phylum Arthropoda; class Insecta; order Diptera; family Stratiomyidae; genus Odontomyia; species Odontomyia ornata. The sequence goes on from OZ017742.1 coordinate 251,819,171, forward strand.
TTTCGCTTCTTAGGATTGGCTTGAAGAGGTGTATATTGAGGCCTGGTTTGAACGAGCAAAGCTTGAAGTCTGGCTTGAACAGGCTTAGATGGAGGATCGACTCGTTGCTCATCATATGATGCGACGTGAGCTTGGTTTTTTTTAGACCTTTGAGTTTGCTTCGCTGCACTATCTTCGGAGATCTCGACAGGAAGACGACAGAGGTTGACGATAGCGACCTTCTTGAATTTGTTGCCATTATATCTAACCGTTACTGTTCGTACTTTGCCATCCGTTCCTGGTTGAACTTCATGAATTCGTGCGAGTGGCCATTTGGTTGGTGGCATATCTCGTTCTTTTATAAGAACTAATTCCCCAATTTTTATGTTTTCTTCGTATTTAGTCCATTTCGTACGTCGTTGAAGAGTGTGCAAATATTCATTTATCCATCTATTCCAGAATGTTTGATGCATTCCAATGAGCATCTACCAACGTTCATGTAGAGTTTTCTGTAATTTATCCGGCTCTGGTAGAGCTAATAATGGTCGGCCAATCAAAAGATGACCAGGTGTCAAAGCTTCCAAGTCATTTGGATCGCTGGATTGGGGTGTGATCGGTCTCGAATTGAGGCAGGCTTCTATTTGACATTATATCGTAGAGAACTCTTCAAAGGTTGGAACTATCTTGGCCTCGTCAAATATTCGTTTGATATGTCCTTTGACTGACTTCACTCCAGCTTCCCACAGACCCCCAAAATGGGGTGTAGCAACTGGTATGAAACTCCAGGTGACTCCATCTTTGGCTGTTATTCGTGCTAAATCACTTGTGGATCTTTCAATGGCTTCTTGGATATCTTTATCCATTTGATTACTTCCTCCGACAAAATTCGTTCCATCATCGCTAAATATTTCCTGACAAAGTCCTCTTCGACTGATGAAACGCTTAAATGCCGCCAAAAAGGCTTCCGTTGACAGATCACTTACAAGCTCCAGGTGGATAGCTTTTGTCACCATACAGGTGAACAGGGCGATGTATCCTTTGAGGATCACTGATCCTCTTCCTTTAGACATTCTTGTGCTAAAGGGTCCCGCATAGTCTACGCCACAGTGTGAGAATGCGCTTGATGGAGTGATGCGTACGGCTGGTAGGTTACCCATTAGTTGCTTATTAGCTCTGTTTGCAAATCTACAGCAGGTTATGCAACGATGGATCTCGTATCGGATAACCTTTTGATCATTTACTATCCAGTACCTCATCCGTAGATAATTTTGAACGAGCCGAGGTCCTCCATGATTGGTCTTCTTGTGTGCTTCCCTAACAATTAGGTAGGTTATATGGCTACGTTGCGGTAGTAGAATAGGGAACCTCGCATCTTGCGAAATGTTTGCATTCCGGAGTCTTCCTCCCACTCGAAGGATTCCTAATTTGTCTACAAAAGGATTGAGTGATCGTATTTTAGCACTGGCACCTTTGTTTGCCTTTAAATCAGCTATGTCTTGAAAGAACTCTTGTTGTTGAATGATAGAGATGATTTTGAGATGTGCATTTTGGAGCTCATTGGGTTGTAAGATGCCTATTCTCTTTCCATCACGTGGTCTCCTACAATTGTGGGCGAATCTGAGGCAGAGACTAAAGATTCTTGTCAATTTTTTTATACTGGAATAGCGTTCCAGAAGTTCGACTTCTTGTTTTGTTGTGCATGTTGATGCTATTTTAATCGGGGCTTCAATGTTAGTGGTTTGTAGTAACCAAGCTGGACCACTCCACCACAGTTTATGACTGCGCAATTCTTTCGGATTTATTCCTCTAGAAGCACAATCAGCGGGGTTTTGCTCCGATCTCACATGATTCCATTGCCACTTTCCACCATCTAACGTCTGTACCTTGGAGACTCTGTTCGCGACATATGTTTCTAATGAAGATGGTTCCTTCCTCAGCCATGCTAATGTTATCGTCGAATCACTCCAAGCGAAAATTGGAACGCTTGCTATATTTATAGAGTTGATAGTCTGATGAAGTAGGTTGGAAAGAAGTACTGCTGCGTTGAGCTCAAGTTTTGGAAGCGGTATTTCCGACTTCATGGGTGTGACCTTGGTTTTTGCACAAAGAAGTGTTGTGTTGATTAAGCCGGTTTCATCAATTGATCTGCTGTATACAACTGCGGCGTATGCTACCTTTGAGGCGTCACAGAAGCCGTGAAGCTCTAATTTAGTATTGGAGGTATAGTGGATCCAACGTGGGATTTTTAAGCTTTCTAGATGCTCTAAACCTGCTTCAAGCCAGTTCCATCCATTTATAATCTCCTCAGAAGGCTCTTCATCCCAATTTACTCCCGTCTTCCATACGCCTTGCATTAGCAATTTCGCCCTTATAGTAACGGGTGCTAGCCATTGAAGCGGATCATATATGGTAGCGATATTTGATAAAAGCCTGCGTTTTGTCAATTTTCCTCTGCTTTGGAACTTGGGAACCTTAAACTGGAGTTCATCTTGACATGGATTCCAATGAATTCCTAGTGTTTTCAGAGAGGTATCCTCGGTTATTCGAAACATTCCCTTTTCTCTTGCATCTTCAGGGATTGTTGCCAGTAGCTCTGCATCATTGCTAGCCCACTTTCTGAGATTGAAACCACCCTTTTTGAGCAGGTCCGTAATTTCTTTTTGTAATTTTTGTGCTTCTTCTTTTGAGTCCAAACCACTAAGCATATCATCAACATAGAAGTCATTCTGAAGCACGTTGGCTGCATGTGGATAGTTTTTGCCTTCATCTTTTGCCAGCTGGACGAGACATCGTACAGCCTAAAATGTGGCACAGGCTGTACCGTAAGTGACAGTGTTCAATCGATATTCATCAATAGTTTGTGTTCTATCGTTTCTCCAGAGGATCCTGTGATAGTCTCTATCCTGGCTTGACAGAATGATTTGCCAGAACATCTTCTCAATGTCCGCAGTATAAACATATTTATGCTTTCTCCATCGTAGCAAGATCTGGGCTAAGTCTTGCTGTAATTTAGCTGCAATATATAACAAATCATTCAGGCTGGGTCTCTCTGAGGTTTTGCGGATGCATCAAATACGACTCGAAGTTTTGTTGTAGTACTATCCTCCTTTAGTACTGGGTGATGTGGCAAGTAGAAAACGCTTCTGTTGTCACCGGTGTAGGGATTTACCTTTTCCATGTGGCCGAGTTCAAGATATTCTTGCAAAAATTTTTGATATTGTTTTTTCAATTCTGGAACTTTTTCTAGCCTTTTCTCGACTTGTTTGTATCTTATTAAAGCTTTAACTCTAGATTCCCCAAGTGGTGTTGCATCGATTTCGTCTTTAAATGGAAGCTGGACTACATATCTTCCTTGATTGTCTCTTTCGTGAGTTACTTGAAAATGTTCTTCGCATCTGACCTCAGAAGGTGAAGGCTCCCTTTCGCTAATGTCGTTGCCCATCTCAAAGAACCTTTCCACCGATTTGTGGAATTCGGTCTTTGAGATGCAGGATATCATATTGGCTGTACTCCTTTTAGTCTTGGACATAGTTTTGCCTGACAAAATCCAACTAAGCTTCGTCTTTTGGGCTAATAATGGTTCTTCCTTCCTTAGGCCTTCATCGATTATCTCTTCAAGGATCATATCTATTCGTCCAGGGGAGGCAAAACAAGGATCCGCTAACTTAAGTTCTGGGACTTTGCTACATCTAGGTAGCTCTACTAGGTCTTCCGGCAAGTTTGTTGTGAGCCTGGGCATAATTAATGCTTCTACTAGGGTAGTAAATGCTGATCGAAAATGCGGGGTTATCGTTACGTATACTTTTCCGCGTATGGTCGTTGATCCCTTTTCACCAATACCTGTAACAGTAGCCAGGACGTTTTCAGTTTCTAAGCGTAGCCTCTTTGCTGCCTTTGAGGTAATGAAAGATGTCTGGGATCCTTGATCGATGAGAGCGCGCAACGGAATTCTTTCTCCAGTGCTCGATAGTACATTTATGAGAGCTGTAGGAAGTAGTACCTTGGTGTTAATTTCTTTGCCATTTGTTTTTGTTGATAATCCCTCATAGGCTTCATTAGTAGCAATATTGGAAGACACCGTTTTAACCTTGGGAAAATGCAGAAGTGTATGGTGCGGTTTGTTGCACTCGAAGCATCTATGTGTGCTTTTACATTTTATGCTTTTGCCGTGAGTCAAGCAATTATAGCATAATTTATTCGATGAAATGAATTTATAGCGATCGTCTGCGGAAAGTCCTTTGAATTTTTCGCCACGGTATATAAAATGTTGCTCTTTGCAATATGGACATGCTGGTTTTGTCGTCGTATTGAACGCTCGCTTTTTAACGTGCTGCTCCTGGACTTGAGGTTTGATCGTCGTTAAGACTTCATGTCTTTTTAATAGGAAATTATAGAGCTGTTGTAATGATGGCATTTCCTTATTGTTCGGTAATGTATTTTCAAACAGGCGAATGCTCTCAGAATCGAGTTTTCGCATAGCAATGCGTATGATGATCGGATCCCACTGATCTGTATTATGTGACAAATTTTTAAGCGCAGCTAAACAGTTACGCAGAACATTAAATAGGTTTATTATGTCAGTTGCGCTCCTGTGTTCAACTATTTTTATATCGAAAATGGAGTCAAGGTATGCCATAGTCATTCTTTTGCTGTTTGAAAAGCGTTCTTGTAGCATCATAATGGCCATCTCATAATTCAATGCATCTAGCTGCAGATGCGACACAGCATTTTTTGCCTCTCCTTCTAAATAGCTTAAAAGATATTGCATCTTTTGGATGGGTCCTAGATTGTAGTTATTATGTATAACTGTCCTGAATAAATTGAAAAACCTTCTCCATTCTTTGAAGTCGCCATTAAACATCGGAATGGTTATAGCAGGTAGCCTTGGAAGGTTGCTTGGTTGAAAATTATATCGGTAGGCAACCGTTGGCATCGATTCAGTTGGATCGTTAGAAATGAGCAGTGGATCGTTTGGAGCCGTCGGCAGAGACGCTGCCGTTGGTCTAGTAGTTGACGTTGTCGGCATTGGCATTTTTGTTGATTGTTCATCAGGTTTGAAAGTTGGAATCAGAAGTGTCTGACCTACGGTGTATATGCTCTTTGTTTTGTCGAATTGTTGCCTTGTTGCCTCATACAAACGTTTCTCTAAATACTGGTGAGAGGGTGCAAGTGTTGATTGCAATTCAACGTGATTTAACTTGAATCTTTCCCAGAGGCTTTCAATAATCCCCAGTTTCTTATTAAAGTACTCCACATCTTTCCGAGATGTGCTGTCCTTTTTAAAGTTCCTCTCTAGATCTTCGAGAGACTCAGCTATACGCTGCTGATCCTCTAGAAGCGTATTGACCTCCATATTGAATATCTTAAGCGACTGAAATGAGTTCCAAAGGTGCTCGTGAGCTGCAGTCAGGAACTAAAAAGTCTGGAACCTGAGTGCCGCTAAATCCCAGTGGACCTTTCATGGAAACCCGAAGGATTCTCTTGCAGTGCAGTCAGGAACAATTGGCTAGTAACCTGAGTGCCGCTGAACCCTAAATGATAATTCCAAGAGACCACCGTATATCGCAGTCAGGAACAATAGATTCGGAGCCTGAATGTCAAAATATCCCTACAATCCAAGGATGTCTGTGTACCGCAGTCATGAATGATAATTTGAGAACTAGAGTGCTGCCACGATTCAGAGGAAGTCCTTATTGTTGGGAACGGTGCCCAGGATAAAACGCAGCAACCAATGGAAAAACGGATTGTATGCAGTTAGGAACTATATTGAACCTAAGTGCAAACGATATCCGGCTCGACGGACCAATGTTTCGATGCAGGAAGGCTTCCTGTGAACCGAAATAGTGTAAAGGATTATTCCTCAAAAAACCAGCCACACCAGCTGTTATTGAGGAGTTTTAGGAACGTTTAATACACTCAATGGTTGTAGAATGTATCAAACTAGGGTAGATTGGGAAACTGGGAGATTAAAAAAGGAAAGCGCTCGTGTTATTGCTGTTGATAATATGACAAAAACTGATACTTTATTGATTCATTCAATTGTATTTATAATACATTTTCTTATAAAAAATTAAATTGCTTGGAAGAATGTGCAAGCCAGCATTCATGTAAAATTACATTGATCGCATAATTGTGCAAGCTAGTATTTAGATTTGAAAACCATTGAGGTGAACGATTTCTACGTTAGCATTTATTTATATTGAGAAGAATTAAGGTGAATGAATTTTACGTTAGCATTTATTTATATTGAGAACAATTAAGGTGAATGAATTCTACGTTAGCATTTATTTATATTGAAAACAATTAAGGTGAATGAATTCTATAAAAATTATATGGAAAAAAATTGCACCATAGGTAATATGCTATTCAATATGAACTTGATTAATTCTGCTGGCTTGTATTTTACTTAGTCTAGGATTTTAACCTAAGTCAATTGGTGCTGTACCTTGTTCAGGAACTGAAAAGGGTGCCAATGAAGAAGCATTTTGCCACGCGGTAAAGCAAGTTCTCGGCAAAGGTGCAACTAAAGCCTCACTCAAGCTGATGGCAGCGATCAAAACAAGAGACATTGACTGCCACAAACCTGCCCGAGGTAGAAAAGGCCATCAAAAGGGAGTTCTCTAGGGGTGCATGACCATCGTTTACTTGACCGAAAATAACGCCAAAAAATTTCTGAATATGGCCAGAATAAGAGGACCCTACTCTGCAGGATATGGCAAAGAACATCGCCTCTTTAATGCTTCAAATGCCTTGACTATTCTCACACCGCACAAATTTGCAAAGAGCCCGATGGGAGTTTCAAATGTCACAAATGCGGTGAAATGAAACATGAAAGAAAATAGTGTACAAAGGAGGCACACTGCATTCTTTGCAAGAATGCTGATCTTTGACCGGGTCTTGGGTACGTCTTGGGATCAAGAAAATGCAGGGTTTTCCAAGAAGCCCCACCTTAGGCAAAATCAGAACCTTGATGACACGCATCCTGCAGCTAAACCTACACTGTATCTCAATCGCCTAAAATCTGCTTGAGCAGTTTGCGAGGAACATGAAAGCCGACTTTATGCTGCTGATTGAGCAACACTATAATAAGAGTTTGTATCATGGCATTCTGATGAAACTGGTACTTCTGCCATCTGAGTTCGGCACAGTGATTTCCAGGCTGAGGGCGGTGGACGAGGGATGGTTTTGTGTGAGTTCGGTGCTCAGGCACCATGTTCTTTAGCTTGTACCTAAAACCAAACGAATCGATATCATCTTTCTAAAGCACTGTCCCGAAAGGATACAGCAATGTGCTCGTTGAGGAGATTTCAACGCTAAAGCAATCGAATGAGGCATGCCTCAAACAGATCCACGGGGAAAATAAATCCTAGCAGTTGTGGCCAGGAGGCTTTTATCGTACTAAACACTGGAAACGTGCCAACTTCTCGCCGTATTAGCTGTCAAGGAACCATACCTGACGTGACATTCGCCTCGAAAGCCAACGTATGGAGGTTACACAATTGCAGAGTACTAGAGGACTACTCAGCCAGTGATCATCAGTGCATTCTGCTTGATATAAGTGCTGCTGTCTCCCAACGGCCGTGCTCTTGACCTTCTAAAATTGGGTGGAACATTGGAAGGATAGACGTCGAGAGGTTCTTCGTGGCACTCACAGCAGGTACTCCACTGCAGGGAGATTCGCAGGGGACAAAAGAACTGGCATCCTAGGAATGGTGAACTCAAGTATGAGCATCATTACGACTGCTTGCAAAGCGTCTATGCCCCGTCAAAAACCCTAGCACAGCAAGCCCTCAGTGTACTGGTGGTCAACTGAAATCGCTGAAAAGCTAAGGAAGTGTCACAAGCCTCGGCATGAGGCTCAACGGGCACGGAACCGTGACGAGGCATGCAACCTGGCAGCAGCATAAAAGTCGGCCAGGAAATGCCTTCGCTGGCAAGATCTGGTGGACAATGTGAACAAGGATCCGTGGGGCCTTGGCCACAAGCTAGTAATGTTGAAACTTTGTGTCCTACAGGCACATAGCATGTATTATGCAGAAAAGGTGGAAGAAGTAGTGCGGGCACTCTTCTCTATCCATCCTGCCCGTGTTGACGCTATCTATGGTGAAACAGCAGTCGCGTGTCCACTCTTCGCGCAGCCGTAACTGGAAGAAGCGATCTTTTCACTGAAAGCGGGGATAGCTCCAGGTCCAGATGGTGTTCAAGCTGAGGTATTACAACTTGTCTACCACCAATGTCGTGACTTGCTACTCAGCACATTCCACGATACGATGGAAAGTGACGACATTCGTCTTGATCAGCAAGGTGAAGGGGAATCCCAGATTGCCATCTGCATATCGCCCGTTATGCATACTAGTTACTACTGGAAAAGTACAAGAGAAACCCATCAAGGGAAGACTTCAGAAGTATCGGCTCTGAGTCGACTTATGGCCAACGTAGGGGAACCCAGCTTATCAAGAAGACGCCTCTTGGTGAGTACTGTAGGGTCAGTGCTACTGTGCGGAGCAGAAATATGGGGCAACGCTCTCAATAAGGTGGTATACCGAAAATGCTTGGCATAGGTACAGAGAAAAGGAGCACTGAGGGTTGCAGAGTTATTGCAGCCATGATTTCTGTTGCCCTCCTTGTTAGAGGGCACCGCATAATTTACCTACATCGAAACGAGGATGTGAGGGAGATGGTTGTCCTTGAAGAGACATAACGTTCACTCAACGATTGGCAACAGTCTTGGGTGAATTGCACGAAGGGAAGGTGGACTGCCTGCCCCATCCCGGACGTGATACAGTAGCTGAATCGGAGGCATGGTGAGACTGAGTTCTATCAAACCCAGCTTTTGTGCGGGCATGGGTGTTTTCAGTCTTACCTGCACAAAATTGGTAAGTCGCAGTTCCCCAAGTGTCAGTTTTGCCCAGAAGAGGAAAACAATGCCTACCACACAATTTTTGCGTGCACAAAATGAGACAGGCCATGAAGGGACCTCTACAAAGAGACGTGAGAGCTCACCCCGGATAATATAGTCGCGGTGATGCTCGAACCGCTTGACAAATGGAACCAGGTGGCACATTATGCTCGGGACGTCCAAAAAATAACAGGGAACCACAGCAGCTGGGGGCGTTGTGGCAGGGGGATCACTGGCCTGGCAATTCCTCTTCTCCTCTCCCTTCCCATATGAAGAGGGATTTCCCAGCTTGGAGGCGTCTCACGGCGTAGCAAAACGAGGTCTGGCCCGAAGTGATGTATCAAACAGTTCCAGGCTGGGTTCTCGGGATGACAGGGGAGGTATTTTGTGCGTAGTGCAGTTGCCTTCGAGCCAATGACATTCACCTCCCAACCATAAAAAAAGGGAAGAATCAGTGACAAAATTCATGCTACTGGGGACCTATCTCCTCGGCAATATGGCTTTAGAGCAGGACGTTCCACATTTGATGCTATTGTAGAAGTGGTGAGTGCGGTCCAAAAAGCGGAGGCATATAGCTACATGAAGCGATGGATCGTCCTGTTGATGACACTCGATGTCAGGAACTCCTTTAACTCCACTAGATAGGTGGATATTCCGGATACGCTGGAAAACCTTTTCAAGCTCCAGAATATCTGATGTGGCTTTTGAGGGACTGCCTAAACGACCGAAGCCTGCTTTATGACACGACAAAGGGCCAACAAAAGATGGAAGTTACATCGGGTATTGCCCAGGAATCTTTCCTTGGTCCGGACCTGCGGAACGTGTCTTACGACGGGCTACTAAGACTGGAGATAACAGATGAGTTGCACTTGATCGGCTATGCGGATGATGTTGCGGCTCTGGTCACGTGAGAGGCTGGAAAACTGCTCGCGGGCTCAGTTAAGCACTGGAGAAAACCGAAATTGGTATCTTGATAAAAAAAAAGAATATCTAGAGTACGGATCAGTATTGGAGACATATTGATTGAGCCGAAGCCAGCGGTGAAGTACTCACCGACTCAAACATGAGCCACATTTTTTGCGTGCACAAAATTGGACCAATTGCAAAGGGACATCTACAGGAAGATGGGAGAGCTCATCGCCAATAGTATATTCACGAAGGTGCTCGAATCAGTTGACAAATGGAACCAGGTGGCGCATTATGTTCGAGCATTCCTAAAAAATAAAAGGGACTCACAGCAGCCAGGGGCGTTGAGGCTGGTGGATTGCTTGTCTGGCTATTCCTCATCCCCTCTCCCTTCCCGCTAGTAGTAGGATCGTTCAGCTTGAAGGCGCTCACGGTGTAACAAAACGATACCTGGCCCAAATTAATGTGTCAAACGGTTCCAAGCTGGATTCTTGGGTTGACAGGGGAGATGTTTATGGGTAGTCCAGTTGCTTTCGAGCATGAGAGTCCCATACTTTATGCTTAAATGACATTCACCAAAAAAAGGTTCACAACTTTCTCAGGCAACGCTATCACTAATCGAAAAAATCAATTCAATTTGTTCATTTCACTTGGTTCAATAAATAGTAACGGATACAAAATTACAAACTTTAATCTATTTACGAGGAATGTGGCCCCGAGACGTTATCGCTGCTGGATACTGTCCACTTTCCCACCAGATGTTTCGCCGGTCGGAAACGATGCTACTAAAGTTCTAGCATTGCTCCCGCCGTGAATAAATGATAGTAGAATTCACTAGAAGACCTCCTTCAATCTCATTAGCTATACGTCAACCTGTCAAGCTTCACACCAGTTACTACGTCCTCCACTATCAAAGAAAAAAAGTAACCGGCAAGTAACTTTGCCTTGCATAAATTCCACGTTACCATCGCAAAACGCTCCACTCGTAAAACAGCCCTTAGCCTTCACTCCAAGGTTCCATTACACCTCGCATCCTCCGAGAATTACATTGATGGCCATCCCGGGGGAATCGATCCTTCATTGCGGTGAATATTGCGCGCGTGTAACCATCAGTGTTTGTTTAAATGCATGCATTTAGCATTGGCGGCAACCAGTTGGTAGTGATGCTGTTTGGTGCATTATCGCGCAGTTATTGCACTGTTGAGTACTTTCCGTTTCTCTCTTACTGCGAGAAGAATGTCAACTACAGTGATCGATTGCACTCGATGTTTGTATTTACTCCCAAGGCCATCATCGCAGATTAATTGGAATTGCGTTTATTTTTATCCGTCCGGAATTGTTTTTTGCGGCCAGTTTTCTTTAAATAATAATCCGCAGATTGTATGCGACGCGTGTCCCCGAAAAAATTGCAAGTGGTGGAGCTGCAAAGTAGGGAATTAAGTCATCCCTCCATATCTTGGTGAACAGTTGTCAGGATGATTCAGTGGGGAGGAACAATGGATGTGAATAATAACAAAAAGAACAAAAATATCAATTAAACAATTTATTTGGCAATCAATTCACGGCGGATGGTGGACCTCGACTGCCTCATGTCGAATGACAGTATCGTCATGTCCGTGATGTTCGGTGTGCTTACACTGACAACTCGGCCATTCCTGCATCAGAATCGTCCTCGATTTCGTCACTGCTGTCTCCGTCATTGGTTTCTTCATCGGTTTCGATTTCCGGTGATTTTGAACACCACGGTCGGATCTTGTCAACGACGTAAACTGAACAAAACGGCTTTTGTGAAATTCGTAAACCTGGTATATCCTCGATAAGGTACCGGTCTTTGCCAAGAATACGGGCGATTATATAGGGTCCCTTAAATTTGGGTTCCAACTTTCGACTCTCCCCAGTCGAAACAGCTTCGTTCTCAATGAGTACAATATCGTTAATCATATATTCTTTGCGCGAAGAATGCTTTTTGTCGGAACGTTCCTTCCAACGCAGCCGCTGATTTTCAATATTCTCCAAAGCTGTATTTCGTTTAGTTGCTAGGTCCACGAGTACTGGTTCTAATTCGTTTTTGTGAATAAACTCGTCTTGCAGAACTGAGATAAGACTATTATTTGTCACATCTCTGAGTGTAAAATCGAATATGATTTCGTTTGGACTGAATCCAGTAGTATTATTCCTCTGCGTATTTATACTCCATTGCAGCGCGGGTAGTAAATCGTCCCAATCGTTTTTATTTTCGGCGGACAGATAAGACAATATGGTTTCGTTTGCACGCTCCACTTGTCCGTTTGCACGCGGAGTACGGACGGCAGTTTTGATATGAGTAATTTCATGTGACTTGCAGAACGCAGCAAATTTTCGCGACACAAATGCGGAACCACGGTCGGTTATGATTCGCGTAGGCAAACCGAAATAGCTCGTTAGATCAATTAAAATGTTAATCACGGGTCGCGTAGAGGTATTTCGGACGGGTTTTGCCACTAGATATTTCGAAAAAGGATCGGAAATTGCAACTATATACATATTGCCCCTTTTGCTACGTTTGAACGGTCCAAGGTGGCCGATATGCAATTGACGGAATGGTATCGGTAACATCGATTCCGTATATAAACGTCCTTCAGGCTTTCTTGAACGCGATTTATTGTCGCAGCAATTAAGACACGAGTCTTTATAGCCTTTTACAACTTTACGCATTTTAGGAAACCAATAATTTTGTTGGATGCGCCCCATTGTCTTTTCAACCCCGAAATGTCCGTAATTATCGTGAAAACTTTGTACTACTTGTAGTTTGACGGATTTTGGTATCACTAATTTTAGCTGCTCGTTAACGTTTCGATACAAACGGAAATCTTTTAGTTCATATTCACTTTTGATTTGTTTAACACGTTCATCTTTTATTTTATTTTGAATAACGTTCACTATGTGCCGGAGTTGATCGTCTTTCAACTGCATAGTATAAATCCAATCGTCTGATCTATTTGTTATAGTCATGACGAGTCCTGCAACTTCAGGATCTTCGGGCGGCAGCTCGGGAGCTCGGCTGAGTGCATCGGTATGTGCAAGTCGTCGTCCGGGTTGGTGCACAAGCTCAGCATCGTATTCAGTCAATCGTAATATCCACCTGGCAATACGAGGGATCATTTCGGTTTTCGTCTTCATATGCGTTATCGCTGAACAATCGGTAACTACGCGAATGGGACTGCCTAGAACATAAACACGAAATCTGTCTAGACTCTCGACCACAGCGAGCACCTCAAGCTCGTAGCTGTGATAACGGCTTTCGGCTTCGGAACAATGGCGGCTATAGTAAAAGACGGGTTTCCAATTCTTTCCACCATCGACTGCAGTAATACACCAGCAAGTCCGACTGTACTTGCGTCAGTGTGTATTTCGTGTCCTGCGTTGATATCGAACAGCGCCAACACTGGTTCGTTGCATAGAATCTCCTTGAGTTTCTGGAACGATTTGGATTGGTCACTTCCCCATAGAAAGTGCTTCGATCCCTCCGTGTATTTTCTCAGCAGTTGAGTGATCGGTTTCGAAATCAGCGAATAATTTAGTACGAATTTTCGGAAAAATCCTGTGAGTCCGAGAAATCGTCTCACTTTGGTTACATTCCTCGGTGCTTCAAAGTTCTTTATCGCGCTAACCTTTTGTTCTCCCAGTTTTATGCCTTCATTGTTGACAATATGTCCCAAGTACTCGATTTCGTCGGCAAGAAAACTGCACTTATCAAGTCTCATTGTTAATCCGTAAGATTTCAAAAGTTCTAAAAATTTTCGGAGTGACGATAGACCAGTCTCTATGTCTTTGCTCGGTAGAACTATATCGTCCAAATACGCAATCGCTTCTCCGGGCCCCATTTTTGAAATGATCTTGTTTATTAAGCTTTGAAAAACTCCCGGCGCGTTCACCAGACCAAAAGGCATGCGATTGTACTCATAATGTCCATTATGAGTAACGAAAGCGGTGTACGGTTTCGACGTTTCGTCCACTTCGATTTGATGGTAGCCCATCCTTAGATCAAGCGTGGTGTAATATTTGTTACCTGCTAATTTAGCAAACTGATCCTCGATATTCGGCATAGGGAAAGGTTGCTTAATAGTTTTTGCATTTAATTGGCGATAGTCCACGCATAAACGATTTTCGCCGTTTTTCTTCTCTATGAGAACGATAGGCGAAGCATATGCGGATTCCGATGGACGTATAACATCGGCGGCGAGTAGTTCGTCTATGATGTTTTCGACGGCTTGTCGTTTTGCATATGGGAGTCGATATAGTCGTTGTGTAACCGGTTCGCGTGTGTTCAACGATATTGCCATCTTTACAGCCGAACATTTTCCCAATCCGTGTAAATTTGTTGCAAAAAGTGTACGGAACTCAGACAACAACGTTTTTACTTGGTTTTGTTCCTTGGCTTTTAAGGATGTTCCCAATTTTAATGCCTCGTCATTTCCCAACCAGCATTCTTACCCTCGAATTCCCAGCGATTGTCCGTCTCTACATAGCACGTCCCGACTTAATAGCATTTCGTATTCGATACAATCATCCTCGACACCTAACACATCTACGTCGTACGTCTTGTGATCAATGTTCATTGAAACGATTACTTTGCTCGTACATTCGTATTTACCACCCGAAAATCCACACAGAACAACATTGCAAGGAACTATATCACCTATAGTGTTCGCCAACGATGCTCTCATCAACGTTCTATTGCTCCCCGGATCCACGAATGCTCGAATCTCACGACCTCGTATTGATACCACTTTGATGATTTCCTTTCCATTTTCATTCGTCTGGATTTCGTACGTTTTTGCGCTATCCGGCGCAGATCTCATATGCGGGCGATCGGTGGTTTGATGAGTGGTACGATTGCACGTTGCGCATCTTGCACGGCGTTGTGGTTGTGGACAACGGACGGAGATATGTCCGGGCTTGAAACAATCATAGCAGACGGGTTCTTTCGGTTTTCTCGGTAATGACGGTGTTTCAGGCTTACTCGTAGGACTTGGCGGACGCATGTTGTATGATCGGGGTTTCGGTTGAAAAGATTTTTTTGAACGGCAAGTGTCGGTATAGCGTCGAATTGCTGATAATAATTCGTGGCAAAAATTAAATTGTTGTGCCGATGATATTTTCCCGAAATCGATATCGTTGCAACCATTTATCACGTATTTTATGATTGCTGCGTCAGGCAATCCACCTTTCCAGCCTAATGCTAGAACTCGATAATAATATTCCTCCATCGATTCGGTAAAATTGCGTTTCGTTTCAGCCATACGGAGATGAATATCGGCTATGTTCATGAGACACGGAAAATCTGTAAGATATTTTCCGACAAACTCTGTCCACGAATTAAAAACTGGCGACATGTCGATCCATGTTTTAGCAGCACCCTTCAACTTTGAAAACATTGAAAGCAGCATAAGACGGTCACTCCATCGTAGGCTTCCTTTAGTTGTGTGACACAACACACAAACTGTTCGGACGTTAAAGAATCGGCGGCAAACGGGTGAAACTCCGGCAACACATCGGCAATGTCGCGAACACTCACAGACCCGATCTCGCTCGTCGGTTGATATACATACGAGTACATGCCTGTTGGCGGTTGAGCGAGATGCGGACCCGTCGGAGTGGAGGCATTTGTGACCTGCATGCGCGGCTGGTGATGTGAAGCAAACGAAACATTACTCATCATCGGTCCATGTATATGCGTAGGCATCGTGTATGCGAGTGGTTGAGTCATATTGGTCGACGACAGCAACTGCGGTGGCACATACGGTTGTGTGTGTGCGTTCGTGTTTACACTTCCACTTATGAACGATTGAACGTTTTCGTCCACGCGTTGTGAAACTGTTTGTGTTACTGGCGTCGTAACGCTTTGTGGCACACCAACACTCAAATTTTGCAGCTGACGGACTGTTTCTTCGAGTTCGCGGACTCTCGGCAAAAGATCACTATCCCTGTCGCACTTTTATCACCCAATTCGGCGAGGCGTTGAAATAGCATGGACTTGTTCGCGGCAGTCGCCAATCCATGATACCAGCACTTCTCGCGCAGCACTTTCACCGTCAATCCATTTAATTCGGTTATCAAATCCATCATCCCACTTCTGAACTGTCAGGATGATTCAGTGGGGAGGAACAATGGATGTGAATAGTAATAAAAAGAACGAAAATATCAATTAAACAATTTATTTGGCAATCAATTCACGGCGGATGGCGGACCTCGACTGCCTCAAGTCGAATGACAGTATCGTCGTGTCCGTGATGTTCGGTGTGCTTACACTGACACATTGCAATATTTACCGATCGAAAGAATGTTTTCTTGTGTCATTTGTTTCAATACATTTTTACCTTCATCTAAGTCAAGTATGTTAGACTCTAAAAATATAATCGGCGAATCGTCAAATATTGCTTCTCCGTTGCATCTTAATTTTTCATTGAGGTTAAATATTGTTAATTTTCTTTTGATTTTTGCATTTCAATTGATTTCCATCTTGCCCGAAAATGTTGATCCTATCCATTTTGCTGAAGTGTTTCGTGACAATTTTTACGGTTCAGCGCCAAGGGTTGCGGGAAATCGTCCTCTGCGATTATTTCGGCCTATCGGATTTATACGTGTAGTCTTCATCAATCATATTCGTATTTATGGCGCTTTGATGTCAGGCGGTAGCCGGTTCAGTATACCGAATGGTAGTTCCGGGAAAAAAAGACGGTAATGGTGGGTGGGATGGTCCGTCTGGTGGGTGAAAATGTGATGGTAAGTTCATCGGTAAAGTTGGTGTGACATCTTTATTCATATAATGATTCATCATTTCTGCAACCATGTTTTCATATCCTTGTTGATATTGGTGTACATTTGAAGAGCTCTTCCACAGCATGCCACTCGCTACTTCTTGTATTTGCTGTGATGTTGAGCAGCAAAGAACTGCTGCCGCTGCCATTGACAATACCATTTGTTCCATATGAAACGGACTGTCGTTGTTGTCATGGCTCTCTAGCAATTCGCTTTTCATACTATGCGCATCAGAAGCACGCATACTTTATAGATGGGCATGGTTAAATAAGTTAGGTGATCCTGCAATCGAAGTTGGGTTATTCAGGTGACGAAATTCTTTTAGCGAGAGTATTATTCCATTGTTGCTATGGTTAATGCTTTTGTTGTTATTGTTACTGTGGTTGTTGCTGGCGTGGCTAAGGCTAGTGTTAATATTGTTTGAGGAATTTGATTCTCCTGCTTGCATTTGCGATGGTTGACTTTGTTGCTACTGATAACGGCAGTTCTGGCTGTTGTTGTAGTTCTTAAGGTAACTTGTGCTTACAAGCTACATGACTTTATTTACTGTCTTATCGTCTAGTTATTAATTGATCTTAATCAATTCTTCAAGCATCATCGTATTTATTTAAGCTAGATGGTGAGTGCGATATGAGGCGTCCTTCAACGTAGCCGTATGTCCGGTTCGTCTGTCTTCTCCATTTTTCTTTATGTTCATTCGTCCATTTGTCGTCTGACTTTGATGTTTGAGCCGTTTTTGTTAGTGTTTCATTGCCTCAAATATATTCTTTCCTAATTTTGTTTTCATGATGTCCTACTCAAAATTCAAATTTTCGTTCCAAGTTCTTATCTGCGTACTTCTTATTAGTGGTAAAACTTTTTAACGGAATCTTAAGGACACATTTTCTCCAACTCAATGAAACTCATCTGCTACTCAGTATAATTCTGAACATTTTGAAAAATTGTTCACATGCATTATCCTTGTTCAAATAAATCATATCTCAACTCTCAACCCAACATATGATATCTCATCAATTTTACAGTTAACTAACCTTAAACTATCCAAAGATTGTACAATTCAACAAATATTCCCTTGAAAATTTCCACTTGCATTCACACTAAAATATCTTCGTATACAATAAATCTCATTTCACAAATGACTAACTTCAAGTTATTCCTCGCGGCAGTCTCAAGAGTTTGTTGGTTTGGCTGCAAAGGAGCGCACAATCAACAATGTGCGATCTTTATGAAACTCTCAACGTTCAATTTCCGAGAACTTCGAAATTGCATGATTCATCACGTTCAACTATCATCAGCAGACTCACCATGAAAAATCCTTTTCACGGCCAAAACCACTTTTGCTTAACGCAACGCATACACGTGTGCCCATTTGTGATAACCAAAACCTCAAATCAAATTCCAAAGAAACGGCCAAAAACCGTGGCGAGGAGCAGGAGGAGAAAGGACTCCGACGTACAGTTAAAGATAGTTTGAGAACTTTCACAATCCTTTATTTTCACATGCATAACATTGCTACCGAGCTCACCAAAATCATTCAGTGGAAAATTTATTCCTCAAGCTAAGAACTAGATTGTCTTCAGTTTAGAGTGCTAGTTCTTCATTCGCCAGGATTATTGTTGCATCGTGATATCCTTATTTAGCTATAAAAGATTTCCAAACGATTTCTGCTTTCAGCATCCGTTTGGCTACACACAGAAGAATGTGGTGAATGTGGTTTTAGCAACGCATTTTCCAAGTTGAAACGGATTTGGAAGAAATCCAATAGAAGTTTTTTGAAATCAGAATAACTATTTCTACAGGATAAAAGAAAAATTCTTGCCTAAAGGTAAGTTCCTTTAGGCCTGACCAATACCAGAGTAATATAATATTTTACGTGCTTAAACCGCAAAACTTGAGCTCGTTCCATTACAACTCGGAAAAACCTTAGATCCTTTTAGTTGTGGGGAACATATTTGTGCAAGTGTACGAGAATGTTCTTCCACCTGCTAAGGATACGATTCTGCATGGACCACATAGTAGAAATTACAGGAAAGTGTCTCATGAAATTGCAACTATTGAAAGTCATAAATTGTTTAGTATGTAAGGGGCCATTTGGCAGGAACCACTTTTCTCCGTTTTACACATATTTTTCCGGTTGTTAGGTTTGGAACCATTTATTATTGAGGTATGTCTTTTTTATTGGGATTGAAACAGGATTACTTTAATAGATGGATGACTTATGAATGAAATAGGACGGTGTTATTTTATCAGTTCTTGTCCCTACCTTTGTATGACATACGAGTAATATTAGATTCCGTTGGCATCGCCAGTAGGAAAAGTAGATTTTTTTGTTTGCATTTGGTTGCCTTAGAATATTTAACATGGTTTTCCCAAACGACAGTTATGAATATATGAAGGGTGATTCATTATGAGGTTTGATTTTCACTAGGCTCTTTTTTGACAGATCACGCATGGCTCCTGTCAAAATGTGCTGTTATTTTTACTTAATATTGTTTGACAAATCATCATGAAAACAACAACGTATCCAAATTGTTTTTGGTTATCGATTATCGATAGTGCCCTCAGACCGGGGAACCAAACGCGTCCCCAGGGTTGCGGATAGGGGCAGACCTTTCTCGAAAGGTTCGCTGCGAATAACCAATAAGCAGCCGTGGACAATGGTCGGCAGTGAAGGGAGAGTCTTAGGACAAATACCTGAGTGTCAATGATCTTCACTGTGACATGACGAAATATATGGCGTCATCAATTATCCATATATCCTCGCAGTAGGTAAAATGCTATGGGAACGGAAACCCAGACAGATAACCAAACTATGCAGGTCCACAAGGGGAACCAAATTACGGTGCAGGGGGTCGGATCCCCAGTACCGGCGGCAGAGGGTAGTGAGCGAGCAGGCTCCCGGCCGTCGTCATCCAGCGACTGCAATGTTATAGAAGTGGTGAACTTGGCTTCTGTAACAGATATAACTACAAGCAAACAGGACGCTAGCACGGAGAACCCTTTCAGGCAAAAACCGCTGTTGGCAAGAACACCGATAAAACAAGTCACCGATTGCGGGGGGAGGCTGCAAACCCCAGAAACACTGTCAAAGTCAACATCACAGGTTAAATCATCGGAGACAGACGACAGGCGGACTAACGAACGAAAGAAGGCAGAGTGCGTTGTGCAACCTGGCATCATTGCGGCCTTTGGGCACAGTAGAAGGACTATGCGCACCCCGGAGCGTCCAGTGCAAGACGTACACAATCCGGATCAAGCTGCGACACCAACAGAGGCCAGTGTAAGATTGGGGGAGGGAGAAGTTTTGCCGTTGGCCGACGCCACTTCAAACGTCACCCAAGCGATAGAAGCAAAAGGGCTAGGAAACGGGAGCTTCTCCCAAGAGGTGGCGCCAAATAACACAATCGCCCTTGACCGCGCCGAAGAGGAGCGGCTTACTCGGAAAGCGGGGACTATCGTTAAACAACTGAGGGCTGCCTGCGAAGTGCAGAAAAATATAGGCAAGAGTGTCAAGAATGGCATTCTTGAACTGGAGGAGCTTTTTGGCCGCATAACGCACTACAGGCGGAGGTGGCTTGCAACCGAAAAGCACCAAAAAGACACGCTCTCCCTCGAGGCATCAGTGGGTCCTAGCAGCAGCAAAAGATTGGCCCGTAGCCCAATTGAAGGCGACCGTGAGAAAAGGAGGAAGGACGAGACCATAAACGAAGTTGACACTCCAGGCGAGGAGTTTCATGTGGTGCGAAACAAGGCAGCGAAAAAAGCGGCCAAAAAGCTGCTCCTAGAAAAAACAGACAAAGAGCTCAACCACGAAAAGAAGAACAAAGAACCCCCCGATATACCGCAGAAAACAAAAAGCGAACCGCGGCGCAAATCCTTGCGAGAGGCACTGCTTATTAAACCCACTAAGGGCCGAACCTAAGCAGATGTCCTCCGTGAAATTAAAGGAGCGGTCAAGCCAAACGACACCAAAACTGCCATCAAAGCAGTTCGACCAACCCGGACCGGTGGCCTGCTGGTGGAATTCGGGCCAGAGGCCACAAACAAAGATGCATTCCGTGACGCGGCTCAAAAGGTTCTTGGAGATGCAGCAACCGTTGCCTCGCTCGAACCAATGGCCACCCTGGAAATCAGGGACCTCGACTGCGTCACGGACAAAGCTGAAGTAGAGGATGCCATTAGGAGGGAGTTCCCCAGCTTAAGTGAAGTCAAGGCAAGATTGATACGTGAAAACACAAGGGAGCAACGCATGGCTATTGCCGAACTAGCTGATAAAGACGCCCAGCAAATCCTGGCGAAGGGCAAAATTAAGATAGGTTGGCTGATCTGCAGTATACGGAGAAGAGCGATCCCTATCCGCTGCTTCAGATGCCTCGAATACGGACACACCGCGTATGGCTGTAGGGGACCCAACAGGAGATCTCTGTGCTACAAATGTGGTGAAACGGGGCACAAAAGGAAGGAGTGCACGAACGAGGCAAAATGCATTTTTTGCAAGGATGCTAAGCTAGCACCCGGCGACCTCAAACATGAGCCGGGGATAGGGAGATGCTGGGTTTTCAAGGAGGCCCTAACTAAAGCCAAATCGATACTCAAATGATCCGTATCCTGCAGGTCAATTTGCACCGAAGCACAAACGCCCAGGACCTACTTGAGCAGTTTGCGAGGGATAAGAAAGCTGACTTGCTGTTGCTGAGCGAGCAACATCATAATGAGGACTCGCAAGCGTGGTACCCTGACGAATCTGGTACCTCGGCCATCTGGGTTCGAGACAGCGCCCGCCTTCAGGTACAGGGCCATGGACGTGGGGATGGTTTTGTGTGGGTGCGGTGTTCAGGGATAACATATGTCAGTGTTTATCTGACGCTTAGCGAGGCAATGCCACCTTTTCGAACGAAACTCGATGCCCTGGAGGACGCTGTCTCGAACACAGAGGGCCACATGCTGGTCGAGGGAGACTTCAACGCTAGAGCCATTGAATGGGGTATGCCACAATCCGACCCAAGGGGAAAGCAAATCTTGGACATGTCGGCCAGAACAGCGCTTTTGGTCCTAAATACTGGGAACACCCCTACTTTCCGCCGCTGGAGTTGCGTAGGAACCATACCCGATGTGACACTCGCTTCGGAGTCCCTGGTACCTAGAGCACACAACAGGCGAGTACTAGAGGACTACTCGGCTAGTGATCACCAGTATATAGCTGTTGAGATTCACGACGGTGCCACTCTGCGTGCATATACCCAAACTTCAATCCTCGGATGGAGGACTGGGAGGATGGACGTTGAAAGGTTCACTAACGCGCTTACGGCAGGCGCACCGTTGCTGGGATTTCCGCCAGGGAGTGGAGGGCCTACAGCCAAGGACTTGGTGAACTCAACTATGAGTACCATCATAACTGCTTACGAGTCCTCCATGCCCCGTCGGGGACCCCGACACGGTAAGCCTCCAGTATACTGGTGGTCAAACGAGATCGCCGAACAAAGAAGCGAGTGTCACAAACTTCGGCGAGAGGCCCAGCGGGCGCGAACACGGGAGGAGGCAGACACTAGGCTAGCAGCATACAGGTCCGGCAGGAAATATCTTCGCAGGCTTATTAAAAAGAGCAAGGCCCGATGCTGGCAAGATCTCGTGGACGATGTAAATAGGGATCCGTGGGGCCTAGGTTACAAGCTGGTCATGCGAAAACTTGGTGTCCAACGGAAGCCCTGCTTACATGAAGCAGAGAAGATGGACGAGATCGTACGGGCACTATTCCCCACGCACCCTGTCCGTGTCGATTCAGCTCATGCACAAACACCAATAGAATGCTCACCTTTCACAATGATGGAACTGGAGCAGGCAATTCTATCCATGAAAGCAAGGAAGGCACCGGGACCAGATGGCGTTCCTGCTGAGGTTTTGCAGCTTGTCTACAAGCTTTGTCCTGACTTGTTGCTCAGTATGTTCAACGCTTGCCTTTACGAAGGTGTATTTCCGGAACGCTGGAAAGTGGCGGGGCTCGTACTGACTAGCAAGGGCAAGGGAAATTTCGAGTTGGCGTCTGCATACCGCCCGTTATGTATGCTAGACACGGCTGGGAAAGTGCTCGAGAAACTCATCAAGGGAAAACTCACTGACGCGTTCCATTCTGCCGGGGACCTATCTCCATGGCAGTATGGTTTTGAGTAGGTCGTCCCACTATTGACGCGATAGCGGAAGTAGTGAGCGTGGTCCAAAGAGCGGAGGCTCACTGCCAGTCAAACAAAAGGGTTGTGTTGCTCGTGACGCTTGACGTCAGAAACGCCTTCAACTCCGCTAGATGGGTGGATATTCTGGAAGCACTGGAAAACTCTTTTCAAGTTCCAGAATATCTGATGCGGATTTTGAAGAACTACCTGACCGACCGGAGCTTGGTCTATGAGACGAAGGAGGGTCGGCGGAGGATGGAAGTTACATCGGGTGTTGCACAAGGCTCCATCCTTGGCCCAGACCTGTGGAACATCACGTACGACGGGCTACTGAGAATCGAGCTGCCGGATGAGTCGCGCTTGATCGGCTATGCAGACGATGTCGCGGCGCTAGTTGCGGGACGCACTGTTGAACAAGCGCAACTCAGACTGGGTATGCTAATGGGCCGAGTGAGGGACTGGATGACTGCTCGCGGGTTCAGCCTAGCTTTGGAGAAAACCGAAGTAGTCATCTTGACAAAGAAGAGAATCCCTAGAGTAAGGATGATCAACATTGGCGAAGCACTCGTTGAGACTAAACTAGCAGTGAAGTACCTAGGCATTTTGATCGACTCAAAGATGCGTTTCTCCGAGCAAATCAGGGCAATAGCTGACAAGGCTGCAGCGAGTGTTTCGGCTCTCAGCCGGCTAATGGCCAACATAGGGGGTCCAACCTCATCAAGAAGGAGACTTCTGATGAGTGCAGTACAATCTGTGCTGTTGTACGGATCGGAAATATGGTGTGAGGCTCTCAACAAGGGGCTGTATCGAAGACGCTTGGCACAGGTGCAGCAACGAGGAGCGCTGCGGATTGCATCTGCATATCGGACTGTCTCGGGGTCGGCAGTGCTGGTCATCGCAGGAGTGATACCCATTGCCCTCCTTGCCAAGGAGCGCCGCAGAATCTATCTGCGCAGAAACGAATGCGACAGAGATGCTGTCGCCCACGAAGAACGAGAACGCTCACTCAGCGATTGGCAACAGTCCTGGGTGAGCGATACAAAAGGTAGGTGGACCGCATGCCTTATTGGTGACCTGAGGCCGTGGCTCAATTGAAGGCATGGTGAGACTGACTTCTATCTAACTCAGCTACTGAGTGGACATGGATACTTTCGGTCTCACCTGCACAAGATTGATAAGTCACGGTCTCCTGACTGCATATTCTGTGCTGGAGAGGTCGATGATGCCTACCACACATTTTTTGTATGCAAGAGGTGGGAAAGGCAGTGCGGTGACCTCATTGAAGAAATGGGAGATCTCTTCCCGGATGAACTCACTGGAGAGATGCTCACATCCGTTGACAAATGGAACTGTGTGGCACATTACGCTCGGGCAGTCCTTAAGATGAAAAGGAAAATATATGAGCGTCTGGAGGCGTCCAGGGCGGAGGGGTCTCTTTTCTAGAAATCCCTCTCCCTCCCCCTCCTTCCGTTGGAAAAGGGATCCCTGTACCCCGGTGGCGCCTAAACGCGTAGAGAAATGAGGCTTAGCCCGAAGTAATGTGTCAAACGGTTCCAGGCTAGGTTCTCAGATTGACAGGGGAGGTGTTTAGTGGGTAGTCCAAGGGTATCCTCCATGGGAGTCCCACACTGCCAGACTCGGCGGGCGTAAATGCCTTCACCTCCCTACCACAAAAAAAAAATCAAAATTATTCAGCTGTATTACGAACATCAGCGTTCTATGCTGAGCAAATTATGGTGTGCATCGTCAACCTTTTTCGGTGAGAACCAGATTTCACGCTTTGAACTAGTAAATTGGCCGCCTAAGTCATGTGCTATCACACCTTTTGTAAATTGTAATTGTACTCAAGAACGACCACACCAGCCATTGTTGATAGTTACTTTTACTTAGTACAAAACTAACACAGATAAAAAACAACTCGTTCACTTTGTTGGCGTACGAAGGAATGAATTTATTATTATTTACACATGAACTTAAATACAAAATATTTAAAAGAAAATTGCATTCTATACAATAAAACTTTTCGTATGCCAATAATTGAAGTCAATAAAACATAAATGAAAATGCATACTATACAAAAAACTTTCTTATGCTGTAGTTAATGTCCATTCCGAGTGGAAACATTTTTTGCTTACATGCTCAGGTAGGCAAATTCGCGGCTGAAAGTGGGTCAATTATATTGATAGGAGGAATGACCGGGGAATGACATTGGCACCTATTGCGAACTCTGTTCAATTGTTGGACATTTTGGGGCACCACCGGAAAGAACAATGTTGAATCTTTAATTAAGCGACACGTTTTCTTCTGATGCAGTTGATATGGACTCCTGCAATTTCTTCGGCATCATTGTCTTCTTCAGTATGCTTCTAATGTAGATGGTGGCTATACAGATCGCGATGATGATCAGCATTGTTGATGCCAGCGGTACCGCGTGCTTGCGTAACTGTTGTAAGGTAGTTGTAATCGCAATCGGCTCTGGCTTGAAAGAATCAGCATCAAAAATTTGCTCCTTTACTCTTGCTATTGGGTGCATAGATTTTGCGTGGTACTCCTTGTCTCCGGACTTAGCTGGGGACACTTTTTTTGCGAAGCTCGTCAGCACTCTTTTTCGTTGGGTCATTTCTGATCGTAGAATGAATCGCTCGGTTTGGATAGTGCAATTATCTTTGGTGCGGATGATTCCAATGTTCTCTAGTAAAACCTCCTCTCTATTATCATTGCAGATAATAAAGGCTGTGCTTGGTGTACTTGCAACAAATAGCCAAGCGTTTTTCATCATAAGCTCCTTCCATGTTGTTTGAGGAGGTGTTACCTCAACGCTGGGCACGGTAGCTTCTTGTGTCTACTGTATAGTTCGTTGATGATACAGTTCGGGTTTACATCCATGTTGTTAATCATGCTGGAAGTACAAAGGTATCGTTCATCTTTAATTGTGCATGACTTCAGCAGTGCATCGTCCAATTCGAAATACGTTAGTTGTTTGAAGTTAGCCACCAAGGTTGGAGTTTTTACGATAGGAACCAGATATTGATGCACACCTGGTTCGAAGGGAATTGCAGTGACATGAATAAGCTCGTATCTATCCCTTTCGATTATATGGAAGTAGCCATAGATGATGATATTTTCATCGGTGCGGGCAATCTTCGTTGCTTTCACAGGAGTATGCAGAATCTCAAAATGAGGGTCAATCTTTGATGATACGTTTTCGATTGTGTTCGTCATTGTTTCAATTGAAATGAACTGTGGAAAGCTTTCGGATCCATAGATGGTGTTTACTAGTTTTCGGTACTTCATCTGGAGCTCCTCAAAATAGTTAATCGCCATGAGATAAGTGGATATGGCTAGTGAACCAATTTTGTTGTTATCAATCTTTGCGAACCATTTTTGCATTTCGTTGATCGAATCTACCACTTGATTTAATTTCATCGTAGCTTACGCAAGCTGGGCGTCAGTGCGATGGTTGACGCTTGTAATACGTGCGTTCAATTCTACGCTCTGTTGATTTAAGACTTGTAATAATGTGTGTTGGTTTTTATCGAGTGCGTCAATATCAGTGCAGGCCTTATAATTAACACCAAAAACTGTGGTAAGGAGATCTCCAACCAAGCCCCTCTTTTTTCTGGAGCCTGTTATCGTTTGTAACTTTTCTGTTTATTGAAGGAGCTCCATTTGTTTAATCTGGAGATGGTTCAGAAGGCCATTACAGTGGGTGTAGTCGGTCAATTCTTTTGTGCGTTGATATATATCTTCTATCTGTTTACCTATCGATAGAATATTTTTCTCATCCTGAATCACTTCTGCAATCGAAAAATTTGCCTCAAGTTTTAGTTTGCCACGAATGCTATGCACTATGCCCAGTTTTTCCATGTAAAAAGCTGATTTTGGCCTGAAGATATTATAATTTTGTTGATTGAAGCTGTTTTAAGCGTTCAAAGCTTCTAACGGTATCATGACAGACAGGAGTATTGTTGTATTCAGCAGAGCCCTTGCCCACATACATGGTGCAATTCTTGGTCTTTTTACTTTGTTTGGTTTGTCTATAGGTGCAATCCGTCTTTGTCCTGCCGTGATTTTCTGCTTCATACAGTTAGATAAAGAAGTTTCAGGTGTTGAGCGTTCTTTGCATTTGTCAGGAGATGATTTTGGTTTTGTCAATTCGATATTTGCAGCAGTTTTCTCTACTGGCGTTATTGCTGTTAGATTGCTGGTAGAGGCCTCGGGTATTTCTACCGGTAGTTTACACAAATTGGTGATCGCTACTTGCTTCAGCATATTTCCGTGGTTCCTAACTGTAACTGTTCGTACGATTCCATCTCTGCCTGGTAGCATGCTATGTATTCTTGCCAGGGGCCACTTCGTTGGTGGTGTGTCCCTTTTTTTAATGAGAACAAGCTGACCAATTCTGGGATTTTCGCTTACGCTCGGCACTTAATGTGATTCTTGACCGATTTCACACCAGCTTCCCAAAGCCCACCGAAATGAGGTGTGGACACTGGTATGAATTTTCAGTTATTCGTGCTAACTCGTTGCTTAATCTATTTATTGTTTCTTCTAGATCCTTGTCTAATCGATTACTTACTCCGCAATTAGTTAAAGCTTTTTCTGGTGTTACGCGTAAGGCAGGTGAATCACCCATTAATTGATGATTTTAAGCGTTCGAGTATTTACGCACCAGTTTTGCGCTTCTGTGCATTGTTTTCAAGTGGGCTTGCCTCACAATTATATATGTCACATGATGGCACTGGGGTAGCAAAATTGGATGCTTTGTTTCTTCAGGGATGCTTGCATTTCGGAGCCTACCGCCAACACTCGGAATTCCATGGGCATCTAGCAAGAGATTTAGAGTCCTGAGTCTTTTCTTCAAATCCTTGTTACTCCTGAGCTCAGCAATTTCTTCTGCAAACTCTGTTTTCTGAATAATTATAATGATTTTTTTATGTGCAATTTCGAGTTCCTCTGCTTCTAGCCATTCAGTCTTGTGGTTTGATTTTTGTGTCGTCTGGTTGCGATGAAACCTGAGACATGTTGCAGTAATCCTTATTAGTCTATTAAAATGATGCTTTTGTTTTCCGCTGTTGTTACTGTCAAAACAACTTTGATATCGGTGCAAGGATGTATTAACCAACATGGACCATTCCACCATAAATGATGCTTGAGAAGTTGCTTTGGCCTGATGCCTCTACAAGCGCAATCGGCTGGATTATCTTTGCAGCTGATATGCTGCTTTTTCCAGGCGCCGCGATCCAATTTCTGAATCTTCGATACCCTACTAGCAATGTAGATCTCCAGTGAAGTTGGTTTCTTTTTTAGCCACTCGAAGGTGATAGTCGAGTCGCAGTAAGCATACACGTCCAAATTAGATATGCAGAGCAACTCTATCGTATCGTGCAATAAAGTAGCCAATAGTACGGCTCCATTTAGCTCAAGCTTAGGGAGGGTAACTTTGGTCTTGGTTGGGGCGGCCTTTGTTTTCGCACAGAGAAGAGTTATGGTAATGAATCGGCACATGTCAATGCTTTTACTATAAAATCGTGCAGCTCCATTAGACAGTCTATGCTGTAGTGATTCCATCGAGAAATGCTAATGTGTTCTAGTAGTTTCAGCTCAGATTCAAGCTCGTTCCAGCTTTTAAGAATTTCATCTGTTGGCTGTTCATCCCAATCTGTTCCACTCTTCCATTATCAGCTTAGCCCTGACTGCGGCAGGTGCAAGCCATTGTAATGGGTCGTATATGCTTGCAATGTATGACAGCAGCTGTCTTTTTTTAAGTCTCTTAGATTCATTAAACGCGATGATTATAAAGTGGTATGCATCTTGGGCTGGATTCCAGTGTATACCAAGTGTTTTCAAGGATGGGTCTTCTTTGAACTCTAAGAGACCAACTTCTCTTCTATCTTTCGGTTTGCGGCTTAATAGCTCTGGGTTGTTGCTAGCCCATTTTCTGAGGTTGAAGTTACCTCTATTTAGTAGAGCTGTCATCTCCTGCTGAAGAGAAATCGTTTCTTGTTTGGTGTGGGTGCCTGTTAACATATCGTCAATATAAAAATCGTTCTTTAATATCAACGAAGCAATCGGATTATTCCTTTCTTCATCCCGAGCTAGCTGCATTAATGTTATGACTGCTAGGAACGTGGCACATGCCGTGCCATACGTAACTGTATTGAGTTTATATTCCGCTATCGTACCTTGGTGATGCCTCCTCCAGGGAATCCTTTGGTAGTTTCGGTCATCTCGATGCATTTGAATTTCCGAAACATTTTTTCGATGTCTGTGGTATAAACGTATGGGTATTTTCGCCATTTTAGCAATATCTGGGCCAAGTTTTGCTGAAGCCTTGTTCCAATGACTAGGGCCATGGAGTATCTCCGCAGACGCGTCGAATACTACTCTGATTTTCGTCATGGTACTGCTCTCCTTGATTACCGCATGATGTAGTAAATAGTAAACATCGTTACTGTCGCCGTATATGGGGTCACGCATGTCATATGTCCGAGTTTTAGATACTCTTCGAGGAAGGTGTTGTACTCCTCAGCTAGCTTCTCATCTGTAGAGTGTTTTTCTAAATTTGCCGGTATCTTAGGAGAGCGCTGGTCCTTGATTCACGCAGGGAGTTTCGTGATTGATCTTCTTTAAAAGAAAGGCGAACTTTGTATCTGTCATTATTGTCTCTACTGTAAGTGCTCTGAAAATGATTTTCACACTCCGTGTTTGTATTCCTTTGCTAATTCTGGTTTTGTTCGTCGTCAATCTCAAAAAAATTTTCTATTTTTCTGTGAAGTTCAGCCATAGACACTAAGGAGGTTATTTTCTTTGTTTCTGAAGGATTTCTACCAGTCTTCCCTGAAAATATCCAGCTAAATTTTGTTTTTTGGGCCAGTAACGGTTTGCCTCTTATCAAAGAATCCTCTACTATTTCCTCAAAAACGTCTGCACCAATTATCATGTCGATGGCTCCTGGCAAATGAAATTGGGGATCCACCAGATTTAATGCCTCCAGACTGCGTGGTAAACCCAAAGTTACCTTTCGATCAGGAAGCATCGTTATTAGCCTGGGCATGATTAAAGCCTCGACTGAAACTCTAAAGTCCGAGGGGAATCTGGTGGTTATTGTAACGAATATCCTCTTCCGGACTGTTTTGGCTTGAACTTCTCAAATACCTGTAACCCCTGCCAAAATGCTATCTGAGGGCAGGCCAAGCTGCTTTGCAGCATTCGATGATATAAATGATGTTTGAGGCCCAGGGTCAACTACAGCTCATAGTGGAATTCGCTGATCGGAGTATGATTCTCCTTTTACAATTGCAGTGGCAAAAAGAACGGTGTTTGTTACGCTCGAGACACTTGTGTTCATTGTGGCCTTGGTTTTGCTGGTGGCAATGTTCGAAGTTACAGTCTTACGATCAGTGGTTGAGTAATGCAACATGGTATGGTGTCGTTTCTTGCATTCAAAGCACGTATTTTTCCTCTTGCATTTAAAACTTGATTCGTGTGCTAGGCAGTTTTTGCACAGATTGCTATCAGCAACAAATTGATTTCGGTCATTGACGCTTAATTTTTTTAAACCGTCGCAGCGGTGAATGACATGATTGCTTTGATTGCAAAACTTGCACTGGTATGTATATGTTTTACTTGCAGCTCTCTTGTCCGATTTATAAGGTTTCTGTTGCAATGACACGAATTCTTTCTTTTGTGTCGTTTGCAGTTGTACTTGTGGGCGTTTAGAACTTGCTTGGACCATGTGCCTCCCCATCAGAAAGTCGTAAACTTGTTTCAAGCACGGCATCTCTTTAGTGTTGTCAACGTTTGCTTTGAATATGCATAGACTTTCTGCGTTCAGTTTTCTCATAGTGATTCTAACCATTATCGGCGCCTAATGCTCCATGTTATTATCTAAGCCTTTTAATGCCATTAAACAATACGAAGTGTGTCGTGCAAAGCCAGAAGAAATGTGGGACACCTGTGCACAATTTTTTCGGTGTCCAGAATGGTATCGATGTAGATTGTTGTCATCTGTCAGTTGTTCGAGAAGCGCTTTTGCAGTATAGTTAAAGTAGTTTCGTAGTTGGCCGCACTCAGTTGTAAATGCGAGACCACGCTTCTTGCGTCTCCCTTCAAGTACGAGAGCAGGTACTGAATTATAGTGTTATTAGTGTAGATAACGCTTTTGTAAAGCTCAATGAATGTTTTCCACTGCTGGTAGTCACCGTTGAACTTGGGTATAATTAAAGGCGGTAAATTTGGATGATGACGGCCAAAGCTTGTAGAGATGTCCATGTAAGGTGGGCAGTTTGCTGGTGCTGTGACAGTAGGTGCAGCATAACTTGCTGCTGTCGTGGTAATCGTAGATACAGGAACATCCTCCGATTGAATCATTGGCAATGAAGCCACATTTTGATGCTGCATTACCGCTTGTTGGCCTTCAATGAGTAGATCCTTCAGTTCTCTATACAACTTTTCCGTTGTAGCAAATATTTGTTGCTCAAAGTATGGACTTAATGACGTAAAATTATTATATCTTTGCTGGCAGTCCTCGCACAAGCTGGATCCACGAAATACCGAATTATCAAGAACAGCCATAACAGCCGCTGTTGTCGTTGTGCTGGAACGCGTCGTCCAAAATTGGACCGCCCTCAGGATGGACCATTTATAGCGTAGTTGCAGTCAATATTCAAACAATTTATCACGGGGAATCCGTGAACAACTTAAGTAAGCCAACTTAAACACCACTTAAACATCACCACCAGGTAACGTGGTAAAAAGAATGCGTCCTTCGAGCCAAACTGGGATAGGAAACTTTACAATGTATTCTACATATTCTTAGTAAAGTTAGAAATAAGTTGAAGTTCTAATGCTAATGACTACAAAAGAGTAGATTTTTATTAGCTCTATTTAAGTAAATGCAGTCCAAATTAGGGTAGTTAGGCTCAACGAAATTTTCGATACCACTCCCGGATGTGCACGGCTGCTCCACAACGAGATTATCTGCGATCAACAATCATGAAAAGAACGAGCCAAAAGGATGCGTGAGGAAGAACTGTTACATCGAAGGCAGGAAGATATGCAACTTCGTATGAACTAACAAGGTGAAGAAATTAGTCGCAGGGAACACGAAAACACTTTGTTTATGCAAGTCCAACTTCTGAATTCAATTTTAGACCAACAAGAAGTGAATCAAGGTAATGATACAGGTAACCGTAATAATTCCGGTGCCAACATGAATCGTAACTTTTGAGGTGGTGGACATGGGCCCTGGAAATGCAGAACGGGGATTTTGCCAATTGATCTGGGTTTAAATGATAAACCACAATTTGACAATGCAAATCAAGGCGGCAAAGATGGTGGACCAAACTAACTTAGTGGTGGTGTAAATCGTCAATGGGATAACGATAATAGAGGAAGTACCGTTGGTTAAAAATAATTACCAAAATAATGAACGAAGACGTTTCTAAAGCATATTTGCAAACATACAAGTTAACGAATCTATTATATATTAATTGGCATTCGAAATCATACCAACTTCTACATATTAACTCACTTGGGTATCGACAAGGAAGGTCTTGTTCCACATCTAATTGAGTTGATCTAGTGTCCTTCGCTATGGCAGAGACTAGCCAGTAGAATACCAAGTTTTGCCTCAAACAAGATCTAAGATACATAGAAAAGAAGAAAAAGAGGCACACAAAGTATCCTGCTATAGGATAAATATACTCTTGGAGACTAGCATTCTTTGGAGAGTGCAGTCCTCATGGACCCGAGGATATGGGGGTGCTGTGAGGTTCCCTCCTGGGATGACAGGTGACGACCCTGATTGGATCTGGACTACGCTTTGGACAACGAACTGGAATTGATGCTTTGGGCTGGTGGACATGATGGTTTGGATCTAGTTGCTTCGAACAGTAGCGCCGAGGTGACACTTGTGTTTGAACGGCTCCAATTCAACTCTCATACCGTCTCCGTCCTGGTAAAATCTTGGCAGGCCTCGGAGTACGTTCGAAGTTCGTACCATTGGGTTGGTGGTGTACGTTCAGTTGAGACAGACTCTCGATTAGCGCAGGTCTGGCTCTGAGCACTTGTCCCCATAAGGGCTTGTGCCAACCCTCGCATGGCCTACCTACTCTGCTGGGATAACCATGGGACCTAAAACGCGACTACACACACGAACGAAGATAGTGGCTCCGATGGGGGATCCAATAAATCTAGAGCAACCAAAACTTAAAAAAGATCAGAAAAACTCAATAAAAAAACGAAAAGTAATAACAACGATGATGCAACCAGCGATCGCAGCCACGATGATAACAGTACATCGGGAGTGGTACTAAAGACGACATAAACAACGAAAAATGGAGATTAACAGACAGTCTGGTCCAGACTGAGATTCCTCTAAAGGCCACATGCAGATAGCTCCATCATTAAAAAGCAATAAAAGAACGGCATCTAGCCCAATCAAAGGCGATCGGGACACAAAAGGGAAGGAAGAGGCACTCAAAGCGCGTGGAGCACCAAATCAGGGGTTCCAGATAGTGCTTACAAAAAGAGGGAAGAAAATTACGAAGAAACTCCTTCAATAAGTGCCAGAAAGTAAAGCTCGCATTGACGCCCAACAAGAAAAAAGACCTGATACAAAATAGGAGAGAAAGAAGCCGCGACGAAGATCCCGGCAGTAGGTATTGCTCGTAAAACCCCAACAAGGCTGATCGTACGTGGAAGTGCTGTGGGACATCAGGGGAAATGTAAGGCCCGAAGACTCTAACACTTCCATTAAAGCAGTACGAGCAACGCGGTCAGGCCACATACTGGTCGAACTCGGAGCAGAGGCCGACAATAAAGAAGCATTTTGCGACGCATGAAAGAAAGCCCTCGGCAAAAGCGCAACTATAGCCTCGCTCGAGCCGATGGTAACGATTGGAATAAGAGACATTGACTGCGTCACAGAATAAGCCGAGGTATAAGAGGCAATCATAAGGGAGTTCCCTAGCGTGGGAAGGACCAAAGCGAGGCTGACACCAGAAAACCATAGAGGACAAGGCATGGCCATAAGTGACTTGACTGAAAAGGACGCCGAACAATTTCTGAACAAAGTTAAAGCGAGAATAGGGTGAGTTGTCTATAGGATACGGCAAAGAGCAACGTCTCTACAATGTTTCAAATGCCTTAGCTATGGTCACGTCCCACAAGTATGCAAAAGACCCGATAGGAGCTCCCTATGTAACAAATGTGTTTAAGTGGGGCTTAAAAGGAAAGAGTGTACGAAGGAGGCATACTATTATCTTTGCGAGGATGCTGATTGAAGACCTGATTTTGGATACGTCTTGGGATCAGGGAAATGCCGGGTTTTCTAGGAAGCCCTAACCAAGGCAAAATCAGAACTTCGATGAACCACGTCCTGCAGCTAAACCTAAACCACAGTTCAACCGCCCAAAATCTGCTTGAGCAGTTTGCGAGGGACATGAAACCTGACTTTATGCAGCTGAGTGAGCAACACCATGATAAAATTTCTGCATTATGGTATCCTGACAAAATTTGTACTGTTAAAATTTGGGTTTAGAATAGTGATTTTCGGGCGGAGAGTTGTGAACGGGGTGAAGGTTTCGTGTAGGTTTGATGCTCAGAGGCCACCTTCTTTCGTTTGTACGCATCCCCGAATAAACCGATATAGTCTCTTCAAACTAAATTAAATGCTTTGGAGAGCACTGTCTCGAACGCAGACGGCAACGTGCTCGTTGGGGGAAACTTCTGCACTAAAGCAATGGAATAGGGCATGCGTCGAACAGATCCAGGGTGAAAATGAGTCCAAGAAATGGTGGCCAGGATGGCACTCGTTGTACTAAACACCAGAAAGGTGCGGACTTTCCACCGTATTGGCTGTGAAAGAACCATACTGAATGGAACATTTTCATCGGAGTCATTAGTATGGAGGATACAGAATTGGAGAGTATTAGAGGACTACTCAGCCAGTGATCATCAGTGCATTCTGCTTGAGATCAGTGATGTTGTCTCTTGACGTTAATGCTCTCTACTTTCTATAATTGAGTGGAACATCGGAAGGATGGATGTTGAGGGGTTCGTTGAAGTACTCACAGCAGGTGCTCCATTGCAGGGAGATTCGCAGGGGACGGAAGAACTGACAATCCAAGACGTGGTGAATTCAACTATGTACATCATCATAACAGCTTGCAACGATTCTATGTCCCGTCGAAACCCCCAGCACGGCAAGTTCCCGCTGTACAGGTGATCAATTGAAATCGCTGAAAAGCGAAAGGAGTGCTACAAGCGTCAGCGTGAAGCTTAACGGG
Source organism: Odontomyia ornata (assembly GCA_963969285.1). Classification (NCBI taxonomy): domain Eukaryota; kingdom Metazoa; phylum Arthropoda; class Insecta; order Diptera; family Stratiomyidae; genus Odontomyia; species Odontomyia ornata. The sequence continues at coordinate 251,854,216 of OZ017742.1, forward strand.
CATGGAACCGTGACGAGATCTAGTGGACGATGGAAACAAGGATCCGTGGGGCCATGGCTACAAGCTACGGATGCCTTGCATACATAAAGTGGAAAGAATGGACGAGATAGTGCAGGCGCTTTTCCCCACCAATCCCGTCCATGTTGATGCTGTCGACGGTGAAACAGCAATCAAGTGTCCACTCTTCACACGTCCAGGACTAGAAGAAGCAGTCCTTCCACTGAAAGCGGGGAACACTCCAGTTTCAGACGGTGTTCCAGCTGAGGCAACCTGTCTATCACCACTGACTTACTACTCAGAACATTCAACGGTTGCTTACGAGACGGCGAGACTCGTGAGATCAGCAAGGGGAAGGGTAACCCCGAATGAATGGCAGACACGGCCGGGAAAGTTCTAGAGAAACTCATTAAGGGAAGGCTCACTGACGTGATTCGTGCTGCTGGAGACCTATCCCCTCGGCTGCATAGCTCAACCATACGTGTGATTACAGAAATGGTGATCATCCTGTTGGTGACACTCGACTTTAGGAATGCCTTCAACTCAGCTAGATGGGTCGATATTCTGGATACGCTGAGAAACCCTGTTTAAAGTTTCAGAATATCTAAGGAGGCGTTCAAGGGACTACCTGAAGGACCCAAGCCAACTTTACGACACAACATAGGGCCATCAAATGATGGAAGTCACATCGGTATGCTAATGCACCAAGTGAGAGACTAGATGACTGCTCGTGGGTTCAGTTTAGCACCGAAAAAATCGAAGCTGTCATCTTGACAAGAAAGAGAATCCCTAGAGTAAGGATGATCGGTTTTTTTTTGTGGTTGGGAATGCCATGTACGGACAGAGCATGGGATACCCATGCCCGCAAGAAGGCAACTAGACTACCCACTACATACCTCCCCTGTCAACCTAAGAACCCTGCCAGCCTTGAAGTACCTGGGACTACTTATCGGCTCGAAGATAAGTTTCTCTGAGCAAATCAGGGCAACTGTTGAGAAGGCTGCTTAGATAGTATCGGCACTGAGTAGACTAATGGCCAACGCAGGGGAACCCAGCCCATCAAGAAGACGCCTCTTGATGAGTACTGTAGGGTCAGTGCTACTATACGGAGCAGAAATATGGGGCGGTGCTCTCGGTAAGGAGGTATACTGAAAACGCTTGGCGCAAGTACAGAGAAGAGGGGCGCTGAGGATTGCATCTTCGTATCCGGCAGTCTCTGCTTTGGTGGTGAAAGTCATTGCAGGCGTGATACCTGTCGGCCTCCTTGCTAGAGCGCACCGTGCTATTTACCTGTGTCGAAACGAGGACGCGAAGGAGAAAGTTGCTCGTGAAGACAGACAGCGCTCACTCAATGATTGGCAGTGGTCTTGGATGAATAGCACGAAGGAAAGGTGGACTGCGTGCCACTTCGCGAATGTGAGACGGAGGCTAAATCGAAGGCATGGTGAAACTGACTTCTATTTGATCAAGCTTTTGAGTGGGCATAGGTGTTTTCAGTCTTTCCTGCACAAGATTGGTAAGTCACGATCTCCCAAATGTCGGTTTTACCCAGGAGAGGAAAACAATGCTTGCCACACGTTTTTGTATGCGAAAAATGGAACAATCTGCGAAAGGACCTCTACAGGGAAACGGGAAAGCTCACCCCAGATAGAATAGTCGTGATGATGCTGGAATTGGTTGACAAATGGAACCAGGTGGTATATTATGTTCGGGCAGTCCTAAAAGATAAAAAGGGCTCACAGCAGCTGGGGGCGTCGGGACTGGGGGATCGCTTGTCTGGAAATTCTTCTACCCATCTTCCTTTCCGCTAGAAGAGGATTCCTACAACTTGAAGGCGGCTCACGGTGTATCATAACGAGATCTGGCCCGAACTACTGTGTCAAATGGTTCCCGGCTAGATTCTCGGGTTGACAGGGAAGGTGTTCAGTGGGTAGTTCAGTCACTTGCGAACATGGGAGTTCCACACTGTGCGTAAATGACATTCACCTTCTAACCACAAAAAAGAGCTTTTGAGAAAGTCATGTTGTATATATACCCTTTCGATTTAGTCGAACTTCGTGACCAACTGGACGAGCAGGCAATAAATGGTACGCTCATACATGCACCTACTTCTCAAGCTTTCAGCGCATCTTGCAACCTCATTTGCTCAAAGCAAATGCATAGGGATTTTATTCATATTGAGCTCCCACAACGCCGGGTTTGTAAAGAAGTCCTAATCAAAGCTAAATCAGTACTCCGATGAGCTAAATCCTGCAATTGAATTTGCACTGAAGCACAAATGCCCAGAATCTACTTGAGTAGTTTGCAACGGATATGAAAGCTAACCTGTTCTTGCTCTGTGAGCAACATTAGTACAGGAACTTGCAAGCCTGGTACCCTGACAAATCTGGTTCCTGTTCCATCTGGGTTCAAGACAACACTCACCAACAGATGGAAGGCCATTGACGAAGAGATGGTTTTGTGTCGGTGAGGTGTTCCGGAACAACATTTTTTGCGCTTATCTAACGCCGAACGAAAAAAGTGCCATCTTTCCGGGCCAAATTCAATGCCTAGAAATGGCAACAACAAGGGCACTCATTCCTAAAAACCTTCAGAATACCCCTACTTTACGCCACTGGGGTTGTACGGGAACCATACCCGATGTAACATTTCATCAAAGAGCGGAAGACCCTCTGCCGAGGACATGGTGAACTCAACTATGAGTTTTGTCATATCTGCTTGCAAATCTTCTATGCCCGTCAAAGAGCCCATCACGGTAAACCTCCAGTATACTGGTAGTCGACGGAAACTGCTTAACAGCTTAGGGAATGTCACAAGCTTTGACGCGGGAGTGAATCCGAGAGGAGTAAGTCATAAGGCTAGCCAGAAAATTCGTTTGTATGCTCATTAACAAGAATAAGGCCCGATGCTGGCAAAATTTTGTGCATGATGTGAATAGGGACACATGGGGCCTGGGGTATAAGCTAGTGATGTGGAGACTCGGCACCCCACAGAAGCCCTGCTTACATGAAGCAGGAAAGATGAACGAGATTGTACAGGCTCTGCTACTTATACATTCCATCCATATTAATGCAGTCCACAACAGAATACCAGTAGAAGCCTAGCTTCCACAAGGGTGGAACTGGAAGAGGCAATTCTATCCATGAAAGTAAAGTAAGCACCAAGACCCGATGGCATTTCTGCAGAAATATCGCAAGTTGTCTGAATCGTTGCCCTAACTTGCTGCTTAGTACATTCAACACTTTCTTGCACAAAGCGGTTTTCCTGGGACGATGGAAGGTAGCGAGGCTTGTGCTGATCAGCAAGGCGTAAAAAAAATCACGATTTAAAGTCTGCATGCCACCCGTTACGCACGCTAGACCAGGCCGGGAAAGTGGTCGAGAACTTGTCAAGACAAGATTCGCTGATACAATTCGTGGTACTGGTAATCAATCTCCACGGTAGTACGGCTTTAGAGGTTCCATCATTGATGTAATTGCAGAGGTGGTGAGTGTGGTCAAAATGGCTGAGGCTCACAGCTGGACCAACAAAACGGGTTAAATTGACGGTAACACTTGATGTGTCAGAAACGCTTTCGATTTCGCTAGATGGGCAGACATTTTTGAAAAATTGCAAACATCTTTTCAAGTTTCTGAATATCTTAGGCAGATTCTAAGGGACTGCCTGACATGTCAGAGCCTGCTCTATAATACAAAGGAGGGTCGGTGAAGGAAGGAAGTTATATTGGATATTATTCAAGGCTCCATCCTTGACTCAGACCTGTTGAACATCACGTACAATGGGCTGCTGAGACTTGAGCTGCCGTATGAGCCGCATTTGATCTGCGGATGACATTGCGGCGCTAAGCGTAGTACACACAGTTAAACAAGCGCAACTTAGACATGGTAGGCTAATGCGCCAAGTGAAGGACTGGATGACTGCTCACAGGTTCAGTAGAGTGCTGAAGAAAACTGAAATAATCAACCTGAACAAGAAAGAAATCCCTAGAGTCAGGGCAATCAGCATTGGGGAAGTGCAAGTTGAGTTGAAACTAGCTATGAAGTACCTGGGCGTTTGGATCGACTCGAATGAATGAGTTTCTCTGCGAAAATCAGAGCAATGGGCGAGAAGACTCCATAGGGTGGGTCGGCAGTCATTTGACTGATGGCCAACGTAGGGGAACTTACCTCTTCAAGAAAGCGACTTCTGATGAGTGTGGTATAGTCTGTACTACTGTACTGATTGGAAATCTGTAGTGGCGTCTCAGCAAGGAGCTGTACCGAAAACACCCGACACAGTTGCAGTAACGAAGAGCACTAAGGTTAACACCTGCAAATCGGACAGTCTGCGAATCAGTGGTGACGGTGATTGCAAGCGTTATACCCATCGCTCTCCTTATGAGAGAGTGCCATAAAACTTACTTGCACAGAAACAAACAAAGGTGAAATGCGTCAGCTATACTTAAAGAGAGATAACCCTCACTTAGTGGTCGGCAACAATTTTGGGTGAATCATATGAAGGTGAGATGGACCACGGATCTAGTTCTTTAGGGCATGGATGTTTTCAGTCTCAACTGCACAGGACTGGCAATTCACTGTCTGTCAATTGTGTCTCCTAGACTGGAGAGATCGATGACGCTTACCAGATAGTTTTTGCTTTCAAAAATTGGGACAGACTACACGCTGACCTCGTTAAGGAATTAAAAAAGATCAGCTCATAAATGGAACTAGGTATCATCTCACGTTCAGGCTATTCTAATTGTTAAGAAAGAACACCTGGAGGCGTTGAAAGCGGAGGAGTCTCCTTCTTACTACCACTTCTCTCTTCGTGTCTTCCCACTTTAAGAGATGTTTCTGCAACCCGATGATACCTTGAAGCATAAAAAATCAGGCCTAGCCTGAAGCAATGTGTCAAAAGGTTTCAGGCTAGGTTTTAAGATTAACAGGCAAGATTTTTAGAGGGTAGTCTAGCAATTCTGGGAGCGTAAACAGCCTTCCCCTTTCAGGTACACAAAGTTCTTTTCTCACTGTTGACTATTTGTATGACCGTTCTGAGAGTTGAGGTACCAAATGAGTCGCCTTTGACTGGCTGTGCAGATGTACTTAAGCTAGTTATGCTAATACGGCAACTGATGGGCTGGTTGACAGCTCATGGGATCAACTTAACTCTGGGGAAAATCGAAATAGTCGTTCTGTCAAAGAAGACGACTCCCAGAGTAAAGACAGTCAACATTAGGAAAGTGCTGATTGCATCAAAATCAGCAGTCAAGTACCTTACCCTTCAGATAGACTCAAATAAGATTTTCTCCAAGTAAGTTAGGGCCCCAGTTGATGACGCTACAGTGAGTATTTTGATTGGCACACAGTGGACTGATGGCCAGCATAAGGGGGCCCAACTCATCAAGACAATGAGCACCATTCAGTCAAAGCTAATGTATGGGATAGAGGTCACGTCCTTAACAAAGAGGTGTACCAAAAACGACGACAAGCACCGAGGATTGCAACTGCTTACCAGAAATCCTCTGAGTCGGCGATGCTAGTCATCGCAGGAGGTACACTCGTCGTCTTACTTTTAAGAGAACGCATGGATACGTATAATAAAATGAAAGCAACAGGGTATCTACTGTTCATTAGAAGGGACAATGCTCACTCAACGATTGTCAACAATCCTGGATAAGTGCGCGAAGGAAAGATGAACTAGTCCTAAATCTGTTAGTTGGGCATGGTGGGGTGGATTTTTCATTAATCTAGCTCTAGAATGGGCATGGATTTTTCAGTCTTTATTACACAATAACAGAAAGTCACAGTCTTTTGAATCCAAATTTTTTGCGTATAAGAAATGGGACAAGCAGTGCATTTACGTTTCGAATGAAATTGAAGATGTTTATATCAGTTGGCAAATGCAGCCATGTGGCACACTTCTCGTACATTCAGGCAGCCGTGACAATTAAAAAGGGCACATTTGAACGCCCGGAAGCACAAAGGTGGACGAGTCTCTTTCAAGCAACCCGCCTTTCCCCTAGATGAGAGACTCCTTTAGTTCGATAGCTCCGTAATGACTTGTCACGACAACATATGTGAATACTAATTACTCGGAATTCTATGACAGTTGATCATGCCTTCATGCCTCGCTTACGACACATTACGACAACAATCATTAACAATGTGAATACTAATTTCTCAGAATCGAATGACAGTTGATCACGCTCCCCATGCCTCGCTCGTCGCACGTAGCGTTTTTCTGCGAGCTAACAAGCAATGCATGCTTCACCACCCATATTTAGGGATCGGCGACACCCTACACAGAATACATGATCGCAATTTATTGTATATAAGAACCTTATATCTTACGTTTCATTGGTCAAGTCACTGAATTGGCTCCCCGGCGAATTCCACATGCATACATGGTAGTCCATACAATTCCCATATTAGCACATGGGGAACATGAACACAATTGAATCTATGTACCAGGCGAAATCCACTCAACTGAGTATCAATTTGCCGCAACAACCAACTCAGAAATCATTTGAGGAGAAGTCGTCGAATATTCAGATATATGAACATTGAAGACGAAAAGAGCAAAAATATAAGATTGGATCTGGCGTTCCTTTTCATGCAACAAGATTGTTCCCGAGGAACGGGAGAGGAATGACTTTGGAAAGCAAATTAAGGAGGACTAGCACGTTAACAAGCTCAGCGTTTTGCAGTTAACTGGACGGAAGGTCTACGACTCCCACTAGCAATGCAAGCAATTTGTTTGTATTTAAGCTACTGGCGAGTTGGACACGGGGGCCAGCATAAACACAAGTCTCGAGTACAGACTGCCGGAGACGATTGCGGTCGACATTTGCATACAAGTTCGCTGCCAATAGGAAATATTTTCGCCATCAACAATACGTGAGTATAAGGAGCTGAAACAGAGTTTCTTTATGCCTAAGCCGGTGAAACTCTAGTCTTAGCCATTTAATTAGTGATTTATTTTGATCAGTCGTTTAAATAAACTCTATCGCAATGATTTTATTGTCAATTTTGACGATTACGCTAAAGTTAGTTTAATTTATCTACCAATTCTTTTTTTATGTATAGTTCAACACCAGTCTTAGCTAGTGAAGGCACCCACAAGAGTTGAAGTAGACATCTGCAGGAGTTGAATTTAGAGTGACTTTAGGCCCAAGCCGGTGAAACTCTAGTTCTAGCCTTCATCCATGTACTCGTACACCGTAGAATTAAACCATGGTACGAGGGTCGTAAGCCCGTGTTAATTGTAGGGTGCACCAAGACCAGCTGTTACCCCCGTTTGTCTATTTACAGGCCGCGCTTACCGGATCCAACGGCCCAGTCGAGGAGCCTGGCAGCAACAGCAGGCCCCTAAAATCGAGGTGCACCAAGCGCAGCCAGGAAGAGGCACTCCGCGCTGATCCGTTGGTGGGTCTCCAACCAGTGACAAGGTTCCCGAGGAAAAGGGAGCCAGTTCGGAAGCAGTGGACAACTCCGGAGCCCACTCCCCGGGATCTCACTCAAGGAAGCGACAGCCTTTCTCTCTCGAGACATACCTAGCCTGCCTGGCAGTCCCGTTGGATGTCGTAGACAGGGAGTCACCGGAGGAACCGAAGCGCGGTGGTAGACGCGCGAGGCTGCGGCGAGAGCTGGACAACAAACAACGCCTCGCGAGGGGCGTGAAGTCCGACGAGGAGCGGGAGTTTTTCGCTGCTCGGGCCAGGGCATTCAAGAAACGAATCAAGGAGGAGTGAAGGAGTAGGCTAGCGGTGGCAGCTAGAATCCGAGCGCTATCGGCCAAACGAGTTCCACACGTAGAATATATTAAATAAAATTGTCAAACGGGAATAAAGATCTTTTGTATTTTAATGAAAAAAAAAGGAACTTCTTATTTCTAAAGAACAGTCCTTTTCCCCTCTAGGTATCAAGGATTGTGGTAGTGTATAGTTAGGTGTAATCATCACGCCAGCACAGGCAGGGTGGTTGCTTATACGTAACAGACTCGCAAAAAGAGCCCTAGCCTGAAGTAATGCGTGAAGCGGTTCCAAGCTAGGCTCTCAGGTTGACAGGGGAGACGTTTAGTGATTACCCCAGGAACCTTGCACTTCTATGAGTTCTACGCTCAGGGCATTTATAGGCTTCATCACTTATCATGAAAAATAAAAAATTCTCGCAGATCTGAAACTTAATCCCGAAATGTTCAGTGACGAATTTTGTAGATATCGGCAAATGTCCTTCAAATTTTAATTTTTAATTTTTTAAATTTTATACGATTACAATCTTCTGATGTTAAACTGTTCCTAATAATCTATCTCTGCACAATTTCAACCTTCCATCCTTAAACATCCTTAATGGAAGCCTAGACTTTTTAATTGTCCTAAAGTTACACCAATCTCTGACAATGCCACAGCAATCTACCACCTTTTCTACCTACCACATTGATTCCTCTCAACATGCGAAAATCGATAGAAATTTAATTTATTCCGTATTATAGATACTCCCCGAACGCACAAGAAAAGAAAGAATAGAAGCAAAAAAAGAAAACAGAATACGCTCCAGGATTTTTAATTAATTTCCTTAAAGTGGAACAATTTACTAGAAATTGAAGATACCCAGAAAATCCACTAAATATGTGTAAATAACGTAGTCGCGTGGTTATGTAACTAAGTATTCAAAGTCGACAAGGCTAAGGTGAAGCTTACACGTCATTGTCGCAGTCGAAGGATATTTTTCGTCGCCGGGAGTCCGGGGGAGGTCCTTGTTGTAGGTGGAGTATACAAACAGATTTGCGTTCAGTTGAACTAGGTTGAGATGAATGGTAAATAAAAAAGAAGTAGATGTCGATGGAAATGAAGGATATGTGCCGCTGCGAGAGTCATCATCGTGGCTCAAGTCAAACAAAAAGAAAGCTCCCGCCACATCCGAAGGTGGTGGAGATTGCTGATGTCAATTTTCCCGAGAATCGGTGGAGATGATGACAAGTGTGTTTGCAGGCTGGTGTGGGTTCGCATGGTTTGTTTGTCATCGTCTGTTAATATTTGAATGTACGATAATTTATGCCATACAATTTACTTGTTGTTGGTACAAGTACTTTGCTTTTGCTCTTGTGCAAATTATAGGGAATTTATATCGACTTTGCGAACTTCGACTCCTTGTTTAAAGGTTAACAGATGCGCACCAATACCTGTACACACTTTTACATATTTTATGACAAGTACGGTTTCTTCTCGGGTGACAGCGGTGGTTCTTGTGGTAAGTCTTTGCTCGGTACCAACTCATTTACGGTTGGGAAACTTAAAGATGATGAAGAAGTAGAAGAAGAACGAGAAGGAGATGCTAAAATGGTAAAGATGTTGAATGTTTTTGTCTTTATGCTCTTTACTATGCTCTTCCAGGACCTTCTGCTGTTTCTGCCTGTTCCGCTCCTGCTGAATGCTCCGAACTTTGGATACCTGAGTAAAATATAGTGGTGTGGAAAATCATAAATTGAAATTAATTATTTTAGGGAATTATACTTAAGGAAGTTATAAGCTTTTGAGGCTTATAGCGTGTGACCAAGGATCTTGATGGGATGGGAAAGTGTTGATGGTTTATGTGATGAGGAAAAGTGATTAGATTCGCTGAATGTATTACTTAGCAGAGTTAAGCAGTAAATGCTGGTTGTCTCCGTGTTATGTGATTATTCGTGCGACAAACGCCGGAATGTTCGTAGAACTTGTTAATTAAAATGATTTTGCGGAAGTTTCGTAATGTGCGAATGTCTAGAAGTCAATTAATGAATACGGATTAAGGAGCTTACGAGTGTAATGAGTTGAATATGTTAATGAAGATGGTAGTAAATGTTAATTTAAGTTTTTAGATATTCTTGGAAAATTTAAGGCTTTGAACGAGAAATTGAGAGAGTCTTTAAATTAATCTCCAGACATTTCTGATTACAAGTCAATAAAATTTAAATCTCTGCATTCGACAAAAAGCCTTATGATGTTAAAGCATTCAAATAAAAATCTGCCAAAGATTCTAAATTAAACTGAATTCATTGGATCTTGAAATATCTATTGGTGTTATCTTTCCCCCTGGAGGAGTGCTAGTAGATAGAAATGTTTCTGAAATCTAGCATTCTTTGGAAAGTACCGTCCCCATGTACCCGAAGAAATTGGGTTTATCGGAAAGTTCCTCCCTAGATTTTGATCTGCCAACGATCTCTGCACTACTAATAAGGCTATGAATGTCTGCAGGATACGGAAAAAAGCAGCACCTCTTTAATTTTTCAAATACCTTGGCTCTGGTCACCCCGGATAAGTATACAAAGGACCCGTTGGGAGTTCCCTATGTTACAGATGCGGTGAAACGGGGCATAAAAAAATAGTATACAAACGAGGCACACTGTATTCTTTGCAGGGATGCTGATCCAAGACCGGTTCTTGGGTACGTCTTGGGATCAGGGAAATGTCAGGTCTTCCAGGAAGTCCTAGCCAACGCAAAATCAGAACTTCGATGGCCCACATCCTGCAGCTACACCTACACTGTAGTTCAACCGCCCAAAATCTGTTTGAGCAGTTTGCGAGGGACATGAAAGCCAGCTTTATGCTACTGAGTGAGGAACACCGTGATAATAGTTCTGAATCATGCTTATGAAACTGTTACTACCGCCATTTGGGTTCAGAACAGTGATTTCCAGGTGGAGAGCTGTGGACAGGGATGGTTTCGTGTGGGTTTGGTGCTCAGGGACTACCTTCTTTAGTGTGGACCTAACGCCGAACGTATCTATGTCATCTTTCCAAGCCAAGCTTAATCCTTTGGAAGGCACTGTCTCGAAGGCAGACGGCAACGTGCTCACTGGGGGAGGCTTCAACGCTAAAGCAATCGAATGGGGCATGCCTTAAACAGATCCCCAGGGAAAATGAATCCTAGAAATAGTGGTCAGGACTCTTCGTACTATATGCCGTATTGGCTGTGAAGGAATCATACCGGACGTGACATTCGCCTTGGAGTCCTTATTTATTTATTTATTTATCTTGCCATTAACAGAGTTACCTCTAATACAAATGGTGAAGTATATACTAAGAAACACACAAAATTAACAAATTAGTAAACTAATAAGTTTTTGTTTAAGTAAACAAAGAGAACGAGGAAAAGAACCAATTTGTAGACGATCATGATTGCGAGGTAGCCTTAGCAGTGGAGAATGGAAGTACGGGTTAATCCCAGCAAAAGGTACAAGAAAGATACTAGCATTTCTACCCGAGCGCAGATTTAGCCTATAATAAATTCGAGAATCAAGATTTGTATCCGTAAGGTGGTTGCATATTTTAAAGAGAAGACATTCATCAAGTATCAATCTGCGAATTTCAAGAGAAGGAATCTGAAGGAAGGACAGGCGATTTTCGTAGGTCGCATAAGGGATTTTGAATTTGAAAATAAACTTTTAGAAAAAAAAGAAAACCGACTTCGGAATGCCCTAAAAAGGATGAAATAAATTTTTTGGAAGCGGTGCCAAATCAATTTCCCCATTTCAACATAGATACTTCCAACTTCTGCACCATCACAAAAAGAATGGGGGAAAATGTGATATGGCACCGCTTCCAAAAAATTTATTTCATCCTTTTTAGGGCATTCCGAAGTCGGTTTTCTTTTTTTTCTAAAAGTTTTTTATTTCACTCTTTTTAGTGGCAACTTTTTTCATTTCAAACCATTCAAAACTAAGTTTCTTGAATACATGGCATCATGTTCTCGTATATTAAAATATAATTTTCTTACTGCAACGCAAAAACCACTACGGCTAAAATCTGCACCGTTCATTGGAATCGAATTTAATTTTGGTTCATTTAATCCATGATCTCATCAACGTCTACCTTGATTTTAGATTTCATAATAACCCAATATGAATTGTAGCCTTGAAAAATTTTCAAATTTTGCATTCTGATCTTACCCTGAAGCGATTTTTTATCGTTCAACTTTTGCGACCTTTGAGCGGCCGCCATTTCGTTTCAAATTGTTCGACTTTCGATTTATTATTGTAAGCTTTGTCACACAATTGAATAAGTCGTTGTACTAGTTTTGATTCAAACTGGAGCTATACTATGGCCAGAACAGAAATATTGCAGAAAATTTGGCGAAAATCGAAGCAAAACTGCGACCCCCAGGCACAAATTTCCTTATATCCTGTGTAGACATGTGTGAGTCACACACTGATATATATATATATATATATATATATATATATATATATATATATAAATATATAATACATACCTTTATATATATATATAATATATAAATATATATATATATATATATATATATATATATATATATATATATATATATATATATATATATATGTATATATATATACGAGTATATATATATATATATATATATATATATATATATGTATATATATATATATATATATATATATATATATATATATATATTTATATATTATATATATATATATGCATATATATATATATATATATATATATATATTTATATTATATATATATATATATATATGCATATATAAATGTATATATATATATGTATGTATATATATATATATATATATATATATATATATATATATATATATATATCTGCATACATATATATATATATACACATATATATACATATATAAATATATATACATATATATATATATATATATATATATATATATATATATATATATATATATTATATCTATATATATAGATATATATATATATATATATATATATATATATATATATATAAATATAAATATATAAATATATATATATATATACATATCTATATATATATACATCTATATATATATATATATATATATATATATATATATATATATATATATATACATATCTATATATATGTATATATATATATATATATATAAATATATATATATATATATATATATATATATATATATATATATATATATATATATATATATATATATAGACATATGTATTTATATATGTAAACATAAAGTTCACTCCGCAATCAGTCTCATGAAATTTACTTAAAAATATCCTTCTTAACCGCATCATTCGTTCGCGTTTATTCGATACCCATCGCCTTCGTTTTCAATTAACTATGGCACCTAATTTTCATGAAAGTTTCAAGAAAATCATATCATATAGTTCAATGAAAACTCGCCTATGCATTTTCATCTTCATCTGTAAAGTTATGATCAATTATAGCAGGAAACGTATCTCTTTTCAGGTTGCGATTCTCGCCGGCTTTTAATATGGAAATCACTAATTTTAGATTTCTGGGCATATGTTGTAATATACATACGAGTATAATATTAACTGGAAAGTAACGAGTCAACTCGATAATTTGCAATCACTCAATCCTTATTATTTCTTCGGGGAATTTTATAATCCTATATGTAACGTTTACTTCTAAGGATGTAAGAAGGATCTATACCAAGCTCATTGGTAAGCAAAGAATGAATGCGGAAGAGAAAAGCATCCTGAAATGTTCCCTTTAACTGTTGCTGAATTGTACTTATGCCTCATTAGAATTAATTTATTGGTTATTTCCGGTATAAACGATGGACCAAAATGTACCGCTTATGTAGAAAATTAGAGATACTGCTCATTTTTATCATCCGTCACCATAGGACTCGGTATCTTGAAGAAATCCTTGAACAGTGCCAACAAGTTGGCACTTTTCGTACGAAATATCATTTAAATTCAATTTCTTGACATCAATGTATCATATTTAACTGTTAATATCTACAGAGCCCCTGAAAGGATTTCAATTCTGTTCCGATACATTTTAGATCAATATGTTATCCTTCATTTGAAACCTCTACAATCAAAATCCTTACACGCCTCGATCAGTTATGCTGAAAAATCGGAGTGAAAGTCGGAATTTTTTTAATTTTAACGCTTAGAGCCCTTTACCGTTACTTGAATTTCTTATCCTTTAAACGAGACCTAACTGGAAGAAAGACGTATCATTTGCCAAAAACAGGACTCTTCTATCTATCTCCGTTTAAAAGTTATGCGTGAACATACAAAAAAAAAGCAAAAAAAAATCGGCTATGCATTTTCATCTTCATATGTAAAGTTATGATCAGTTATAGAAGGAAAAGTATATCTTTTTAGGTTGTGATTCTCGCCGGTCTTTAGTATTAAAATTACCAATTTTGGATTTCTGGGCATATGTTATAATGTATAATATTAACTGGTAAGTAACGAATCAACTCTATAATTTGAAATCACTCAGTCCTTATTATTTCTTCGGGGGGTTTTATAAATCCTATGTTTAACATTTACATCTAAGGATGTCAGAAGAATCCTTTACTAAGCTCATCAGTAAGCAAAGGATGACTTTGGAAGAGAAAAGCATCCTGAAATGTTCCCTCTAACTATTGTTGAATTGTATTTATGCCACATTTAGAAGTTATTTATTGGTTATTTCCGGTAGAAACGATTGAATAAAATGTACCGTTTGTGGAGAAAATTAAGGATATTGATAATTTTTACCATTCGCTACCAAAGGGCTCGGTATCTCCATCAAATCCATGAACAGTGCCAACTAATTGGCACTTTTCGTGCGAAAAATTATTTAAACTCAATTTCTCGACACCAATGTATCATATTAAACTGATCGTATTTAGAGAGTCCTTGGAAGGATTAAAATTCTGTTCCAATACATTTTAGACCAATATGTTATCCTTCATTTGAAACCTCTACAATCAAAATCCTTACACGCGTCGATCAGTTATGCTGAAAAATCGGGGTGAAAGTCGGAAATTTTTTAGTTTTAAGGATAATAGTCCTTTACCGTTACTTGAATTTCTTATCCTTTTAACGGGACCTAACTGGAAGAACGACGTATCATTTGCCAAAAACAGGACTCTTCTATCTATCTCCGTTTAAAAGTTATGCGTGAACATACAAAAACAAAAGCAAAAAAAGAAAATATACGCGATGAATTGATAACCTTCTTTCTTTTGGAAGTCGGTTAAAAATGTACCGTTTATGCTTAGAAATTAAGGATACTGATCATTTTTATCATCCGTCACCAAAGGACTCGGTATCTCAAACAAATCCTTGCAGAGTGCCAACTAATTGGCACTTTTCGTACGAAATATCATTTAAATTCAATTTCTTGACATCAATGTATCATATTTAACTGTTAATATCTACAGAGTCCTTAGAAGGATTTTAATTCTGTTCCGATACATTTGAGATCAATATGTTGTCTTTCATTTGAAACCTCTACAATCAAAATCCTTACACGCGTCGATCAGTTATGCTGAGAAATCGGGATGAAAGTCGGAATTTTTTTAGATTTAACGGTAAAAGTCCTTTACCGTTACTTGAATTTCTTATCTTTTAAACGGGACCTAACTGGAAGAACGACGTATCATTTGCCAAAAACAGGACTCTTCTATCTATCTCCGTTTAAAAATTATGCGTGAACATACAAAAAAAAAGCAAAAAAAAAATATACGCAATGAATTGATAACCTTCTTTCTTTTGGAAGTCGGTTAAAAATAGAAAAGGGGTGAACTTTCTCTGGACAGATTCAAGGAGAACAATCAGATAATCATTGTGAGGTGACCAAATTTGAGAACAGTATTCAAAAAGAAAACGTACGATACAGATAAATAGTTTGATAGCAGACTTAGGGTTAGAAAAAATAGAAGTTTGCCTAAGAACAAAACCCGAAACACGGGAAGCTCTAGTGACTAAGTTTATAATGTGAAGCTTAAATTTGAGCTTTGGGTCGAATATAACCCCTAAGTCTTTCACCTGATCCACTACTGTTAGAGGAGTTTGATTCAGTAAATAGGAATGTGATATTGATGATTTTTTCAACGAAAACGACATTTTGTGGCATTTTGGTACATTTAAACTCAAAACGTTAGCCTTACACCAAGAAGACAGAGATAACAGATCGTTTTGGAGAATATAACAGTCAGCAGGCGAGTTGATTACTCTGTAGATCTTCAAATCATCCGCAAGTAAGAGACAGGAAGAGTTAAACACTGATGGGAGATCATTGATAACCATGGTGAAAAGGAACGGACCTAAGATGGAACCTTGTGGAACTCCAGAGCAGGGATGAAATGACTTAGAAACCGAGTCATCAATGACAACTTGGCATGTTCTAGAAGCTACGTATGAAGTTAACCATGACAAAACGGAGCCACTCACACCATAATGCTGCAATTTGCAAATAAGAATGTCATGGTTGACAGTGTCAAATGCCTTAGAGAAATCAGTGTAGATAGAATCCACTTGAAGACTGTCATTTAAGGCTACCGCCACAGTGTCAGTAAGTTCCAAGAGATTGGTTATGGTAGAACGATTCGGCACAAAACCATGCTGCTCAGGAGCTATTTGGGAACAAAGAGAAGAATAGAGCTCTAGGTGGACAATTCGTTCTAAAATTTTAGAAAAGGATGAAAGTTTTGAGATAGGGTGGTAATTCTCCACCATGGTCGGGTCACCACTTTTGTGTATTGGAGTAACATTAGCAATCTTCCAGCAATCTGGCATGTGACCTGTTGTCAAACTTAGATTGAAAAGCAATGAAAGTGGAAAGCTAATGTTAGATGCTAATGCTTTAATAAAGAAATTAGGAATGCCATCCGGCCCAGGTCCAACGTTAGGATCAATAGAGTTGATAATAAGTTCAACTTGAAGAGGATTCGTGACTATCGAGGTGATAATAGGCCAAGGCAATACGGAAAAAGAGGAAGGTATAGAAGTCTTGTTTTATGAAGAAAATGTAGAGGAGAAAAAGGTGGAGAATAAGTTAGAAATTTCAGAAGGGGAAGAAGCAGTCTTGCTATTCCACTGAAAAAAATTTGGAAATGCACTTGAAGATCTTTGAGCTTTAACAAAAGACCAAAAGGGCTTAGTTTGGTTGGAATGAAGAGACTTTTCGATATTGTCATAATATGCTCTTTTGGCTCTCAGAACCTCCATTTTGGCAATTGACCGATACCTAACAAACTCTTGACGATAATCAATTGTTCCATGAGATTTCCACAATTTATGAGCTTTATCATTATTTTTAATGGCTTCCTTAACATGCCTCGTAAACCAGGGAGGATTAGCGCCTGCTGAGGAGGCATAAAGCGGAGTGAAGTTATGGATACTAATAAATAGAAAGGAATAGAATTTTGATATTACTTTTTCACAATCCAAGTCAACAAAGAAACTTTGCCAGTCAATGGTAGAAATATGCGTGGAAATTGAATGGAAATCGGATTTGTAAAAATTGAACCTAGGCCGCGTACGAGTTTTGCATCGTGCTAGATATTTCAAAGAAAGGACCATAGAGAGGGGAGGGTGAAATGAGTCAGTGTCTACATAAGGAACCGCCGACCGAGATACAGAAAGATGTTGATCAGCAACGTTGGAAAGCACTAGATCCAGCAGTTTGTCGTTAACATTATGCACAGAATTAAATTGAGAGAGGGAGCAGTGATTTAAAAAAGAGGAAAGAACGATGGATAGATTATTCGTAGAAGACGAACCTGATGCAGGAAAAGATGACCAAGAAACCGAGGGCGAGTTGAAATCTCCACAAATTAATAAAGGGGAGTCTGGGAAGAAGGAGTCAATGTGAGATGAAAGCTCATCAAAGAACGTTTCATATGTAGGAATTGAAGAGTTACAAGGAACGTAAGTAGAGGCAACAAGAAGAAACTTATTGTGCGAGGTTTGGACTTTTACAAGAATACATTCTATAGGAGAAGATGGAGAGAAATTCGAACAGGCTGAAGCTGACAAAGTCTTTTTAGTAGCTATCAAGACACCCCCGCCATCCATTTTAGATGAAGCTGTGATGTCTCTATCCCATCTAAAGATATTGTGTTCAGTCGAAAGTTCATTATTAAGGATACTTCCATTCAACCACGTCTCTGTAACACAGATGATATCATCCGACGTGGTAAAGCAAGACGTATTAAAAATATTTAATTTGATCCTTAGTCCCCTAACATTTTGATAATAAATTTTAATGTTATTAAAGCTATTATGTACTATTTTCTTGCGTGAACCGAAGGATTGCGGAAAAAATTTGTCTTTTTAACAGGTACGAATGGTTTCACTAGTGTACCAGGAAGCCAGAACTCGGGACGGCATACAGAATCAATGCTTGGTAGAGCTGTAAGTTTAAAGGAGGATGCTACTCGATCCGGCAGATTTTCCTTTGTAATCTTAGTACAGCTTATGATTCCATTTAGATTTCCAAGTTTCGCTTTAATAAAGTTGAGAATGTCGTCTACCGAAGTTTCATATGCTAGTCTCGAGATGAAAATTTGATTCGGTGGAGCAACAACACGTTATAGTTGATTATTATTAACACCTGCAGGAGACGTTGAACGACCACGGTCACTATTATCGACAGTAGGAATTACAATTGGATCGCTTCCAGGACCATCAAAAGCAGGTTTATCAATAGGAAGAATGTAGTCAGCATGGCTATTGCTTGGGTTATTAGAACCTGCAGGAGATGGATACATATTTTTAAGAATATTTCTTGCTTCTGGTTTGAATTTTTGAGATGACTGGTGACGTATTCTGCACGGCATTGAACTCAGCACTAGCTGTAAATTGCTCAAGATTCGAAGACAAAGATTTGTTCTGCAACGAGCGCTTTGTAGCGATGGATGGTGTTGAACCCAACGTCGTAATTGAAATATCACAAGCTACAGATGAAGATGACGATGAAGGGACAGTTGGCTGCAGCAATAAATCTACTTCAGAGAATGCACTCGCACATTTAATTTGCAGGGTAGTGAGTTCCTCACTGAGAGTTTTAATAGTTTAATGGGCCACACGTAGGCCAGAAACATAGTCCAAAGTAAGCTGTCTCCGACAGGTATCCCAGTACCACTGCAGGCCATTGTCCGTTTCGTTTATAAGGTCAGCTATGGTACTTTTAAGCCTCAGACACACCGAGTGAAAGGAACGATCGAAATGCCCAGAACAACGGACCATAGGAGATTTCTCGTTTAGATCCTAACACTTCAATGAATCACAGGTCATCGTAAGAAACTCGGAAGAGAATTTGAAAGGAAAAAGCGGAAAAAGAGAAACAAACAGATTTCTTTTAGGGTTAAGAGTTTCTAGGGTTGAATTAAGTTAGTTGATTAAGTTGCCTATCTCTTGGCGCAACAAAAATTATAAATAAAAAGTTCAATAAAAAGTTCACTTGATCATTAAAGTTCACTTGATCACTAATGTGGCGTCCACATGCTCACCGCAAGGAGCGCATCAAGCAGTTAGTGGATGCCATGAATTTCACAACTCATGTCAACGAGACGCTCACTTGGTTCACAACCTCCGACGAGTCAAGTCGCGCACGCCAACATATAGTCCTTCACTACATTCATTGCTATACTTGTAATTCTCTTTAGTTTTACTAATGAAGTTATATTTGTGTTCTAGTAAAAGTAATATTCTTTCTTTCTCATGGGGATCGCGCATAGCATATTAATAATCCCCATACTAACAAAGTCAACAAAGTTAATGAATACTATTCAATCCAAATATCAATTTCACTTTCATTGATCACTAAAGTTCACTTGTTCACTAACAAAGTTATAAAAGTTGATCAATACTATTCAACCCAAATATTAAAATCACTTACAACTTCAACACAAAGGAGAAAAAAATAAAATCAGAATAATGATGATATTAAGAAGCCAATCCGCACGCAGTAAATAATGATCGCACAGAAAAGCGCAACGGCTAAAATATCACACGAAAGAGATAATCTTTGACGCAAAAGGTCAAGGAAAAACGTGAGAAATTGCGGAGCACTCTAGCGAACGACCAAGTTGAACGATGATGAGTTCGTCGGAGGATACACAATTTGAGAGAATTAGAGGACAACTTAGCCAGTGAGCATCAGTGTATTCTGCTTGAGATCTGCGAGGTTGTCTCCCAACGTCTGTGTTTTCGACTTTCTACAATTGGGTCGAACACCGGAAGGATGGACGTGGAGACGTTCGTCAAAGTGGTCACAGCAGATGCTCTGCAGCAGGGGGAATTGCAGCGGACGGAAGAACTGGCAGCACAAGACATGGTGAATTCAACTGTGAGCACCATCACGGCTACATGCAACGCTTCTATTCCCCATCGAAAACCTCGGCACGGCAAGCCACTTATGTACTGCTGGTCGACTAAAACCGTTGAAAAGCAAAGAGAATGTCAAAAGCTTCGATGAGAACTATGATGAGGCATGAAACCGGATGGCAATATATAAGCCAGCCCAGAAATCCCTTTTCAAACTGATTAACAACAGCAAGTTTCACTGCTGGCAAGATCTAGTGGACAATGTAAACAAGGATCCGTGGGGCCTTGACTACAAGCTAGTTATGCGGAAACTTTGTATCCTATGGGCACCTTGCTTACATAAAGTGGGAAAGATGGACGAGATATTGGGGGCACTTTTCCCCGCTCATCTCTTCCATGTTGATGCCATCCACGGTGAAGCAGCAATAGAGTCCCCACTCTTCAAAGAGCCGAAACTGGAAGAGGCAGTCCTATCATTAAAAACAAGAAAGTCTCCAGGCCTATATTGTGTTCCAGCTGAGGTGTTGCAGTTTGTGTATTACCATTGTCCGGACTTGCTGCTCAGCACATTCAACGTTTTCCTATGGGATAGGGTATTCATGGAACGATGGAAGGCGGCGAGGCTCATGCTGATCAGCAAGGGGAAAGAAGTTCTAAATCACCACCTGCATATCGCCCGTTATGCGCGCTAGATATGGCTGGGAGGGTGCTAGAAAAACTCATCAAGGGAAGACTCATTGATGCAATACGTGCCGGTGGGGACCTATCTCCTCGGCAGTACGGCTTTAGAGCAGGACGCTCCACCATTGATGCGATTGCAGAGGTTGTGAACGTAGTCCAAAAGGCAGAGGCATATAGCTACACCAAGCAACGGATCGTTCTGTTGGTGACACTCAACGTTAGGAGGACCTTCAATTCCACTAGATAGGTGGAGATTCTGGGAACGTTGGAAGCCCTTTTTCAATTTCCAGAATATCTTATGAGGCTTCTGAGGAACCAGCTGCAGGGCAAAAGCCTACTTTGTGGCCCAATACAAGACTAACAAAGGATAAAAGTTACAAGGGGTGTTGCTCAGGGATCTTTCCTTGGTCCAGACCTGTGGAAAATGCCTTATGATGGGTTACTGGGACTGGAGATGCCAGATGAGTCACGTTTGATCGACTTTACGGATGATTTTGCGGCTCTAGCCACTGGATGAATCGTTAAACAAGCGCAACTCAGGCCGAAGCAGCCATCTTGACAAAAAAGAGAATCCCTAGAGTAAGGATAATCAGTATTTTTTTTGTGTTTGGGAGGTGAATGCTATTTATGCTCAGAAAAAGGGACTACCATGCTCGCAAAAAGGCGACTGGACTACAAACTAAACACCTCCTCTGTCAACCCGAGAACCCAGCCCGGAACCGTTCGACACATAACTTCGGGCCAGGACTCGTTTTGTTAGGCCGTGAGGCGCATTCAAGCTGGGTGCTCCCCCTTCTAGTGGGAGGGGAGAGGGGAAGAGGAAGTGCCAGAAAAGCGATACCCCAGCCCCAACGCCCCAGTTGCTGTGAGTTCCTTTTATCTTTTAGGACTGCCCGAGCATAATGTGCCACCGGGTTCCATTTATCAACCCATTCGAGCATCACCGCGTCTATATTATCCGGGGTGAGCTCTCCTGTCTCCCTGTAGAGGCCCAATTTTCTGCATCCGAAAAATGTGTGGTAGGCATTGTCTTCCTCTCCTGGGCAAAACCGACAATCGGGAGACCGTGACTTACCAATCTTGTGCAGTTAAGACTGAAAACACCCATGCCCACTCAAAAGCTGCGTCAGATAGAAGTAAGTCTTACCATGCCTTCGATTTAGCCACGGTTTCACATCCAGAATGAGGCACACAGTCCATGTTCCCTCTCGTCACGGGTCCGTGCTCGTTGAGCCTCACGCCAAAGCTTAAAGCACTCTCTTCGCTTTTCAGCTATATCAGTTGACCATCAGTATACTGGGGGCCTGCCGTGCCGAAGTTTTTGATGTGGGATAGAAGCATTGCAAGAAGTCATGATGATACTCATAGTTCAGTTTACTACGTCTTGAGCTGCCAATCCTTCCCTCCCTGCAAATCCTCTGCAACGGAGCACTTGTTGTGAGCACCTAGAACTTCTCGGCCTCCATCTTTCCTATATGTTCCGCCCAGTTTTAGAAAATCGACAGCAGGGACGTTAAGAGACAACATCACTAATCTCAAGCAGAATGCATCTGTGCATAATCTCCAATTGTGCATCCTCCATACGAAGAACTCCGAGGTAAATGTCACGTCGGGTATGGTTCCTTCACAGCGAATACGGTGGACAGTAGGCGTATTTCCTGTGTTAAGTACGACAAACACCGTCCTGGCCGCCATTTCTAGGATTCGTTTTCTCCACGGATCTGTTTGAGGCATACTTCATTCGATTAATTTAGCATTGAAGTCTCCCTCAACGAGCGCATTGCGCTCCAAAGCATTAAGTTTGGCTTGGAAAAATGATATCGATCATTAGCTACACACTAAAGAATGACGAAAATCCACACAAAATCATTCCCCCGTCCACAACTCTCCGCCTGAAAATCACTATTCCGTATTCAGATGACGGTAGTACTAATTTAACCAGGATTCCATGAGGCCGAACTTTCATCATGGTGTTGCTCACTCAGCAGCATAAAATCGGCTTTCATGTCCCTCGTAAACTACTCAAATAGATTTTGGGTTGTTGAACTGTAGTGAAGGATAAGCTGCAGGATGCATGTCATCAAAGCTCCGATCCTCCCTTGGCTAGGGCTTCTTGGAAAACCTGACAATGCCCTGATCCCAAGAGTTGCCCAAGATCCGGTCTTGGATCAGCTTACTTGCAAAGAATACGGTGTGGCTCCTTTGTACCTTCTTTTCTTTTATGTCCAATTTTAACGCATTTTTAACTTCTATCGGGTTCTTTGCATACTTGTGCGGTGTGACTATAGCCAAGGCATTTGAAACATGAAGAGGCGCTACTCCTCGCTGTATCCTGGAGATTACCCACCCTATTCTCGCTTTGCCCTTCTTCAGAAATTGTTCAGCGTCTTTTACGGTCAAGTCAACGATGGCCAGAATATCATAAGAAACATCTTATGATATTCTAGTGCCAGTCTCGCTTTGATCCTGCCCATGCTAGGGACTTCCCTTTTGATGGTCTCTTCTATCTCAGCCTGGTCCGTGACCCTTTTGTGTCTTAATTCGCTCGCTGCTATTCGCGCGAGCAAGGCTTCTTCTTCTTCTTCGTAGCACTATAGCCCCTCTCGGGCCTTCACTTCTTGCAAGTAGCGCCTCAAACTGTCTCGGTCTATTGACCACGTCCTCCAATGTCGAAATCCAAGCAGCGATAAACTGCCTTCATCGACCGAGTTAGACCAAAGCATCCTCGGTTTCCCCAGTGATCTCCGTCCTTCAGTTCTCCCAACGAGTACCTTTTTGAGCATCTGGTGTTCATCCATACGATTCAAGTCTCCAGCCCATTGTTGCCTCCGCAGTCTGACAATCGTTGAGACCTCCAGCTCGCCATGAGCTTTGTTTTATTTTCATTGATTTGTAGCCCTACTAGTTCTGCTTTGCTGTCGGGTTTCAGGAAAAGTTCTTTGGCAGTTGCTAATGATGTCGTCCGCATAGGCTAGTACTTGGCTCGACTTGAATATTAATGTACCTCGCGTATCGATAGGTAGCTTCCATATGATGTACCCCAGAGCCAAGTTGAATAGCAATGGGGCCAGCTCATCAACCTGCTTTAGTCCGATATTTGTGTCAAGGGCATCGGTGGGTTGGTTATTGATGCGTACTTGAGAGGTCGATGGCGTCATTGTCATTTTGGTAAAATGGCCAAAGCAAAGCATTACTCTTGGTTTCATCAGCGATGATATTGCCGATGTCATCAGGACAGAGCATGGTTTTGGGCTGATAACCACATTTTAGGCTTTCACTACTTTGTATGCTTGTCTTGTGTTGTTGCTCGCTAAAATTACATCTGTATTTCTCAATTGGTCGTCATAGTATTTTATTTTCTTATTCCTAATTATCTCATTTGCTACTCTTCTGAGATTTTCATAGTGCTCTATTTGCCTTGGTTTTCCTACCCACGTGCTCTTTGTACACCTGATTCTTTTTATCTAACGCATTCTGGCACTCATCATCGAACCAATCATTCCTCTTGCGCCGGGCCTAATCGCCTCTTTCACTACCATCCAGAGCTCGTTGCTCGTCTTCAACGATGCTTCTGATAAGCTGGGAGACAGTTGGTCTCCGTAAAATTTTTGGCGATGGACGCCGTTTGGAGCCTTTTGATGTCAAATTTTCGTAGCGGTCTGGTCCTCGCCGAATATGCCTTTGATATACGACATCGATACGTTAATTTGATCAAGTAATGATTTCAGTTACAGTTGGCTCCTCGGTATGTACAGATGTCAAGTATGCTCGAGGCCTAACGTTGTTGGATCAGAAAATGGTCGATGTGGATTTGTGTGTTACCATCCGGTGATACCCAGGTCACTTTATGAATGCATCGATGTAGGAAGCTAGTCGAACGTATGACTACATTTCTGCTACATGCAAAGTCAATCAGGCACTGGCCGTTGTCATTTGTTTCATCCTGGAGGCTATATCCTCCAGTCGTTCCCCGATTAGATAGTTCATTGCCAACCTTAGCGTTGAAATCACCCAAAATTATTTTTGTGTCGTTTGTGGGCAATAATTCGACCCGTCTTTTCAGGTGACCTTAAAACGTTTCCTTTGTTTCTTCGTCCTTTTCTTCGATCGGGGCATGAACAGCCGAATTTTGAAGAATTTCGC
This sequence comes from Odontomyia ornata, assembly GCA_963969285.1. NCBI lineage: Eukaryota > Metazoa > Arthropoda > Insecta > Diptera > Stratiomyidae > Odontomyia > Odontomyia ornata. The sequence continues at coordinate 251,879,081 of OZ017742.1, forward strand.
GTTTATGCGGATCGCACACAACCATTTATTGACTGCCTTAAAATCAATAACGTGCGATTTGAATTCCCTATCCGCAATGAAGGCCACTCCGAATTATCATTTTCCAGTAGGCTTCCCACTTTTGATTATTTTGTGCGATCTCATGCCTTGAATGTCGTTTCCAGTCTACTTCGTTTCCTAGATTGCCTGTATTTTTAATTGATATTGACTGGCCTATTGTAAAAGGTCCTTAACAGCACTAGGATGATTGAGTGATCTGACATTCCAGGATCCAATGCCATAGTCCTTTTTTCGTTTGCGAGGTCATTGCCGTGAGTCCAATCCATTCCGAGGCCCATCTGCAGTTTTCGAGACATTTAAAGGTTTTCCAGGGACGGGGAGTTTGCCCGTTGCCCAACCTCCTTTCCGGTGGCATGGTTATTACGTTGATTCCGTTACCAGGTGCGGAACATTCGCCTTCACCCTCTTACATCCCCACAAAGGAGGTATAACTAGCATTTAGTAGCAGAGCTGTGGATGTATTTACAGTTATTAGCATTTCTCGGTATTTAATGTCACATTATCGGGGAGCCAGTAAGCCCAATGGTTAACCCCGAGAGCATTTGCCACCATTTAATTGGGGGGTTTGGGATGAGGAATCATGGAAACTATGGGTTGCGGAAACCCAATCGTTTTCTCAAATTAGCTTGGGACCGTCTGCGGCAGAGTTATCAATAAGTCTAACCATCTGCAATAAGTCTCACCACCGAATCAGAGAGTGTCGGATACGAAGATGCAATCCTCAGTGCTCCTCTTCTCTGTACCTATGCCAAGCTTTTCGATACACCTCCTTACAGAGTGCGTTACACCATATTTCTGCTCCGTAGAGTAACAATGACCCTACAGCACTCATCAACAGGCACTTTTTTGAGGGCTTGGTCCCCCTACGTTGGCCATAAGTCGGCTCAGAGCTGATACTTCCCAAGCAGCCTTCTCAGCCAGGGAACTTATCTTCGAGTCAATCAGTAGCCCCAGGCTCTCATCGCTGCCTTTGATTCGATTAGTATGTCTCCAACACTGATCATCCTTACTCTAGTACTTCTTTTTTTCTGTCAAGATGACCACTCCGGTTTTCTCGAGTCCTAAACTGAACCCGTGAGCAGTCTCACTCAGAGCACTAGCATACCTAGCTTAAATTTGCGCTTATCAACGATGGGTCTAGTGACCAGAGCTGCAAGATAATCCGCATAGCGAATCAAATGTGACTCATCTGGCATCTTCAGTCTCAGTAGCCCGTCATAAGACACGTTCCACTGGTCAGGACAAAGGATAGATCCGTGAGCAACCCCCGATGTAACTTCCGTCCTTCGTTGGCCCTGCGTCATGTTGAAGAGCAGGCTTTGGTCCTTCAGGTAGTCCCTCAAAAGCCGCATTAGGTATTATGGAACCTGGAAAGGGTTTTCCAGCATATCCAAAATATCCACCCATCTAGTGGAGTGAAAGGCGTTCCTAACGTCAAGTGTCACCAACAGGACGATCCGTCACTTGGTGGGACTGTATGCCTCTGCCTTATGGACCGCACTCACTACCTCTGCAATCGCATCAATGGTGGAACGTCCTGCTTTAAAGCCATACTGCCGAGGAGATAGGTTACCAGCAGCATGAATCGCGTCAGTGATTCTTCTCTTGATAAGTTTCTCTAGCACTTTCCCAGCCATGTCCAGCATTCATAACGAGCAATATGCAGATGGTGATAGGGAATTTCCCTTCTCCTTGTTGATCAGCACGAGCCTCGCTGCCTTCCATCATACCGGAAAAACCCCGTCTCGTATGCAAGCGTTTAATGTGCTGAGCAGCAAGTGAGGACAATGGTGATAGACAAGTTGCAACACTTCAGCTGGAACACCATCTGGGCCAGGATCCTTCCCCGCATTCAGTGAAAGGATTGCCTCCTCCAGTTCCGGCTGTGTGAAGAGTGGAACGGAGCACCTGTTGTGAGCACCATGAAATTCTTGGCCTCCATCTTTTCGATGTTCCACCCAGTTTTAGAAAATTGAAAGCATGGACGTCGAGTGGCTAAATCACTGATCTCAAGCAGAATGCACTGATGATCACTGGCTGAGTAGGTATAATAATCTCCAATTGTGTATCCTCCGTACCAGGAACTCCGAGATGAATGTCACGTCTGGCATGGTTCCTTCACAGCCAATATAGTGGACAGTCGGCATATTTCCAATGTTTAGTACAACGAACGCCGTCCTGGTCACCATTTCTAGGACTCATTTTCCCCGCAGATCTGTTTGAGGCTTGCGAGCACATTACTCTCCAAAGCATTAAGTTTAGCTTGGAAAGATGATATCTATTTGTTCGGTGTTAGATACATACTAAAGAAAGAAAAAAATCCACACAAATTCATCCCCCCGTCCACAACTCTCCGCCTGAAAATCTCTGTTCTGAATCCAGATGGTGACAGTACCAGTTTCATCAGGATTCCATGATGCCGAACTTTTATCATGATGTTGCTCTCTCAGTAGCATGAAGTCGGCTCAAGCAAATTTTTGGCAGTTGAACTGCAGTGTAGGTTCAGCTGCAGGATATAAGTCATCGAAGCTCTGATTTTGCCTTGGCTATGGCTTTCTGGAAACCTCAACACCGATATTGAATCAGCATCCTTGCAAAGGATACAGTGTGCTTCCTTCGCACGTTCTTTTCTTTTATGTCCCATTTCACTACATTTTTAACCTAGGGAACTCCTATCGGGGCCTCTGCATACTTGTGCAGTGTGACCATACCCAAGCTATTTGAAATATTGAAGAGGCGCTGCTCTTTACCGTATCCTGGAGACGACCCACCCTATTCTCGCTTTGCCCTTCTTCAAAAATTGTTCAGCGTCCTTTATGGTCAAGTCAACGATGGCCATGCGTTGGTCCTTATAGTTTTTTAGTGCCAGTCTCGCTTTGATCCTTCCCACGGTAGAGAGCTCCTTTTTGATGGTCTCTTTCATCTCGGTCTGGTCCGCGACTCTTATGTCTCTGATTTCGATCGCTGCCATTGACTCGAGTGAGGCTACAGTTGCGCTTTTGCCGAGGGTTTTCTTTAGCTCGTCACAAAATGCTTCTTTATTGTTAGCCTCTGCTCCGAAGTTGACCAGTATGTAGCTCAAATGGGATGGTCATACTGCTTTAATTGCAGTGGTGGTGTCTTCGAGCCTTGCATTTCCCCTGATATCCCGCAGCACTTCTACATAAGATCGGCCATCTTGGGGTTTCACGAGCAGTGCTTACTGCCGGGGTCTTCTTCGTGGCTGTTTTCTCTCTTGTTTCACATCAGGTCTTTTTTCTTGCTGGATGCTCATGCAAACTTTATTTTCTGGCATTTTTTGAAGGAGGTTCTTTTCAGCTTTCTTCGCTTCTTTTGTCAGCACAGTCTGAAACCCCTGATCTTGCGTTCCTCGCCCATCAAGTGCTTCTTTCTTGCTTCTTTTATCCCGATCTGCTTTGATTGGGGTAGACGCCATGCTTTGATTTTTGATGGTGGAGTTATCTACGCATGCTCTTTAGGCTAAGCCTCAATGCTTCTTAAGCCTTCTGGTCCTATTCGACCTTCTAGTCTTCTTTGGCCTTTAATCAGCTCCTCTGGTAATGCCCTATGCAATCCAGAACCTCCTCTAGTTTAAAGAGCCCATTCTTTACTCCTTTGCTGATTTTTGGCGAGTTGCAAGCAGATTTTATTCTTTTTACAACATCTCTTACTTTTTGGATTAGCCTTTCTTCTTGATGTCGCTGGACGGCAATTTTACTTTGTGACCTTTCCTGGGAGAGGCTATCGGGTTACGTTTCTGCTACATTTCCGACGGTGGCGGTGAAGTCACACAACTGCGCTTTATTTGTCTGGTCACTCCTTTCTTTTCCTGCCGTAATCGCTTTTGTGGACTTCAGGATGATTCGTTATTATTTCAGGATTCAACGTCCTTGCTTTGGTCGCTACGATAGCGACCCCAGCAATAATCATCCAATTCTTAATGTTCTTTAGATTTTCCCCCACCACTCGTACTGTAGTAATCGAGTAGGTAAGACTCAAAAAGCCAGCGTGCGAGAGTTCTATGGAAACCAAACCGAATTTGGCAACATCATTCCTTCGATATGCTTCCATTCGATACATGATTTTGGTAGCTTATTCTATTAAAAAAGACGTTAAAATATGGGACTGGCGAACGAATCGGCTTTTATACAATTTGGAAGGGAAATCAAGAGCCAGGTTCCAGCTGATCAAGTTGAAGAAGAAATTATCAATAACGAAGCGTACATATTGTTTTATCAATGACGTAAAATTGATAATTCAGAATGTTCAGGCTCCAGTTCGACTTCAGGTGACCACTGGGTGTCCCGCTTAGCTCCTGCTACTATTTCGGTGCCAAATTCTTCAATATTACTTACTAAAAGTGCGAGTGTCGACGAAAGTCCGGTGGCTCCAACAATGGATGAACACTCAGCTGAGGAACGAGAAATTGAAACGAAAACCCACATCGAAATAAAACCGAATAGTACTAATAAACTAAAACCCAATCCAGTATCGGATACAGTAGTGATTGAAAAAACCAACGAAACAGAGAAGGCAATTATGGAAGAAATTCGAGCGACAAAAGGAGTGCGTATTGAGGATCCATTTACACGGCGTACAACACAGCCAAGAATGACATTCAACAAAGCGGAAGCAGCAAAGGAAGAGATTAAAACTGCACAGCAGCCGCAACCACCACCGCCACTTAATCGTAGGAAGCAGGAGGATGAGAAGAAACCTAAAGCAAATTCCGCAGATTACAATTTATACTCGTTACATGATTTTGAAATCGATCTTGATGTTCCATTGCCTGTTAATCCAGTCAGCGTTCTGCCGAAACCAGTTGCTAAAGCAAATGAAACGGCTCCAAAGCATTCTCTAAATTTGGAAGACTATAAGAAGAAGCGTGGGCTTATATAGATACTAACTCACACTATCCATTAGTTGAACCATTTATAATAACATAATATTTGCTGTTAAGTAAGAATATTTGCGCGTTAGGAATGAGTTATATATGCAAAAAAAAAAAAGAATGATAACTAGAAGGATAAGTTGAACTTATTTCACTCTTATATTGCCTTATAATACCATTTATTTTTTTACGAATAGTTTTTCACTCATTTTTTTTTTTCTTATATTTTTATTTTTGTTCTCTGTTTAAATATAATGGTTAGTAGTACAGTGCATGAAGCTAAATAATTAGTATGCGTATGAGCGCAAATAAATGTTAATTTCTAAGCCCACAATTTAAATATACTATTTAACAGTAAATAATAATTTCTCTAAAAATCGCAAATAAAGCCGAACTCATCTTGAATTGGAATCTACAGATAACATTCAATTGTATCCAAAATATCATAGGAAAGTAATGTAATAAAATTTAATGTCAATATTGTGAAAGATAAAGTTGGGCAATCAGAAATCATGAATTACAAGCCCGTATCTGAACAATAAATATATAATGAAGTACGATATTTATAGCTTAGTGAATCATACGAAATCCCCATACAGACGAAATGATCATGCTAGTTTATTTGTTTATTTTTAATTATTTGATTCAAAAAGAAAGAAGCGATCCAACAACAATGACCAAGCAAGAGTACTGCAAGAAGTACAGCAAGTTCAGTGGCCAACTCCACGACATCTGCAAATAGTTGAGCTCACGATCGGTAGGACTTACAAACACTAGAGAGAGTCGATTTGTGTGTTTGAAGAGGCGGAGTGGTGCTTGTGAGACAAGACAACTTTTCTGTCGGTTTCTGTTGGTGGCTTCCCGAGTTGTTGCGAGAAGAAGATGAACTTTTCGCGAGGAGGAAAGAAAACGACTCGGGAGTGGAAGCGGAGAGAGTTCCGAGATCAGCTGGGATGTTTGATGTGTGTGTGGGGATCGTCGGATGGATGGGGAGTCTGTTCGAAACCGCGAGTCAGCGCGGACGCCGCGTGGAGAAATAAACTTTAAGTTGTGGATTTCCGAGATTTTGTGAAATTGGATGACACTTCGTTTTACCAATTGATGAGCTTCGAATAAAAAGATCAGTTGCTTATCAAATGTGCGGTTAAAACGTGTATACTACAAATTATCACCGAGTATTAAATAAATTCAGTTCCAAGATAGATTCAATTCATGGGGTATGAAGCCGCTTTTATTAAATTTGTTCAAATCCTGACAAATATTTTATAGTGCGAAATTGCACCAAATAAACTTAACGAATGGTTCGGAGAGTGAAAGCGAAGGAAATATACCAATAATAGTACAGTTGAGTTAAAGACAATTTCCAAAATGAATTTCTTAAAATTATCGAAACGGTACAAGATTCGCTCCCGCTTGCACAGTTAAAGGAAGGAAACTTGTGATAGTTTGCGCACGGTACAAGATTCGCTCCCGCTTGCACAGTGGCCGTTTTCCGCCGACTGGCCGATTGAATTGTCGAGAATCTCATCTTTCTGTTGGAATTTACTGCACACCGGAGGGGAACGAGATTTTATATGACTTTTGACAGAATCAGCGGAACGCCCGTACTCCAAAGAGCTCATTTGTCCCCACCGATAAGACGGAAGTTAGCTAGGTCGCGTATGAATTCACATAGGCAATAATTGAGTCATAGGCCTTCAAAATTTTCTAATGATAGACATCGGAAACTTCAGCCGTTTAGGGAAACGTGAGGCAATCATTGATTGTATTCGATTAGGCACCCGTTATTTTTTTTTTTTTTTTTGTTTAAATTTATTGAATTTGGTGAAAGCAAATAATTACTGCTAAATTTTTCATTCAGTCATAATTAAATAAAACCGGTTAGTGCGAGTGGATTTTGGTTTCGGTTTCGATTATTCAACATTTACAGGCTTCCCCGCCTCGTAGGAGGAGGTTTGGGAGTAAGTACCCCTCTTTTATTCAAAAATTATATTTTTCTTTGCATGTTTCATTGAAGTTACCTATATACAAATACTAAACTAAAGCACTCGGACACCTGCGTTTCTTTAGTAGATAAACATCTGTAGTCTCGAAAAGACCTTGCTTAATCGGTACTCGGTCGCTTTTGTATTGATTACTTAATTTATAAACTATTAGTTGATTGCCCTGATCCCTCGTTTTTATATTTTCTTTTTGCACAGAACATAATGTTATTTTTTTATTAACATCCCAGAACTTTCGGTCTTTCTATTTTGCTTCTTTTAGACCGAGTATAGGACCCGGTACGGTGGCAGGCTACCCCCTAATAACATGAGCCAGCCGCCAGGTACAATTTAATCCTTTTTTTCTCTTTGTTTCAGGTGACATCGCGGGTTGAGTGGCCCAAGCAGAGTGCCTCTTTATGACATAGAGTTATGCAATCGAATTGCATAATTCTATGGCATAAATTGGTCACCGGGGTACTCTTCTTCTGATGGGAAAGTTTATACAAGTCAAGTTGTATGAGTTTTCCACTCAGAAGAGGAATGCCTGGCCACTGCAACAAAATATGGATTTAAATCCGGTTGGGTTGGTGCAAAGGGACTTCATCACCCCCCAGTAGCCCTTCTTTCATTTGTGGGCCATGAGCTTCGTCGGGTAACGACGAGGCTACCCCAAGTCCGCCCCTTTTTTCAGGTTCCACTTGTTCTCGGAACAAGTACTTTCTCTCTCGGTGAAGTTATCTACACTTTTTGCGACTTCGGTCGCCTCGTGATAGACTGACCACAAAAATTCGTGAGTGCGAAATTCTTTGTAGTGGGTCCTCGTGCTGGGGAAATGAACCCGCCCCACGACACCGCAATGCTAGCCTGCCAGCGCATTCACGCGTCCCCAGCCGAGGGCATTCTCGGCAGATATTTTCATCTTCTTCTGCTGAGGCAGCAGAACATCGCTGCAGTCCTTCACGGACTTTTTGAAACTCCTAAATTCTCTACAGAATCATATATTCCTCCAAACGGTAGTGTTTTCTTTTATTTACGATTATGTTTGGCGATTCTGATCTAAATTAGTCTGACAATAATTTTGAAATTGATAATTATTATAATTTTTTTTATACGAGTGTCTCGTAACCAATATATTAAACAATATACCGGTAGACGCCCAGATTGAATTTGAGGACTTACCCACCCCGTCAACGAGCGCTCGTCGAGGATGTTGGGTAAGTACCCTTTTGATTACTTGCACGCTCAACTACATTTCAAATTTTATATACATTTTTAATTAATATATACAAACAATAATGGGCATTCGAAACAGATAAATTGCTTAAGGACAGAATGTGGCATATTTTGTGAAAAAAGGAAATTAATCTCTTATATCTACATTAATAGGATCAGACTTCTGTTCCCTTGTATTTCTTTTAGTTCTTTACATCTATGTTTAACTTTTAACAGAAGAAGATTAGGTTTATTAGTAGTTTGTAAATCATTAAGAAAATATACTCTATTTGAAATGGAGAAAAAATCGCGAATTATCTTTGGAAAATGATGCATTAAAAATAACGTCATCGGTCTTCCCATTTTTGTTCTTCTGACTGGGTACATGACGCGGCACGGTGAAAGGTTTTTTCCAGAAAAAATGAGCTAGCCATCGGGCGCGCTCCCGCTGATTTTTAGTTTCAGGGTCTCTTGCCGGGTTGGGTGGCCGCCAGCTTAAGTGCCCTTTCTTATGGCATAGGGCTATGTGGCCCGATCACATAATCCCATGACATAAATTGGTCACATTTATATTTCTCTTTTGATGGGAAGGCTCATGCAAAGTATGTTTGAATGAGTTTTCCGCACAAAAGGAAAATATAGGGCCACTTCAACATTTTGGATCTTGATCCGGTTGGGCGGGTGCGAGGGGGCACAACAACCATCCGGTTGCCTCACTCTTATTTGTAGGCCATGGGAATCATCGGGTAACGACGAAGTTCCCCTAATTCCGTCTGCTTTAGCTTGTTTCGACTTCTTTTTTGAACAAGCAATTCTGTCCTTAGGTAGTAACCTGCATTTTTCGACTTCGGTCGACCTTTTTTCTGAGACGCAAGAACTCGTGAATGCAAAATTCTTTTGTAGTGGGTCCTTGTGCTGGGGGAATGATCCCGCCCCACGACACCGCAACGCTAGCCTGCCAGTGCATTCACGCGTCCCCAGACAAGGCCAATCTCGGCTAACATTATCATATTCTCTCGCCGAGACAGCAGACCATCGCTGCAGTCCTTTACGGAATCTTAATACCTAATGTACCTAATGCCTGTCACACATTTTTTGCGTGTACAAAATTGGTCAGGCTGCGAAGGGATAATATAGTTGCGGTGATGCTCGAATCGGTTGACAAATGGAACCAGGTGGCACATTATGCTCAGGCAGTCCTAAAATATAAAAGGGACTCACAGCAGCCGGGGGCGCTGGGGCTGGGGGATCGCTCTTCTGGCATTTCCTCTTCCCCTCTCCCCTCCCGCTAGAAGAGGGACTCCTTAGCTTGAAGGCGCCCCACGGCGTAATAAAACGAGACCTGGCCCGAAGTAATGTGTCAAACGGTTCCAGGCTGGGTTCACAGGTTGACAGGGGAGGTGTTTAGTGGATAGTCCAGTCGCGCATGGGAGTCCCACACTCTGTGCATAAATGGCACTCTCCTCCCTTCCACAAAAAAAAACCTACCTTTCACTACAAAATGGTGCCCAACGTGGGGCTCGAAATGCCCGTCTGTATCATCAGTCGTGAGCACGAGACAGTCCATCGTATCTAGGTGTCCCTAGAAGGTGTCAAGACTATTTGCGGGTAGATAACTACTTAGGGCTATTGCACTAATCATCCCCCAGCAATCTAGAAACTTCCGGACGTGTATTGTCCTCGGACATCAATATCGTTTGGACCTGCTTTTAACTTATACTTTGATGGCTTACCACCATTGTATGACTAGTAAGGCCAAATGATATTAGAGTCCCTATATGTATTCGGAAGTTATTATCCCAACACTCTTATTTGTGGGCCATGAGAATCGTTGGGTAACGACGAAGTCCTCCTAAGTCCGTCTGTTTTGGCTTATTTCGACTTGTTCTTTGAACATGCAATTCCGTCCTGTTGTAGTTACCTACGATTTATTGACTTCGGTCGATCTTTTCTGTTGAGAACCAAGAATTCGTGATTGCGAAATTCTTTTGTAATGGGTCCTTGTGCTGGGGGAATGAACCCATATTAAAATAAATCGATTTTATAGTTTTTGTTAACGTTTAAATATTCAAATATAGGATTCGTGGCGACACCACATCGCACGGTCATTCTGCAAAACACTAATACATTTGACATTCATAGCATTGTAATTTTTGTACAGTCACGTCACTTCTCTTTACATTCAGCATTCATTAAATTAGCACGTATAAAATATAGTCGCTTGCTTGTTTCATTTTCTTTAATTGTTTTTGCTGCGGATACATCGGTCAAAGGTAAAATCTCAACAGGTTATGGGCCCAGACAACGCAAAATAATTAGGGAAAAGAATTTTTGGTGAGCAAAAATTGAGGGTGACGCAATAGTTGATACGATTGTGAAATTCACTGACACAGCACAGGCAAACGCGTGCAGCGGTACGAACGTTCTGGAACAATTGTATTGTATTGAACAGAGTAGCTGAGCAATTGGTGTTACGTTTGGATGAAATTTTGCGGACAAATCGTTGAAATTTATTTTATTTGGTCAAAAGGAATAAAATAATAGCGTTGCAATGGAAACCGAAGTAATTAAAATTGACAAGTTACAAGATATTAGTCAATAGATGACGTGGCGATTTCAAGTGAAAGTATGTTTGAATGCGGCTGGTTATTTCGATATTGTTGATGGAACAAGTAAATCGCCCGTGGCAACAACAGAGGATCCAAAGGTGAAGGAAATTGCTGAATGGAAACAAAAAGATGCTAAGGCTCAGCGGATCATTGTTACATCGATTGGACGAAAACCAACACAGCTCATAGTTCGTTGCAATACATCGGCTGAAATGTGGACAAAATTGCATGCTGTATACGAGCAAAGGCACGATGCTGGTAAACAATTGTTAATGGAACGATTTTATTCATACAAGTGCAATTCATCGGACGATATGGCTACAAATATTGCAAAATTGGAATATTTGGTGCAGCAAATACGTGATGCTGGCAATGTAATTTCGGATGGGATATTGATTTTGAAATTAATATCAAGTTTGCCGGATGAATATAGTCATTTGAGTAGCGCTTGGGATTCAACGGCAACAGCTGAGAAAACATTGGATAATCTCACACAAAGATTAATGTTGGAAGAGCATCGCATCAACACACGAAAAGCTGAACGTGGTGAATCGGCTGAGAAAAGTGAAGCATTTTTCGCAAAACGGGATGGCGATAAAAAGAAGAATAAGAAGAGTCAAGGTGAAAAATCACAAAGCAAACAAAAGGCTCGTTGTTTTAAATGTGGTAGCGATCAACATTACAAGCGGGATTGCCCTGATTTGAAGCATTCCAAAGGTGACAAAAGCAACAAAGATGAAACTGAATCGAAGGCATTTTCGTGTGAAGCGAATGAATCAATTTTAAAGCAACAACAACAGGATTCTTGGTTTGTCGACTCTGGTGCAACATCTCATATGTGTAATCGAATCGATTGGCTTGAAAATTACGAGAAATTGCAAACACCCATTCCAGTTACCATCGGTAATGGATCAAAAATGACAGGCATTGGACGCGGCAATGTGAAAGCATTAACATTCACAGGTGAGAAATGGATTTCAAAAACATTAGTTAATGTTCTTTTCGTACCGGACGGGTGCGTGAATCTTTTTTCATCAAGTAAAGCGTTGGACAATGGTCACAAGTTGAAAGCTGATGCGGATTCATTCAAATTCTATGATGAAGACAAAGTGGTAGCGATTGCATTGCGTAGAGTTATTACAAAATAGTTTAGCACTACCAGTTCTTACACTTAATGGCGAATGGGAAATATTTGATTTAAAATTATCAAAAAAAAACATGCATTTTGAAAATGTGCACTAAATTGCAATCGAACGTTGACATTCGTCTTTAAATAATGAGAAGCCAACATCACGTCTACTGCTACTATGCAACGTAATATAGTCCAATCCAAGTAGAAAATCTGTCAATGTGGGTTTCTTTCCCGATTTTAAAAAACGAAAGAAGTTTATCACTGACAGGATAAGCAATGTGATTTCCGTCCACGAAAGTGCGGTATTAATCCACTCTTTTCCAACAAACCGATGATCAACATTCTGTTTTGCATATTTCGGTAGTATTGTGAGTATAAAATGCAAACAAAGCCTTGATCGGGTTAATTCATCTTTATCGTAGCAAATTAAAAGCAATTGTTGACCAAACGATGCAAATTGTTTGCCAATGGATCCCAGCCAAACAGCTGATTGAAACAGTAGTTCGAATTCTGGTTGAAACCGGGCAAGGATTGATGGCGAAAGACTCTGGAATTAAGTCGCCTGCCTCTTTGACTCTGCTGTATCCGTCACTCGAATCATCTGATGACCGCGTATTCATAGGCCTTGCGGTAGATTGTTCCTCCAAGCCGCTCGCCAAGTTACCCATTACTACCTCCTCCGCTAATCCGCTAACCCTCGCGAGAATTCTAACTCGACGGACAGTTAACCGCGAACACCTTCTGCCTCTTTGACATTTGGATGGCAACTGTGGGAGGCATTGCCAGATAGATATGCTTCGAAATGTATCAGTGTTTTACTTCAGCGGCTCACATTGACAGAAAATATTTCTCCACAAATATAAATATTTGAAGAAAAATATTTCCGGCGCAATGATGGCTGCACGAAAGATAAAGTCTGCTTGCATTTTGAAGTCATACATATCTGGCTGGGTGCCAGGGTTCGGGATCGGAATCACTCCGATTCCCGGGCGTGGGCGTCACATTACATGTATTCGTCGTCGTTAGTACTGCTTCCGATGTGTATGGACCGCAATGGCTGCTACCGTGGGTTTTGGCAACGTTGTTAATATTTTTACTTACTGCTTTTGGATTTTTTTATCTGTTTTTTAGTTTTTAGTTAAAATTGCTCCAGTTCGATAGGATCCCGCCTCGGAGCCGCTATCTCCGTTCGAGTGTGTAGTCGCCTTTTTTGTCCCATGGTAATCTTTTCAGAGCAGGGAGACCATGCGAGTGTTGGCACAAGCCCAGAGCTAATCGGCAGCCTGTCTCAACTGAACATGCGCCACAAACCCAATGGTGCGAACTTCGAACGTACTCCGAGGTCTCCCAAGGTTTTACCGGGACGGAGACGGTATGATAGTTGAATTGGATCCGTTCACACTCGAGTGTTACTTCGGCGCTACCGTACAAAGCAACGAGGTTTAAACCATCGTATCCACCAGCCCAAAGCATCAACTTCAGTTCATTATCCAAAGCGTACTCCAGATTCAGTCAGGGTCGTTACCTGTTGTCCCAGGAACCTCACTGCGACCTCCATATCCTCAGGTCCGTGGGGGCACTCTCTAAGAATGCTAGCCTCCAAGAGTATTCCTGTCGATCGGCATTCCCCCTGCGGTGCGAACGTCAAACGTAATACGACACCTGCCATGGTTTTACCGGAACGGAGACGGTATGATACTCAGATTGGAGCTGTTCACACGCGAAAGTCACCTCAGCGGTACCGTGCTACGCTACTACGTCTAAAATATCATATCCACCAACCCAAAATGTCTATTCCAATTTGTTTTCCAGAGACCGACTACTCAAAGAATGCTAGTATCCAAGAACGAATACTCTTAAAATAGAGAAAAAATGAACCATTTGAATTAGGGGTTCCTATTTAAAAAGGTCTTCAGTATTTGCAACTATTTAAACCCGACACAATTCCAAGAAGCAACATAAAAATTTCATAAAAAATCTGCATATGCTATTCACAAATTTTTAAGCATCTTACTAAATATTTGATGCGTTAAGGATACAAAAGATTCCGGAACAATGCGCCATAAAATCCTATCGCCCGAATGCATAAATATTCTGCATTGCACATACAAATTCTCTCTATGTAGAATCTCTTTAATAGCTACATGACATTCCTTTAATGAGAAATTAAATTTTTATAGGTGTGTCCTGCGAGAGCGAGTCACGAGCGCCATCATCGTCGTCATCATCATCATTTCCGAGAGGACACACATTGCAGTATCCCAAAACGATGTTTGCTCTTTTTCGTATAGTTTATTGGCAACACGACAGGATAGAGCGCGCACTACTACACTACGTCTGTAGCGTGGCAGCAAGACGAGGATGATTATCTTTTGCTTGACAATGAAGGAGAGCATATATTTGCATGTATGTTGAAACATGGTGGAAATTTAGTATGCACTAAATGATAGAGGAAGCATAGAAAAGGATATTGCATTTCAATCGTAAAGTATGGATATTATGTTTGGATAGTGTAAATAAGGGTTATATGCTATTGTGCAGAAATGAAAAATTGATGGTTAGATCTTTGGAAAACTCATTCAAAAATTAAGGAGGACACCCCAGGACGATAGAGGCCCTAGTTTTAAATCGGAACTTTACTGCTTTGATAGGAGTAAATTCCGCCAGAAGACAAGTAAAATTAATCTACTCATCCTCACCTCCACCTCCCCTACACAACTTGCCTCAAATGGCAGACAGTCTGCAAACTAACATACTCATAAAGCGTCTCTCGGTATAACATCAAATAGTTTGTCTTTTATGTTATATTCATGGGAATTCCACTTTCTGGGGGTTAAATGGACTTAACAGTTTCAGAACAAAAGCAAAACAAACGATTACCATCATGGGAATGGTATTGACCAAAATCATCATCAACGCTGCCGTATCAAGTGGCGTTATATGACCGGGCGGCAAATCCCTGCTAAGAGCAGCACCAGTCCTTGATGCCTTTAAAATTGCACAAGTTATCGTTTGATCATTAATTTTTTATTCACCGAACAATGTTGTCCGACGAGAGTAGCTGAAACAATTGCGAATGAAACTTGCAACAATGTCACTAAATGTTTACTGTACATAATTTGATATTTTGGCGCAGTATTTTTAAAAGGACATTCTCAACCAAATCGAGATTATTTTTAATGAATAAGTAATGGAGTTTCGTTGTATTTTAACACTGTGGCAGTGCGAGCAAGGATGAAGATGATATTAAGGATGAGTTTGTAAAATTTTAAATATCTGCTGAGGAATAAATATTTGTTTGCGGTGGTCCTTAATAAATTTTGAAGTATTATAAATGTTAAATAATAATCTGATGAGATAATTGAAAATATATTTCTACTTTGCAAGGAAAAGTCTTTTATTTCAGTATTTAGGCGCAATTAACACTTGCATGTCAAAGGCACAGAACGTAGAGAGTTGAAGTTGATAGGGAGCGGTCAAGCTCAGAAAAAGTCAAGACAGAGTTGAATAAAGGCGCGAAATTCAAATTATGATTTTAACATTCTCCCTGAATTCAAGCCTTATTTCATTAATTACATAATAACATACATGATATAGATTAATGATTATTTATAACAATGAGTTATGCAAGTACATGCCAAGTTTAGACCTTATAAAATGAAATTTATCTTTTGACAATCCTTTTGTGAATATATCGACAAACTGAGAGTCACTGCTTACAAACTTTAATACGATTATTTTAAAAAAAAATATTTTTCCTTAATGAAGTGATATTTAATGTCAATATGTTTGCACCTCTTGTGAAATTATATATTTTTAATAACACTGATGGGGCACTTTGATTGTCTAAATGAAGACATATTGAGTCCTGTTTATATTCACCAATGTCACTTAGCAATTGTTTTATCCACATTGCTTCTTTAGTGGCGGCACAAGCTGCCATGAATTCAGCTTCAATTGTCAACAGAGCCACAGTTTGTTGGCTTTGAATCGACCAAGTCACGGCTGTCCCGTTCTTGAAGAAAACATAGCCAGTGACGGAACGACGTGTGTCCAGATCGTTTGCATAGTCAGAATCGCTGTAGCCAATGATTTCAGAAGCTTCTGGTGTATGTGAGTAGCATAGTCCATACTTTTTAGAATCTTTTAAATATTTAAAGATCCGTTTGACTGCGTTCCAGTGACTCTCGTTGTAGCAATTGAGGAATCTGCTCACCAAACTGACTGCGAACATTATGTCGGGGCGACTCACTGTAGCCAGATGCATAAGAGCGCCCACAGCTTCTATGTATGGAACGTTCTTCTCGTACTCTCCATCTCCCTTCTGTAGCTTCATGTGAGGGTCGACTGGAACAGTATTAGGATTAGTATTATTCATTTCAAATCTGTTTAATATTTGTTCTATGTATTTAGTGTGATGTATGAATATGCAGTTACTAAATCTTTCTATTTGCATTCCCACAAAATTACTTGGAGTTCCCAATATTTTAATCTCAAATATGTTTTTCAGTTCTCTTATAAATTCATTCAATGCTGATTCATCACTTGAGAATAGGAGACCATCATCAACATAGAGACACAGATAGCATTTCTTCTTATTGACTTGACCAATGTACACACATTGATCGACTTTACTATTTACAAAACCAAATCTTTTCAGTGTAGAGTCAAATTTGGCATTCCAGCAGCGAGGGGCTTGTTTTAACCCGTATAGTGACTTATTCAGTTTAGATACCATATTTTCACCATGGTCCAACCCTTCTGGTGGAGTCATAAATATAGTCTCTTCAAGTTCCCCATATAAGAAAGCTATCTTGACGTCTAGTTGCATGATTTTGAGATTATTTTGTACAGCTATAGATAGTAACAATCCTATTGAATCATACCTGACAGTTGGAGCAAAAGTTTCTTGGTAATCAATACCTACAGTTTGTGCATATCCTTTTGCACATACACGTGATTTATAAAGTGCACCAGTTGGTTCTTCTTCTATACGGAATACCCATTTGCATCCAATTGCTCAAATGTTTTTCTACCAATGTCCATGTGTTGTTCTTCTGTAGAGTATCCAGTTCTTCAGTGATAGATTTTCTCCATTTTTCTTTGTTTACCGATTTTATAGCTTCGGTGTAAGTCGTAGGCACATCTGACAGTACCTCTTCGTGATGACACAGGTAAGTATTCTCTACGTTTTGACGTGCAGTAAGCGAGGTATTACAGAGATCACGCAGCAGCCCAACACGGCGTGTCAGCCCAGAGTCATCGAATACTTTCGATAACTTGTCCCATACTTGCTGTGCAGTGCTAGTCTCTTGTATGTGCACATAATTTATTGGGTCAAATAGTAGAATTATCTTAGTTTTTGCCCTTGTATCTCGTTTTGTGTCCACTTTGATACCTGTGGCGGGTTCTATGTAGTCCCACAGCTCCGCATGCTGTAGATATGTTTTTACAGCAAATCGCCAGGTTGCATAATTATTTTGACCGGTTAACTTTTCAATTAATGCTAATTGATTATTTGCTGCCATTTTTAAGAACTATTAGTCCAGTTATCACGAGAAAACAGAGAAAACACTTTGCAATTGTTAAATTAGAAGTCACGTTTTTGCGTTTTAGGTTTGTTCACTATTTTTCACGGGAATGTTTATTCCACTGAAAGTTTTTGCACTGATTCTATTTTTGGGCTTTACTGGGCCCATAACCTGATGAAATAATTGAAAATATATTTCTACTTTGCAAAGAAAAGTCTTTTATTTCAGTATTAAGGCGCGCTTAACACTTGCATGTCAAAGTCACAGAACGCAGAGAGTTGAAGTTGATAGGGAGCGGTCAAGCTCAGAAAAAGTCAAGACAGAGTTGAATAAAGGCGCCAAATTCGAATTATGATTTTAACATAATCCTCTCATGGCAAAGTGAGGGCTTGGTGATCCATGCACATTGGAAGCCACTAATAGTTGGCTATAGAAAGGAGACCCTAAATAATGAGCATAATATAGTTGGTTGGGGTTTTCTCTCCAATTAATATTAGCAATTTTCATTTGATAACATATATTGCTCTCTTGAGATTGATTCAATAAAGCACATTTGGATTTGAATTTAACGTAAATAATCAGTTGTAAAATGAACCAAGTTGAGTAAACAAGAGAGTGCTCCTACCAGAAGGGCTTTGTAACCACACTAGGGTTCAAAAAAACTTTTTTGATTACATGAATCAATGATTTGAATTATGAGTCGATTGAACTTACAAAAAATCATACAATGATATATGAAGAATAGGGGGTCTCTTTCATAAACAAAACAGCTAACATTTTGTTGCATCTTCAATAAATTTTCTGAATATTCCAATCAAACATATTCTAGTAAAATATTTTTCTTGAAATTTTCATGGAAATCTGAAGGAATTTGTAGTATCTACAATGCTTTGAAATACATCGTCATACGTTGTTTACCACTGAAATGGCCATACCTCATGTAATACCTATATTACATAATTACCTATAATATCCATAATACCTATATTACAATTTCATATTATCTATTTACCTTACTCACTTTTTCCAATTTTTCATTAATCACATTGCATTTCCTTCATATGAAATGGTTGCTACAAACCTACATACAAATATTCCGTGCATTTGTGGCGGCTCCAGCACTAACACAAACAACGCCACCAGCAATACGAACACATCGAAGGAAACAAATCCTAACACCAAGAGAAGATTGGCATTGGAGTTAGTCTACCGCGAAACGCACGCAACAACGCATCGACAACCAACATTGCATCATCCATACATTCGTTTATATGGTGTTCATTTTGTTTGGACGCGAATAAACTTGTCTTTTATGAGAAAGGGAATTTCATTTCACACGATAAAAAGTTGTTGGGTTCTATCTCCGACCGAAAAACCACATTGGTGGCCCCCCAAATAAACAAAGTACAAAGAAAACAAAAAGAAGAAAATCTTTCGAACAAAAACCAGTGAAAGTGCTTCGAACAAAAGTGAAAATTTTACAAACAAACGCAAAAATACTTCAAATAAAAGGTGAAACTATAAATCAGAAAATATTACAATGACTCTGAAAGAAACTAAAGCGGAGCTTGAGGCCATGGAACTACGAATCCACGATCAAGTGCAGCAACTCATAGACATGTCAACAAATCATAATGAAACGTCGCACGGGAATACTTAAGGGGTTTAGAAATTACAAATGGGAAGCCGTCCTTAATCCTAAAAAAAATTAAAAATCTTGCAGGTAGACAATGCAACGATTCGATTTTAAAAACGCCTTTCCTAGAACAACTTCCATAGCAAGTCCGTAGTATATTAGCAATATGTGAAGTCCAAGATCTGTGCAAACTTGCGGTGCAAGTCGACAAAATTCCAGAGGTGCCGAAAGTGGATGGATTTGAGATGGTGGCGATTTCAAAAAGTGAAACAAGCCCACTCACAGAACTACGAGATCACATCGCAAAAATCTCACGAGAGCTTGAGGATTTAAAAAAACAAATAAATTCATGGAAATCAGAGCGCTCGAGATCAAAATCGCGAAATAGAGAAAATTATTACCAGAGAAAATACAAACCAAAAGAACAAAAATCTAGTACAGACGCGTGCCACTATCACGAACAAGTGCCGCATGCCATGCTCCTATAACAAAAGAGAAAATCCGGGATACTAAATATGCTATCGTCTACATCAACAACATCAAAGGCGGAAAACGATAGCAAAAACATGAAAAAAGAACACCGCCTACATTTGCAAGATTCTGGTTCTTGTGTATCAGTCGTTCCACGCATCTGAAGCGAAACGAAGCTCAAACAATCCCCACTGAAACTCTACGCAGCTAATTCCTCAGTAATCCACACATATGGCCAGCGACTATTAAGTTTGGATTTAGGAATGTACCGAAACATGCAATTTCCATTCATCATTGCTGAAGTCAAGACGGGCATCATAGTAACCGATTTCATCTATTGTATCATTACAGACTTCTAGTTGATCTGAGGAATTGACGTCTAATCGACCCACAAACGTCCCTCTCGACAACAGGAAAAATCAAAATCACATCAGAGCACGGAATATCGACCATTATAACAACAGAAAACGAAAACATGGAATTTGCGAAACTGATGCAAGAATTCTCCGGCTTAACGAAACCATCAATAAAAAAGGCAATAAAACAAAACTGTCACGCCGTACATCATATCATCACTGACGGTCCCCCTGTTGTCGAAAGAGCACGCAAACTCGTGGGAGAAAAACGACGAAGCGGAGAAACCGAAATTTTAGCCATGCTTGAAGCCGGTTATATAAGGCCTTCAATAAGTCAATGGTCATCTCCGCTGCACATGCAACAAAAGAAAACTGGCGATTAGCACCCCTGTGGCGATTATCGAAAACTAAATGCCCAAACCGTGCCCGATCGATACACGCCGCCGTTAATACAAAATCTTTTTCCTAAGCTTTTCAACAAAAATATGTTTTCGACGATTGATCTTGTGACGGCCTACAGCCAAATGCCCATGGCCGAAGAAGATATACCGAAAACAGCCACCGCTACACCCTTAGGGCCATTGAATATTTGGTCATGCCATTTGGTCTTCGAAACGCCACCCAAACATTTTTGATTCAATTTTTCGTGACCTCGATTACATTTTTTGCTACGTTGACTTTTTCATCGTATTTTCTGACACTCACGAAGGGCACATGAAATATTTACGAACCATCTTTCAAAGGCTGAAAGACAACGGGATAACGATAAATTACAATAAGTGTGTTTTCGTGAAAAACGAAATTAATTTTCTTGGATATACAATAAATGCTGCTGGTTACAAGCCACCACACAAGAAGATAAAAACCCTCACCCATTATACCAAACCAAAAACAATCCATGATCTCCGCAGATTTCTCGGAATGATAAACTATTACCGAAATTGCATACCAAACGTTGCCGAGACTCAAGCACTCCTAAGTTCGTACATCAAAGACTTCAAAAAGAACGACAAACGAGAAGTCAAATGGACGCCAGAAGCAACTGAAGCATTTGAGAAAAGCAAAAAAAGCCTAGCTGACATCACACGCACATTGTTTCGATCCCCAACGGTGCCATTGTGTTTAACAACCGATGCATCCGACACAGCAATTGGTGCATCATTTGAATAAAAAATAAACAACGTTTGGATGCCGAACGGGCTCTTCTCCCAAAAATTAACCAAACCAGAAGGCAATCGGAGCGTCTACGATTGTGAACTTTTGGCGATCTTTGCAGGGATTCGATATTTCCAACATCAACTCGAATGCAGGACATTCGAAATAAAAACCGATCACAAGCCATTAATCTATGCGTTTTCACAAAAATCTGTAAAAGCATCTCCACGCCAACTACGACATTCAGACTATATCTCACAATTCTCGTTAAAGGCAGCGAGAATGTCGTCGTCGCATTATAGAGAATCAACACAATCGATATGCCGTCAAAATTTGACCCAAAAGAAATTAGTGAGCAACAAAAAAACTACGAGGAGTTACCTGAGTTATTAAAAAACTCGACATCCCTTAAGTTACAACAACTCGACAGTCTACTGCGACATCTCCACAGATGTAATAAGACCGTACCTTTCTCAAAACTTAAGAAAAATTGCATTCGGAATCACTCACGGCGTTTCACATCCAAGTGGTCGCTCTACCGCTAGTGCATTACGAGAAAAATACATCTGGCCCGGTATCAAAAAAGATGCATTAAAATGGTCACGAGAATGCATTGAGTGCCAAAAATCAAAAGTTCATCGACACAACAAAACAACTCCGCAAAACATTAGCGTCACAAACTCTAGGTTCAATTACATTAACATCGATTTAAACATTCTGCCGCCTGTAGAGGGATATCGCTAATGCCTAACAAGTATCGACAGATTTTCACGATGACCCGTGGCGGTACCTTTGAAAAAGACCACAGCACCGACAGTTGCAATGGTGGTCTACAACCATTGGATCGTCAACTACGGCAGCCCTCTCACCATCACGACAGACCAGGGACCGCAATTCGAGTCTGCCTTATTTAAAGCCATGACAAACTTCTTGGAAAGTAAAAGGATCAGGACCTCGCCATATCACCCTCAGTCGAACGGACTCGTTAAACGACTACATCGTACTTTAAAAGCAGCACTTATGTGCAAAAATGATATTGGCTGGATCTACGCACTTCCTTCAGTAATACTCGGCCTTCATACATGCTACTAGTTAATTAATTATTTAAAAGCACCACCTGCTGAAATGCTGTACGGCACAACTTTACGTATACCTGGCGAATTTTTCGTTACTCAAGAAATCACAAACGCTGACCCTCTAAAGTTTGCGAGAAAACACCGCAAAATAATGCGCAGCATCAAGCCCATACCGACAGCTCATCACTCAAAAATAAAACCATTTTGCCAAAAAGAGCTTAAAACATGCACAAATATGTTTGTACGCTGCGACCGCGTGAAAAACCCGCTGCAAAGACCATACACAGGGTCGCATCAAGTGCTCGAGCGGATAACAGATGATCTCTACAAAATCCTAGTCAACGATTCACGACTGACTGCAGAACATCTTAAATCAGACCAGGAAAACGAAGCGAATAAAAACTTGAATCCACGAACTCCAGAGATTCCAGAAACTCCACAAATTCCAGAAACTCCACAAATTCCAGAAACTCCACAAATTCCAGAAACTCGAGCGATACCAAAAACTCAAGAAAACGCAACAGCTAAAAAAATCGTGAGATTTTCCAACTATTCCAAGCAAGTCACTAGGAAGGGGGTAGATGTGGCGGCTCCAGCAATGACACAAACAACGCCACCAGCAATGCGAATACATCGAAGTAAACAAATCCTAACACCAAGAGAAGATTGGCATTGGAGTAAGTCTACCGCGAACGCATGCGACAACGCATCGACAACCAACATTGCATCATCCATACATTCGTTTATATGATGTTCATTTTGTTCGGACGCGAAGGAGAAAGGGAATTTCATTTCACACGATAAAAAGTTGTTGGGTTCTGTCTCCCAACAAAAACCCACACATTCACATGTAGAATCTTATCATTCTTAAACGATAAGTATCTGCATGACTTCATTTGTAGGTATGCGTACAAAGTGTTCATCAATGAAAACAATAAATTATCTGGCACACTTACGTTTTCATGTGCGGATTCATATTTCCGGTAACTTAGGTGCATCACGTGTGTGTATGGTCAATGCGTTTAATGTTTGTAAATAAGAATTGGTCAAGTATAATTTAAGTGTAGTAGGTCAGAGTAGAGTAGAATGCAGAATTTATTGGGTCATAAATAAACCATGTGACACCGCTGGATATTTTGTAGAGCGGAATTAATGAGGGTGAGAAATGTTTATTGAAAATTAATAAATTTTTTTTTTTTTTTTTGACGATTGTTAAATTGTAGTATAAACAGATTTAGTTAATTTAAATAAAGGACATTCGGTTCAAAGTATTCTGGAAAGTCTTTTCTTTGGTACTAAGAATCTAAAAGTCACGAAGATAATTTTTCGCTAGACTATAGCAATAATGGCATCGTGGTCTTACAAGTCCTCGCCACTCTATCTGCGGAGCAATCCGTTGTAAAGGTAATTAGTAAATTATTTGCTGGTAGACTTCTTCAATTTATTTAAAATTAATAAAGCTCGAAAGAAGACAACACAGCTATCTCATTTCATTTATTATCCGATTTCAATGAAATTATGTGAGCACTAAAGTCGTATGCTGTTTTTCTTTTTCTCGTTGGGGGCTGAAGGCTATTAACGCCCTGAGTGGTGGGACTCCCGGACACGTAATACGTCTGGACTGCTCACTCAACACCCCTCCTGTCAGCCTGAGAGCCTAGCCTGAAACCGTTTAACACATTATTTCGGGGTAAGACTCGTTTTTCTATACCGTGATGCGCCTTAAAGTTAGGAGGGTTCCTCTTCTTGCAAGAGGAGAGGGAGGGTAAGGGACTGCTAGAAAAGTGATCCCCCCAATCCCAAACTTTATATATGCTGTGAGTCTTTTTAGGGTTTCGTAAAATAATTTTACAAAACCCTACTTGTTTCGCGACCAGTCTGTCCGTCTGTCCGTCTGTCGTCCGTTCGTCCGTCCGTGTGTCACAGCACTTTTTCTCGCAAACTACATAAGCTAGAAACATCAAATTTTGTATGCAGGTATAAAGTGGTGCTTTCTTCAAAGTTTACCTACAAAAAATTTTATAAGGTATTTAAGGGGGTGTCTCCCCATATAGGGGAGAGGCCCCCGAAAAAAAATTTCATCAAAGGTAGCCTATATGGGTATCAAATGAAATGTCTTGATGAGAACTTTTCAAAACCGGTCTTAGTTTAGCAAACTTTGCTTCGAGAGGCGCACAGGGAGGGCAAATACACGAAAAATTTGTATCCCCCCCCCCTCGCAATTGGACACCTGTGATCCGAAAAATCCGAAAAAAATTATGGTGATAGGTGCTTATGAGTAAAAAAACAACAAATACCTTAGAAGTCAAAATTCATCCAACTTTGTTAATAATAGTATGATCTTCGAATTTCACATTTTTCCCAATAAAACATTTACGTAGTCCTACTAAGGGTTCTTAAACTTTGTAAGTTTGATGAAAATTGAATGATATACACGGAAGTTATAGCCGTTTGAAATTTCTCCAATTACAACAACAATAACACATGATTTTGGTATTTTATGGACTTTCCATCGAATCAGTCACTGCAGTTTTGACTTGATCTTCTTGAAATTTTCCAATACGGTCAATAACATTAAGTGTTTTGAGAATTTACGATGCGAGTGATTTTTGTCGGTTTGCAACAAAATGGCGACCGTTGAAAGTAGAAAAACAATGGATTTTCCTTTGAACGTGCACATCTCTTTGACATATTTCTTGAAGTTATTCATTGCTGGTGACAGCATTTCTGAGAAAATGGGTACAAAACCCTTCTGACATGAGCATAGGTCTGTTTACCCAACTTGGTTATCTTTTCGGACTGCCCAAACATAGTTTTCCACATGGTTCCATTTGTCAACCGATGGAAGCATCTCGCCGATTAGACTATCCGGGAAGAGCCCTTCAGTTTCCCTGTAGAGATCCCGGCGCAGCCTTTCTCATTGTTTGCGTGCAAAAAACTTGTAGCAGGCATCATCAACCTCTCCTACACAAAACATACAATCGGGAGACTGCGACTTACTAATCTTGTGCAAGTAACACTGAAAACAGGTCAGGTAGATATCTGACTCAATGTGCGTTCGATTGAACCTCATTTTCAAATCAGGAATTAGGCATACATTCGTTATATCCACTCCACCTAGCAGCTCCTTCTTTCGGAACTTCGCCAGTGAACCACCACTCCAAGCTGAAACCTTCGTATTTTTCCTCGTCCTACTTCTTCTTCTTCGTAGCACTACAGCCCCTCTTGGGCCTTCGCTTCAGAGCCTCCAACTGTCTCGGTCCATTGACCACGTCCTCCTATTTTGAAATCCGAGCAGCGATGGACTGTTTTCTTTGACCAAGTCAGACCAGCGTTTCCACGGTTTCCCCACTGGTCTTTAGCCTTCAGTTCTCCCAGCAAATACCTTTTGGGTATCCATTGTTCGTCCATACGATTTATGTGTCCAGTCCATTGCAGCTTCCGCAGTCCGACAATCGTTGAGACCTCCGGCTCGTCAAAAATTTCATACAGCTCATGGTTGTATCGAGTTCACCATTGGTCCCCGTCTAACTTCGCTCCGATTATTCGGCTCAGGACTCGTCGCTCAAAGGCATTCAGTATATTTACGGATACTTGGGTTAGGGTCCTTGTTTCACACCCGTAGCATAACACAGGTCTTATCACAGATTTGTATACTTGGAGCTTTGTTTTCCTGTGTATGCAGCTGGTCTTCAAGATCGTCAATACTGAATAAAATATTTTATTTGCGAGCTGTATTCTTCAACGTATTTCGTCTTTTTCATTGCCCATTTTCGACACTGTATTCGCCAAGTGTGATATTTTGTGTATTTGGGCTATTTTTTCTCGACTGCATCATGAGCTTTGTTTTATTTTCGTTGATTTGTAGCCCTACTAGTTTTGCTTCGCTTTCGACTTTCAGGAAGAGTTCTTTGGCAGTTGTTAGTGAAGGTGACAGAATGTTGATGTCGTCCGCATAGGTCACTACCTTGCTTGACTTGTATAGTAATGCCCCCCTCGTGTATCGACCGGTAGCTTCCTTATGAAGTATTCCAAAGCTAAATTGAATAGCAATGAGGCCAGCCCATCACCCTGATTTAGTCCGATATTTGAGTCAAAGGCATCGGTGAGTTGGTTATTGATGCTCACTTGGGAGGTTGTCGACGTCATTGTCATTTTGGTAAGACGGACTAATTTGGCTGGGATGCCAAAACCAAGCATTATTTGGTACAGTACGTTACGATCAATACTGTCGTATGCTTGCTTGAAGTCAACGAAAATTTGGTGTACGTCTATGTTGAACTCCCAGCATTTTGCAAGTATCTGCTTGACTGTGAACAATTGGTCTGTTGTTGATCTACCTGCCCTAAAACCACCTTGATACTCCCCAATAATACTGTTGGCGTATGATCTGATATTATTTTCTAAGATTTTAGAAAATATTTTGTATGCCGTACAAAGTAGTGATATGCCTCTATAATTTTCGCACTGTAGCTTGTCACCTTTTTTTGTGGATAGGGAATATAATTGATCTTTCGGCATATGTTCTTGTTGTCAAATGTACTGGATGACTTTGTCAATAACTTGATGAACACTACTGCCACCATATTTGATGAGCTCCAGTGGAATCTCATCAATGCCCGGCGCTTTATTATTCTTTTGGGCTTGATGATGGAACAAACTTCATCCAGAGTTGGTGGGGCCAATGGAAGCTCTCCGCAGACATCTATAGGTTCCGATGTTCTGGAGCCGTGCGGAGGATTATGGAGATTCTTGAAATATGATGCCCATCTTTCCTTAATCTTGATTTCATCAGCGATTATATTGCCGCTGTCATCACGATAGAGCGTGGTTTTGGGCTAATAACCACGTTTCAGGCTTTTCACTACTTTGTATGCTTGCCTTGTGTTATTGCTCGCTAATCTTACATCTATACTACTCAATTGGTCGTCATAGTATTTTATTTTTTTAATCCTAACTATCTTATTCGCTACTCTTCTGAGATTTTCATAGTGTTCTCTCTTCGTCCTGGTTTTCCTACCTACGTATTCTTTGTACGCCTGATTCTTTTTATCGAACACATTCTGGCACACATCATCGAACCAATCATTTCTCTTCCGCCAGGCTTGATTTCCAATCGTCTGTTCTACCACGGTCTTAATAGTCGCTTTCATTTCCATCCATAGCTCGTTGCTCGTCTTTAACGATGCGTCTGATAAGATGGAAGCTGATTGTCGAGGATCTCCGTGAAACTTTTGGCCACAGAGGCTGTTTGTAGCCTTTCGATATCTAATTTTTGTAGCGGGCTGGTCTTCGCTGAATATGCCTTTAACATACGACATTGATAGGTTAATTTGATCAAGTAATGATCTGAGTTACAATTGGCTCTTCGGTATGTACGGACGTCAATTATGCCCGAGGCCCAACGTTGTTGGATCAGAACATGATGGATCTAGTTTCGTGCGTTGCTATCCGATGATACCCAGATCATTTCAAGAACGCGTCGATGTGGGAAGCAAGTCGAACGAATGACTAGATTTCTGCTACATGCTAAGTCAATCAGGCGCTGGCTGTTGTCGTTTGTTTCATCCAGGAGGCTACATCTTCCAGTAGTTCTCCGATGAGATAGCTCATTGCCAATCTTAGCGTTGATATCACACCGAATTATTTTTGTGTCGTTTGTGGGCAATGAGTCGACCAATCTTTCCAAGTGATCGCAGAATGTTTCCTTTGATTCTTCGTCCTTTTCTTCGGTCGGGACGTGAACATTTATCAGCCAAATTTTGAAGAATTTTACTTTTATACGGATCACACACAACTGTTCATTGACTGCCTTAAAATCAATAACGTGCGATTTGAACTCCCTATCCACAATGAAGCCCACTCGGAATTCTCTTTTTCCCGTAGGCTTCCCACTTTTGAATATTGTGTGTGATCTCATGTCTTGAATGTCGTTTCCAGTCCGATTAATTTCGTAGACTGCCAGTATTTTTAATTTATATTAACTGGCCTGTTCGTGAAAGGTCCTTAACAACACCAGGGTAATTGAGTGATCTGACATTCTGGGATCCAATGCCATAGTCCTTTTTTCGTTTGCGAGGTCGTTGCCGTGAGTCCAATCCATTACATGGCCTATCTGCAGGTTTCAAAACATTTAAAGGCTTTTTAGGGACGGGGAGCTAGCCCGTCGCCCAACCTCCATTCTGGCGGCATGGTTATTACGTCGATTCCATTATCAGACGTGGAAGATTCACCTTCACTCTCTCACGTCCTCACCAAGAAGGTGTAAGTAGGATTTAGTAGCTGAGCTGTAGATGTATTTACAGTTATTAGCATTTCTCGGCATTTAATGTTAAATTATTGGGGAACCAGTAAACCCAATGTGCATCCTGAGAGAATTCACTACCATTTAATTGGAGGGTTTGGGATGAGAAATCACGGAAGCTTTGGGCTGGACAAACAAGGGGTTCCCTCTTCCTTTCTCAAACGGGCTTAGGGCCGCCTATGGCGGAGTTAAAATTTAGTCAAATAAATTAGAACGAGTGAACTTTTTTTATATAGTACAACAATTTCAACGAATATTTAACAATCCAGCATCATTATAATACACCCACATCACCAGCGGCCGCCCGGAGAGGATATTGGGTAAGTAACCTTTTTCTTAATTTTTTTTTAATTTTCCAAATATTTTCATCTTATTTGAAAGCTCCAAGTAATTGACGATTTATTGCCCAAAAATATTGACGTTAAATTATTTATATATAGAGGTATTGGTTGAGACAGTCCTGAAACTAAACATTCGCAAAATATTTAATAATTTATTGAAACTATTTATTAGCAAAACATTTAATATTTTACCAAAACTGCCCATTTGTGAAATCATACCTTTTCGAAATATTTAATAATTAATTGCAATTGTTTATTTGCGAAATATCTAATAATTCATTGAAACTTTAGTAATTGACCGAACTACAATGGATTGACATAGTTACGTTTGAAATTTAAGAAATGAAATTGTTGGATTTGAAAGAAAAGAATTAATAATGTCTGTTCATTGAAAACATAAACTCGATCTTTCTATTTTGTAGAACCTGACCAGGTATGGGACTTGCCACGTTGGCCGGCCTCTCCACTATACTGAGCTAGCCACCGGTCGAGCTCTCCCCTTTTTATGCGTTACAGGGGGCTCTTGCCCGGGTAGAGTGGCCTTCCGCTCGCGTGCCCTTTTATGGTACAGTGTTATGTGATTCCACTACATAATATTATAACATAAATTGGGCACGTTTAAATTTTTCATGAGTTTTTCACTTAAATGGAAAATATTTGGCCACCTCTGCATTGGATCTTGATCCGGTTGGAAGGGTGCCAGGGGGCACCACTTCCACTTGGATGCTCCACTTATTTGGGGGCCATAAGTATCGACGAAGCCCTCTTAAGTCCGTCTGCTTTCTCCAGGCCTGGTTCGTCCTCCGAGTTAGCAATTTAATGAGCCTTTGTAGGTTACCTCCTTCTGGACTCCGGTCTGTACTTATTTGCCTGTTTTGAAATTCGTGGATGCGAAAAATTTTTTGTAGTAGGTCTTATTTATTTATTTATTTATTTAAATTCCATTTAACAGATAACAATTATCCAATTACAAAATGGAACAAAACAAACAGAAAAGAAGATTAATGAAAATTAGAATTAAGTGTTAAAGTTAATATAAAAAAGAAATTCAATGGTACTAACAACAATAAATATGCGTGTAAAATTAAATTAAAGCACACAAAAAAAAGAAAATAAAGTCTAATATTTACTCCAGTTGAGTTTTAAGAATCAAGCTTCTTAACCTCAATTTAAAAACTAGGTATGAGTCGGAAAAAGGACCAAGCTCAAGCCTATCATGATTCCTTACCATTCGTATAATAGGAGAGTGAAAATATACATTTGTACGGGCATACGGTGGCACAAAAAAATTGTTTGCCCGAGAAGAACGCGATGATTGACGAAGACGTAGGTCTGCAAGCAATGTTAATGAAATTTGATTGTGGCAGAGTTGATACAGAAAACACTGATCTAGATACATGTGACAGGATGACAGAGTAGGCAAACGTAGGAAGGATAAACGGCAGTCATAGGGTTGATATGGGATTTTGAATTTGTAAAACAAGACACGAGTAAATTTACGCTGGACATTCTCTAACGAGTCAATGAGGTAGGAGTGTCGGAGAGACCAAACTACAGAGCAATATTCGAGGATAGGACGGGCAAGACAGATAAACAAGCGGACAGGAGTAGATATATTGTTAAATTTATGCGCGTGCCTGAAAATAAGTCCCAATATTTTCGAGGCCCTAGTAGTCGCGATTAGAACGTGTGCATCAAAATTGAGCTTAGGATCAAAAGTAACGCCAAGGTCCTTAGCAGAGCTCACAGCAGCGAGTGGGACTTCGTTCAACATATAGGTAAAATTCAGCGGAGAACGATTTAGATTAAAAGTCATTTTATAGCATTTGGCAACATTAAGACAGAGGTAATTAGACGAACACCAGTTACTTAGTGCAATCAGGTCCATCTGAAGATATTGACAATCTTGTACAGACCTGATAGCTCGAAAGACTTTAAAATCATCGGCATACAGTAGGCAATTGGAAGCGATAACCGAAGGAAGATCATTTATAAACAATAGGAATAAGAGGGGACCTAAAATGGAACCTTGAGGAACACCAGAGGACGGATAGAATGGAATAGAGGTAGTTCCACAGTAACTAACACAACATATACGAGAAGACAAGTAGGAGTCCATCCATGATAAGAGAGGGCCAACAACCCCAAAAGTTTTCAGTTTATAACAGAGAAGTTGATAGTTGACCGTGTCAAATGCCTTCGAGAAGTCAGTGAAGATTACATCAACCTGCAATCGATTGTCTAGGGCCTTAGCAATGAAATCGGTGAGTTCAATTAAATTTGAAGTCGTAGAGCGACCTTTGAGAAACCCATGTTGTTCTTTCGACAAGATAGGGGTCAATGAAACTGAAAGCCGGTTGTGTACCAGACGCTCAAGTAATTTTGGGAAACAGGAAATTAAGGAAATAGGACGATAATTGGACACAGAAGAAGGATCACCACTTTTAAGAACAGGAACAACGTTTGCTCTTTTCCAATAAGTAGGGAAAATACCAGTCTTTAGACTGAGGTTGAAGAGAAATGCCAGAGGGATACAAAGTGAAGACGCTAATGACTTGACAAAAATATTCGGCAAGCCGTCAGGACCAGGTGATATATTAGGATTAAGTGAATTAATGAGGGATTCAACTTCGATATGGTCAGTGAAAAGTGAAGAAATGTCAATGGAGTGAAGTACAGGCGTATTAACTGGATTAGAGACATGAGAAGAAGGAATAAAAGTTGACGAGAAGAACTGAGAGAACAAGTTGGAAATATCCTGTGGAGAAGAGCTAACTATATTATTCCAGCGGACTGAAGGAGGGTCAGAAGAGGAGGACTTAAAGGATCTAATGTATGACCAGAATGGTTTCGCATTATTCGCCATGAGGGGAAAAGAACCTGCTCCAGGACACCACAATATTAGCCTGTCAACTCATTCACGCGTCCCCAGACAAGGCCAATCTCGGCGGATCCTGCCATCCTCTTTCGCCGAGGCAGCAGACTATCGCTGCAGTCCTTTACGGACATTTATCAACCACTTTTCACTACTGGAAGTTAACTAGAAGTTACTGGTACTGTGCAATAATTTTATATGTTGCAGCTAAAGATAGTAACCCAAATAAAATGAGAAATATCACAGACTTATAAGAATTGCTCGAGAAACTGCGGTACGACTCTTTCATTGAAGCCACAACGAAAACCCTTGCTATTGGCATCGCTCATACCTACAGTAGATGCCTTGGACGAGCACATCAAGAGATCTTATTACCGAACTCCAATTTCGCTAGGCAATAAAGCTCTAAATCCTGTTTGTTGGGGATGGAATAATTCATAAATAAATCACCGGCGCCACAGGAACTATACTTGATATGTTTTTTTTTTTTGAACTGTAAAAAGGGTGCAAAGCTCGGACAAAAATGACGAAGGAACGATTGACAGTGACGTTGATTATAATAAATTAGCGACATGAACGTTTTTGTTTAAATTTCTAAAAAAAAATCTATGAATCTTTTGTATAAGTAATACAATATTTTTATATTTTATGCAATTCATTTTTTTTTTTCAATTTAATTCATACATCAGTTTGAAGGGGTGAGACATTAAATAAAATATTTTTATTGCAAATGAGAAAAGACATATCAATTTCATGTAAAGAAAGTGACAAATAAATGACATGTTCGAATATATTTCTTTTTTTTATTTCATATAGATAGGGGATGCTTTTAAAGTTTGAAAAATAGAAAAAAAAATAATGTAGACCCAAAATACAGGTACAAAATTAATTTAAAATATATGATACTGAAAAAATAAAAAGATTATAAAATTTCCTTTAAAAGCGCTATTTATTCTTGATGTTCTAAACCAGATACCGGTATTTCGAGGACAAGTTATCCTCTTCATCAGTGGCGGTATTCTGAAGCTCTTCTTATAATCATCCGAATATTTAAACCTTTCACATTTAATGGTGATAAACATAAATATCCTTAAGTACTACTACGAGAAATAACAAACAATTATAATGCAATTAAGGGTATAAAAATTAACAAAGGGCTTAAAGGTAAATTTATTACAGGGAATTAAAAAAATGGTAAAGTAATTACGGGTTAGCTATGGCAAGTAACATAATTGTGGAGATTTAATTACAAAAAAATTATTAGTTAATTGATGATTTTCATTAGGTCACTGTACCCATTCCCTAGATCCGTATTTAACCGTTGTTCACTGGGGACTCTCGAGATCCATAAGGATTCGCAAGCATCCAACTTTTTCCAGTCCCGGACTTCCTGTACTATGTCAAGATTAGCCCATTGAATAGTATGAGATTCCTCAATAATATGTCTGGCTAATGATGATCTTGCTGAATCTATTCCACCTCTTCTGATGATCTGTTCAGCCTCCTTAATATGTTCTTGGAATCTAGTTTTTGCCAAGCATTTCGTCTGTCCAATATATACTTTATTACATTCTGGGCAACTGATCCTATAGATTCCACTCTTTTCCTCTTTTTTCTTGCCATCCTTAGTTGATCCAAGGAAATACCGGTATCTGGTTTAGAACATCAAGAATAAATAGCGCTTTTAAAGGAAATTTTATAATTTTTTTATTTTTTCAGTATCATTACAGGTGCTATTACTGCCGAAATGCAAATCGTAGATGAGACGACCAGGTCAAATTCGGAATTCAACAGATTCTTGAAGCTCAACAAGTCTATAGGGGAGTTGACAGAAGACATCAGGTTTCTGAGACTGTG
This sequence comes from Odontomyia ornata, assembly GCA_963969285.1. NCBI lineage: Eukaryota > Metazoa > Arthropoda > Insecta > Diptera > Stratiomyidae > Odontomyia > Odontomyia ornata. Next base: position 251,912,572 of record OZ017742.1, read on the forward strand.
CCTTAAGTTTAACGTGACACCAAAGAGTCACAAGGTTTTTTTGAAATCATCAATATTTGAAACGGAAAGGGAGACTTTAGCCATTGAAAGAATCCTGGTTAAAAAAAGTATCAACCGGTTGTTTTCAACACTGGGTTCTGCTAGTTTGGAAAGCTACTCCCTGCACCTGAAGATAGCGAAAAGCGTAATTGGAAGAAAAAGGAGATATATTGGACATCGTAGACAAAATACAACGGGCCAAGGAGTGTGAAAAGGCGAGAAAAAGGAAGATCTTAGACAAAAAGTTGGTTATTTTGCAGAAGAAAATTCATACGAAACGCGATCAACGGGAAAAGATTGACTTTATCCAAAACTTTATCATAAATAAATCATCAGAAACCTTCACACTGGACCAAATGAGCCTTTTAAATAAAGGCTTAAAATACGCAGTCGCTAGCAACAAATTTCCAGCGAAGGACATTGTCATAGATATTGAGGCTGGAATACGATTCATGGACTCTGACGAAAACCAATTTGTACGGAAGAGAACTTCGGAGATAATTGGAGCAAGTCGAGTAGGAGGAATCAACGGAAATACTGAATGGACCTTGCTTAAAGAACCCAAAGAAAAGCCAGTGTATTATGTAAGGGCAGACAAAGGGAATTCTGTCGTAATTATAGACAAGAAGCAGTATGATGATATGGTGCTTGATAAATTGAATAGCGGAGATTACCACCAATTAAGAGCAGACCCCCTACCGGACTTGATAAACAGAGTGGAAAAAGTCCTGAAAGAATCAAAACCAGTAATTGGTGACATTAAAAAACTTAGAGTGTCTAACCCCTGCCTACCTAGAATTAAGTGTCTGCCCAAAATCCATAAGGAGGGGAATGAACTAAGGGAAATTATCGCAGCCACTAATGCACCTACTAGGAATATAGCCCAATGGCTTTTAAAAGAATGCGCACAACTTCCTTACAAACCTAGCACGCGATCAGTGAAGAATAGGGACGAACTGGTGGAGAAGCTTCGAAATGTGAAAGTTGAGGAGGGCTATTTATTGATTTCCTATGATGTCAAATCACTGTTTCCTAGCTTGCCAGTTAAGCAGTCCTTGGCACTATTTGAGGACTGGCTGTTGAAACACAGTGATTCAATGGAATGGAGAAGACGGGTTAAATGGTATAGCAAATTAGCAGCTGTATGTATGAATGAAAACTATTTCATTTTCAGGGACGACTTCTTCCAAGGGACTATAGGAGCAGCTATGGGCAACCCTCTCTCACCTCTTTTGAGTGATATTTTCATGGATTGGCTAGAGTTCGAGGTGGAGAAAAAAGGAATGATGCCTAAGATATGGGCCAGATATGTGGACGACATTTTCACGATGGTTAAAGCAAATGAGGCGGATGAGTTACTACATGTACTCAATGGGATACACCCTAAAATAATATTCACGATGGAAAAAGAGAGTGAGGGCCAATTACCGTTCCTGGATCTTTTGATCATAAGGGCCAAAGGTGGATTAAAATTTGATATCTACAGGAAGAGCACAAGTACCCAGAGAACAATCCCCTGTTCTTCTAACCATTCTTATGCACAGAAAATGGCTGCATACAATTGTATGATCCACCGAATGTTAACAGTACCATTGAATAACCAGCGTCTGGAACGAGAAAAACAGTACATCGTGGACACGGCTAGCGAAAATGGGTATAGGAGGAGTTTGATCGAGCAACGTATTCAAAAAATGGAGAAACAACATAGAAGAAATGGGCTCACTTCACTATTTCTACAAGAACGACGACAAGTACGAAAATGGATGCCAATCACTCATTCATCTTCTACCAAAAGATTGGAACGCATTTTGAGAAAGACAGGATGCAATACGGCTAGCGCGAGCAGAAAATACAGCATTGAAACAGTCCTTGGATCAACTAAGGATGGCAAGAAAAAAGAGGAAAAGAGTGGAGTCTATAGGATCAGTTGCCCAGAATGTAATAAAGTATATATTGGACAGACGAAACGCTTGGCAAAAACTAGATTCCAAGAACATATTAAGGAGGCTGAACAGATCATCAGAAGAGGTGGAATAGATACAGCAAGATCATCATTAGCCAGACATATTATTGAGGAATCTCATACTATTCAATGGGCTAATCTTGACATAGTACAGGAAGTCCGGGACTGGAAAAAGTTGGATGCTTGCGAATCCTTATGGATCTCGAGAGTCCCCAGTGAACAACGGTTAAATACGGATCTAGGGAATGGATACAGTGACCTAATGAAAATCATCAATTAACTAATAATTTTTTTGTAATTAAATCTCCACAATTATGTTACTTGCCTTAGCTAACCCGTAATTACTTTACCATTTTTTTAATTCTCCGTAATAAATTTACCTTTAAGCCCTTTGTTAATTTTTATACCCTTAATTGCATTATAATTGTTTGTTATTTCTCGTAGTAGTACTTAAGGATATTTATGTTTATCACCATTAAATGTGAAAGGTTTAAATATTCGGATGATTATAAGAAGAGCTTCAGAATACCGCCACTGATGAAGAGGATAACTTGTCCTCGAAATACCGGTATCTGGTTTAGAACATCAAGAATAAATAGCGCTTTTAAAGGAAATTTTATAATTTTTTTATTTTTTCAGTATCATTACAGGTGCTATTACTGCCGAAATGCAAATCGTTAAAATATATATTAAATTATTTGAAAATATTAATAAATTCCTTTTTTTACCCCTTTCTTTATAAAAGCGGGTAGTTTATAACGGTCAAAGATGTTTTAAGGGTTGAAAAATAGAAGAAAAAAATAATGCTGATCCAAAATACAAAATATAATTAATTGAAAATATTGTTACATGTGCAACTAATTCTACGAGCTACTGTCGTAATTGTTTTCACAACATCATGATCAACAAAAGAATGTACTCGAAAAACCGACAAGCATGATCAACATCTGGAAGTGACGTCACTGCCCTATTCATTAAGCTGCTCGAATATTCCAGTTAGTTCGCCAATGTACGAGAAATGAATTGAATGACTAGAGACCCTATATAAAGCCGAGCTGAATGAATGGGGGGATTCATTACAACCGCGATAATAAAACTGCGAAAGTGTGGAGTGCGAATTGGAAAGTGAAATTGATTGAGTGACAGTAAAGTGATTTTCGTTGATAGATAAAACAGTTAAAGTAAAAATTTACAGACGAAGTGAAAAGAAAAATAGGTAAAATAGTGAAATCAATCATTGTGCATTTTTAGTAAATAAACTCTTTTAACATAATTTAAAAGACAGTGCGTTTTTACTTACCCGGAACATTAAAATTATTGGCCGCGAACCATAACACGGGACAATATTAATAAATTTCGTTTTCTACACATTTTACTATAACATTGGCTGATTTATAAGGGTTAAATTATTCAGCCATCCAATAATAATGCCTTAAAGTATGGAAAGACCTTTATTTAACTTAATCAAACGTTATAAGCATATATCGGCATAGGGTAGACTTTAAAGTTGGAGGATAGTAGAGTTTATTCTCAAAATTTTATCAAAATGGATGCTTTAGGAAAGAATTCGAAAGTAATACCCTTTTTTGACCTCATTGACTGTACTATAGCTCCTGTCGAATTTTGTACGATTACTGAAATATTGAACGTGAATAGGTCGAATTTCAGACAAAAAAATATATCAACATTATTCGTTAATTTAGTCAATTCACTTTCACACTTTCACTTTCACAAAAATTGAATTTTAGCCTTATTCACTTTTCGGCCCATAAATTTTAATTTTAATTGTTTATTATCTAAATTATGAATTTAACTTCACACATATCGATATATATAGTTATAATTTTCCGCTTTCGTTTTGAAAAGCCCTGAAAACGTGCTTTAAGTTGTAAAGCTTTCTTAAGTCTCTAACTTTCTGTTCTATATGCTGAACGCAGAGGGACTTTAATAAAAGCATTCTAGCCAATACACCCACCTCAAGTTATACAAAAAAGCTTTGACTGAAAATTTCCCATTTTTATTATGGGTATTAAAAGTAAAGCTTGGAGGAAATTATTTAAATGTATTTTACGAAGAGGTGTAAGGAAACGCATAAAGTATTTTTTTCGAAAAATAGAAATATTCAGAATTGAAAATGTGATATTAAGTATCTGGGAATTAATTAATTACACAAGGTTATTTGAGTACAAACAAAGGATATGGATTACCTAGACTTGAAAAGTTGACAGTTGTGTGAAGCTCTGATATGGTATACATGTGGTCTTTTAGTTTTATTAGGAGGAATGTGACGAGAAAAGACAAGATTCAAATATTTTAATGAGACACTTTCTTCGATGATGTTTTAATAATACTTTCTGTGATATTTACTACTGAACCTCTGACTTCTTTTCAGCTGTGATATTTTACCTTCGTCCACGTCCACGTTTAGAAAAGAAAAGAAGCTCGTCGCCCAAAGCTGAACAAAGAGAACCAACCGGCAGAATAATTGTAATGGGTGCAGTTCAGTGCAGGGAACAAGCTGAATTGGTGCATGTGTTGGGCTTGGTGACATTTGCGGTGGAGTGTTACCAGGCACGATCCTACATCTCGGCCATTCCTGACTGTTCTTCAGTCCCTGAAGAATGGTCCTGTTCTTCGCTTACTTCATCCTCCTTTTGGTCTTCGTCTCTGTCGTTATCTCCTGCTGTGAGGTTGCCTTCATCTTCACTGTTATTCTCGATAAGCTCGTCGTCTTCTTCGCACCAATACTTTATTTTGTCTGCACCTGTTGTTGTAGTTTTAGGTCCGTCACCGTTACCAATTTTCTCAACAACGTATCGATCGAACCCTTTCGTTTGTAGGATTCTGTAAGGTCCCAGAAATTTTGGTTTGATTTTCGAAGCTGGAGAGAACTGCGTCCTTTCGATTGCCACTACGTCATCCACCTTATATTGTAAAGCTCTTCTGCGTCGTTTGTCGAATTGTTGTCGGTTCTCCTCCTGAATCCTTGTTATATCTTGCTTGGCCTTTTCTCGTAAGTGTTGACGTTCTTCACAGTAGCTTTTCGTGTATTCTTGCTCAATCATCCGCATAAGTTGAACGTCCTTTATATCTTTCATCGCAGTTCCTGTTAGGAGCTCATACGGAGACATTTGTATCGCTCGTTGGAACGTACTAGTGAGAATTATCTGCAGTGTTTTTACGTGTAGGTACCATTTCTCTGTATCTTCCAGCGAAAGTTTAGTGAGCGTGGCTATCACTGTTGAGTGCAACCTCTCTACTTGGCCGTTCCCTCTTGGTAAACCAACTGTAATCAAGTAGAGTTTAATATCATGGCTACAACAATACTCACGAAAAGTGTTGGATTGGAAGGCCCCTCCTCTATCTGTAATGATTCGTGACTTCTTCTACTCCCAACGCTTTGGTGGGAAAGAGCCAACAGAACTTGGTAAAAGCATCTATTATAGCCAAGATATGACGGTAGCCCTTTTTCGTCATCGTAAGTGGACCAAGATGATCGAAATGTAAAGTTTTTAGAGGTCGATCACCTTTTGGGATTGGGATCTGTAAAGCATCTGGTTTACCCGTTTTTCTCTCCGACAGGATATATCTCACACAATTAGCTATGCACGCATCAATCCTGCGTTTCAAATCTGGGATACAAAACTCCTTCTGAATGATCTCTGACATCTTCTTGTGGTGGAAATGACCCTGTTCATGCGCGTTTCGGATGATGGAACTCTTCATTTTTTCTGGCATAACATAAAGCAATTTATTTTCAGTCTTTTTATATAAAATACCGTGATGTATAACGAAATCGTTATATGGTCCCTGCTTCAACAGCTCTATAATCGCGTTCAACCTTTCATCTTTCCTCTGTGATTCTTTGATTTTATTGAGGAAGTCATTTTCTGCTGCTACACAGAGTACAATTGCATTCCTGCTGAGGGCGTCTACGTGCGACCACTTCGTAGTCATAATCTTCTAGAAGTAAGGCCCAGCGTGCTACCCTAGTGACCAAGTCGCGTTTTTTCAGTCATTTCGAAAGCTTTGCGATCAGTGACTAGCTTAAAATGTTGACCCAATAGGTATACGCGAAACTTCTTCACTGCCTCCACGATTGCGAGTACCTCGAGCTTGTAACTACTGTACTGTTGCTCAGCTTTGAAAGTCTTCTTACTGAAGTAGTACACCGGCTGAAGTGAGTTGTCTTCGTCTCCTTGATGTAGAAGTATTGCGCCATAGCCGTATTTGCAGGCATCTGTATGGAGTTCTGTATAAGCACCGTACTTGAGAATCTTTAACGTTAGATCCGTGGTAAGAGCTTGCTTCAACCTATTGAAAGAATTTATTTGATCAGTATCGAATTTGAATTCAGCGTTTTTTTTTCAACAAATCACTTAACGGCTTAGCAATGAGTGAATAGTTTTGTATAAATTTGCGAAAATAGCCAGTTAGGTCAAGAAAACTTTGGACTTGCTTTGCAGTAGCTGGCTGGGGAAAATTCATGACAGCTTTAGCCTTAGATGGTGATGGTTTAAATGCTCCTCGATTAATTACGAATCCGAGATACTCGATTTCTTCTCTTAAGATCTGGCACTTTTTCCATTTTATGCACAACCCATTTTTAGCAGTAACTTGTAATACCCTCTTCAGCCTTGCCACGCCTTCTTCGACTGACGATGCTGGTATAACTATATCGTCGATGTAAACTATCACTACTCCTTGGCTGATGAGATCTTTTAAAATATAGTTGATGAACTTCTGGAATACGCTTCGGGAGTTGCATAGACCGAATGGCATGCGCAAAAACTCGAACTGCCCTTGTCGGGTAACGAAGGAGGTGTACTTTCGGCTGCCTGCTTCAATACCAATGTGGAAGAACCCGTTTTCTAAATCTAGAGTCGTGAACCAACAAGCTCCTTGTAAACAATCGATCTGGTATTCTATCACTGGCAAGGGGTATCTATCTTTCTGTATCTTCCTGTTGACTGCTCTGAAATCGATACAAAGTCTATATAAAAGTCTTTTTTTCTCGCCAATACAACTGGGCTAGCATAATCAGACGCGCTCTCCTGGACTATACCATTCCTGATCCACTCTTCAGCCTGCTCTGCTATTATTTTCTGCTCGCGAGGGGTAAATCTTCTAGGCGACTGGTATAATGGACCTTCACCCATCGGGACTGTTTTCATCTGGATCGGCGATTCAACAGGAGTTTCAGACTTGTAATTCTGAATCAACGTAAGTACTTCTTCTTTAGCATTACTTTCTAGGTGTGCTAAGTCGGGGAGATTGTCGGAGAGCTCAGCTGTAACATCGATTTCGGCTAAGAAACATGCTTTTGCCGTCTCATCTTCTTTTTCTGCATTGCCTTCTCTAATCTTGGTTTTCTTCTTGCTGATGTTTACCTCGCCATTTTCTATCTGCACTACTGCTAATTGCAGTACATTCATGCCTAAAACAAAATCTGGTTTCATGTGGTTGTTATTAACAATATAAATCTCTATGTTTTCAAAAATATGTTCATTGATTTGTATCCTAGCTAGAAAGGATCCTTTTGTTGTGACACTTGCCCCGAGCCCTGCTACTCTCAGTTGTGACGTTCTGGAGAAATATTTTGGGCTAATTGATGGTAAATGGCATTCTTTTAGGTCGCAGATATCGCTTCCAGTGTCGACCAAAGCATCGATTGGGAAATCGTCAATTTTCGTTCTAACGTACATACCACTTTTTACTATAATGTGCAAACCTGTACCTACATTCGTCGTGCCTTCACCCGGACAATTAATACTCTTATGGCCAAACTTATTCCATCTGAAACACTTCGGTCCTTTTTCCTTTTGGGGACAGGAACTCCACTCATGTTCCATTGATCCACAATTGAAACAATATCTCCTCGATCTGAAGTTCATTCTTCTGTAAATTTCTCACTCGATCTACTCCATCGTTCTGTAATGATTTTCAACATTTTAAGTTCGATCGCGGAACCGACCTCTCATCGGTTCTAGACGTTAAGTCTGAGTAGTGCCAACGGATGGTACCAACAGGTCAACCAATCCGTGCACCGTAACCCATTCACGCGGTGGCTGCTTGTCGGCCAGCTAGTTCGGAGAGGATTTCGGTCGCGGGTCTCCGAATGGGTTACGCTCAATTACAATATTTTCAGCCACCTGAACATGCCCGTTTTTCAAACGCGTTACAAAACAAAACCATACGGAGAAGAAACCTACTTTACATTACTCCGTATTTCTTCTTATAACCAGTCAAGAATACAAAAGCTAATTTTTATTTCGCGTTCCCGAAGTTTCGACGCGGTACCAAAAAGTATGCTACTCTAACTCAACCCGACGAAAACTACTCTAATAAAATGACGAAACAACAAAGGTACCGCGTACCGCGCGCGACGCGAAACCAACCTCAGCGGATTTGGCGAAACCCTACCCTCGCGACGGCATACCTACCCTGCACTCATTTTCCCGCTGAAACAAGAAGAGCCACTGAAAAGGAAAGTCTTTAGTTATCTTAGCAATTCATGATTTTTATTTTGTATTTCAAATTTAATTATTTCAACTATAAGTTTATATTGTATTTATATCGAATTATATGTAAAATTTCTCAAAAAGGATCATATAATTAAATTTTCTTTTGCACTTTAGAAAGACTAATTTTGTTTTTACTGTAACTTCAAGCGGGTGAACAACTACAATTTTTCAGTTGGTTTATGGATGGACATTAAAAATATATCTTTTATGAAATTCTACATTACTACACATATAAATTATGTTCTAAGTGGAAAAGTAAACATAAATCTACAAAATCTTTCATCACACAAACTCAATTTCAATTATGTATCGAAGTTACAATCTATTTTCAGTAAAATATACCCGTGTTAAAATACTGATATCGAACGGCCCTTCAAATGTTATTTATTTCCTTACATGAAGAATATTCTTCGTATTTCTCTTTCGCTATTATGTTGTACGATTAAAATTAAAATAGGGTATTAATTTATATTAAATTATCATGTGTACGATTAAGACTAAAAATAGAGTATTAATATGCATGAAAATGAAATCAGCTAAAATAAAATTAGCTAGTAGCTATGCACAGTTATCACCGAGAAAAAAAACTCTCTAACTTTATATTACACAGATAGAATCTGACTAAAGGCCCAAGTAGATACGAAACATTTTCTGTGCTCATTGGAAACAACAGTATTGGTTTGTTCAGCATGAAGTGATACGCCTCTGCTATTTCAAGTTCATTTGGTCAATCTTATTCAGTTTACTCGACAGGTTTAAGTGCCAACGAATTGCTACCGTATTGCAATCTTGTAATGGTGACTAATTAATCACATACTCTTCGTTGACGTCTTGATTGCGATAGTGGTCAATACTCTCGCCACTGTTACAGGAATATCCACGCGAATTGCTGCCCTCGTCTTCGTTTAGAATCGGAGTCACCACAATCGGCAACAATTGACTGTCCCCAACGGTATCACTACTATTGTTAATGTTATTAGCTATATCACCAATATAAGCGAATGATTCGATAAGCTCTGTATCAGCAGCATTGGGCTCACGAACATGGTCATCAGTCTTATCAACTAGTTCACAATTTCGACGATAGCCTTCACTCGGACCAGGCTCTTTGAATTCCTTTCGGGATTGTTCTGTTGAAGCTATTTGATAGTTGGTGTGATGAACATGTTTAGAGGCTAGCGTTTGATCAAGCTTTATTCGATCGTTCATACTATAAGCCAGAAAAACTTCAGTTACCGATCCGAGTCCGCTATTTCTATCCATTTGTAAAACGATTGATCAAAATTTTCTCCCAGCAGTTGAGGATCCGCTACCAGCGAAATTCGCGTACAATTGCCTGAGTTACATTCAATTGAATTCCAAAATATTCGATGCCGCTCATAAACAAAAAATTCATTCCATGCTATCAATACAACCGTCACAGTAATTAATAATCGCACGAGTGTTCTGTGCAGAAAGCGTGTTGCGACCATCGTTTTGATCTTGCTGAAACTCTCAATTCCATTCTCACATACAATACAGTTGGTATTTTTGGGATTCTAGCCGCGATGATCATAAATAATTAATCAAATAAGTACAAGAGGTTGTGTCAGCGTTCAAATTTATGGAGCGATTAACTGCAAGCAAACATGGTAATGCATTCGTCGATGTAAGCCGAACGAAAAATTACCTCTTAATTAGATTTAATCCAATTAGTACCGCGCCAACATGCTGCTACCGCCACCTTTTTTTCACTCGCAGCCAAACCTCCTTGCACTCGCCATGTGGCTGTCAAATTCTACCGGTTTTCTCATCGGACAAAACAGATGTGTGTGGAATGGAACGCCACATGGCGGCAATGTGCATCTCCATTTGTCGCCAGTGGCATAGTTTTTCGATGGCCACGGTGGAGGGGGCATTCCCAGATGGATATGTCTCGAAATGCGTCAGGTTTTGTTTAATATTCTGTCTCAAATATTTCAATCCACAGATCTAAATATTTGGAGATAAAAAAAAATATTTTCTGCGCAACGATATCCGCACGAAAGATGGAGTCCGCTTGCATTTCGAGGTCATACCCATCTGGCCGAGTGCAAGGGTTCGGGATCGGAATCACTTCGATTCCCGGGCGTAGGCGTCACATTACACATCCCCCCCCCCCCCAAAATCGAAGTAATTACGATCCCGCCTCCTATGTAAAAGGTCTTGGTTAGGGCCGTGGCGGGTCGAAGGTCGGTTTCGAGGAATAGGCTACAACCATGTTCGTAAAGACTCGACAGTGACTATACCGTAGGGAGTCAGGGGTTACTCGGCGGTCTTCGTCCAGGCAGAGATTTGGGTAAGCCAAGGTTTTTCGTGGGAAATAGTTGCACTTCATCGTCTAAGGTCTTTTGCGTGGTAAATTCCCAGGGTTTTACCAGTCATGTCCGCGATGAGGTATCGGGTGGGGCTTATTACTTGTAGGACTCGACACTTCACGAATTTCTTGTCTAGTTTGGCATTGTAATGTCGGGTGGCATCGCTCTGTTGGAAGTTTCGACGATATATCTCGTCGCCTACCTTAAAGCCAGAAGGATGAGATCGCAAGTTGTACCACTCCTCTCCCATCCGTCGACTTTCTTCAATCTTCTCCCGCAGTTGCTCTCGCAGAAGTTGGAGCTTTTCGTGCGGTTCCAGAACCACGATTGGGTCCTCTAGCGATTTCAGTTGCCGCAATAGCCGGTAAGCGCTCCCATGACAGATCATGTACTGGCTGAACAATGCGAAATACGGCGAAATGCCGGTAGTGGCGTGGTACGACGAGCGCAGCGCACTAGTGATGGCGGACAATTTGCGATCCCAGTCCTTCTGAGTCGGGTAGACATATGCGCGAATGGCCGCTATGAGCGTACGGTTCAGTCGTTCGGATGCGTTGGCTTGTGGTGAATAGACGGCGGTTCGGTGGTGGATGATGCCGTATTTGGACATTAGGTCTCGGAACTTGCTGGAGGTGAACTGGACCCCATTGTCGGAGACAAGTTTCTCCGGAACTCCAAACATGTGAAAGACTCGGTTGTCCAAGAAGCTGATTATAGGTCCAGTGTGCATGTTACTTAGTGGTTCTATGATAGGGAATTTAGAGAGCTGGTCCAGGACCACGACAGCTCCCGTGTGACCAGAAGTAGATCGAGGGTAAGGACCGATAAAATCAATGTACAAGCGCTGAAACACACGTTCGGGGACCTCAACCTTACCCATGGGTGGCCGAAGAATGGTGTTGGGCGCTTTAGTACACTTGCATAGCTCACAAGAGGCTACGTACGCTTTTATCTGTTGTGCCATCTTAGGCCAAAAGAAACAGGTTTTCAACCGCCTAAGGGTACGACCATATCCGCCGTGCGCACTTGATGGGTGGTCATGGGCCCGTCTGATAAGATCAGTGGTTAATTCTTCGGGCACCCACAACTTCCACTGTTCTTCTTCTTGTATGGGGTCTCCGGATGCGTGTCCCATCCGCTTATAAATAAATCCATCCGTCAACCGCAGTTCAGGAAGCTGGGACAGTTGATTCTGGATAGTGTGAATCAGTTGGGTATAGCTGGCTGACTTGAAGGCAGGATGGTCCAGATCGATCAATTGGGGGCTGTCGTCCTCCTGGACCAACTCGGCTCCTTCCGGGGTGAACATTCTGGATAAGGTGTCGGGGACTACATGCTGGCTTCCTTTTCGGTGGCGAATTGTGAAGTCAAATGCCTGTAGTTTCAGTGCCCACCTGGCCAATCTGCCGTTGAGATCAGTCTGGCTCATTAGCCATTTCAGAGACGCGTGGTCCGTAACGATTTCAAAGGTGTGTCCCTCCACATAGGCTCGGAAGCGTTTCACTGCCAACACCGCAGCTAGACATTCCTGCTCGGAGACCGTGTAATTTCACTGGGCTGGGTTCAACTTGTGAGACATGAAGGCTATAGGTCTCTCCTCACCGTCTTGTGCAACCTGGACTAAGACTGCTCCCACCCCATGTTGACTCGCGTCACAATGGATTGAGAACGGTTTGTCAAAGTCCGGGCTGTGCAGTACGGGGGCTGTAGTCAGACTCTTCTTTAGCTCTTCAAAGGCTCGCAAGCTGGGCCCCTCCCAGACGAATTTACGTCCCTTACGCAGCATGTCGGTCAAAGGAGTGGTAATGGTGGCATAGTCACGTACAAAACGCTGGTACCATCCGCATAAGCCTAAGAATCGGCGTAATTGTTTGGTGGTCTTGGGTAATGGGAAAACGTCAATCGCTTGAGTCTTGTCTGGATCGGTCTTGATATGGCCATGCCCAATGATGTGGCCTAAATACTTCACCTCCGTCATCACGAACTGACTCTTCCGTAGGTTGATGGTTAATCTTGCCCTCCGGATGTGTAGAGCCACCTCCTGAAGCAGGTCGATGTGTTCGTCAAAGGTCTCGGTTATAAGCAACAGATCGTCCAAGTAAACGAAAACTTGGTGCCGCAAATGAGGTGGTATCACCTTATCCATAAGGCGCGTCATTGTTTGGGGGGCATTACACAATCCGAATGGCATGGTCACGAATTGATATAAGGGCTAACCTGGGACTGTGAAGGCTGTTTTCTCCTTTGAACCAGGGTCTAAAGGAATTTGCCAGAAGGCGTCCTTGAGGTCTAAGCTCGTGATGAAGTGGGCCTTAGGCAACCGACTCAAAATGCCTTCAATCAACGGTAGAGGGTATGCGTCCTTGACTGTGACGGCGTTCAAGCGTCTGGCATCTAAGCATAACCGGACCTTGTTCGGCTTGACAACTAAGGTGACTGGGGAAGCCCACGCGCTCTGTGATTCTTCGATTACGCCTAATGCTAGCATTCGATCCACTTCGGCATATAACGATTTTTCCTTCGCCGGAGATATGGCAAAATGTCTCTGTTTTATGGGTTTAGCATCCCCCACATCTATAGTGTGGAACACCAGGGCAGTCCGCCCGAGACCTTCCTTCTCGTGCGATGGTAAAGCCGATATAGCCGAGTCAAGACGCAGTTGCTGATTTACATCCAGTGTATGTCGTAGTAAGTGAGAGGGTTGAGATTGGTCAGGAACGGTGGTGACGGACTCCAGGGTCGTACCGGAAAATAGTGCCGGCGCCAAGTTAAATTTTCGAACGAACTCCACTCCTAGATAAAGATTCTGGGTTAATTGAGGTATGATGAAAAATTCCAGAGGTTTAGTTACTCCTTTAAAGGTGACATCCATCATAATTTTTCCCACTACAGAGTGACGAGTTCCGTCCGCCGTGCTTAACCAGGAGGTGAAATGACGGATTTGGTCCACGTGCCTTGCCAGTACCTCCCCTGCAAAATCGGCAGATATGCAATTCACACTGGCTCCCGTATCGACTAAGCCTGACACTCGTTTTTGCAGGAGATGTACTGACGCATATGGCCGAACATCATCCCTCAATAATTCGTCTAATTGTATGTCCTTCAGCACCTTCCTCGACTGCCTGACTTTTCTCCAGAAGCTCCGCATCTGACGCGTGGCTCGCTTTCTTCGCGGTGGGACAGTTGTAGCCAACTCCTCATGGAAGATGCGCTGTCGAGTAGCCAAATAATTCCGCAGCCTGACATGAAAAGGTTTTACATGCCAAGGAACTTTCGCCTCGCTATCATTTCCCTGCGCGTTGGCCTCGGCGAAGGATGGCGTCGGTTGTGGAACTTCGGGAGAACTGTGTTTAGCGGTGCGAGTCAGCAGAATTGGAGTCATGTCTGGAGCTGGGTCATAGCTAGTGATGGGGTCAGGATTGGTTCGTCCGGGGTTTAGGAGTGCCGACGGGTGGTCGCGGCACTCGGTGGCAAGTTTTTTCGCATTTTGCGATTTGCACAGTCAGGTGCGTAGGTGTCGGCCTTCCCGCAGCGGTAGCAGAAAAGCGTCGGCTCCGCTGGACATGCATAGAACCGATGTCCCGGTTGTCGGCAGTTCCAACAGACCGTCGGGCTTGTAATTGCTTCAAGGGATCAATCAATCAAGGCTGGGTCCTCAAGCTCCGGTGGTGCTCCGCTCCTCGGTACTGATACTGGATCAGCAAGCAGGTGGTCTGCTGCCATCAACTCCGCGGTGTGATGATTTCGGGGATTTGGTCCCGTTATGCGAGGTTGTGGACGGAAGGTACCTCACCGCTCATCCAAGTGTTCTTGCCTGCGGGCATGGAGGCGCAATCCCTGTATGGTGTTGATGGGAAAATGTAGAAGGCTGTTCTGGAGATCCCAGCGCATATTCTCTCTGATAATTTCTACCAGTTCGTCCTCGGGCATGGTAGTTCGCAAGCGAGTGCTCAATCTCACTATACTTGTGTAGTACTGGTCGAACGGTTCGTGAGCACCTTGTTTCCGTTTCTTTATTTGCTCCTTTAGCTCTCTCTCAGTGAAGCCATCCTCAAATTGATTGCGGAAGGCTGCACTGAAAGAGTGCCAAGTGGGACGTGGCGTTGATTCTTTAAAGCTCCAGTACCAGTCGGCAGCGTCGCCGCTGAACAAAAGATGTGCATGCTGGAGGAAGGCCGAGGAATCACCTCCCAGGGTGCTGGATACCAACGCCTGAATCCGGAAAAGGAACCGGTCCGCCGATATCATATCGTTGAACCCTGTAAAGTTCAGGCGCCAACTCTCCATGATACGAGGCGTCGGGTCTCGAAAAGGTGTCAATGCGTTCCCGGGGGGAATCACATCCTCGATTGACCTGTTGTGCTGAACTGCCTCGGGGGCTAGAGGTTCCTTGGAGGTGGGACCCATTGCTCGGATTGTCGGGAGTGGGGCATCGCCACACTGGGATTGGGCTCCCAGCCAAGCGGAGTTCTCACGCGACTGGGTGGTTGGCTCATAGGGAGATTCTGGAGCTTTCCCTCCAGGTTGCCAATCCTCTCCGACATATCCCTCATCAACGCCACGAGGGTGTCAATGGAGTGGGCGGAAGGCATGGGTGTCACCTCGGACACGACACTTGCGGCCGAAACTTCACCGCCTACGGCTCCTTGCAGATCTAAAAGTGGTTGTGACGGTTCGGCTTCTGGAACTCCTTTCGCCACTGCTCCACGCGTTGGTAGGGGCGTTCCGAGGGGGACGTCTAGGGCGGTCCGCTCGATGGGTCGCCGGCATAAGGGACACAGCTCGGACGTGAGGAGGAGCTGTTGTACACAGGCACGATGGAATAGATGTCCACAATCCAATCGCACGCTGTGTACGCCCTCCACTACGTCTTCGAAGCAGATCCCGCAGTTAGCTGGTTGGACAGTTTTAGATCGGGTCCAATGCTTATCTGGGGTCCGCTTCGTTGCCATGTTTGTTTTTGCTGGTTTTGGGTGGTTGCTAGTATGAGAGAAAAAAAAAATATAAAATATACATATTGCTAAGCTAGTATGAAAAAAAAAATATAAAATATAAAATATACTTATTGCTAAAGTAGTGGCCGATAGTGGCGAGCTATTGATATAGGATAAGTGGGAAAAAAAAATATTTTTGATACACTTTACTTTTCAGTGGTCGACTCCTTCAACGGGAAAGGAGAGTGCGTGGTAATCTGCCGAAGAAAGGGTGCTTTCGGTCGATTTACTAAACTTAAACCCCTACCCACATACATTACAAAACGTTTCTAATCTACGTTAGATGACTCGACGAGACAAGTGGTATAGCTACCGTAACAGCTTAGTACGCGGTCAAAACTCCCGACGCGTGGAAGCATTCCGGGCTTCGCAACTCCAGCGTACGCCACCGAACGTTGAACCGATACCACTCGTCTATCACGCATACGAAATAATTAGAATCCTTCCGCGACATAAAGGCAAGGTAGCCTTCTATTTTCTTGAGAGTCCATGCTGATAGGTAAACCCATCAGACTGGCAGTTCCATCAAGAAAATAGAAGGTCCTTACAGGGGTTAACCTGGGACAACACATCGGAAGGATTCTGTCGCGAAGAAAAAAAAATCAAACAAAGGAGAGCGGAAGCTACAACTCACGTGAAGCGACTTCTAGTGTGTATCACACAACTCCACTGCTCCTGATAGTGGGACTCGAGTACCAGAGTACCTTACATCCTCCGTAAAGGACCAACTTGTCAGAAGACGTGAATTTCTTTCCCCCTTAGGATGTCTTTGGCCCCACGTTGGGCGCCATTTGTAATGATTTTCCACCTTTTAGGTTCGAACGCGGAACCGACCTCTCATCGGTTCTAGACGTTAAGTCTGAGTAGTGCCAACGGATGGTACCAACAGGTCAACCAATCCGTGCACCGTAACCCATTCACGCGGTGGCTGCTTGTCGGCCAGCTAGTTCGGAGAGGATTTCGGTCGCGGGTCTCCGAATGGGTTACGCTCAATTACAATATTTTCAGCCACCTGAACATGACCGTTTTTCAAACGCGTTACAAAACAAAACCATACGGAGAAGAAACCTACTTTACGTTACTCCGTATTTCTTCTTATAACCAGTCAAGAATACAAAAGCTAATTTTTATTTCGCGTTCCCGAAGTTTCGACGCGGTACCGAAAAGTATGCTACTCTAACTCAACCCGACGAAAACTACTCTAATAAAATGACGAAACAACAAAGGTACCGCGTACCGCGCGCGACGCGAAACCAACCTCAGCGGATTTGGCGAAACCCTACCCTTGCGACGGCATACCTACCCTGCACTCATTTTCCCGCTGAAACAAGAAGAGCCACTGAAAAGGAAAGTCTTTAGTTATCTTAGCAATTCATGATTTTTATTTTGTATTTCAAATTTAATTATTTCAACTATAAGTTTATATTGTATTTATATCGAATTATATGTAAAATTTCTCAAAAAGGATCATATAATTAAATTTTCTTTTGCACTTTAGAAAGACTAATTTTGTTTTTACTGTAACTTCAAGCGGGTGAACAACTACAATTTTTCAGTTGGTTTATGGATGGACATTAAAAATATATCTTTTATGAAATTCTACATTACTACGCATATAAATTATGTTCTAAGTGGAAAAGTAAACATAAATCTACAAAATCTTTCATCACACGAAGTCAATTTCAATTATGTATCGAAGTTACAATCTATTTTCAGTAAAATATACCCGTGTTAAAATACTGATATCGAACGGCCCTTCAAATGTTATTTATTTCCTTACATGAAGAATATTCTTCGTATTTCTCTTTCGCTATTATGTTGTACGATTAAAATTAAAATAGGGTATTAATTTATATTAAATTATCATGTGTACGATTAAGACTAAAAATAGAGTATTAATATGCATGAAAATGAAATCAGCTAAAATAAAATTAGCTAGTAGCTATGCACAGTTATCACCGAAAAAAAAAACTCTCTAACTTTATATTACACAGATAGAATCTGACTAAAGGCCCAAGTAGATACGAAACATTTTCTGTGCTCATTGGAAACAACAGTATTGGTTTGTTCAGCATGAAGTGATACGCCTCTGCTATTTCAAGTTCATTTGGTCAATCTTATTCAGTTTACTCGACAGGTTTAAGTGCCAACGAATTGCTACCGTATTGCAATCTTGTAATGGTGACTAATTAATCACATACTCTTCGTTGACGTCTTGATTGCGATAGTGGTCAATACTCTCGCCACTGTTACAGGAATATCCACGCGAATTGCTGCCCTCGTCTTCGTTTAGAATCGGAGTCACCACAATCGGCAACAATTGACTGTCCCCAACGGTATCACTACTATTGTTAATGTTATTAGCTATATCACCAATATAAGCGAATGATTCGATAAGCTCTGTATCAGCAGCATTGGGCTCACGAACATGGTCATCAGTCTTATCAACTAGTTCACAATTTCGACGATAGCCTTCACTCGGACCAGGCTCTTTGAATTCCTTTCGGGATTGTTCTGTTGAAGCTATTTGATAGTTGGTGTGATGAACATGTTTAGAGGCTAGCGTTTGATCAAGCTTTATTCGATCGTTCATACTATAAGCCAGAAAAACTTCAGTTACCGATCCGAGTCCGCTATTTCTATCCATTTGTAAAACGATTGATCAAAATTTTCTCCCAGCAGTTGAGGATCCGCTACCAGCAAAATTCGCGTACAATTGCCTGAGTTACATTCAATTGAATTCCAAAATATTCGATGCCGCTCATAAACAAAAAATTCATTCCATGCTATCAATACAACCGTCACAGTAATTAATAATCGCACGAGTGTTCTGTGCAGAAAGCGTGTTGCGACCATCGTTTCGATCTTGCTGAAACTCTCAATTCCATTCTCACATACAATACAGTTGGTATTTTTGGGATTCTAGCCGCGATGATCATAAATAATTAATCAAATAAGTACAAGAGGTTGTGTCAGCATTCAAATTTATGGAGCGATTAACTGCAAGCAAACATGGTAATGCATTCGTCGATGTAAGCCGAACGAAAAATTACCTCTTAATTAGATTTAATCCAATTAGTACCGCGCCAACATGCTGCTACCGCCAGCTTTTTTTCACTCGCAGCCAAACCTCCTTGCACTCGCCATGTGGCTGTCAAATTCTACCGGTTTTCTCATCGGACAAAACAGATGTGTGTGGAATGGAACGCCACATGGCGGCAATGTGCATCTCCGTTTGCCGCCAGTGGCATAGTTTTTCGATGGCCACGGTGGAGGGGGCATTCCCAGATGGATATGTCTCGAAATGCGTCGGGGTTTTGTTTAATATTCTGTCTCAAATATTTAAATCCACAGATCTAAATATTTGGAGATAAAAAAAAATATTTTCTGCGCAACGATATCCGCACGAAAGATGAAGTCCGCTTGCATTTCGAGGTCATACCCATCTGGCCGAGTGCAAGGGTTCGGGATCGGAATCACTTCGATTCCCGGGCGTAGGCGTCACATTACAACCTCTGCTCCGTACAGTAGCACTGACCCTACAGCACTCATCAAGAGGCGTCTTCTTGATGGGCTGGGTCCCCCTACGTTGGCCATAAGTCGACTCAGGGCCGATATTCCCGAAGCAGCCTTCTCAGCCGTTGCCCTGATTTGCTCAGAGAAACTCATCTTCGAGTCGATCAGTAGCCCCAGGTACTTCACCGCTGGCTTCGATTCGATTTGAATATCTCCAACACTGATCATCCTTACTCTAGGGATTCTCTTTTTTTGTCAAGATGACCACTTCGGTTTTCTCCAGTGCTAAACTGAGCCCGCGAGCAGTCATCCAGTCCCTCACTCGGCGCATTAGCATACCTAGCCTAAGTTGCGCTTGTTCAACGGTGCGTCCGGCGACCAGAGCCGCAACATCATCCGCATAGCCGACCAAGCGCGACTCATCTGGCATCTCAAGTCTCAGTAGCCCGTCGTAAGACACGTTCCACAGGTCCGGACCAAGGATAGATCCCTGGGCAACACCCGATGTAACCGCCATCCTTCGTTGGCCCTGTATCGTGTCGTAGAGCAGGCTTCGGTCCTTTAGGTAGTTCCTCAAAAGCCGCATTAGATATTCTGGAACTTGAAAAGAGTTTTCCAGCGTGTCCAGAATATCCACCCATCTAGCGGAGTTGAAGGCATTCCTGACGTCGAGTGTCACCAACAGGACGATCCGTCGCTTGGTGCGACTATATGCCTCTGCCTTTTGGACCGCGTTCACCACCTCTGCAATCGCATCAATGGTAGAACGTCCTGCTCTAAAGCCGTACTGCCGAGGAGATAGGTCCCCAGCAGCACGAATTGCGTCAGTGAGTCTTCCCTTGATGAGTTTCTCTAGCACTTTCCCAGCCGTGTCTAGCATGCATAACGGGCGGTATGCAGACGGTGATTCGGGATTTCCCTTCCCCTTGCTGACCAGCACGAGCCTCGCCACCTTCCATCGTACCGGGAAAACCCCGTCCCGTAGGCAAGCATTGAATGTGCTGAGCAGCAAGTCAGGACAATGGTGATAGACGAGCTGCAAAACCTCAGCTGGAACACCATCTGGACCTGGAGCCTTCCTCGCTTTCAGGGAGAGGACTGCCTCCTCCAGTTCCAGCTGTGTAAAGAGTGGGCACTCGACTGCTGTTTCACCATGGACAGCGTCAACACGGACGGGATGGGCGGGGAAGAGTCCCCGCACTATCGCGTCCATCTTTTCCGCGTCATGTATACAAGGCTTCCGTAGGGCACCAAGTTTCCCCATGACCAGCTTGTAGCCAAGGCCCCACGGATCCCTATTTACATCGTCCACGAGGTCTTGCCAGCATCCGGCCTTGCTCTTGTTAATAAGCCTGCGAAGATATTTCCTGCCGGACCTGTATGCTGCTAGCCTAGTGTCTGCCTCCTCCCGTGTTCGCGCCCGCTGGGCCTCTCACCGAAGTTTGTGACACTCGCTTCTTTGTTCGGCGATCTTGTTTGACCACCAGTATACTGGAAGCTTACCATGTCGGGGTCTCCGACTGAGATTACTTTTCAATTACGTTGCTGATTTCATTATAGATAAATTATAAACATAAAACGAGGTGGCTATGCAAATGAAAAGCCGCTCCTCTAATTATATTGCATTTGTTTACGATAAAGTATTCCACATCCTCACAGAGTCAACTTTCTCCACCTGAAAGAGCAGATGAATCACGATTATTTGAAGTCTGTGAAAGTTTTAAGTTCTCCTGGTGATTGTCATCACTAAATGGCCATCTTCATGTAGTGACCGTTTAGTACGATGAAACCAACCAGTAATGCTAACACTTTCGTTAGTTTTTGGCAAACATGTATGCATGCAAATACAAATGAACTCATAAAAAAATCCTGCCAATTTCCCACACCGGACCATGTTCCTGCTCTCTTGGGTACAACATTTTCATGCGCGTCATAATATTGTGTCTGAAAAAAAATGTGGTAAGGAGACAGGCGTTCCTGAAAGTGTGGCGGAAGAGTGTTATCTCATAAGTGGCTCAAGCTGCGTGAAGGATACAACCCAGAAGAAACTTTCAATGCAGATGAAACTGCTCTGTTTTATAGTTTGACCCGTGACAAAACACTTAAATTCAAAGGTGAGCAATACAAAGGTGAAAAGTTGTCTAATGTAAGAATTACAGTAATGGTTGCTGCGGAAATGGCTCAAAAACGACGTTGCTTTACGACTATTCAATAATTTCCGGCAACATATAAAAACAAACCTAGGTCCTAGATGATATCACCAATTTTTGAAAAATGTCTTCGAGACTGGGATGCACAATTAAATTCAGAAAGATAGAAGTTCTTCTCTGACTTGACAACTGTCCTACTCACCCTGCCGTCCTAAATCTGAAATGCATAAAACTTGTATTTTCACTATCCAATATTACCTCGGTACTTTAACCCATGGAAAAAGAAGTGATAAAAGCTTTAAAAACACAGTACCAAAAATCCAAGTACTGCAAACGCCTCACAATATTGAAAATACTGAAAATATAAGAAGTCTCAGCATTCTAGATGCAATGCTAATGATATCGGAAGCTTGAGAAAGGGTTACACAGGCCACAATAGACAACCTTTTTCGCCATGCACTTTTCAAAGATCTCTCTATGTCCCCAAAAAACAACCATGACGATGTTCTTCAATAGATGAAGATGACAATGAAACTCCAATTTGCTCCACAGTTAGCTACGAAACCAGGGGTTCAAATAGAGGAGTTCATTGTTATAGATGACAATGGTGCCATGTATGCCTCAGTTATTGAGGAAGAGTTTCTAGCAGAAGCTGAATTCATAATCACACCGTTGAAGGAAGTAAAGGCCAGGAAGTTGAAGAAGAAGTATTTCAACAAACAACAATGTGTGAGGCTATTAAAGCTGTTTCGATTCTACGAAAATTTGTTGTTTCTAATAAAGAGTGCATATAGTTCTGATGATACGGCCATGAAAATGAGATACTCCAACTATCTCTAAGCGAAGGCCCGAGAGGGGCTGTAGTGCTAAAAAGAAGAAGATAGTTCTGATGAAAATCAAGAAATTTTGATGAAAATGAAGCGTTAAAATGCAAAATGCATTTGAGACTCATCCAAAATTCAACTGTAAATTTAAAATAATACTCATCATTTTAATTTGTAATTGAAATCTGGATACGGCAACCCTCTTTTCAACAGAGCGCTAACACGATCGCACTTTCATGATGAGAAGAAAAGTTGATGGAAGGCTCGCCGACTGGTTTTTGGAGTGGTCCCGTAAGGTGGCAACCTGCATTCTTCGAAAGAAGAATGCAGGTTGTGAAAGTTGTGGGCGGATCGCTGCGCGTGTTTTTCTGTCTATGTCCCTATTACATCCCCCGAAATAATTAGAGTAAAACGTGGCAATAATACCTTTTAATGTGAAGTAGTGCAGTAAATTGCAGTGGAACTGCGAAGTATTGCAAAAAATGCGATAAACTGCGCGGAAATGTGAAATTTGTTGATTGCAAAGAAATGTGTCCGCACATTTAATTCTACTTCTTAAACTAGCCCCTGTCACTCCGCCAGCGCTGAAAAGTGAGTGAAAAAGTGAAAAGCAAACATGCAACACAGCCAAGTCGTTGCAACGACTTCGATGCGAAATAAAAGAAAAGTTGTGCGGAATAAGGGTGGTGAAAATCGCGTGAAAAGTAAAAGTTTGCGGTCGTTTGTGCTACGATCTTTTCACTGGCCCGCTTGTGCACACGTGCTATTTACGCAAAAAATATGAAAACATATTTCTTCAATGACTAAAATGTCAGCAATTTCGTTACAACACATGCAATCGATCAAGTCATAACTGGAACGAAGACTCTCACTGGCAATTTGCACATTAAAGGACTATGTGAAGTGGAAAATATCAACGGTGTGAATTTGAAAGAGTTTAAAGGTATTAACATGGAATGTCAGGCTGGGAGAAGTCAATATTGAAATTATCCTGACAACATATACGCTTCAAAGTGTATCACTAATAACTATTGGAAATCTGCATGCTGGATATGCTCAAGTTAACCAAATGTCTGGCACAAATAAAATATTTGGTGAAAACCTCGACTTTATCATAAATGATACACTGCTTCCCGATTCCTCAGCTAATATAACAGGCTTCAAAAATTTCACTGGTGATTTTTTTATCGATGAGCTCATTCTCAATGGAAAACTAAATCACTACCCAATAAATGATTTGATACATTCATTTGGAAATTTAACTAGGAAATTGTGATTGAGCGTAATGTTCTTTTCAACAATGATATTGAAATCGATAGCTTCACAGTTGAAGACAAAATAAATGGAATTCCCGCAAGTCCATCGGTACTCGTAGCAACTACATTATTTATTTTGTCGCATAGTGATCAGTTCCTCGCAGATACAAGGTGATGGCTAAAGCTAGTTCCAAACTCATAGTTAACTAGATTTTGCTGTCATGGACATTTAATCCCAAATTTTTGTATTAAGCTGCTGAGAACAACAATCTAGTTGCCACGTCGGGAAGAAAGTGGACTAAAAAGAAAGAAATATTGTAGAACGATTAAACGGGCGCAAAAGCAATGAATATAAAAAATAGTCAGTGGTTCTAATGAAAAAAGTGGCGAATCGATCTAATACAATATCGCAAAAAGGGATTATTATTAAGCCTAAAAATCACTCTTCATCAGAAAAAACACTGATTGATTTTAAGTCGAAGATCAAGCCATCAAAATGCAAAATTCCTCTACAACTAATGAGGCCTATTCGTAATGGTGGGGCGATCATAAAAACATCGACAAATGAAAATACTACTTCGCTTTTTAATATAGCAATGGATGCAATGAAAGAGGAGTATGATGTTGCTGAGACCAGATTGCGACAGCCTAGACTTGTCATCAATGGACTAGAGAAACAATACGCAAATAATGAACTAAGAAATGAGATCCAGGCATTAAATCCCAATATAGAGGAGCGTGATTCTATGGAACTTGTACATGCTAGGCGAACAAGAAATGGAAGGTGGTTGCACATCATCCAGGTAAACGGGAGCATGTATAAGAGGCTTGCGAATAGATACATTAATATAGATTATGGATCGTATTTTGTGAAGGAGGACTTCAACGTAACGAGGTGTTATAAGTGTCAAAAATACAACCACAAAACATCTAAATGTGAAGGGGAGCAAATATGTCTAAAATGTGGAGGAAAGCATGACCTAAAGGACTGCAAAAGCACGATTGAGAAGTGCTCTAACTGTATTGATAACAATAACAATGCTGATCATTCTCACAGAGCTGACTCTGTAGAGTGTCCGGAGTTTCAACGCAGAATATTGATCGCCAGGAGGAGTACCGACTACAACTTTGATGATTGCTAATCTTTCTAATCAATCAAGTGGAACAAATTTAACACGTATGTATGCTAATATAAGAAGCTTAAGACATAAGCTAAGTGATATTTAGATTTACCTGCAGCAAAATCCTGACATAGATTTGATTATTCTAAATGAAATCTGGATTTACCCAGAAGAAGCACGGTTTTACAATATTGAAGGATATAATGCGGTATTCTCCTGCAGACCTGGAAGAGGTGGAGGTTCAGCAATCTACGTAAAAAATACAATCAATTTCATTACCAAGAGAGTGATGCCTGATAAGTATAACGTTATAATAATTGAAGTACACCATGCAGGTAAAAAAATAAAATTAGGGACGTACTACAACCCCAATCGAATGAATGCGCAAGATTTTTGCACAGTACTAGATACATTATTCTCAACTGAAAAAAATTTGATCACAGTAGCGGACACAAACATTGATGTGCTAACGGAATCACCAAAAACACGGATTTATAAGGATACGCTAGAAACGAATGGAACGGTAATCATAAACAACAACCAAATTACTCGCCCAGTGTCAAATACCTGTCTGGGTCATATAGTAACCAATGATTTAAAAGTCGCTGAAAGCATGACATACATATTTGAGGACTGGCCGGAACTGGATCATCGTGTGATAAAAATTGCTATTCAAGACCAAACCCTGAACAAACAGAAGCCGACCTACAAAACGTTCAGATTTCTAGACAAGGAGCTCTTTAAATCAAACATACGAGAGTTCCTGGAAAAGCGGAAACCAAATAGTATTATTGAACTCAAAAATATCATCATATCTGCTAAGCAAAGTTCTACAATTGAGAAAAAAATCAGGTGTCGACAACGGACTTGGATAACGAAAAAAGTAATTGATGCAAGTATTAAAAAAAGGAAGGCATACATGGACTACAGGAAGAACAGTGGAAACCAGGCTTTCAAGTTTCTGTATATGCAAGCGAAAAAAGAATCGAAACGACTGGTGAAAGAGGCTAAATTCTTATATTTCTCAAGAAGAATGGAAACAGCGGCTGACAACTCCCGCGAAATATGGAAAATTATAAATGAGGTAAAGGATAACTCTTCAACCCAGGGTATATCACAAAACTTTCAACTGAATCCTGATGGGCCCTCTAACACATCGTGTCCACGTGACGCGGCGAACTCATTGAATAATTTTTTTTCAACAATTGGTGGAAGAATCACTAAAGAAATCGTTGCCAGTTCAGCAGGCAATGTAAATAATACAAATATCGCAATAAATTCCATCTTTCACATTCATCAAACAAATAAAAGGGAAGTCTTAAATGTAATCAATGAATTGAAAAAGAATACGGCGCCAGGCATTGATAGCATCACGATGAATGAGATTAGTATAATTAAGGAGGACATAGCCCAGATTATGGCAAATTTTATAAACGTGCATATTAGGAATGGGACTTTTCCGGAAGAAGAAAAACTTGCAAAAATAGTTCCTATATTTAAGGGTGGTGATCATCTTGACCCGAATAACTATCGCCGGATTGCGCTGCTGACGGGATTTAGTAAGATATTTGAAAAAATACTAAACAATCGATTAACATCATTCTTAGTTGAAAACTCTATCATAAGCCAACATCAGTTTGGTTTTCAAAAGAACAAGAGTACTTTGGATGCCCTACATTCTGTCACACGTTTCATCAATCTAGGACTTGACAGAGGTGATTATGTCATCGCAATTTTTGTGGATTTGAAAAAAGCATTTGATACAGTTGATCATGATCTCTTGCTTCGTAAACTTGAATCGTATGGTATTCAGGGTAGTCCTAAGCAGTTGTTTAAGAGTTACTTGGAGGGAAGATCGCAGAGAACTTTAATAAACAATGTACTGAGCGACCATGCACCCACGAAAACAGGAGTTCCCCAAGGTTCAATACTGGGCCCAACTTTGTTCCTGCTATATACAAATAATCTAAATACATGTGGGCTGACGGGATATCACACATTATATGCTGATGACACAGTTCTACTTTATTCAGTACGAGACAAAACTGCCATTGAGAACACTATCAACGACAATCTAGGAAAATTCCATCAGTGGTTAATTGGAAACAAACTAGTATTGAACACATCAAAGACAAAATATATTGTTTTTAAGCAAAAGAACAAAGGAGCCATAGATGTCGAACTAAATATTAACGGCGAAAAATTGCAAAGAGTGCTAGAAATAAAATATCTTGGTCTTATCATAGACCATCGTATGACCTGGTTACCACACATAAATAGCTTAAGAAGGCAATTAGCCCCAATAATAGGATTGTTAAGAAGATATGAGGATTTTCCAATGCACATCAAGAAATTTGTTCTAAATGCGTTTGTCCTGGCGAAATTGCATTATGGAGTACTTATTTGGAGTCAATCAGCGAAGCAACATTTAAACAGTATATCCAGGCTGCTGACCAAAGCGTATAAAAACATTCTGAAGCTGCCAATGCTTACTCAAACTAGTTTGGTTTACCAATTGGCAAAATCATTAACCTTTAGTCAAATTATTATTATGGAGAAAGCGAAGTTTATCTACAGAAATTTAAAAACTAATGGATCGGAACGAGCGCCATTAATTAAGGTATCACAGATCAACCCATATAATGCGAGGAATGCAAATCAATTCGTAATACCTTTTGCCAGAACGGATCGACTAAAGAACGATGCAACGAATGATGCTTTGCGCATATATAAAACAATCTACCAGAAATTGTTAAGGAAGCAAACTCACTTTTGGTATTTAAGAAAAGACTAAGGGAGCATTTAATGAGTACTGATTGAAGCGTGGACCTGTAATTCTGCTTTTATGAGCCCAGTATCTTAGGGCGTTCTTTTGACCCTATCGGCGAGATACTGAAGTGACAGTTACTCAGAGTTTTTTTTTTTTGAATGCGTCGTATGATATTGAATTTTTTTTTATCTCTGAGAGCTGATCATGATTTTTTGGACTAGATGTTCACGAAAAGGACTAGTTCACATTATATTGTGTGCCCCCTTATACCGATGTGTTAAACATTGTCTGGGTGGCACAAAGGACCAAGCGACGTAATGTGAATGCAGATCGCACGAGCGTTGTGCGACGAAGGAAGAGTGATGGAGAGAGTGGTAGGGAATGGAGGTAATTAAAAAAAAAAAAAAAAAAATATTAAGAGATGCTGATGTTGGGAAACATTATACTTTCAACTTGGCCAGACTATTGAGAAACAGTTGCTGGAAGTAAAGCTATACTCTTGATACTTACAAGTAAATGGGAAACATAAAATCCAAGCGTTTTGGTTAACATTTTAAGTTATCATATAAAATTTTCAAATTAACCGTCGCAGAAATCCCCAATTTTAACCAGTGCTGCACCCAACGTGGATTTCAGTTCGGTTTAAACTCTTTTCATTTCGAGTCCATCCGTTATTTTTATGATCTCTGCTTTATTTTGTAAATCATATGGTGACTTGTATTCGTTAAAAGACATGCAAATAATTTGATTAAAATGCACAATTTGCATGTAGTATTAGTAATAAGAGAAAAATAAAGTGAAGAATCTTATTTTAATGGGCAGGATAAAATTTCGCGTATCCGTCATGTAATGATTTTCAAAATGCCCGTGTAGGACATGAGTGCCGATGGTCTGGCATAAGTGTCAGCGAGCTATAAACAACACCGAGCTCAGCTAACTAGCTTCACTTAACGACTGCGTACGCGTGCTTGACGACTAGCATTTGCGGGATCATATGAGGCGGGTTCTTGTCGAGCCACGAAGCTACACTACAAAATACTTATCACGCATACTCTACTCTACAAGACGCACCGATTAGTTTTTATTGTCTTTAGAAATGTTCTATTAGGTGTCAATTAAGCTACTCTACAGTAATTCAATATTTTTTTTCCTCGTTAAAGTTAGCGGACACGGAGGCTTGAGACAAACGCAAACATTACACAAAAAGCAACCGTTACTTTCACCGAAGGAGGTTGTTGCATTACAAGGGGAATGTCCCACCTAAAGATGTTAAAGTGGCTGAAGTGAACCACTCATCTCTGCCTAAAGGATGGAAGCTTGACGGATGTAGTTTAGTTTTACACTAGTAAAACAACAAACTAAGCAGTTTCGACGGGGTGACCACCTTATCTCTTCAGGAGCAGCCACTCCTGATCACCACGGGGCTGCTCGACTGCTTATGTTTATTACAGTTATTCTGACTGCGATGTTAGGTCTCAGGCAAACTCACGGGCCTCAATACTTTCAATAATATTGATTTGATAAAGCTGCAAGCCATCTTAACAGGACAATCAGAAAATCCAAAACTGACTGGTGGTTCGGCAATATTTGAAAAACCTTCAAAAATTCGTCTTTTAAACAGACGAGATTTCAACGATATTCTTAATAATGTCTTGCTATCAAATCCAGATGCGATTATTGAAGGATTAATTAGGTTCTATACTGTACATTTTAAATCGCATATTAAATTGGATGGGCCGGCAATTGGTGTAGATTTGCAGTATCTGAAAGAAAAATACTTTAGCATAACTAAAGATCAACGTGTTTCAACACCTTTTATATCTAAACAATCTGTCACGGAGACCTCAGCGTGATTCCCTGGGTGATCCCTTTACATAAACTACAGTGCGGGTGAGTCATTTAAACGTTATAAAACCACCAACAGAAGAAGAAGATTTGAAGGGCGAGCTCTAAGCTAAAAACAGGGCTGTTATATTAACTATTGTTTATTAAATTCATTGATATTAACATCTTATATCGTAATTGTAACCAAATGATTCCTTTAATTTATTTGTTAAATTTGCATTGCATTTATTTGCCGCCCTATGTAAAATATTCATTTGTTTTCATCGAGATAATTTTTGTATTGAATATTTATTGTTGAACAAGACATTTCTAGTTGAAGAGAGTGTGAAATCTTTCGAAAACCAAATGAAAATATTAAAAAAATAAGTTCACAAAATAGGAAATTCAGATGTGTAAAATCATAGATTTTTTGATATTTTTCTTTAAAACGATTTCATATTTTTTGAGATTATTCCTATTGAGAGGTATCCTCACATATAAAATCCAAAAAAAACGTCTGACATCCTTTTCTTAGCCAATCCACGATTCCATTCAAGCCAGCCGGTGACACCTGATATAATTTCAGTTGCTAGAAGGTTCAATATTATATTCCATCTTCATCCATCCTTTCCACTCTCGACCCGTTCCTACTGATTAATTCAATATCCTTCATTTCTTTCCTGATTATTTTCGTTTATTCCTGGAATCAGTAGTTTTATCGTCGTGCTTAGAAATAATGTAAAATTTTGATTAGGGTTTATGCGTTGAAAAAAAACGACAAATATAGATATTTTCTGATTATACAATGTATAATTTAGTTTATTTTGAATAAGAATCAATAAAATTATATTGAGATAATGTTAAAAGAAACTCGGTCTTTCCTTTTTGAAAGTCTGACCAGGTACAGGACCCGCAACAATGGTAGGGCCCCTCCTCTAACATGGGCTAGCCACCGGGCGCACTCTTCCTTTCTTTTCGTTTTTCGTCTTTTATAGTATAGAATTATATTATTCCATCGCATAACACTGTAACATAAATTTGTTACGTTTGCATTCCTCATTTGATGTAAAGAGTCATGCAAAAAACGTTTGTATGAGTTTTTCATTCAAATGGGAAGTACATGGCCATATCTACGTTTGGATCTTGATCCGGTTGGGGGGGGGGGGTGCAAAGGGGCACCGCTTCCACCTGGATGCCCCACTCTTATTTGTGGGCCATAAGTATCGGCGCAAGTCCGTCCGTTTTTGCCCGGCCCAATTTGTTCGTCGAACAAGCACTTCAACCCTTAGTGTAGGTTTTTCTAATAAGAGGTGTTATTTTGAATAGATCTTGTGATTTAATACTTCCTTTTGGCAAAAAGGAAAATATAATTTAAAAAAAGCAACGCTATTTATTTGTTTTTCCGACAAAAAAAAAAAAAAATATATATATATATATATATATATATATATATATATATATATATATATATATATATATTTCGGGAGTAAATGTTCTCCCTTCCTCAGTGTCTAATTTTTTCCGAAGAGAAATCCTCAAGATGTACAATATACTCGTATATGCTAAAGCTAATTAGTTAAAAAGAGATACTTTTCCTTCTATAAATGATCATAGCTTTACAGATGAAGATGAAAATGCATAGCCGAGTTTTCATTGATCTATAGGGTATAATTATCTTGAAACCTTCATGAAAATTAGGTACACTAGTTAACTGAAAACGAAGGCGATGGGTATCGAATAAAAGTGAACGAGTGATACGGTTAAGAAGGACCTTTTCAAGTAAATTTCTTGAGATTGATTCCAGGGCTAACTTTATGTTTACATATATAAATACATATGTCGATACATATATATATATAAATATATATATATATATATATATATATATATATATATATATATATATATATATATATATATATATATATATATATATATATATATATATATATATATATATATATATATATATATATATATATATATATCATCATCATCATCATCATTTTCAGCTTATCAACCATGTATACGGATCATGGTGTAGCCTCCCCTACGTATTGGCTTCTCATTTCCCTCCACTTTTGTCTGTTTTTAGCTATACGTGTCCAGGTAATGCCAGCTAGCTTTCTTATGTCATGGTCCCACCTAAGTTTCGGGCGCCGTCTTGGTCTTTTGACTCCCCTTGGGTACCAATTCATAACTTTTGTGGTCCATCTATTGTCTGATATTCTTGCCAAATGTCCAGCCCATCGCCATTTGAGACTTCTGATTCTATTGATCACATCCGTTACCTGTGTTTTTGCTCTTATCCAGGTTAGTCTTTTTCTGTCTCTTCTGTGATACCCAACATGTATCTTTCCATTGCCCTTTGGGCAACCTGAAGTTTTCTTATGGTGTCTGTGGTCAGAGTCCATGTTTCACAACCATAGGTCATGACTGGCAGAATGCATTCATCAAAGGCTTTCTTTTTCAGGTGGACTTTCATTTTTGACTTGAAGATTATGGAGTTTTTTCCAAACGCACTCCACGCTAGTTTAATTCGTCTGTTTATTTCGGGTAGTAGCGATCCTGAGTTGCTTATTGCTTGGCCTAGATACACATATTCGTCTACCACTTCTAAATCAGTGTTATTAATTGATATTTTATCCTGACCTCTCGTTATGAATTCATTGTACATAACCTTTGTTTTATTGAGGTTCATTCTCAGTCCTGCTGTCTCACTAGCTGCACTTAAGTCTTTGAGTAGCGTTTGTAGTTCATCCTGGGTTTGGGCGATGAGGACTATGTCATCAGCAAATCGTAGGTTATTTAGCCGTTCCCCATCTATGATTAAGCCTTTATTATCCCATTCTAGGTCTCGAAAGATTTCCTCCAGGGTGGCGTTGAAGAGTCTTGGTGATATAGTATCCCCCTGTCTAACACCTCTTTGTGTGGGAAACTCTGGTGTATCCTCGAACACTTTGACCTTCGCTTTGGCGTTCTTGTAGATGTTGGCTAGTGTTTCTACATATGGTTTCTCAATACCTTGGCTTATAAGCGCTCTTATTATGGCGTCGGGATATATTGAGTCGAAGGCTTTCTCGAAGTCAATGTATGCCAGGGCGAGAGGGAGTTCATACTCTTTCGCTTTGCTCATGATCTCTCTTAGTGTATGGATATGGTCTATAGTGCTGAAGCCACTCCTGAAGCCAGCCTGTTCTCGTGGCTGTTCTGCATCTAGGGCTGACTGTATTCTGTTATTGATGATTTTGGTGAATACTTTATAGAACACAGGGAGAAGACTTATCGGTCTATAGTTTCTAATGTCTTCTCTACTGCCCTTCTTGTGGATCAGAATTATGTTGGCGCTGTTCCACTGGTCAGGAATTTGTCTGGTTCTGATGCACTTTGTGAATACGTTGGCCAGAATATTCCATGTTTTTCTGCCCGCATATTTCAGTAATTCCGCTGTGATGTCGTCATTGCCGGTTGCTTTACCATTTTTCATTTGTTTCAGCGCCAGTTCCACTTCATCAATGAGAACTTCTGGTACCTCTTCCTCAAGTGCTGCTGGTGTAGTTGCTGCTCTCTGGCTTGCTTCGGGGGCTTTATAGAGATCTTGATAGAAGCTGGTGATAATCTCTAATATTCTTTTCCTGTCGGTTATTCTTTCGTTTTCGTGTTGCATAGCAATCACCTGTTTTCTACCAATCAGTAATGCTCGTTTTGCCTTCTTGAGGCTTTTGTTACTCTCGATGGCACTCTCTACTAGTTTCTCGTTATAGTTCCTCACATCTTCTGTTATTTTCTTTCTAATTGTTTTGCAGGTTTCAGTGTACTCAATCCTTTGGATGTTCGAGGATAGCTTCATTTCCCTGCGTTTTCTAAGTAGAGCCTTTGTTTAATTTGAGAGCTTGTGGTGTTTGTTATCAACGCTTGGTCCACCTACTTCTTTGGCGCATTTCAGGATTGCGTCTGCGAGAAACATTGCGTCCTTATTGCGCATTTCGGAGTCTAGCATTTCTTGGTAGAGATCGGCGTTGTCCCTGATGTTGTCTATGTTAATACCTGATTTTGCTGGTTTTCCAACTAATCTAAGCCTTTCAGTTTTTAGGTCTAGGGTAATCTTTGCTCTAGCCAGACGATGATCGCTTCCTGTCCTGAAGTTATTTATTATTGAAACATCCTTAACTGTTCTTATTTTGTCGGTTAAGATCAGGTCAATTTCATTCTTTGTGGTTGCGTTTGGGGCTTGCCAAGTCCATTTTCTATTTCGGCCTTTCTTGAAGAACGAGTTTGCTATATAGAGGCTATGTTGGTGGGCGAATTGGACCAGTCTTTCTCCTCTGTCGTTCCTTGTGCCCAAACCGAATTTTCCTACCAGGATTTCGTCGTCTTTCTTTCCCCCTATAATAGCATTGAAGTCGCCTATTAGATATTTGAAGTGGCTGCTGTTGTTGTCCCAAGCCTGATTTATTTCATTATAGAACTCTTCAATTTCTTCGTCAGTGTGGCTGGTTGTTGGTGCATAGACTTGTATGATTTGCGCTGTGTATCTCTGAGAGAGCTTGAGTGTTAGGCTGGCTACTCGATCTGAGATACCTGTGACGTTAACTATCCTATCTGCCCATTTCTTGTTGATTAGGAACCCTACTCCGCTGGTTCTACCTAGTTGGGTCCCATGGTGATATAGGATGTTGCCCGATTCTAGTACAATCATGTTTTCTTCTTTACGTCTGGTTTCGCTCAGACCAATGATGTCCCATTTAATTTTAGTTGTTTCCTCTTCTAGTTCAATTAGCCTTGCCTGGCTTGATAGTGATCGGCAATTGTATGTCGCTATGTGTAGCGTTGTCAGGTGTGGTTGGTAGCGGTTTAACCTCCACGGATTCTTAACACCCTCTGCCTTCGTGGATTGTCCCTGGGAGCTACCTATCCTAGGTCCACTCCGGCCTACGGAGAATGAGGGCTGGTGCTTATTCTGTCTATTCATGATGGGGGGGGGGGGGGGGGGGGGGGGGGTGGTTGAGACAATACCTTGCCACGCTGCCTCATTTGCGGGTTGGCAAGGGGTTAGGGTTAATGGGGTTTTCGTGAGGTTAGTTAGGATCATCTTCCAATGGACAATTTACCCTAGCTGGGTAGACAAACTTTTTATTTAATGAAAAAGCTGTGTTTGAGATTCGAACCTGGCATCTCTCAAGTGAGAGTCCAGCGTTCTACCCGTGGAGCCAGCTAGGGTATATATATATATATATATATATATATATATATATATATATATATATATATATATATGTATATATATATGCATATATATTTATATATATTTATATATATATATATATATATATATATATATATATATATATATATGTATATACATATATATATATATATATAAATATATATATATATATATATATATATATATATATATATATAGACATATATACATATATATATATATATATATATATATATATATATATATATATATATATATGTATATATACGTATATATATATATATAAATATATAAATATATATATATATATATATATATATATATATATATATATATATATATATATATATATATATATTGTTACATGTACAAGTGGTTCTGCGAGCTACTGTCGCAATTGTTTTCACAACCATTGAGAGCATCAACAGGGTGAATTTACTCGAAACCATGAGAACCCACCAAGCATCAACATCTGAAAGTGAGTCACTGCTCCATTCATTCACGCTGCTCGAATGTTCCCGCTAATTCGCTAATATACGAGAACTGGGTTGAATGACTACAGACCCTATATAAAGGCGAGCTGAATGAATGGGGGGATCATTCATTCGACCGCGATAAAAAAACTGCGATAGTGTGTGGAAAGCGATATTGTTCGAGCAATGGAAGGGTGATTTTCGTTGATTATGAAGTGATCATGGAAGACAATTGCGATAGAAATTTATGGACAAGTGGAAGTTAGATTTTAATAGTGAAAATTAAAATTGTGAAATAGACCAAATGGGTGATTGTGCATTTTTGGGTAATTTGATAAATTCTTTTAATTTAATTTAAAAGACATTGCGTTTTCACTCTCCCGGAACATTAAAATTATTGGCCGCGAACGGTAACACGCGACAATATATATATATATATATATATATATATATATATATATATATATATATATATATATATATATGTATATATGTGTGTGTATATATATGTATATGAATATAATATATATATATATATATATATATATATATATATATATATATATATATATATATACATATATATATATATATATATATATATATATATATATATATATATATATATATATATGTGTGTATATATATGTATATGAATATTATATATATATATATATATATATATATATATATATATATATATATATTGTCGCAGCTTTAGCGATAGTTTTTCCAAAAAATACAATACAGATGCGATCATACACACACGCAGAGCAAAGATAAGAAGATTTATTTTCTATTTAAAATAAAATTATTACAAATTTATTACATTGAGAAGATTATTAAAATATTACTTGTTGTATTTCACCGCTGTCCAGGCGGAGATCCCGTTAAGTCACGTTTTCTCCCAAAATGGCTACTCAGTAAACGGATCCGCTAATTCGATTGGCACTGTCGTTGGTGTTGCCATTGTTGACCGCGTGATTAACAATATTGACACCAGTGCCATAATCGTTTTCGCTCTGGTTCGCTGACATCCTGCCCCCCGTGAATCGCTCGCAGGGTTCACCATTCGTTATGTCCAGGACTGCAATTTTTGACGTGGGTCGACTAATCGTCCTATTGACTGTCTTGATCTCGGCGCTTCGGGTTTGACCATCCTTCCCGTAGTTTACGCGCACGATGATTCCCTTTTTCCACTTCCGTTTAGGTATATTCTCGTCACACACCACCACGACTTCTCCTTCCTTCAATGAGCGCACTTTCTCATGCCACTTCTCTCGCCTTATCAACGTTGGCGAATATTCGATCGCCCATCTTTTCCACAATTTGATTTTCATCTGCTCCGCAACTCGATACAGTTCGCTGATGTCGATTGCAACTTCCTGATCCGACCCCGACGTCTGAACTGAACTAGCTGCTCCAAGCAAAAAATCATTTGGTGTTAGCGGATCAGCTTCCGCATACTCCATGGCAACATCGGTAAGTGGCCTCGAATTCACCATATATTCGGCTTCCGTCAAAACGTGATGAAGGACTTCAATCCTCAGCGCTTCGTTTTGAAGTGGATACGACAAAACCCGCTTCACAGCCTGCACGAGCCTCTCCCAACATCCTCCGGCACTAGGGTTTCCGGGACAGTTGAATAGCCATTCAATATTTTTATGTGCCAAAGTCGCTTGCACATCATCATTGTTGTAAGTTCGATTGTTTATGTCCTTTGCAGCCTAACGAAGTTGATCACTGCGAATTCAATGCGGAACTCCTCTCCTATTTATGAAATTCGCAATGCACATTAGACAGGCACTACTTGACAGATCCTTGGCGATTTCAAGGTGCACCGCACGCGTAGTTAGGCAGGTAAACAACGCTATCCATCGTTTTACCTTATGTCTCGCCACTGTAACTTGTAAAGGTCCAAAGTAATCCAGGCCAGTATAGGTTAACGGTCGTTCAAACGGAGTGACCCGATCGATCGGTAACTGACCCATCTGAGGCGTCTTTGGAACGGCATTCCTAACCTTGCACGTGTTGCAATTACGTTTTATTGCCTTGACAACGTATCTCAGTTTTGGCATGTAAAACTTCCTTCGCATCTCACATAGAATTGTATATTCATTTTGGTGGAGAAAACTGTTATGGTATTCAGCAACTATCAACTCGACAAATTTACTCTCTAGCGGCAATATAATGGGTCTTTTCTGTGACTCTGGCAAATGAGAGGCTAAATCAAGCTGACCAACACGTAACAACTCAAATTTGTCGAGCCCAGGATTCAACTTGTACAAGCTACTCTGCTTGTCAATGGTAATTCTCAATTTTAATGATGCTATTTCCTCGCTGTACTTCCTAGCTTGAACGTATTTATAAATAGAACGTTTGGCTTGACGCAGCTCTTGGACAGTTAATTCACCTTTAGACTTCTAAGCTGACCCTGAATTGGCAAAAAATCGCATGACCCAGGCCAAGAACCGTTTTACTTTCCACCACTTAGAAAACTTTTCCAAGTGTTTGAACGTGGGGTTTTCCTCCATGGATATTTTCAAAATAAAATCTCTTCGGATTTCTTCTTCCCGTTCCATAACCTTATTCGTTGTACTCGAAGACGGCCAATGAATTTCGGGATGCTTCAAAAAATCTGGGCCCTTTAACCAGATGCTCGAAGGATTAAGGTCGATGGGGTATACTGCTCGAGTCAACGCATCTGCGGCGTTGATTTTCGTTGGTACCCAACGCCATTCTGATATGGATGTTGAATCTAAAATTTCTCCAATTCGATGTGCCACAAAGGGCTTATACTTTCGGGATCCAGCTCGCAACCAATGGAGAACAGTCTGCGAGTCGGTCCAGAGTACGATACTCCTGATGGCGATGCTTAAACTATGTTGCAGCGATATCTTAAGACGAGTACCAAGCGCTGCAGCTTGTAATTCCAACCGAGCAACCGATAATCGCTTCAATGATGCGCATCTCGACCTACCACAGACGAAGGCGACGTTCACTTCGGAGCCTTTTACCCGTAAATACGCGACTGCGCCGAATGCTTCCTCGCTGGCATCAACAAAGATGTGTAGCTGAATATCATCCGATTGAGATATTTGGGGTGAGTAACATCGAGGCACTCGCAACTGAGCCCATGCGTTAAGACTCTGCAACCAGTGATGAAATTTTGCTTGCATTTCTGGTGGTAAATCGTCGTCCTAATCTAAATTAATTTCCCACACTTCTTGTAGTAGCCGTTTTGGGTAGATCAAAACATTAGCTAGTAAACCGTACGGATCAAAGATAGACATGGTTGTCCGCAACAGTTCCCTCTTCGTAACATTACGTTTTTCGTTGATGATACCAGGGTCAACTTTGTTCGTGTTTATTTTAAAAACAAAAACGTCACCTCTTGGGTCCCAATGCATGCCAAGAATTTTGTTTGTTGTAATTTCTGCAGCCTTATCCATATTGATGGTTTGACTTCCGGCAACATCATTCAGCTCTGCTAACACTCGACAGGAATTCGACGTAAATTTCTTCAATATAAATCCGGCATATTGATGGATTTCACGAATTGCTTTTGAAATGTCAATCGCCTCCTGTTCCGAATGAAAGGTATCAACGTAGTCATCAACATAATGTCGATTAACAATAGACTCGACGGCACGGCTGTTTGTTTCGGCATAGTGTTTTGCGTTTAAGTTCTTGACGAACTGGGCAGGCGCTGGCAAACAAGATGCCCCGAATATCATGGACGACATAACGAAAACGCGTGGCTCCCTCGATACATCTCCATATCTCCATAGAAAGCGTTGAGAGTCCTGGTCCTCACATCTGATTCGTATTTGGTGGAACATTTCCACAATATCTCCACAGACTCCTATCCGGCCTTTCCGAAACTTTATCAATACCTCTACCAAGCTCGTGTATTGATCCGGTCCTTTCAATAAATTGTCGTTGAGGTAGGTACCATTCGCGTTCGGAGCGGCGTCAAACACTAGTCGATATTTTACGGGTTTGTTGACATTTATTGCCAGAAAATGTGGCAAATACCAAGTTCTGGCTCCAATCGTGCTCTGCTCTGACTTTGACAGTTCACGGGCATATCCCTTCTTAATATAGCTCTCTATTATAGAGTTGTACTGCCTGGCATAGTTCTCATCCCTTTCCATTTTCCGTTCGACAGTTACCAACCGATTGAATGCCATCTCATAACTGTCTGGCAGTTTGATGTTGTCCGCTTTCCACATGAGCCCGTCGACGTGTAGCTGTTTTCATAATTTCCAGCGCCCTTGTCGTTTCCTCATCCAGCTGATCCTCTTTGATTGGCCTTGTGCCAAATCCTTCGGTAGAGAAGTATTCACTCACGATTTCGTGTAAATCTTGCTGAATTAAGCACACTCGTGGGAGCTCGTTCTTGGGACAGTCTTCGGTTGGGCCGTAGACAACCCATCCTAATTTGGTTCGAGTGGCTATTGGCGCTGACTGATAATTGGCGGCGACAGTTCGGTTACCAATTCCCAGGTGGCAATGTTCCAAACCAATGAGGATTTTGGGTTTGGCACTCTCGTACTCGTCGATGGGCAAATTTTTTATGTGTCGGAAATTGGAACTCAGCTGATTAATATTCACTGTCTGTGTGGGCAAGCACAGATCCCTGACTGTTCTTACATTCATCATTGGGTATATTGAGCTGCCTGGCCTCCTACTACTGATTCCAATTTCGATGCGCTGTGATGGCTCCTCAGTGACTTTATTGCCATACCACTGCAATGTCAACAATTCTGTTTTACCAGAAGATCCAATCACATCGGCTAAACTCTGTTCGATCATGGTGACGGATGATCCCTCGTCCAGGAAAGCGAACGCTTGTTTCTCGCCCTTCGGGCCGTAAATAGTGACAGGAACAATTCGATATAATAGGTGTCTTCTTTTGGCAGAATTTTGAAGACAAATGTCAACCACAGGCGAGCGCGATGGTTGTACTAGAGTGCAGTTGGCTTTCGATTGTGAAGTTGATACTTCGGGCATTCGTTGTTTTTCGTGCAGCATCTGATGGTGGCGTTTGCGGCACCCGTTAACTTTGCACGGTCGTTTTGTTTGGCAATAAGCCGAGGCGTGTCCAAATTTCAAGCACGAAAAACACAACCGATGTTTTTTAACAATATCCCATCTATTCTTCACAGAAGTAACCGCAAATTTTTCACATCGCGAAATTAAATGATTGTCACCACAGCACTGGCATTGAATTGTCACAGGCGGCTGATGTGTTGACGTTTGTGTGTGCAACACATGTCCTTTTTGTTTACTGTCACTGCGATAAAACTGTCCGACACCCATAATAGACACGAATTTCGCGATTTCCGAAAGCCACGAATTAAATTTATATAATACGCGGTTCTTGCCCACTCTTGTTGTTTCGACAGTGGTAATTTGCTCACAAGTTCCTCAAGCAGAATCGAATTATTTAAATGCTGCTGGCTGTTCGCAGATACGAGAAAGGCTACCAAGTTTTGCACCTTTATGTGCAATGAGAAACAACAATTCAGGTTTATTTTCCGGAATTGTCGCCACCTCACGGACCTTTTGTAGTTTATGGCGAATTAAAAGTTCCGGACGGCCAAAACTAAATTCGAGTATGTCGATTATTTGATTAACATTACTCAGGTGCATAAGTAATGACTCGACCGCTTCCTTGGCTGCACCTTTCAAGCAATTCTGAAGCCGAAGCAGGTTTTCGACGGCTGTATACTGATAAACTGTTGAAGTCTCCTTGTAGGCGCTATAAAACAGTGGCCACCGTTGAGGACTTCCAGTGAATTCGGGCAAATCCCATAATTTACGACTGACAAACAAATTACGAAAGTCTGTGACAGTAGTATGCGGCTGGACTGAAGACGTATGGCAATTTGCGACAAGTAGCGGTGGCTGACCGGCCGACGGTACTTCGTGGGGCAATTCCACGGTTGGTTGCGCGACTGATAATGACTGTACATATTGGGGCAACTGGTAATAAGACTTACCTGGCGTTGGCGATGCGGCTGGCATTAGTTCATGAGGCCATTTCGCGAGTATCGGCGGAGCTAGTGGTGCTTGCATGGCTTGCGGCAATTGGCAATTAAGTTTACCTGGCGGTGGCGGTACGGCTGGCTGTGACTGTGCAGTCGACGGAAATTGGTGATTTAATATGTCCCCGGATGGCTGTGCAGCAAACGCTTGCTGCGCTGACTGTGGCTCTGTGGCCGACGGCAATTTGGGAACTAACGTGTCCCTGGGCGGCTGCGCAGTGGATGACGGCTGCACGGCTGGTGACAGTTGAGCTAGTGAAACATTCGGATGCCCGGGCTGGTTTATGGTGACGCGACTTTCGACGTACTGCGAGAAGACATTTCTTCTCGCTGTTTGCAACTGGCAATTTGAATTCATAACGTCATCAAAATCCTTTTTTGTAGTTGCTAGTTCAGCTTTGGTGGTTTTTAGCTCAGCTTTGGTTGCCTCAAAGTCGCCTTGTAGAGCTTCTAACTTTGAGGTTACGATGGCAACGGCATCTAAAACTCTCGATGATCCCGGCTTTTCTGGATCAGGCGAGCCAGTGGCTTTGATTTGTGTCGTTGCAGCTACCGATGGCGATCTGGCAGTGCGATCCACTCGTTTCGGAGCCTTTTTGGCACTTTTTGTTCCTTTTTTCGTCGACACTAGTACCACAAACAGCTGGCTGGCTTGGACAAGTGAAAAATCGAGTCTCCCCTTGAATGGCGGCTGGCGACGGCCTCACACGATGGTGAAGAGCAAAAATTAAGATGTCGCGGCTTTTGCGATAGT
Organism: Odontomyia ornata; assembly: GCA_963969285.1. Lineage (NCBI taxonomy): Eukaryota > Metazoa > Arthropoda > Insecta > Diptera > Stratiomyidae > Odontomyia > Odontomyia ornata. Next base: position 251,954,396 of record OZ017742.1, read on the forward strand.
TTTTCCAAAAAATACAATACAGATGCGATCATACACACACGCAGGGCAAAGATAAGAAGATTTATTTTTTATTTAAAATAAAATTATTACAAATTTATTACGTTGAGAAGATTATTAAAATATTACTTGTTGTATTTCATCGCTGTCCAGGCGGAGATCTCGTTCAATCACGTTTTCTCCCAAAATGGCTACTCAGTAAACGGATCCGCTAATTCGATTGGCGCTGTCGTTGGTGTTGCCATTGTTGACCGCGTGATTAACAATAATGACACCGGCGCCATAATCGTTTTCGTTCTGGTTCGCTGACACACACACACCCATATATATATATATATATATATATATATATATATATATATATATATATATATATATATATATATATATTGTTACATGTACAAATAATTACATGTACAAATAATTCTGCGAGCTACTGTCGCAATTGTTTTCACTATCATTAAGAACGTCAACAAATGAATTTACTCGAACCCACGAGAACCCAACAAGCATGGTCAACATCTGCAAGTGACGTCACTCCATTCATTAATTTGCTCGAATCTACCAGGTACCTCTCGGTAGACCATTCGCCAATGTACGAGAAATGGGTGAATAGGTAGAGACCCTATATAAAGGCGAGCTGAATGAATGGGGGGAGCATTCATTCGACCGCGATAAGAACTACGATAGTGTGTTTCGTAATAGTGAAGTGATTTAGAAGACAATTGGGATAAGAAATTTATGGACAAGTGTTAGATTTTTTTAATAGTGAAAATTAAAATTAGTGAAAGTGTTAAATTGTTTGTTGTGCATTTGTGTAATTAAATAAACTTTTTTAATTTAGTTTAAAAGACATTGCGTTTTCACTTTCCCGGAACATTAAATTATTGGCCGCGAACCAAAAAACACGCGACAGTGGTGTCGAGAAGTGAGATTTAAATTTTGGAAGTGAAAACGTTTAAACAATTTTAAAGTGCACAATTGTGAAAATTAACGTGGAAAAATAGCCGAAACAATAAAAATGCCAGGAAATTTACATCTAAAAATTAATCAATTGAGCATATCGGAGCTCAAAGAGGAGTTGGAACAACGAAATCTGGCTTCACAAGGTACAAAGGCCATACTGATTGCACGCTTGCGTGATGCGACCGAGTTGGAAGGCGTGAATCTGGATTCAGGTGAGCTGTCAGCTGCAGAAAGAGGCGCAAAAGGTGGTGAAGCCGAAACACCAAAACCAAAGGAGCTAGAAAATGCGCTGATGCAAATGTTGATGCTCATGCAGCAAGAGCAGCGACAACAGTCATCCAATTTAACAGCGAAACTAAGTGAACAATCAGCGCAGCTAAATGAACAGACATCCAGTTTAGCTGCGAAGCTAAGTGAACAATCAGCGCAGCTAAATGAACAGACATCCAGTTTAGCTGCGAAGCTAAGTGAACAACCAGCGCAGCTAAATGAACAGACATCCAGTTTAGTTGCGAAGCTAAATGAACAATCAGCGAAGCTAGACCAACAAGCAATCGAAATCAAAGCGGACATCAAGGCAGACATCACACAGAAGCTGGAGAAACAGTCAACCGAAATAAAAGCGGAGCTCGGTAGTCTCAACAAACAAATTAAAGGCGTCAAGGAAAAGGTTGACCAGGTCGAGGAAAAGGTTTACCAGGTCGAGGAAAAGGTCAGCCAGGTCGAGGAGAGAATCAACAATGAGATGGAAAACATGAAAAAGGAATTGGAAGCAGCAAAGGCAGTAGTAACCACCTCACCAGCCCCAATTATAACCGCAGCGCAAAGCTCATCTAGAAATGTGCAAGCACCAATATTGGATGGGCAAGCGGTCTGGACTATTTACAAAACCCAGTTCGAAGCAGCCACTCGCATAAATCACTGGAATGAGCAGGAACGAGCAACTGCATTGATTCTTGCTCTAAGAGACCCAGCTGCCGAGCTGTTTAAGACAATCCCCGTTGAATTGCACTCAAACTCGAATGCTATAATGAATGCGCTCGACATGCGTTATGGAGATGATCATCTAAAGCAGATTTATCGGTCACAGCTAAGGCATCGGGTGCAGAAGTCTGGTGAAACCCTACAGCAGCTAGCCCAAAATATTGAGCGACTAGCACTTTCGGCTTACCCGGCCTACGACCCAGAACATCGAGATGATGCAGCGACAGAAGCATTCATCAGCGCACTAAAGGACCTGGAATTGCAACAAGCCGTGCGTTTAGCCCAAAAACAAACGGTTAAGGACGCATTGGCTTACAGTCTGAACTTTGAGGCAGCGAAAAATGTGACTCGTACCACTGCCCGGGTCCGTGAGGTAGTGGCAGACGAGTGCAGGTGTGAGCGCGTGGAAATTGAGCGAGACCCGCATGTAAATGGTGCGTCTAGATGCTGGAATTGCGGAGAGAAGGGGCACCTGCAAAGAGACTGCAAGAAACGAAGAAAACCGAGCTATTGTCCAGGGTGTGCAGCTAGGAGGAGATCCAGACCGAGTCAGGAGCCCAGAATGGAAGCCCTTCAAACAGAGGGGTCGGGAAACATGTAAGAGCCAACTTCGTGGGGCAGAGGTTGGCTAGGAGGATCGACCTCCCCAGCACCACCATCATCGTGTCAAGACTACATTGTAGAGAAGCGGACTTATGCCTTCCGGGTCAAGTTGACGGAGAACACTGCACCATAACAATCGACACTGGTGCAACCCGATCGATTATCCGACCAGACCTAGTTAGACAGCAACAACTTGACAAGGACAGAATTGTCTCACTACGGACATCTACGGGAGAAACTGCACCTGTTCATGGAGAGGTCAACCTCCAGATATAGTTGGGAGACCTTGTGTTCCAACATAATTTTCTGGTCGCGAACATTATGGATGACTGCATTCTCGGAATGGATTTTCTGCGACCACATGGAATCACGTTGGATTTGGGCAAACGTGTATTGAAATGGCAGAATGTCGAAGTACTGATGGAGGATCGTAGCGTCCAAACTCCAAAGATGAATGTAGTGGTATGTACTGACACTGATGTACCGAATTCTTCCGAAAGCACTGTATGGGCCAAGCTTGATGGTGATTCTGGAGACCACCGATCTTATCTGATAGAGCAAACGAAGGCGTCCGCATTGCGCAGTTTGATTGTAGGACGAAGCCTTGTAAGATCTTTAAGGAACGGATATGTGCCGGTAAGAGTCCTTAACACCGCAGATTCAACCACGAGCATCAAAGTGGGAGAAGTCATCGGCAGCTGCCAGCCTGTTTCGACCATCACCTCTTTGGAAGCTACTCACGACCATCATTGCAAAAGGAGGCAAGACACAGACAAAGCCCGGGAATCAACGTCTGCAATATTGAAGCCAAACAAATCGCCAGTGCAGCTATTCAAGCGAGCCTCTGATCTGGTCACCAAGTACAGTGACATCTTCTCAACAAGCCCGGATGACCAAGGCCGAACGAGTCTGGTAACTCACGTCATAGATACACAGGGAGCCAAGCCAATTCGACAAGCACCCAGACGCCTCCCTATAGCCAAACAAGGAGAAGTGAGCGCACTGATCTCGGACATGGAAAAACAAGGCGTTATTGAACCTTCTGTTAGTCCATGGGCCGCGCCTGTAGTTCTAGTAAAGAAAAAGGATGGTAGCACTCGTTTTTGTGTCGACTATAGGCAGCTTAACGACGTCACTAAGAAAGATAGTTACCCGCTCCCACGCATCGATGACATCATGGACACTTTAGCCGACACTCGATCTCAAGAGTGGCTACTGGCAGGTAGAAATTGACGAGAAGGACAGAGAGAAGACCGCATTTTCAGTTGGGGCCGGATTGTGGCGATTTGTGGTGATGTCGTTTGGGCTTTGCAATGCTCCAGCCACTTTCGAACGCTTGATGGAATACGTGCTACGTGGTCTAACCTGGAAAACCTGCTTGGTGTACCTAGATGACATCATCGTCATCGGGAGAACGTTCGAAGAGCATGTGCGGAACTTAGAAGAGGTTTTCTCCAGACTGCGACTGGCAAATTTGAAACTTAGTCCCGACAAGTGTACCCTTTTCGCAGCTGAAGTAAAATACCTGGGACATGTCGTATCAGCAGAAGGGGTCAAAACAGACCCTGAGAAAATTGAAGCCGTGAAAAGCTGGCCAACACCAAATAACAAGCGCCAACTACGAAGTTTCCTGGGTCTGGCAACCTACTATCGAAGATTCGTCAAAGACTTTGCCAAAATAGCTAAGTGTCTCCATCAGCTAACCGAGAAAAATCGTCCGTATGTCTGGAATGAACAATGCCAGACAGCCTTTGAGACCCTGAAGGAAAAGCTATGTGAATCACCCGTACTGGCGTATCCGAAACCCGAAAAAATGTTTGTAGTTGACACCGATGCAAGCAACGGCGGTATTGGAGCTGTACTCTCCCATCAGATCAATGGTGAAGAAAGAGTCCTCTCGTATTACAGTCGAGTTCTTTCAAAAAGTGAGAGAAACTACTGTGTGACCAGGAAGGAGCTATTGGCTATAATAGAGGCCACCAAGCAGTTCCACAAGTACCTATATGGCCAGAAATTTGTTCTTCGAACGGACCATGCATCGTTGAGATGGCTACTTAACTTCAAAAACCCCGAGGGACAAGTTGCGAGGTGGATCGAAAGATTGCAGTCATACGACTACGAAATTGTTTATCGAAAGGGCGGAGTTCATGGAAATGCTGACGCCCTATCTCGTCGCCCATGTCCAGCTAACTGCAAGCATTGCCAACGGATTGAGGAAAAGGAACCGCCCGTTGATCTGCGACTGATAACGGCCGAATTCGATGAAGGTTGGTCATCGGAGGAGATTCGAAATGCCCAGCTAGCCGATGAAGACATCGGACCATTGCTCGTATGGAAGGAGACGACTGGGCGACCTGAGTGGAAAGACGTTTCAACACATGGCGCAACCCTGAAAAGCTATTGGGCACAATGGAACTCCCTTCAGGTAGAGGGTGGCATACTCAAGCGGAAATGGGAAACGGTGGATGGCAGCTCCTATAGGATGCAAACTATACTACCCAAAAGCCGAATCCACGATGTGGTTAAGGAAATGCATGAAGGATCCTCGGGAGGCCACCTTGGTGTTAACAAGACCTTAGCGAAATTGTGGGAAAGATTCTACTGGCTCCACGCTCGAGAAGACGTAGAGGACTGGTGTCGCAGATGCACAATTTGCGCTGCCGTCAAAGGCCCAAAGTGACGACTGAGAGGACAAATGCAAACCTATAACGTGGGGGTACCGTTTGAAAGGATTGCTGTTGACATCGCAGGACCCTTTCCTGAATCTGAATGGGGAAATCGATACACGCTGGTTGTAGCCGATTATTACAACAAGTGGCCCGAGGTCTACCCCATTCCCAACCAGGAAGCAACTACTGTAGCTGAACAGCTAGTGTTAAATTGGGTCAGTAGGTACGGCGTACCTGGCGAACAACATTCGGATCAAGGCCGAAACTTTGAGTCACTAGTTTTTGGCGAAATGTGCGAGCTGCTGGGAATGCGGAAAACGAGGACAACACCGCTGCATCCCCAATCCGATGGAATGGTCGAACGTTTCAACGGCACGCTCAATAAACACCAGGCCAAAATGGTTGACAAGAACCAAAGGGACTGGGACCGACATATCCCACTATTTTTAATGGCGTATAGAGCCGCTGAACATGCATCGACGGGCCAAGCCCCAGCCAAAGTCATTTTTGGAAAGACTATTCGTTTGCCAGCCGATATAAAGTTCGGAACACCCCCCGAGAAGCCCCAAACGGTCTCGGAGTACGCAAGTGATCTAAGACAACGGTTGAACCAGATACATCGGACAGTGCGAAAACACCTCGAATCGGCTACTGACCGTATGAAGACCAGGTATGATCTAAAGGCTAATTCTACTGGCTTCCAGCAAGATAATTTGGTGTGGCTTTATAACCCGCAACGGCGAAAGGGTAGGTCTCCAAAGTTGCAGCATAATTGGGAGGGACCATACCGAGTTACAAAGCGAATCAACAACGTCGTATACCGAATACAGGAACATCGTAAGCCGAGAGCTAAAATGAAAATCGTGCATCTGGACCGTCTTGCCCCATATTACACCCAGGGAGAATCGACTACAAATAGCGACACATCTTTTCGGGGCGAAAAGAACTGAGGTGGGGGCAGTGTTACATGTACAAATAATTACATGTACAAATAATTCTGCGAGCTACTGTCGCAATTGTTTTCACAATCATTAAGAACGTCAACAAATGAATTTACTCGAACCCACGAGAACCCAACAAGCATGGTCAACATCTGCAAGTGACGTCACTCCATTCATTAATTTGCTCGAATCTACCAGGTACCTCTCGGTAGAACATTCGCCAATGTACGAGAAATGGGTGAATAGGTAGAGACCCTATATAAAGGCGAGCTGAATGAATGGGGGGAGCATTCATTCGACCGCAATAAGAACTGCGATAGTGTGTTTCGTAATAGTGAAGTGATTTAGAAGACAATTGGGATAAGAAATTTATGGACAAGTGTTAGATTTTTTTAATAGTGAAAATTAAAATTAGTGAAAGTGTTAAATTGTTTATTGTGCATTTGTGTAGTTAAATAAACTTTTTTAATTTAGTTTAAAAGACATTGCGTTTTCACTTTCCTGGAACATTAAATTATTGACCGCGAACCAAAAAACACGCGACAATATATATATATATATATATATATATATATATATATATATATATATATATATATATATATATATATATCTATATATATATATATATATATATATATATATATATATATATATATATATATATATATATATTATATATATATATATATATATATATATATATATATATACATATATATATATATATATATATATATATATATATATATATGTGTGTGTGTGTGTGTGTGTGTGTATGTGTGTGTGGTTGGTTGCATGTAGATAGGATATAAAAAAATTTGTGTCTGGAGGTCGCAACTTTGCTTCGATTCTCGCCAAATTTTCAGAAATATTTCTGTTCTGACCATAGTATAGCTCTGGATTGTAGCAAAACTGTTACTAGAATTTATTCAATTGTGTGATGAAGCTCACAATAAAAAATGGAAAGTGGAACAGTTTGAAACAAAATGTTGGACGCTCAAAGGTTGAAAAAAATTCTACGAGAAAAAAGCACTTCAGAGTCAGATCAGAATATAAAAATGGCGAAGTTCAAAATTTGAAAATTTCTCAAAGCTGCAGTCCATATTGGATTTTTATGAAATCTAAAATCAAAGTAGACGTTGATGAGATCATGCGTTATATTAAATGTACCAGAATTAATTTCGATTCATATGAACGCTGCAGATTTTAGCCGACGTGGTTTTTGCATTGCAGTAAAAATTATATTTTAATATACGAATACATGATACAATGTATTCAAGAAACTGAGTTTTGAAAGGTTTGAAATGAAAAAATTTGCCACTAAAAAGGGAGAAATAAAAAACTTTTAGGAAAAAAAAGAAAACCGACATCGAAATGCCCTAAAAAGGATGAAATAAATTTTATGGAAGCGGTGCCAAATCAATTTCCCCATTTCAACATAAATACTTCCCACATCTGCACCATCACAAAAGAATGGGGGAAAATATGATATGGCACCGCTTCCATAACATTTATTTCATCCTTTTTAGGGCCGGTAATTTCGGTGTTCTAATGAATTTTGCGTGGGATTCTATCTAAGCATGATAGCGTCTAAAATTCTTTTGCTAGCATGTTGCTCATTTTCCATCAAGAACCGAAAATTATGCATTTCAAGTATCAAGTGCACCAACCGGGCAATGTTAACAGGCTAATTATTTATCTCTCAGGTTGCAAAACCAGTTACAAACGGCAACTCATATGCAACCACTTTATCCCACTAAGCATCCGTTATGATGCGTCGCGGCGAAACATTTGCCAACGCGTCCAACATCTGCGAGCCGTCATCATATTTGCGTCGCATTAACTCGCTCCGCGTCATACGAACAAGTTCGTTTTCTGTCACCGCTGGAATTTCTGTGTGCAAATTTTCAACGTTTACACTCAACCGTGTTAGATTTTCGCGAAAATTCTGTATAACCGTGACATGTTGATCAATGGCGTTCTCTCTCGGAACGTCCTCGTAATATATCCTACGCGAATTAAGTGACTATTTCCGAGTTTTCCGTGAATTTACTTCGCGTGTGAAGGAGGTGAGAATTTTCTATCTTCGCAGTCATCATCTCGGTAAGTTCGATTGTGTATGTATTGGGGGAATTTCGCTTTTGTTTTTCCGTACACGCGTCGCATCTACGAATACACAAAAGCTCGAAAATATTGCAAATAATTGCATTCAAGTGTGCGTATATTGAATTGAGAGAGACAGAGCGGAATGTGTTGACAATTCTCTCAAAGCTTCCTTGTTTCACTTGCACTGAAAGCTCTCATCAGCATTTAGTAGGGGGTTGACAAGAATATTGTGTATGGTATTTTTCGTGAAGGTGATTTTCGTGTGAACTTGAAAATTCTTTGCTGGGAAGTTTTTGAATGGTGGCAACAATTGTTGAAAAAGCGGAGAGATGAAAATTAGTTGGGGGATGAAGTTGTAATTTATTTGGCCTTGAAATTTTGCCATCGTTGTGCTATCCACGATGACATTGTGCAAGTCACAGCGGTTAATATCGATTTTCGCAAAAATTTTCAGGAAATTCATTTGTTTCGAGTTGTTGAGTTATGGTTTTTCATTTGTTTCCTAAGTAAGGGTATTTGAAGTACAGAACAGCAGTGGATAAGGGGAAATATATGAAAGAGAAATTTAAATGATTTTAATTTTTTTTTTCCTTTTTAAACTTTTAGATGGAACTAGAAAAAAAGTGAAACAAGGAGTATATGTACAAACATTAAAAATACTCTTATACTATTTGGGCGAAAAATAACAGGAGGTAGAATTTAAAGTTATTTCATTTATGGCGCAATCAATTTAGCAAAAATTTCGAAGTCTTGGGGAAGATTTGAATGTACATGCTAAAATTGATTAAATGTGTATTCAGCAAAAATTAACATTATATTAGCTATAGATTTCAATGCTGCTCAAGTTACTTGGCGGAAACTAATCCCAAATTTATTCAAGTATTTTAAATATACAAAATGGTTGCAAGTTCTGCCTGTAAACAATGCATCACACTTGTTTTCAAGCTCTGCGGAAGATGCTCACTGGAAGACTTTATGTTGTTAATTTCAGTGGGTTCGGGTTTCAAAAAATTACAACGGACTAAACTTCTGAATAAATATTATAACGACACCCAACTGTACATCAATATAATCATGTATATTATTCTTTGCAATTAACCAACACAACTTTAATGCACGAGGAGAACAGAATGAGTGAATATTATTTCATTTTCTTTTGATTTATATCGCAAAATTCAATTCAAAAAATAATTTCCCGACTACTAGTTTTCTATATCAGTAAATGCAACGTAAGCTGTCAGTTGATCAAATCTCAACACTCCTCCTTGATCAATTTACAGCGGAGCGTCTCAAAAATGCTTCTGTTGAGTGGCTTGGTCAGGATGCCTGCGATCTGCTTGCTGCTCTCGACGTGTTGCAGTGCCACAGTGTTGCCGATGTGTTGTTGGATGTACTTTCGTGGTATTTCGATGTGCTTCTTTCCTCTGGTCGTCTTTCCTTCGTGTACGTTTTGTAGCATGTGTATATCTGACATGTTGTCGACGTACAGAGTGATCGGCAGCTCAGCTTCTAGAATGCCAAGTTCCAGTGCGATTCGTTTGATCCACCACACATCGTCAATCACTGACACTGCTGCTCGGTACTAGGCTTCTGCAGTTGAAGTCGCTACCAGACGCTGATTTTGTGAATACCAGATTACTGGCCCTCCTCTCATCACTAACACACCATTCGTTGACTATTCTGTCTCAGAGTCTCCTCCAAAGTCTGAATCGGTGTAGGCCACGAGTGTCTTGTCTCCTCCGAAATGAATTCCGGCTATCGTGGTCCCTCTCAAGTACAGGAAAACACGTTTCACCATCGCCTGATGGCTTTTCATGGGCTTGTTGCAGAATCGGCTGAGGTAGTTCACGGCGAAGCTTATGTCTGGCCTGGTTATTGTGGCTAAGTACAACAAACTTCCTATCGCCTCGCGATAGTTGTTGTTCGCTGGAAGTGCCTCGTCGTTCTTGAAGTCTGTCTTATGGTTGATCATTCTGGCTCAGTGGGTGTGGATGCTGGATTGCACTGCTCGAGTTTCATCTTTCTCAAGATCTTCTCCGTGTAGCGAGGCTGACTCACGAAGATACCGTCTTGGTCAATCTTGATTTCCATGCCCAAATACGTTAACTTGTTTTGTACTTTCTTGCTGATTGTTATCTCGAATTCCTTGCTTATCTCGTCTAAGAGTTTGTATATTTTTCTTTATCTTTGCCGGCTACCAATCAACATCCACGAAAAGTGAGAGCATAATACTCTTGTCCTTGTTGTAGTATATACACGGGTCGTCATCTGTGTTGATCAAGCCTATCTTCTTCTCAAAAAGGGTGGTTACCCTCTCGTTCCACATCCTCGGAGCTTGTTTATGTCCGTAGAGACTCTTGTTCAACTTACAAACTTTTCTGGTTCCATCGTCGAACCCTTCAGGCTGGTGCATATGGCTATCCTGCTCCAGGTTCCCATACAAGAAAGCCATATACACATCGAACGATACCAACTTCATTTTCTTCGACGCTGCGTTACTTAGGGGTAGGCGAATGGATGCATGGCGAGCTGCTGGGCTGAAAGTTTCCATGTAGTCCACTCCTTCCTTCTGTTCAAATCCCCTTGCCACTAGTCTGGCCTTAAGTCTCGCATCCGCCGTCTCTCGAAGTGCCCGGCGATAAGTGATCGGCTTCACTCCTTCTGGACAGTCCACCAGCTTCCAAGTTTTCATCTCCATCAGTGAGTCGTACTCCTCCTGCATTGCTCGTCTCCACTCCTCATCTCTAAGTGCCTCACTCACCGGGATGTCCTCCGTTTCACCAATCATGGCTACTTTGGCGCTTTTTCCTCCACGACGGGAGTCAAGTACGCAGTCTCTCAGTCTCGGTGGTGGTTGCAGAGTCCGACGATCTTACAGAACTCTCTTTCCAGACTCTTCTTCTCGCGCTGGCGTCTCATTCTCGTTGTCGCTTGGCTCCTCAGCACTTTTTCCAGTTCTCGTTATCTTCGTCTGTCTCGCTGATGCTTTCTTCTTGCTTCTCAGGTGTGCTCTCTGGTGCCTGTGTCTCAAGTTCAGCTCCTTGCCTCAGTCTCACCTTTTCCTCGTCGAAGATCACATTGTCTGAACTGATAATTTCTCTTTTCTCTTTCAGATAAACCCGGTAGCAGGATGAATCAATATCATAGCCAACCAGAATTCCCTTTTCTGATTTTCTATCCATCTTGCCTCTTTTCTATTTTTGTGTCAGCACGTAACATTCGCATCCAAAGGGTCGCAGCTTCTCAATCTTTATTTTTCTTCCGAATCAAAGTTCTGCTGGGCTTTTCCCTGCTACGTTGCTGGTTCCAGTCTGGTTGATCGGGAAGATCGCATGGTTCATTGCTTCTGCCCACAGTTTCTCATCCAACTCGCTCATGTGTATCGCTGTTCTGGCTGCCTCGACAATCGTTCTCATTTCTCTCTCAATCCCTCCGTTCTGCTCTGGCATGTGTACATTCGTGAAGGTGTGGAGAATTCTCAATTTGTCCATCATCTGTTTGGTTTTTGTATTCTTCAGTTCGGAGCCGTTGTCAGACCTCAGACTTTTCACTCTCCTCCCTAGCTGGTTTTCAACGAGTCTTAGGTAACATTCGATCTTCTCTAGTGCTTCACTTTTCGTAACAGGTTCGGTAGTGAGTGAAATCGTCCTTGAACATGAGCCAATACTTCGCTCCTCCCAATGACGGGATGTTCATCTCGCCGGTGTCGACGTGCACGAGATCTAACGGTTGCTGAGCTGTCTTGGGGTTGTTTGGGTGTGAGGATCTATGCAGCTTGCCATACGAGCAACCTGTACATACATATTCATTCCAGTCATCAATGCATTTTATTCCTTTCCTTTTCAGTATGTCCCTCACATACTTAACATTTTGATGGGCGAGTCGCTCGTGCTCGAGTCTCAAACGTTCCATGGGAGTTTCCACGTTCTTTCCTGCTCTGTTCACGTTGTCCCAGGATGTCCTGAAATTTTGGCGGTAGCACACTCAAGATCCTCGTCGTGATCCAACTTTCCTTCACAGGATCATTTTCAGTTGACACTTCATCCGCGAAATCCAAAATCTCCATACAGTTCTCAAGATTCGGGACGTCTCTGAAGTTACATCAGTCTTTGTAACATATAAAATAACTAGTTTGTCTATCATATCCTTGGCAGTTTTACAATTTGCAATTTTGTTCGCAAATCTTGCTGTTTACACTTAAACCTATCAATGTTTGAGCCTCAACATCTTTCTTTGATCAAGCGGCGACTGTATCAGTTGCATCGGCTGGTCTTGGCGTTGCATCCGTTATCATATCATACAGATCTTGGTTCTTAAGTGCTAAGTTTAATTTAAATCGCCATGAAATGAAATCGACATTTCCTTGACTATCTTCACTTAACATTTCCAATTGAGACCTTACAGTATCTATTTTGAATCTTTCGAGGCGATTTTCTGACTTAAAGCGACTTGCGTGTTCGTTTCTCAACGTTGACTTGCTGTGCGGTGGCTGCTCCAATGTCGCTAATTTGTCGGTTATGTCGTCCTTGCCGGTTCTGACGTCTTGGACTGCTTTCTCAACTTGCCTGACTTTTGAAGAAACCCTGTTACAGCTGTCCTGGGCCCATAACCTGTTGTTAATTTCAGTGGGTTCAGGTTTCAAAAAGTACAACGGACTAAGCTTCGAATAAATATTATTATATCGACACACAACTATACATCAATATATTCAATTAATATTATTCTTTGCAATTAACCGAAACAACTTTAATGTACGAGGAGAACAGACTGAATGAACATTATTTCATTTTCTTTTGATTTATATACCAAAATTCAATTCAAAAAATGATTTCCCGACTACTAGTTTTCTATATCAGTAAATGCAAGGTAAGCTGTCAGTTGATCAAATCTCAACACTTCATCATAAGTCTTGAAAGACCTATAACTATAATTTTGTATAAATTGGTATTCAAGTAGACAAAAAAACTGAAGGCTAATATTTTAGAGCTTCAAATTAATTTCGAAAAAAATCCGGGGAAACATCGTTGCGTCTTTTCCGGAGCAAACCCGAAAAATAAATAAAACGCGCCAACAAGACCATCAAACTTTATGATGGATTTACATTTAACAAAAAAAAAAATAAAATAAGAAAAAACGAAAACCAACTTCAAAATGCCCTAAAAAGAATGAAATAAATATTGTGAAATCAGTGCCTTAGAGGTCACGTCCCTTCTTAGGCCACAGTGATTTTCTTTGAGGTGTACTGGCCGCCATTTTCAATTTGCATAAAACGTAGAGTAAGATGAAGCTGAATCCGAAGACATCGGATTTATCAGAATAGTATCCGTTTTTCTGAAGTTTTTGCCCTCAAATGCGAAGAGAGACAGGGCAGTACCCTCATTCACTTTGTGAATCTGGTGTAATTTAGTGAGTGATAGTTTGATGAAAACAAACACATGTTCCAGAATGGAACAGGGTGTGGAGGACTGCCCGACTGACCCGGGAATAATTCAGTGACAGTAATAGTGAAATCAAAAATGAAAAAATAAGAATGACGAATGCTGGGGACCAACGAGTCCCAAGCAAAGGAGAAAAAATACTAAAATCAACACCACAGTGACAGATCTAACCTTTAAATTTACACCACCTTTGCCAACGGCAAAAAATATTAACGGGTCCAGCAATACGGAGACAAATCTGCCCAATGAAAAGTCAGTCCCACGTCTCCAGGGCAAATCTAACAGATACGACCTAGATTCCAAAGAAAAGACCTTTCCGGTTATCATGGAATGGAAAATCAATGGTAAACGCGACAGGTTAACGCCGATGAAATTCTTTATGATCAACAAAGAATCCAAATGCAATGTTGCAGATATAAAACAAAACGCACTGAGACTAAGGGTTTTCTTTGATACTCCTAAGGAAACCAACGAAGCGACGGAAAATAAAGTTTTAAAGGAAAAACACATAAATGTCCATTCCAGGCAGTTTCACCTGCAGGTATGATGTAATTCGAGATCTCGAATTAGATTTTGACCTGAACGAGCAAGTTGAAATAGCTAGGCCCTGCAACAAGATGGGAATGCTAGCTAGTGAATGACATTAAGTTAATCAACGCCACAAGATAACAGGAGAGATCCTGAAAAGGATGACAGCTTTATTCCGACAAAATCAGTCAAGATAACGGTCTCGGGTAATACCCTCCATGACTTTCTAAAAAAGCATGCACGAATTAAAAAGAAACCTCTCGCCACTAGTGATGAAGGACTTTCAAGAAATTGATACGAATGTACTAGAAAACGACCAAATACTTTATTCAGGCTCCTGTTTTTTAAACAGGGGAGAAGAGTAAAAACCATTTTTCCCCATTTTACTTATAATCCTCTCATAAAGGATTGTGACTCAAGCTCTCATAACGGGAAAACAGATTCGGCACCGATTCGATACTGTTTGGTTAAATGGACTAATTTTTATGGTCCTTCAGAACAAGTTCAATAGACAACTTGTCTATATTATATGGAAAAATCGATTCTTGTAACTGAGGAAAATCTGTCGATAATGCGTGACTTTAGGATCTCGAGTGGTATACAGCAACCAACAGTTACTACGCCTCTGCTCTTCTGGACATTCATTCGCACCCTATTGAACGGCTATGATTTTAACGTGTCGCCAACGCGATTATTAGTGATAACTTGATAGTTAATAAGGCAGACCAAAAGGCTTCAGTCGTCCAAAGGAACCTTCAAAAAACATTTAACGATGTGGAGGCCTATACAGACAATTGGCAAATGAAAGTGAATGCGGTAAAAATGTGAAACATTTTTTTACCGACAATACTGCGGTTGGCCAGTCAAGATCTGAAGCATTTGAAAAGATTTCCGTGTTATTGCTGGTGGTGAGGGTAATTCAGAACGTATCTCACATAAATCGTGTGTTCGATACTTCGGCGTTCATCTCGATCAGTATCTGTACTATATTGAATTTATCAAAACTAAGTGCGAAAACTGTTGTCCCTTGAAGAGTTACAAGGCTCTGGTTGGAACGGTCTTGACATAA
This sequence comes from Odontomyia ornata, assembly GCA_963969285.1. Lineage (NCBI taxonomy): Eukaryota > Metazoa > Arthropoda > Insecta > Diptera > Stratiomyidae > Odontomyia > Odontomyia ornata. The sequence continues at coordinate 251,969,700 of OZ017742.1, forward strand.
GAATGTTTGATCTGGTATAATCATCGTGCTAGTACAACGGAAAAATTGAGAGTTTTCGAAAGGAGACTGTATACCTGTGAGTGGAAATCCCTGGAAGTCGTAGCCGTTCCACCCCACCGACGGAAAAATTGAGAGTTTTCAAAGGGAAACTGTGTAACTGGAAGTGGAAATCCCTGGATGTTACAGCCATTCCACCCTACCGGCGGGTACATTTAGATTTGTCTCACCACTGGCTTCATACCTTCAGAAGCATTTGTGTATTTGGACATGAATGGTTTGTTTTCGATGATGATGATGCTTCGATTATATATCATATATAAGGTGGGCCACCATCCTCCAATATCCAATGTCCCCCGAATTTGAACTCGCAGGATCAACGGTTTCAATGGAGATACTCATTTGCGAGTTATGTTGAAATTCTTCGAGCTCAGATGAAGCAGTCTAGGTTGGGATGGCTAAATAGCAATTACTAAATTATTCTTGGTCCTTCGTGGTTTTTGGCTTTTGGTTCTGTTGCAGCTCATTATTGCTACGTTAGGTGTTATTATTGGTTTCATATCAGCTGGCGGATCCTCTTTCTTCTTGAAATACCGTCGGGCCTTGCTTTTTTGAGTGAGCAGACGTGATTCGAATCCTTTGGGACATCTTCAGTGTGACACAGTTTTTACAAAATTTATAACGGTTGAATCAATAAAGCGCATTCGGATTTGATTTGAAACCGATTCTACAAAATTTGTTTCATCTCTTTTAGGGCCTTAGGTAGGAAAATCAGGATGCGGAGAGAGCATTATGAAAATGTCAGAAGAGTAGCGAATCAGATCGTTAAATTGACGGCCAATTAAGAAGCAAAATAGGCAAGCAAATAACGTAGTGAAAAGCCTGAAAGGAGGTTATCCGCCCAAGATCACGCATTGCTGATGAAAACAGGATTAAGGAAAGATAACTATCATATTTCAAAAACGTCCTTAACCCTCCACAACATCGGAGCCTGTAGATATTCCCGGAGAGCATCTATTGGGCCCCGCCAACTCTGGATGTAGTTTGTTCCATCATCAAAGCCCAAAAGTATAATAGCCCCGGACATCGATAAGATTCCGATGGAGCTTATTAAATGTGGTGCAGCGGTGTTCAGACAGCCATCCATAAAGTCATGCGGCACATTTCGCAACAAGAATAAATGCTGAGCGAGAGAACCCAATCAATCATATTGCCTATCCACAAAAAAGGTGACAAGTTACAGTGCGAAAACTCGCTCATGTGTATCGCTGTTCTGGCTGCCTCGACAATCGTTCTCATTTCTCTCTCAATCCCTCCGTTCTGCTCTGGCATGTGTACATTCGTGAAGGTGTGGAGAATTCTCAATTTGTCCATCATCTGTTTGGTTTTTGTATTCTTCAGTTCGGAGCCGTTGTCAGACCTCAGACTTTTCACTCTCCTCCCTAGCTGGTTTTCAACGAGTCTTAGGTAACATTCGATCTTCTCTAGTGCTTCACTTTTCGTAACAGGTTCGGTAGTGAGTGAAATCGTCCTTGAACATGAGCCAATACTTCGCTCCTCCCAATGACGGGATGTTCATCTCGCCGGTGTCGACGTGCACGAGATCTAACGGTTGCTGAGCTGTCTTGGGGTTGTTTGGGTGTGAGGATCTATGCAGCTTGCCATACGAGCAACCTGTACATACATATTCATTCCAGTCATCAATGCATTTTATTCCTTTCCTTTTCAGTATGTCCCTCACATACTTAACATTTTGATGGGCGAGTCGCTCGTGCTCGAGTCTCAAACGTTCCATGGGAGTTTCCACGTTCTTTCCTGCTCTGTTCACGTTGTCCCAGGATGTCCTGAAATTTTGGCGGTAGCACACTCAAGATCCTCGTCGTGATCCAACTTTCCTTCACAGGATCATTTTCAGTTGACACTTCATCCGCGAAATCCAAAATCTCCATACAGTTCTCAAGATTCGGGACGTCTCTGAAGTTACATCAGTCTTTGTAACATATAAAATAACTAGTTTGTCTATCATATCCTTGGCAGTTTTACAATTTGCAATTTTGTTCGCAAATCTTGCTGTTTACACTTAAACCTATCAATGTTTGAGCCTCAACATCTTTCTTTGATCAAGCGGCGACTGTATCAGTTGCATCGGCTGGTCTTGGCGTTGCATCCGTTATCATATCATACAGATCTTGGTTCTTAAGTGCTAAGTTTAATTTAAATCGCCATGAAATGAAATCGACATTTCCTTGACTATCTTCACTTAACATTTCCAATTGAGACCTTACAGTATCTATTTTGAATCTTTCGAGGCGATTTTCTGACTTAAAGCGACTTGCGTGTTCGTTTCTCAACGTTGACTTGCTGTGCGGTGGCTGCTCCAATGTCGCTAATTTGTCGGTTATGTCGTCCTTGCCGGTTCTGACGTCTTGGACTGCTTTCTCAACTTGCCTGACTTTTGAAGAAACCCTGTTACAGCTGTCCTGGGCCCATAACCTGTTGTTAATTTCAGTGGGTTCAGGTTTCAAAAAGTACAACGGACTAAGCTTCGAATAAATATTATTATATCGACACACAACTATACATCAATATATTCAATTAATATTATTCTTTGCAATTAACCGAAACAACTTTAATGTACGAGGAGAACAGACTGAATGAACATTATTTCATTTTCTTTTGATTTATATACCAAAATTCAATTCAAAAAATGATTTCCCGACTACTAGTTTTCTATATCAGTAAATGCAAGGTAAGCTGTCAGTTGATCAAATCTCAACACTTCATCATAAGTCTTGAAAGACCTATAACTATAATTTTGTATAAATTGGTATTCAAGTAGACAAAAAAACTGAAGGCTAATATTTTAGAGCTTCAAATTAATTTCGAAAAAAATCCGGGGAAACATCGTTGCGTCTTTTCCGGAGCAAACCCGAAAAATAAATAAAACGCGCCAACAAGACCATCAAACTTTATGATGGATTTACATTTAACAAAAAAAAAAATAAAATAAGAAAAAACGAAAACCAACTTCAAAATGCCCTAAAAAGAATGAAATAAATATTGTGAAATCAGTGCCTTAGAGGTCACGTCCCTTCTTAGGCCACAGTGATTTTCTTTGAGGTGTACTGGCCGCCATTTTCAATTTGCATAAAACGTAGAGTAAGATGAAGCTGAATCCGAAGACATCGGATTTATCAGAATAGTATCCGTTTTTCTGAAGTTTTTGCCCTCAAATGCGAAGAGAGACAGGGCAGTACCCTCATTCACTTTGTGAATCTGGTGTAATTTAGTGAGTGATAGTTTGATGAAAACAAACACATGTTCCAGAATGGAACAGGGTGTGGAGGACTGCCCGACTGACCCGGGAATAATTCAGTGACAGTAATAGTGAAATCAAAAATGAAAAAATAAGAATGACGAATGCTGGGGACCAACGAGTCCCAAGCAAAGGAGAAAAAATACTAAAATCAACACCACAGTGACAGATCTAACCTTTAAATTTACACCACCTTTGCCAACGGCAAAAAATATTAACGGGTCCAGCAATACGGAGACAAATCTGCCCAATGAAAAGTCAGTCCCACGTCTCCAGGGCAAATCTAACAGATACGACCTAGATTCCAAAGAAAAGACCTTTCCGGTTATCATGGAATGGAAAATCAATGGTAAACGCGACAGGTTAACGCCGATGAAATTCTTTATGATCAACAAAGAATCCAAATGCAATGTTGCAGATATAAAACAAAACGCACTGAGACTAAGGGTTTTCTTTGATACTCCTAAGGAAACCAACGAAGCGACGGAAAATAAAGTTTTAAAGGAAAAACACATAAATGTCCATTCCAGGCAGTTTCACCTGCAGGTATGATGTAATTCGAGATCTCGAATTAGATTTTGACCTGAACGAGCAAGTTGAAATAGCTAGGCCCTGCAACAAGATGGGAATGCTAGCTAGTGAATGACATTAAGTTAATCAACGCCACAAGATAACAGGAGAGATCCTGAAAAGGATGACAGCTTTATTCCGACAAAATCAGTCAAGATAACGGTCTCGGGTAATACCCTCCATGACTTTCTAAAAAAGCATGCACGAATTAAAAAGAAACCTCTCGCCACTAGTGATGAAGGACTTTCAAGAAATTGATACGAATGTACTAGAAAACGACCAAATACTTTATTCAGGCTCCTGTTTTTTAAACAGGGGAGAAGAGTAAAAACCATTTTTCCCCATTTTACTTATAATCCTCTCATAAAGGATTGTGACTCAAGCTCTCATAACGGGAAAACAGATTCGGCACCGATTCGATACTGTTTGGTTAAATGGACTAATTTTTATGGTCCTTCAGAACAAGTTCAATAGACAACTTGTCTATATTATATGGAAAAATCGATTCTTGTAACTGAGGAAAATCTGTCGATAATGCGTGACTTTAGGATCTCGAGTGGTATACAGCAACCAACAGTTACTACGCCTCTGCTCTTCTGGACATTCATTCGCACCCTATTGAACGGCTATGATTTTAACGTGTCGCCAACGCGATTATTAGTGATAACTTGATAGTTAATAAGGCAGACCAAAAGGCTTCAGTCGTCCAAAGGAACCTTCAAAAAACATTTAACGATGTGGAGGCCTATACAGACAATTGGCAAATGAAAGTGAATGCGGTAAAAATGTGAAACATTTTTTTACCGACAATACTGCGGTTGGCCAGTCAAGATCTGAAGCATTTGAAAAGATTTCCGTGTTATTGCTGGTGGTGAGGGTAATTCAGAACGTATCTCACATAAATCGTGTGTTCGATACTTCGGCGTTCATCTCGATCAGTATCTGTACTATATTGAATTTATCAAAACTAAGTGCGAAAACTGTTGTCCCTTGAAGAGTTACAAGGCTCTGGTTGGAACGGTCTTGACATAAGAATGTTTGATCTGGTATAATCATCGTGCTAGTACAACGGAAAAATTGAGAGTTTTCGAAAGGAGACTGTATACCTGTGAGTGGAAATCCCTGGAAGTCGTAGCCGTTCCACCCCACCGACGGAAAAATTGAGAGTTTTCAAAGGGAAACTGTGTAACTGGAAGTGGAAATCCCTGGATGTTACAGCCATTCCACCCTACCGGCGGGTACATTTAGATTTGTCTCACCACTGGCTTCATACCTTCAGAAGCATTTGTGTATTTGGACATGAATGGTTTGTTTTCGATGATGATGATGCTTCGATTATATATCATATATAAGGTGGGCCACCATCCTCCAATATCCAATGTCCCCCGAATTTGAACTCGCAGGATCAACGGTTTCAATGGAGATACTCATTTGCGAGTTATGTTGAAATTCTTCGAGCTCAGATGAAGCAGTCTAGGTTGGGATGGCTAAATAGCAATTACTAAATTATTCTTGGTCCTTCGTGGTTTTTGGCTTTTGGTTCTGTTGCAGCTCATTATTGCTACGTTAGGTGTTATTATTGGTTTCATATCAGCTGGCGGATCCTCTTTCTTCTTGAAATACCGTCGGGCCTTGCTTTTTTGAGTGAGCAGACGTGATTCGAATCCTTTGGGACATCTTCAGTGTGACACAGTTTTTACAAAATTTATAACGGTTGAATCAATAAAGCGCATTCGGATTTGATTTGAAACCGATTCTACAAAATTTGTTTCATCTCTTTTAGGGCCTTAGGTAGGAAAATCAGGATGCGGAGAGAGCATTATGAAAATGTCAGAAGAGTAGCGAATCAGATCGTTAAATTGACGGCCAATTAAGAAGCAAAATAGGCAAGCAAATAACGTAGTGAAAAGCCTGAAAGGAGGTTATCCGCCCAAGATCACGCATTGCTGATGAAAACAGGATTAAGGAAAGATAACTATCATATTTCAAAAACGTCCTTAACCCTCCACAACATCGGAGCCTGTAGATATTCCCGGAGAGCATCTATTGGGCCCCGCCAACTCTGGATGTAGTTTGTTCCATCATCAAAGCCCAAAAGTATAATAGCCCCGGACATCGATAAGATTCCGATGGAGCTTATTAAATGTGGTGCAGCGGTGTTCAGACAGCCATCCATAAAGTCATGCGGCACATTTCGCAACAAGAATAAATGCTGAGCGAGAGAACCCAATCAATCATATTGCCTATCCACAAAAAAGGTGACAAGTTACAGTGCGAAAACTGAGGCATATCACTGCTTTGTATGGCGTACAAAATATTTTCAAAGATCTTAGAAAAAATAGTCGAATTATACGCCAACAGCATTACTGGGGAGTATCAAGGTGGTTTTAGAGCAGGTAGATCGACGATAGGCCAATTGTTTAGTGTCAAGCAGGTATTTGAAAAATGCTGGGAGCTCAACATAGACGTACACCAAATTTTCGTTGACTAAGCAAGCATACGACAGTATTGATCGTAACGTACTGTACCAAGTAACGCTTTGCTTTGGCATCCCATCCAAATTAGTCCGTCTTACCAAAATGACAATTACATCGACGACTTCCCAAGTCCGCATCAACAACCAACTCACCGATGCCTTCGACACAAATATCGGACTTAAGCAGGGAGATGGGCTGGCCCCATTGCTATTCAATTTGGCTCTGGAGTACGTCATAAGAAAGCTACCTGGCAATAAACGAGCTACAGTATTATACAATTGAATTTGTTTCAATAGCTTTTCTTACGTCTTAAGGAAGCTACATGTCAATAAACGAGGTATAGTATTATACAATTCGAGCCAAATAGTAGCCTATGCATACGACATCAATAATTAAACATTAACAACTGCCAAAGAACTATTCCTGAAACGACAGCGCAGCAAAACTAGTAGGGCTACAAATCATTGAAAATAAAACATAACACAGCCGAGGAAAAATACCTCAAGTACACAAAATATCACACTTGGCGAATACAGTATCGAAAATGTTTAGTTAGGCGCCAAAATAACGAGAACCAGTAATGAAAGAGACGAAAAACGCCGAAGAATGCAGCTCGCAAATAAAATATTTTATTCAGTTTTGACGATCTTGAAATCCGGCTCCATATACAGGAAAACAACGCTCTAAGTATAAAAATCTGTGATAAGACCTTTATTATGCTATGGGTGTGAAACATCAACCCTAAGCAAGCATCCGCAAATATATTGAACGCCTTCGAGAGACGGGTCCTGAGGCGTATAATCGGAGCGAAGCGGAGTTATTCTGCTTAAAACGCTCTAAATTCTTCTTCTTCTTCTTCTTAGCACCTCTCGGGCCTTCGCTTCCTGCAAATAGCGCCCCCAACTGTCTCGGTCCATTGACCGCGTCCTCCAATTCCGCAATCCGAGCAGCGATAAACTGTCTTCGACGATCGAGTTAGAACAGCGTTTCCTCGGTTTCGCTCAAAGGCGTTCAATATCTTTGCGGATACTTGGGTTAAGGGCCGTGTTTCACACCCATAGCATAACACAGGTTTTATCCCAGATTTGTATACTTGGAGCTTTGTTTTTCTGTATATGCAGCTGGTCTTCAAGATCGTCAATATTGAATAAAATATTTTATTTGCGAGCTGTATTCTTCGTCTCTTTCATTGCCCGTTTTCGTTATTTTGGTGCCTAAATACACAAATTTGCTAACATTCTCGATGCTGTATTCGCCAAGTGTGATATTTTGTGTATTTGAGATATTTTTCCTCGATTGCGTCATGAGTCTAAATTAAACTTACAAATTTGTTTTCAATTCAGTTTTTGTTGAATTGTTGACGAATGTGGCAGCATCTTTCCGAATAGCTTTTTCATACGTTATTGTTCGTGTACAAGTAGGTAGTTATTCGTCCCAGATGCCTATAATATCAGCAATTTCACGCTTAGTTGCACTTGGATCTTTACAAACAATATCATAGACTTGCTCAATGATTTTTGGTGTTGTTGCCCTTGTTGGACGTCTCATACGTGGTTCATCTTCAACGTTTGTACGACCACTATTAAACTCTTAAACCCATCGATGTACAGTTGGAAATGAAGGACCAAGTTCCTTTAACACTTCCACTATCTTTATATGAACTTACGTTGCTGACAAACCTGCCAAAACAAAAATGTGTTGTCACTGCACAATATTCGGTTTTATCTATTGTGTAATAACCTTTTGTCTGTGTTCATTAGAAGATAAAATATTAAAATTTCGTATAAATTTTGATTCCTGTACTGGTTAATAGGTGTCGCTTTCAAAACCTTTTTAACCAACCTGAAGCAGAAAAGTGAGGTTGCGATACGACTATCATATCGAGCGATTTTGAGCCGCAAATATAAGAACACTGCAATAAGATTTGCAAGGCTCTTTAGGTATGCGTGAGTATCACAAAAAAATTCGACGCGAAAATGATCATACCTAGTAAACCGGTTTCAAGGAAAAGTCATAAATCCTTGCGACAACCGACCTGGCAAGAAAAGTCGCAGTGTGTATGCTTCCATTTAAACATATGTCATAGTCTGTTCCACCCCTTAGATTTTAATCATTATTCCCAATATTCGTAAGCCTGCCGTCCCCGGATTCTCAACCCTATTTTCCAACACTACCGGCGAGGTACATAAAAATAAACAGTTGGTGTAAGCCTCCCTGGCTACAGCCATCGACGCTTCTTCAAGCCTTTGTCAATATTCTATCGAATGTTGTTACTACTTTAGCGGTAGAATATTCAATAATAATTTGATTGAAATTACAACAAAATAAATGACGCTAAACTGAAGGCAAACAACCTCTTCTTTCTCTATGAATTCTTGTTCGAGATCGGCTCATAGCGATCTATGACGTAAGATATGTACTGATCATCCAAATCTAAACCTTGCCAAGTGTAAGGCGCCAAAGCAGGGCTCCTGAATTTCCAGACAACAATCAACAGTCGCCAGTAAAATGGATACCACATATTCCCTTGCTTGGCTTAAAAAATCTCGCAGCTGGGCGTGTGGGTATGGCATTCCTTCGAACTTCATGTTTCACTCCTGCAGGGTCTGCGTGCAAATCCCGAAACTAATTTTTGCCACTCATGGCTAAACTTGTCGCAATTCCCTGAAGAATCTTAAGCAGCATAACACAAACCACGCAGTAGATCGCCTTTCGGGCCGCGAAGGTGTTTGGTTTTTCACATTCCAGGCGCAGAATTCGAATGTACTGAGTTCCTTTCCTCCGGATCACCAACACCTACTCGACGTTTTTCCTCGCGAATTTTTTGAGTTTAATTCACACTGTTCGCTCTTCTCGTGGCGTGAACGGAAACCTCTGATGTGCGTGGTGTTCGAAACAACCGTAACCAATGTGTTGATTCGTTAATATGTCAAATCACACGAAATTTTTCACAGCCAACGCAGTGAAACACACCTCACAAATGCCTGTCGCCTGACCACCATTCTGTCTCCTTGGTGACAGTTCCTGTCACCCACTCCGTTTGCACTCATCTTCACCGCTTTCGGTTCAAAGCCTACTGAGTCAGAAACCGAAAACGGCAGCGTTTACTACACTTTTTAGCTACCTTATATAGCGCTGCCTGGAAGCTCGCCTCCTATGAAACCTGAACCACGTCCCTGCTCCACTGTAATTGGGCTGGTAGCCGACCCTTTGCTGTTATTAAGCGATGGGAAGATTGCCTGCCTTCAGGAGCTGGATCTTTTGCTTTTCTTTTGCCTTGAGCCATCTGCACCTGTAATGGCCTATACGAGCTAGGAGCTCCTCCAGCTCCATTTTGGATTGTCTTGCAAAGGTACAGTTGTGTATTGCAGGTGGCAATGGCGCATTTCACAATCGATTCCGTTTTACGCTAGAGCAGCTCTTCTCCCGAGCAGTTCAAGATGATTGAATAGCTCGGTGTTTTCTGTGCAGGGTTTATTTCGGTATTTGAGACCTTTGCTTCAGTCGCTTCAGTAGCGACCGCAACAGCGATTATTAATTACTTATCGGCTCGGTGAGTTCGTATTGTTGCAGGCGCAGCATGTGGTTTATTCCCCTTTATTTTCCCGCGAGAGAATCTGGTGGGGTTAATGGTTTCGCCGTGAAAAAAACCCCCAAAGTTCAGAGGGATGCATTTGACTGATTATTAGATCAATCGGTGTATTGAATACTATACTCGAATCTGTAGCCAACCACAGAGTCACTAGGGTCATTCCTGACCTCCCAAACATTAAACTCCTTCCCTCCGCCTCCTCTCTCTAGAAATCGTTTAGCTGACCTGTAAGCAGGGGAAAGTCATATGGTAGGCTTCGATATTAGGTATGGCGGGGGTACTGGGTCAATTGTTTGGGATTGAAGAGGGTTGGGTAATGATCATTTAGGTGGCCGTTAGATGGAATTCTGGATCAAACGTTTTCACAATCCTTAGACAGAAAAGTCACATGGCAGGCTTTGGTAGGTGGTGGGAAGGGAGAGGAAATGGAGGGAAGGAGCTGAATGTTGGGGGAAGGTCAGGCTTGAGCCTAGTGACTCTGTGGATGGCTGTATGTTCGAGTATAGTATTCAATACAACGATATGGCGATTGATCAATAATCAGTCAAATACAGACCCCTAACCTTTGTGTCATAAAATAGAAAGGATGCCAAAACACTAAATCTACAAAAATAGTTTTAACAAAAGTCGGAGGTCAGTTTTTTATTTGGGCTTTTATTAACATAAATAGACTCTCGCGTTCGACTCTGTCGTCTGTCCGTCGTTGTGTGTCTTGTCTAAGTCGGCTCAGTATAATTATGCATTTTTTTCTATTGGTAATTCGTCCCTTACTGACAAGGCATCGCCCCGATGTCCTTGCAGACCTCCTCAACTTCTGAACTATCGTCACTGTCACTGCTCTCGCTATCCTAATTCGGATGGAGCCGAAACACCAAGGCATGATTTCGGCAGAGTAGACCGATGAGAACCTCTGTTGTGTCACCTGTGACCCTTCGATGTCCTGTACGAGAAAGCGGTCATTTCCGAGTACCTTCACTACCATATAAGGGACTCTCCAGAACTGTAGGATCATATTTTAGTACCACAAGGTCGTCGAATTTGTATCTACGTGGCGTTTGGTGCTTACTTTTGTAACGGTTCTTTCTCTTCTTCCGCTGCATTTCGATATTATCCAAGGCTTTGGTATGCTTTTCTCCCATCGATTGATCAATAGTTAAGGCATCACTGAACGGCAGTCAACATTTAATTTTGAACGATGTTTCGCAATTTAAAATCAAAAACGAGTTCATTTGGAGAAAATCCTGTTGTCGCGTTCAAACTCTATTATAGTAGTCTCAATTCGTTGTCCCAATCCATTGGGTTATTTGTGGACGTTTTTAAGGAAGTTTCGGGTGGTACCGTTGGCTTCTATGTATGTGGCTCTGAGTGCAGTATTGTTCGAAAAGTTTAGCCGTGAAGGCTGGTCTCTGTCTGTTAAGATCGGTGCGGGCAATCAAAATAGCTCGGCAGTTCATTCAATATTTGGAAGACAGGCTGTGTATTCGCATTTTTAACTGCCTTTACGACCTAATGCGTTGAAAATGAATCGCTGATAGCAACAACATACGTGTTTCCCTTCTTGCTTTTCACGAACTGTCCTAGGTGGTCGATGTGAATAATCCTAAAAGATATCGGAGCTTTCAAGCGGAAATATGATTCCCCTTCAGGCTTACCACTCTTTTGCTCATTATAGCAGATTGTATACAGGCTGATATGCATGCTTTTACGGCTACCTAGGAACCAGAAATGGCTCTATTCGCTGAATCGTCTTCTCAATTCCTAAATGTCCCGCTGCGTCATGACAGAGTCTGGTGATCCTGCAATGAACAGCTTTCGGCACAATGAACATTAATTTGTCTTCCAGGCGTCTCTAGATTCGCTTGTCTTGGATACAGTATTCGCTTCTTATTTGTTTATCTTGACCGGAAGTTATATGCCCTTTTAAAACCGTTCCAATCCTATTCGGTTTTGGGTCTTGTATATTCATCGTGTATAGTCAGTCTTCGCTTTTTTCGTTCAGCTGTAACATGTAGTGCTCGTTGTCAGTTTCGTCAGTGGTCATGCAATCAGAGAGTAATCCTGAACGAACTTTTAGAAGAAGCCCGTCAGCCCCAAAAATCTCCTTACCGCTGTGGCTATACTCGGAGTCTCAACTTGCCGTCACCCGTTATGATGCCGTTGGTACAAACGTTGGCCTAAGAAATTAATCTCAATTACTAGAAAATGACATTTATCGCAATGTCCAACCGGATTCTTCTAGCACTGCTTAAAAACTCCCGGAGCTTAGCTATGCCCTCATGGAACGTTTTACTGGGTATTGTAGTAACCACGGAAACCATCGCAGTTGCAAACATTAAGTTTTGGCAGAGGATTCGTTAACCCGGGGTGGCATACTGGGGCTGGCTAACGCTCAGTCGTGTCGTGGGTCTCCCGGGAAATCCTCTGTCCGTGCTGGGCCACCACACATACAAGGACTTACACCAAAACAAAGGAAAGAAAGCATCGAGGAAGAGATCATCTTGAGAAATGGAAGCTGTTGTTACTTAAAACATAGTGGCCGTTTTATTCAAAATAAGAAAAATAACACAAAAAAAAAATTCAAATTCAAACAAACAACAAAAATCAATTATAATCAATAAAAAAATTTCAAACAATTGAAAAAAATTATTTGCTGTTGAGAGCTACCAAAGGTAGCGAACATGGGCATAAAATAAAAAGTCTTGGTGAGAGCTTGTCAAAACAGATCTTAAACTAAAAGCATACGCATGAGGGGATGCAGTTTGAGGGGAAATGTACGAAAAATGTGTATCCTTCCCCTTGCCATTGGACATCTTTTGACGGAAAAATCTGAAAAAACTCAGGAATGCATGTCTTTATAAGAATAAGGGCAACGAATACCTCAGAAGTCAAAACCCCATCAAATTTGTTAATAATAGTAGATTTTACGAATTTTATGTTTTCATCCATAAAATTGAAAGGGGTTAAATATTCCAAAAATTTGTACTTAAATTTTCGGAAAGTTTCATGAAAATCGAGCCATAAACAGCTAAGTTATAGACGATTGAAAATTTATCAGTTACACATGATACTGTTTAAAAACACGTTCGCACTCAGATGTGTAAGGATTTTGATGAAAATATTAGAAATATTTTGTAACATTGATATTTTACCATGACTACTATGTACTCGTATGCATGTTGAACCCTTTGTTCAAGAAAAACTTGCTGACTATGAAAATAGATAAAACTCCAAGAACCCATATAGAAATCTACGCCAATCATTTTCAATCAGTTAAATTTTTTAAATAACATCTTGGCATCACCAACGCTTGTTTATTATGCAATTTGACACCGACCCAAAATGTTGAATTTACTAAATTCTAGAAATTCTGATATTTTGCTTGTCAATTTCAATTGATTCAAAAGAAAATAAGCAAATTCAAATTATTGCTTCTTAATTTGATTGGAAAAATTAAAAATGATAACATTATTCTGCCACGAATCAATTTTTATCAACCAACGTGTGTCGAGTGTCACATATTTAATAAATACTCAAAACACCACTTGAAAGCATTCTCCACACATGTTATCTCAATTCGTAAGAAAAAGCTTACTTTGCTCGTCATATGTTATATGGTGTAGCTGTCACACATATGTTTATCAAGCCTTGATAGAGACAATGTTGCTATGCTATGCGAGGCCCAATTGAAAGCGTTCACTAACCGCAATCTTATTAAAGTTTAATGTTTAAAAGATGTTTACAATAAAAGGCGGTGGAAGTGTGGAAGTTGTTAATAAAAACGAAATAGAAAACTAGGAGACTTGATTTTTGTCTTTTTTGTTTGTTTTGTTGTTTTTATTTTGTTTTCAATAAATAAATTCAGGCAAAGTAAGAAAGGCCTTAGATTTCATATCGACATAGCCCATTGACCCCGCATTGCTATCAAATCATAGCGCGACGAGTGGTAAAGCATGAATAGAAAAGAGTTGATTTAATTTTACGCTTTTCGACATACGAAACGGGACGGAGTACTCGTACGAGTATGTAAGAACTGGCTAAATGATAATGATTATATTTTAAGTACATTGTGAAAATGCTATTTATTCCGTGCAATGATAAGACAATTACACTGGAATTGGAAATAAATTAAATGTGCAGTAACGTGTGCGTTCGTGAGGGTAGATAAGATATGTATTTTGTTTATAAAAGCGATCAAAAAAGAAATTTTTTAAGCAGACTGGAAAATTAAATACTGTGGTGCGTTCCTTGGCTGCATTAAGATGTTGTAATATTTTGGATTAAATTTAACCTTAACGCAAGCGGAATCAACAGTTGCTAGGAGGATAAATACGCATCGAGGTTTTTATTGTCGGTCACCATGCCCCATATAAAAGTAAATGTGATATTCATGAATGAGCTTGATTATATGTTTCCTCTTAGGGATTTTGAGCAAGCATTATTCAATCTTTCAATTGAATGTCAAATATAAGGCCAGAACTTTGTACCCATGTCCTTTGTTATATTCTTCGCTATAAAATAACATTCAGTATGTCGATTTTTTGCGTCATTAAAAACCTTGACTTCCAAATGTTTTGAGATGCGTTGCAGCACTCTTTTTGAGGAAATATTTAAATATTGTAGTAACCGAGCAGGCCGCCTAGGCAAACTACTCGAAGGACCTTTGCAAAGAAAATACCATCCCATGGAAATAACAACGCAATAAGTGCGGAACAATTTGAAATGCAATTTATTAACATTGTTATTATTAACTCGCAATAAATTTCCGCCACTATCACCGCTACCATTATCAATAAAAAAATTTTCCAAAAAAATAAATCACCAATAAAAATGTATAATGGCAAACCCCTTGCGACACAATCTAGCGACGCAATTGCTAGATTTTGCCAACGAGAATCTTCCGTTACCACCATGAAAAGGTTCGTCGAGACAAGCGGAATGGATTGGAAGCGGCGCTCGCATTTATCCAGCAGATAACATTTATTCGGGGTGATTGAGTTGGTTGAATAAAATTCGAGAGGAATTAGTTTGCAATTAAAATTAATTAAAACGCTCGGTACCGAACTGTATGTAGCAAATTAATTGTGGCTTTCCGAACATCCCATAGAGGCTTGCAATTTCATTCATCTAAAACGAAATCAGTTTCGTTGGCGCCAACGAGATTTAGTTCGAGTGGTTCTTCGGACGGACTATCTTATCAAACTGTTCAGTTATGATACGTGCTGGTTTAAAATCAGAACGCATCGCAGCTAGGTGGACGGACACACGATCAAAGCGTGATAATGATCATATCACCTTGTGGAGTGCCGATACATTCGATCATAACAATGAGATACTCTAAATATCTCTAAACGAAGGCCCGAAAGGGATTGTAGTGCTACGAAGAAAAAAAAAACGAAATAACTTGGTGATAAGAAAATGCGGCCCCGTAAAGTAGTTTTGAAGCGAACGAGTTGTGAATCGATTGACGCTGTCGCGATTATAACCACAGAAAATTTCACACCTTTGAAATATTTGTTATAAGTTTTTTCTAATAAAGTTTGACGATGATACTAAGTTTATTGAAAATGAGCGAAATTAAATTTAATGCGCAATGATGGACTAAAAGTGATTTCTTACCCACACTGCCATGACCTTCACACCTATGCTCAAAGTTTGTGATAGTTACTGTAATTGGAGCGTATAATAATGAGTGCCAAATTAGTTAAAATTGTTTTTGCCTTTTGTGTTTTTACGAGCTTTTGGCATGCGTAAGCCTCCCACCCTGAATGTGACAATTCCATTTGCAGCTTTCACGATACCAACTACACCTGCGACTGTGCGTATTCTAAATGGGAGCACCACTTCCACCTGGATGCGCTACTCTTATTTGGGGGTCGTAAGTTTAAATAGTAAAGACGAGATCCTCTCGAGTCTCGCGCGCGTTCACCAGGCTCAGTCTGTCGCTTTGTTTTAGTAGTCCATCGTTTCAGTAGGTCACGTCGGCCTCGATACCGTCAACCCGATTCATCGATCGTTCAATTCGTTAATGCAAGCTTTTTTCAAAGTGGACCCTTGTGCTGAGGAAAAGAACCCGCCCTACGACACCGCAATGCTAGCCTACCAGCGAATTCACGCGTCCTCAGACAAGGTCAATTCCGGCGAGCACCAACATCTTCGCTCGCCGATGCAGCAGACCATCGCTCCAGTCCTTAACGGACAGAGAAATTCATCCAAATCACTGCACTATGCACTGTGTTTTTGTACTTTTCGGCTTAAGCTATGAACGAACTCAAGCTCTTATAAATATCGAACCTCACATAATTTCGACTGATTTTAGCAACATAAACACGGAGCGCAATTTATCGAGAACTTATGGAATTCTATCCGTAGTTTTTGAACGTAGGTTTCATTTTGCCTCCCTCCCAACGAAAAAAGCGTAAAGATGTTGTTCCTTGTGATGCTGACCATCGCCTTTTCATGAGAACTGCTTCCGAAGTTTCTGAGATTCTGGTTAGCCATTCTAGAGTGAAAAGACAACTCCTTTTCCTGCCGTTCACTTTAATGTAAGTCATTATAGCTCAATTTTAATGCCCATAAAATATCAACCTTAGATATATTGTTCCACAGCTTGTGATCTCGAGACAGCTTTTATTCGCTTTTTTTCTATGAAATTATAACATTTTCGTGTTCATATATCGCAATTTAATAAGACAGGGATATCATTTTAGTTAAAAGAAAGAATATCAAAATCGTTCAATCAAAAATGCAACTTTTGAGTAGTCGCTAGTCTGATTTCTCCTTTAGAAAATTAAAAATACGATTGAACTGTTACTTATGCAATGAAGACATGAGGCGAAGATGATAAGCCCTTCATATCATGGTTCGCAGCAGACGTGGGGATGACCCACCCCCAAAAATTCGTCTCTTCACGGGCCAGACTTCCAATTACAACGCATGCTGCTATGGAAACATAGTGAAATCCATTACACTTGTGAGGAATATTGTAATGTGCTATGCCCGATTGTGTACACTGCAATTGTTAAAAGATTTCATGATTTACTCTCTCACAAGTAGTAATTTTTTTGAAAGCATAAAGAGAAGACAGTTATATTTCACTTTCAATTTTAATGTTTCGCAAAATATCACCATCATTTCTGAGGTCAACCGGATACAATTATCAGGATGGAAAAGCTTTAATAGTCCAAATATACACATCCTTACCCGGAGACCTCACTGGCTTTATACCAGTCCTTTTAATTGGTACATTAAGAAATATAAATTTTGGATAGTGATGAAGTTACCAAACCATTTTTATGGCATTTCTCTGAATTTTAAGGTTTTATAATCAACCGCATCCTATATTGTAGATGGGTATTATGATTTCACCGTAGCCTTACCGTAGTTTTCTTAATGCGGTTACGAAGCCCTCGTGGATCAAGCCCGTGATTTTGTCATCTATAACTTTTCCCAAATTGTGGCAATGTCATTTCTGCAATAAAAGTTTTAATATTAATACCATCGCCAAAAGCAAAAAGCCTGTGATGTTGTAATAGTGAATGTTTTGCACTACGGTTAACAAAGAGTACTTTCTTTGTTTGTAGAATCATCCGGACTAAAAATGAATTGATTAAATAACCACAGTCCCAATGCACCAAATGTCAAACGTGTCAAATGTCTACACGCCAGGCTCTCTATTTGCCAGGAGAGACGTGTAAAAAATTATTAGTAACGATGTAAGGAACGGGCTTCTGGAGATAGAGGAGCTCCTAGATCGCATCTGGCCTTACCGGCTTAGCTGATTGAAGGTTGAAGAAGCGCAGAAGGCCAAAGTAGAGCAGAACACTAAAGAAGAGCTGAGTGCTAAGGTCAATGAGGAATTGCAAGTAGCTCCACTACCAAACAGTATCAAATGTATGGTCTCTAGTCTAATCAAAAGAGACCAGGATAAAAGAAAGAAAGGCTCTTTATGGACATGAAACGCTAGATCAGGAGTTCCAGACAATTCTGACAATCTGTCAAAAAAAGTCGTCAAAAGACGCCTACAACATGTCCCAGAAAATAATGCTCTCATAGATGCCCAACAAAAAGAAGTTTCAGTTTTTTCTTCCTCAAGAGATGACTACTTCTTGCCATGGTACCTACCAACACCACAAAAAAAATCTTAAAAACTTGTGCCTGACTTCAATTGCAGTATTACTTCCGTGAGTGCCATTTTTTGCAAGTGAGTTGAAAGCATTTGCTAGTGGGATGTCTTCAGTGCACCAATCGTTATAAATGTTGAATGCCTTCACACCTATGCTCATGTACGACTTCATTGCGTAGTAGATTATGAAGTGCTATGCATGCTGAAACGATGATGTATGCCTTTTTGGAGCTACTTGCAGTCTTCCATACAAAATTCTAAGCCTTTAGACCAAGATCCCAAAAGTATTTTCTACAACCCGTCTGGCACGGGCTTAGCCTATAGTATTTACTCGTAAATGGCATGATTTCTTTGCAGGTTAGAGGTGTTTTTATTTGTTTATGTATTTATTTCGAATCCATTTTAACAGGCAAAATGCCCAATTACAAAAATAGAAAAGACAATATAGATAAAATAGACAAAAATATTTAAGATAATTAAGCAATTAATCATAAATTATAACAATTAATGTAGTTTGTTTCTAAGTAAATGCTTAAATGCTATTAAAGATTAAGGGAAAGTACCAAGTTCTAATTGATTGTGCACGCGAGGCAAACGAATCATGGCAGAATGAAAACGGGTTTCAGTACGCGCAAATTGGATATGAAGATTGGAGGAGCGCGGAGGCCTGCCGGGGCTCCTCCAACTTATTTGATTTACTAAGTTAGGGAAATCATCAGGCGGTGGTGGAGGTTAAATAAAAGACATTCATCAAGGAAAGTCCTACGTGCTTTTAATGAAGGAAGACGTAAATAAGTGAGTCGGTCTTCATAGGGAACATAGGGAATCTTGTACTTATAAAAAGGACAACGGGTGAAGTTTCTTTGGACATATTCTATGTCAGCAATAAGGTATTGAAAGTGTAGGGACCAAACTTGAGAGCTATACTCTAAAATACTTCTAACTAGAGTATTATAAAGCTGGACAGCGGAGAATATATCTTGGAAAATAAAAGTATGCCGTAGTATAAAACCTGAGACTCGAGAAGCTTTGGTTTTAATGCTTGAAATGTGCATATCAAATTTGAGTTTGGGATCAAAAATTATATATTATAGAGTCCTTGTAAATATTTTTTCAGGAGAAGAGCTTCATTAACCACTAGAACAAATAGAAGAAGTTCGCAACTTCGCACCTTTTTTGCTTCAAACGTAGCTCCTATTGCAGGCCTTCCAAACAAGTTACCGTCACTAGCCTTTCCATAATCACCGACATCTACCATTATAAACCTGTAGTTGGCATCAACTGATGCCATAAGGACTATAGAAGAAGTCCCTTTGTAGTTGAAGACGAGCCTTCCACTGTTGTTAGGTGCTTGAATAACAACAGACTTCTTGCCAAGCGCCTCGTGACGTGTTCTCGAAATTCCGAGCAATTTTCAACCCGGCTTTTCCCAGCTGCTTTATTACTACTGGAGCCAAGACTTCCCGCAAACTTTTGTAAGTCGACAGTTTTATGCTTTTTACGGCTGTTGGAGATATTCTGTAGCTCAAGCTTAAAGATGTGTGAAGACAGCTATCACTAAAAAACATCGTGACATTTCGTGACTTTAATGAATTAATAATTAGTTTATAGCCACATCAAAGTCAAGGAAAGCCTTTCCTCGTTTGAAATACACTTCCTCTACTTAGTGCTCTTTTTAGCAGGAAGAAGGTCTTCTCTGCTTGATATATGCAGGGCTTAAGTAGGACACCAAACTTCCGCATAACTAGCTTTTAGGCAATGCCCTACGTGACTCTGTTCACATTGTCCACTAGATCTTGCTAATAGCGAGCCTTACTGCTGTGAAGAGTAGACAATCGACTTCTGTTTCACCGTAGACAGCGTCAATACGGCCGAGATGGGCGGGGAAGAGTGCCCGCACTATCTCGTCCATCTTTTGCGCATCATGTAATCAAGGTTTCCGTAGGGCACCAAGCTTCCGCATAACTAGCTTGTAGCCAAGGCCCACGGATCCTTATTCAAATTGTCCCCTAAATCTTGTCTGCAGGGAATATTGCATTGTTAATCAATTTGCAAAGGCATTTCCTATATGCTGCCACCCATTTGCATGCCTTATCAAGGTCCGTGCCCATTGAGCCTCACGCCGAAGTTTGTGACACCCTCTTCGCATCTCAGCGATTTCAGTCGACCACCAGTCCAGTGGAGGCTTGCCATGCCGGAGTCCCTGATGGACCATAGAAGCGCTGCAAACAGACGTAATGAAGCTCATAGTTAAGTTCGCGACGTCTTGAGCTGCTGGCCCTGCAGTCCACTGCCAATCTTCCAGCACCTACCACCTACCGTGAGCGCCGTGAAAAACTTCTCGACATCCATCCTCCGGATGTTCCACTCAATCGTGGAAGTTCGAGAGCATGGGCGTTGGGAGACAGCATTACGGATCTCCAGCATAATGTACAGATGATCGCTGGTTGAGTAGTCCTCTAAGACTCTCCAAATGTGTACCCTCCGTATTTGGGGCTCCGAGGAAAATGTCACGTCGTGTATGGTTCGTTCACAATGCACACAGCGGAAAGTCGGTGTATCGCTGGTGTTCAGCACGAAGAACCCTGTCCTGGCAGCCATCTTAAGGACTCGTTTTCCCCGCGGACCAATTTGAGGCATGCCCCATTCGGTTGCGTTAGCATTGATATCTTCCCCAACGAGTACGCGGCCATCTGCGTGCGAGACAACGTCCCTGAAGCATTTGGCTTGGCTTGGAAAGATAATATCGATTCGGTCGAGGTTAGGTACACACTAACAAATGTAATCCTTGAACACCGAATCCACACGATACCATCCTTCCGTCTATTGTGCGAGATAACGTCCCTGAAGCATTTGGCTTGGCTTGGAAAGATGACATCGATTCGGTCGACGTTAGGTACACACTAACAAATGGAATCCTTGAACACCGAATCCACACGATACCATCCTTCCGTCTATTGCCCTCCGTTAGGAAATCAGCACTGTTCCAAACTCAGTTGGCGACAGTACCAGTTTCGTCAGAGTACGCTGTGACGAACTTTCACCGTGGTGTTCTTCACTCAGCAGCAAAAAGTCGTCAGATTTTGGACAATTGTACTGCGGTGTAGGTTTACCTACCGAGGCATGGATCATCGAAGTTCTGCTTTTGCCTTGGCTGGGGCTTCCTGGAAACCCCAACCCTTTCCTGATTCTAAGACGTGCTTGAAATCCGGTTTTTGATCAGCATCTTTGCTAGGGATGCTGTGTGCCTCTCTCGTGCACTCTTTTTTTATGTTCCATGTTGCCACGTTTGTAGCAAAAAGAGCTCCTATCAGGTCTCTTACATCCCTGCACAGTAAGACCATAACCAAGGCACTTAAAGGTGAATTGTCACATAGCGTCCCGTGTCCGTACCATGCCCATGCTGTGTTCTTTCCGTGCGATTTTGACAACCGGTAGCCGATCCCAGCCGTGCCCCAGCCTTGTCACTGCCGACGTGCTGAAATGGACACGGAGCAGATGAATGTAATGATCGCGATCACTGCTTATGCCGTTTTACGCAAACCAAAAAAGAAACGACAAAAGATGAATTGGATACACAAAGTGTTACGGTCGCAGGATGAGGAAGTAGAGTTCCATACTTTTTTTCGTGGATGGAAAGATGACCCGATTTATTTTATGATGTACTTTCGGATGAGCTTTCCTAAGATTCACAATTTGGTTGAATGGAAAATAGTGCGGGCACTTTCCGCCGCCCATCCCGTTCGTGTTGACGCTGTCCACGGCGAAACAGCAGCCGAATGCCCACTCTTCATGCGTCTGAAACTGAAAGAGGCAGTCCTATTATTGAAACAAAAGAAGGCTCCAGGTCCAGACGGCATCCCAGCTGAGGTGCTGCAGCTCGTCTATCATCATTGCACAGATTCTGCTCAGTACACTCAACGCTTGCCTGTAGAAAAGAGTTTTTCCGAAACTTGGGAAGGTAGCGAAGCTCGTACTGATCAACAAGTGGAAGGGAATCCCGGCTCACCGTCTGCATACAGCCCGCTATGCATGCTAGATATGTCTGGGAAAATGCACTAACGTGTTTCGTACTGGTGAAACCTATCTCCTCGGTAGCACGGCTTTAGAGCAGGACGCTCCACCATTGATGAGACGTGTGGTGAAACGCCCACATTACTATCCCGCCACCGATTGTCAGTCGCGATACGGTAAGTTAGGACAAAAAACTAGACCTATTTGTACGATAGAGGTCTTATTGTGATTCGATCAGCTCTTGTTGCAATGGTTACGCATCGTTGAAAATTTAACGGCGGAAAGGAATCGTGCGCTGTAAAGTTTGGTGTATGCGATGTTCAGAAGAAGGAGCTGTGTGTTGGGATACTGTAGATGGAGTGGCTGAAGGAGTAAGAATTGTCGGAGGAAGTGAATTGGTTGGTACCAAGGTGTCAGGGTCCGTGAAGGATGACGAGTAACAAGGTTTCAACCTGTTAATTGAAATGCTTACCCTTGATGTTGAAAGTGTTATATTTTGTGTGTCTAGCGACAATTTGAAAGGGCCATCGAATGGCGGACGAACGGAATCAACTCTGACAAAGACGTATCAGCATGAGTTGAGATGCTTGAATTTGAAGATTTTTTGATGAGAGTGATCTGTAGCTTCGGCAAGTTGACGTTTATTCATGTTGGAAATTAAATCGGCAACAAACTCTGATTGCATGAGCATCTTGGAATTTGGTTGCATAAAATCGCTCGGAAGCCGAGGATTTTCACCATAGAAAAGTTTTCCTGGTGAAGCTGAGAACTCTTCTCGGACTATGGTACGAAGACCGAGCAGTGTTAGTGGACGATGGGAAGCCCGTAGTTGGGATCAAAAAAAAGAGACGTGGCAGAGATATGTCGTGCAATGCAAGGACAACTGAAGAATTTACTTGAGTGTCACGAAAGGCACATTACATCTGCTCTAAAGTGTGTTGTTAACACACGTGGTCACCGCAACTTCCCGCCAATTTGTTGCAACTTCCCATGAATCTGCTGCAACAGCACCCAGATCAACTGCTGCGAAATCAGTCGTTCCTGCTGTCCTGGAAGAAACTTCACGCATTTTAACTGCATCAGACGAGGCCACTATCAAAGTTCCTGCCCTTACAGGAAGCGTGCACCAGGTTCGTGCTTCAAATGTTGGGAGATTGGACATCAACACTGAGATTGCCCGAATCCAAAGAAAGTCATGAGAATTATTCGCAACACCAACACCGCTGCCTAGTTTACAAACCGAAGAACGATAATGATATAACTGACGATGAAACTTACAGCGCAATTAATCTGGTAAGTGTTGCTTTTACTTAAAGTCGAAAACTTTTGTCCCTTTTCGACACCGGCAGTCCAATTGATTTTTTGAAACGATCTTCAGTCCCTCTACTCATTAGCAATAGAACCTTCGATAGGAGACGTATGGTAAGGTCGATGCCTATACTAAATTTCGTAGACAATGTAGAAAGATTCCTTTTTTAGTGATTCCAAATGAAACAATATCACTTCATATAATCTTAGGCCGGAATTCCCTAAAGGAATTTAATATTTATCTTCACGAATTCAAAGATATTAATACCCAGATGTATAGTCTTAAGAATAAAGCGTTTGAAAAAGACAAAAGTTATTTCTGTGCCTTCAAACCGACAATTAATAAAGGATTGACCGGTCCATGTGTTAAATACAAACCTCCTGAGGAAGCCACCTATGAACTTAACATTAGATCTACTGATAAAAATTCGGCCAACGCTAGTGCACCCGTTAATGATCAGACCGACAATAACTTTAGAGCCTTGTCCGACCTTACTACATTACCCCCAGATGACACAGAAACCCTAGCAATAAATATGTCCCTGAGCAAAAACCACACTGAAGGCCTTAGAAAGACCATTCACAAAAACTATTTGAATACGATGAATCTCATCGTAGCGCCCCATCACTATCAGATGGACGTTCCCTAAATAATAACACTCCGTTTCACTGGAAGCCACGAAGATTATCTTACCACGAGCGAACAGAAGTTCAGAAGATTACAGAAGAGCTACTAAACAAAGGGATAATAAGGTCCAGTAATTCCCCATACGCTTCTGCCATAGTCTTAGTTAGGAAGAAAAGCGGTGAATTGAGAATGTTTGTGGACTACAAAGCCCTAAATAAATAGACCGTACGAGACAATTTTCCGCTGCCCACTTATAGAAGACTGCATCGATTATTTGGCAGGAAAGAAGTTCTTTTCAATTTAAGATCTGCGTAATACTTTCCATTAAGTTAGAATGGCACCTGAATCTGTAAAATACACAAACGGTCACTATGAATACTTGTGGATGCTCTTCGGACTGAAAAATTCTCCTGCTGCATTCCAGCGGTTTATATGCCAAATATTTAGAGAAATGCTCGAGTTTGGATCCATTGTCGTCTACTGATCGCAACCGCATCCCTTGAAATGTATTACAGAACAGAACATTGAGTTAAAATTGGGAAAATGTAGATTTTGAAGAGATCGAGTATTTAGGGTACTCTGTAAGTGCCGCTGGTGCGTCCAAGTGAGGCCCATTTAAAAGTTATCAAGCAATATCCTATAAGGAGGAACCAGAAGGAACTTAAGACCTGCTTAGGATTGTTCTCCTATTTTCGCAAGTTCATCCCATCATTCTCAAAAATAGCCGAATCGCTGCAATACCTCACCCGCGAGGGTGTATCCTTCGAATTCACTGACAAATGTAACGCGGCCTTCATTGAACTACGCACTAAGTTAGCCAATATCCCATTATTAGCGATTTATGATCTGAAAAAAGAAACTGAAATTCATTGCGATGCTAGTTCCTCTGGCTACGGAGCAATATTGTTACAAAGGCAAGTCGATAGTAAGTTTCACTCTACTATTTTATTCAAAAGCTACCACACCCGCTGTATCTCGTTATCACAGTTTCGAACTGGAGACGTTGGCCATTATCTATGCACTGAGGCGCTTCCGAGTTTATTTAGAAGGCACAGCTTTTAAGATAATAACAGATCGTAACTCTCTGACGCTCACTCTTAACAAAAGATATGTAAATCCAAGAATCGTCAGTCGGGCCCTCGAGCTTGAGAATTATAATTACACAATACAGCATCAAGACGCATTGACCCGGCGCTACACTTCTTGCCCTTCTTCAAATGACGAATCAACAACTGATACTGATTCTAGAGCTACTATTTCTGATGCAAAACAGATGACGGATCCTCGGTGCGTCACTTGCGCACTTAATCACGCTCAACTTGACTTATCCTTAGACCATTACCCCGAATCCACCAAAGCCAGTATTAATACCCCTCGCTGTCCTTTCCTCAGCAGTAGAATTGTTCATGCACTCACTAATATTTCTTATACAAGCATTAACTATTGGTTTGTATACAAACTAAATTTTTATTACAGCTCGTCTAACCTGACTAGTCGACCTCGACTAATTGTCAAAATACGAAAAGCAAATCTGAAGTGACAATTCGGATTTTCTCTCTTTAAAGTGACAATTCGGTTTCAAAAGGGTTTGTGTTGCTTTGTACTTCTGTGGTTTGTGGTCCAGATCCCTGCGAAAGCCACCTAAGTATTCGCGAGAATTCTACAATACCGTCATAAGGCAACTAAGTCGGTTGACAATTTTCGATGTCTTTAATAACGTATCGGTCATTTGGTAATATTTTGTGTATAAGGTACGGTTCGCAGTACTTACGGATTAGTTTCTTATTCGTGCCAACGGTGGTGTCCACATTACGAATTATGACATATTCTCCTACATTATAAGTCTGGGGCGCATTGCTGTGTTTCTTGAAGTACTGGAGGTTGTAGTCCTGTGACTTCTGAATGGTGGAAGCAGCACGTGCCCTGAGATCATCTAAGTTGCGATCTGAATCCTCATCTGTCTTCTAACTTAAGTATTCAGTTAATTCGTCCACAATTTTACCTCTTTGCTGCATCTCGAACAGAAGTTTGCTAGGAGACGGTTGAGTGTTACTGTATTGTTAATGCCATACTCAATCTGGGATAAAAGGTTAGACCAATGGGCATGATTAATGGGCTCACTAAGTTTGGCAAGCATAAGTTTTAAAACTTTATTTACCCTTTTCACTTCCCCGTTCGCTGGTGGAGAGGCGACGGCAACTTTCACATGATTGATGTTCTGTTTAGCCAAGTATGTGCTAAAATTCAAAGAGGTGAAACAAGTTCCTCAGCCAATTATTATGCGTCTGGGATGACTGTAATAACTAAAATATATTTCAAGGCTATTGATAACTTCTCGTGTACTTGTCGAATTAGCTGGATACAGTTTAACATATGTAGCGAATCCATCTACAACTAACAATATGTGTTTCTTCTTTGATTTGATAGCAGGTAAAGGCCCGAAGTAGTCCAAGTATACAGTATCAAATGGTATTGGTTCCTTCGGTATGCTATAGAGATTATGTTCATTGGAATGATGCGGTGGCGAGTACATAATACATTTTACGCAGTTTCTTATGAATTTTCCGACTTTTCCTTTCAGGTTCGGAAACCAATAGTGTTTCTTCAGTTGGTCATAAGTTTTTTCTATTCCTAGGTGACCAATCTTCATGCGTCAAATGAATCACATTATCCTCCATTTCTAATGGTACGTACATTTGCGTTTGTCCGGATTCATTTCTTCTAAAGACAAGACCGTCCAATAACTGGTAACCTGGGACTGGACATAAGCTTAGTTGTTCGCGAAGTTTTGGGATGTGTTCGTCCCGGTTTTGCGTGACTTGGGTCACTGTCAACAGTGGCTAATACTTGCTCAGTTACATCAGTTGCGATCCCGGGTGGTGCGTCTGCGGAGATGCTAGCACTCTCATTAGTCTTGTATGTAGTTATTGATTTCTAACAGCAGGATACTCCCATTTTCTAAATTTTCATTATAGCTCGGCTAACCTGACTAGTTAGTCGACCTCGACTAATTGTCAAAATACGAAAAGCAAATTTGAGGTGACAATTCGGGTTTTCTCTCTCTTTTCTGAGGATACAATATGAAAAGCAAATTTAAGGTGACAATTCGGTTTCGAAAGTGTTTGTGTTGCTTTGTACTTCTGTGGTTTGTGGTGGAGATCTGTGCGAACGCCACCTATGTATTCGCGAGAATTCTACAATTCCGTCATAAAGCTACTGAGTCAGTTGACAATTTTCTATGTCTTTAATAACTTATCGGTAATTTGGTAATAATTTGTGTATAAGGTACGGTCCACAGTGTTTAGGGATTCGTTTCTTATTCGTGCCAACGGTGGTGTCCACATTACAAATGATGACATATTCTCCTACATTATAAGTCTGGGGTGCATTGCTGTGTTTCTGGAAGTACTGGAGGTTGTAGTCCTGTGACTTCTGAATGGTGGAGGAAGCACGTGCCCTGAGATCATCTAAGTTGCGGTCTGAATCCTCATCTGTCTACTAACTTAAGTATTCAGTTAATTCGTCCACAATTTTACCTCTCTGCTCTATCCCAAACAGAAGTTTACTAGGAGACTGTTTAGTGGTACTGTGGATGGTACTGTTAATGCTATACTCAATCTGGGATAAAAGGTTAGACCAATGGGCATGATTAATGGGCTCACTAAGTTAGGCAAGCATAGGTTTTAAAACACTATTTACCCTTTCCACTGGCCCGCTGGTTTGTGGAGAGGCAACGGCAACTTTCACATGATCGATGTTCTGTTTAGCCAAGTATGTGCTAAAATCCAAAGAAGTGAAACATGTTCCTCGGCCAGTTATTATGCGTCTGGGACGACTGTAATAACGAATATATTGATCAAGGCTATTGATAACTTCTCGTGTACTTGTCGAGTTAACTGGATACAGTTTAACATATTTAGCGAACCCATCTACAACTAACAATATGTGTTTCTTCTTTGAGTTGATAGTAGGTAAAGGCCCGAACTGGTCCAAGTATACAGTTTCAAATGGAATGAAATAAGGACTCAGATTTCTCTTTTTATTTTTTGGTTGGCTGATAATCATTCTTTAATAAACCCGATTATGAAACACTAAGAACTTTTTTTCATTTGCCAAGGTGGTTCCTCTCCTACCCTTCCCTTCACCTTAGAGTATGTTTTTCATGCAGGTGGCCCGGCACGAGCAGAGATTTTGCCCAAAAAACATCCCGGCGACACGACTGACTGGGGGCCGGCCCATGAAAAACTGAAATTAAAAACTTTTAAACTTCCTGAATTTCGTGAAGGCCGTGCAATTAGGACAAAATCGTTTAAGGATTATACACAAATTCTGACTTTTGTCCGGAATACTTTAAAGCCTATCAATTGCAGCTGGTGGCACATGAGTTCATTCAGAGGTCAACGTTCATTTCTCACGATTTGCCTCATTTATCTCCATTCCACAAACTTTGAATACAAACCATAAAATATTATCTAATACTGCAATTAATTTTGCCTTTCAAACGGTGGGTGCAACACGAGCGCAGACACAAAACAAATATAAATACAAAGCTAATAAAATTTAGATATACGAGTAGACATTCCCGTGCTTTTGTGCGCGCACATACGCGTTCAAAAACATATCGACATCAGCTGACTAATCAGCTGCAAACGAGAAAAATAGCTTGGGGCTAAGCTAATCTAATATGTACATACAATGGGGAGCTAACGCGAACGACAACGAACGAAAATCAAAAGTTTTAAACGCAAATCGCGTGTATATGATAACATATGAACATATGTTTGCTATACTTTAAAACTGTTTTCGTTCAGCGGATGTCAAGTGGAGCTTTTTCAAGAAGCCGAACGATTGTGTTTGTGCAAGAGGCAAAATCGAGGGGGAGCACACTTCCATTTATTGTATGTGTGCGCGCTCCCCATTGCATTTTAAGTACTTTTGTATTTACTCAACGGGTGGAGGAGCTTTTTCTTTAACTGAAGATTTTTCCCCGAGAGTTTAAAGATATTTTCTTGAGAATTTTCAATTAAACTGTGTGGCAAATTTTGTGGAGTTAAAGTTTTTACAGATTTGGAGTTATATTTTTTGATTTTTGAGTGCCAAATCATCGCTTTAACTGCCTCGCGCACAGCAACAAGCTTTTATTTGAACTTGTTTGTTTTTGCCCCCTATCAAGTACGCGCACTGTCGTCAATATAATGTTCAATCAAAAGATACTAGAGGATACGCCGCGAGGCAGATAGTGCAGCTTGTAAGCTCCCCGTGGCAACCCCCCTTGTGTCTTAATATTTAAATAATTTTTTTTTTGGTTTGATACAAAAACATACAAAGACGGAAGCTCACGGAACGCTTGACAATAATTTTCGTCAAGTTGAACCTCCTCTATAGTCGGTAAGCGAACGTACGCCGAACGAGATACAAATTTTTTCGCGGAAAGCTGTACTTTCGCTATCTTGACACCAAAAGAAAAACTTACAAAGTAACAGTGGATTTTCCTCTTTTTCCTTCAATCTGATAGAGAAAAAAAGAATTGCCAACTAAGTAAAAGTGCCTTTTAATAAATTTCCTCTTAACGGATTTATCGGTGAATGCTGTATAAGGGTGGAAAAGTGATTTCCCGTTTTTCGTTTGTGAATGAAAGAAAATTGTAACAAAAAGTTTTGTAATTGGTGCGCTTGCATTTATGTGTGTGCTTGTGCCAGTTGACCTTGAAAAGGTGCACTTATGATTTTCCACTACAGCAATTCCATCAATGTCAGTGAAATTTCTCCACCCTCCACCCCACCCTTGTTTTCGGTTTATCTAACGAGTGACAACGACCACAACGGATACAACAATACACAATACGTAATAAACAGTCAAATAATGCTAATTGAGCAATTGGTGAATGAAAATGGAAATATTTAGATTAAACAAGTGGTGAAATAATTTTCGCAGAAACCTGTCTATTGAATTTATATGACCATTGGTGTAAATTGTTGGTGAATTTTAGTATGTTGGTGTTGTTACGAATTGAAAACTTTTTGGTGTAATGTTTGAGTTTATTGAAAACTTGGCTGGCACGAAAAGTTTACCCCGTTGGTGAAGTGATTTAGTGGTGTTAAACTGCATTTCACCAATACATTTTACAATGATTCATTGGCGCTTCTCCCTGGATTTATGAATAATTTGAAGAAATATTTTTATTAGTTAAAAAATTGTGAATTTCCCCACATGATGTAATGCATCATTCTATATGTCAATGCTTTATACATAATTTCAATCAAAAGAAAAAAATCCCAACCTTCGCAGTGGACTATTCATTGAAGCCATCATCCTCATCATCATCAACTTTAAAAGCTATTTTGGATAATTACCATTCGCGAATCATTCGCCGCATCAAACGATATGGTAAGTGACTGAAATTGAAATTAAAGCTGGTTTTTGGTATCCAAAATCCTCTCCAAAACATATTCAGAGGCAGGCTTTCACTTTTATTTGGTTGAAAATATTTTTGGAACCCGACAAACTTAAGACCTGATTCGTTTGGTCTATTGCCGCTGGTCGTTTTTGAGTTGTCGTTATGTTTTTTCGTTGGTAGTATTTTAATCATGTGTATGAGGTAACCAGCTTTTAAACGGTAAGAGATTTGTCGAGGTGAAGTGGAAGGAAACCTGAATTAAGAAAATATTTTTTTTGGCAAGATATTATCTGGTTACTGTTTGTGTTGTAGTACATACGAGTATTTATGATTTGATGAGAGGAAGGTATTGTTGAATTTTGGTTGTTGGTTCACGGTTGCTAAGGTCTTGTCAATCGTTTCAGTGCGTAGACAGTTTTACAAATAAACGAACCAGTTCTTCGAAATTATTCCATTCATTAAGTTTGGTTTTTGGGTACGGGTCTTTCGATTGACATTTAAAGGTTTTTAGAGTGGTCGGAAGCCGGAACTCATTTTTTATCCATTGACTGACTTTTAAATTGACTTAATTTTTTTATTGTTTTGGGATTTGAAAAAAAAATTATTTTAATTTTCGATCAGAAGCCTAATTTAGCCTTTATTTTTTTTTAAATGTCATTCGGTCTGAAAAAATGCTTTAATCTTTTTTTCGATTCATTTGAAAAAGATTAAAAAATCTTCGTCCCATTCAACAAAACAAAACCCCACCAATAAATTTTAGGTGAGACGTTTAAACAAAGTCAAAAATACATTTACACAATTTCTTTTCCAACATGTAAACCCTAAAAATTTTCTATATACATATCTAAATTCGGCACACACAATAAATTAACCAGAACTTTTTGCATTACTCACATGCAACTCGCGTATTTACCACACATTCGTTTGGTCCAAAATTTGCATTTTTTACGTTTAAAAAAAAGCTTTCACTGAATTTGTATTCACTTGCTGTGCGTGTGGTTGAATGCAATGTGGAATGTTTTTTTTTTCCTGTTCCTTCTTTGTTGAGTTTATGTTGATTCTGAGGATTGTATTGGATTTGAGTCGAATTATGTGGTTCTGTTAGTTTTTTTTTCGAGGAAAACAAACAATATTATGAGCGAGAGAAAAAATAAGTGAATGCAAAAGAAGACATTTTGCAAACGAGAAAAAGCTTTCATCATTGCATCCTTATCTTCATATGTATATATGTGAGTAAAACAAACAAAAAACATTTAAGACACATGCAATAAACATGTTTGTATCGTTTATTTCCGCTGCGAGTTGAGTTGCAGATTTTTATCAGAATTTTGATGAATTCTCAACTCTTATGATCTGCACTGCAAAACGGGAAATCCCCGTGAACTACGATTTGTTGTTTTATCAAAATTCTAGTGTTTAAAATTGGAAGATATTAAAGATAATATATTCGTTCAGTCGGCAGTTTAATCGGAAATGTCGAGCTATCTCTCTGCAAATACATTAAGATTTTTTATTTATTCAGTTGGTGAAATTCTCTGGAACTATTTGCAAATGATAGTGTGTAATGTACACCGGAAAATTGTAAACGCATATAGAATTGAATGTTTAGTTGAATTTCGAAGAAAAAATTGCGGTATCAATTAATTCAAAATAAATATTGCTGCAAAAATGGCTAACGGAAATATGAATTTAATTACGAATTTTGATTTCGCTTATTTCCGCTGATAGAGCACGATCCGCTGTACCTCACAATTTCCACACGACAGGCTTGATATTCCATTTCTTTCGTCCTCTCCAATGATTCAGCCAGATTTTCTGCGGTCATAACCTTTTACCTTTGTTCTTATCCTATAAACGAGGAAATTTCGTAACCATTGAAAGTCATATCGCATCTCTGATAGAAAACTCTGAATGAAAAAATCTTCATTCTAAAAATTACCGAAGCTCATAAGTTTTTGCTAAAGTTCATTTCCCTCCGTGTGATCGACATGACTTTAACTGAAAACTCTGCTAAAGCTCTTGAACTATTCAAAATACTTCGACGAACCAGGTTCTGTAACTCGAAACTCGTCGATAGTGTGGATTTAGACAGAGCTGAATTGACAATCTCAATTCATCAAAATGCTTACCGAGCGAAATACAGTAAAGGTGGGTCCAACCATAATGCCCGATGTTAATTGTGAGTCACACCTTACCGTCAATTTGACATTTCTTTGTTTCAGTGTTTGACAAATTCAACCATGGAGGGGTACAAAATTGAGCAGCGCGTTAAGGTTGTTGAAGCCTACCTGTATTACGAAGACGGAGGTTCAAATCAAAATGCATTTCGTGCAATTCGTGATTTTTTTGGTCAGCATAATCGACCAAATGTGTCCACAATCGGGAGAATAGTGCGCAAATTTCAGCAAACCGGGTCTGTAGGATCTGTGAAATTACCTGTGTATGCTCGCCCAGTTTGTTCTGCGGAAAACATTGCTGTTGTTCGCGATAGTGTGGAAGAAGAGCTGTCAACCTCGACTCGTCGTCGTGCCCAACAATTAACATCTCACGAACATCACTGATTTGAATTTACACGGTTACAACGTTCAATTGACTCAAGAGCTGAAGCCTACTGACCATTTCAAGCGTCGGCAATACGCCGAATGGTTGGTTGAACGGACAGAAGGGAATAGTGACCATACAAAGAAAATCATCTTCAGCGACGAGGCACTCTTTCACCTCAGTGGATTCGTTAACAAGCAGAATTGCCGCATTTGGGCAAATGAGAATCCACGAGCGATTGCTGTAAAGCCGATGTACCCACAAAGAGTGACTGTTTGCTGCGGTTTATGGGTTGGCGGCGTCATCGGGCCGTACTTCTAGTTAAATGAGGAAGGCAAGCCAGTTCCCATGAATGGTGTTCGCTATTGCGAGATGATAACGGGCTTCTTGTGGCCAGAAATTGAGGTTATGGACCAGGACGATATGTGGTTCGAACAGGGTGGCGCCACTTGCCACACAGCCGGAAAAACAATGGCTCTTTTGCGCGAGAAATTCAATGTCCGTGCTATGCCACGTTGTGGCGATGTTAATTGGCGATCATGCGATTTGACTCCGTTGGACTTCTTTCACTGGGGATATTTAAAAGAAAAAGTGTACGTTAATAAGCCAAGAACAATTCAAGAGCTAAAGGATGAGATAATTTAGCACATTAACAACATTGAACCTCAACTATATCTCATCTCATCAACATCGTGCGTTTTGGTTGGACCACCCTTTATAAGCACAGAACCGTATATGAATAAATTTAGAAAGGAAAAATTAATGAAAATTATACAGTGAATCAAATTAAAGCTTAGGCACTTAGATGTTTATTATTTATTAGATGATTAATAATGCAAGGTATCATGACGCCTGGTACGTTTTTACAATCGTTTCCGGTTGGTGGCCTTGAGGTCCCGGCTAACTTGTGGATACTGAGTGGATTTGCGCCACTCGCCAACCCTTGAGATGCCAGCCAATTGGCTATTTTGAGACTCCACGGAACAACTACAGGGTGCGTCAGCAAAATCCACAGAAACCATATTAATTTGTCGCCATTGTGGATCTCAACGACAGCAGTCATTTATTGCCATTTCAATTGAGTAGACGTGTGTGCATTCGTGCCTAAATTCTAAAGACGGAGTGAGTGCAATCGAATGCGAAATACAATCGAAGAGCGGCGGGTATTGAAAGTCCGCGCTGGACGGTTATCAACGCAAATGAGATTTTTCGGAAATCCGAAATCCCCAGTTTACGATGTTGCTCAGGACTACGCGGCCGCGGAAAATTGTAAGGAAGATTCTCCTTGTCCAGCAAGGAAAACTAATGCGAAGGAGAAGACGGCAAGGACCCCGAAAGTTGTTCGAAGGGCCGAAGACCTCGTTTCGGAAGATCCTGGGAGCTGGCTCAGGAAAATGGCGGCCATCTTGGTTACAAGTGAGACTTCCATGCAGCGAATCGCCGAAGAGGACCTGAGGTACACGTCCTACGTAATAAAGGTGCGGCAGTTGCTGTCCGAGGCTGTTAAAACAAAAAGAATTGCCCGCTTTCACATGCTTCTGTGTTCACTGAAGAACGAAGCTGTAGGTCGCATCCAGTTACTAATAAGTCCAGACATCTTAATGTGGCATCCTGTCGTGAAAATGAGTGATATAAATGTCCGTGAAGGACTGCAGCGATGGTCTGAAGCCTCGGCGAAAGAAGATGGTAGAATCCGCCGAGATTGGCCCTGTCTGGGGACGCGTGAATGCGCTGACAGGTAAGCGTCCCGGTGTCGTGGGACGGGTTCTTTTCCCCAGCATAAGACCCACTACAAAGCAATTTCGCATCCACGAATTTCGAGGGTCAAAGAAATATCGACCGAAGTCGAGAAAGGAGGTAAACTACTAAGGGTCAAAGAAAATTGCTGACTCGGAGGACAGAGAGAGAAAACAGACGGACTTAAGGGGACTTCGTCGTTACCGATGATACGTGTGGCCTACAAATAAGACTGTGGCATCCAGGTGGAAGTAGATTCTTTGGAAGGTTGCACTTCGCTAGCTCCGAAAGTTTCGACCAATCTTCGTCATGGGAACGGAGTTTGAAATCCGGTGGCGAAAAATTCGTTGAAATAGCTGCCGTGTAGTCCTTCATTTTGACCTCCTAACCTTAAAATTTCTTATCAGTGTCAGCATTGGTTTGCTCGCTTCCTTCTGGAAATTTTAATGGACAAGATGCACCACATACTGGTCATCCAACCACTACTAATGACGACAAAATAAAGGCGATAAGCGAAACTAACCGGCGTATGACAATTCGAGAGATAGCAGAGAATCTCGATATGGAATTTAACCGCAATGTCTACTGTCGTCAACTATCGAAATTGAACGAAGAAATCAAGAAAAGACGCCCTGAACAGTCCAATCGCAAAGGCATGATGTTCCATCATGATAACACCAGACCCCATACCCCTTTGATAACCCGTCAAAAATAATAGAGCTCAATGGAGAACTGATGCCACAGCCATCCTATAGCCCTGACTTAGCACCATTTGTTTCGCTCCCTTCAAAACCATTTGAGTTGTAAAACGTAGGCTGTTAAAAATGAGTTGAAGCCGCTCTGCGCTTCTAAAAATCAAGGCTTCTTCGAACGTGGAATTTTTCAACTTACCGCAAGATGGCAAAAAGTCATCCAACAATGTGGTCAGTATATCATTGATTAATGTTTGTTGTTAATATAAATAAATTTGCTTTGAAAAACATTCAAAAAAAACAACATTTATTATAGAACAACCCAATAGTATGAAGTATGACCTCCATCGTTTTCTATACACTCTAAAAGTCGCTTCCTGAAATATTCTTATAATTTTTTTAGGTAGTCTGCAGAAATTGCGTTCCAGTCAACTTGTACACGTTGAATCAGCTCCTGTCTAATTTTTGGCATGGAATCTCTAAAGACACTCCGTTTTAATATGGACCACACATTTTCGATGGGGTTTTAAATCAGGGGAATTATCAGGCCAATCAATCCACACATTAGAAAAATGCTCATAAATCGTCTCATAAGTTTTCAATGCAGTATGTGCCTTGCCTCAAATTACTTTTCTGAATTTTCGGCGATGAGTAAGGCATTGCAGAAAAACAGTGAAAATTTTTCCCTGCAAAATTCTCCATTAACAGACATTCCTTACTGAATCAAGTGAAGTTGGGTTTTTCCGCGACTGATCACTTCGCCAGCTACCATGATTTTCTGTAATACAGAAAAATTTGTGGGATCGCTGGTAATAACTGTCCTATTCTGTCGCCGGGACAGATCTGGTAATTCAAAGGAGTGCAACAACTATTGTTGAGTTGTCGTCTCCGATTCCAGTGAAACCCACAGGGACTGGTGTTCCCGGGGTACCCGAATCGCTTGGTAAAAAAACTAGGACAGGAACTTGATCCGAAACATAGTGGCTTTGTAATTGTTGGATAACAAGATCAACTCATTGCTGCGAACCTCAACCCTTGAGGTATACTCAGGTACCACGGGCAGCTGATGAACTCCCATCTTCGGATGGTCAGCTGATTGGTTGCGGCCCTTCGGGTAGTATCGTTATGGCTGTCGTTAAAACCAAAGGTTGGCGTGGTCCTTATAGCGTCAGATACAGCTGGGTCTCGTATCTGCCAGTATGAAAGTTGAGAGTTCCCTCAATGTAAACTGGAGCCAATCTTGGGGGCGTTGATTGGCGCTTAATCCAATCGTTGTCTATTGGTGACCGTGGTGACCTATTTATGGTAAGTACCCACGTTAATCAAATCGACTACTTGTCCTATTCTGTCGATTGGGTATTGGATGCAGTTGAATCTACGACTCGTCCGTAAAAAAGGATGTATCCACGCAGTCTTTCACCACGGGCATTGTCATCAGCAAATGCGATTTTTTTGAGATTTTGGCAGAAATTCAACCGGTCTCGAATGTTCTTCTCGATAGATAGAAGTTTCTTGCGTTGTCTATGGGCTTGCCGGTCCCAGTTAGTGGGCCAAATGTATCGCTGAACGGTTAGCGTCGATACATTTTTAGTGGCCTCTGGAGAGCTATGTAGCTATAAGAAAATTTAAAATGGGTGTCAAAATTTTATGAAAATAATGTTTGCCGATAAATTTATTCTGGTTGATTTTTCATATCGAACTTTTGCGTCCCTCTGCAATAACTGTTCATTTCAAGGGGAAGGTTAATAAATGTATATGCGGGACTAACCCTAGAAAGCTAAATTGTTAAAAAATTACGTTCAAGCTAAACTATCGTAAAATGTACGATATTATATTTTTGAATAAAAAGTACTTGATCGTTTGAAGTTTAATGAATTCAGTTAGTTCAAGCACATCATGGCAAACATGTTATGGAAAATTTGAAAATTTACAGGTCCCCTACGCAATCGATACAGCATTCTCAGCGATGCTCTACGCAAATTGGCTTGTTGCAGCGGCAATAGTATATTGTTGTCATCCTTCTCTTGACGGACGGGCAGATCCCACAAATTGTTTATGATTAATTTTGAGAGAGGTTATGGGCTCTTCCTGGCGCCCGAACTTTCAGAATATCGGCAATAGATGCCGGAATTCGCGTCGCAAAATTGGGTACTGAATCCGCTGTTTGTGTCTTTGCATAGTGAATTTCTTCATCAAAATCAGTTTCCAACCCATTTTGACAACATTAGTGACGTAAGTAACATATGCGTTCACTAATATGGTATTCAGCATGCCATAAAATATGCATAAAGCCCAACGTTTAATCTTACAACCACATGAAATCCCATGATACATTTGGTCTAAAGAGTCGTCTGCTCATTAAATGGCATTGTAGATACGAGGTGTGACAATTAAGGAATAAGACTGATTCCATGAAAACAGTATATTTAAAAATAATTCTACAACTCTGCCATCCCCTTCAAAGCAGTCCCCTTGGGCAGCTATACAATGATTCCAGCGCGTTTTCCATGCTTAGTAACATTTCTGGAACGCTTCGACTGGGATGTCCGCGAGTACACTCGTCACGGTCGCCTGGATGTCCGTAATCGACTCAAAATGGGTTTCTTCGACCACCGATTTTGTTCTAGGGAACAAAAACCAGCTCTCATCGCCTGTAATAACTCGATCAAGCAGCGTGGGATCGTTTTCCAATTGTTCCAAACATTCTTCTGCGACGGTCATTCGGTGCTGCTTTTGCTCCTCAGAAAGGTTCTTTGGAACCATCTTCGTGCACAACTTTTTCATCCCAAAATCGTCGGTTAAAATTTGTCTGACTGTTTCACGGTTCATACCCAGTTCCGAGGCCAACTGTTAAACGCCAATCTTCATGGGTTAGGGCGCGCACACGCTGCGCATTCGCGTCATTCCGCACCTCGACTGGTCTCCCACTCCACGCCTCGTCTTCCACGCTTTCACGTCCCTCCTTAAACTCTTTATGCCATCGAAACACCTGGGCACGACTAAGAGCACTATCACCACGCACTTTTACAATTTTTTTCCGAAGCTGTTTCGCCCAATCTGGCGCAAAAGACACAGCAGGAGAACTAAACAAGCTAGCGCGATGGAAAATATATCAATGGATATGGGGAAGGGGAAGGGAATTTCAAGGTCGCAGGTTTACCACAAGCGCGGCAATAAAATCAGTCTCATTACTTAATTGTTGCAAAACCAGTATACCCTATGTATATTGGTATGAACTGGGAGCTCATTTGATGTGTATCCAATATACATCATCAAAGCTCCCGGGGAAAGAACTCGCTGTAACACCACTTACCTGCTACTCTGTCCACTTAAACCAAATCACCAAAGTCAAGAGTTCACTTTAAAGAATTACTTTTCATTTTATTGTTCATTTTTTAAAACTTATATTAACACCAAATTGATAAATCAACTAACTAACAATATTAGGTAAATCGCTTTTCACACAGGTGAGCGCCAGCCTGTAGAGGGAACTAAAAAGACGGGCTTGTGGATCGGGGTGGCCACGCGGCGTGAAACGCTAAAGGGCCGATGGAGGATCGCGGCTCAAGCCAACACCTCACCTCTTACCACTTTCTCGTACACAGGACAAGATCTTCGGCTAAATTTTAATCGCGAATACTTTGAACGATGTAGATGAAGAATGGGTAGCAGCACGCTCCCTTTTGGATTTGAAAAACCGACTGGCTCAATATACTCCATAAACTGTTTATAAATGATCGCGAAACACACCTCGTATATCTTATTTGAGTTTTCTTGGAGGTTTGTTTGACGACAGGCTTTTCATGGCAAGTGGATAATAGGAAAACTACTGTTGATTTTTATGCCTTGTAAGTAAGCATTGTTTTCGGACCATCAAAACAGGATTTATATTTTCAGGTTGTATTTTCCGCTAATTTTTTCTCAATGTACCCACAATTGTAAGCTTCTATGGATCTTCTATAAGTGAATATGGCAATGAAATAAAAATGAACCAGTTGGCTACGGTTACATTATAGTTGGATTCATGGCAAGTTGTTAAGCGCTTTTTCAAAAAAAAATCGACTAAAGGTAAACCCTTCGTAGCCAAGCTTTTACCTGTTTGAGAAATAGCATCAACGATACATTTGGTGGCATTGTCATACATGAAGTTTTTAAGAACCGCTTCGGAGTCCTTAGTATGGCGGATACACAATTGGAGAGTATTAGAGGAGACAATATTAGAGGACTACTCAGCCAGTGGTCATGAGTGCATTCTGCTTGAGATCAGTGATGTTTTCTCTCGACGCCCGTGCTCTCGACTTTCTACAATTAAATAGAACATCGCAAGGATGGACGTCAAGGTGCTCACAGTAGGTTTCTCGCTGCAGGGAGGTTCGCAGGGGACGGAAGAACTGGCAGCTCAAGACGTGGTGAACTCAACTACGAGCATCATCACGACTGCTTGCAACACTTCTATGCCTCGTAGTGTACTGGTG
This sequence comes from Odontomyia ornata, assembly GCA_963969285.1. Taxonomy (NCBI): domain Eukaryota; kingdom Metazoa; phylum Arthropoda; class Insecta; order Diptera; family Stratiomyidae; genus Odontomyia; species Odontomyia ornata. Next base: position 252,009,566 of record OZ017742.1, read on the forward strand.
GTTAACTGAAATCGCCGAAAAGCAAAAGGAGTGTCGCAAGCTTCGGCGTAAGGCTCAACGGGCACGGAACCGTAACGAGGACCGAAACCGGATAGCAGCATATAAGTCGGCCAGGAAATTCCTTCGCAAATTGATTACAACAGCAAGGCTCTTTGCTGGCAAGATCTAGTGGACAATTGGAACAAGGATCCGTGGGGCCTTGGCTACAAGCTAGTTATGCGGGAGCTTGGTGCCCTACGGAAATATTGCATACATGATGCGGAAAATATGGACGAGATAATACGGGCACTCTTCCCCGCCCATCCCGTCCGTGTTGACGCTGTCCATGGTGAAACAACAGTCGAGTTTCCACTCTTCACACAGCCGGAACTGGAAGAGGCAGTCCTTTCGCTGAAAGCGAGGAAGGCTCCGAGTCCAGATGATGTTCTAACTGAAGTATTGCAACTTGTTTATCACCATTATCCTGACTTGCTGCTCAGCAAATTCAACGCCTGCCTAAGGGACGGGGTTTTCCCGGTACGATGGAAGGTGGCGAGGCCCATGCTGATCAGCATGAGGCAGGGAAATCCCTGATCGCCGTCTGCATACCGCCCGTTATGCATGCTAGACACGGCTGGGAAAGTGCTAGAGAAACTCATCAAGGGAAGACTCACCGACGCGCTTCGTGCTGCTGGGGACCTATCTCCTCGGCAGGACGGCTTTCGAGCAAGTCGTTCTACCATTGATGCGATTGCAGAGGTAGTGAGCGCGCTCCAAAAGGCAGAGGAATATAGCCGCACCAAGCGACGGGTCGTCCTGTTGGTGACAATCGACGCCAGGAACGCCTTCAACTCCGCTAGATGGCTGAATATTTTTGATACGCTGAAAACCCCTATTCAAGTTCCAGAATTTCTAATGCGGCTTTTGAGGGACTGCCTGAAGGACCGAAGCCTGCTTTGCGACACGAGACAGCGCCAATGAAGGATGAAAGTTACATCGGGTGTTGTCCAGGGATCTATCCTTGGTCCAGACCTGTGGGACGTGTCTTGCGAAGGGGTACTGAGACTTGTGATGCCAAATGATTCGCGCTTGATCGGCTATGCGGATGATGCTGCGGTTCTGGTCGCTGGACGCACCGTTTAACAAGCGCAACTTAGGCTAGGTATGCGAATGCGCCAAATGGGAGACCGGATGACTGCTGGCGGGTTCAGTTTAGCACTGGAGAAAACCTAAGTGGTCGTGTTAACAAAATAGGGTCTGGGCGAACAACACACCACCGGCTACTTGGTATTTAGCACATCAAAGTACACCCAGGCAAAGATAATCATTTAAGGGTAATCACCATTCGGAACCATCACGGCGGACATAAACATACCAGATTAATGTTGACAAGTGACCACAATATGTCAAAGTGGGCGGCATGTTCACAATCTTTGAAACTGACAACATATGGAGCGGGTGTGACTCGTCGGTAATGCCGACTACCTCACCCCATCCATTCCAGTTTGTCATTTGGTCGGTCGGTCGTTACTTTTGTGGGTGGTAAAGCTTTTCACGTACAATAAAGTTTACGCATTTGTAATCTTTCTTGGCGCTTTTCCCCACCAATATTCCTCAACGATCTGGCATCATTGCTGCGTGAAAATGAAGCTAAGCCTAGCTGAATCTTGTGCTTAAAATGTTATATGCCCATTTCCGAGTTACCTACAATTATTTTTGTTCCTTTGATAACAATTAGTTCCTAAAAGGATTATGGATATTTTCCTTCTTGTATTGTTTACCTTGATAACCTGGACGAATTATTTTATGCAACTAAAAAGTTCTTCTAAACGCTTAAAAAGTGACTACAAGAATTAAAACACTAGTGATTTAATTGAACACACTTGCAACACACTGTGATCTACTTCCAGATAAAGATTTAAATAGTGTTTTCCCCAAAGAACTTATGGCTTGATTATCCACCCCCAAGGAAACAACGATTCGTCTGCCATTTTCCTCGTCCTATAAGGTACTCAAAAAACTTGACTGCTTTGGAATCTGTTTTTAATGACTTTGTCTCAGCAGTAATTGTCCCGAAACGAATAACAATAATCATCCCCCACAGATTACGCAATCAAAATTTATTGCATATAAAACACAAAAAATAAATGATCAATTTTACTTTCAACTGAATCTGAAAGTGAAACAGGCAACAAACAAGCTACTTAAGTCATATGAGTCGTTCCCGTTTGGTTGGCAAAAAAGAAAAAAAACGAAACCGCGAAAATGTTAACGAAAACATCACGCATACAAACACATCTGCAATGAAAAGAAGCTTTGTTCTATTTTTCAGATATTTTTTGTGGGGCTTGGCCACTCATTTTGCCCAAAAAGTTTTAAATATTTAATCGACCAGAAATATTTCAAATTGAATTATGACTTTAAATTTTTTGAGCAGAATAATTTTATCATTATCTTTTCATTTAAGATCATGGACATGGATGCTATATATGGCTAAATTTGGCTAAAGCTCGCTTCATGAAAATTGATTCGGGTCAGACCAAGAACGAAAACGTTGAAAATTTTGCTAAAAAGCGAAATTAAAAAGATACAGATAGCTTTCGAAGATATTTTTCATCTTGTTTACAGCAATCAACACACCAAACCTACGCATACATATGGATATATGCTAATTATGACGCTCTTTCAATTTGTTTAGTTCATCTTTTTTACACATGCTAAAACCACAAATTCGAGCATTACACACATGTGCGAAAAAAATATGCACATATGAATGTACTTCCATTTAGAATCTCAAAGTCGCGAGTTTGTTTGGTTGGAGCTTCAATTCGTGTTGCGAAAACACTCGAAACGTGACAATTTGTAAGTTTTCGGATGAGAGTATCAAAACAAGTGTTTTTGGACACTCGCATAGTGCGGCACATATGTGGGTAAAAGGAACACATTCGAAAATTTGCGTCACACGATTCACACTAGGGAGAATGCGGGAATGAGTGGTTTGCAATGAATTGTAAACAAACTTCAATGCTATTTTATTTGCGAAAAAATAGTTTTTTTTTAATGTGGGGCTCTTCTATGGTTTGTTCAGTGGAGAACGATGGTGAGTCTTCATATAGTTCGACTAGGATTGCTCGTATCGCGTCGCGATTTGCTGCGCAAATAACGAGTCATCGATGGTGGATTCAGCTGCTCTTTTCTTAACCTTGTGAATGCTTTTTTTCTACAATTTTTGCTTGTTGTTATTAAACCAGATGTTGATTCGGAAATTTGTGGATCAATATAAAAAGTTTCCTTGAAGAGGAATCTAGAACGCCACAATCAAGATAATTCTTGTTGATTAGTGGTTGAAATCAGGAAGGATCAAAGTTAGTTGAATAAGTGCCGCATTCTTGAAAATATTCAAATTTCAAAATTATTCAAATCTCAAGTCGGTTTGAGTGTCTCTGATTGGCGGAAATATATTTTCAATTACTTTTCAACACGTCTTCTACCATCTTCTTCCTTTTCAACAGATTCTCAGCATATTCAATTGAAGTATCTTTGAGATCTACTTCTTCCGCGTTTTATTCATTCTTAACTAGCATCGCGAATAATTCGCGCATTATTATTAATTTTAATATGATTCTATGGACGACTATATAGTCTCTGCCTGTGTGTTTTTGCGGTTGGAAAACAATACGAAATTGTCTTTCACGGTTGCTTGGGTTAAGGTCGCTAATAGCCATGACCATGAGTATTCGCGTGTGCGGATCGATTCTACTAATACTAAGTAAGTATACTCGCGAACTCGTAAGATTGCCCCAACTCGCGAACATAACAATAGTTGAGTGTAATGTAAAAAGCTTTTAAGTATGGATGGATACAAGTTATGTCATCGGTGTACAACAACAAAAAAATAATTTTGCAATAATCGAACGACAGCAAAAAACGAAATGTCTTGAATAGTGTTTTCTCAAGGTTATTTTTGATGCGTATCATTGTGTTTGGAGTAATTTACAAGAGGATTGGAATTTTCGGTTTAATAGAGCTCGTGACTTTTTTGGGAAACAATTTCCTCTTAAAATTATGGTTGTCGATTTGCATTTCGGCAGTAATAGCACCTGTAATGATACTGAAAAAAAAAAATAAAAAAATTATAAAATTTCCTTTAAAAGCGCTATTTATTATTAATCTTTTTAACCAGATACCGGTATTTCGAGGACAAGTTATCCTCTTCATCAGTGGCGGTATTCTGAAGCTCTTCTTATAATCATCCGAGTATTTAAACCTTTCACATTTAATGGTAATAAACATGAATATCCTTAAGTACTACTACGAGAAATAGTACAGGAAGTCCGGGATTGGAAAAAGTTGGATGCTTGCGAATCTTTATGGATCTCGAGAGTCCCCAGTGAACAACGTTTAAATACGGATCTAGGGAACGGATACAGTGACCTAATGAAAATCATCAATTAACTAATAATTTTTTTGTAATTAAATCTCCATAATTATGTTACTTGCCTCAGCTAGCCCGTAATTACTTTACCATTTTCCTTATTCCCTGTAATAAATTTACCTTTAAGCTCTTTGTTAATTTTATACCCTTAATTGCATTATAATTGTTTGTTATTTCTCGTAGTAGTACTTAAGGATATTCATGTTTATTACCATTAAATGTGAAAGGTTTAAATACTCGGATGATTATAAGAAGAGCTTCAGAATACCGCCACTGATGAAGAGGATAACTTGTCCTCGAAATACCGGTATCTGGTTAAAAAGATTAATAATAAATAGCGCTTTTAAAGGAAATTTTATAATTTTTTTATTTTTTTTCAGTATTATGGTTGTCGTTTGTAGATTAATTAATTTTTTAACTAGGTTTATGCAAACTTAAAACAGAAGAAGGGTTGCTTCATGCTTTTCAATTTAAAAGAATGTTAAAAACGATGTTTGACTGATCTTTCGATTAATGAACATCGGTATTGAACCTTGCTAAAATATCTCATCTAGGACTATAACCCAAGAAGGTAAAGTGATCGTGAAAGGACGCGCGTACCTGCCATTAATAGGCTTCATCGTTAGACAGGAATGATGCGTTAATCAGCGCCCCGCAGTCTTGTGTCCGGGTCCTAGTCTACCCCCGTTCTGAACACTCGAAACACAACTAATGTGTGCACAAAACTACTTTCTATGCTATTCCAACCACGACCACCACGTTACAGCCAGGGTAGTCTCCTCACTGTGCAGAGGGGAAAGTAACCTGTCATGGGCTCCCCAGTATGTGGTATAAAGTAAAGCTCTTCTCAGCTTTTCATGTCGCTCTACCTGATTGTCACTGCGTACGTTGCACCCGTACCGAATTAGGTGGCCTCGCTTCAGGTTTATGACTACCTAGTTTCTGAGTATTTCTCTCAGGCTTTAGCAAATCTCCGTGCGCTTTGACAACCGTGTTTCATCTTTCATAGCATCATATACAATATGTTTTGAGTCGAGAAAAGTAGTCGCGGATTACAATGCTCTACCTCTTTTTTTTTGTATTATCAATGTTATTCGACTCTTTGCAACACGACCCAACAACTGCTAAACAGCCTTTCTCCTTCACGCCTCCAGGTCCCGCTTCTTCTTACTAAGCTTGCGTCGTTCGTCCAGTACCACTTCTCCTCATGACTCGAGGCACATCATCTTCCCTTTCTACTAGGCTTACACCGTTCGTCCAGTTCGACTTCACCCTTCGGCCATCATGCATCAACCCAACACGCCTTCACGTTCATCGTTTCCCCTCCCTACTAATCTTTGGTTGTTCGTCCAGTTCCACTTCTCTCTTCAGCCTCCACGCCTCCAGGTTTCCGCTTCCCCTCGCTACTAAGGTCACTACTCTTTCCGCACGGTTCCACTTCTCTCTTCTGGCCTCCAGGTCCATAGTCTCTTATTTCTACTAGGCTTATGCCGCTCGTCCAGTTCGACTTCACCCTTCAGCTGTCAGGAACTATCACCCAATATGCTACCAGGTTCATCGTTTTCATTTTTCACTAGGCTTACGCCGTCCGTCCAGTTCCGTTTCTCCCTTCAACCTCCAGGTCTCCGCTTCCCCTAACTACTAAGGTCAAAACTCGTTTCACTCATTTCCATTTCACCCTTCTGGCCATCATGCCTCCAGATCCATCACCTACTCTTCCTACTAGGCTTCGCCGTTCGTCGAGTTCGACATCAACCTTCAGCCGTCATGCATCACCACCTAACATATCTCCAGGTCCATCGTTTCCCCTTTCTACTAGGCTTGCGCCGTCTGTTCAATTCCACTTCTTTCTTCGCGCTTCCAGATCTTCGCTTCCCCTCGCTACTAGTTTCACTACGCCTTTCGCTTCGTTTCACTTCACCCTTCCGACCATCTGATCCCTCACACCTTCAATGCTTCAATACACCCGGTGTATCAGTACTTCAGCTCCTCAAGTACATTAGTTCTACTATATCTTCCAGCCTTCCCTCTTCCTTTCCACTGGATTGGGAGAGTCATCTTTCTGCAACACGATACTAATTTTTCTAAGAACTAAAGAACGAAATAACTTTTCACCCCTTCACAACACCACCGGTCAATGAAGTGTTTCGCCTTTTGTGCTATTACACTTAGAGCAACCAGATAGCAAGATACCAAACCACAGAATAGCACCAAAAAATAAGAGTTCAAATTCACCGGCGGTTAATGTACTCTTCTGTTGGAAACGTCTCCGACGGAGAATGCTTTTGGAATCACAGACTAACTTTTTCCATAGAGCTCTCACTGAAGCAAAAAATGTCCGTTTAAGACCTGTTTTGAAAAGTTATTATCAAGGCCTTTCATTTACTACCCATGTCGGCTACCTTCAGGGGACACTCCCTTATATTGGGAGACCCTCCTTAAGCATCTTGTACATTTTTTTTTGTAGTGAAACTTTGAAGAGGGTACCACTTAACACCTATATACAAAATTTAATGTCTTTGTAGCTTACACGGTTTGCGAGAAAAATTGTTGTGTCACACGGACGGACAGAAAATAGGCGTGATTTTAGTAGGCTTTTAAAAAATTATTTTACAAAACCCTAAAAAGGGAAGGCGTAAGGCTTTCACGGACGTGTTACTTTCTATGACCAGACCAGACCCTGAAGGTAGCCGACATGGGTAGTAAATGAAAGATCTTGATGATAACTTTTCAAAAAAGGTCTTAAACTGACATTTTTTGCTTCGAGGCGCGCACAGGGAGGAGAAATACACGAAAAATGTATGTCCCCTCCCCCTCGCGATTGGACACTATAATCTGAAAAATCTGAAAAAAAATAATGGAGGTAAGTGTTTATGAGTGCAACAACAACAAATACATCAGAAGTCGAAATTCGCTTAACTTTATTAATAATAGGATAATTGCATTTTTCCCAATAAAATCGTATGGACACTCCTGACCACAACGAAAAGTAGTCTTACAAAAAGATCTAATGCTATGTAAGTTTGATGAAAATCGAATCAGATTCACGGAAGTTATAGCCATTTGAAGTTTCTCTACGAACACCAACACACAATTTTGATACTTCATGGACTCTTCATCGAATCAGATACTGCCGTTTTCATTTGATCTTATCATTTTCAGATACGATCAATAACATAAATATTTGTGGGAAAACATTATATGAGCGTTTTTTCTTACTTAAAAATGGAGAAACAATGGATTTTCTTTTAAACGGGCACATCTCTGGCGTGTTTCTTGACTTTATTTGTTGTTGGTGACTGCATAGCGTAAGTTGAGTAAAAAAGTCTTCTGACGAGAGTGTAGGCCTGTCTACCCAACTTGTTTTTTTTGTCGTTGGAAGGTGAATGTCATTTACCCACAGAGTGAGACTCCTATGCTCGCGAGCGACTGGACTACCCACTAAACGCTTCCCCTTCCAAGCCGAGAAACCTGCCTGAAACCGTTTGACACTTTTCGGGCTCCGTGGGTTATAAGAATTCCCCTCTGACCTTCCAGCGTGCGTTATATGACATCCTTAGGGATCATATCGGAAGACGTTGTTGGATTTACATAGACGATATCATTGTCATGGGCAAAGATGAGGAGGACCATTTCCAAAATTTGGAGATAGTTCTGAATACGCTTGAAAAAGCCAATATAAAAATCCAAATAGATAAATGTGAATTCTTTAGGGAAGACGTCGAGTTTTTGGGATTTGTCATTTCGGAAAGGGGCATTCAAACTAATCCAAAAAAGGTTCGGGCTATTGCGGACTTCCCAGCTCCAAAGATGCTGCGGGAATTGAGATCATCATGTCGGGGTACTTTCGTCGGTCCATGCTCGATTACTCAAGGATGGCGAAGCCCCCTGATGTCCCTTCTAAGAGGGAAGGATAGACGAGCGTGCGGAAATCAATCGAAGAACAGGCATTATTTGCGGTTCTTCGATTGATCTAGGGGATGAAGTGACCGAGGCCTTTAACAAAATTAAGGGCAGTTTAATAACTCAGGAGGTGATCCTTTCTCATCCTGAATTCGATAAGGAGTACGGGCCAACCATCGTTGCCTCCAACTACGCCATTGGGGCAGTCTTATCCCAGCGAGATAGACCTACAAGTTTCCTATCTCGAACGCTCACCAGGATCGAAGAGTCTTATGCGGCTAAAGAGAAGGAAATGTTGTCCATAAAATGGTTTTTCAATTCATTACGAGATAAACTGTCAACATATTTACAGATCATCAGCCACTAACGTATACCTAAAATAGCAAGAGGGTGGAAGGCGATTTTAGAGGAATTCAATCACGAATTGAGGTATAAACCGGGAAGGGAGAATGTGGTAGCTGATGCCGTTTGTAGAATCCCACCTGTCATTAACGTAAATTCGCTAACCATAACAGTTCATAGAAACGAAAGCTCATTGCATGGCCTTGTCACATCAGTACTCATCCCACTGCATGCGTTTAGGACGCAAATCATTCTAACGTTTGAGGAAGAAATCAGTTATAAGTTGGATAAGCCATTCACAAACTACTTTAGGCACATGTTTAACGAACCAAATTACACCCAGGAGAAAACTGTAGGCATCTTTAAAAGATATCTAAAACCTGTCGCCAATATGATAAAAGCAGACGAGGTTGTAATGGGGATTATTCAACTGGTGTATCCATTATACTTCAGGGACTACAAAATTCTATTTACTCAAAATATGGTAATAGATGTTAGCAATGATGTTGAACAGGAGGAGTTCATTTTAAGTTATTACAGCCGAGCCCATAAGAATGCTAAAGAAGCTAAAATTCAGATTTTGGAGCATTATTACCCAAAGATGGCTGCAAAAATTCAGGCATTGGTCATGCAATGTGCAACGTGGAAGGAGAATAAGTATGAGCGACGTTTTAACACTGTGCTGAAGGAGACACCTATCCTAGAATTCCCTGGCGATATAGCCCACATAGACATCTATCATACCGAAGGGAAGTTACTTTTTACATCCTTGGATAAGTTTAGCAAGTATGCGCAGGTGCGTATTTTAAGTCAGTGGTCTGTTCAACATGAGCTGTATGAATTTTTTGACGAGTCGGAGGTCTCAACAATTATATAACTGCGGAAGCTGCAATGAGCTAGCCACATGAATCGTATGGACGAACAACGGATAACAAGAAATCATGTGGTACTGACGGTGTTCCCAACATAGTTTTCTGACATTTGCCTGAGGTTGCTATTAGGAATTATTGCATACTGTTCAACAACATGTTGAGGAATTAATACTTGTATTTCCCAAATGAGTTGAAAAAGGCCAAGGTATTTTCGAGCTTGAAGAAAGGCAAAGAATCTTCGAGCCCTAAAAACTATCGCCCAATCAACTTGCTGCCTAACATCAGCAAGGTGTTTGAAGTGATACTAAACAAAGCATTAAACGCCCACATTGAGAAATATGAGTTGATGCCGAATTGCCCATTTGGTTCTCGTGCCAGGCATTCGACCATACATGCGATAACCAAAGTAACCTCAGACATCTGTTGGAAACTAAATGATAGAGAATGTGTTGGAGCGTATCACATTGATATGGAGAAAGCCTTCGATACGGTGTGGTTAGATGTTTAGCTCAGATGGTCTGGTTACATGGATGAGTTCGGAATGACTTTCATTGTTGACAGCACATTCAAACGAATTATCACCGACTTCAAGTCCGTTAACGAAAGGCTCTGTGCGATTCGTATCAAGATCAAATTCTTTAATGTCTGCCTGGCCAACAATCGAGGAAAAAATTACAGCACCCTGGAACGCACTGTAGATGCAATGCCATCAAATGGCATAGAGGAACAACCGGAGGGCACAGCTTTCATGTGGAGACCAGCGACAACGGACAACGCCTAAAAGACTTCGCTGCTAGCACTGGCTTCACCGTAGGCTCCACAGACTTCCCACATCGAGACATCCACAAAAGGATATAGCATCCCCAGACGGTCGCACATACAACCAAATCGAACCTGTTCTCTTACAAGAATGAGTGGCCACCAGCATTCTCGACGCGCGCTCGTTCCGCGGCGCTGCTTGTTATTCAAACCACGCCATATAAGGGTCAAGCTTCGATGCTGCATCTCCAAAAACAAGGAAGATCAGCTACGCCAAGACACCAAATAAACAAATGATAGTTTAGTACATGTCAGTACTGACAAATCGCATCAACATATCCCGACCAAAGAAAAGTAAGGACGACTGGCATGACGAAGAATGCAAAAAAGCGGTTAAAAAAAGGACCAGGACCAGGAAAAAAACTAATGACCATCAACATCAAGATCCAACAGACAAACGAAAACATGACCCTACATGAAGTGAGATTGGCGTCTGCCTCTATTAAACAATTAAGAGGACGGCTTCAAACAAACAAGTTTTTGCAAAAGTGTACAAGGAATAAGCATAGGTAACCCACTTAAAATTAAAACCAAATGGCTGCACTTTTTCCAGAAGCTATTCACACTGTTCCCTACAACAACTGAAGCTGTGAGCATTCCAGAAGCAGAACAAGAGGTCCCAGTTTCACCATCAACCAGAGACGAGGTACAGACAGCAGTACGTGACCTCAGAAAACAAAAATGGCGTAGACAATACCAGCAGAACTGCTACATCGACTAATATGCAGAGTATGGTCAAAGTAGCAATTACCAGAGGATTGGCGAAAAGGTATAATATGTCCTGTAAACACAAGGGGACAGGCTAAGGTGTGAAAACTACAGAGGTATTGCTCTACTGCGCACGTTATATAAAGTTTTCTCCAGATTCATGGAAAGAAAATTAAAGCCGTACTATGAAAGTATTCTAGGAGAGTATCAGGGACGCATTCGAAGGGGACGGTCTACAATAGACCAAATATTCTCAGTTAAGCAGGTGCTGGAAATATAACATTGATGTGCACCAGCTCCTTGTAGACTTCAAGCAAGCATATGACAGTGTCGACAGAAATGCCCTGTACAAAATAATATTTGACTTTGGCGTGCAAACAAAACTAGTTCGCATAGTCAATGTCACGTCACTAAACACAGAGTCCCAGCTCAAGGTAAACGGCGAACTAACGCTCAGCTTCATAATGGAAACAGGCTTAAAACAAGGGGATGGGATTGCCTCAATGCTCTTTAATATTGCGCTGGAACACGTCATCTGGAAGAAATCAGGTCAAACCTATGATACGCTAATATTTAAGTCTACACAATGGGTATCATACTACATGGGCTGATAAGTCCCGGAATTTTCAATGAAAGCAAGCGTTTTTGGGCAGAGTTAAATTTATTCCTTAACCTGGCTGCCTTCGAGGGCGATACACTTGAATCGATGAGTGGAAAAACAGTATAACTTCAAAATTAACAGTTTTGAATTGAGTTAGGTGATATTATTTTGGTAGGTAGATCCTACTGATAAGTTAAACAAAATACAAAAATAACGCCCTGGGTACTCCTTTCTTAGGCGCCCTATTATTGCATTGAGTTGTATCCTTTTTCCACTCAATGTGTTGCTCTTCTTGCTGAAGATCGATGTGTTAGTTATATTTATCGTTCTGTTCGTTTGATAAGTCACAAAAAACACTGGTGTTTAATCTCAAGTGATTACAAAAAAACATCATTACAGTGTTCAGATGGTAGTGAATGCAGTAAAAAAAAAAGAAAATACACGAAGACGTAAATGGCATCCTAAAACATGGATGAAAACTGCTAGAAAGCTAGCTTGTCTACATGGAGGTCAATATGTCACTGATAAAAGAAAACTGTTAGACAAAAAAACGACCGGGTCAGATTGCACGTGATATTATTTTTATATAATAGAATAAAAGTAAACTATGAAAAGCTTTTGTACAGTTGCAAGAAGAAGTGCATGACTAATATGCGTCAAGCTGATAAGGAATCTATTTTGGCCAATTTTTACTACCGGAATTCTAAAGTCGACCAAGACTCATATTTGCTTGGTCTAATGAAGTGTAAGGAAATAGCCAGAAGTCGTTCAAAAGGAGCAATTAAACAAAAGAATAGGACCACGACATTTTCCTATTTTATACGAAATGGATCAAGGAGGCTTTCCGTTTGTAAAACTGATTTTTTTGAGTTTGCATTAAATAAGTAACCCGCGTCTCCATCGACTTCTGGTTTCTAGAAAGGCGACAAAAGATTTGCGTGGTGTGTTGCTTAAAGTTATCACCAAAATAAAACATCACATGGGGTCGTTTCCCAAAAACTACTATAGTTCTTAAGAAATTCACTACCTTGATGCATTTCTAAATGTTAATATCATGCTTAACTTCTCAATGGAATATACCGCAGAAAGGGATACTTTCATAGTATGGCTTTGCTTTGAGTTTTGGCAGACCCCAAGTTTATGTTTGTGTGAATGGGAGCGACTCACATCAAACCTTAAAAATCAGTGGCAATGCAAAGCAAGTTGCTGCCGCGGATCTCACGATACCCAAAAGAAGAGCCAGTAAATTTTATGCCAAGCTGAAGAAAATTGAAGCCATATGCCAAGATCAAACGATATTGGCGCTATAGTTTTTGACTACATTCAACATATGCCTCTTCCAGTGATACCTGTCCAAAATATGTTCTATTGAACGACGATTTGAGATTCACAACTTGAAAAATGATATTGGTCACTTCTACACATATCATGAAGGATAAGGTTTGAAAGGATCTTATAAAGTGTGTAACTTCATGAATGATTACATTAAAAAAATGTCACCAGAAGTACGAGAACTTCACATTTTCTCAGATGGTTTCCCGAGGCAAAATCGAAATCATGCAGAGCGTTCGGTAACGTCAAAAGAATCATAAGAAGCATGATTGTAACCAGCCGTAAATTGAACCCATTTACTGTGTCCGTTATCAAGTATACAGCCATAACGGACTTCAAAAGCTGGTGGCCGAAATATAAAAAAAGTTGCAGAGCGGTTGATAAAGGACATCGTGACATCTCAATTTCAACCTATAATCAGTTTACATATGATTATTCTTCACCATGTTTCATTCCAGTTAGCCGCTGTATCAGAGGCCCATAGCTTTTTCATCTTCAAAATATCGTGCATAATGTAGCCCGCCCCTTCTTTTGAGATGCCCACGATCTCAGCCAACTCGCCCAACTTCACTTCGCGATCATTCAAAACGATTCCATGCCCAGCTTTACTATTACCGCATTCGTAGTCTTCCAGAGTAAGATGCATCTTCGGTGCTTGTATGACCCATTTTAAATTCACTGAACCACCGATAAACTGTTGTCCTCAAAGGAGCAGATGTGGATTAACATTTCTACATCCTTTGCAATAATTGTTCAGAAGTTTTTCCTACCAAAAAAATAATGTCTGAACAAGAGGCGATATGCCTGTTCTTCCATTTTTTAGAGTTTTGTAAAATAATTTTACTAAAACCACGACCAGTTCATCCGCCCGTCCGTGTGTCACTGCAATTTTGCTTGCAAACACTAAAAGCTAGAAACATCAAATTTTGTATGTAGGTTCAACTACAAAAAAAATTATGAATGATTTAAAGGGGGTTTCTCCATACAGGGGAGTGGCCGCTAAAAAACAAATCCATCAAAGGTAGCCGATATCTAGCTTCATGATAGCTTTTCAATACAGTTCTTAAACTGGCATGTTTTGCTTCAGAAGGCGCACAGGGAGAGAGAATACAGGAAAAATATGTGTGTTATAACAACAATAACACCCGATTTTGGTATTTTATGGGCTTTCCATAGAATCGGGCACGTCAGTTTTGTTTTGACCTTAAAATTTTCAGATAAGATCGATAACACAAATATTTTTTGGAATTCATGATTTGAGTGACTTTTGTCAGTTTGCAACAAAATGGCGAGCGTTGAAAATGGAGAAACAATGGATTTTCTTTTAAACGTGCACATCTCTTTGACGTGTTTCTTGATTTGCTGACTGCGTATCGTAAGTTGAATACAAACCCCTTCTGACATGAGAGTAGGTCTGTCTTTTTCTTCTTCTTTGTAGAACTACAGCTCCTCTCGGGCCTTCGCTTAGAGATAGTTAGAGTATCTCTTTTTTTTTTCGGAAGTTGGTTTGGTCAGTACCATGCTCCCGTGTGCCTGCTCAGCTATGATATAATCTGATTAAATCAGTACATATCACCACTGAGTGAACACTCATAGTCTGTCCGAAAAATCCCCTGAACTAAATCACGTTGCTCCCAACGAGATTTGAACCTGGGACCTGCGGCTGATGCGTTCATGCTCTAACCACTAGGCCACACAGACTACTACTGTCTGTCTACTCAACTCGTTTTTTTTTTTTTTACGAAGGCGAAAGTAGCGTCACTCTAACGACTGTAGCTTTAAATGAATGTACGAATTGTCATGAAATTTCATACACAAACTAGTGACAGATAGACCTCTCGATATGCGTCATCATCATTTTCTAGTGTCGTTATTTATTGAAAAATCTTGGGATTTATCAGCCCATTCAGTACGTCAATATTACGGCACGTTCAATCTCAGCTAGGCCTGAGCCTAGAATCTGAAACAAACCGAAATGGACTATGAGTTAATAAATCTAAAACTAAATTCATGACTCGTGCGGGGAAGAACACTCCAGTCCGACAAAACCCGACTGAGGAGACTATAACCTTAGCAGTGTGAATAATTTTATCTATCTTGGAGTCAACCTGAATCAAGGAGACGCCAAAAAGCCGCAAACAAAGCCCTTTATTTCGTACCTCCCATATTTACAAATCACTAGTCAAACCTGTCCTGTTATATGGAAGTGAAGCATGAGCGAATTCGAAAGGGTAAACCTACGGCCCAGTGAAACAAAAAACAGCATGGAGACTACGTTACAACGATGAGTTGTATGAACTATTTAACGAACCACCTGTATTTACTTGCATAAAGTTACGCAAACTGCAATGGGCGGGCCATTTATTTATTTATTTATTTCAGAAATCATATTACACACTCGTAGTCCAATTACAAGCCAATAAATACAATATTTAAATACAAAAATACGAATTCAAAATATGGAAGAAATTTAAAAAAAAGATCACAATACGATATCAAAAATTAAGATTTATAGGTGTATTCATAAATTTGACTTTTTTTATTGAAGTTTTGAGTTCGCCAAGAGACTGTGGTAGAGGACCAAGACTTCGCTGGTTGTGCATACGAAGTAAGGGTTGTAAGGGAGAGTGGAAAAAGGTGTTAGTACGTGCATACGGAACCTGAAATTGAAGTGAGGATCTATTAGGGCGAGCAGCGTCGAATGTATTTATTTGCCTGCACACATTTTGAGGTAAAATACTATGATGAAGCTTAAACAAAAGACATTCGTTAAGGAAAGATCGTCTGGATTCGAGAGTAGGAAGGTTCAAAGTATGTAGTCGGTCATCATAAGGGGGGTAAGGAGGGTTGAATTTGAAGAATAGAGACCGTGTGAATCTGCGTTGAACTGACTCAAGAGCATCAATGTGCTTCCTGTGGTACGGGTTCCAAATTTGGGGGCAGTACTCCAAATGACTACGTACTAGTGAGAAATAAAGACACATACAGGATGTGATATGTTGGAATGACGAAGCGGATCATAAAATAAATCCAGTTAAGCGAGAGGCTTTCTTAATAATTAGAGCAATGTGGAGATCAAACTTCCGTTGACAATCGAAAAGCAAACCAAGATCCTTAAAGGAGGTTACATTGTTCAAAGGGATACCAACAAGCCTATACGTTGAGAGAAGAGGAAATTTTTTAGAGGAGAACGTCCTCTGATGGCATTTGGAAACATATAAGGGGAGATGGTTTGATTCACACCAGTCACTAAGACGCTGAAGATCGGTTTGCAGGATATCCACGTCTAACAGGGAATCAATAACTCGAAAAATCTTGAAGTCATCAGCATAAAGGAGACAGAGGGATGTGATAACAGAAGCTAGATCATTGACAAAAAGTTAAAATAGTATGGGGCCAAGTATTGAACCTTGTGGAACTCCCAAGCTCGGGTGAAAGGAAGAAGAGAAGCAAGAGTTTAAAGTGACTATATATTGACGATTCAGAACATAGGAGAGAAGCTAGGAATAGAGGCAGCTAGGGACATTGAACCCTAAAAGTTTCTCAAATAGGAGAGAGTGATCCACTGAATCAAAGGCTTTAGAGAAATCCGTAAAAATAACGTCCACTTGTTGTTGTTGATCGAGGGCAGCCTCAATATGATGGGTAAAAGAAAGTAAATTTGTCAGGGTAGGTCTGCCTCTGAAAAAACCATGCTGTTGGTCTGCTAAAGATGGAAGGACATGTGGATACAGCACATCAAAAACTATCTTTCCAAGAATTTTACTATAACAAGGAGGAAGAGAAATAGGACGATAGTTTGAGACGATATAGTGATCACCAGATTTGAAGAAAGATCTGTCAATTTTCCTTTGGGAGGGGAAAGCTCCACAGGATAAACTCAAGTTAAAAATAATTGAAAGGGGAACACAAAGCGAAGAAGGTAAGATTTCGCTAGAAAATTTGGAATACCATCAGGGCCCACACTGGTGCTGTTGTCAAGATTATTTAAGAGTTGCTCCACCTGCAAGGGGTTTGTACGAAAATTAGTAAAGGAAAAAGAGCAAGAAGATTGATTGAAGGAAGGGGAATGCTTAGCCCTGCCGAAAAAGGAAGAAAAATAAGAAGCGAAGAGTTCACAAGATTATTGAGGAGTAGACGATATCACGCCATCTAGACTAAAATTATCAGGGGCATGATGAGAGGTCCTTAAAGATTTTATGTACGACCAGAACGCACGAGTTTGATTTGATATTAACGTAGTTTCAATGTGGTTAACATATTCATGAAGTGTAAATGTGGCAATTTTTTTGGCCGCGGCACGACGCTCTTTGAATATAACGAGGTCTATTGGAAGACCACTGGATAAGAATTTTCTGCGGGCAGCATCTTTAGCTGTAATTGCAAAGGCAACATCTGAATTAAACCAAGGAGCATCTTTAGGTTATTCTTGCTGGACACACAGGAGTAAATTGCAAGATTAAGAACGAAAGAAACATATAGAGCTTATCAACACAATCTTCAATGTGGAGATTGCTGAAGAAGGAATACCAATTCACGGCATTAAGGTTAGCTTCCATGCTCGATAAATCCGCATTTAAAAAATTAAAGCGGGAAGGTGAAGAATTCTTCAAAGAACGAGAAGTTGTGATAGCAAACTCAAAAAAGAGCGGCGAATAGTGGGGATCAGGTTTGACAAAGGATGAGAGTGCCATCGACGCGGACAGTGAAGAAGGTGACAAGTTGGAAAGAACAAGATCAAGCAATTTGTTATTGGCATTAGGGAAAGCGTTGTATTGGTTGAAATAACAGAGGGAAATACAAGAAGAAAGAGCAAAAGACACGCTACCGCCAGAAACTATGGAAATATAAAATCATTCCAAACAATTGAGGGCAAATTGAAGTCATCACAGACCAATATAGGGGTAGAAGGGAAATGAGCATTAATGTAGCTCGAAAATTCTGCAAAGAAATGTTCGTAAATAATAGCAGGACTGTTACAAAGGATATACACAGATGATACGAGGAAGGAAAGAGAGTCGGATAGACAGACTAGCACAATTATACACTCAACAGGTGAAGAGTGGGAAACATGTATACCCACTAGAACGCCTCTACCGTCAGACTTACGAGTAGCATCACGGTCTCTATCTCTGCGGAAGATTAAATGGTTCGGGAGGAGCTCACTATTACTAATGTCATCTGTCAGCCATGATATTATACGGAAAAAGGATGGAAGAAATGCGAAGTTCAGTAGTCTTAGTTCTCAGGCCACGAACATTTTGGTAATACCAAGTTAAGAATGAATTACGAGGCCTAAGAGATGTTTCTTCTGGGGCGAAAGGACACAGGATGGTTCCGCTTACGAATTGGAGATAACTTTTTGACGAATACGCCAGGTGGCCAAAATTCCTTATCAAGCTAGATACTTAGGTTAGCTGGAACAGTAATTTTAAAAGACGCAATCAATCTTTTCGTCTTTCCATCAGGCGTAAGCTTGGTGCACTGGAGCAACTCAGGACTAAAGTTCAGTGTATACTTTATATGAGCGATGATGTCTTCGACTGGCGTGCTATATTCTAATCTCGAGAGAAATATTTATAGCGGGGGGATCTAGCACGCAGTGGGCGCCAGGTTTCATCGCACTAATATTTGTCGTCATATCGCGATGAGGCCCCCCGGCTGGCAGATGTTGATCCTGGTGAGCCTACATTTCTTATCATCGACTCGGTATCAGCATTACTTTGAGCTACAAATCTTGTAACAGAGGTCTCAGGCGGGCATGAAGACTTTGGGTTAGTCGCGATACCAACTAAACGTTGCGGTGTTATAGAAGCCGGCTGCGGAAGTTCATGCTGCTGCTGATTAGATGTCAATTGTAGATGTTTCGGTTGTGCTTGTTGCTGTACATGATGTTGCTTTTGAGTATCAAGTGACAGTTGCTGTTGAGGTTTCTTTGGAATGGCTCCCTTGCTGGCATCAACCACAGCACACACATCAGAACTCTTGGCAGCAGAAGTTGGCGATAGTGCAGGAGGATTGTTCTCTGGACCTTCCTTATCGTTGATGGAAGGAGTACATACTTTGCTGCGAATTTCTTGTAAAATGTTTGATTGTTCTTTTAATACTCTGAGCGTATCTGAGATTGTCACGTAGAAAGAATGGAAGAAAACCGACTACCTAAAAGAATATTGAAGAGTAGAGCACCAAACAGACGTCCAGCGAGAAGGCCAGACTCTCGATGGAAAGGTGCGATAGATACTGACAGCAAATCCTTGCTGATGATTGGAAGAGATTAATCCCTTAAAGGTCAATGCCCAGCTTGGGCTGTCGCGCCATAGATGATGAATATTGTATTCTTCATTCGACATTGAAAAATAACATATAAACGCAAAAATTAAACACTTAAGTAGTTTGAAATAAAACACTTGTGATTCATACAGACACGAAACCCCGAGCAGCTTAGTTATGGTTCAATAAACTCCTTGTGTTGCCGATGTTATTCATATGAAGAAGATGAAGGTGACTGAAAGGATTCGAAACGCGTCTGTTCACTCAAAGATGCAACGCCCGACGGCTTTTCAAGAAAAAAAACTTTCTCATTTTGTTTGAGAGTTGAAGGAAAAGAAATTAAACTTGAGGGCAAACCGCCCCTCCCTTCCATACAGTTCATATAAAATTCCAGCAAAAAATATTTCTGATTGTGTACACTGACACAAACTAAATAAATCTCCCATCACACATAAATATCTAATCAAAATACACCTACAAACATTTAACAAGCAATTTCAATTATAATGTTAATCGGTCATTAGATTATACAATCATTCGCTGACTGAAATTGATTGCATAAAAGCTTGACTGCAACTCGTTTTGTTACTTTGGCAGTGTGCATTGTCAGATGGAATAATGTAACTGGAACCAAAATAACAAAAAAATAAACTAAAAAAAATTGTTTAAGGGCAACAAAATCAAAACGAGCTCATTTTTTCGTTGTTGTTGATAAATATAGGCTAAACAAATATTTTTTCCTCTGTACGACGACGAACAACAAAAAACGAGAAAAGCTCATTTGTATATCGTTGGAAAATAATCTTATATGCATTCATTACGAAATACGACGTCGCATTATTGTGCTACAGCAGCGAAGCAGAGCAATTGTGAATTTAAACGATGATACGTGTTAAATAATAAAATCTGTTTGGTATTGATTTAATATAGTTAAATGTTGAGATGTTACGCAAGATGCGGGCAGTAGACTGCAGCCATTTCCAAGACATCATTCAGTTGTTCTCAAGTGATTTTCGCGCCTTTCATGTATCTAATTGTGGATCTGACTTCCCACAGCGCTCACTGACAATTGTTGATTTCCAATGTCAAGGACAATATTTAATTCGCAAGATGCTGGCAACCATATCTCATTGCAGATGTTGTTTGTAATCATAAAGAGAGACTAAATATTCAAATGCATGTAAGTATAGATGTAACATACGAGTATACTCGTAAACGGCAGACGTACTTTTGGTGTGGAACATCGATAAAATTAAGTTGTCTCTTAGCAATCTGTATCTGTATCTTGGATGACATCATTCCTATTGAATCTTGGTCGCTACTAATTTATGCAGATTTAAATAGAACCAGCACTGCAGGGTAGGTAGCAAGAGGCGTTACCAAATCGAGGACAATTAAGCTGTGTGAAACATCTTATTAAACTTCTGTACCTGCTCCCGGGTAAGCATGCTAACTAACTAGCCCAGAGTTAATATGAAACGTTCATTCAAATGGAAATTCAATTGAATTATTCCACCAAGGTCAATCACGCTTAATGGCGGTTCAACTTTACTACCTGTTTGCATAAAGGCCCGAATAATTCAACCAGTTGTAATATTCAAAATGCACCTTCAACATTGACGTAAATTTACTATTTCAAAAGCCTAATCAAACGGCTATTATGTAAAAAAAACCAAAGCTTTTGTGTGCTGTGTTGTTGCGTGGATCTCTCTGCAATTGGTGAAATCCAAAAGTATAACCTGCTACCGCCGCGGTTAAATAATCTGATCCACTATAGCATGTATTATATCGTTAGAGGTCTATAAATCAGCACGTACTTAAAAACGCCGATACTATACTTGATGGTAAAGCATTCAAAATGAAATACACAAAAATTTTGTTCAATTCATGGTCAGATACAACCTCGCCGCAGCAGTAACGTTAGACGCAATATATGTAGTACTCACGATTTCCCCTTCGATTGATTTGTTAGCAAATCAAGCGAATTATTTCGCTTTAGATACTATCAGAAAATCGTACAGATAAATAATGTAGTTAGCCAAGCAATAAGAAAGCAAAAGTATGGAACAAATAAGCAAAAAATACGTTCAAGGTCACTTCTAGGTAACAGCCAAGTAATTTTGGTAATAAGGAACTATTTCAAATCGAAGTAAGCATAAATAGTAACAATTTTGTTCATTGAGTCGCTGATTCAATTGTTTTTCCAATGACTAGACGCATACTCAGCGCACGTGGTTTGATTGAAACGTGATTTCAATTGCATGGCTTTTAATCAGAAAGAGATTATTGCATTCAACCATGACCATTCTAACAAGCGTCAACTTACTCGTACGTTCGTTCTCAACTAAATAAACTTCTACGTGTTTTCCTTCCAGATACCGTTTACGTAAATAAGAATGCGTTTAAGTTGCAATGCAGCAATCTTGACAGTCTTTGAATACTTTATAGCTTTGAACTTGAAGTGCTTACACATGAGAAAGGTTGTTTTTGCATTTTCCTTTTGTTATATATATATATAATAAGTTGAGTAGGCAGGAGAGTGCTCCTCCCAGATAAGCTTTGTCCTAAGGTTCAGATTAACTTTCCAGATGCCATGAATCAATGTCTTGAATTATGAATCCGTTGAACATACAATACTGTAGGAAAATAAGCTAACGGAAAAATGAAATGGGCACCAGTAAATAAAACACTTAGTTATGTCTCAGTCTGTTTATTAGAACCGCGCGCGCCGACGGCCAGATCGAGACTCCCGATTCCCGTGTTGCGGTCGACCGCTCACCACTATATATCTCTTTCTTTCCTACACTCGGCCTTTCTAACGGCTGCATCGTCCCCGATACCTACTTCCTCCTTGGACGACGAATCCTCGAATGAAGTCTCAACGGTCATGCCTGCATGTTGACATTCTGGATATGGCTTCATGTGATCAGCTGACGTCGTAGTCTCCCTGGGTCCTATGTGGTCACCGATTTTTTCAACTCCGTACCGTTCATTAGGCTTTACTGTCACTACCCGATAAGGGCCCAAAAACTTCCTCTGGACCTCCTCCAAACTGAGTCCTTTTAAAAGCTACGATATCGCCGACATCATACGGGCTTGCGGCTTTACGCCGTCGATTGAACGTTTTGCGATTTTCTTCTTGAACTTTCTTCATGTTGTGCATAGCTCTGCTTCTCAGTTCCGATCGTTCCTTCTGAAAGATTCCTACGATTTCAGCTTCAATTATTTCACGCAGCTTCAAGTCGTCTTTCGCACGTATAGCTGTTCCAATCAGTATCTCGAATGGTGAAATTCCAATACTACGATTAAACAAAGAATTAATGCTCTGTTGGACTTTGCCAACGAACTTAAACCACTCTGCTGGATTTTCTATAGACAGCTTCGTCAACACTGGGATAATCACTCGGTTTAGCCTCTCTACTTGACCATTACCACGTGGCACACCCATCGCAATGGGAATGTATTCTATTCCCTCGTCTCTGAAATATTCGGCGAAAGCATTCGAAGTGAATGCGGTCCCTCGGTCTGAAACAATTCTACGTTGGTTTCTGAAAACAGTGGCTTGTTTCGGCAACAGCGATATAACTTCCTCCGTTGTCGTTGACTTCGTTGGATACAGCCACACAAACTTGGTGGATGCATCCGTAACATCGAATATGTGTTTGAAACATTTCCTGGTCGACGGCATCGGTTCAAGATGATCAACATGATAGGTATCTAGTGGCCCACCACCTTTGTCAATCGGATGTAACAAGCCCTCCAGCTTTCCGTGTTTCTTCTCGGCTAATATACAGACCACGCATGTATCGATGAATTTCCTTATGCGGGCTTGCATGAGCGGGAACTAAAATTCCTGTTGAAGAACATATTCGGCTTTCTTCGCGCCGAAATAACCACGTTCGTGCGCACTTCTTGTAACGTCGTACTGCATTGCCTTGGGTACAACCACTAGAAGATCTCCTCGTTCTTCGCGGTAAAGAATTCCTTGTCGCAGTTCGAAGTCCTTTTGTTTCTCGTCGTTTATATCTTGAATGATTTTTTGTAGTTCGCTATCGTTCTTCTCGGCTCGGTGCACTCGTTCGATTAATGCGTCAACTCTCTTCTCGATAAGATACAATATACTGATGCCGGATATCGGCTTAAAGCATCCACGTGCTTCATAGCCCTGCCAGGTCGATGAAAGTTATAGCTAAATTCGTCGATTAACAACGCCCAACGTGCCACTCTTAAGGACGTCTCCTTTTTTGCCATGGCGTCGTCTTCCAACTCGCGTAGTAAACTGGATGTAACTTTCCATCTTCATAGTATCTCTGCAAAAGTATGGCCCCGAGTCCTTGCTTAGACGCGTCCGTATGTAATTCTGTTTCGGATCTAACTCGATAAAACTTGAGAAGGGGACCATGTGCGAGTATGTCCTTTTGCTGCTGAAACGCTTTAGCCTGGTCTTCTCCGAATTCAAACTTTATTCCGTCTTTTAACAGATTAGAGAGACGACGAGCTATAGTCGAAAACCCTTTGATAAAATTACAGAAATAGCTGGTCAGCCCTAAAAAACTTTGTACGTCCTTCGCTGTTTTTGGTCGTTTGAACTCTGCAACAGCCATCGTTTTTTCCTTTCCTGGCATAATAGTGCCGTTTTCGACAATGTATCCTAAGTACTTCACTCTCTTTTCCAGGAACATACACTTTCCCCAGTTAAGCGTTACTTTGTGTTCAGTTGCGACCTTAAACACTTTTTAAAGTTTCTCTAAACCATCTCGTTCATCTTTGGCCGGTATTATCAAATCATCTAAATAAGACAATACGGTTCCATCCGCCAACAGGTCTCTAAATACTGCTTTGATGTGTCGTTGAAAAGCTGCCGGTGAGTTGCAGAAACCAAAAGGAACGCGCAAGAATTGAACTGCCCATCCGGTGTAACGAACGCCGTATACTTTATGCTGTTCTTTTCAACTGGCACATGACAGAATCCATTTTCTAAATCCAGAGTAGTGAATACGGTGGCGTCCTGCAATCTATACAGCTGGTCCTCGATCAAAGGCAACGGAAAACGGTCCCTTATCATCTTCTTGCTTAGTAGACGATAGTCTACACACATTCTAATCTTTCCATTTTTTTCGTTGCTAGTACTATTGGGCTAGAATATTCCGACGAACTAGGTCTCACCACGCCCTTTTCAATCAAATCATTAACTAGATCGCTCACGATATCGCGCTGCTTCGCCGACAAACGTCTTGGATTTTGTTATATTGGAATATCGTCCTTTAGGATAAGTCTCATTTCCACACTGGTATTCTTTGTCGGTCGCGGTTTGTAGCTTTCAATCAAATCTCTAAATGTACAACCTAAAGTTCGGTCTTTAATGCGCGGCAACTGCATACTGGGCCCTTCAACGACGTTTATGCGCATAATCTCCTTCACTGCGTCTTGGAAGTTGTTCTTTGCTTCGTGCTTATCCGTATGAGATTCAGCGTTGAACGCTACCAATAGCATTGCCATTTCTTAGACGTACTTCAACGGAGTTTGTCAGCTCTGCTCCGAGCAAAATATCGCATCCCAGATAATCGTCCGGAACAACGTACATCTGCAAAACAAAATTAAATCCATCCACACAGACCGGTGCAGTGAAGCTACCAAGTGTTCTCAAACCAACTGAACCTATGCCGTCGAAGAGTACTGTCGACGCCTTCAAAGCAGGTGCATCCAGACTTTCGTAGGTACTGCTCGTCATTAAGTGAAGATCACTGCCAGAGTCGAACATAGCTTTAATATCCTTTCCGCGCACCTTCACTATTTTGTACGCTTTCCTGTCCGTTGTATTTAATGCATTACAGTGTTTTCTATCTGCCTCCCGTTCAATTACTTGTTGTGCTCCTTGACATTGTGCTTTAGTGAGTCTACACTTGTTGCATCGAAAACACTTCAACCCCTTCAACTTATTCGGACACTCTCGGCTCAATTGTGTTTTATCCCCGCAGTTGTAACATCTCTTCAACACTATACCGCTTGGACGTTTTTCACCACCAGCATTTTCGTTCGATTTCGTCGAGCCTTTCCGATCTTGCAAGGATATTTCCTCAAACGCAAATAGTAAAGCGGGCATTGACCCAAAACCTTGTAAACGAGCCACGTTACGCAATTGTAAATTTTCATGTACGCAGTCACAGAATATCTCATTTTTTTCCAAATCCGATCTTAGAATTGCCGTCGCATTATAATTATATTTGTTCGGCGATAAAACATCTACATCAATTCCCGTAAAAGTTCGTCAGGGGACAACGCAATATACTCCGACTTGGAGTGAAACCACTCCATTGCTTTCCCCTTAAGCCGTGTTGCTATCAATATTTTCGTCGTATCATCGTCAAGTTTATACGCGCGTCACAAAAACAAAACCTGCTTCTCCCATGTTTCGTAGATATCCGTCTTTCCATCGAAAACATTCAGAAGGTCTGCTAGAGTCGCAACATTTATCTTGGATGAAGTGTACACCACCGAACTCGAGCGCACTACCCGCGAGTGTTCTATGTCAGCTTGCACGTCTGCATTGTTCTCAGTACGGCTACCACTGTCGCCACTAAGACTATCACCAACTGATTGGCTTCGCCGTAACATCTCTACATCTACGCGCTAAGACGAGTTTCCGTTCGGCTAACTCTTTCTCGCGCTTATATAAAACGATGTCGCGCTCACGGACAGTCTCCGCCACTAACACACTTGCATTAATGCCATCCTCCTCGCCTAACGCACCGGTCGCTGAATTGTTTTCCGCCATTTCTCGAAATTCCACCATCCACTGTCCCGACGGATTTGCTGTGGCAATACGTTTCACTAATTCGGCTTAATTTCCCGATAGTCTAAAGACTTTTGCTTTTAATATTTCTTTTAACTGCGGCACCGTGAGCTTACACGCATCTTCTTCCACTTCGCTCATATTCCGTGATTTTCCAACACAGTTAGCGTCACAGTTTTTTTCTCGTCGTGTCGAACACCTGTTAATTTTCACATAAAATTCCTCAATTTCCCGGAGGAGCCCCCATGTAGAAAAATAAGCTAATTGAAAATTGAAATGGGCACCAGTAAATAAAAGCACTTAGTTATGTCTTAGTTTATACTTTATTTCTGTTTATTGTAACCACGCGCGCCGACGGCCAGATTGAGACTGTCCCGGTTCCCGTGTTGCGGTCGATTGCGTCATCTCTATAACTCTTTCTTTCCTACAATACCAAGAAATATTTTTGACAATACTCGGGCCGGTTTTGTTTAAACTATGACTTGATAAACTTCTCGGGCTTTTCAACTAAAAAATAAGTGTGATTACTTTATAGTTTCATCAACTTTCGTGGTTTTCTTCAGAATTATGGTTACATGGAGCTTACATTTCATTCATATCCCATACTTCTTCGTAGCACTACAGACCCTCTCGGGCCTTCGCTTCCTGAAATAAGCGCCTCCAACTGTCTCTGTCCATTGACTGCGTCCTCCAATTTCGTAATCCAGGCAGCGATGAACTTTCGTCGTCAATCGAGACAAACCAGCGTTTCCTCGATTTGCCCACTGACCTCCGCCCTTCATTTCTCCCAACGAATACATTTTTGGCTATCCGCTGTTCGTCTATACAATTCGCGTGGCCAGTCCACATTTTTCGCGTATAAGAGATGAAGAGAGTAGCATGTTAACCTCCTCAACGAAACAGGAATGCTCACCACAGAAAAATGCTTGGATCAGTTGTCAAAAAGAACCTTTGGCACAATACGTTGAGGGAGTACTGAAAGATAAAAACAGCAATCTGAGCCCGGAGGCGTTGGGATGGGGGTTTCGCTTTTCTAGCAATCCATCTCGCTTTCTCCCTTCACGTTAGAAAATTGATTCCTGTAACTCGTAAACGCCTCAAGGCGTAGAAAAACGAAGCCTAGCCCAAACCAATATGTCAAACGATTCCAGGCCAGGTTCTCAGGTTGACAGGGAAGGTTTTAAATGGGTAGTTCAGAAGCCTTACGTGTCAGGGACTCCTATACTCAGTGCATAAATTCCGCCTTCCGGCAAAAAAAAACGGCTAAGTGTAAAAGAAGAATTGTTCCATTTTGTATTTTCAACAATACACACTTCTTTCTAGGTTACTCTGTATTTAGGATATAATGAAGAACACTTTAAAAATATTTATAAAATTAATTTATACTCACTTGAGAAGGTATCCGAAATTCATGCTTACTCTTTTTATCCACAATGATCGAGCCTACAAAAAGAAGTGAAAGCGAGTTTAAAATTTAATTGGATAATTTTTTTTATTTTAAATAAAAACTTTATTTTTATTTTATGATGCTATTAATATATTTTCTTTCTTTGCAGGTAAGTCTTTGGATTTAAAAAATGTGAAAACCGAGTGAGTAAAACAAGAACATACATTTGTTTTTCAATATCTTAAAAGTTCTACCTAGAATGGTTTTCGGAATTTTGGCGCATTTGTGCATGTACTTATGCTTTAATTTCTAAATCTACATGATGTGGGAAATATTTACTTCAAAAGAGAAAAAGAAGTAGATTTTAAATATTGTAGCTGAAGTTGAGAACTCCAACGTAAAGACCGCCAAAAAATTTCAAAAAACAACAAAAGCGGCAAAAATTACAAACGGACCTCCAAAAAAACCACAATATGTTCGGGCTTGTCCAAAAAGCAAAGTAACTTGATTACTTCAACAATGAATTGTAAATAAGAAGTATTTTATTAAATCAAGGGAAACTCGCACGTCTAATCGAAAAGCTTCTTTAAGTTGTAGTAACAGCTCTTGCCTCTTGGATACTTGTCTCGGAGTGTTCCACTTTAACTAAACCTCGTGAGCGAGCGAGTGAGATCAAACACGTTTCACGTTTCTTCCTTTATTAATCTAATATATGAAGAATTTACATTTTATAATAATTGGATTTCTTACTCGTTAATGGGACCGCTAGCGGTGAAGGTCCTTAGCCCCACAAATCATTCAGGACTTGCTCAAACCAGCATCAGCTAACCCAAAACGTTACTAAGGGATGAAGCTCATTGTATTATATTGTAGGTGTAATGAATCTTAAATCTTCTTGTATGGGGTCTCCGGATGCGTGCCCCATCCGCTTGTATACATATCCCTCCGTTACCGGCAGATCTGGCAGCTGGCTCTGGATAGTGTGCATCAGCTAGGGGTACGAGTAGCCAGTCGATTTGAAGGCGGTGTGGTCCAGGTCGATCAATAGAGAGCTGTCGTCCTCCTGGGCATACTCGGCTCCTTTCGGGACGAACATCCTCGATCAGGTATCCGGTACTGCATGTTGGCTTCCTTTCCGACGTCGAATCGTAAAGTCAAATGCCTGCAAGTTCAAGGCCCATCTTGCCAAGCGGCCATGAAGGTCAGTTTGACATATCAGCCATTTCAGGGACGCATGATCCGTAAAGATTTCAAAGGGGTGTCCTTCGACATATGCGCAAAAACGCTTTACAGCCAACACCATCGCCAGACATTCCTGCTCATAGTGTAGTTCCGCTGGGCCGGTTTTAACTTGTGGGACATGAAGGCTATAGGCATTTACTCGCCGTCTTGCGTAACCTGGACTAAGACTGCTCCCACTCCATGTTGATTTTCATCACATTGGATTGAGAACGGTTTGTTGAAGTTTGGGCTATGTTGTACAGGAGCTGTTGTCCGGCCCTTCTATAGCTCTTCAAAGGCCCGCAAGCCGCGCTCTTCTCGGATAAATTTTCGTCCCTTGTGCAGCATGTCCGTCAAGGATGTGGTGATGGTCGCATAGTCACGTACGAATCATTGGTACCAACCGCATAAACCTTCAAATCGATCGCCTTTGTCTTATCCGGTTCGGTTTTGATGTTCCCGTGGCCAATGATGTGACCCTAGTACATAACCTTCGTCATTACGAACTGACTCTTCTGGAAGTTGATGTATAACCTTGCGTCCCGACCACTTCCTGAAGCAGGACGATATATTCGTCAAAGGTCTCGATTATTAGGAATGTCATCCAGGTATAGACTTGGTGTCGTAGGTGCGGTGGTATTATTTTATCCATAAGGCGTGTCATTGTCTGTGGTCCATTACACAGTTCAGAAGGCATGATCACAAATTGATACAATGGGCGATCTGGGACCGTGAAGGCTGTCTGCTCCTTGGAACTAGGATTTAAAGGGATCTGCCAGAAAGCGTCTTTGAGATATAAGTTGGTAATAAAGTGTGCTTGAGGTAATCGACTTAAGATACCATCAATCAATGGCGGGGGTATGCGTCTTTAACAGTGACGGCATTTAAGCATCTAGTATCTAAACGTAGTCGGATCTTATTCGGCTTAACCACTAAGGTGACTGGTGACGCCCATGCATTTTACAATTCTTCAATCATGCCTAGTGCCAACATTCGATCGACTTCGGCGAGGTATGGCAAAATATCTCTGGTTGATGGGTCTAGCGTCCCCCGCATCTATGGTGTGAGACACCAAGGTTGTCCGTCCGAAACCTTCCTTCTCATGCAAAGGACCAAGCGCTATAGCCGCGTGTAATCGGAACTGTTGATTGGCATCCAGTGCATGTCGAAATGAGTGAGAATTTAGTGTCACATCACTAACGGTGGCGACAGAGTCAAGTGTAGTACTGGAAAATAATGCCGGGGCCAAGTTAAATCGTCCGACGAAGTCAACCCCTAAGTATAGATTCTGGGTCAGTCGGGGTATAATGTAAAAATCCGGGGACTTGGTCGCACCTTTAAAGATGGCATCTGTCGTGAGTTTCCCTACTATGGAGTAACGAGTGCCATCCGCTTTGCTTACCCAAGTAGTTAAGTTCTGTATTTGATCCGCATGGTTTTTCAGGGCTTCTCTTTTTCATCGGCTTCTATGCAGCTGACGCTGGCTCCAGTATCTATTAAAGCTACCATCCGATTTCGCAAGATCTGTACTGACGCGTAGGAGGTGAACATCGTCTTTCAATAATACGTCTAGCTTGATCACACGCAACATCTTCCTAGACTGCCTCACCTTTTTCCAGACGCTCCACATCCGACAGTTGGCTCGCTTTCTGCTCGGAGAAGTGATAGAAGCAATCTTCTCATTGAAAATGCATCGACGAGCAGCTAGATACTCTCGCAGTCTAACATGAAAGGTCTTAACATGCCAAGGATCACTCGATTCATAACCATTTCCTTGGGGGAACTTCGAGAGAACTGTGTTTGGCGGTGCGAATCAGAAAGGTTGGGGTCGTATCTGTCGATTGGTTGTCCGTCGCAACGCGGGTGTTCGCGGCACTCGTTGGCAAGTTTTTTCGCAGCAGTCTACACAATTCGGGGCGTAAGTGTCCGCCTTCTCGCAGCGGTAACAGAAGACCAAGGCTGGGCTGGGCATGCGGAAAATCGGTGTCCCGGTTGCCGGTAGTTCTAACAAACCATGGAGCTTGCAACTACTCGTACCTTTACGAAAGGTGAGTTAGTTTCTCGTTCAGACCCGCCATCCAGAGGGGCTCCATTTCTTGATACATTGGTCAGCTTAATGTCTACGTGACCAGCTGCTACCAATTCTGCAGTATTACTGCTTCGCTAGCTAGTTCCCGCAATGCCGTTCATCTAGTCGTTCTTGCCTGTGAGCATGGAGGCGTAATGCTTGTACGGTTTGTATTGGCACATGAAGAAGATGTTTTAACGCTCCCAACGCAAGTTCTCCCTGATGGTTTCCACCAGTTCTTCCTCGACCGTAGGTGTTCGTGGCTGAGTCGTTAGACGTAGTAAACTGGTATAAAATTGTTCGAACGTTTCATGAGAGTGTTTCAGTGAGGCCGTCGTGGAAGTACTTGCGAAAAGCAGCACATAATGAATTCCAATCGGAGCGTGCTATGGATTCTTTAAAACTCGTGTACCGTTCGGTGGCATCCCCACTGAATAAAAGGTGCGCGAGTCGTGGAAAAGCCGAGAAATCTCCTCCTATGGTACTGGCTACTAATGACTGTACTCTGAACAAGAACCTGTCCACCGGTGAAGCTGAGACGCCAACTCGCCATAATGCGTGGTGTCGGATCTCGTGCTTGCGTTACGTAGGTCGCTGAGCGGTTAGCTTCATTTTTCAGTCCGCCGTACGGAACAGAGGCTTGAGTTGTCGTTTTCGGTGGGGGTGTAGTGCTGAACCGTGGTCTGTTCTCTGGGGCTCGGGGGTCCACACCTGAGCTCATTAGAGGGAGGTTCCAGTCATCCACCGGGCTAGATGTGGGAATAGTTGCATTTGGATTCAGTTCCCAGGTCGGTTGAGTTCTTGCGCGACTGGTGAGCTGGTTGTTCTTCAGGTCCTAGAACTCTTTCTTCATTAGTCCCATCCTGTCGGTCAGCCCTTGTAATAAAGACAGAATCGCGATGTGTAGAGTCCTTCCGCAAAGGCAGGGGCCCCTTTTTTTCTCGAGAGTCCAAGCAGATAGGAGAAACTCATCTGGCCGACAGTTCTCATCAAGAAAATAGAAGGTCCTTACAGGTTTTATCTCGGGATAACACATCGGAAAGACTCTTTCGCGAAAGAGAAAAAAAATAAAACAAAAGGGAGTGGCAACTTCAACTCACGTGAAGTGACTGAAGCTGTATCTCACACAACTCCACTACTCCTGTCCATGGGACTCTAGTACCGAGGTACCTTACATCCTCCGTAAAGGACCAAAACGTCGAAAGGCGCAAATATTTTCCTTTAAGGACGTTTGGGCGTTTTCACTAAAAATTGAATACTTTCGCCCTGTTTAGAGTGAAACTCCGCTTCGAACGAGATTTGGCCCATTGATTGATGAAGTCCTAGTACCAAAAGATTTAAAATAATCCAAAATCAACTGCATGCATTCAAAATGGCGGCCCCCAAAGGTCAAAGGGTAAGCGCAATTCGCTATTTTAGTAGCAACTGAAATAATGAATAGTTTGGATGGAAACGTTTTAAATGACTTAGCTTGGAAGTACGATTTATAAAACAGACCATTTTAAGGATATTGTAAAATATTTTTACAATGCTTTAAAAAAGTATAAAACCGCGACTTGTCTGTCTTGTCCGTCCATTTGTTCGTGCGTTACTACAAGTTTTCTCACAAACCACATGAGCTAGAATGAGGAAATTTTCTAGGTAGGTCAAAAGTGGTGTCTCTCGAAATTTGCAGTGCTAGAAAATATTTTTAGGTGTTTAAGGGGGGTCTCCCCATACAGGAGGGTGTCTTAAAAAAATTTTAATTTCTGTAGCCCTCTAGCAGCCAAATTATTTCAAAAGATTCCGATGAAACTTGAAATTATAAGTTATTAAGGCAAGGTAATTTTACCTGCAAAAAATTATGCAAATCGGATGACGAATAAAGAAGTCGAAAATTTACAGCTTAATATTTTTAGCAGCCGTTTTCAGTAAAAATTCAAAATGACGGCCCCTGATGGTTCAGAAAAGAATTGAAAATCTATATATTAATGGCAACGCAAATGCTGATTAAGCTTTTATGGAAATCTTTTGAAAATAACTATTTGAGCTATTTAATCCGACAAGTTGTCACCTTTGTGTGGTAACCACTGTGAAATGTGTAAACAGCAACTGTGAGAAGGACGAAACCTGTATTTTTATGTTTATAACAATTTATTATCCGCCGATTTTCAATATGTGATCCATATGCGTGCAACTCAATTTAATTAGCAAAATATTTGCACCTCTATAAAGGGCCTTTAAATACGAACGTCGGCAGATTCTTTTATGTTGATAAATACCCATGTGGTGCTACAAAAATTGCAGTAAGAAGTCTAGTAGTTGGCAAGCCAAATTCTTTTTCAAAACCTTACACGCTACATGCGAGAAATTTCCCTTTCCAGCTGGTGCTACCAACGGGGATTTTTTTTTTGTCATTAAATGTAAAAGGTTTAAATACTCGGATGATTGTAAGAAGAATTTCGGAATACCGCCCCTGACTAAGAAGATAACTTATCTTCGAAATACCTGCATCTGGATAATAAATTTAACAATAAATAGCATTTAAATCAAGGAAATATGCTTTTCTAGCAACTCCTCTTCCTCTCTCCCCTCCCGCTAGAGTAGGGATCCCCCAACTTGAAGGCGCCCTACGGCGTAGCACAGCGAGGCTAAGCCCAAAAAAATGTGTCAAACGGTTCCAGGATATGTTCTCAGGTTGACAGGGGAGATGCTTAGTGGGTGGTCGAGACGTTTTGTGCGTCTGGCAGCCCCAGACTCAGGACATAAATAGCCTTCAGCTTCCAACTGCAGAAAAACGTGTAGCAGGTAAGAGACATGCTGTTATTTCCCTCACAGTGTAGGAAAATCAAATTCCAAAATTTTTCCTACGTCTGGAAAACTCGATATTAGTCATATAGTATAATCGTCTGGTGCACCATAGATTGATTCAAGAGGATATGTTCTGTCGGGGATATACCCTAGTCAGGCCGTCCACGAGTGGTGAGAGCTAAAAATGCCATCCGCACGGTTGCCGCTCGCATTCGAAGTAATCCTCTTCGTATGCAGAAAGTTGTAGCTAGAGAGATGGGTATTTCTCCCTGATCAATGCCACGACTAATAAAATCCAGGTGGGTACTTAGCAAAGAATGACTGGACAAGGGCTTACTACGCCACTGAAAACTATCAGGGCTGAAAGAGCAAAGGAATAACCTTCAGCGAAATATTTTGTTTTTTGCTGAAAAAAAAAGGTTTACTATTGAAGAGAAGTTCAACCGCCAAAACGACAGAACGGATACTCACAACTCCATAGAAATTTATTGTGGAAGAGTTGAAAAAGGAGGTCATTATCCCAGTTCAGTAATGCTTTGGTATGGAGCCAGTTATAATGGCACTACAAAACTTAATTTTTGTCAATAAGTGATCAATACTCGGGCGATAAATTATAGATGACACCGTTGAGCATGTGGTCAAACCCCTCAGCGGTACACTCTTTAAAGAACAGCACTGGATTTCTCAGCAAGACTCCTGGAGCTGAGTCTGTAAGGCACGAACAACACGGAATTTGTTGGAAAAAAATGTTCCACAGTTTATCAAGGCTTCAGACTGGCCCCCGGATAGCCCCGATATCAATCCTCTCGTTACCGAGTATGGTCAGAACTTGAGATGATGGCCTAAAGAAGGCACACTGCACTTTGAAAAGCCTATAATCCGCTCTTATTGAGCCTGTCAACCGTTTCTCAGAAGAAGTGCTGTGTGCTGCAATTGATAATTAGCCTGAGTCTTGAAGCTTATGTTAAAGCAAAAGATGGCCACTTCGAATGAGTTGTGTATAATTTTAGTCTTAATTGATCAATACAATTTATAGACAAAAGTTTTTACCCATTTTCTCAATTTGGCCGGACTAGGCATATTGTTGTATTTCAAAATGTTTAAAGAGCCTTATGTTTTTTATTTTCTACTTTTTCAGTTTTTACCGACTAATCACCAAGGCCACATAGTTAGCTTCCCAGACTGGTCGGCGACAAGTCGGCCCATCTCTAGTACGATTTTTAGAGATTACTCGAGTATCCACTTAAACGAGTGTCAGATGCTAGCCATAAGTGTCATACTATATATCTAAGATTCCTGCTTTATTTTGTTGCTTAGCAGACTTTTGTCGTTTCTGAGCTGTCTGATGCTGCATGGGATCGATTAATTAGGCTTAAAAAACAGCCACCGGTAATCTCCAGGCATTCACACAAAATTTTATAGGGATATCCCAATGTTTGCCTTATTTTTGGTACAGCTGCCAAAATTTCTATATATATTGAAGAACTAAAGTTGGATTAATAGATGAAGTCTTTTGCATACTTAAGTTATCATTAGCCTTTTTTAAGGGGTTCTGTAAAGTAATTTTACAAAACCCTAATACAATCGTTACCTGTCTGTCCGTCCATCTGTGTATCACAGCAAGTTTTCTCACGAATTACATAAGCTAGGAACATGAAACTTGGTAAGTAGATGTAAAATGGCGCCCTCTCCAAACTTCCAGTATAAAAAATTAATGGGTTTTTAAGGAGGGGTGACCCTTAACAAATCTTCTTTACAATAGAAAGCCTATATGGGTATCAAATAAAAGGTCTTGATGAATTGAATTTTTCAAAACAGGTTAAACTTGAAAGTACATATATGCATCGAAGGGTGCAGGTTCCGGAGAAATGTACGAAAAATGTGTGCCCATCCCCTCGCTTTTAGACATCGTTGATCCAAAAATCTGAAAAAATCGTCAAAGTAGGTCTTATTGACTACAAGGCCAACAAATACATCAAACGCCAAAAATCGATCAACTTTGTTAATAATAATACATTTTATGAAGTTTATGGTTTTGCCCATAAAAACGACACGGAACCGTTAAATTTGGCTTGATTTTTTAGCAATATATGTATGTTACATGCCCTGAAAATTTCACAACGATCGAGACATAAGTTACTAAGTTACAACCGATTGAAAATTAAACAACATACTGGTGAGGGATACTGTTTGTAAAGGATCTAGACAGTACAGATATGTAGGAATTTTGGTGGTTTTTTTTAGAAATGGTTTGCAGCATTGATATGTTATCATGACTACTTAAACAACGGAGTTAACACATTGAAAACGATAAATTGCAGCGAATTGAAAAATTTTGTTTTTTGAACTCAATTTATGGCATCTGTATTGTGCAAGTTTTGATATTCACCCGACGTTTGAATTACTAATTGGTTTACGAAACCCTTCTGACACGAGCGTTCTCCTGCTACTTCGATGGGTTGACATCTAATAACTGCTTTACAATTTAGAAGAACGCCTCTACACTCTTATGAAACAATCTAGTAATAATATGCTAAATACCTTCTAGAGACCAAAACAGTTTCAAGTTCTGCATAGCTTGCGACTTCCGCGTAATAATTAACTTAAGAAATAAATTCCAAAAACATGTTTGATTTTTGGAGAAAAAAACGAATCTAGTGCAAGCCTGAAGCAAGTGCCAATAATTAATATATTCCATAAAACTCACCAAAAATTTATTACTAAATTGACATTTCCAACAAGAAATGCATAAAACTAAGATGAAAATCACGTTAGAAAAAATAAAACATTTGCATATCCATCTCAAAAAAGATTGAATATTTTAAACGCAACCATCTTTCAAGGCAATTTCATAAAAACGATATTTTTACAACCTGTAACGCAGCAACACTATACAAGTCGAGTTTAACTATCAAATGAAACTTGTTTGGGTAACCACAAATTTTGGTATGCAAAATTACAAAATGGTAATGTATGGTGCGGTTGCAAAGGAGAAGAAAATGAATAAGAAGAAAGAAAAAACCAATCCAAGAAGGGGGAATGGTTAAATTTGCTGCAAGTGTAGTTGATGAAATCAAGTAAATAAATAAACAAAAAACAAGAGGAATGGATAAAATTTATTAATAAATTCAAATCAAATCAAGCTAAACATATTGGAACTGGATTCCTAGGCAGGTACAGATATTTTATTTAAATTCATCTGACGATTATATATTTTAATAGTTCCGGCTAAGATTGAGCGCTGCAAATCATTGGAATAATATGCATTTGCGAAATATATGGGTAATAGTATGATTAAAAAATTGTCAAAGAGCTAGTTCATGATATGCTCGTAAATAAGAATAATTTTTTTTACATTACCCTTCACCGGTCGTGCTCAAGGTGGGAACTGCTAATATCCGTAAAATGAGGAATTTTCAACTATTCATACGAGTTTGTTATTAATTTTTTATTTAAATTAATGTATTCCAATATTTTTGCGGAGTTTTATAAATTAAAATTTTTAAAAAAATTGAAAATCGAAGATATCAGAGTGGTTAACCATGAAGGTAACCCCACTCTAAGTATTTGTACTACACAAAGAGGAGAAAAAAGTGTTTGCTTTAAATCTCTGACAGAATAGTCTTGAACATTATTTTATGTACGGTATATTCGATTGATCGCTCGGTTGGACGATTATGAAGATCGAAAAAAAACAAAAAGTGCACATTGCTCTTTTTTCTGACAATCCATTTACATTATAAGTTTGCATAATCTGAATGGTTATACTATGTTCGTATTTATGGATCAACTCATGAAATGTCCAAACAAAAATAACAAAATATTTGACATATAGCCTTACATCTCTGTCAAAGCAGGGAAATTTCTATTGACGCCCTTTAATCTGGTTTTATCAAAAATTGTTCACAATGCCCTATTTAGATTGGTACCTGTTTGTCTACATGTTTGCCCTTGTGTCACAGCATATTTTCTCAGGAACTACTATAGCTGAAATAATCAGACTTGTGAAAAGCGTTGAAGAAATGGTCTAGTTTTTTTTTAATCAAAATCAAAAACCCTCGACATACAAAACTGTCGCATCGTAGAGCCTTCCTCGGGATCAGCAGCAATTGGATCGCGATTAACCTGCAATTTCTCCTCAATTGCCACAGTAGTAAGAGAATACCGCTACCATCAATAGTTGTAGCAGTTCCCTTCCTTCACAAGTATCAATCGCAAATCGCTCGAGAACAACCAGGTAGTCAAACATCATATTACTTCGGACACTCCAGTAATCAGCAAAGCTCGAAGACTGTCCGTCGAAAAACTCGCCGTTGCCCAAGCAGCATTTTCTTATTATTCGAGATGAAGCATTTCCGTCCGTCAGGCAGCCCCCTGAGCCTGTCCTCTGCTCCTAGCTCCTAAAAAAGAACAGTTCCTGGCGTCCTCGTAGTTATTACCGTCGGCTCAATGCGGTCACTCACCTACCGTAACCCGATGACGAATATTGAAGATGAATTGGTCTTCATCGCAGGAGAGTGTTCAGTAAATTAAACTTGTTGCGGGCGCTCCATCAGTTCCATGTTTGAGAAAGCGACCCAAAACAGCAGTAATCTCTATCTTCGGGCTGTTCGAGTTTATAGTTATGGTCTTTGGCCTCAGCAACGCCGCTCTACGTCGACTTAGCTTTACGGGGGTTGTACTTTTGTATAGCCTACAGCAACGACATCCTCGTATTCTCCAAAACAGAGGAACAACACTTCAACCATATTCGTTCTCTGCTCGAGCAGTTGAGTAAGTTCAACATAGTAATAAACGTGGCCAAGTGTACCTTTGAGGCCGCCGAAGTCGAGTTCTTGGCGCACAAGGTCTCAAAGTATGGCCTATCTCCGTCTACCTCTAAAGTAGAAACATTCCTAGATTACCGCCTGCCGGTTACATTTGTCGACCGTAGACAATTCATCGGAGCTCTCAACTACTACCGAAAATTCATCCCTAAAGTCACAGACCTTCCGTCTCGACTCCACGGTATCCTCCCGAGTCAAAACAAGAAAAGCGACAACTTGAAGTTCAAGTTAGAAGCATTCAACGGCTGAAATAGTCTGGGTAACGCGACCTTACTAAAATTTTATCAACCAGGTAGACCGCTGGCCTTTGTCAACGACGCCTCCACTGTAGCAGTTGGAACAGAGGCAGATGGACTCCGCTGGCATTTTTCCCGCGCGTTATCTCACCGGCCGGATGAGACTATTGCACGTACGACGAACTGCTGATCATATACACGAGCATGCATCGCCTCTGGCACTTCTTGGAAGGAGTAGAGTTCATTATTAAGACTGATCAATAGCCATTGACGTATTTTTTACTAGTAAAGTAGACAATTCTAAACCTCGGCACTTTCGACAGCTCAGCTTCATTCCGTAATTTTCCACACAAACCGGCTGCGCCAACGTAATAGCGGACGCACTATCCCACTTGGAGGAGTTTATGATCCCGCAATCTTTTTCGATCCAAGAGTTGCGAAAAAAGCAAGCAAGGACCATAGGATTCTAAAAAGCCACACAACTTCGCTTAACCTTAAAATAGTTACCTTAGGTGGTCTGGAATTGTATGTGATACCTCACGTCCTTCGCCTAGACTCTTAGATCCAGTCATTGCGCAACAGAGTTTCCGACGTATTTCACCGTTGTTTACACCCCAGCAGCAGCTCCATCTTACGCGCCATCAAGAATAAATTCGTTTGGCCCTTCCTGAACTGCGACGGTACTTAGTGAACCTACATCAGTTGCCAGCAATATAAAGTTTCCAGGCATGTCATAAGCTCCCTGCAAAACTTCTCAGTCCCAGACAAGTGATTTCAGCAAACACTCGTAGATCTTGACATCGTGGGTCTACTTCCTCCATCGCACGGACTCCGTTATTGCTTAACGATGATGAATCGCTTATTGAGGTGATCTGAAGCTGTCCGTCTGTCTGTCTGTTTTCCTTGCCTGCCATGTCGGGCCCGAACATGAATTTGCACCGCGGCCAACGGTATCTCCGCGACCAGCCAGCCGCGTTGTAATAATGTCTCCGTCTTGTTCGGAACCATTTCTGCTTGGTCAAGAGTGCAGTGCCCAAACCACTAGAGTCCTACCCCAGCCTCCATAAGGTCTTTCTCCACTACAACCGAATGCGTTCTGGTTCGTAACAACATGACCAGTCAGGAGCACAATTATGCGGCGCCAGAACCTAGTATCTCCAACACGGAACACAACTAATGGTTGCCCTACCTCCGTGATTTCGTGTTCGATCGCAAGGGGGGTGGACACATATTGTTTACACATTTTGCCTCACCTTAAACCCCTTGATGCACAAGACCTTTCATTCGCCCCACTCAACTACCTCTGATAAAAAAATGGTTAAGGGCCACTCCAGAATAAGGGGGGATCCCCTTGAACGCGAAACTAGTAGGTCTTAGTAAAAAAAATTTTAAAAAGCCTTAAAAAAGACGCAACAGAAAAGATCCTCCTTATTGCTAACCTTATGAGAAAGATCAATTTAAAGAGATGTTCTTTTAAATGGACGCCAGGTCTCTAAAGGACAGGATATATGTAAAAGTGGATGGTGTTTCTTGGTATTTCGTACTTTAGTACTGCGAAGCTAGCAAGCCAGTGATGAGGCCGTCTGCTACCGTTTAGTAACTCTATTCCTAGGTAACAAATTGTCTGGCTACCACGACCGAAATTTCTGGGGTGCTATTTGCCCGGTATCCCAATCCCTCGTAGAGCGCAGACAACTTTATCACGACGGAAATAAGAATTCCCTTGAAAAAGCCCTTGTGCATTTCTACAAATCGTATCACCCAGGTGAGAGTTATTGGAGGGGTGATACCTATCGCCCTCCTTGCCAGAGAGCGCCGCGCTATTTACCTGCGCCGAAACGAGGATGCGAGGGAGATGGCTGTCCGCGAGGAGAGACAGCGCTCGCTCAACAATTGGCAGCAGTCTTTGGTGAATTGCACGAAAGGAAGATGGACTGCGCGCCTCATCCCGGATGTAAAACCGTGGTTGAATCGAAGGCTTGGTGAGACTGACTTCTATCTGACCCAGCTTTTAAGCGGGCGTGGGTGTTTTTAGTCTTACCTGCACAAGATTGGTAAGTCACGGTGCTCCGATTGTCGGTTTTGCCCAGGGGAGGAAGACAATGTCTGCCACACATTTTTCGCGTGCACAAAACGGGTCATGCTGCGAAGGGACCTCTACAGGGAGACAGGAGAGCTCACCCCGGTTAATGTAGTAGCGGTGATGCTCGAATCGGTTGACAAATAGAGCCAGGTGGCACATTATGTTCGGGCAGTCCTAAAAGATCAAGTGGACTCAGCAGCCGGGGGCGTTGGGGCTGGGGGACCGCTTGTCTGGCACTTCCTCTTCCCCTCTACCCTTCCGCTAGGAAAGGGGTCCCCCAGCTTGAAGGCGCCTCACGGCGTAACAAAACGAGACCTGGCCCGAGGTAATGTGTCAAACGCATCCAGACTAGGTTCTCAGGTTGACGGGAGAGGTGTTTAGTTGGTAGTCCAGTCGCCTTCTTGCGAGCATGGGAGTCCCACACTCTGTGCATAAATAGCATTCACCCCCCAAACACAAAAAAATACCATAGATCTTTCGTCTCTTTCTCTTCTTCTGTGTACTTCCCTTCTTCTCTCCTTCTACATATCTTTCTCTCTTCCTGTCTCTCTTTTCTCTCTCTCTCTCTTTCTATCCCTCACTCTATTTTTTCTACTCTCTCTCTCTTTTTCTAAAGGATGGGCAATAGGTAGTGTCCAGGCTTTTGCTAATACTTTAAAAACGAGTAACGCCAGGGTATCCTTACATCAGAATCTGAATAGAATACTGCGTTCCCACATTACATGATGGACCAGTCATCATTGCTGCACTTCCTCGACCACGCCTTCTCAAGCCCGCCTCGACTTATTCAAACCCGCAAACATTTTAAGAAAAGCAGTTTATGAAGTTCAAAATCATGTCGCGAATTCCAACGATGATTTAGTACGTTCCTAGCATAGTCCTGTCACGCCTTGTCGATTTGCGCAACGAGCTGGGTTTCTTTGGAAGAAAGTTTACAAGTTGGATATCCAATAGTGATTTCATGAAACCCGAGGTGCATTCATGTCTAACCGACTCCCTCAATGGACGCAACCACAAGCGCCTCTCGACATCCGGAGCCACACAGAGTGGACAGAGTGCATGCTACAGTCGCCATCAATGAGGGATCCTAACGTGCGGAGATTCCAAAAAAAACAAGTCCAACGCTAGCCAGTTCTTTACAGTCTCACCAGACCCCAACAAATTTCGACTGCCTCTAGGCGGGACGGTATCAACGCCACTCCACTACAGTAAAGATAAAATAAAAAGGTTTTTATGTTCACAATGGAACACCCCCTACAAAGACAACGCGGCAAAACGTTTGGTACATAAAATTTATGCTGTCAATTAATTATTCCTCGGAAACTTCGTCTCAACATCTCAAAAAAAAATTTTTTTTTATCATTGCACAAATCTTATAGAGTAAGCGTAGCGGCCATTTATTTATCTAGGGTTTGGCTACGGTAAATGGTGGAGCAAGATTTCCGACCAGCAAGCTTTTCATCCGCTTTTTTGAAATTTAAAGGTTCAAAAAATCTAGAAGCATTATTTGAGACCTGCCACGGTTTTATTGGGGCAGTGTTGATAAGCCTAACTTTACGAAAAAATTAAAGTTGGAATCAAAGAAAAGTCTCATCGATAGGTTGGTCCTTTCGGTACTGCTTTGCATGTAACCATAGTAGTGACTACGAAATAGAGCTCTTGTCTCGTAAAAACGATGAGCTGATCTAACTGCGCCGCTATTTACACGTTGCTTCTGATAGAGTTTGATTGATTGTAATCTAATAAGGCATTTTTTCAAAATATTTTCTCGTGCAAATTTCACTTTGAAAACGAATCGGCAAAAGATATATTTCCAACAGTCTACTTTTTAGGGTATTCTACTTCATTTAAGGCTTAGTACTTGCTTACGAAACCCTTTTGAAATTGCGATCCATCGGCTCGTCTACCACAGCACATTTTCTACGAAACCATAGCAGTGAAATACCAAAAATTTGGTAGGTATATTTGAAGTAATTATCTCATGAAAGATTGGGTATAAAAAAAAAATTTAAGGGCTCTAACGGGAGGGTGTTTCTTCATACTTGTATAAAGATGATATGAGTCTTAAAAATGTTTTTCACTAAAAGTACACATGTATGGTATCAAATGAAAGCCCTTGATAAGACCTTTTGGAAAGTAGATCTTAAACTTGAGTTATTATATAATATGCCACCCGCTTTCGCGATTAAACACCTGTGACCTACTACTTACAAAACCTTATTGAAATCGGTTTTGTCAGTTCGTCCGTCCGTCTGTGTGTCACAGCAGTATTTCTCCGAAAATATTGCAGCT
The DNA here is from genome assembly GCA_963969285.1 of Odontomyia ornata. Lineage (NCBI taxonomy): Eukaryota > Metazoa > Arthropoda > Insecta > Diptera > Stratiomyidae > Odontomyia > Odontomyia ornata. Next base: position 252,052,523 of record OZ017742.1, read on the forward strand.
ACAATCACCAAAGCTAAATTTTCAATGACCCTTAGGGAGTCTTCTCATATCAGAAGGGGACCCTTTAAAATTGTTTAACCCAATGTAGTATTACCAATTTTATTGGGTGCAGAGGGAGGAGAAATGTTCGAAAAATTGGTGTGTTTCCCTCGTGATTGAATACCTGCGATCCGAGAAATCTGGAGAAAAAAATCATGGAGGTGGGTCTTTATGTGCACAAGAACAAATACCTTTGAAGCCAAAATTCAGTCATTTGAAAGGTTTCCGACCTAACTGGCAAAAAGTCATGGTACTTTCAAGTTCTCTTGCAAACTAATAAATTTCCTTTAATATGTATTCCATAAAAATATCAAGTCATTCCGATAATTACAAAACACATGATACCCTTCCAAAGTTGACAGGTGACGTTTGTTAAGAACAATAGATAAAATTAAGTATCGCGCGGTGATACAAGTGCCTCTATTTGCAAGGGAAAACATTTGGGACGTGAAAGAAAAGTTATAGGGCCCATCGACTAGCAACTTAGTCGTCAACTTGGGACATCAACATACCATGTTGACGACAATGTTGAATGTGTGTGGGCATGTTGATGGCTGATTTCGATGTCGTTGACGACTAAGTTGCTCGTCAATGGGCCCTGTTAGACTCCGTGTATGATGAATCGTCGCCCTCATTTACAACCGTGAAACATTAGGTAGTCGAGTTCAAACGCGGTCGCACAAGCATTTTTGACGATGAACGGTCCGACGTCCAAAAACTCTTTCAACGGAAGACATCGTCGGTTTAGTGCACACAACCTTGATAGGAGATCGCCGATTAACCATTAAGTAAATTGCTGAGGCTTGTGGGCCAAAAGTATGGACATGCCGCGCGAGACTCTCAGCTGTTCCAAAAGAATTCTACCGAGTTTTTACGCCGATTAATTACTGTCGACGAAACCTGGATACATCACCATACTTTGGAGACTAAACAACAGTCAATGCAGTAGTCTTTTTCCTGGAAAAATGATGACGACAGTTTTTGAGACAGCCGTTGAGTAATTATAGTTGATTACCTTCAAAATGATAAAACCATTGACGGACCCTATTACGCTGCGTTGCTGGACCAATTGAAGACGAAACTCAAGAAGAAGCGACCACACTTGGCGAGAAAGAAGTTGCTGTTTCATCAAGACAACGCGCGAGTCTACATATGCATGGTCACAATGGCGAAGTTGGACGAATTGAAGTTTTAATTGCTTCAACACCCACCCTACTCCCCAGACCCAGTGTTCCCCAGTTTGTTCCCAAACTTGAAAAAATTTCTGGGTGGGGAAAAATATGGGCCAAATATCGAGGTTGAAGAAGCAGTAAACCTGTATTTTTCAGGTTTACCTAAATAATTTTTTTCTGATGGCCTGAAGGGTTGGGAAAAGCGTTTGACCAAATTTATTGAATTGCGTGGAGACTATGTCGAGTAATAATTTTTTTTGGGTCGAATAATGTGTTTTTCTTCAAGTAATAGTAGGATTTATACATTTCATATTTTCCCCAATAAAATTCATACGGGTACCCTTAAACTCGATGAAATATTTAGGTAGTTCTATGGGTTCTTAAATTTGGTAAGTTTCATAAAAATTGAATCATATTTATGGAGATTAAAGCGATTACAACAACAAAAACTTCTAGTATATGCACTTTCTGTCAATCCAGACACCAATGTCTCAACATTTTCAGAAAAGATGAATAACATAAATAAGATTCCCTTCATTCAATAATATTAGTTATTTTGCAACAAAATGTCCCGGTTAAAATGGAAAAATAATGGTTTTTCTTTGAAAACAAATATTTTGTATACACGTCATTGAAGTTTTTCAGGGTTTATTGATTGTTGGTGCCTAAAAAGCATAGCTCGGGTACAAAACCCTTCTGACAGAAGTGTAGTTCTGCCTACCCAACTCTTTTGAAATTGAAGCTAGTGCAATGAGACTAACCAAATCGAACATATTGATGAAAACTACAAAGTATCCGCCGTTTCTAAGCCAATAAAGTCTATTTTTGCTCACAACAATTCACACATCCACTTGTACTTCCGGTCAACCACTAAAACATGTTTTTATAGCGTCAGCAAAACATATCAGCGTCACATTTCACATCAGTTCATCAGATAGCATGAGTGAATTCATTTTTAGGGTTTTGTAAAATAATTTTACAAAACCCTACTAGTTTCGCGACCAGTCTGTCCGTCTGTCCGTCCGTCCGTCCGTCCGTCCGTCCGTCCGTGTGTCACAGCACTTTTTCTCGGAAACTACTGTAGCTAGAAACATCAAATTTTGTGTGTAGGTGTAAAGTGGTGATCTCTTCAAAGTTCAACTACAAAAAAAATTTTATAAGGTATTTAAGGGGGGCCTCCCCATATAGGAGAGTGACCCCCCCAAAAAAAATTTAATTGAAGGTAGCCGATATGGGTATCAAATGAAAGGTCTTGATGAGACCTTTTCAAAACAGACCTTTATTTGGCAAAATTTGCTTCGAGGGGCGCACAGGGAGGGGAAATACACGAAAAATTTGTGTCCCCCCCCCCCTCGCGATTGGACACCTGTGGTCCGAAAAATCTGAAAAAAATCAGGAATGTAGGCCTTGGTGAGCACAACAACAACAAATACGTTAGAAGTCGCAATTCACTCAACTTTGTCAGTAATAGTATGATTTATCGATTTTATGTTTTCTTGAATAAAATCTTAACGGTACCCTTAAATTCAATGAAATTCAGTACGTAGATGTCTATTTATAAGATTGATCTATCCTGAAAGTTTCATAAAGATTGAATCATATTTAGTGAAGTTATAGCGGTTTGAATTTTCCTGTATTACTATGGAACAATATGCGCTGCGTTTATTACTATGGCAACATATGGCTATGGAACAACATGCGCTTTTTACCGACTCAGACACTACAGTTTTGCTAGGATTTGCATGAGACTTTCAGGAATGATAGGTGTCATGTATATCTTTGAGAATCGGTTCAGCTAGTGGTTTCAGTAATCGTAAAACAAAATAGTGGCTGTTTTAAATACGAAGATTGAATAATTTTGAGTTATTTTTTCCCAACTTCAACGTTTAAGGTGCATGCTTTGAACACTTGATTCAATTTAATGAATGACTGAAGATGAATACCTACAATTAATGCTCATAAGTGAAACAAGTCAAGGAAGTGGGGGAGAGCTCCTAGCAAAAGGGTTTTGTAACCATTCTAGGATTCGAAAAAATTGGCCATTAATCGATGATTACAGTACAGGAGAGTGGCCCCTGAAAAAAAAATTCTTCAAACGTAGCCGATATGAGTATGAAATAAAAGTTTTCATGGGAGCTTTTCAAAACAGTTGTTAAACTGTCAGTTTTTGCTTCAATGGGGGCACAGGGGGGAAATACATGAAAAATGTGTTTCCTCCGTTGCGGATGGACATCTGAAATAATTATCAAGGGAAATATTTATGAGTAAAACAATGCCAAAAACCTCAGAAGTCGAGATTCGTTCAACTTTGTTAATAATAGTATGATCTTCGTATTTCATAGTTTCTCCAATAAAATCATCTTTGACATGTTTCTTGATTTGTTTCGATCTGGTGACCGCATTTTGTAAATTGAATACAAAACCCTTCTGACATGAGCGTAGGTCTGTTTACCCAACTTGTTTTTTTTCGTTTTTATGTTTGAACCTAACGAACCAGTAAACGACCACCATAGATTGACAATGCCAAGAACAACATTCAAAGAGCAGAAGATGATGTTGATTCCAAAGCTTCTTCACCATGGGAGCCACCTTCCTTAGCCACCCACCACCCACCCAACAATCCGTACATCTCGGACTCCCCACTGCTCGCTGAAGCTACCTCGCGGCTACTGTAAACAATTTACAGCTTGTTCTCGTAGGCTTTGAGCTGACCTAAGTGAAGGTGTATTGTACTAATTCAATGTTTTCCAAGCTGCCCCAATGATGTGCGAACTGCATTCTTCAGCAGGAACACTAAACGCAGCTTTACTCGGTGACCTTGAGACAACTGTTCTCTGCACACATTGTCAGCGCCACTAATATGTGCGTGTATACTAAAAGCTCTATCTGTTTTGTTCTCCCCTTCCTCAACTTCCGTATGCAGACTCGACATCTGACACTTGGCAGACGTGTTCGAACCTGTTTGTTTTTAGCTTTCTATTTCACTCTAGTCCAATTCTTAGATGCATGGTCCAAGATGACTAGAGTTCTCCTCCTCGCGAACCACGCTAAGAAAGATTTTGAAGCTTTCTTACATACATACTCGTATGTGGGGGAACAACAGCAAACTAGACTCTGGCTAGATTGGCTAGAGAGTGTGGATACAGTTGTTTGTACCCGTGATATGGCATCCTATCCTGTTCTATGTGTGTCAGTGGAGTGTGTGAAAGCTTTTTACTGCCTGATTGGGGACCGTTTGCGTTCGCCAGAGCAGAACATAATGGTCTGCAATTATAAAATATGGTTCACATATAATAAGGGGCTGAATGCTACCGATAGTGAGTGGTTCGTGCCTGTGGTTTACAGTTATCTGTAGATGTAGGTGACTGAGTCGAACAACTGTCGGGAAAAACGTTTGATATAACGAGCTCTGGTGGTGGAGCAGCAGCTGATATACGTGAACAGAATGTGGATAGGAAAAAAATAGCGAAAACATAATGAAAGAGTCTTAGGAAGCTTCGTTTATCATTTGTTGATATTTTCAACCACGTCTGCCAACGAGTGAACGGGAAGGGTGGGGACTGGTTAAGGAAATAGTCAAATACCAGATAATAAAGACACAAAACGCGTATGCGAAGATTGGACAATACTTGGATCAATCTTATTTTGTAGTGAATTCAACATACTATACTCCTCATATGCTAATGAGTTAGTGTGTGTCTTTTTGTTGGCTGGCAGCTGAAGTTCATAAGAAGAGAATATTAAATATGAGCAATTTTTACCTACTTTTAATTATATCATTGCTTACATGTTCTTTTTATAAATTTATAGTTATTTGAGGAACATACCAGTATCTGTTCAATCATACCCTTCTTCCCATTCTTTCTCCTCCGTTTTAATGAGAATTTTAAAATAGATCAGAAAAATTGAATTTAAGCGTGTACACAATTTATTTTTAAATTTGCCAAAACATTTACGACAAAAGCAGACGCGATTTATTGATTTTTATCGCGGGCGGTATGATGTGGATATTTTTATCAACGCGTTTTTCGGTGGCATACGTGGATTTGTTTTGAATTTTTCAAGCACAAGCGTAGGTTGAATGGGATCTCTATTGTTGAAATTTTCTGAGCCGGTAATTGTGTTGATGTGGTTGATTTTGTGGATTTAAGAATAATGATTTAAAAAATGTCAAATGCTGCTGCTAATGATTTACGGTAAGATAATGTGAAATAATAAATTCCTTAAAATTTCATTTGGTATTTGGATTCGAGGTGCACTTAAGATGCCCAAGTAGGACAGAAAGTGCTGAATTATAAGATCCAAGTGCTGATTTATAAGACCTAAGTATAGAAGTTCCCAGGAATTGCTGATTTGTAAGACTGCCTAGCTAAAGTTTAAGATTTCACAGCAAAGTACTCATACTAAAGACAAAGTTCCCAGGTTATCAACATTTCAGCCTAACACACTTCAGTACTATGTTTTTCATTTCAGTACCGATCCGCGAAATTTATTAAGAATATTCATTCTATTCTATTCTATATTATCACTACTGAAAATTTAATCAAAATCGATGACCTCCAAACCGTAAGAGCCTTTTGAAACTTTTTCAGTGCTTACTGTTAGCACAACCTCGAAAATATGCTGCCGAATCCGCCTTTATCGAGCACTTCATCTTGTAATTGATATAAAAGCTTGACATCCATAAAAGACTCCTTTCCTTGGATGTGCACGATTTTTCATCATCATTGTGTTTTCTATGCCCTGAAACCCATAAAAACCAAAGCACATTACATCTGCCAATAGCCCCAGTAACACGTTCTGGGACCGGCTAGACAAAATCGGATCGAGATTGCTTGGGGAGGAGCACTCTGTCTGTGCCGGGCCACCTACATAAACAACAAAAACAAAAAGGTGGAATTAAAAAGCCATCACCTTGAGAAATAAAAGAGTCGTGTTTAATTCTACAATCAGTGAAGAAAAATAATTTCAAAAATAGTAATAAATAATTTAAAGAAGAAAAAACGACTAATTTTTGATAAAGAAAAGAGACAACCTCCTAAATTAAACAACGAAAATAATAAATAAGTATGATTTTCGAATAGTTACATACCCTTTTGATAAACCGAGGTCGCGATACATAACGGGAGCAATAAAGTTGCTACGACCAACCTTGTGGAAGCCGTGCATCGTTGCGGTCGTTCAAAGCCAAAGTCGTGAATTAGCAAGTGAAAGTATTAATATTAATATAAAAAATCATAACAGGAGATCAAGGAAGAGAAGGATAGTGTGATAGCGCTGACGGAAAGTAGGACAAAAAAGAAAAAGTGAATGTAAATGCCGCGCATACGCTGCACTTATGAAGTGCGGGCATAAATTAAGTAATAGTGAAAGTGAATGTGGCACGAACTGAATCGTCTTCGGAAGAAGCCACAGAGTCTGACCAGAATATGGTGGACTCCAACGAAAATTCCCGAGACTTTCCGGCTCTGCCACCTCCAAAACCGACTGTTTCATTCCCAGAAATGGCAACCAAAAAAAACCTAACAAATTTTCCTCCCCACACCATCGAAATCAGTTTCAACTCCTAAACAGAGTGAACCACAAAAACACTCGGATATTCCCGATGAGACTCGCCCTAAAACTGTACCCATTATCCTCGGCGAACCGGAGAAATGGACAAAGCTGGCTGCACTTATGAAGCAGTTAAATACGCCACGATTAACGACTCTGCCAAAGGCATATATCTGGGCATCCAGATTATACTCCAATCCTCCACGGATCACAGGAAAATAACAAAGTTGTTAACTGAACAAAAATGGCAGTATCACAAATACTACCTCCCTGAGGATAAAAAATTAAATGTGATAATTCGCGGTCATCACGGACTATCGGCGCAGGAAATTAAAGAAGATCTCCAGCAGCAACGCTTTCACCCCATTGAAGTTTTCTTTATAAAACTTCAATCCGGCCCCTCTAAACTGGTAAAAGTCCTTCTGCCGACAGCAGAAACTGAAATTTACAATATTAGATTTATCTGCCATTTCATCTGCCAAGTCGAGTCAATGAAATCACGTATCGGGCAAGATATGTGTCACAACTGCCAACAATTTTGCCACTCATCCAGCAACTGCCACGCTCAAGCCCGCTGTGTAAAGTGCGACGGCCTTCATCACTTTCTTCTTCTTCTTCTTTGTAGCACTATAGCCCCTCTCGGGCCTTCGCTTAGAGAAAGTTAGAGTATCTCATTTTCATAACCATATTATTTTTTTCGGAAGTTGGTTTGGTCAGTACCATGCTCCCGTGTGCCTGCTCAGCTATGATATGATCTGATTAAATCAGTACATATCACTACTGAGCAAACACTCATCGCTTATGCGTTCATGCTCTAACCACTAGACCACACAGACCACTTTACTTACTGCAAAAATCAAATTACTGAAAACCCCAAATGCATCAATCGTGGAGAAGAACACCCCGCTAACTACGGAGGATGTCCAAAAAACCCAATAAATATCAGGAAAACTTTCGCCCAAATTGCCGCCCAAAACAAGCAACAACCCAGTATGGACTCCCCAAAACCAAACACCAATAGAACCCCTACAACTTCTTCCCAACCACAAACAACATTCACTCCTCCAAACATGGAGCCATTTTCCATCAAAATGCAGTCACAGATGCATAAGTAAAAACACCCAATGACTTCCCCCATAAATAACATTTCCGTACTCACGTGGAATGCAAGCTGCCTGCAACAAAGGACTGGTGAGTTTAGGCAGTTTATGGTTGACCATAAATTTGATATTATTCTCATCCAGGAAACCTTTTTGAAGTCGGGAATCTGTCTCCGCTTCCCTAACTATTATCTATACAGAAATGATAGACTGGCAGGAAAGGGAGGCGGAACGGCCATTCTTGTGAGAAGAAATGTGAATCACAACCTAATTGAAACGCCACAATTACAACGCGTAGAGGCGACAGTCATTAAAATAGACGAAATCGTTTGAATTTTTAGTCTTGTTTCCCCTCTTCGAGCTGGAAGGCCCACTCCTGGTGATAGGTGATTTCAACGCCTATCATAATTCCTGAGGTGCTGTGAGAAGCAATCGAGCTGGTGCTGAGCTACATATGCCAACTGAACCAACGCACTATAGCCGAGCTTCTGCTAACACCCTAGATTTCGGAATCTCACGAGATTTTCACCACAATATCCGTGCAACGGTACTCGATGATCTCTCTTCCGACTAAAAACCGGTGTATTTCTTAATAGAGGTAAAGAGTGTTACAAATTGGCAAGCTTTCAGGGATACTCTGGCCTCAGAAAGCTAAATTCAGCCAGTGATGTCGATGAAAGCATAGAACAACTTACCAGAAAAATTCTACTTACCAAGGAAAATAATACGGCCCAAACTCCAGTAAGGGAACACAATTCTTATGAACTTCCTCAAGATATTAGGCTCCTGATAAGGAAGAGGAATCAACTACGGAGAGGACGAGCTAAGAACACGGGTGATCCTAGGTTAAAAAGCAAAGCCAACCGGTTAACAAACAAAATACGAGATCAGATTCACGAATTCCGAAACACCATTTGGGAACGATTTTTGCAAAGCCTCGAACCTAGTGATAAAATATTTTCGGCACCTCTCAAAATATTTTCGGTTGAAAAACAAACTAAATATCCCCCCCATGCACAGACCAAATGGCCTTCAAAACGACAGCACAGGAAAAGCCGAAGCCTTTGCAGACACTTTTGAACTCCAATTCCATGAAAAAAATTCCCCTGAGGAGAGCCCTGAATCTGAAGATGAAATTGAATCCTCTGTGGAAAGACTGCTAGCTTCCCAGACGCCAGACTCTAACGAAATTCGTCCACTGACTTGACGGAATTAAAAGACATAATAAGCACGCTAAACAAACAGAAAGCCCCAGGACCTGACTCTTTGACGAACACCATGCTAAAACGGCTACCAGACAACAAACTGCAAGCCCATCTTTCGCATACGCAAACTCTCCAAGCCGTGGAAAATGGCAACTACAATCGTCATCCCGAAACCAAATAAGTATCTTACTTTCCCGCAAAATTTGGCGGCCAATAAGTCTACTGTCTGCTCTCTCTAAAGTCACGGAAAAGACACTTTTCACTCAGTTGTCTGAATATCTTGAAAACAAAGAGATCATACCAAATGAACAATATGGCTTTCGAGCTGGACACTCCACCGAACTCCAGCTAACAAGGGTGGTCCAACATATTAGAAATGAGTTGAATCGCAGAAAGTCAACAGGCCTCGTTATGTTCGACATAGTAAAAGCCTTTGACAAAGTCTGGCATGCAGGGCTAATCTTTAAAATGCATGAATATTTCATTCCACTACCTTTGATAAAAATTAACAACTCTTTCCTGCAGGGCAGATCTTTTCGCTTAAAAATCAATAACATATCCAACATGCGACCGATTCAAGCTGCAGTTCCACAAGGATCAACACTCTCCCCATTACTGTACACCCTATACACTGCAGACCTCCCACGTCTGCCTAACAGCTTTCAAATCTCTTTATATGCCGACGACATTTGCATATATTACACCTCGCGACAAGCGAACCACCTAAATCCTTTTGGGATACTTTCAAAGGTGGAAGATACAAATTAACGCTGACAAAACCCAAGCCATTTTCATCACAAGAAGATGACGACAACAACCTCTTGAATTACAAATCGACTCAAACTCAGTACCTTGGAAAAGGACAGCAAAATACCTAGGACTAAAATTTGGCAATAAACTTACACGGACTGACCACCTACGTGACAAGAAACAACACTGTTTAGGTATCTTATCCTCTTTGCACCTCATTTTAAGATCGGAGAAAACTGAGCGTGAATCTACAAAAAAGTCATAACACCCTCTCTTCTCTATGACTGCATAGCCTTCTGTCAGACCTCAAAATCGAACAAAAACTGCTTCAATCCCTGCAAAACAAGACCCTTAGGAGAATCTTCAGAACCCCCTGGTACATTAGAAGCGTTGACATTCATAAAGACGTCAAGCTAGACACTATTGACAAATACATACTAGACCGCGCACTAAAACTATTTGACAGGATAGATGAACACCCTTACAGTACCCTGAATCCCCTTAGAACAACCAATAACGAACAGAGGCACACCTACCCTAGTCTCTGGTCAATAAAATTGTGATACAGGGCTGACATAATCTAGTTGTATTGTTTGCTATAGGCCAGTTGGGTACAAAGATACCCACAGATAGAAATGGTACAAAAGTGCTAAATCGCATTAGCTCCACGTAACCCCCACACCTTAAGTACTACGACCAAGCTGTTTTCACTCCTTGCGTTGCAGAGATTTTGTTGCCTTTGGTTTTAGAGGTGAGAATCTTTGTCAGTTACTCTGGTTCTTCAGTAGCCACTTTTTTTTAAGGGAAAAGGCCACACTAACGGGGCAATTTCAAGGGCTTGTTTTATGATTAGGACTACTGAAGAAACTTAGGGCATATCGAAATTTGGTAAAAAGTACTTTATTATACATGTCTTGAGCAATGTTTTTGCATATTTGTGAAAGTCCATAAAAACAAAATGGCGGATTCCAAGCATCTTTCCAGAGACAATTTTGTCTTTTTAGGGCTGTACGGCTGGTAGCTTTTCACCTGCAATTTTGAAGAAAGAAAGGTTGTTCAAAATTTCAATAATTTATGGTATCAGCCATAGTAGTATGTAGGGTTTTTGTTTAAATTGATTTTTGCGAAAATGGCGGACTTCTGAAAAGAAAACCCTACGCACTATCATGAACAAAACAGTTTTTGAAATCATGTTAAAGCCACGAGATCAAAAAAAAACCTAAACAAAGAAATCAAAAATACTAACAACGACGACGATACCAGCGGTTGCAGCCACGATGTTAACAGTACATCGAGAGCGGTACTAACGATGACAAAAACGACGGCTAATACAATGACAGTGAAGACGGACGAAAAACGGAGATTAACAGACAGTGTGGTCCAGACTGAGATTCCAGCGGTGTTCGGGCGCAACAAAAAAATGATGCGAACGCCAGAGCGCCCTATAAAGGAAGAGCGGGAAACTCTGCAGGAAGCTTCAGGTGTTGGAGCGGTGGAGGAAAATATAAAGAACATCGAGAATTCGATGGTCACTGCTGCGATCGTTACCGAAGCGACCGATGCAAGGGTCGTAAATCCCAGCATAATATAGAACCATCCTGAAGTCAACGAGGAGATGGCGGCAGGAAATGAAACGAGAGATCAGACAAATAAAGCAACGTTGTGTGATTGCATCACCTGGAACAATAGACCAGGGTTTCCAGACAGTGCTTACAAAAGGAGCGAAGAAAGCCGCAAAGTAACTCCTCCAAAAAGTGCCAGAAAATAAAGAACGCACGGACGCCCAACAAGAAAAAAGACCGGATGCAAAACAGGAGAGACAGAAGCCCCGACGAAGACACCGGCAGCAGGCACTACTCGTAAAACTCCAAGATGGCCGATCCTACGCGGAGGTGCTGCGAGACATCAGGGGAAACGTAAGGCCCGAGTACACCAACATTGCCATTAAAGCAGTACGACCGAAGCGGTCGGGCCACATACTAGTCAAATTCGGAGCAGAGGCCGACAATAAGGAAGCATTATGCAACGCAGTAAAGGAAGTCCTCGGCAAAACTACTATAGCCTCGCTTGAGCCGAAGGCAACGACCGAAATAAGAGACATTGACTGCGTCACGGATCTGGCCGAGGTAGAAGAGGTCATCAAAAGGGAGTTCCCTAGCGTGGGCAGGATCAAAGTGAGAGTGACACCAGAAAACCATAGGGTACAACGAATGGCCATAGTTGATTTCACCGAAAATGACGCCGAACAATTTCTGAATAAGGGCAAAGTAAGGATAGGGTGGGTTGTCTGTAGGATGCGGCGAAGAGCAGTGCCTCCTCAATGTTTCAAATGCCTGGGCTATGGTCACACCGCACAAGTATGCAAAGGACCCGATAGGAGTTCCCTATGTTACAAATGCGATGAAATGGGACATAACTGAAAGGAGTGTACGAAAGAGGCACACTGTATTCTCTGCAAGAATGCTGATCCAAGACCTGATTTTGGACACGTCTTGGGATCAGGGAAATGCCGGGTGTTCCAGGAAGCCCTAGCCAAGGCAAAATCAGAACTTCGATGACCCGAATCCTGCAGCTAAACCTATACCGCAGTTCAACTGCTCAAAATCTGCTTGAGCAGTTAGCGAGGGACATGAAAGCCGATGGCAACGACCGAAATAAGAGACATTGACTGCGTCACGGATCTGACCGAGGTAGAAGAGGTCATCAAAAGGGAGTTCCCTAGCGTGGGCTGGATCAAAGTGAGAGTGACACTAGAAAACCATAGGGTACAACGAATGGCCATCGTTGATTTCACCGAAAATGACGCCGAACAATTTCTGAATAAGGGCAAAGTAAGGATAGGGTGGGTTGTCTGTAGGATACGGCGAAGAGCAGTGCCTTTTCAATGTTTCAAATGCCTGGGCTATGGTCACACCGCACAAGTATGCAAAGGACCCGATAGGAGTTCCCTATGTTACAAATGCGATGAAATGGGACATAACTGAAAGGAGTGTACGAAAGAGGCACACTGTATTCTCTGCAAGAATGCTGATCCAAGACCTGATTTTGGACACGTCTTGGGATCAGGAAAATGCCGGGTGTTCCAGGAAGCCCTAGCCAAGGCAAAATCAGAACTTCGATGACCCGAATCCTGCAGCTAAACCTATACCGCAGTTCAACTGCTCAAAATCTGCTTGAGCAGTTTGCGAGGGACATGAAAGCCGATTTCTTACTGTGAGTAACACCATGATAAAAGTCCTCCAGTATGATATGCTGACGAAACTGGTACTGCCGCCATCTGGATTCGGAAGAGTGATTTCCAAGCGGAGAGTTGTGGACGGGGGGATGGTTTCGTGTGGGTGCGGTGCTCAGGGACCACCTTCTTCAGTGTGTACCTAACGCCGAACGAATCGATATCATCTTTCCAAGCCAAGCTTAATGCTCTGGAGGGCGCTGTCTCGAACGCAGAGGGCAAAGTGCTCGTTGCGGGCGACTTTAACGCAAAAGCAATCGAATTGGGCATGCCTCAAACGGATCCGCGGGGGAAACGAATCCTGGAAATGGCGGCCAGGAAGGCGTTCGTCGTACTAAACAACGGAAATAAGCCGACTTTCCGTTGTATTTGTTGTGAAGGAACCATCCGGAACGTGACATTCGCCTCGGAGTCCTTAGTTCGGAGGATACACAATTGGAGAGTATTAGAGGCTGAGTAGTCGCCAGTGATCATCAGGGCATTCTGCTTGAGGTAAGTGATGTTGTCTCCCGACCTCCGTGCTCTCGGCTTTCTACAACTGGATGGAATATCGGAAGGATGGACGTCGAGAGGTTCGTCGAGGTGTTCACAGCAGGTGAGCCGCTGCAGGGAGCTTCGAAGGAGACGGAAGAACTGGCAGCTCAAGACGTGGTGAACTCAACTATGAGCATCATTCATTACGAATACTTGCTGCGCTTCTACGCCCCGTCGAAAACCCCGGCACGGCAAACCTCCAGTGTACTGATGGTCTACTGAAATCGTTGAAAAGCGAAGTGAATGTCACAAGCTTCGACGTGAGGCTCAACGGGCGCGGAACCGTGACGAGGCATGCAACGGAATGGCAGCATATAAGAAGAAAATGCCTTCGGAAATGGTTTAACAATAGCAAGACTCGCTGCTAGCAAGATCAAGTGGACAATGTGAACAAGGATCCCTGGGACTCTTCCCCGTCCATTTTGACGTTGTCTATGGTGAAATAGGAGTCGAGTGACCACTCTTCACAGGGCCGGTATCGGAAGAGGCAGCCCTTTCACTGAAAGCGAGGAAGCCTCCAGGTCCAGATGGTGTTACAGCTGAGGTGTTGGCAACTTGTCTATCACCATTGACCTGACTTGCTGCACAGCACGTTCAACGCTTGCCTACGGAACAGGTTTTCCCGGTACGATGGAAGGTGGCGAGGCTCGTGCTGATCAGCAAGGGGAAGGGAAATCCCGGATCGCGGTCTGCATACCGCCCGTTATGCATGCTAGACACTGCTGGGAAAGTGCTAGAAAAACTCATCAAGGGAAGACTCACTGATGCGATTCGTGCTGCTGGGGACCTATCTCCTCGATAGTACGGCTTTAGAGCACGATGCTCCACCATTGATGCGATTTCAGAGGTGGGTAGCGCGGTCCAAAAGGCAGAGGCATATAGCCGCATCAAGCGACGGATCTTCATGTTGGTGACACTCGATGTTAGGAACGCCTTCAACTCCGCTAGATGGGTGAATATTCTGGATACGCTGGAAACCCCTTTTCAAGTTCCAGAATATCTAATGCGGCTTTTCAGGGACTACCTGAAGAGTCGAAGCCTGCTTTACGACACGACACATAGCCCACGATGGATGGAAATTACATCGGGTGTTGCCCAAGGATCTATCTTTGGTCCAGACTTGTGGAATGTGTCTCACGACGGGCTACTAAGACTGGAGATGCAAGATGCGTCTCGCTTAGTCGGCTATGCGGATGATGTTGCGGCTCTGGTCGCTGGACGCACCATTGAACAAGTGCAATTTAGGCTAATGTGCCAAGTGAGAAACTGGATGTCTGCTTGCGGGTTCAGTTTAGCACTGGAGGAAACCGAAGTGATCATCTTGATAAAAAAGGGAATCCTTAGAGTAAGGATGATCAGTATTGGAGACATACAAATCGAATCGAAGCCAGCGGTGTACTACCTAGGGCTCCTGATCGACTCGAAGATGAGTTTCTCTGAGCAAATTAGGGTAACGGCTGAGATGGATGCTTCGGTAGTATCGGCTCTGAGTCGACTTTGGCCAAAGTAGGGAGACCCAGCCCATTAAGAAGACGCCTCTTGATGAGTGCTGTAGGGTAAGTGCTACTGTACGGAGCAGAAATATGGGGCGACGCTCTCAGTAAGGAGGTATACCGAAAACGCTTGGCTTAGGTACAGAGAAGAGGAGCACTGAGGATTGCATGTTCGTATCCGACAGTCGCTGATTCGACGGTGAGAGTTATTGCAGGCGTGTTACTTGTTGCCCTACTTGGTAGAGAGCGCCTCGCAATTTACCTGCGCGCCTCATCCCGGATGTGAGACCGTGGCCAAATCGAAGGCGTGACAAGACTGACTGCTATCTGACCCAGCTTTTCAGCATACATGAGCGTTTTCAGTCTTGCCTGCGTAAGTCACGGTCCCCCGATTGTCGGTTTTTCCCAGGAAAGGGAGACAATGGCTGCCACACATTTTTTACGTGCATAAAATGCTACAGGCTGTGAAAGGACCGCAACAGAGAGACAGGAGAACTCACTCCGGATAATATAGGGATGTGATGTGATGTTCGAACCGGTTGACAAATAAAACCAGTTGGCACATTATGCTCGGGCAGTCCTAAAAGATATAAGCGACTCTCAGCAGCCGGGGGCATTGGGGCTGGGGAACCCTTCTCTGCCCCTCTCCCCTCCCGCTAGAAGAGGGATCCCCTAGCTTGAAGGCGCCTCACGGCATAACAAAACGAGACCTGGCTCGTCAAACGGTTCCAGATTTTGTAGTGAAGTTGTGGACTTGCCAATGTCCATAAAGGACTGCAGCGATGGCAGACCTCGGCGAGCGAGGATGTTGGTGCTCGCCGGAATTGGCCTTGGCGTGAACGCGCTGTCAAGCTAGCATTGCGGTCTGGAGGGGCGGGTTCTTTTCTCCAGCACAAGGGCCTACTACAAAAAAATTTCGCATTGACGGTTCGACAGTGTCGAGGCCGAGGTAACTTACTGAAGGGATGTATTGCCAAAGCAAAAACGACCGACTGGACCTGGCGAACGCGGGTGAGACTTGAGAGGATCTCGTTTTTACTATATTTACTTACGACCCCCAAATAAGAGTAGGGCATCCAGGTGGAAGCGGTGCCCCCTCGCACCCCCCATCCGGATCAAGATCCATTGTAGACGTGCCCATCTACTTTCCATTTAAATTAAAAAGGCATACAAACATATTTCGCATGAATTTTTCCTTTGTGAAAAGTATAAACGTTTCCAATTTATGTTAAAGTCTTATATGATCTAATCACATAACACTAGCATAAATAAGAAACTCAAGTGGAAGACCACTCTACCCTGCAAGAGCACCTGCAACGCAAAAAGAAGGGGTGAGCCCACCCGATGGCTAGTTCATGAGTGGAGAGAGAGGCCAGCCAACGTGGCGGGTCTCATACCCGTTCAGGGTTCCATGTGAATGAAAAGACCTAGTTTCTCTGTAATTTATCTTTACATTTTTTATTTGAAATGAAAAGTGAATTAACGTTGAGATGCATCATAAACAATGTGGTTCTGTTAAGACATTATACCTCATTTTGTAAATCGTTAAGATATATAATAAATAATATGTTTTCGTTAAGATATATAATTCTATCTGTAAATCGTTAGGATATATAATAAATCATATGGTTTTGTTAAGATATATGTATAATAAATATTTAATCTAGTAAACAAATGCAAATTATGCAAAAAAAAAGGTACTTACCTAGTCTTCGTGCGACGAGCGCTCGTTGATGGGGTGATTACGGCCTGCAAACACTAAAATTTTGTTTTTTCTCATACAAAATCCAATGGCAGTAGCAGTAACGATCTCCCGGGTTTCATGTGATGATTGATTAGACGAATTGAACCCTTAGCGACATGCACGTCCGAGTTCACAATATTTGATAACTTTACCCATGTTACCTTTTTTTTCTTTCGTTTTTTAGTTATAAAGGAGTCGATAAATAGCTCACAGATTGTTGCTCGTATATAGAATTAATTCATTTATTTTCAATATTTCATTAAACTGGGATCAGGTTGTTAAAAACTAAATGTTCACACTCGCACAAGGACGGCCCGCAAGAATACGTTCTTCTATATCTTTTCCCCGTCTGGCGAGAAACTCCATTGAACTTATTCCCGAAACTTCACTGCCGGCGCTTGAACGCGAATCAATCCACTTCGAATTAATTTTCTCTCGAAGGAATCAAACGGTTGGGAACACGATTTTCAGATGTCGCCCGCAACCATCCAATTAGGCTCGATGGTAATATCGCGATTTATGTATTCATTTACGCATGCAATAGAACAAAATCGTGTTGTTTACGGTACACAAAACGGGAAAATGGTAAGTGAAAGCTTTAGAATAGGGAACGTTTAAGCACTCTTCTCACATCACAATCTTGTTTTCGATTTCAAACACCAAATAATAAATTTCACATAAATAACATTCGTGAAATTCAATGCCACTGATTTATTACAATCAAAATAAATTTTCAGTTGCAAATGTAGTGATGAATAAAAATTTAACGTAGGGGTATGAACAATGGTTAACTATTCCACAGAGGCAACAAGGGAAATCGTTTTGTATGAATACGAGCATCAACTCCAAATTTTATTCGTATCGACCGTCTTACATCGCGAAAGATTCAAATTCTAACTCACGCGACGGTATCTCCTCGTTGTTTTGCATTGTATCGGCGAACAGCATTTTCTTCTTTTCTTTTCTTTTACAATCTCGCGTACAAATGCACTAGGTGAAAAACAAAATATCTCGTGCCTCCAAATAACAAACGATGAGAATGTCTAAACATAAAACGCGAACTTTTCCTCAATTTGGTTTAAATCTAGTAAATTCGATTAGTAAAATGGCAAATCGCAACAAACCCACGAGAGCAATCACGCCGTTCCGAATGCGGTCCCGCTTCACTATCTTCTCCTTCACCAACTTTCCGCTTGTATCGACAAGCCTGTTCATGGCGGCAACGGAGGTTTTTCTCGACGAGATAAAATGCAATTCTTTGTTAAATTGCGTTGCAATATCAATATTTTTTTTTTTAATTTTTATTTAATTTTTCAATTGTTTCGTTGGGAAGCATATTTTCTGGTAATGGTAGGGCGGGTTTCAGTACGGGAAATAGTATTGTCTCCGCAAATGTTTTTCGAGCAGTTTGCCTAGGCGACGGCTTGATTACTACAGCTGGGCTCTCGGGTTGGCAGGGGAGGTGTTTAGTGGGTAGTCCAGTCGCTTGCGAGCATGGGAGTCTGTTCGTAAATGACATTCACCTCCCAAACACAAAGAAAAAAAACCACGCCAATATACTACCGGCTTCACCTTCATTGTATTCTAGTCATTCAGCAGTGCACATCATTAAACATTTCCCAGGGTTTTGTAGTGAATAAGAGTTTCCATAATGTCCGTGAAGGACTGCAGCGATGTTCTGCTGCCTCGGCAGAGGAAGGTGTTGGTTCCTGCCGAGAATGCCCTCGTCCGGAGACGCGTGAATGCGCTGGCAGGCTAGCATTGCGGTGTCGTGGGGCGGGTTCGTTTCCCCGGCACGAGGACTCACTACAAAACATTTCGCATTCACGAATTGCTTGCAGAGATCACAAGAGGACGACCGAAGTCGCAAATTTGTAGAATAACCTCCACGAAGGAATTATGACTTGTTACGAGAACAAGTGCAACCTGACCAGAAAGGCTAATTTGGGGTGACCTCGTCTTTACCCAAATACATTCAGGGCCCACAAATGAAAGAGGGGCAACCGGGTGGTGGTGGAGCCCCTTCATGCCCACCCAACCGGAATAAATCCAATGTTAAATTGTTGAAGTGGCCAGGTATTCCTCTTCTGAGCGGAAAACTCATACAACTTGAATTATATGAACTTTCCCATCAGAAGGGGAGTACCCCGGTGACCAATTTATGTCATAGAATTATACAATTGAATTGCATAACTCTATGCCATAAAAAGGCACTTGGCTTGGGCCACTCAACCCATAAAGTCACCTGAAACAAAAGAAGGAATTAATTTGTACCCGGCGGCTGGCTCATATTTTAGGGTGGAAGCCTGCCACCGTACCGGGTCCTATACCCGATTGGAAAAGACCGGAAGGGAAAGACCGATTTTTACCGTTTAATTCATCATTTTGTTTTTATTCGAACAACGTTAATGCAACAAAATTGATATATTTCTATAGTATGATTGTTCTATGGCAATCAGCACAGCAATTTATGACACTATATTGAAAAGCATTTAACCATCGAAAGAGGGAAATTGATATTAAAAGAAGATTAAAATTAGAAGAAAATTCATTTTACTCCAATTTCCTGTATTATTATAATTATTGTGGTTAGCTCTTGTAGATGCTATTCTTTCACTTTCCATACAGTATGTTTCAAAAATTTTTACATGGATTTATACGAAATTAATCATTATTTCCTTTTTTAAAAAAAACGATTTTTTTTTTTTATTTTCGGAATTATCTGTTTGGATTGGAGATTTGTTTTATACTATTTCATATTAACAACTTATATGGCTATATTTTCGTGCTTGACTTTATGTTATTTCTAAAGAATTTAAATAATACACAAATAGATTGGGAATGAACCAACATAATCTTTTTTTTTTAATGATTCATTTCATTTGACTGGCAACGATATGAAGAAGTCGATAAAGCTCTATTTGAAATAAGTGGATATGTTAAAGCGAAGACAATAAGGCAGAAGAAATATCTTACTAAATTTCAACCGAATTGTTGAACATTTACAGGAATAGTTGTCTATGAATTTAAGCACAAATATCACATCAAGTGATAGTGTAATATCATGAATGATAAACAAGGTAACAAATGACAGTACGCTTACGAAAAAGGAAATCATTAACTTTAAGATTCGTTCATATTAAAGGAAACAATTATTATAGCTCCGAAAATGGAACTTAGTGCCTATGATTTCGGAGGACTTCATCTTAACGCATACTGAATTCTTCGTTTACATAGATTGTTTAATCTTCTCAACAAAGTTTCCAATATTGCGTTACGTGGAAGATACATTGAATGCGATCGTTCAATAAATTAAATTTTTATATACCTATATTTAATATAATTTTCTATATGGAATAAATATTAATTTTCATATATTTTTGATATTTTGAAAAAATTTAATAAATATATAATTATAAAAAGTTAAGAGGGTACTTACAGTACCTTTCCCTCGACGACGAGCGCTCGTTGACGATTTGGAGGTAAGCAAGTCCTGGAATTTTTGGTAGTGAAGATTCGCGTTCGTATATCAAATATTAGTACACGAATATTAAGACATAAAATAGATCCTAAGGGTGTATAAAATCATATAAAAATTCAGCTATCAAAGTGTAAATACATATAGACTTCCTTGAATATCACAACCGTCTTCGAACGTGGTAATGCTCGTTGCTACTTATTCTACTGCTTTTAATGTTTAATATTTCGTTTTCAGTGGCGTCTTGAGTCTCAATTTTATTCACAAGTTTATCGACTTCCTCAGCGTTTAAACTTTTGATTGTTTCATTCCACGAATTGTTAGTCTCTCTAGATAAGTTATCAGCTCCTTTATATGCAATCCGTTGGTCACTATATGGATTGAGTGATTTGACTAATTCTTCTGGATCTAACTTTTCAGTGGATTTATCACTCTTTGTTGAACTATGTTTGAATACACAATGCGCCTTTTTGCATCCAAACGGTGTGTTTTCCCAGAAACAGGGAGTATGGTCCCGCCGTTTCCCAATCAACATGTGCCGCTCCTTCCAATGAAAATCTTCACATCGGCCTTCCACTCACGAGGATCTTGTGCAACTACGAACTAACATGGCGGGGCCGAGCCATCGAGCAACGAAACAGCAAAAGTTTCGTTGAATAATGCCATCTATGGGTGAACATGCGGTGGTGATAATGCACACTCGTTTCGGTTGTTTTTAAAATTTTAAGTCGTCTCTTGTAGATTCGCTTAAATTATCAATTGAAAGCAATTTATGTTTATAATTATTAGGCGTAATTAAGAGGGAAATAAATCGAAAGAATAAGACAGGCACGCGTTAATTACCGACAAACAAAACAATTTTGAATTAATATTATGGTTGGAATGGGTAAAATTTGACAAATTTTGTGGGGTTTAAATGATACAATGATTTTATCGTTCATATAATTTAAGGGGTTAACCGTTTCGTTCTAAGCATTTGCATACCGCGTTACACCGCAATTAGTTAAATTATATTCAAAAGATATTGAAATAAAATCACTACACATTAAAATATTAAACAGTTTTAGAATTTTGTTTCCCGGGTGTTAAGTACAAAAGAAATTTTTCACTTATTTTTCATGCGAAAAAAAAAAAAAAAAAGAGCGAGTGTTGCGATGGGGAAGGTGACTGAATCGACCGAATCCTTGTTAAATTGCGTTCGTGCTGTGTGCCTGTGTCAGCGCTGCTTTTAGAGCCATAGCTCCTCGGTTACTACAGTTTCCCATCAAATTCATCAAAAATTTAATCACAATTCTTATTTTGATAAATTGAAAATTGCGTTGACGCTCTATCATAGTAAACACAATCATGAACGCGTGCTGTATGAACACTACTTATACTATAGCATGGAAACACATTATACGCATGCAATAACGTTATATTGCCTGCCTTACGCATAGCAAACGCCATGATTATTGAAAATTCAAATGTTCTTGATCTATATCTATAGGCCTTTGAGAATGGAACACTGGAGTGGAACATCAACTCAAATTTTGTCATCATTTCCCGATGCGCCACGAACGTTGGTCTTCTGATTTAATTTTGGAAGGGTGTAGTCGAAAAAGGGAGCTACAGTTTAGAAATATTTGAATATGTAAAAGTTAACTGCCATTGCATAATCGATTGATAATGTTCCTATTTCAGACTTGAATAGTTTGTAAAACTTTATTTAGATAAAAAGAAACTCACAATGACATTTAATAAGCAAAAACTAAATCTGTTCCTTAGGTAATTACAAATTCAACTACTATTAAAACTATAATCGTTCATTCTTTTATACTTTTTCACCTCCCTTTTCCTTTCATAATCGTCTTCTGTGGAATTAAGGTGAAATGTATAATCGTTTTTCTTGACCTTCGCTATGTGTGAGAGAACTACATGCCTTTAAGGTGTACTAATTTGTTAAGATATCGCCTAACAGAAATTTATTCTGATTTTAATTTCGCAATAAAATAGTATTTTGTGTTGATGTATTTTACTGCTATAAGCTTAACTAACAAGCTGAAATGTCGATTGTTGTTCATGTGCTCACCATATGCAACAAAGACTTGCTTTCCGATGCATGCCACTATAACATTTTTAGGTATACTATTTAGAGTAAATAAGTTTCTCGTAGCTGGCAGGAAATTGCCTTACAGTCAGTATATTGCTATAGGCGAGACTTGATCGAATGGATCAAAAATAGCTTAATGATATCTTGATTCAATTTATATGAGGGGACAAATTTGAGCATATATTGGTTATGAGTACGTCGTCTATTACTGTTGAATTTCTCAAACTTGTGATTCGTCCCAAAATGAATTATCCTGCGCCCCGATAGTAAATTTATTTCTTTGAAATAGGCTATAAAATTGATCAAAAATTATAATACAAAATTCGAACTATTTATCCAAAGCATATTTTTGAAGAGTTCATATATCCTTCTGCTTGTTAGTATAAAGACTAATTATTTCGAAATTACTTTTATTCATTTTAAAATTCAATAATATAATAAATGGAATTCATTCTATATTTGCCTACAGTTAAAAGCATAATACTAAGAACTCCGGAATTCTGCTTTCCGCTTTCGAGGATGAAATTACTTCCACATCCAGAGAGGCGCTTGAAATCAATACTGTCGCTAAGCTCGTTGCATTTGCCTGCAAAAATAAAAATATATCTGAGATCCAAATGAGATTTATAAAAGTAAACAGTTTACCGATTGTTGTCCATTAATTATTCTTTCATCTCCATATATTCGTATGTCCAGTATCATTTAGCAGACTCCTGGGAAAAAATAAATAAAATTGATTTCATCAATAAAATTATTCAAGCAATATGCTAGCAAAACTTGCCCCCAAAATGCAGGCGCTACTACGCGAAAACTAATCGAATAAAATGGTCGCCAACGAAATGTAAACATAATCATGCATGAATTGGAAGCAGTGATTTTGAGTGAAAAAACACTTCTAAATATTGTATTGTGCTTTCTACATTGTATAATGTTACTTACCTATGAAATGATACTCCTGTGGGCTGACGGTTCGTTCTATTATTGCATATTTTCACAATGCACATGATTTTAGAAACTTTGTTCGTATTTTCCTTCTTTTCCGTCGAAATATATATATTTTCTCACTTGCAATCTTACCGAAAGATTGTCTCTTATTGTCTTGTTCATGAACAGCGCACAAATCACAAATTTTCACTGATTTTAACTAAAACTCCCACGGCGAACGAGTTTGTTTACGCGGATTTACAGCCGAATTTGACAGCGAATGCAAAAAAAATCATATGATAATATGAAGATTTCTCCTTATCGACAGCGAGAATTGATGACAAGAAAAATCAGTGTTCCATTAGCATCGGGCCGTTCCTGTTAGCTACCTGTTCCAATCTATAGGCTAGGATAAAGTAATACGACTTATGGTACAATAGTTGTGTATCTGCCTTTTGTATGTGAGGTGCAGGTTCGATTCCATCCAAGCTTTTGATGATATATATTTGTCCAAATTTAATGAGAAAGTAAATTTATGTTTCCCCATATTGTGTGGCAAGCCATTATCTAAGATGAATTTTTTTAGCTCAAAATACTATAACAAATTTCGCGTTTCATTTTTTAAATTAGCAGATTGGCCATCATAATCTTCTGAATAGAAAAAAAAATACATTTGCTATAAAGCTTTCAGTGCATATCCAAACTAGGACACAAATATAGGGCACATATTAAATAATATAAAAATATTATCAACAATGCAATCATTACGCGCATCATTGAAATTTTTTTTTTCCTTTAGTCTCCATTGTTGTAAGCAATTAAAACATTTTACCAGAGTGCGAATGTACAATATTTCGCAATCAGCATTAACTGATAACAACCTTACGATATCTATAATAAATGACTTCTTTTGGTTGCATTCATTGTTTCAACCCTTTTCAAGTGTTCAGTTTGTTTATCTCGAGAAAGTGGATCAATATGACGTTATCACATGAAATTATGAAAAAGTGGTTTTAACATTATGAAATTACTCTTAGTCATACAAATACTTAGATTTATATTTTTAATTAGCAGTTTACTGAAAATTAACAATTTCTTCTTCTTCCTTTCAGATCACAATATCATCTATAATGTCATCAAATCGATATCGAAAAGGACAATTAATAATGAACATCGATACAACATTATTCCTCCTCACCTATATGTTGATAAAACATAAATAATATTTTATGCAAAACAAACTTTAAATCGGGCATAAGAGGGAATATATATTTATTTTTCTATTCTTATAGTTATTGATACTTTTATCTTTTAATCCTATCGCCATGCTTCAATAATTGTGTTTTTTAAATCTGCGATATTTTCAAAAAGAAAATATATATTTTTTACTTGTCTAATCAAATCAAAAGCTGTACATATTTATCTTGGATTTCGTGAAAATATATAATGAGCATGCTATTAAGCTAGTGATAAATCATTCAACTACGTCATTCGTCGTCGTGCAGAAAACGATGTATCAAACGTTCAAATCTAATAGTGATATAAAACAGTTGCAAATCTTTTCAAAATAAAAAAAGAAGGAAGAACTCGAAAAAATACAAACAAATAAAATCAAAAGCGTGGATCCATTACAAAAACACAAACGCAAAGAATCTCTAAGTCGTATCATAAATCCATTCAAAATGATAAGCAATATGCAACACCAACAATTTGAGAGTGTTGTGATGGATAAAATTCTGCCATCGCCACCATCGGTCGTCGTTGATAAATACGTAAACAACAATAACAACAATATGAATAAAAATATTCATATAATAACCTCGAACGATCTATTGACAACTGCTGACCAAGATCCTGACGTTATCATTTTCGATCCATCCGTCGATTATTTCGATATCAATTCTAGTTCAGATACCAAAGAAACTATTACTATAGCCGCGAGTCAATCCCTCTATGAAAATGCACCCTTAATTCGGGCCATACCAATAACAACGGCAACGACCAATGCAAAAGCTGCGACAACAATCGTTATGAATAATACGAAGCAAGTTCTTGATTTTGGTATAACCACTAATAATCAAATGAATCAATCAACACCAGCTAAGAGCGGACTCGCTAAATTGATGATTGGAGAGGAGAGGAATATTCAAAAAAGTATCCTTAACCACGAATATGCCTTGAAAAGTCCTAAATGTGAAAAGCCACCGAGTGAATTGCTAAAGAGCCAACAGCCTACGTCAATCTACAAAACTTACAACAATCAACAGGACACGCAACAACAATCGCGACAACAAAGTCGTTCGGAAGCGCTTAGATGCATGGACATTCATAATTATTCGAAAATCAATCGTTTCGATGACAGTACAAACAGCAGCAGTCCCGAGGAAGACGACGACGAGGAGGATGATGACGAGGACTACGATGATGATGTTTTTGGGGCCACAACTCCGAAACTGACATCACCCAAAGGTCCTTACGCCAATAAGAGCTGTGATAGCAGTGCTAATAAATCGAATCCGCTAAGGAAGCAATCACAATCGCAAATCAATCAAAATATTCATCACGGTGAGCGGGCAGCCCCGTTTGAAGTGGTGATGTGTACGCCGTCCCATCAAGGAGTGCCAACTATATCCCCAATGAAAATTGACACGACTAGTTCGTCATCGTCAACGACATCAGCTAAAAGTAATGCCAACTCACCGGTGGACCTGCCGAACTGTACGAGTGTACCTGATGATATGGACAATGGTGGAATGAGTGGTGATAAATCAGCACCTGATCATCATGCTCGACGTCCGATGAATGCATTTTTAATCTTTTGCAAACGTCATCGTGCTATTGTACGTGATAAATATAAAAATTTGGAGAACAGGTGAGTCCATGAATTTTGTTTGCTATCCTTTAGTTGAAATTTTTATTTGTATTTTACAGGCAAATCACAAAAATTTTAGGAGAATGGTGGGCGACACTATCTAATATCGAGAAAGCGTGCTATACAGATCTTGCTAAACAGGTAAGATTAGTTCTTTATTCACTTTAAGAACAAATACTCTGGTCTAAAATCTACACAAGAATTTCCATTTCCCTATGTTGAGAAGTAAAGTTATCGTACGTCGATAGGCTCACGCATGCGCGGTGAGCCTACCGACGTACGATAGATAACTTTACTTCTCAACCCTCCCACTGTTTGAGTACGTCGAGGACCCTATGCCTGAACCGTTACATAGATGCTGAAACGGTCTCTTTGAAAATGCTTTGGTAAATATATCAGCTAGCTGCTGATCTGTTGGAACGTATTCTACCGATATTTCCCCACTCTCCACAGTTTCGCGAACATAGTGACGCTTAATGTCTATATGCTTGGTTCGCTTGTGGAACTCCGGATGTTTGATTAATCGGATTGCATTGTCTACTCGCAGAACTGTCGCAGTTACCGGTAGACACCCGAGATCGTTTAACAATTTTCTCAGCCAAATGGCCTCTTTCGCAGCCGCTGCTGCCGCGACGAACTCAGCCTCCGTCGTGCTGAGTGTGACTAGCTTTTGTCGTTGGCACGACCATGTCACAATTCCGTTCGATAGACAAAACGCATACCCCGTGGTAGATCTACGCGTCTCCACGTCACTTGCGAGATCCGAGTCTGAAAACCCCTATAACTCCGAGTTACTCCCGCCACTTTTGTACATTATCCCGATTTTCGTTGTTCCGACCAAGTACCGGTAGATTCGTTTCACAGCTTGCCAGTGGCTCTCGTGGTGATTGCTAAGAAATATACTAACTGAATTCGCCGAATATGCGATATCCGGCCGCGTCACAACCGCAAGAAACTAACGAGCCCACTGCTTCTCGAAACGG
This sequence comes from Odontomyia ornata, assembly GCA_963969285.1. Classification (NCBI taxonomy): domain Eukaryota; kingdom Metazoa; phylum Arthropoda; class Insecta; order Diptera; family Stratiomyidae; genus Odontomyia; species Odontomyia ornata. The sequence goes on from OZ017742.1 coordinate 252,079,694, forward strand.
TACCGTACTTGAGTTTCCATCGTCGTGATCGTTTGGAACTAGTCGCGCGTGCGGATCGGCAGGCACACTTGCCGCTTTTGCATCGATTATCTTAAATTTATTGAGAATTTTCTTCACATACGCTTCTTGATGCAAGAACATGGTTTTCTTTACTCGATTTCATTCTATTTGTATCCCGACAAATAACTTTCCATCCCCGATCGTAATTTCGAACGGGTTACCCAATGATTTGATTACCTACTCGAGGGCTTTACTTGTTTTTGCTGCGATGAGTCCGTCATCTACAAAAGGCGCTAAAAAAACTTCTACACCGTCTACCCGCCCTTGAAAGATACATTTGTCGACTTCCGTTTCGCGAAACTGATATTTCTCTAAGAACTCACGAAACTTTTCGTTCTAACACCTGGATGCTTGTTTCAAGCCGTACAAGGACTTGTTCAGTTTACACACGAAACCACGTTTTTCTTCTTTCTTGACGTTGAGTCCTTCCGGAATTTCCATATAGATCTCTTCCTTCAGCTCGCCGTGAAGAAAGGCTGTTCTCACGTCAAACTGTGTGAGCTCCAAGTCCTGTTCAGCCACCATGGCCAATAGAACTCTGAGCGACTCGTATCTCACGACTGGCGAGAAGGTCTCCGTGTAGTCGAGTCCCTCTTTTTGTTGAAGTCCTCGTGCACAAAGTCTCGCTTTGTACCGGTGTACGTCACCTGACGTGTCTAGTATAACCTTGAACACCCATTTCGAATCTATGGACTTTCGAACCGTTTTCCTTGGTACGATTGACCAAGTCTCGTTTTACTCGTACGCGTCGAACTCTCGCTGAATGGCCTCGGCCCAATTTTCTGCCTCGGCACTGTTCATCGCCTCCTGAAATGTGTTTGGCGGATTATATTCAGCGAAGTCGATCTCATACCTTATCGGTCGTCGGATGTTTGCACGATCCCGCAGTTTTCTGTCATTATCCGGTTGATTTTGATCTTCTCGAGGATCTTCTGGTTGTTCGTTTCTTTCAGGTTCTTCCTAAGCCTCCTGGCATTCGACCTCCTGTTGCTGCTCAACGGGTTCTGCCATATCTTCGTTTTCGTCCGCTGGAAGAATGTATTCGAATTCTTTTCCTTTTTCTGCCCCCAAGTTGCGACTTCTCGTTGAATGTGACGTCTTTCGATACAGATATTTTCTTGTTCTGTGGATTGTACAGACGGTAATTCATCGAGTCGTTCTGATACCCAACTGAGATCAACTTTGTAGCCTTTGGATCTAACTTCTTGCGAAATTGTTTGTCGATATGCATGTACGCATCCGATCCAAACACTCGAAAATGGGACACATCTGGTGTTTTTCCAAACCAGATCTCGTATGGCGTTTTCTCTTTACCGGTAGCCAGAACTCGGTTGAGCACGGTCACTGCTGTACCAACTGCTTCCGCCCATAGCGACAGAGGAAGTTTCTTTGCCGTTATCATGGTGCGCGCACTCTCACTGATCGTTCTGTTGTCACGCTCGGCTTTCCCGTTCTGCTTAGGAGTGTAAGGTGCCGTGTTTACCAGCTCAATACCACGAGCCTCGAGATATTGCTTTATTTCACGGTTGCAATACTCTCGTCCATTGTCCGTACGTAACACCTTCATCGGCTTGCCGAATTTGTTGTTCATCAACCTTTCGTATTTCTTGAAAATATCGAAAAAATCAGACTTGTGTTTCATGAAGTAAACATACCGAAATCCTGATGCGTCAACCTTGAAGGTTATGCAGAATCTTGCACCACCGATGGACTCTGTTGAGAATGGGCCGCATACATCCGAATGTATGTATTCTCCCAGTTTTGTGTTCCTTTTTGTCTCGTTCTTTTTGAACGGTAGCCTGTGTGCTTTTCCGAAAGCACACGTCATAGAAGAAATTGTCAATATCCGTTAATTTCACACCTCGAATCAGCCCTTTTTGCGTCATTTCGTGGAAAACGTGCCAGACACGCAAGTTGACAGTTGACACATTTGCTTCTCTCGCAACACTTGGTTTTCTCACTTTAAAGAGCATTCGGTAAATCTGATTGTGTTGTTGCACACCGACACCGAAAACTTCACCGTCACGGTTAATTGTTACTAGTTTTCCTCTAAACAAAACATCGATTCCTTTTTCAGTGCATACGCCGACTGAAAACAAGTTCTTTCGAATCTTTGTAACGTAGAGCACGTTTTCGATTCGGGGTTCACACCATTTATCGTTCACTAGTCTATCGATGAGCACAGTGCCACTACCGGTAACGTTGCACACGTCATTGTCCCCGAGCGATATCGCTAAAGTAAAGGGGCTCCTACAAAGGCGCAAGACAGCTGCAGGAAATACAGGGAGACTTTCAGGCGGTCATATTAGCATCTTTTAGTTGTTGTCCCCAAGAAATTTATGCTCACTGGCAGTATAGTGCTGTTCAAAACTTTTAAAGAAGGTTTCATAACAGAAGCCCAGAGAGGGTCACTATTTGGTATGACCTTCTACACAGAGGGCTTTAGGACCAACACGAGAACTAAAGCAGGGTGGGTCTTAAACCAAGATATATGCAGAAATCGATAACGCTAGGAATGCTGACCTCTGTGTTTCAGGCAGATGTAATCTCTATCCTAGGCGTGGATTATGGACAATAAGTGTGTATAAAGGCAAATAAACATCTGCAGCGGTTGCCAAACGGCATTGTTTGCCCTGTTCTGACGGAAAGTAATATCAAAAACACAATTTGTCCATGATTTTCTGGGTTTCAGCGCACAGAGGGTATGAGGGCGATTAGATATCTGATTCTCTAGCGAAGGAAGGCTCATAATTCCTGTCTTTTAACCTAGACCTTCATATCGTATTTGCTTATCTTGCTGCTTTAAGAGTAAAACTTCGTCTGCAATAGATATAAGTTGAGAGCATTCCTATACCTACAAACGTTTGCAGCGAAGTAGCCACGAAAACAAAATAAGAAGAAGACTGAATTAAATCCTTTGTGAAAAATAATAAGTCTCAAAATTACGGTGACAACTGCAGGCCTCACCTTGACAATACTAGAAGCCTCCTCGATAAAAATAGAAGGTGTAAGGACCCTAGCCGCACTGTTGACAGTCAAAACGTGAAGGAAATAAAGGGTTTTCCAATAAGAAGTGTTATTTTGGATAGCCCGCTATTTCGGTAGATGTCACTTATGAAGATGTCATTTTTAAACATTTGACAAGTAGAAACTACGCATTAACATTATTAATGTTCACTATAAAAATAGTTAAAATTTGGCAGAAACGGTTCGTAAAACTCTAACATTTTTGGTTCGTCGTGAAGCACCTTGTCGGACCGCAATACAGAAATTGGTGGAAAAATTCGAACTGTTGGGACAACTTAGTGATGTGAAGAATAAGACCCGTGCACGTCACTCAAGAAAAGCCGAGAATATTGCTGCTGTAGCCGAATGTGAAAACCCAGGTTTGTCCATTCCTCGTCGTTCTTTGGAATAAGGCATTCCACAAACGTCATTACACCGTATTTTGCATAAAGATTTTTGTTTTAAGGCTTATAAAGTTCAGTTAACACAAGAGCTCAAGCCGGTCGATCATCAACAACGTCGTGTCTTTGCTGATTGGGTCCTTGAAATGCATGAAAATGATCCGGAATTCCATCGAAAAATCATCTTGAGTGATGAGGCCCATTTCCACCTCGGTGGCTTCGTCAAAAAGTAAAATTGTCGCATCTGGGGCCCGGAGAACCCAAGAGTTATTGTTGAAAAGCCTCTTATGGTCTCATACATACTTTGCGCAATAGAAAAAGGGCACCAGGTTGATGCAATTTATAATGATTTTAGTAAAGCCTTTGATCGCGTCAATCATACGATTCTGTCAGAAAAATTGCGCAATTTTGGAATCACTGGCCCATTGCTTCGCTGGCTAAATTCTTACTTCAAAAACCGGACTCAAACCGATAAATTTCAAGGGTATATGTCCAAAGAAATTCAAGTCTTCTCCGGTATACCTCATGACAGTCATCTCGGACCTCTTCTTTTCAACATATTTATATCAGACCTTTCTGATATGCTATCCGATATACCCCATTTATTTTATGCGGATGATCTCAAATTATACTATTGGATAACATCCCACAGCGATTCGATATTCTTACAGAACAAGATAAATGCTCTGTTTGAATGGTCCAACACAAACCACGTACACCTGAACCTCGAAAAATATCAGGTGATTAGTTTCTCTCGCAGAACTTCAATTTTATTAGCTGATTATCACCTTGGTAATACTAATCTTTCCCGAACAGACAGCATAGTAGACCGCGGTGTCTTCTTGGATAAGAAACTCCGTTTTAATTTGCACTATGATGAGGTTCTATGCAAGGCTAATAAAATGTTAGGCTTCATTAAACGGCGTGCTAAAGAATTACAGAATGTGTGGTAACAAATACATTATACATATCATTAGTCTGCCCTATTCTCGAATATGCATGTGTCGTCTGGTAACCTGTTTCTTATGTTCATACAAAAAGATTTGAGTCTGTTCAAAAACAGTTCCTGCTATTTGCTTACGATCTCAATATGACCCACGTAACTTTCAGAGCTTGCCTTCATATGAATATCGGTTGTCTATTCTAAATTTACTTTCACTTGCCTCCCGTAGAATTATGTCATGCTCTTGCTTTGCATTTGATGCCCTCCGTGGTACCATTAAAGTTCAATATCTGATTGACAGGATATCCTTGAACGAACCAGTAAGATTTACAAGACATTCACGTTTGCTGGTGGAAAGTTGACATCTTACCATGTACGGTGAAAATGAACCGATTAATAGATGCTGCAAAATATTAAATAGCCTGATTCATTACTTTTCCCCAACCATATCCAGACTACAGTTTAAAACCAATCTATCAATGTTCCTCTCTTCCTAGTCCTATATTTTTAACTTGTATTTTTGTAAGTTTAACTTATATTTTTAACTTGTATTTTGTAACTTTAACCTTGTATTTCTTTGCGATAATTTATAATTGTTTGGTAAAAAAAAAACTTCTCTCGACTTTTCTATTGGTGGAAACGACAGCACTAATATCCATCAAGATGCAACCGCAAATATACATTACGCAGCACAAAAAAAACACGACCTACATGAGCTAGTGAAGTAGTCCTTCAGATTTGATGGTTCTTGTATGAGCATAGCTTTTTTTACTTCGAGGGGAGGTTCGGAGAGGACAGCGTAGTGTTGGAAATCATGGAGCGGACGACTCATCGACTGGGCAACGGACAATGGGAAATAAGCTTACCTTGCAAGAGGCAAGATACCACTCTGCCGGACAGTAAAGCACGACACGATCATCGACGATCTCATCGCAAAAGGATATTTGGTGGGAATCAACCCTCGATTCGATGACCGGCTATGGCATTTACCACATTTCGCTGTATCCAATCCGAAAAAAACTGGCAAGATTCGGATAGTATTGGACGCTAGAGTGAAAATGTCAAGCGTCAGACTTAAGAACATGCCCAGACCTGACATTTTGCAATCGCTACCAAGAGCGTTCATTCGGTTTTATGGTGGAAGATATGAATTTACTGCTGAAATGTTTCATCGAATAAGCATTCGCGCCAAAGACACATACAGTCAACTTGTATTGTAGCGAGACGACAATCGGGAAAGGCCTTTAGATATTTACCGCATGACGGCAATCATATTTGGAACTTGTTACTCTCCAAGTAGCGCGATATTCGTATTGCACAAACATGCAGAGCGATTCCAGGACAAGTATCCTAATGCGACTACGGCAATATAAAGGAATCATTACATCGATGATTACCTTTGTAGTGCTAACGACATAGACATTGCCAAAGACTTAATCAAACACATCATCTAAATCCATTCAGCCGGTGGGTTTGAAATAAGAAACTGACACGCATCCTCATCAGAACTGCTAAAAATAATTCCAAGAGATCTACAACACATAGTACAGTGAACTTCGACAAAGAAGCATACGAGTAGTCTGGTGCATGAAAACGGAAAACATTACGTTTTCTTCCAAACTTAATACCGACAAAGGTCTAATAGAAGCAAAGTGCTGCCCTACCAAACGCGAGGTCTATTTTTGACACACTTGGATTCGTGGCTCATTTTGTGATAGTTGGTCGAATATTGGTATAGGGGATTAAGATTAATGGAATTGAGTGGATGCGATGAGAAATTGGAAGAAGAACAACGACCAATATGATTCAACTAGATAAAGGGACTTAGATAACTCGAGACAAAGAAAAACGCTATAGAAGAATTAAGGGCACCCATCGATTATGTCACCGCTGAACGAAATCGCACCCGCTCCTATTCGGTAAAATCAAAAATTTTTCCTTTAGACCTATCACTGTACCTTCCTTTCTTCAGTCAAATTAAAATTCTTCCCGTAATATCTATCACACCTTTGCGAGGCGTAAATAAACAATCCTTCTATGTTAATAAATTAGAAGGAAAAAATTGTAAAAAATTCTGAATGCGACTTTGTACGTTTGAGTTCTATTGCTTGGGAAGTTTTGTGAGTGATTATTCGCTTTCTCCTCGTGGACTTCTATTATCGCTGTGCAATAGGGTCTCGCCCCATAGGCTGGGTCCTTATTTTGTGCATTTAAAAAGTCACCAGTATAATTCGAGTTAGTTGCACAAATAATCGCGAATTTCTTTTTTGGAAAAATTATTCGTCATGATAAAAGGAAAATCCGGTGATCAAGACTGGTTTGGTATATGTGAATAAAGACTGTACGAATCTAGAAGTTTATTGGGAAAAATTAAACTCAAACCTGGTTGCTTTTCATGTTCACATTTTTTTTTTTTTGCTTAGCAACTTTTATTTCCGATGCCCTTCATGGTGTTCTTTAACATAAGTTTAATGATAAAACTTATCGAGCTGAGATCGATCGATTACTATTCTTCACCCCTTCACCTTGCTCTTACGACTATAAAGACTTGATTTTGACATTGTAGTGAGCAATAAAGGCATTTTATCTCTTTGCTCAATGCTTAAATTCTTCATAATGTTCATTTTCCGCTTTCAGAAATCTTCCTAACAGATCGGAATTCTATAACAATTGAAGTATTTTACTACAAAGTAGTCCACCTAGTGTAGTGGTTAGAGTACTCGCTGCGTAAGCGGAAGATCCCCGGTTCGAATCCCGTTAGTGACATTGAAATTTGTTTCGAATGATTCTTCGGACGGACTATAAGCCCGTTCAGCTATGATATGTACTGTTTTAAATCAGAATGTATCGCAGCTGGGTGCACGGACAGACATATGGCCAAAGTGTGGTACTGACTATACCACTTTCCCGAGCGCCGCTACATTCTTTCAAGATAACGAGATACTACTCGAACTATCTCTAAGCGAAGACCCGAAAGGGGCTGTAGTGTTAAAGCAAAAACACACTTGAATTTACAACATGAAATCTTGTTTTCGCCGTTCTTTCTGTGTGGTTAGAGCGCTAACCGCTTAAACCGGAGATCATTGGTTCGAATCACGTTGAGGCAATGCGATTTGTCTCAAAAAGTCTATGACCCAACCTTGCTGTAGTGATTTCTAATTGACTGTCTGGTAATAATCACACGGTGATATGTGATAGTGATCATACCACCTTCTAGACTACCGTTAACTTTCAGCGTTAACACACTTCAACACTATAGTTAAATCTGGGCTGTTATACGACGGTTATTTCCCTCCACATTATTTTTCTCCTTAATAAAAATTACGAATAATAAAAATTGAATACAATGCAAATGTTAAAAAAATAGATTTTTTTAACTTATTGATAGATTACTCCATCTTTTGAATTCTGAATGTGTGCACTTTGGCTTTATTTTTATCTTACCATCGTTTGTCAATTGCAGAAAGTGATTTCTTGTCCACGCATTAAATTTTATTAAAATATTTTCGTCACATCTGTTGGGAAACAAATCAACTCAGTTCCATACGATGTTACGGAATTTATTTATCCTGAACTGAAAATGAGAATAAAAATTGTTGATAAGTATTAGACCATTCATTCATTTAAATCAGTTAAAAATTATGTATCATACGAGTATATATTAGCCGAAGACAACACCCCCTTGTGACATAATATTTTCAAAAAATATCAGCCATCACCTCTGCCATTCATTCGTGCACACCTCACGATAAGATGGTTATTATATTTTCTATACAATGAAGGAACTTATTGCAGTATTATCTAATCTTAAATAAGTACAATTTATAAAAAGTGAAAGTATAAACCTTATCTAAATACAAAAAATACCGACCATCTTCAACCTAATGGAAATCAACAAACATCCACTTAAGTAACCTTGAATAAGGTTATCAGCAGTTTTCGTCCAAATGTTTGCTAGAATTTATCAATATTTGCTATGATTTGTTGAAAAATTGATATTTTTTTAAAAATAGCCATTTGTTATTATTTATTGATTACACTGTCACGGTTATATCGCGAAAGTTGATTGTAATAACTATTTTGTTGATAAACTCTCTAAGAAGCTTGTTTGGATTAGGTATTCGACTATTTTATCATTATCTATATTCTGACTGAAGAATACGAATCTGAAAGTTCAAACTTCCTAATAGGAGCACACCCACCGAGCCTAATTAAGTGAAGCATACCTTTGCATTTAAATATTTGCTGAAAAAATTTCAAAAATGAGAATACTGATTTCAATCGGAAAATAAATTTCGAGGAGTGGATACCAAATCAGTTTTCGGAGCAATATGCATGCTCCTGAGACATATCTTGGCCTTTATTATCCTCAACAAAATAATAATGTTTCTTTACATAAAGGCCAGGTGACAAATGAGCCTACCCGCTTAAAAAAAATTTCCGCTTAAACTCATGTAGGTCTAGGCTCAATATAAGCTTTCAAGCTACAAAGAGAGCTAGTAACCCGTCTTGCACAATTTTCTTTCCGTTTTTTTTTTTCTTATTTTATTAAATAATTTTTAGAGTTTTGTATTACTTACAAAACCCTATTGAAATCTGGTTTGTTTGTCCGTCCATCCGTCTGTATGTCACAGTAGACATCAAACTTAGTAGGTAGAGGTTTGAATATGAAAGGTTTTATAAGGCGTCAAAAAATACTGAATTTTATGCTTAAATGAAATTCGTGCCCCAAAGAAGATTTTTAAATTCCTTTTTATCGTGCCCCCTTTTGCGATTGAACACATTTGCTCTGAAAAATCTGAAAAAAAAACATAAACGTAGGTCTTTATGAGTACAACATCAACAAAAGCCTTACAAATCGAAATTCGCTCAGCTTTGTTAATCGTAGTATGGTATCCACATTTCACATTTTCCCCAATAAAATCGTACAGGTATTCTTAAATTTTATAGTTGACTAGTCTTATACTCGTATATGTTCCCTTAACCCTGTAGGACGCGAGGGAGATGGTTGTCCGCAAGGAGAGACAGCTCTCACTCAACGATTGGCAGCAGTCTTGGGTGAATTGCACGAAGGGAAGGTGGACCGCGGGCCACATCCCGGATGTGAGTCCGTGGCTAAATTGAAGGCATTGTGAGACTGACTTCTATCTGACCCAGCTTTTAAGCGGGCATGGGTGTTTTCAGTCTTACCTGCACAAATTTGATAAGTTACGGTCCCTCAATTGTCGGGTTTGGTCTGGAGAGGAAGACAATGCCTGCCACACATTTTTTGCGTGCACAATACGGAACAGGCTGCAAAGGGATCTCTACAGGGAGACGGGAGAGCTCACCCCGGATAATGCGGTGATGCTCAAATCGGTTGACAAATGGAACCAGTTGGCACATGATGTTCGGACAATCCTAAAAGATAAAAGGGAGGCGTTGGGGATTGGGGATCCCTTGTCTGGCAATTCCTCTTCCCCTCCCACTAGAAGAGGGATTCCCCAGCTTGAAGACGCCTCACAGCATAACCAAATGAGACCTGGCCCGAAGTAATATGTCAAACGGTTCCTGGCTGGTTTATCGGGTTGACAGGTAAGGTGAGCAGTCCAGTCGCTTGCGAGCATGGGAGTCCCACACTCTGTGCGTAAATGACATTCACCTCCCAACGACAAAAAAATAAGTTCCAGGCAAATCGAACCATAGTTACGGAAGTTCTAGCCATTCGAATTTTCTTTAACACATAATGTTGCTTTTCTAGAGATTTTCCATCGAATCGAGCATTACAGTTTTGGTTTACTCTTTTTAAAATTTCCAAATAAGATGAATAACATAGTAGCTTTGGGAATCCATGATGTGAATGGTTTTTGTTATATTGCAACAAAATGAGGACCAGTGAAAAAGAGTAACAATAGTTTTTATTTTAAACATGTACATCTTATTGTTAATCTGTGCGTTTCGCAGGTTGAGTACAAAACCCTTCCGACAGGAGCATACTTCTGTCTTCCCAGCTTGCTTTCTTGATAGTTTCCCGCGATCTCCTTATGTTGTCTGCATAGTACGAGTATTAGCCTGTAACACAGGTGGCTCCGTTTTCCAAGTACCCCACTCTCGTAATCCCAAAAAACTGACACCATAACTTTTAGCGCGGATCTTGCGGCTTAGAATTTCTTAGGTACCAGTAACACCGGTTGTTTCCGAGTCACTGACTGTTGTTCACTCAAGATCAAAATGATGGATCCAGGATTCATAAATTATAAAAAATCGAATCAAAAAATTGGCTCATGTCAGCTAGGTAACATCTTTCTTTCTTCTTATGTTCTTAGTACATTTTTTAAAGATTTTTGTGAATACTAGAAATATCCGATCATCATTATTTTTGGGACATCCCTCGTACATTTTCGAAACTTACTCTGACGGAATAAGAAAAAAAAATATTCTTTAATTTATTATTTCTCTCAATTCTTTAAAACAATTCTTTAAAATCGCAGGATAAAGTCCGATGAAGCTTGTATTATTTCAGCGCGAACAGTATTGTCCCTTCATTACGGAGCGTCCGCGTGAAGGAGTTAAGAAGATGGCTGTTATGATTAGGGCTAGTTTATAGATTTGCTAGCCACTTAATTTTACTTTGAAGCTCCGAACGTGTGAGGTCGTGACTCAGGAGCGTCTTCAACGAATCCAGGCTTTATTCGTTCCGTGGATACATTGACCACCCGTCCGTTGGCATCGATTGTCAATAGTACATTTGAGATGCAATTTACCACCCTGTGGGGATCGGAGTATGGCTAGATGAGAGACTTTTACTGCGTCGTTCCTTAGGAAAACATGCGAACATGTGTCAAGGCTTTTGTTGACGAATGTTGGGCTGCGATTGCGATGTGCTTGTGGTGTCAGGTGGAGGTGTCTCATTGTGGAGCGAAGCTATGTGAGGAACTCATATGGGTCCACATCAGCCGGAGCGGCGGCCAATAGCTCTCCGGGGAATGTATGTGTCGTCCCATACAGCATTTCTGCACACGAATCTGTAATATCCTCTTTAAACGTCTCGCGCAGACCCAGGAGGACAGTGGGCAACAGTGTAGGCATATTAGGATTCTCATGGCACATAATTGGTGCTTTGAGGGTGCGGTGCCAGAGACCGACCATACCATTAGATGCAGGATGACAAGGCGATGTCCTACTTCTTTCTCATCCTAAGTAAGCTATCAATGATTTAAACAGTGCTGACTAAAATTGCGGTCTCTGGTTCATGAGACGCAATTCGGGTCGGCATTGTACGTGGCACTCCAAAGGGAGTTACCCAATTATTGAAAAACGCTTGAGCTACCAATTTCGTCGTCTGATCAGCCGACGGAACAGCTTCGGGTCACCTTGAGAAACAGTCGGGCATCGTAAGGAAATATCACATCCCTGCTGCGATGGAATTAACGGGCCGAAGATATCGAGATTCACGTGCAGGAATCGTTCTTTAGGCGTTGTGAATGGTTGAAATGGATTCCTTTGATGTCGGTCTACTTTCAAGCGCTAACATGGAGTGCAGCTGCTGGCCCCCAGGTGTACATCCTTCTTCATGTTGATCCACACATAAAAGGTTTTCCATTAAGAACATAACAATTTTATCTATTAATAAAACACAAATATTTGAGATATTGGGTTCAAATTTACTGTGGGTATATTGCAAGTATTACATTTTATGATAAAAGTTCGATTTTGATCGTATAACCACCACGAACCCGTTTACAGCGGTCGGTTCTTTGGCCCGAATTTCCCACCACTCTGGCACACATTTCCACCGGAACATTGGCGTTGGATGTTGTCTTTGAGCTCGTCTTAGGTTGCTGGCTTGTTGGCATAGACCAGTGACCTGATATAGCTCCATAAAAAGAAATCCAATGGTGTTAGATGGCATGAACGAGACGGCTATTCGACCGGACCATTTCTCGAAATAACAAGTCCACCAAATTTGTCTTTCAATAAATCGATTGTAAGGCGTTTTGTGTGACTAGTGGCACCATCTTGTTGAAACCACATATCGTTGATGTCAAGTTTATAATTCTGACACAAATAATCTTCCAACATAACACGATAGCGCTCTCCATTGACGGTAACATGACGGTCGTTTTCACCTATGAAAAATTACGGCCCAATTACACCTCCGGCATGAAAACCACACCAAACAGTAATTTTTTGCGGATGCAACGGTATCTCAAGAAGCACATGAGGGTTTGTTGCTAACCAATAACGCATTTTTTGCTTATTAAAAAACGCATTGAGTCAGAAATGAGCTTCATCGCTGAAGATAATTTTTCGAGGAAATTCGTCATTTTCTTCAAGCTTTGCGAGCCCAATTGGAGAAGTTTCGGCGTTTCGAATGATCAAGTGACTTTATTGTTTGAGTCAATTTGATTTTGTAACTATGTAGGCCAAGAACTTTTCGCGAAATACGCCACAGTGTCGTTTGAGCGATACCCAATTCTTGAGAATGACATGGAATCGACTGATTTGGCTCATTTTGAATTGATGCAATTACGCCTGCGATATTTCCTTCGCTTCGAGCGGTACGACGTCTTTGTTCGACCGGAACGTCCAATGGTGAAAACCTACACTACACTACACTACTACAGCACGCAGAGCCTGTCGGGTGGGACGATAATCACGGCCGAAAATTGGATTAAGTGCTCTTAAAGTTGCGACCACTGACTCAGAATTTCGGTAGTAGTTTTTAATAATTTCCAAACGCTATGGGTTCGTGAACTTTACCATGATGAAAATGTTGGCTTTAACTAACGTTTTGACATTAAGAGTTTATTAAAAAAAGTTTAGGGGTGCGTTTATATAAAAATAGAAAGTTGTTATGTCCCTAATGGAAATCCCTATACGACGTGTGTGAGAACAGAAATGAAACTGATTTTTATTTAACAAAGTTTTTATTTTTTTCAAACAACAGTGTTATCCCCTTGAAAGTAGTTCCCTTGGACAGCTACACACTGGCGAAGTCATTGTTCCTGCTCTTGGTGGTTGCGCTGGAAGTCTTCAACTGGTATGGCTTTTAACTGGTCACAGTCTTTTGAATGCTCTCCCGAGTTTCAAAATGACGTCCTTTTAAGACATGTTTCAATTTAGGGAAAAGGAAAAAGTCACAGGGACTCAAATCAGGTGAATTGAAGAATTTTTAGTAATTGGCAATTCTCTCAAGAAGATCAACGCACACGTTTTTTTGATTATCCTTCTGTCCAGTTGTGAGGTTTTTGGACGGCATTTCGGCACAAATCTTTGGCATGCCAAAATCGTCTGTTAAAATTTGATGTACAGTGAAAGTGTTTAAATTTAACAGTTCACTCATCATCGTTATTGTTAAACGATGGTTTGATCTCACAAGAGCTCTCACACGTTCAACGTTTCCGTCAGTTTGTGAATTTGAAGGTCTCTCTGAGCGAAGTTGATCTTCAACGTGTCTCATCATCTACGGCGCGACAGCCCAAGCCGGGCCTTGGCCTCTAGGATTAATTTCTTCCAATCATCACGGTTCTGCGACCTTGTCCACCAGTTGGTTATTCCTAACAAGGATCTGCTGTCAGCTTCTATTGTATCTTACCATCGAGTCTTTCCGTTGGATGTGTACTTTGTGCTCTATCCGCCAATGCTCTTTTGAGTAGCCGGTTTTCTTCCATTCTTTCTACATGATCCGCCCTTTACAATTTACGTAACATGTGGATCGTCAAATAGTTCATACAATTCATCGTTGTAACGTAGTCTCCACTCTGTTCCTTGTTTCACTGGGCCATAAATTTTCCGGAGCACTATGCGTTCAAATACATCCACTGCCTTTTCGGATTCGCCCGTCAGGGTCCATGAATATTCCCAGCACTTTTCGAGCACCTGCTTTACTGAGAATATTTGGTCTATTGTAGACCATCCACTTCGAAAGCCTACCTGATACTCTCCTATAATACTTTCGTAGTACGTCTTTAATTTTTTTTTCTATGATTTTGGAGAGCACTTTATAAGACGTACACAGTAAAGCAATACCTCTATAATTTTCGCACATTAATTTGTCCCCCTTTTTGTGTACAGAGCATATCATACTTTTCCACCAGTTCTCTGGTAACTGCTCTTCTGACACAATATGGTTAGAAGAGCAGTTACCAGAGGACTGACATACATATGACATATTAGCAAATGCAAAAGGTTATTTAGAAGGAGACCCCTGCTATAGAGCAGTTATGCTGGTATTCCATCTATTCCAGGAGACTTATTTTTTCTGAGGTCTCGTACTGCTGCCTGTACTTCTTCTCTGGTTGGTGGCGAGACTGGGACCTCTTGCTCTGCTTGTTGAATGTTCATAGCTTCAGTCGTTTTTGGGGACGCTGTGAATAGCTTCTGGAAATATTGCAGCCATCTGTTTTTAATATCGACTGGGTGGCCTATGATTGTTGTTCCTTGTATACGTTTGCAGGGACTTGTTTATGGATTGAAGCCGTCTCTTAGTTGTTTAAAAGAGGCATCCGCCGATCTGACCGTGTAGGTTTATCTGGCTCTTTGTGTTAATTGTCAGTCGTTTGGTGTTGATTTGCAGCCGCGGAATGAGCACATGTCAAGAATCCTGGTGGCGGCTCGTTTTTGTATGAGAACATGGTCGATTTGGTTGAATGTGCGACCGTCTGGGGATGCCCATGTTCTCTTATGAATGTCTCGATGTGGAAAGCTGTTGGAGCTTACTGTGACTCGGATACCACCGAAACGACGTCGATGTAACAAATCCAAACCGCGGAGAACGCTGTTAATGAAACGCTCGAATGTCTGTGGTGCGTTTCGTAGGGGAAGCGTCATGACTGGATGTCGCTTTCCTCGATGGGAATCTGATGAAATGCTTTAAAAAGGTCGATTTTTGAGGTGATTGGTTGCCGTTTAGTTCGTCTGTAATATCTTGTATGTGTCGCATTGGGTATTTATCAGGTACCGTGGCGTTGTTAAGGCGCCGGTAGTCCCCACACGGCCACCGTACTCCATTTTTCCTGCGTACTAAATGTGGGGGACTTTCCCATGGGCTATTCGACGGTCGGCAGAAATCCTGATCCAAGAGGAATTTGAACTCTTTTTTTGCCGCCTGCAGCTTTTCTTTCGTTAACCTGCGTCGGCGTTCCCCTATGAGAGGCCCGGAGGTGTTGATGAAATGGCAAACTTCATATTTAATCGAACTTAGCACAGCTGCGGGGCTGATACGAATTGAAAACTTTCTCAGCAGTGCATGGTAACGCGTGTTGCTGCTGACGGTGAGTATGGAGTTGTAGTCTCTGCTGATGTTGATGCGAGTTAATAGGTTAGCGACCGGATCCACCAGTTGTCGATTTCATAAATCCACTAATAAGCCGTGATATTTTAGGAAGTCGGCTCCTAGAATTGGGCGTGATACGTTAGCAATAATGAACTTCTATTAGAACGAGCGCTGAAACCCGACTTTCAAATGGAGGGTGATTTTACCGAACGTGGCAATGGGGGTGCCATTGGCCGCAAAAAGTTTGAACGTTGACTGCAGGAACGGTGTCACGAGAAACGTCAATCGCGTTTCTTTATCACGTACGAGTATCACCAGGCGAGTTTGTGATACGCCACTAGTTGTCACCTGCGGGGCTAGTGACTCAATGCGTTTCCCGTCTTTGTAATTCGAAAAGAGCATGGCTCGCGACAACGCCTGACCGCAACGTTTATGTTAGTAGCAGACCTTGTCAGGCAATAGCCTTTGCGGCGGTGCCTTCCGGAGCGAAAGGTAGTGGCACGAACTACAATTTGCTTTTGATGTTTCAAAGTAGATGCGATTAGTTTTCGACCAGAGTTTTGACACCGGTGCCAACACGTTGCTTTCGACATTGTTTTCTCGATGCGGATGTGTGTATGTGCTATATTAGATGCCTGCGAAGCTGTCCGCCGCACTGGAAATCAAAATGCGGTTCGTAGTGGCGGCCATTTTTTCCATGGTCTCAGAGTCCGCCATGACAAGTATTGAGCGACCATTTAAAGGGAGCCGTTGCATCGACAAGGCCTTGACTCCACACTAGCAATGGACTGCATTTTAAGTAGAAACTGTGACAAGCGTTGATGCTCCAAGTCGAAGTGGAGCAGGAGTTGCTGTAATCGTTCGTGGTCCTGTAGCCTGTCGACTGAGAGAAGTCTCGTTTTGAGTGTATCATATCTGTTTGTTGTCGGCGGTACTTTCAAAATGTCGCCCACCTGGGCGATTACTTCCATCTCCAGTTCAGATATGACTTTATCGAACTGCGCTTCCACTCGTGCACACCACAATTCCGAGCATCAATTTTTTTTCAAAATGTTTTCTCAAAGGCATCAAACCGCAAGGTTCACACAGTTCTTAATTCCGTGACTCTTTCGAACTTAACAAGCAGTAAAAAGATGTGTAATACAAAACCTCCTATGATCCTTTAATAACCTTTTATATATCAACGTGTATATTTTTCCTTCTCAAAATCGATCTTGCTTTTAAAGAACCGTCAATGGATTGATATTTACGCTTGGCGCGGCACAGGGAAGAGGAACACTAAGGATTGTATCTTCCTATCCGACAGCCTCTGATTCGGTGGTATTAGCCATTGTATGTGTGATACCCCTCGCCCTCCTTGCTAGAGAGCGCCGTACTATCTACCTGCGTCGAAACGAACACACGAGGGAGACAGTTGCCCGCGAGGAGAGACGACACTCACTCAATGATTGGCAGCAGTCCTGGGTGAACAGCACGAAGGGAAGGTGGACTGCGCGCCCCATGCCCATCATCTGAGACTCTGGTTCAATCGAACGCACGATGAGACTGATATCTATCTTACCCAGCTGTTGAGCGGGCATGCGTGTTTCAGTCTTACTGTACTTGCATAAGATTGGCAAGTCGCAGTCTCCAGACTGAATGTTTAACGCAAAAAACAAAGGCGATGCCTGCCATACTTTTTTGCGTGAAAAATAGGGGCAGGATGCGCCGGGACCTCTGCCAGCAAACAGAAGAGTTTCTCGGATAGTCTAATTGGATCGTTTGACAAACGGAACCATGTGACACATTATATTCGGGCAGTCCTAAAAGATCAAAAGGGCTCACGGCAGCAGTGGACGTCGGGGTTAAGGGATCACTTTTCTAGAATTCCCTCTTCCTTCCTCTTTTCCCACTAGAAGACGTATCTCCCAATTTGAAGGCGCCCCAAAACGTAGCAAAACGAGACTAACCCCGAAGTAATGTGTCAAAAGGTTCCAGGCTAGGATCTCAGGTTGACAGGGGAGGTATTTAGTGGGTAGTCTAGTCGTCTTTCGCGCCTGGTGGCCCCACACGCAGGATATAAATAGCCTTCACTTCTCAACCACAAAAATGGACTAATATTTCCCCATTTAAAAAAAAAAACACACACAAAATTAAATAATTGATGCTAAGAAAAAAACGTTAAACATCTTTAAATAAAAATGTATTCTTTTCATTTCAGTACAAAGACGCCTTCTTCAAAGCCAATCCAAATTTCAAATGGTACAAGCTTCCGGCTCCACCCCTTCGCACGTGTACAATACGGCCGGGTCCACAATCACCAACATCCCCACTAACTGGAAACAATTACTTTATAAATGACAACTACAGCACATCAAGTATGAATGGAATAAACGATGATGAGATCGATCGATTCAACTGTGATAATGGATTTGTCAGGAAATCGTCTACATCTATTAATTATAGTTCAGATAATACATTAAGCGATAATAGTATCAATCGTCATAATAGTAATAACGGTAACCATAGCACCAACAATAGTAATAGTAATCTTCTCCGTATGGCAAACAGTGCCGTTGGCACATTTAAATTGGCAGATGAAGCCCAAATGGGTGGGTTGAGCAGTCTTATGTGCAGTGGCAGTAATAACGGTAGCGGTAGTAATAGCAGCAGCTCGGCTAGCAGCCCAACTGAAAATGTTAATGGAATTGGTTCAAGTGATAACACTGCGAATGGTCGGAACAATACAAATGACAATAATTACAGAAATCGTTACGATGCTCTTCAAAATGCCTTAAGTGAAACATCATACTTTCTATCGAACACCATGCCATCACATAAGAACGATATGGAACCGTTCCAACATATGCGCAATCATGCATATCATATGGAGTCCAATCAAATGTCGAATGGCAAGCGGAAAAATTTGGATAGCGCGCTGGATTGGAGCGTGAAAAAGAAGTTGTTCGTTACCACTGAAGGCAATGATTATGATATGAGTCCTAAAAAAGCATCGAGATCATGCAAAGGAAAGCGTTATAAGGAACTGATGATATCAGGGCAAATTATCTCGACTGGAAAGAAGGGCAGTCAAAAAGTTCGGACTCCAACTTCAAATACAACACTCAATGGGTATTATAAAAGTTTTGAGAATCTATCAGAAACAAACCATCATCAGGCCCCTGAACAAGTACTACCTCGTACCGTTAAAACTGAAAAGATTGAAACAACCATTCCTGATCAAATGGACACGACTTGCCACAATGGTGGAGGCCAAGCTCAGCTGGATTCGCCGAATTCTCAAAAACAATTCGATGCGTCTGACTTTGATCTTGAGGAGAAAATCAAAGCGCTACCAGCTCAATGTTTGGAGTCGTATTTGTCAAAAAAACGCGAGACGAAAAAGAAGAAGAAAATTGGTTCGAAACGGCGGCAAACATCGTCATCGTCATCTGTGGCAAATAAGGCGCACATTACGCATCAAAACTCAACTCATATTGACCATCATTCGCCACCCAAAACAATCTACGAAGCACGAGAACGTATTCAATGTGCTATGGTAGGGAGTCAAAAGCGTAAGGCTCGCAAAGAAAGCATCACTAGGCGAGATGTAACTACAATCAACTCATCTCCAGTTGACCTCCTCTCTCCAGCCACTAATACTTTATTCGAAGCCGTTGACCTAGTCAACAAAATGGCCGAAAATGGCGGAGTTGAAATTAAAGTAGAATACGATATTGAAACGGCGTATAATGACGACAACATGTTGACAGAAATGGTTACAGAAATAAAACAAGAAGAACCTGAATCGGGCCCAACCGATACCGTCAACGGAACACCTACCTCAGACCTACTCATCTTAGCGGAAGTTGCTACTAATCACATTGCAGACGAGGGGAATAACTAAGTAAGAAAAAGGATACAAGTAATATTAAATCAGAAGCATACACATGCATAGAGTTTAGAAGTTGGTTAAAAATAGATTACCGTAGTTTATAAGAAACTACTACTGCTACTTGTTCTTGGTTTAACTACACCTACTTTCAGTTTTAAGTCAGTTTGAAAATTTCCCATGAAGTATCTAGAATTAACAGAAATAGAGAGAGAAAGAGAGAGAGAGAGGATCGAAAGTAACGAATGGTGACTATAATTTCCAATGTACGAAAAAAAAAATCAAAAAGAAATTAATAATGAAGGCGGACCAGAGAAATATTTTTAATTTGTTGATTTTGTATTATGAATAATATTTAGAATGTAAATTGATTGGTTACTGCAAGAAGTCATAAATTGTCTTATCTTAAAAAAATATTTTCTCTTTCTTTAAACAACAACAAAAAAAATGTTGATCGAAATTCATTTAAGTTATTAACAATATTATTTTGGTATCGACAGTTTCCTTATGTACTTCTGACAGTCAACAATTGAATACTGTTTATTTGAATGTAACTTTACATTATTATTATTACTATTATTTCCTATTATCACTACAATATATATTTTATTAATGTTAATTTTATTATGTTTTGCTTGATGAAAAATGAAAAAGTGTACACCCTTTTTAAGAATACATAAAATACATACATGTAACTTTAAACAGAAATGTATTTTTTTAAATAACGAAAGAAGGAACTAAAATTTTATCCTGTTATATAACTACCCTATTTGTGTACAATGACTGATTTACGAAGCAAAGAAAAAACAAAGTATATAAAACATATTTTCATAGTCAATAAATAATAATTATATTGTGACCGTCTAGTGCCCATTAAATGATCAGTTTTAAATTTTTGTTTTTATTACATATAAAAATTTTTTATTTCAAATTTAACGAGTTTATAATAAAATGCGGGATCGATAAGAGAATTCAAAATAAAAAAATCAGCAAAAAAAGTTGAAAAAAGAACCTATAAAATTTAAATAAGAATTGAAATTCAATATTGGATATCATTTATTTTTCTAATATTAAACATACTCACAATTTGAACGTTTATATAAAATTAAAATACAATAAGAGTTAGTGTGTAAGGAAAGAGAATGTTATTTTCAAAAAAAAAATAAAATCCAAATAAATAAAAAATAAAGGAGAGAAAAAAGGAAATATGTTATGTTGCTAAATAATAATCAGTATGTTAAAAATGTATAATACATCACTCCTTATTTTTTGATATGATGACCAGACGGGAGTGAAAGTTTCTGTTGAATCGGTCAAAGACCAAAGTGAATTGTTTTCGAATTAAGTTGGCTTTTAAAAAGTATAAGAAAAGAAGTTGATTGCCACGTTAATTGTTTTTTGTTCGCAAAGACATTATGTTGGTGATATTAATATTTTTCGTTTTTTGTTTCTTTATATAGTAATAAATCGTATTTGATAATAGTTTTGTTATTTAAATTATTTTGGTTGCGTCTTTTACGTGTGCTAGTTCTTTACTAACGATTCTTATAAAAGTTATTAATTGAATTTTTTCAATTTTCAAATTTTTGCTAATTGTTATCGAGGCTTAAGCTTTTGCCTCGAACGTTTCGATTCTGCAGCCGATCTGCAACCGGAGAGTAATCTGATTATTTCCTCTGCTTTCCTGCTGAATATGTCACGTTTATCTAAACAAGCTTATTTACAATATAGAATAAAAACAATGAAAGGAAGGTTGGAACTTATTTACATAGCCGGCCTGCAGAATTCGAAATACGCGAGACAGCGTGTTCTTGTGGGTTTTCGGTCGGAGACAGATCCACAACTTTTTATCGTGTGAAATGAAATTCCCTTTCTCATAAAAGACAAGTTTATTCGCGTCCGAACATTATATAAACGAATGTATGGATGATGCAATGTTGGTTGTCGATGCGTTGTCGCGTGCGTTTCGCGGTAGACTAACTCCAATAACAATCTTATCTTGGTCTTAGGATTTGTTTCCTTCGATGTGTTCGTATTGTTGGTGGCGTTGTTTGTGTCAGTGCTGGAGACGCCACATCTACCCCCTTCCTAGTGACTTTCTTGGAATTGTTGGAAAAAGTTGTTGCGTTTTCTTGAGTTTTTGGTATCGCTCGAGTTTCTGAAACCTCTGGAGTTCGTGGATTCAAGTTTTTATTCGCTTCGTTGGCCTGGTCTGATTCAGTCGTGATATTGAGATGTTTTGTTCTGAATCGTTGACTAGGATTTTGTAAAGATCATCGGTTATTCGCTCGAGCACTTGATGCGGCCCTGTGTATGGTCTCTGCAGCGGGCTTTGCACGCGATCGCAGCACACAAACACATGTGTGCATGTTTTAAGCTCTTTTGGCAAAAAGGTTTTATTTTTGAGTGATGAGCTGTCGGTATGGGCTTGATGCTGTGCATTATTTTGCGGTGATTTTCCATAAACTTTACAGGGTCAGTGTTTAGCAATCGAGGAAACTGTTGTGACGTCTCTCACATGGACTGCAATTTGCATTAACCTCACTTGGCAAACAATTTTTGAAGAGGATTGAAAGACGATTTTTCGTATCCAAGAAAAAGCCTTAAAATATGATTTATTTAGATTACAGTTAGTTTTATACATAATTTTTTTACCTCAATGGGCTTTTCAATGAATTATTATTTTACTCTATTCTCTTTGACGGCTTGAGGAAGAAAGAAAGAACATCGAAAGATCTCCACTGCTTCTTACATGTCAACTGGTATAAAAAGTTCAATGTCTTGTATGTTGCATTGAAAGCGTTCAATGTTTTGAAATAATTTACGTTTTCAAATTCAAAATTTTATGGTAATTTTAATGATAAATTTTATCTATATTCAATCGAGTTGCATTGCGCAACACACTGGGCCGGCGAGGAAACTTCGTTTTCCGGAAATTTTACGATGTAACGGACGTTGCGTTCGATGACACCATCAGTTGTACTTATTTCGACATATCTGATGATTCCACGTCGTCCAGGCATAAGCTTTGTGATCTGACCCATTTTCCATTTCATCGGAGGCAGATTCTTCTCGTGAATCAACACTAACTCACCAATTTTAAGTGTAGTTTGTTCTCGAAAGCCAATTGGTCTTTTCTGGAGGTGATGCAAGTAGTCTTGATACCATTGATGCCAAAATTTTTGCTTGATTTGCTCAGCAAGCTTCCACTTGTCGAGACGACTAGCTTTGAAATTGATTAGTTTTTCAGTGGTTCTTGAGAATGCTTCTCTTCCAGTGAGAAAATGAGATGGTGTGAGCGCACGAAAGCCGTTGGGATCATCGGACATTGGTATTAATGGTCGAGAATTCAGAACAGCTTCGATTTTACATAGCATTGTATAAAATTTTTTCGCAGTCCAGAGGTGTATAACTGAGAATACGCTTGAGATGATGTTTCATACTCTTGACTCCAGACTCGTAAATTCCTCCTGCGTGGGGTGCTAGTGGCGTTGTGAATTTCCACTCAACGGATCTGCCATGAAGGAAACTTTTGATTTGATCCTTTGACTGCTCATGAATTTTCTTGAATTCATTGTTGGTGCCATGAAAACACGTACCATTGTCGCTGTAAATTACACTTGCGTGATTTCTTCGAGAAGTGAAGCGATCAAAAGCGGCGATGAAAGCTTCGGTTGACAAACTAGAGACCAACTCAAGGTGGATCGTGCCCGTCGACACGCATTTGAAAACTGCTATGTAACATTTTTCCAGCGACGAACTTCTCAAATTTCCACTCTTGATCCAGAAGAATCCAGTATAATCGACTGCGGTAGCTGTGAATGGTGGGTGCATATCGACTCTGTCAATTGGGAGATCACCCATAAGCTATTTTGCTGTTTCAGCTTTTGCTCTGAAACACTTGATGCAGTTGATTGTGACTTTTCTGATGACTCGTCTAGCGTTGATTGGCCAATATTTCTGTCGAATGATTGAGAGAAGCGTTGACTGCGGTGGATGAAGATTTTCATTGTGAAAGTTGCGAACAAGAACTTCAATGAAATGACAATGAGGGAGAATTATTTGATGTTTTTGCTCATATGTCAATTCGGGACCGGCTTCGAGGCGACCTTGAACTCTCAACATGAAATTGTCATCCATGAAGGGTGTCAAAGCTTTGAGTTGAGAACTGCGAGGGATTTCTTCAAGAAAATTTTCCAAGATTTCTCTCTTTCCCTTTGCTTTCTTGATTTTATCTTTCCACTTGAACAAAATCTTGTAACTTTCGAAAAGAATGATTCTTGCAGAATTCTGATGATGGTGAATTTCGCTTGTTTTTGCTCATCGATTGACAAATAACCAATGATTTTCGAAACACGTTTTCGAGCGTTATTAATGAAACGCCTGATAAATGCAAAAACATTTATCAATTTTTTCAATTCACTTCTTGATTCGATTTTTGAGACGAGTGACGGTACTTGTGACACAGTCAATATTTTCTTTCGCTCAGCCAGAATTTCAGGAGCACCTTTGTCGATTTCAAGGATCGAGTGCGACCATTCAGATTCACTCAACTGAAGAAAATGTGGTCCATGCCACCATAACTTATTTTCACTCATTTCAGCAGGCAAGAGACCGCGGGAAATGATATCGGCAGGGTTGACTTCACCAGCAATGTGCTTCCAAATGAAACCTTGAGTGAGTTCTTGGATGATCGCGACACGATTGCGTACATAGGTTGACAAAGCTGAGCTGTTTTGCATGATCCAGTAAATAACAATTGTTGAGTCGCTCCATAACGTGACTGATTCAATTTTTGAACGAAGAATTCCTAGAATTCGACGTACAAGCTCTGACAGCAACAAAGCCGCACATAACTCCAGTCGAGCAACAGATTTCTTGTTTTTCGGTGCAACTCGAGATTTTGCGCACAAAAGTGAGACTTGGACTTCACTTTTGTCGTTCATTGAGCGAAGATAAATACAACAACCATACACATCTTCTGAAGCATCGCTGAATCCGTGCAAATCGATTTTCACAGGCTTTTGAATAATGCAATGTCGTGGAACTTGGAGACTTTTCAAAGCGGGAAACGTCGACGCGAATTCATTCCAAGCTTCTTGAATTTTGGCTGGAATTCGTTCATGCCAATCTGCACCAGCAAGTTTCTTCATGAAAAGCTTGGCGGTAAGCACAATGGGCCCAATGAGTCCAAGCGGATCGTAGACTCCAAAGATGCATCCGAGAAGTTGAGCTTTTGTTAGGGGTTCCTCTTTCATCGGTTGAAAATCGAAGACAAATACATCGTGTTTCGCGATGTAACCCAGGCCCAACGCTTTAGAAATTTCATCGTCACCTTCTGGTAAATTTAAATCTTCGAATGGTATGTCTTTGAGTGCTTCAGGAAAGTTTGAGAAAATTTTCCTGAGGTGCATTCCAGCTTGAGCGAGTATGAACTTGATGTTTTTCACAAGTTTTGCTTCCTTTTCGATCGTAGCTACACTGAATTCAACATCATCAACGTAAATTGAATCGAGAAGAAATTGGCATTCTTCGGTAAATTCGCTCTTGAAGATGTTCGCGAGCTCAACGATGCAGCGAGTCGCAAGAAAAGGTGCTGCTGCGTTACCACATGGAACCGTAGCAAATTTATAGTATTGGATCGGTTCATTGGGATTGAAACGCCAAACAATTCGTAAAAACTTACGATCTTCAGGATGTACCCAGACTTGACAGTACATTTTCTCAATGTCACCAAACACAGCACACAGCTCTTTTCGAAGTCGAATTGAAATGTCAAACGATTCTGGCTGCACAACAGGTCCTTTGAACATTGCGTCGTTCAATGAAATACCAGATTCAGACTTTGAGGAGGCATTGTAGACTGGACGAAGTTTCGTCGTGTTGCTTGTGAGTTTCGAAACTCCATGATGAGGCATGAAGTAGGTTTTTTCATCCTTTTTGAGCTTCGCTTTAACTAGAAAACCTTTGTCGATTAATTGTTGAATATACTCACAATACAACTTCTGTCGCAACGGATCCTTGAGTCTTTGAAATTCATTGGCATAAAACTGTTTGGTTGCTTTCGATAAATTGCTTCCAAGCTGTTTGATTTTGTCGTTGAAAGGAAATCTGACTTGAAACATCCCGTCATCCAAGCGAATGGTTGAATTTACATACAGATCTTCAACGTATGCAAATTCAACCATTCGGCAACTCTTCACATTCGATGAAACGATTCATTCTTGCAGAAAGTACATCGAATTCAGATCGAGAGATTTCAGAAAACGCACTTGCTTGCAGCTGTGGATATGGCAATGCAGACAGAAACGTTGAGCAGCACAAAGAACTTGAAGAATTTCGGTGATTCTTTCTCCCTGGCATGGCACCGTCAACTGTCCATCCAAGTTTCGTCTCATGCAAGACAATCTTTTCGTTGAGACGAATCTGTTTATTTAGATCAATCTCGTTTCGAACCAATAAGCCAAGCAGCAAGTCGGTTGGCGCTGACACGTTGAAGTTTGGATCAGCAAGGAAAATTCCTTTGGGAATTTCGATTTCATCTTTTCCGATTTGATATGATGATAAGCTTCCAGTCACCTTGGGTACGATTGCGAATGATTGAGAAAGCTCAAATGGTCCGTACTATGAACAAATCGTTGCTTGAATTCCTCTGTGAATGAACATTGGACTTTCTCCTAGCCTCTCGACACTAATGTTGATGTTTGCTGACGAAAAATTTCCCCTTTTCGACAAACTTTCGCTCATGTAACTCATGTCACTACCTTGATCCAACAATGCTCGAGCCATGAAACATTCGCCATCGTCGTCAAGGATTCGAACCACAGCAGTTTGAAGGATCGTGCGTTGCACCGGAAACAACGTAGACGTTAAAGTGCATGAAATTCCAGCAACAAATGATGCAGCGGCAAAGTGAGATGCTTTTTTCTCAAAGGGTTGAAATTCGTCAGTCGAAGTCGTTTGTGATTGTGATGTGTCCTTTTTTGACAGATGAAGCATTGTGTGATGTTTCTTTTTGCAAACTTCACAAGAAATTGCAGCTTTGCATGATTTTGTTTCGTGTTGAACACTGAAGCTTTCGTTCACGAATAAAACGGCGGCGACTTGTTCACGAACAAAAACGCGGCGAACTGTGAACTCTTTAAACAGATCACACTCGTTCAACCAATGATTTGATTCATACAAGCGGCATTTCGGTGTTGACTTTTCTTTCGGTTGACGTTTGGCAGTGTGAGTTGAAGCGATTTGCGGCTGTTTAGACTCGCCTTTGCTTTTACTTCCCAGTTTTTGCTGAAGTGTGCTTTTGTGCGTTTGAAGGTAAATCGGAAAGATTTTCCCAGTATTTTTTAGAAACTCACACAATTCGGCATACGTCGCGTTGACATTGCTGTTGGTTTTGCGCCACTCCTTCAAAGTTTGTTCATCTAAAGCGTTTGAGATGAGATGGACGACTACAACTTGAGCAAATGTGTTGTTATCAAGCTTAAAACCTTGGTTTTCCAAAGCTTGAATGTTTGATTGTAAGATATCCATGATTCGTCGAAGCTCCCTCGATGTGTCTTTCTTCATAGATGAAACTTTGAGAATGTTGTTGATGTGTGACGATACAATCTTTCTTTTGTCACCGTAGCGATCGCAAACTTGTTTCCATGCAAACTCGTAATTCTTCTCATCGAATGGTACCTGAGCGATTGGACTGACCTCTCCTGGCGGCAACGATTTTAAAGCATCGCAAAGAATTGAAAATTTTTTACAATTTGTAATTGGTTGGCTGTATACCATTTTCGGTCGAAGCGCTCTAGGTTCGCTCAAAACTTGAGGAGTTGATTGAGAAGTTATGCGGTTTTCGATTTCATCAAGGAACCACGCAAAGAGCATATCAAATTGTTCATTGAACTGTAGAACATCAGCTTCTTCTGTAGTTCGTTGTAACTCATTTTGTTCACCAACAAGTTCGCTTAACGTTTGTTCAAAGTTTGCATCAAATTCGCGTTTGAGTGGTTTAAGATTATCCAACTGAACACGAAGAAACTATGTTGACTGAGTTTCCTTCTTGTAATTGCGTTGAAATTTCGAAATTGCTTCTAACTTCTTTTGAATGAGCCTCTTTTTTGTTGCAACATCAAGTTTCGTTTCATTCAATGTTGAATTGTGATGCACATTTGAATGTGAGGATTCCTTTTCTTCAGATTTTTCAATTGCTCGTATCATCGAAGAAATTTTCGAGATGATTTCTTCAGCGTTTTCATGAAATGCTTGATAGTCAGCTTGATGCTGTGTCAGTTCATTGTCTGGAATTATATCCAAGACTTCATCATGCAAACTATTAAATTTATTCATCGAGGTTTGAATTAATGCATGTTTGGTTTTGAGTTCGTCTAAAGCGATGTCTTTTCCACGACTTTTTGACTCTTCCAGAAAATTTATCACACGCGTGACATTTCCTTTTTGAGCACTTTGCTTTCGTATTGTTGTGTGGCCATTGTCGAATTTCCTAACCTCTTCTGATTGACGGTTCTATGCTGAGGATTTCCACCTCAGTTGAATATCCGGCTCGACGGACCAAAAAAACTGTTTAGCAATCGAGGAAACTGTTGTGACGTCTCTCACGTGGCCTGCAATTTGCATTAACCTCACTTGGCAAACAATTTTTGAAGAGGATTGAAAGACGATTTTTCGTATCCAAGAAAAAGCCTTAAAATATGATTTATTTAGATTCCAGTTAGTTTTATACATAATAATTTTTTTACCTCAATGGGCTTTTCAATGAATTATTATTTTACTCTATTCTCTTTGACGGCTTGAGGAAGAAAGAAAGATCATCGAAAGATCTCCACCGCTTCTCACATGTCAACTGGTATAAAAAGTTCAATGTCTTGTATGTTGCATTGAAAGCGTTCAATGTTTTGAAATAATTTACGTTTTCAAATTCAAAACTTTATGGTAATTTTAATGATAAATTTTATCTATATTCAATCGAGTTGCATTGCGCAACAGTCAGCGTTTGTGGTTTCTTGAGTAAGGAAAAAATCCCCAGGTATACGTAAAGTTGTGCCGTACAACATTTCAGCAGGTGACGCTTTTAAATCTTCTTGTAGCATGTACGAAGGCCGAGTATTATTGATGGAAGTGCATAGATCCAGCCAATATCATTTTTGCACATAAGTGCTGCTTTTGAAGTACGATGTAGTCGTTCAAAGAGTCCGTTCGACTGAGGGTGATATGGCGAGGTCCTGGTTTCTTTGCTTTCCAAGAAGTTCGTCATGGCTTTAAATAAGGCAAACTCGAATTGCGGTCCCTGGTCTGTCGTGATGGTGAGAGGGGTGCCGTAATTGACCATCCAATGGTTGAAGACTGCCATTGCAACTGTCGGTGCTGTGGTCTCTTTCAAAGGTACCGCCACAGGCCATCGTGAAAATCTGTCGATGATTGTTAGGCAGTAGCGATATCCCTCTACAGGCGGCAGGATGATTAAATCGATGTTAATGTGATTGGACCTAGAGTCTGTGACGCCAATTTTTTGCGGAGTTGTTTTGTTGTGTCGATGAACTTTTGATTTTTGGCACTCAATGCATTCTCGTGACCATTTTAATGCATCTTCTTTGATACCGGGCCAGATGTATTTTTCTCGTAACATGTGAGCGGCAATTGCTCAATAATTTCTTTTGGGTCAAAAATTGACGGCATATCGATTGTGTTGATTCTCGGTAATGCGTCCGCTACATTCTCGCTGCCTTAAACGTAGACTATTTTGGTCGAGAATTGTGAGATATAGTCTAAATGTCGTAGTTGGCGTGGAGATGCTTTTTCAGATTTTTGTGAAAATGCATAGATTAATGGCTTGTGATCGGTTTTTATTTTGAATGTCCTGCATTCGAGTTGATGTTGGAAATGTCGAATCCCTGCAAAGATCGCCAAAAGTTCACAATCGTAGACGCTCCAATTGCGTTCTGATTTGGTTAATTTTCGGGAGAAGAACCCGAGCGGCATCAAAACGTTTTTTATTTTTTATTCAAATGATGCACCAATTGCTGTGTCGGATGCATCGGTTGTTAAACACAATGGCGCCGTTGGGGATGGAAACGGTGTGAGTGTGATGTCGACTAGGCTTTTTTGCTTTTCTCAAATGCTTCAGTTGCTTCTGGCGTCCATTTAACTTCTCGTTTATCGTTCTTTTTGGAGTCTTTGATGTACGAACTTAGGAGTGCTTGAGTCTTGGCAGCGTTTGGTATGCAATTTCGGTAATAAAATATTTTGTTTTTTATACATATATATATATATTTCGAGGGTAAGTTTTCCCTCTTCTTCAGTGTACACTGAAGAAGAGGGAAAACTTACCCTCGAAATATATATATATGTATAAAAAACAAAATATTTTATTTGCGTCTAAGGAGAAAAACATTTTCTAAACATATTTTTAAATAAGCGCAAAAACACCGAGACCACAAACAATTCGGTAATAGTTTATCATTCCGAGAAATCTGCGGAGATCGTGGATTGTTTTTGGTTTTGTATAATGGGTGAGGGTTTCTATCTTCTTTTGTGGTGGCTTGTAACCAGCAGCATTTATTGTATATCCAAGAAAATTAATTTCGTTTTTCACGAAAGCACACTTATTGTAATTTATCGTGATCCCGTTGTCTTTCAGCCTTTGAAAGATGGTTCGTAAATGTTTCATGTGCTCTTCGTGAGTGTCATAAAATACGATGAAATCGTCAATGTAGCAAAAAATGTAATCGAGGTCACGAAAAATTGAATCAATTCAGTGTTGAAATGTTTGGGTGGCGTTTCGAAGACCAAATGGCATGACCAAATATTCAAATAGTCCGAACGGTGTAGCGATGGCTGTTTTCGGTATATCTTCTTCGGCCATGGGTATTTGGTGGTAGGCCTTCACAAGATCAATCGTGGAAAACACATTTTTGTTGAAAAGCTTAGGCAAAAGATCTTGTATCGGTCGGGTACGGTTCGGGCATTTAGCTTTCGATAATCGCCACAGGGGCGCCAATCGCCAGTTTTCTTTTGTTGCATGTGCAGTGGAGATGACCATTGACTTATTGAAGGCCTTATATAGCTGGCTTCGAGCAGAGCTAAAATTTCGGTTTCTGCGCTTCGTCGTGTTTCTCCCACGAGTTTTCGTGCTCTTTCGACAGCAGGGGGACCTTCAGTGATGATATGATGCACGGCGTGACAGTTTTGTGTTATTGCCTGTTTTATTGATGGTTACGTTAAGTCGGAGAATTCTTGCAACAGTTTCGCAAATTCGATGTTTTCGTTTTCTGTTGTCATAATGGTCGATATTCCGTGCTCTGATGTGATTTGATTTTTCCTGTTGTCGAGAGGGACGTTTGTGGGTCGATTAGGCGTCATTTCCTCAGGTCAACTAGAAGTCCGTAATGGTAGATGAGATCGGCTCCTATGATGCATGTCTTGACTTCAGCAATGATGAATGGAAATGGCATGTTTCGGCGCAGTCCTAAATCCAAACTTAATAGTCGCTGGCCATATGTGTGGATTACTGAGGAATTAGCTGCGTGGAGTTTCAGTGGGGATTGTTTGAGCTTCGTTTTGAACCAGATGCGTGGAACGACTGATACACAAGAACCAGAGTCTACTAAGTATTGTTGTCCTGTTTTATCTTGCAAACGTAGGCGGTGTTCTTTTTTCATGTTTTTGCTATCGTCTTCCGCCTTTAATGTTGTTGATGTAGATGATAGCATATTTAGTTTCTCGGATTCTTCTTTTGTTATAGGAGCATGGCGCGCGGCACTTTCGCGCGGCTTCTCCGAAATGTTCGTGATAGTAGCACAAGCCTGAACTCGAGTTTTGTTCTTTCGGTTCGTATTTTCTCTGGTAATATTTTTCTCTATTTCGCGATTTTTATCTGGAGCGCTCCAATTTTCGTGAATTCATTTGTTTTTTTTTAAATCCTCAAGCTCGTGAGATTTTTGCGATGTGATCTCGTAGTTCTGTGAGCGGGTTTGTTTCACTTTTTGAAATCGCCACCATCTCAAATCCATCCACTTTCGACACCTTTAGAATTTTGTCGGCTTGCACCGCAAGTTTGCACAGATATTGGATTTCACTTATTGCTAATATACTACGGACTTGCTCTGGAAGTTGTTCTAGGAAAAGCGTTTTTAAAATCGAGTCGTTGCATTGTCCGCCTGCAAGATTTTAAATTTTTTGTAGGATTAAGGACGGCTTCCCATTTGTAATTTCTAAAACCCTGGGGTGGTCTCTGAGTTTTGATTCATTTGTTTCGCCGAGAGTTTCGATGATTCTTTGCTTTATTGCATCGTATTTGTTCGTTTCAGGTTGTGTTAAGATGATATCCGAAACCAGAGGGAGAGTCTTTGTGTCGAGGTTGAGGACCACATGTTGAAATTTTATTTTGTCGGCGGTGATTTTCAAAATGGGAAATGCTGCTTCTATTTGCACGAACCAAAGCGCTGGGTGGTCTCTCCAGAATGCGGGTATTTTGACATGATTGTTGTTGATCATTGCCATTTCGGCTTCCGTATTTCCGTGCGACGTTTCATTATGATTTGTTGACATGTCTCTGAGTTGCTGCATTTGATCGTGGATTCGTTGTTCCATAGCCTCAAGCTCCGCTTTAGTTTCTTCCAGAGCCATTGTAATATTTTCTGATTTATAATTTCATCTTTTATTTGAAGTATTTTTGCGTTGGTTTGTAAAATTTCCACTTTCGTTCGAAGCAATGTTGGTTGTCGATGCGTTGTTGCGTGCGTTTCGCGGTAGACTAACTCCAATGCCAATTTTCTCTTGGTGTTAGGATTTGTTTCCTTCGATGTGTTCGTTTTGCTAGTGGCGTTGTTTGTGTCAGTGCTGGAGCCGCCACAGTCTCATACAAGAGCGCGTTTTACCTTCTTTATGTATCTATTCCATGATCTACAATATACACAATATTGATTCAACTCACATTTGAGCGGCTACTGGCAGCTTCAACTATGGCGTGACTGCCCAAACCGGGCTTCGGCCTCCAGGGTTAATATCTTCGGATTATCATAGTTCTGCGGCCTCTTTCACTAGTTAATAAATTTCTGCAAGGACCTGCTGTCAGTTTCCATCGTATCTTCCTATCGAGTCCATGGTCTTTCCGCTGGACATCTGCCTTGTGGTTGGTCAAATAGTTCATCCAACCCATATGTGTAACGTAGTCTCCACTCTGTTCCTTGTTTCATTGGGCCGTAGATTTTCGGAGCACTTTGCGCTCAAATATGTCCACTGCCTTTTCGGATTTGCTTGACTAGCGATTTGTAAATACGCAGCTTATTCTGCCTGCGCACAGCTCTGAACGTTAGAATAGGAAGTATAGTGTAATAGGCTCTATTTGTGGCGTATATGCGGGGTCCAATCTCGTCTTTTTCGGCGCCTCTTCTATTCAGGTGGATTCTAAGATATACAAAGTTATCTACACTTTCAAAGTTAAGAGTCGCCTATGATCAGACTTTGTCTGAGTGGAGTGTTCTTCGTCATTCGAGTCATGAATATAATTTTAGTTTCATACGAGTAACTCGTATGGCAATTCGGTTTGCTTCGGATTCTAGGCTCAGAAATGCTCCTTTGGCGTCTGAGATTAAACGTGCCAAAATATTGACATCATCAGCATATGCTACCAATTATGTGGGGTTGAAAATTAGTGTACTAAAGGCTTCAGCTGATGTCTTCCTGATGGCGTATTCCAGCGCAATATTAAAAAGCACTGCGGCAAGCCTATCCTCTTGTTTTAAGCCCGATTCCATTATGAAGCTGTCCGTTAGTTCAACGTTTATCTAGACCTTTAGCGCAACAGAGAAAGAAGGTTTTAACTAGCAATTTTGGTGTTCTTAGTATCAGGCCTTTCAGCACACACTCAAATGCAATTCTTTATTATTGAACTAATTTGACGTACTCCATAAATCAGCAAAGGTTGAAATATCGGGCAAGAC
Source organism: Odontomyia ornata (assembly GCA_963969285.1). Lineage (NCBI taxonomy): Eukaryota > Metazoa > Arthropoda > Insecta > Diptera > Stratiomyidae > Odontomyia > Odontomyia ornata. The sequence continues at coordinate 252,113,184 of OZ017742.1, forward strand.
AGATGATCAGTCATCCATAGGGCTGAAACTCTTCATATATCAACACTCTCTGAATAATTTGGAAACGGAGACATCTTCCCGAAGATAATGGACACTCAGCTAGCAAAAAGCTGAATCATCATCATCAGCAAGCGCATCCAATGATCGGCGGAAATCATCGATGCAACACATGAAGTGACACGGAAGAGCCAATTTCAAGCTGTTCGACTGAGATTCTGCACTTGGAAGTCTGTTACCATCCTTGTAGAGGGTATTCTGGCTGGGAGCCTTCGGTCCCGGAGAGCCTCCCGAAGAATGGGCGTGAGCAGCATTTGCGTAGCCAGTGGGCCCCGAGAGCCACGAAGCGAGTATGCTGCCGCCACAATATCAGATCAAATCAGCTCTTACGCTCGCCTCCACACCTTCGCACCTAATTTTTACCGGAAACGAAGCGCAGTTGCAAAGGAGACCCAAAGAGGAACAAAAAGGAAGCTGCCTCCTACTACCGTCGGACTTCTTCTATTTACCTCCTCTCGAGTCAAGGTATCGCTGAAAATTAAAAATTGAAAAGAAAAACAAGAAAAGTCGGCAATATAAAAAACTACTAAAACAAGAAATGATTCCAGTTTAAATTAATACTTGTATTTCAATCAACAAACAGAATAATTATAATAAAAGATCTTTCTCCGTGATACCGTGGGGGTCCCTTTCTGCTACCACTTGTCCACCTTATCCGTACCGGACCCCCGTTTCGCCGAACCCCGAGTGTTGCGCGGGTTCAATTAGTTCCTTAAAGTCGCAGTTTTTGCTTTTAATTTTTCTCCCACTCGAATTCACCAAAATGTTGAATAGTTTCTTAATTCGATTAGTTCCTTAAATTTGCGGGTTTTGTTTTCCCACTCGAATTCCCCAAAATTTGCCCTTCAAAATACGCTCTCAAGGGCTTTCAATCACTTTGATTCGCGACCCTCTTCGTGGGTAACCCGGGAACTCCCCCTTGCTCTACGCTTACCTTCGATGCTTATCAGTCCATCACTGTTCCAGTAAAATCTTCACTTCTCAGTTCACGGAATTTCTTTCACTAGTCTTTCAGTCACCCACTCACTAAGTTTCTAGTTTACACTTACGCCATAAAATATTTCACGTCCGCGGCTATAATCTCTTCGCAACCACTACGTTCTTCTGATATTCAATTCGACGGAAGATCCGTATCTCATTACTTTTGTGAACACTTGGCCCGCAAGTTAACCATCAACAATCACTTTCTCACACTTATACGTTCGTCTGTTATCCCATTTGACGGAAGATCCGTATCTTTAAAATTTTGCGATCACTTCGCGCGCGAGTTAACCACCAATAAACACTTTCACCGCACCGAGTATTATCCAACAAAAGAGACCCGCTTACTGGTTTTGCTCCCTTAAATAGATGTGTACCAACGGAGGTTGTCCGCTAATCGAAAGAGACGATGACCGGCCATCCACCTTTCTTTTCTAATCCCCAATTAGCAACATAGTCTTTTTCGTCGCAGTTTCCCAAACTGCGACTAGTTGCGCTTAGCGTATCCTCGATATGGAACATCGCAATTTGTTCGAGTCTCGATCAATTGTTGAACTGGTTTGCTCCTACAAGACAGAAGTGACATTTGGAGTGATTGTTTATATTTCCAAATGTGTCGTGCTCGCGAAATCTGATTCGATAAGAAGTTTGTGAAGCTTTGGTCGCGTGAATCAGTTTAAAATAGAAAGTTGTGAGAATTTGTTCGCGTATAATGCGTCTACAGTGATTAGTCCGCGTATACACTTGAGTGATAAGTGAAATGCGCTGCCGGCGGCCGCACTTATAGGGTGCTTCCAAGCGTGATGTCGAATTCATCCGCGAAAGGTAATACTAATTTAATATTTAGTATGCTTACATCACCCAAATTCGTTGGTGTAGAGTTTTAGCTACAAAACAGAGCACTTTCGTCCTTGATATGGGAGAGTGTTCTTTCGCGAAAATAGTTTCATTTACGAGCTTAGCCATCTGCCATGGTGTTACGTGAGTGATAATGCTGCCCCCATCCTTTCCGAGTACGAGAAGAATCAATTTTGGGTCTTCATCCATATTGTTGAAAGCGAGGATGATTGGGGCCGGTATGCTTGAAGCTGTTGCTGTCAGGTTCCGGTACTTTCCATGACGTCTCTTTGCTCCAACGATGGGTTGTGAATACATAGACTTAAAAGTGAAGTTTCCAATAGTAATGGTATCTAAGTATTAATTACATTACATTGTAGAAATTTCGCAAAACGATCACTCCGGCTCGGAAAGGATGTTTTTTTCCTTCTGTTTATTATTATTTAGTGCAAGGTAAATATATAGACTGGCTGCCCGATGCTGAAAAGGAGGCAGTTTCACTTGTGATAAGTCACCCTATCTTCTAAAAGTGTTGGAAGTGAACTACAAACTATTGTAAGTTTAGTTCTTGGGCCGAAATTTAAATTGAATTACCTTTTATCAGCGTTTGCACGCTGATGCCTATGGCAGCCTATGGGCGCCTATATGTGATAATAGAAATGAAATGAAACAACGCCAATGTCGGCAGTTGACTTCTAAAACAAGTCTGCTTTATTTTCCACTAATTTTTCCTTAAATACTATTTCTTAGTCTACTAAATACATTAGTCATATTGATTTATGTTCTACTTAAAGAAACTGGTGAGAACATGACTGACCCTTTCAAGTGGTAATCATGTCACCCGAAAATCTAGTTCAATAAATATCAATATTTATTGCTCATCCACTTGTCCTACATTTCATATTTACCCACATGTTATCTTATCCATCCAACACCTCGTCGTATATCCATACATACGAGTCATCATATGTACTCGTTCTACGTTGTCATATGATGCACTCGATTCTCATTCATAATTTATGAATGCAACGTTCTATCTTTACGAGGTGTGAAATACCGGCAAGAACATTTATACAAATGTGCAATATGATATTCGACCGTGACCATGAAGTAATAAACATGATTGTTTATGGTTGGTCGCGTGGTCGAATATGCACATGTGATTCGTGTGGAATTTCGTTGTAGGAAATTGCATTCCAATTAGAATGATTGGAAATGGAATTTAAGTTTGGATTTTAAGTTTGCGTAGTTTGATGTTGTGACATCACTACACCCATAGGGCAAGGAGTGTTGCGTACAAATTTCAATTAGTGCGAAACACTTGAATCAAAGTAAGTCATATTCCCACTCATATAGCTTTGCATTATAATTATAATTTTAAAATTTAAAAATCATTACTCGATGCTCAATATTAGATGAATCTTATATTCTAATATCTACAGTTCAACTTGAATATTATTGATTCTTTATGCTTACATTTACGGTTTTGTATGATTGTAATCAAAGTTATTTCTTAATAATATAAATTTAATAGCTACTTATGCTAAATTACTTTATCTTAATGTATGTTTTATTCTAATACTGTACATATTTTTATTGTAGATTATATTTGTACTTATTCTATATCATATTAACTCTACAAAGTTTGTAAAAATGAAATTCACTGCTATTTACATGGTTTCAAATGGTTTTAAATTGTTTCTGTGTACTTCTTTTAACTTTCCGTTAATTTCAATTATAGCATTGACACCTTTTAATTTTATTACTTTAAATGGACCTTTGAAAGGTGTCTCATATTTTTTCCTGTTTTCTCTTTTCAAAAGTACTAAATCACCTTGTTCTAAATGAATCGGGTTTACTGTATTGTTCTTAATACGATTTTGTTTAACAATTTCAATGATTTCTCTGGCTCTATTGAGAGCATGTTTTAACCGGGTTCTCAATTCTTTGGCATAGTTGTCTAAATCATAGAATTTCTCTTGATTACTCAAAATATCGTCTGGGAGATATGGTAGCTTGCCAAATATCAATTCATATGGTGTGTAGTTGTTGTCTACATGTGGGGTTGTATTATACGCAAAAGTATAATACGGAATCCACTTGTCCCAGTCAGAATCCTCAGAAAATGCTAACATGTACTCATTCAGTACCCTATGATTGCGTTCTACAGCGCCTAAAGTTTCATGGTGATAGGGTGTAGAGAAAACTTGTTCGATTTTTAGTAAGTCTCCAGTCTAAGGAGTTGCAAAACTCATCCCAACCAAATACCCGATGGCTCTTCAAACTCCCATAAAACAGGCATTTTCAGCGTGGGTGCCATTTAAGGAAGCATTTTCCTCATCAGTTGGTTTAAACAGCCAAATTCAAAACTTCGCTAAATTTTTTACTTCCTCTAGTCGATGCCCGGATAAGCCGACAGGGTCATTTCGGCGTGACCCTAAAAAATGGTTTTAATACCGATGATACTATCTTACACAAAATATTTGAAATGCAATGGAATTCTTAGCGATTTTGCAAAAGTGAAATTAACAGCGTCACAATCCTCCAGCTCACAACTGTCATTAAAATTAATCCAAATCCTGGAATATTCGATTGATTAATGAATTTTTAGTGTGATGTTTTTTAGGGGGTTGGGAGTTGAATGCCATTCACGGATTGAGTGTGGAGCTCCCATGCTTGCGAGCGACTGGACTACTCACTAAACACCTCCCCTGTGTGTGATATTGGGAGACATACAATTAGGCGCTGGAATCTGTTGAATATATTGTATAAGCTCTACAACGTTCCCCATATGTGTTAGGTGTCACCACATAATTTCTAATATATGAAGTTGTTATTATTTTGTTTATTGACAACCCTGTTGTGAAGTGGTGGCACTCTTAAGTCGACTGGCTTAAATAAATGTCATTTTCTCTGTAGTTTTTGTCCAAGTTTTATTTCACGAATCTTAAACGTCTCCGGTTATAGCTCCAGACACGCTTCGTAGCAGCATACGCGTTTGAGGTTCCAAATATCGATATTTTTCAAGAGAAACGAAAAAAATGATCGACGCATTAATCGATCGTTCAGATGATAGCAGTCGTATTGTAGAAACTACCAAACGATGAACAGTGGGAAACATGTAACTGGCAATTTGAGCTGCGTTTGAAAGAACATTGTCTTTATGCTATTGTCGATGGTGCTCGGCGGCGCCGATGGACAACACGGAACCATCCGGGGTTACCAAAGCTGGCAACGAGACAACACGCGCGCAGTACGGCCCTGGATGAAGAAGCTGCCATGTACGTCCGCAGGAAAACTTTTTTTTTTAATTTTGTGACGACCGGCGAGAAACCCGGTACAAAGATGGCTTGGCCAGGAATAAAGCACTGGCCAGCAGGTTTGATATGTTGTCCCGTCAGAGGGGGCAAAATTGTTTCCAACCCCACAGTGGGGACACGATTATACTTATAAGTATGATGGGGATTAGGCTATATTAGTGTTAAAAGTAAAAGGAGGGGAAGTGGGAGCCACTTTTTTGTGTTTGGGAGGTGAATGCCCATCTACGCACAAAGTCTGGGACTTCCATGCTCGCAAGAAGGCGACTGGACCACCCACTAAACACCTCTCTTGTCAACGTGAGAGCCCAGCCTGGGACCGTTTGACACATTACTTCGGGCCAAGTCTCGTTTTTTTACGCCGTGACGCGCCTTCAAGCTGGAGGATCCCTCTTCTAGCGGGAAGGGAGAAGCGAAGAGGAAGTATCAGACAAGCAATTCCCCAGCCCCAACAACCCCGGTTGCTGTGAGCCCCTTCTATCTTTTAGGATTGCCCGAACAAAATGTGCCACCTGGATCCATTTGTCAACCGATTCGAGACCACCGCCACTATTTTATCCCGTCTCCCAGTAGAGGTCCTTCCACAGCTTGCCCCATTTTATGCACGCAAAAAATGTGTGGCAGGCATTGTCTACCTCTTTTGGGCAATGCCGACAATCGGAGGACCGTGACTTACCAATCTTGTGCAGGTAAGACTGAAAACACCCATGTCCGCTCAAAAGCTGGGTCAGATAGAAGTCAGTCTCACCATGCCTTCGATTTAGCCACGGTCTCACATCCGGGATGAGGTGTGCAGTCACCTTCCCTAGTGCAATTCACCCAATATTGCTAATCGTTGAGTGAGCGCTGTTCCTCCTCAAGGACAACCATTTCCCTCGCGTCCTTGTTTCGACGCAGGTAAATAGCGCGGCGCTCTCTAGCAAGGAGGGCGGCAGGTATCACGCCTGCAATAACTCTCACTGCCAAATCAGGGACTGTTGGATACGAAGATGCAATCCTCAGTGCCCTTCTTCTCTGTACCTGTACCAAGCATTTTCGGATTACCTCCTTACAGAGAGCGTCGCCCCATATTTCTGCTCCGTACAGTAACACTGACCCTACAACATTCATCAAGAGGTGTTTTCTTGATGGGCTGGGTCCCCCATAATTGGCTATAATTCGACTCAGAGCCGATACTACCGAAACACCCTTCTCAGCTGTCGTCCTAATTTGCTCAAAGAAACTCATCTTCGAGTCGATCAGTAGCCCCAGGAACTTCACCGCTGACTGCGATTCGATTAATATGTCTCCAATACTGATCATCCTTACTCTAAGGATTCTCTTTTTTGTCAAGATGACCACTTCGTTTTCTCCAGAGCTAGACTGGACGCTCGAGCAGTCATCCAGTCTCTCACTCTGTGCACTAGCATACCTAGCCTAAGTAGCGCTTGTTCAACGGTGCGTCCAGTGGCCAGAGCCCCAACTTCATCCGCATAGCCGATCATGTGCGACTCATCTGACATCTCCAGTCTAAGGAGCCCGTCGTAAGACATGTTCCACAGGTCTAGTCAAAGGATAGATCCCTGGGCAACGTCTGATGTAACTACCCTCCTTCGTTGGCCCTGTGTCGTGTCATAAAGCAGGCTTCAGTCCTTCAGGTAGTCCCTCAAAAGCCGCATTAGATATTCTGGAACTTGAAACGGGTTTTCCAAGTTATCCAGAATATCCACCCATCTAGCGGAGTTGAGGGCGTTCCTAACGTCGAGTGTCACCAACAGGACGATCCATAGCTTGGTGCGACTATATGCCTCTGCCTTTTGGACCGCATTCGCCACCTCTGCAATCGCATCAATCATGGAACGTCATGCTCTAAAACCGTACTACCGAGGAGAAAGGTCCTCAGCAGCACGAATTGCATGAGTCTTCTCTTGATGAGTTTTTCTAGCACTTTCTCAGCAGTGCCTAGCATGCATAACGGGTGGTATGCAGATGGCGATCCGGGATTTCCCTTTTTTTGCTGATCAGCACGAACCTCGCCACCTTCCATTCTACCGGGAAAAGCCCATCCCTTAGGCAAGCGTTGAATGTGCTGAGCAGCAAGTCAGGACAATGGTGACAGACAAGTTGCAACACCTAAGCTGGAACACCATCTGGACCTGGAGCCTTCCACGCTTTCAATGAAAGGACTACCTTTTCCAGTTCCGGCTGTGTGAAGAGTGGACACTCGACTGTTGTTTCACCATGGGCAGTGTTTACACGGACGGGATGGGCGAAGAAAAGTGCCCGCACTATCTTGTCCATCTTTCCCGCATCATGCGTGCAAGGTTTCCGAAGGGCACTAAGCTTCCGCATAACTAGTTTCTAGCCAAGGCCCCACGGATCCTTGTTCACATTGTCCACTAGATCTTGCCTGCAGTGAGCCTTGCTGTTGTTAATCAATTTGCGAAGGCATTCCGTGCCTTGTGACACTCCCTTCGCTTTTCAGTGATTTCAGTGGACCACCAGTACACTGGGGGCTTGCCGTGCCGGGGTTTTTGACAGGGCATAGAAGCGTTGCAAGCAGTCATGATGATACTCATAGTTGAGTTCACCATGTCTTGAGCTGCCAGTTCTTCCATCCGCTGCGAATCTCCCTGCAGCGGGGCACCTCGATGAACGTTTCGACGTCCATCCTTCCGAAATTCCACCCAATTAGAGAAGGTTGAGAGCACGGACGTCGGGAGACAGTATCACTGATCTCAAGCAGAATGCACTGATGATGGCTGAGTAGTCCTCTAATACTCTCCAATTGTTCACCCTCCATACTAAGGATTTTGAGGCGAACGTCACGTCCGGTATGGTTCCATAACATCCAATACGGCGGAAAGTCCGGTGTTTAGTACGACGAGCGCCGTCCTGGCTGCTATTTCTAGGATTCATTTTATCCGCGGACCTATTTGAGGCATGCCCCATTCGATTGCTCCTCCAAAGCATTAAGCTTGGCTTGGAAAGATAATATTGATTTGTTCGGCGTTAGGTACACACTAAAGAAGGTGGTCCCTGAGCACTGAACCCACACAAAATCAACCCCCATCCACAGCTTTCCGCCTGGAAATCACTATTCCGAACCCAAACGGTGGCAGTACCAGTTTCATCAGGATACCATGATACCGAACCTTTCTCATGGAGTTGCTTACTCAGCAGCACAAAGTTGGCTCTCATGTCCCTCGCAAACTGCTCAAGCAGATTTTTGGCGGTTAAACTGCGGTGTAGGTTTAGCTGCAGGATGCGGGTCATTGGCGTTCTGACTTTGCCTTGGGTAGGGCTTCCAGGAAAACCTGGTATTTTCCTGATCCCAAGGTGGGCCCAAAATCCAGTCCTAAATCAGCATCCTTGCAAAGAATACAGTGTGTCTCCTCCGTACACTCATTTCTTTTATGTCCCATTTCGCCACATTTGTAACATAGGGAACTCCTATCGGGTCCTTTGCATACTTGTGCGGTATGAAGAGGCGCTGCTCTTCACCGTATCCTACAGACAAATCACCCTATTCTTATTTTGCCCTTATTCAGAAATTGTTTGGCGTCTTTTCCGGTCAAGTTAATGATGGCCATGAGTTGTCCCCTTTGGTTTTCTGGTGTCTGCTTCGGCTCAATCCTGCCAACACTGGAAAACTCCCTTTTGATGGCCTCTTCTACCTCGACCAGATCCGTGACGCAGTCAGTGTCTCTTATTTCGATCGTTGACATCGGCTCGAGTCAGGCTATAGTTGCGCTTTTGTCGAGGACTTTCTTTACTGCGTCGCAGAATGCTTCCATATTGTCTCCGAACTCGACCAATATGTGGCCCGACTGCATTGGTCGTGCTGCTTTAATGGCAGTGTGGTGTCTTCGGTACTTACATTTCCCCTGATATCCCACAGCACCTCCACGTAGGATTGACCATCTTCGGGCTTCACAAGCAGTGCCTGCTACCGGGATCTTCGTCGGGGCTTCTTTCTCTCCTGTTTCGCATCAGGTCTTTTTTCTTGTTGGGCGTCTGTGCGAACTTAGTTTTCTGGCACTTTTTGAAGGAGTTTCTTTGCGGCTTTCTTCGTTCTTTTTATCACCACTATCCTGAACTGGCGTTTTGCGCCCATCAAGTGCCCTTTTTTCCTTTTTTTATCCCGATCTCCTTCGATTGGGCTACATGCCTTTCTTTTATTGATGCTTTATAATAGAGCTATCTGCAAGTGCCCTTTAAACTTAACCCTCATCGCTTCTTTAGCCATCTACTCTTCTTCGGCCATCTGGTCCAGCTCCTGCAATAATTCCCTATCCGGTCTAGGAGCTCCTCTAGTTCACGGAAACCAATCCTTACTGTTTTTTTGATTTTTGGCAATTCGCTTATGGATTGTTTTCTTTTTAAGCATCTCCCTCTTTTCGGCTTAGCCTTTCTTCTTCAAGTCGCTAGGCGGCAACTGTACTTTGTGACCACCTTTCTTGGGAGAGGTTATCGGCTTCCGTTTCCGAGTAAAGTACTTCCATACCATTTCTGACGGTGGTCACTCCTGTCTTTGACTGCCGCAATCTCTTTGTGGACTTCAAGATGGCTCGTTTTTATTTCGGGACTTACCCCCCTTGCTGCTGTCGCTTCGGTAACGATCCCCCATCGCTCGAACAACTGGCGCGTCCTGCAGAGTTTCCCGTTTTTCCTTTTTAGGACGCCATTGGCGTTTGCTACATTTTTTTGCTGCGCCTAAATGCTGCAGGAATCTCAGTCTGGACGAGACTGTCTGTTAAGCTCCATTTTTCGTCCATCTTCACTGTCATTGTATTTATCGTCGTTTTTGTTATTGTTAGTACCGCCCTCGATGTGATGTTAACATCGTGGCTGCAGCCGCTGATTGCGTCGTCATTTTTGTTATTTTGCCTTCTTTTTGGGGTTTTTAAATCTTTTTTTAGGATTTTTGTTGCTCCAGTTTTATTGGGTCCCTCCTCGGAGCCGCTATCTCTGTTCATGTGTGTAGTCGCCTTTTTGGTTCCTTGGTTATCTTTTCAGAGTAGGGATGGCCATGCGAGGGTTGGCACAAGCCTTTCTGGGGTTAAGTGCTCAGAGCAAGACCAGCGCTAATCGCGAGTCCGTCTCAACCGAACCTACACCACCAACATAATGGTGTGAGCTTCGAAGGTATTCCGAGGCTTGCCAAGGTTTTACCGGGACGGAGACGGCGTGATAGTTGAATTGGAGCCGTTCACGCACAAATGTTACCTCGGCACTACCGTGCAAAGCAAGTAGGTCCAAACTATCACATCCGCCAGCCCAAAGCACCAATTCCAGTTCGTTGTCCAAAACGTCGTCAAGATTCAGTCAGGATCGTTATGTATCATCCCAGGAGGGAACCGCATGGCACCCCCATATCCTTGAGTCCGTCGAGGTGGCGCTCCCCAAAGAATGCTAGCCTCCAAGAGTGCTCCTGCTGACCGGCGTTCACCCTGCGGGAATTTCCTCGGGTACGTGGGGATGGAACTCCTCAAAGAATACTAGCCTCCAAGAGTATTCCTGTCGGCCAGCGTTCCCCCTGGCGTGGGTGCCAGGATTATTGGATCCCTCCGTGGAACCTGCGTGATTTCATGAGCTATTTGCTGTGGCTTGTTTTTTGAGGCCTTTTGACTTTTCTTCGCTCAGTTTTCTGTTTTGACGGTGTTTGCACTAACAAAGGTCTCCACTCGAATTAATTCTACATTTCAGGTTCAAGATTGTTTATAAAAAGATCTGTTATGGAGGCCAAGTTCACTATTTCTACAACATTGCAGTCACTGAATGACGATGTCATCAGTGCTGGGAGTCCAAACCCCTCTTACTCTTCCATGTTTACACTTAGTCTGGGTTCCTTTCCATAGCGTTTTACATACCACTAGGATATAGGAATTCTTGATAACGTCATATCCTCCTCATGTCACAGTGAATATCATAGACAATCAGTGATTTGTAGTTACATAAATTACCCCTGAGACTCTCCTTTCTCTACCGACTATTGTTCACGGTTGCTTATTGGTTATTCGCTGTAAACCTTCCGAGAAAGGTCTTCCCCTATCTATGATCGGTTCCGCGATCTGAGAGGACTGTCGAAAAATCGAACACTGAGTCTGAATAGTGGAATACACCGATTTTAATTTATAATGACCTTCCCCTTCACACCTTTGAAATGATAAAGTAGTTTTTCATTTTGAATTTGAAAACATATTGACAGCAACGAACCTGCATGTGGTTCTTAAGACACCGTTGCATCCGCAAAAATTACTGTTTGGTGTGGTTTACATGCCGGAGATGTTATTGGGCCGTATTTTTTCGTGGATGAAAACAATCGTCATGTTATCGTCAATGGAGAGCGCTATCGTGTGATATTGGAAGATTATTTCTGGCCAAAATTGGATGAAATTAACATCAACAATATGTGGTTTCAACAAGACGATGCCACTAGCCAAACAGCACGCCTCACTATTGATTTATTGAAAGGCAAATTTGGCGAACGTGTTATCTCGAGAAATGGTCCTGTCGAATGGCCACCTCGTTCATGGGATCTAACGCAATTGGATTCCTTTTTGTGGGGCTATATCAAGTCACTGGTCTATGCCAGCAAGTCAGCAACTTTAGACGAGTTCAAAGACAACATCCAACGTGAAATTGCCAACGTTCCAGTCGAAATGTGTGCCAGAGTAGTGGAAAATTGGGTCCAAAGACCGCTGTAAACGGGCTTGTGCTGGTCAAACTATATGACCGAAATCATAAAATATAATCTTTGCACTACACTCACAATAAATTTGAACTCAATATCTCAAATATTTCTGTGTTCTGTTTAATTTACACAACTTTCTCATATATTTGGCCCAGTGTAACTTTACGTAATTTGAAACAAATTATGTATGATTTTCATAGTTCATATGAAATAAATTTACCTTAGTGAATTTCGGTGGTTTTGCTGTACTTTTTCTCTCGTTGTAGTTTAATTTTCTAGAAGAACCCTTGGAAACCGACATCGTCGATTCTACTCAAATTTAACCCCTTTCCAAAGAAATTTAGTGATTTGGTGAGTCTCATCCATATGCTAGGATGGACAAACTAGTACCTCCGTGATATCCAAACGTGACCGAAATATGAAATTTCACCCCGGAAGAACTTGTATTTTATTGGAATGGCAGGGAAGTTCAACTATTCAAATTGGGTTAACAGGTTACGGACGTTTTGCGAGCTTTGGTAAAGTCTAGGCCTTCTAACGTAAACATAATTGTGGATTGCACCCACATCGTCCCAACGATTGATCACCAGAGCTTTTATGTATTTTTGGACTATGTTTAGAGCCTTATTATTTCCCATAAGCTATACATCGGATTATATAGAATATAAGCATGCTTTTTAATGTCGAGTTTAGGATTGAAATCAGGCTTATCAACAAATAAAATTTCTGGGAGGACGAAGAGAATCCGATATATTTTTAATACATTGGGTAAAACTTTATTGAATTCTGATTTTTCTTTATGTTATTCTGTCTTTTAACTTAAATTCTCGAGAATTATTTGAAAATTTAAAATAATAAATAAGTAAATATCTCAAGTGACCACAATATCAAAACAATTGAATATATAAAAAATATAATTGATTCTAAGGGTTAAAACGGTTTCCACATTAATATTTTTCGACTTAAAATAAAATGTAGCGGAAAATAACTATAAAGTAGATGAAAACTATATTCAATATATTTCTACGATTCCAAAATATTGTATTATACCAAAAATGTGATTGCATTGTTTTTTCTTTTTACTTTAATAAAAAAATACATACAATACGCGGAAGATTTACATTTTCAAAATATTTTCAAACTCATCGAGAAGTAACAGAAATAAGAATCTTTGGATACGTAATTTAATTTGATTTGAGAAGAAGAATCATACAAGTAAATAGTGTTAATGTCCTAATGAAGTGAATGATGTACGAGTAAGATGATAACTTTTATATATAGAAACCTATTGTGTCAAGTAACTAAAATATGAAGATATGAGAATGAATGAAACGCAGTCAATTCATGATGGAAAATTTTTCTGTATATTTTATTATTTTTTTGAATTTAAGATAATATTATACATATATTAGCTACTTATCTTGATGATTAAAATTATATTCTTATACCATAGCAGTTGAATAAAAAAAGTTAAAGTTTAAAAAACAAACTTTTAGTGAATGAGATGATGTAAAACTTTGTGCAGAGTTACGATCTGACAGGATTGAATTGGATTGTATAGGAATACATGAACACTGTGCTTGAATTGCTGATAGGTATTTTTTTAAATATTGCTCAGCGTGATAGGAAAACTGATGGAGACAACATAACGGTGATAGCATGGAAAAAAGTCATCAGTATAAGCATGAAAAAATTCCCCAGTCTACTACTCTACCCTACAAAAGTATAGAGTAGAGCATAGCATCCCAAACTTTTTTGAAAGTAGTAAAGAATGCAGATACAAATGATAGACCACTTCAGGTATCTCCAGACGAAACTATAGCTGTCATGTCAATTTTTCAGTGAAGCAATGAGCTGTCCTTGATGATGACATGTAAGTTGTCAATAGAGTCTGCAATTTAATTTTATACGTATGTCAAAATGTTCGAAAATCAGTTGGAACATTCTCAAGAGGTTGAGACAACCACATATCGGCTAACAGTAGGTCATGCTGTAGTAATAAGTGGATCATGTACTTAAAACAAACAAACAAAATTTATTTTTATCTTTCAATTTATCAGCTCCTTTCAATTTATCAGCTCTCCATCCCAGCATGATTATAAATTCCAACTGATCAAAATTTTAACTTTATTTGAAGATAATGTAAGATATAACCCCAAGTCGATTTCTAGGATGTAAATAATTGGTCATATTCAATTTCTTATATATATTTATCTAATATTTATTATCTTCCATTCAATCAACTTTTCAAATACTTAACAGAAGACCTTTCAATCATCATGAAATTGTTTCAGCTTTTTCTCTTTGTTCAACAATTCAAGATAAGGTGGACATTACTTCAAGCATTTTTTCAGTGCAATACTATGTGAAGCGCAAACCTAGGTATCCCTTCTTGAGTTTCTATGTAAACCCAAGCATCAAAACTTTTGAGAGCAGAAGGGTATAATTCACCTCCCTACGATAAAGCAAGTCGAAGTAGCAGAAGATTGCTGCTGGAATCGTTTTAACACATAACTTCGGGCCAGGTCTCGTTTTGTTACGCCATGAGGCATCTTCAAGCTGGGGATCCCTCCTCTAGCGAGAGGGGAGGTTGGAAGAGGAAATGCCAGACAAGTGATCCCCAGCTCCAATGTCCCTTTTATCTTTTAGGACTGCCCGAGCATAATATGCTTCCTGGTTCCATTTGTAAATCGACCCAAGCATCACTGTGACTATACTATCTGGAGCAAGCTCTCCCGTTTCCTTACATAGGGGCCGTTAAAGCTTGTCCCATTTTTTGTGCGCAAAAAATGTGTGGCAGGTATCGTCTTCCTTGCCTGAGCAAAACCAACAGCTGGGGGACTATGACTTACCAGTCTTGTGCAGGTAAGACTGATCACACCCATGCCCGCTTAAAAGCTTGGCCAGATAGAAGTCAGTCTCACCATGCCTTCGATTGAGCGAGACCTGGGAGACCTGGGATGAGGTGCGCAGTCCATGTTCCCTTCATGCAATTCACCGAAGGCTGCTACCAATTCTTAAGTAAGCGCTGTCCCTTCTCGCAGGCAACCACCTCCCTCACGCCCGCACTTCGACGCAGGTAAATAGCAAGGAGCGCAACAGGTATCACGCCTGATATAACTCTTACCGCCGAATCAAAGACTGTTGGATATGAAGATGCAATCCTCTGTGCTCCTCTTCTCTGTACCTGTGCCAAGCATTTTCGGTATACCTCCTTACTGAGAATATCTCCCGATAGTTCTGCTCCGTACAGTAGCACTCACCCTACAGCACTCATCAAGAGGCGTCTTCTGGATGGGTAGGCTTCCATCACGTTGGCCATAAGTCCCTTATTTCGCTCAGAGAAACTCATCTTCGAGTCGATCAGTAGCCCAAGGTACTTCACCGCTGGTTTCGATTCGAGTTGTATGTCTCCAATACTGATCATCCTTACTCTAGGGATCTTATTGACTTCTTCGGTTTTCTCCAGTGCTAGACTGAACCCACGAGTAGTCATCTAGTCTTTTACTCAGCGTATTAGCATACCTAGCCCAAGTTGCACTTATCAAACGGTGCCATTCAGAATCTAGATCCGCAACATCAAGCGCGACTCATTTGGCATCTCTTGTTTCAGTAGTCCGTTGTAAGACACGTTCCACAGGTCTGGGCCAAGGGTAGATCCCTGGGCAACACTCGATGTAACTTCCGTCCTTTGTTAACCCTGTGTTGTGTTATACAGCAGGCTTTGGGCCTTCAGGTAGTCCCCCTAAAGCCGCATAAGATATTCTAGAACTTAAAAAGGGGTTTTATACAGAATATTCGTCCATCTACCGGAGTTACAGGTGTTCCTAACGTTGAGTGTCACTAACAGAAAGATCCGCCACTTGGTATATATATGTGCTTCTGCTTTTGGGACCAGAATATCCACCCATCTAGATAATGTGAAGGCGTTTCTAACGTTGAGCGTCACCAATAGAACGATCCGTCGCTTGGTGTGGCAATGTACTTCTGCCTTTAGGGACCGTGCTCACCATCTCTGCAATCGCATCATTGGTGGAGCGTCCTGCTCGAAAGCCGTACTTCCGAGGAGAGAGGTCCTCAGCCGCACGAATCACATCAGTGAGTCTTCCCTTGATGAGTTTCTCCAGCACTTTTATAGCAAAATGTTTAAAGAGTCACCCCACTACATTGGGAGACACCCCTTAAAAACCTGATAATTTTTTTTATCCTCACTCAAAAAGGGCACTACTTTACACTTGCCTACAAAAATTCATGTTCCTAACTTGTTTCATTTGTGATAAAACTTGCTTGATGCATGGCCGGACGGGCAAACAGACAGATGGGAAAGCGATGAATGGATGGGCAGAATGAAAGACAGGTTGCAATTTTAGTAGGATTTCGTAAAATTATCTTACAATACCCCAAAAGGGAGTTTAATTTTACTCTGATAGTTGGACATATCTTCCTTCCTCTATTTCAACAGTTGGCCATGATAAACGTTTATTGGGCAGTGAAGATCTTGCACACTCTTCCTAAAATGAGATATCCCATATCTCCGTCAAAAGAGTGCCAGCTTTAGCCATTGAGTCCCTTTTGTATTTTTCCATAAAGTTAACTCAACTCATATTTCAGTAAATGTTATACCTGTACGGTGTAATTTCAGTAGCTTCATTTCTCAGACGAATGTTATTTCTTAGTGTTTCATGAGCCAAGGTGTTTATGGAGATGCTTAGAGTCCAAATAGAGTATGTCTTCCTAATTCCAGTTCGAAATGAAAGTTATCAGCTTAATTTCAGGAAAATAGATTAGGAAAAGTCTCACAAGAAGTTTAATCGGGAATACCCGAAGCAATGTCCACCTTCTGATGGGGGTGACTCTTGCCCAATAGTTCCTAAAGACAGAAGTCTAATCAACAATATACCTCTATTTGTTAAAGTTAGAGAAGCTAACATTAGAAACGATTTAGAAAATAGTTCTCAAGATTAAACATCCAAACAATACGGAAGGATATGAAATATCAACCATCAGATGGTTGAAAAGATTGAAAAGCCTTCTTCTCACACGCATCAACAATATTTATCGTCGATTTCTGGATAACAACCATCCCTCATTGACCTTGTTGGAATCCATTCATACTACAGGATTGAAGTCAGCAACCAATGGGCGGAGAAATTGAGGGGTATTAGTACACAGGTTCTTGACGGCGTGTTCACCACAGTGAACCGTATTTTTCGTAAGAAGTTTTGAGTGAATATGTTGAGTCTGAAAGTCACTTTTAGTGAAAAAGATCTTCTAGATAGGGCTGGTATCGAAATCCGGATACAGATGGAAATAGGATAGTATTTGATGTTTATAGAAGTGGCTCTGATTGGAACACATTTTGAATTGGTCTATCTACCAAACCCTGAGAGAACAAGCCAAATACATTCAGAAGTCGTCGAAGCAAAAGTTTTCGATTTCAAATCAAGCCTAAATGGCGAACCAATTCTTAAATTCATTAAAACACTGACCTCTAACAACAAGAAATCATGTGGTATTCACGGTATGTCCAATATAGGACTGCCTCATTTGCCTGAAGTTTCTATTAAAAATTATTGCATATTGCTCAACAACATATTGAACAATTCATATTTCCCAAATCAGTGGATAAAGGCCAACGTATTGCCGATCTTGAAGAAAGGAAAAGAATCTTCAAGTCCTAAGAGCTATCACCCAATTAGCTTGCTGTCTAACATCAGCAAGGTGTTTGAAGCGGTATTGAAACAAGCATTAAACGCTCACATTGATAATTATGAGTTGATGCCGAGTTGCCAGTTTGGTTTCCGTGCCAGGTATTCGACCATACATACAAATTGATGGGGAGAAAGCCTTCGATACAGTTTGGTTATCTGGACTGATTTTTAAGCTCTTTCTGAATAAGTTCCCCAGACATCTTGTCGCCAAGATGTGTGTTGAAATACTAAATACGAACTCAATATAATTCTACTTTCTGTTTATTTCTTTACTAAATTTTAAATGAACTCTCACACACTTATGTAATTTTATACACCAATGAAATGAATCAATAAACTTTATGTCAGTCTGTCGCTGATTAACAATTGACTCAGGAAGTCGTGTTTCGGTTCTCCCCATTTTATAGAATTCTAACAAGTTATGGGCCCAGGCTCAAGAACTTTTGCAAAGTTGTGTCGATTAAAGTGTATCTCGATTTATTAAAATAAAAAATTAAGATTGATAATAACGTCATCGTATCAGATAGATAAAGTAAACGAAAAGAATTATGATACGTGAAAAGTGCAAATAAAAATTGTTCTAATTTGCAGTGATTTATGGGAATACGTGAACGGAAATAAAGTAAAGCCCAAAAAGGCTGAAAATGTCTCGGGATGGGAAGAATAGGATGAGAAAGCTGTAGTGAAAATGGGTAGAAACGTGACCGTATAGGACTGCAGCGATAGTCTGCTGCCTCAGTGAGAGAAGATGATGGTATTCGCCGAGATTGGCCTTGTCTGAGGACGCGTGAATGCACTGGCAGGCTAGCATTGCGGTGTTGTGGGCTGGGTTCTTCTCCCCAGCACAAGAACCCACTACGAAAAATATTTCGCATTCACGAATTTGCAGGTACAAATACGTATCGACCAAAGTCGAGGCTGAGGTAACCTGCCAAGGGTTGAAATTCCTAAAGCAAATGGCAAATGGAGCCTAGCGAAAAAATACGGGACTTGGGAGGACTTCGTCTTTACAGACGATACTAATGGCCCCCAAATAAGTGTGGGGCATCCAGGTGAAAGCGGTGCCACCTCCTCCATCCTCCTCAATGAGCGCTTGCAGATGGGGACCGGTAAATTTTCTGAGTTAGCGTTATACGAGTAATTGATTTTTAACACGACTTATATATTCCATATAAAAAAAATTTCTTTAGCCATTTTCAGCAGCAAAATTCTTAAAAACTAAAATTTCTACTCAATTCACTGATTAAAAGTCTTCATCAAGATGAATCCAAATTCGTTGAAGTCAAACTTTCTACCATTATTAACATCATTGAAAAATTCATTGATTTGTCCGCATAACCTCTCAGCCATTCTATTATCTTCTTAACGCATCTTTCGTGCGACCAATCGCCAAGAAATTCCGTTATTATTGTATAACAAAACCATATTGAAAGCAATATGTACTCCAATAAAGATCGATTGTCTCTCAATGAGATTCCCCGCTTGCTAAACAATGATGTCATTACGTTCCCTCGATGGCTTTGCTTCCCAATTCAACTCCAATTCCACTGCATACTGAATTAGCAACACATGACGACAGCTGTGCTGATCTTTGCTTTTCCTTTAACTCTTTGAGTCTTTAATCCCTTAAAGTTTGAATATCGGCGATGTTTAAATTGTCCAATTTTTCAGTCTCTTCATCCAATTGTTTTTCTCTTTCGACATGCGAAGGAACATCTATAAAAATGAATTAGGATCAAGTTCACATGAAAATGATTATGGGATTTCCAAGCAAGGTAGAGGTATTAGTGAGGAACCGCAGGCTTGTAAAGAGCTTAAAACCATACATTTCAAATAAATGGCCACGTCCATAATGGATCTTGATCCGGATGGGGGGTGTGAGGGAGCAACTCTTAGTTGGGGGTTATAAGTGTTTGGAGTAAGGACGAAATCGTCTCGCGTTCCGCACGCGTTAATCGAGCATCGACGTCCTCAACACAGTCGAACTGGTATATTTTGATCAAATAATTCGTGAATGTTAAATTTTTTCTAACGGGCCCTTGCGCTGGGGAAAAGAACCCGACCCATGACACAACAACCCTAGCCTGTAAGCGCAGTCATTAGAGTTCATTAATTGTTATTCGAAATTTGTGTTAGTTATCGAGGTTTCAGGCACTCTTACCGATGATCACACGCCAGTAGTATTATTTTTAGCCATCGCTGATTGTGCTTCCTTGATATATTCATTGAAGTGGACTGACATTTCGTCTGACCAATGTATACTTTCGCATACTGTTGACAATTGACATTGTAGACTCCGCGCTTTTCTAGCTTGCTTTTCGTGTCCTTGGTTTGTGTGATCATACTCTTTGGTTGAAACTACGAACTCCTTGTAACCAACTCGATTCCATTTTTCCTCATCATTTTCCGTAAAGGTTTGCTCACTTCGGAATAGGTTATTGCTACTCTCAGTTCCGGAGATTCTTTGTTCGTGCTTAAACATGTCAGTTCCTTCCGTTCTACTCATTTTTCGATTTTCATACTTATTGATATGATTATGTTCGGGTCATATCCATTCTTTCATGTTGTGTCAATTAGATACTCCTCCTCCTTCTTCCGGTTTGCTTTACTTAACGTTGTGGCTAGCATGCGGTGTAGCCATGTTTGGAAGGACGCCATTTCCTGCGAGAAGCTGTGGTTTGATGTAGCTGGTACGGTCCGTTGGGTGCGATAGCGCCTAACTACCTCGTGATTATCAAGTCGAAAAAAGAAATTGATCCCTCACTTTCTTCCTCCATTGTAAACTGGATATTCTTATGTATGGAGTTCAACTTCCCTAGGAGGTTCAGTGCTCCATTCTCTTTAATAACAGCGAACACATCATCCACGTATCGTAGCCATATACCAGGCATCCATCCTTTATCAGCAATTTTATTTTCCACCCACTCCATAAATATTCCTCTAAGGAATGGTGACAGAGGGTTTTCCATTAGTGCTCCAGACTTCTGTTTGAAAAATCGTCCCCTAAAAGTGAAATAATTTTCCGCCATGCACAGAATAGCTAATTTGGTCATCATCCTTGTGTTTTTCCTTCCATTGGTTGTGTTGCCTTTCTTCACATTCTTTACTAACAGGGCCCATGCTTGTTTTACGGGTTTACTGGGAAACAATCGTTTGACGTTGAAGGAAACCAGTTTTTTGTCGTCACTGATCTTATGATTAGCTGCCAGTTTTTTGATGAGGTCTTCCCTGTTTTTGACAGCATAGGGGTCCTGTGCAATTTATTGCATTCTTCTAGTATCCATTTGACAATTTTAGTTGTAGGTGCATCCACAAATGTGATGATCTTCCGTAATTCATTTACTTCTTTGTCCACTTTCTTCTTCTTTGTAGCCCTACAGCCCCTTTCGGGCCTTCGCTTAGAGATAGTTATAGTGTCTCATTATCATGATTCGAATGTATCGGCACTCCACAAGCTGATATCATCATTCAAGTGCATTTTTAATTTAGCACTAAAGCCCCTTTCGGGACTTCGCTTAGAGATAGTTAGCGTATCTCTTTATCTTGAAAGAATGTATCGTCACACGGCAAGGTGAAATGGTCAGTACCACACTTTGGCCGTATGTCCGACCACCCAGCTGCGATGCGTTCTGATTTTTAAACCAGCACGTATCACAACTGAACGGGCTTATAGTCCGTCCGAAGAACCACTCGAACTAAATCTCGTTGACGCCAACGAGACTTGAACCAGAGACCTTCGGCTTACGGGCTTAGTGCTCTGCCCACTAAGCCAGGTGGACTACTTTGTGTACTTTAGGGAAGCATTTTATTCTCAGCAGCATAGGAGTACAGACTCTTAGTTTGCTGATGTCTCCGATGAACCCTTTGCATTCTTTAATAGCTTTCTCTATCCGTTTCAATGAATCTGGTAGTGGGTCATTTCCTAGTTCAAAGAAACTACCATTTGACCATTTTTCGAAAATTAACTCATCGAAGCGATGTTTATCCATAATAACCACTTTGTTGCCTTTATCCACCTTCAAGTAATAGATTAGTTTTTCTTTCAAATCTTTCAGAATCTTGATTTCGTGTACATCTTGATATCTGCCTTTTTTTGTTCACATTTTTGATCTTTCTTGCTTCTTCTTTTATTTGAAGCTTCTTCTCGATTGATAGGTACTGCTTCCACATCCATTACTATATCCTCCGTGGGTAATTTGTGGATCTTAATCGCATATTTTAATCCCGTATTTAAAAGATGAAGTTGCGCTTCGGTGAACGCTTCTGATGATCTATTCACAACCGAATCCGGGATCTCTTCTACTCCATTCTCCATATTCTTCTCAATATTCCTGCCGGATTGAAGTGCCGCCAATTTCTTTGATAAAACTTCGTGTTTTTTATCGTTTTCGCATTTAAAGACCCGTCGTACTTTGTCTAAAATGGTCGTCATACTGCCTTTCCTTCCTTGAAGATCCTGACATATTTTCAGGTGTAGATGGTAAGCTCGCAGAGTAATGTCATCCATCTTCGTATAAAGTCGAGTGATACTATCCTTGATGAGGTTCCTTTCCAGTTCTAACTTCCGCTTTTCCGCTCCCGATAATGTGATTTTCATCCTAACATTATGTCTCTTAGGGACTAATTTGTACAATAAACGCCTCTTCAAAAACAAAATATCTTCGCCAATTCTATCTTGAGCTCTTTTCATTTAAAAAATTGGAAAAATTGGAGTTCGACTGAGTTCTTTGGGAAGACCTAGAAGTCATTAAGGAGGTGCGAGACATAAGGAAGTTAAATACGTTTGAGACTCTCTGGATTATGCGACACTCAGATGAATAAGAACTGGATGGGCTAGGCCCGTATAAAATGCATAGGAGAGCGTTTGACAGGTTTCTACTCTCTTCCAAGGGATAAGTCTATCATTTAGTCTCCGTCTGCCTCTTTCGCCTTACTTGCTTGTTCCAGAAGCTCACTGGATTGGATCTGTCTGTCAAGTTGACTGATGCAAATTGGACGCTCAACTGGCCAAATTGCAAATTTCGTCGCGGATTTTATCCGGAAAGTGTTCGCGATCTGAATTCGTTCCAAGTGTTTAAACATTCTATTGTACTTTGTAATTCGGATAACTTTAACGTGTGACACTGTGAAATTAATTTACAATTTCAAAATGAAATGTACAGTGCCTTCGTTTAAAAATTATAGTCGAAATGGATCTGTAGGTGTTTCCTTTCACAGATATGTAAGTAGCTAAAAGGTTAATGTTTTACATGTTTTTCTCATAATGCTGAAGGTTTTTCAAATAGAAAACAAATTTTTAAGTAATGTATGAAAATTTGTTTATACTGAGCAGCAGCCATTTTTGCTTGTGCAATTTGGCGCTCTGTTAGGTTGTAAACAAAAGCCTAGCAGTAGAAAAAGTGGACGCAGGGGTTGTCGTGAACACATGGTCACATGGTTGTCCACTCCAGTATTATTTAACTACTCAATGATGCGACAGCCATTGGAGCAGAGAATGAACGAGGATATTGGATATTCTTCGCTTTTAAGTTTGTTATTGTAAAAAAAATTAAAAAAACAATAACCTCAGCTAATTACTTTAAGTATATTTGAAAGACAAGTTGTAAAAGTAGCCAGTATTATAACAATTAGCATTAAAATCGGATATTTGTAAAGCAATAAAAAGGTCAAGCCGAAAAGCAATTAACCTTTTTAGAGCTATTTCAAGGATAACCTCAAAAGTTATCAGGATTTTCGACTATAATGTAAACCCTGTAGCTCTCTATCTTCAGAAAAAATCAGACACTGAAGAAGGGAGCACATTTACTCCCGAAATATACATATTTGTCATTAAAGCAAATAACATTGCATTTTTTAAATTTATTCTTCTTACAGGAATAAACATATTTAGTTAAGAGAGATGATTCAGTCTTTCCATTAGCCTTCCAACCGCGTATGGGACCCACCATGTTGGATGACCCCTTTACTCACGAGCTAGCTATCGGGTAAGCTTTCCCTCTTCTTTTTTTGTAGGGGTGCTTGGCCTTCCACACTCAATATGGGCCAAGGCATCATATTTTTAGATTTTTGTATCCGGTTGGTAGAGGTGCGTGGGGACACCACCACCACCTGGGCGCCCCACTCTTATTTGTGGGCCGTGACCGTCCTCAGCAAGACGAAATCACCTTACGTCTCGTGCGAGTAACATATGATAATACTCCAAACAAAGCTGAATTGCATTCAATTAGTGGTATTCCAAATAAAGTTAATTTATAGCCAACTGAAAGTAACCTAGATAAAGTTCAATCAAATTCAGCTGTTGGTGCAATATCATATGTTGCAAAATCCACTAGCAGTAGCAAACATTTATCTAGGCCAGAACATGCAATTCATGGTATTGCAATTACGCCAAGCAAAATTGTCAATAAAGCAATAAGGTCCGAACCAGTGTTAAATTTAATAGAATGTAAGAAGTTAGTAGTTAGTCTGCACTGAATGTATTGATCCAAAATAAAGTCATAAATTACTGCAAGTTGTTTCTTTTTTTTAATACGGTTCGTCATGAATTACATAAGTCGCGCGGTTAACCGGTTAATCGTTTTCGTGTTTTCTTCGTAATCCCTTTCGGTTAGTTACTTCGGCCACAGGCAACTTTTCACCAGCCACCAGTTCAGTTTCGACACTGGTCACCCTATAAATCGTAAATACGAAAAATATTTTGTAGTGGGCCCTTGTGCTGTGGAAAAAGAACCCGCCAAGCAGTTACCGTGAATGGTGCTCGCTATAGCGAGATGATAACGGACTTCTTGTGGCCAGGAATTGGGGTTATGGGCCTGGACGATATGTGGTTCTAACAGGATGGTGCCAGTTGCCACACAGCCAACGAAACAATGGCTCTTTTGCGTGAGAAATTCAGTGGCCGTGTTATCTCACGTTGTGGCGATGTTAATTGGCCGCCACGATCATGTGATTTGACACCCTTGAACTTCTTTCTCTGGGGATATTTAAAAGAAAACGTGTACGTCTATAAGCCAAGAACAATTCAAGAGCTAAAGGATGAGATAATTCAGCACATTAACGACATTGAACCTCAATTATGTCTCAGAGTCATTGAAAATATGGACCATCGGATAGAAGTATCGCACCATAACCGTGGCGAGTATTGTCATAATTATCATAGATCCTTCTATTATAATTAAAAAATATTAACATAATTCTCGGAAAAATTTTTGTTTTATTTACAATTAACATCGTGCGTTTTGGTTGGGCCACCCCTTTACGGACATTTCCATCCATTGAAATCACTACATAGTTTTCCAATAATTTATAAAAAACAGAAAGTTTATCAGTTTGGTATTTGTATTGGATTGCCAGCTTAACTTTACCTCCTAATCTTGTTAAATTTAATTGCGAGAATCCTGATATATAATTACAAAAATTTAATTAATCACTAATTAGTCAAGTTTGACAATAAATTTTAAATTATAAACTAATGCTCTGAAAACAAAGCATCGGTCGGATCTGCTTAATTGGCATAAAAATCAATGCCATCTTCATCGTACTCGTAGTAAAATAACTTCCACTTTTTTTTATATGTCGCATTATAATTCCTGTACAATGACATCATTACTACTGAAGCGTCACCGAGGTAATACAAACTTGAGCAAAACCACATTTTTCCCGAAATGGAACAAGTGACCCAGACAATTAAAACATTGCACTCTTGCATAACCCCCAACAACTCGTTATATACTCGTATGTACGAGTATATAGGAGCACAATATGACAATGAATCAAAAAAGAAAAACTTGAATCATTGAACCATCATACGTTACAATGTATTCCTATACGCGGAGATTCGCCAGGTTAGACCCCAATGAATGGTTTGGTGTATCCACGATATTTTGGTAATGTTGTATGAACCTCTTAACCAGTAATTCTAGCACGTTTCTGCAAAATTTATTCACATCACGTCAATCGCAATGAAATATATATTAATGCAAATAGTGGGAGTATAGTTATTTGTAAACATACTTTTTATCTACATATGCCCCGACATGCTCATTGGCAGCATGTTTCATTAAAATCGTGTAACCATGCTTGCAAAAATTTTGTCTAGCGGCATGATCATAAATATAATGAGTTTCTTAAAAATTTGGCGCGAATTTACTTAAGTCATGAGAAATGGCAAAATGTAGATATAGAGTGAAACATTTTAATTTTATTTCTTACGGGCACTTTCGCTTAAGTAAACATATGAATGTGCATACAAGAGTATGTTCATTTAGATACAAATGTGGATACAATTATCATTGTAATGAGATAAAAACTTCAAAAACAAGTCCAGTCGCAAAGATGCGTAATAAAATAGTAGTGAAATGTTCACCTGGTGGATTTTACAACTAAGCTCACACACGAGTATGCGAACGTTACTAAATGTGCAATTTAACTATTTTCAGATTGGAAAGCGGGATTTTATAGATCTGTTACAGAAGGTATCTGTAGCGAAACAATTACATTTATACGACGCGGTACGTAATATCCTCGTTAATGATTTTAATTTTTTCCACGTCAAATATGGTAATTAGATTTACGAGGAATGAGAATTTTTAAACGTTGTTGAATAAATTTTTTCTGTCGCAAAACTGAATTTGCCATTAAAAGTAACCTGAATCTAAAATTTTTCAACGAAATCAAATATTTCAGCTATTGAGAATTGCAAACTAATTTCATAAACACATACATACGTCAACTCGATGATGGGGAAAAAACTTCCTTGAAGCGTTTTGTGCTTTTCTGATTATTTTTATTACTCTCACTCTTATTGTGTTAAATCGATTTTTTCTACTTTTAAGGATGAGAAATTTGTAGAGTTATATAAAAAAGCAGTAGACAGTGGTGCAACAGGAGAAACAGCGAAAACTTTAAGTATCTTTATTTCGGAAGACTAAAAATATTGGAAACCAATTTGAAACTGTACCAATAATAGGCTCTTGTAATTGAAATCCAGAATTACATACAATTTATAACCGTTCCAGCATTCATCTTCAAAATCCAAAATTAATTCCTAAAATCTTTCAAACAATCGAATTGTGCTATTAGCCTGTGCCGGCTACAGAGGCATGTTAGAATAAATTGAGACAAATGAAAGGTACAGCATAAGTATGTTAAAGGTATATGGAATATTGTTGCAGACACGATGTGTTGAATACTCGAAATTATTATTTAATAGTGTAAATTTTGCAGCATCTAAATAGCCTTATAATACTTAGAATTAAAGATTCAACTCAGGAACGACAAATTTACTTATATATTTGATTTGAGTGGCATTGAGTGACAACTCAAATCCAGAAGCTTGTGGCCACTTGTTGCAGTGATCTTGTATCTGACATGAACTGGTTCCAGTTCAGGTGTGAGCCAATGAAGGGGTCATAACAGTTTGCTATATTTTGATATAAAAGTACCAGTTTATTGTGACGACGGGCAAGCGGTGGAAGGAACAATGGAATGGGGCTGTCAAGTTTTGACCGCCGAGTGAAAACTAAAATTTTTGATCGCCGGTATAATTTAAGCGCCGAGAAAAGAATTGGGAACGTGAATGGTGAACAGTTTTAAAATTTGTTGAATAAAAGGCGACTACACACACGAACGGAGATAGCGGCTTGGAGGGGGGACCCAATGAAACTCGAGCAACCAAAACCCTAAAAAGGCTTAAAAAACCCAAAAAAAAGAAAGCAAAAATAACAAGGACGACACAATAACCGGCTACAGCCACGATTTTAACAATTCATCGGGAGCAGTACTAACGATGACAAAAACGGCGATGAATACAATGTCAGTGAAGACGGACAAAAAACGGAGATTAACAGACAGGCTTGTCCAGACTGAGATTCCTACGGCGTTGGAGTGCAGCAAAAAATGATGCGAACGCCAGAGCGTCCTAAAAAGGAAAAGTGGGAAATTCTAAACGACGCGCCAGATGTCCGAGCGATGGAGGAATATATAAAGAACATAGAGAATTCGATGGTCACTGCTGCGATTGCTACCAAATCAACCGAAGCAAGGGTCATAAATCCCAAAATAATAACGAACCATCCTAAAGTCCACAAAGAGATTACGGCAGGAAAAGACAGGAGTGACCAGACAAATAAAGTGTCGTTGTGTGATTTCATCACTACCGATAAGCTCTTCCAAGAAAGGTGATCGCAAAGTACAATTGCAGCCTAGCGACTTGAAGAAGAACGACTAATCCTAAAAGCGGGAGATGTTCTCAAAAGAATGAAATCTGCACGCGACTCACCAAAAATCAAAAAAGCAGTAAAGATTGGGATCTTTAAACCACGATCAAACATCAATAAAAGGATGTCGTCTAGCCCATTCAAAGGAGATTGTAATGTGACGCCTACGCCCGGGAATCGGAGTGATTCCGATCCCGAACCCTGGCACCCGGCCAGATATGCATGACTTCGAAATGCAAGCAGACTTTATCTCTCGTGCAGCCATCATTGTGCCGAAAATATTTTTCTTCAAATATTTATATTTGTGGAGAAATATTTTCTGTCAATGTGAGCCGCTGAAGTAAAACACTGATACATTTCGAAGCATATCTATCTGGCAATGCCTCCCACAGTTGCGATCCAAATGCCAAAGAGGCAGAGGGTGGTCGCGGTTAACTGTCCGTTGAGTGAAGACATAAGCGTCAAGATCGTCGCCCAAAAAAAAAAAAAAAACGGTAGTTCGTGAATTGACAACGATAATTTCAAGGTTTTTACTAATTCAATTACTAAAAAACCGTAATGTTATCTTTTCGCTCGAATAATTAGCAACGAAATTGCGACTAAAGTTCAGAATTTAGGCTAGTTGCAAAACGGTATTACATACAACCTAGTGGTTGGCTAATTTTATTTAGTAGCAAACTGGTGATTCTTTGCGTATAAAGCGCGCGGTGCTTTGCGTTGAGGAGAAGTCTCGCGAGGATTAGCGGAGGAGGTAGTAAATGAAAGAGGCAGGCGACATAATTCCAGCACGAAGCACACTTGGAATAAGTTTGCAAAGTGCTTCGCTCTCGACTAGCGACCAACAGTCGGTGATTGGCTTGCATCGCATTCGTTTGTGTAATTAAGTTTGGATCGTCTTCTGTAGGCAGTGAGGTTTGCGGCAAATGTTGTTTGCAAATATTGTACCTTTAATGAGTTGTGTATGAGTGAAATTGATCCAAATGTAAACAGAAGTACAATTCAGACCGGAGTTGGTTGCCAGTATGTGACAAGTCCAGCTCACTAACAGTGGAAAATCAACCATATTTAACGTATATCAGTAACAATTTCCGAAAAATCAAGAGATGAATTACTTGCGTGAACGAATGTGTGTAGAATGATTACGACGAGTACAATTGTTCATTGTTGGTATTGGAATTAAATCACAGCGAGTGGATCTGCGAATATTATAAATGAAACCAGAATAAACCAGATTAATTGCCCGCCAAGCATTGGCTAGTGCTGTATGCCAAAAGCTGGAATTTACGATAGTTTGTATGACAGAGTTTCGTTCCACAGTGGACTTTTAGCAGGTTCTTGCCAAGGGGTTTTGCTGCCAACAAGTGTGCATATCTGAAAAGGAGAAATTTCACTAAGAAGGATCTTTCAACCATGTAAGTAGGGAAGTTTTGAGTTTGGCGTTGTTACGAAGTGTGTCACTTGTGCTTGAGTTTGCCGTTCCAACGAAAAATTTTGGGAGAATATGAACACTTACTTGAACTTTTAAATGGTGCAGATTTTGTTTTCTGTGAGGCGTAAATCGAAGGGGAAATTCTAGCGTTCGCATTGAAAGCTGCGATCTGGACACCAGCAAGGAAGATAACTAAGCCAGTAACTGAAATCCTCTTGGGCATAGTCAGTAAATAGAAAAGTGTAGAACAAAATTTTAAGCGAACCGGTTTGGAAGCAACTTTTTTATATACGCGGTGAAAGATTAGTGATAGGGCATTTTTAGTGACAAATCACCCAATTTACGGAGAGGCGAACCTCAACTTGACTAGGAGAAAAACCTATTTAATTTAGATTTAAAAACTAGCATACACGATTATGCCAGAAAAACCATTGAAGATTTGCTTAACATTATTAAGTTCAATATATGATTCAAAATAATGGAGTCCAGATGTCTAAGGGCACTAAGATAAACTTTAACCAGTAGACATTAATTTAAAAACGTGATTTTGGGGTTTTAAATATCGGTGGTCTTTAATAATTTGGAGCTAAGTAAAGAGAAAATTTCTGCTCAGTGTGGTAATGCAGCCATTGATCGATAGCAAGCCGTTGTTAATCATTTTCCTTGAGTCAAAATACTGAACGCGATTATACGCGAGCGTGTTCATGTTTTAATATTGTAGACTAATACAATTAACCTATTGTGAATGCATTTTTTTTTTCTTTCATATTCCGATTATACTCGTATATAGTATGAATCTATTAGAAAAAGGGCTATGAAGATTTAGAGTTACATGTGAAGATACGTGGATCTAGTATTAGTTGGTTTTAGTTTAGCTGATTAAATTTAACTTTATGTTTTGCAGGAAGTTAAATCCTTTCTTCTTTTCTGGCTTGATTTTTTCCTTTTAGATTATAATCATAGAAACAGTTGTGAGCCTATATTATCAGAGAGAATTTAATGGAGTGAATATCTTGCTATTTTTGCCAGTGGGAATTAAATTAGTTGTAGGAGAAAGTGTTTCCCATTATAGGTTTCAGAACTTAAATTAGTGAAAATGTAAGTGTATTCCTTCTTGCTTCTATACTAAAATACATTCACCTAATAACAATAAATAATACGTAATAACTAATAGTAATAAATGATACATAATAACTGCGAGTAGTAATAATTAATCATAAGCACAAATAATGAGTAATTATACCAACACGCGTAATAAATAGTAAGGAAAATAAACTTATAATAAGCAATTATAAAAGCTTATAGTGATTAAACATAAGAAGTAACAATAAATAATAACCATAATTATTAATAATTAATTAAACTAAGCATAATAATAAATAGAACAAGAAAAAAAAACTAATGTTGGTTAAACTTGTTCGCAACTCATTGGCTTTTTGTTCTGGGAATTGATCAAATAAAATAATCTAATAGGCATTGCAAGGAAGAATAAAAGTTTAAAAAAAAGATAAAAACAAAAAAAAAACGATGCTGTAGGGTGCTGGTTAGATTTATTCCACTTAATAATGTATCATAATTAATAATTACGGCAATTTGATTTTTAAATAGAATTTCATTTGAGCCTCATATCTTCAGAGAAGGAAGAAGGATGAACATAGTTTATTTCTTTTAAAGAAGCGAAATAAAAAAAAAAATACTAGTATTTGCAAGAAAACTTCAATTGTTGGGAAGCCGGGAAATCATGTTGCACATAAATTTCCTTAGCTCTTATTACTGAAAGTAAACAATTAATTAGGAAAGATATACATAGAAGAATATCCCTTTGAATCCGCCATTGACTGTTGAAAGAAGATTTTCTATATCTCGATTCATTGGTTTTCCTGGCTCCGATTTGATCATTTTAACGACACTGGATCAGGCTAGAATAAAATAATTACAAAGTAGCTTTTAAATATTAGAGCACGCAAACTTGTATAGTTGGAGTTTAGGAAATGCATATTACTCTGCATCATACTATTCAATTTAACATTATAAATATGTAAATATTAAATACCATCTTTATAGGAAAAAAATTTAAGAAAAAGGTTGTCAATTGTACGTGAAATAATTTGAATTAAAAAAATGAAGTACTTAAGAAGCAATAAGCCTTTCCGTTCCGCATGCTCTTTCTTTTGCAGCGGAAATGATGACCGAGGGTAAGTATGTCTTGAAGAGGGTTAGGTTTTCATAATCTGCGGATGATTGATTTCTATTCGGTTACGGTTCGCGGTACCCTTTTTTGCGCTCGTTTTTTTTTCTTAAAGTAGGTTATTTTGGACTTGAGGTAGTTTAGCTTATTTTCTGGTACCGCGTCGGTGATTCGGTAACGCGCCTATGGTGATTTTGTAGCGTTTTTGATTTGAGATCTGTGGAGAGATCACATCCAGAATTAACGTAACGTAGGTTTCCCGTTCTGGATGAGTAGTTGTTGACGCGTTTGGAAATCGGGCATGTGAACCGGTGGCTGAGTTAAGTAACTCGGACTTAGTCTGCTCGCGTAAGACCCGCGACCGAAACTCCTCTCCGAACTAGCTAGCCTACAAGCAGCCACCACGGAGTAGACTAAGTGTGACCGGACTTGTTGACCTGAAGGGTACAGTCCGTTGTCATTTCCAAGACTGCATGTCTCGAACCGATGAGAGGTCGGTTCTGATTGCGATCGAACGAGACGGAGTATGAAACCGTTACAAGATCGGGGTGATAGGTGCGGAATGCAAGATCAGGATTTCCAGATAGTGCTGACAAAAGGAATGGAGAAAGTCGCAAAGAAACTCCTTCAAAAAATGCCAGAAAATAAAGTTCACAAGGATGCCCAACGAGGAAAAGACCTGATGCAAAACAGGAGCGGAAGAAGCCGCGACGAAGATCCCGGCAGCAGGAACTGCTCGTAAAACCCCAAGATGGCTGATCCTACGCAGAGGTGCTGCAAGATATCAGAGAAAACGTAAGGCCCAAAGACACCAACATTGCCATTAAAGAAGACATCAACACTGCCATTAAAGCAGTACTGGTCGAATTCGAAGCAGAGGCCGACAATAGGGAAGCATTCTGCGACGCAGTAAAGAAACTCTTCGGCAAAAGCGCAACTATATCCTCGCTCGAGCCGATGGCAACGGTCGAAATAAGAGACATTGACTACGTCACGGACCTGATCAAGGCAGAAGTGGCCATCAAAAGGGAGTTCCCCTAGCGTGGGCAGTATCAAAGCGAGGCTGCCACCAGAAAACCAAAGGGGACAACGCATGGCCATACCGAAAAGGACGCCGAACAATTTCTGAACAAGGGCAAAGTAAGAATAGGGTAGGTCACCTGCATGATACGCCGAAGAGCAGCGTCTCTTCAATGTGTCAAATGCCTTGGCTATGTGGTCACACCGTATAAGTATACAAAGGATCCGATAGGAGTTCCGTAAGTTACAAATGTGGCGAAATGGAATATAAAAGAAAAGAGTGTACGAGGGAGGCACACTGTATTCTTTGCAAGGATACAGATTCAAGACAGGACTTTGAGCATGTCTTGGGATCAGGAAAATGCTGGGTTTTCCAGAAAGCCCGAGCCAAGGCAAAATCAGAACTTCGATGACACACATCCTGCAGCTAAACCCACACCGCAGTTCACCACCCAAAATCTGCTTGTGCAGTTTGTGAGGGGGACGAAAGCCGACTTTATGCTGCTGAGTGAGCGACACTATGATAAAAAATCGGCATCATGGTATCCTGATGAAATTGGTACCGCCGCCATCTGAGTACGAAACAGTGAAACAGTGGGTTCGGTGCTCAGCGAACACCTTCTTTAGTGAGTACCTAACGCCAAACGAATCGATATCATCTTTCCAAGCCAAGCTTAATGCTTTGCAGGGCACTGTCTCGAACGCAGGCAGCAACGTGCTCGTTGGGGGAGATTTCAACGCTAGAGCAAACGAATAGGGCATGCCTCAAACAGATTGGTGGCACGTTGAGACTGGCTTCTATCTTACCCAGCTTTGGAGCGGACATGGATTTTTTCATTCTTACCTGCATAAGACTGGTGAATCTCGGTCCCCCGATTGTCGGTTTTGCCCAAAAGAGGAAGACAATGCCTTGTTACACCCAAAAGGAATAGGGTGCTCCGGCAGGGCTTACGGACCCGGTTAAGCTCGTCCGCAGACGGGCCTGGGGTACCACTGGCTTGTCCACCAAGGGCCCAATAAGCCGCCAAGCGAGAATACGGCTTGCCGGTTTCCCTTTCTTGCAGCACGAAGAAGGACACTTACACCACTTCCCACGACGCGAAAAATCGGACACGACACCTCGAGAATTATATGGCCCTACTGCACTCTATCAGGCAAATTAAAGTCACGAGAATTTGTCATCCTCTACACACCTCCCCTGAACACTGACACTCGACTTTAAATTCTCTTTCCGTAAATTCACACCCAAGCCGCACCCGTTACAACCTGAAAGTTATTTTGATCAAATTCAAATGTGTTATATAAAGAAAATTTAATTTTTACTGGATTTTCCTCTTTCATTCACTCTTTAAAGGAAACTTTAGTTTTATAAACTTCTTATTCTTCTTAAATTTCTTTATGCGAATAACCAAACTAAATTAACAATTGCAATCGAGCGAAAAAGAAGTAATCTTTTAAAAAGAAACTTACGGCTCTACAAGGTATAAAGAGGCATTTTCATCGCTGCTTCCGTCGACGTTTTCGAAGTTGGTCTGCCATTCACTGCTCCGACTACTTCCTCGATGCTTTCGTTCATGCTGATGTTTCTCAATTTCGTTATGTCGTAATCTGCCTTCCGTTTAGTACGCACTTGTCACACTAGATTCCAAAAATCCAGCCAAAGCTCGTCCTCCATTTTATCCACCGTCGCTTCACCTTTTCACGTTCAAGTCGCCAATCCAAAGCAAGAGGGAGTGCGTCATTTGTCGCGCTCTCAAATACTCTCCCTCTAACGGCCACTTTACCGCTCTCCAACCGAATTCTTTGTCTCGGGTTCAGCCACCTCTTTGGAGGTATTCCTGTTTCGGCGGAGTGGTTCCACTCAAACGTGGCGTAATTCCCACTATAACCTTCAACCACCCCGGACAGTTTGCAATGTCAGATTAAATTTTTTGTTATTAAATAGTGATTTCGCGGTATAAAATTGTGTAAATTTAAGTAGTGCTGTTTCGGGTTTTGTTTTACGTGATTTGACTAGTGCTATTGGCCATACGACACTCCGTTAAGTACGCCTGGAGGAGAATATCCGGTAAAGTGAATATTTTGCTAAATTATTTTATTATTTTCTTGTCAATAAATTGTGTAAATAACTAGTACTGTAGAAAACATTGCTTTTCTCTTTTCGCGTTCTCCTTTGACGGAGTTGTTAGATATTGTGCGACTTATCGCACTAAACTCAGCTTCCGCGAAGAAGGTTGGTCTACTGTGTGTGGTCATGATGCAAATGATGGTGTGATTTTGTTATCTTTTACTCAGCTTTTCGCGTCATCTGCTTTCTCATCCTTTTCACCTACATTGTCTTCGTCATCGTCGTTATCGCTGCCGGAATTTCGATCAGCTTCGGGTGCTGACTCGCCTCCTTAATCCTTAGCTGCAGGCAATCCTTGTATCAGTCGTGATGCACAATATTGTAGTCGGTCGGTATATCTCCGCAACTCGTCTCGTTAGTGCGCTTTCGGTCTCTAAACGATGTTTAACCCTAGTGTACATTTATTGAACGAAATTTCGGTATCATTTGGATATTTGGCGATATACTCCGCGTTCAGGATGTGAATGTTGCTGGTCAGTGGTTCAAGACATTCCTTCCTAATTAACTTGTTGTTGGATTAACGCCGGACTTGATGTAGCATATACTTTCGCAGCAGCCTAACTATCTACCAGTAGGGGTTATATTTATTATTTTTTTATCATAACTACAAGTACTCGAACTTAAATTAATGCTATGGTTACATTTAAAAAAACCCTAATCAAGTGCGGCTTAGTATTGCTTTGTTTAACAAGTTATGCGACTGACATGGTAGTGTTCAGGGTGAGCTAATGTTAATGCCGTAATCCATAACAGCCTGCCACAATTTTTTGCATGCACAAAATAGGACAGGCTGCGAAGGGGCCTCTACAGGGAGACGAGAGAAAATCATTACAGCATATACATGTATATATCTATGCAGTGTAATGGTATGAGTGCTCGCTACGTAAGCCGAAGGTCCCTGGTTCAAATATGTTGGTGAGAATAAGATTTTTTCGAGTGATTCTGCGGACAGACTTAAAGCCCATTCAGTTATGATATGTACTGGCTTAAAATCAGAACGTATCGCAGCTGGGTAAACTGACGTGTGGCCAAAACTTGCTACCTACCATATTACCTTCTCCAGTGCCGATACATTTTATCAATATGATAAGATACTCTAACTATTTTTAATCGAAGGCCCCAAAGGGGCTGTAGTGCTAAAGCAAAAAAAAATTACAAGTTACTAACAAAGCTTGTGCTACTATATGGATGTGATATCTGGATTCTTAGAATTTTATGCGAAAAGGCTCTAAACGTATTCGAATACAGAAGTGGTCAGGAGGATATATAGTCCAGTAAAGCATAAAGCAGAGAGAAATAACGAATTGTATACTATCATCTTTGTGACGAACCACCCGTATCTGCATGCGTAAGACTAAGCAAACTGCAATGCGCATTACATATGGAGAGAATGGAAGAGCATAGGCTCCCCAGATGAACTTTGAAAGGTAGAGCGCAAGGGAAACAGTTGGGTAATAGTGGAAACGATGGGAAGATTTAATCAATGCTGACAGCAGATCCCTGCTTGAAATTTTCAATTGACAAATGAGCGCAAAACCGTGACGATTAGAGGTAACTTTTATTGGAGGTTGAGGCTCGAATTGGACCTATACCATAAATGACGATGATGATGATGATAATGAAATTTTCTTAGAGTAGCTTATTTCGGAGTTAGTTGGAGTAAATGAAGTTTTGGCGACGTGACAGTAACGCGGGGTACTTTGACGTGATTCGAGATTGATGTTTTTTGCTCTTGAAGTTTGTTTTGGAAGATGCTGAAATTATAAAGTAGGGTAGTATGAAACGAAATGTAGAATTCGAACCGCGTCCAACATCGAGAATATTCCGATTTCTGAATAGTTATAAGAAGCGATAAATCTTCTAGTGTCCACCCTTTGACCAAACTTTTCGCTGAACAAGCTAGCCTCTAAGTGGCTACCAACTGTAGACTGACGAGCGACTGAATTATTAACCTCTGGGGTACAATTTGTTGTTACGTCTACTGACTCTACATCTTAAGTTGATTGCAAGATCGACTTAGTTTTTTGTACTTTTAATGACTTAATGACAAATCATTTTGGATCATTCACACAGTATGTTTCGGCAAACCTGTTTACTGTTAGGGGTTACCGGCTTACAAGATCACTTTCAAAGCATAACAGTTACTTTTTGGGATTTCTGCTCATTCGTTTTTATATGCCACGAACTGGCTCAATCATTTGGCCTACTCTTGCAGCTCTCTAGAAGTAGTCATTTGGTTGATGTGATCTGAAAATATAACAACTAGAAAGTGAGGGTTAGTTGGGGGTTGGTTATGTACCAGTATATGAGGGATAGAGTAGAGGCCTTCATGCTACAGGGGCACATCCCTTTTAAGCGTTTTGTAAATCAAAATGTAATAAAAATAAGCAGTCGAGCAGCCCCGTGGTGATCGGGAGTGGCTACTCCTGAAGAGATAAGGTGGTCACCCCGGTGAAATTGTTTAGTTAGTTGTTTTACAAGATTAAAATTAACTACATCCGTCAAGTTTACATCCTTTAGGCAGAGATGAGTGGTTCACTTCAGCCACTTTAACATCTTTAGGTTTGACATTCCCTTTGTCATGCAACGGCCTTCTTCGGAGAAAGTAACGGTTGCTTTTTGTAGAATGTTTGCGTTTGTCTGAAGCCTCCGTGCCTGTCAACTTTAAGGAGACAAAAAAAATTTTGAATTACTGTAGAGTAGCTTAATTGACACATAATAAAACATTTCTAAAGATAATAAAAATTGATTGGTACGTCTCGTAGAGTAGAGCACGCATGATAAATATTTTGTAGTGTAGCTTCAAAGCTCGTCAAGAACCCGCCTCATATAATCCCGCAAATAGCTAGTCGACAAGCACGCGTACGCGGTCATTAAGCGAAGCTAGTCAGCTGTGCTCGGTCTTGTTTATAGCTCGCTGACACTTGTGCCATACAATCGGCACACGTGTCCTATACGGATTTTGAGAAAAAAAATCATTATAAAACTTTACAAAGACCTATTAGTTTCGCGTCCTGTCTGTCCATCCGTCTTGCTTCACAGCAAGTTTCCTCAGAAACTATAGAAGCTACAAAGCTCAAACTTTGTGAAAAGATCAGAGGTGGAAGTCTCTCAAAAGTTTAAATCTTATCAGAGATTTTAAAATTTTTTAAGGGAATTCCCGTTTATACTGAAGTGACCTTTAAACAATTTTTTTATCAACAGTAGTCGAGTAGGGTATCAAATGAAAGGTCTTGATTAGCACTTTTTGAACCTCAAGTCATCCCCCTCTTCGCGGTTGGACACTTTTGAGCCGCAAAATCTGAAAAAATCATAAAAGTTGATGTTTATGAGTACAAGTGCAACAAATACCTCAGAAATCAAATATCACTCAACTTTGTTAGGAATGGTATGGTTTGTAAATTTTTACGTTTTCTCTACAAAGTCAAAACGGTTCCTTCAAGCTTCTTAAAATTTAACATTTATGTAGATTATTATAAGATCCTTAAGGTTAAAAAATAACATGGAAATCAGATCATAATCAAGTGAGTTATAGCCATTTCAATTATATGCAATTTCAACAAACCTAACTTGTTGATTTTCTTCTTCTTCTTAGTACTACAGCCCCTCCCGGGCCTTCGCTTCCTACAAATAGCGCCTCCAACTGTCTCGGTCCATTAACCGCGTCCTCCAATTTCGAAATCCGAGCAGCGATTAACTGTCTTCGTCGACCGAGTCAGACCAGCGTTTCCTCGGTTTCCCCACTGGCCTCCGGCCTTCAGTTCTCCCAACGAATACCTTTTTGGGTATCCATTTTTGATACATACGATTTATGCGGCCAGCCCGTTGCAGCTTCCGCAGTCTTACAATCGTTGAGACTTCCAGCTCGTCAAAAATTTCATACAGCTCATGGTTGTATCGAATTTGCCATTGGTCCCCGTCAAGCTTCGCTCCGATTATTCGCCTCAGGACCCGTCGCTCAAAGGCGTTCTGTATATTTGCGGATGATTGGGTTAGGGTCCATGTTTCACACCCATAGCATACAGGTCTTATCACAGATATGTATACTTGGAGCTTTGTTTTTCTGCGTATGCAGCTGGTCTTCAAGATGGTCAAAACCGAATAAACAATTTTATTTGCGAGCTGTATTCTTCGGCGTATTTCCTCCCTTTCATTACCCGTCTTCGTTATTTTGGCGCCCAGATTTGCCAACATTTTCGATACTGTATTTGCCAAGTGTGATATTTTGTGTATTTGAGGTATTTTTCCCCGACTGCGTCATGAGCTTTGTTTTATTTTCATTGATTTGTAGCCCTACTAGTTTTGCTTCGCTGTCGAGTTTCAGGAAAAGTTCTTTGGCAGTTGTTAACGACCGTGACAAAATATTGATGTTGTCTACAAAGGCTACAACTTGGCTCAACTTGTATAATAATTGACCTTGTGTATCGACAGGTAGCTTCATTATGACGTACTCCAGGGCCAAATTGAATAGCAATGGGGCAAGCCCATCTCCCTGTTTTAAGCCGATATTTGTGTCAAATACATAGGTAAGTTGGTTATTGATGCGGGCTTCGGAGGTCGTCGACGTCATTTTGGTAAGACGGACTAATTCGGCTAGGATACCAAAGCAAAGCATTACTTTGTACAGTACGTTACGATCAATACTGTCGTATGCTTGCCAACGAAAATTTGGTGCACGTCTCTCAGCATTTTTCAAGTACCTGCTTGACTGTGAACAATTGGTTTATTGTCAACCTACCTGCTCTAAAACCACCTTGATATTCCCCAATTATACTGTTGGGGTATGATCCGATTTTATATTCTACGATAGGGAATATAATTGATTGGCTCCACTCTTTCGGCATATGTTCTTGTTGCCACATGTACTGGATGACTTTGTGAATAGCTTTATGAACACTAATGCCACCATATTTGATGGAATCTCATCGATGCCCGGCGCCTTTTTATTCTTTTGGGCTTTGATGATGGAACAAACTTCATCCAGAGTTAATGGAACGAATGCACGGTCTCCGCAGACATCTATAGGCTCTGATGTTCTGGAGCTGTGTGGAGGGTTAAGGAGGTTCTTGCAATATGATGCCCATGATATAGCCAATGTCATCACGACAGAGCGTGGTTTTGGGCTAATAACCACGTTTCAGGCTTTTCACTACTTTGTATGCTTGTCTTGCGTTGTTGCTCGCTAAATTTACATCTATACTTCTTAGTTGGTCGTCATAGTATTTTCTTTTCTTAATCCTAATTATCTTAATCGCTACTCTTCTGAGATTTTCATAGTGTTCTCTCTTCGTCCTGATTTTCCTACCCACGTATTCTTTGTACGCCCGATTCTTTTTATCTAACGCATTCTGGCAATCATCATGGTACCAATCATTCCTCTTGCGCCGGGCTTGATATCCGATTGTTTGTGCTGTGACGGTCCTAATAGCTGCTTTCACTTCAATCCAGAGCTCGTTACTCGTCTTTATCGATGCGTCTGATAAAATGGGAGCCAGCTGGTTGTCGAGGGTCTCTGTGAAATTTTTGGCCATAGACGCCGTTTGGAGCCTTTCGATGTCAAATTTCTGTATCGGGCTGATCTTCGCCGAATATGCCTTTGACATACGACATTGACAAGGCAGCTTGATCAAGTAATGATCTGAGTTACAATTGGCTCCTCGGTATGTACGGACGTCAAGTATGCTCGAGGCCCAACGTTGTTGAATCAGAACATGATCGATCTGATTTTGTGTGTTGCCATCTGATGAAACCCAGGTCGTTTTATGAATGCGTCGATGTGGGAAGCAAGTCAAACGTGTGATTGGATTTCTGCTACATGCAAAGCCAATCAGGTGCTAGCCGTTGTCATTTGTTTCATCGTGGAGGCTATATCCTCCAGCCATTCCCCGATGAGATAGCTCATTGCTAACCTTAGCGTTGAAATCACTCAAAATTATTTTTGTGTCATTTATAGGCAATGAGTCGACCAGTCTTTCCAGGTGATTGTAGAACGTTTCCTTCGTTTCTTCATCCTTTTCTTCGGTCGGGGTGTCAACATTAATCAGCCAAATTTTGAAAATTTTCGATTTATATGGATGGCACACAACTATTTATTGACTGCCTTAAAATCATACATAACCTGAAGTACACAAATTACATAAGGGACGGCGATTCCAAGACATTTAAAGGTATTACCGATGCTAAGCCTTACAAAGAAATTAAAGTTGTGAAAAAAGAATGCATAGATCATGTGTAAAAGTGGATAGGCACCCACCTCCGTAATTTGAAAAAAGCTACAAAAAGGCTCGGAGGCAAAATGAAATTGACAGCCAAGCTAATCGACGAGTTATCTTTGTATTACGGAGTAGCAATTCACAGAAATTGCGATTCGATTGAAAAGATGGAAATCGCGATATGAGCTAGTTGCACCATAAACTATCTACAGACGATAATCTGCCACACGATCACTGTTCAACTGGAGAAGATTCGCGGTGCACATGGCAAAAGGCGAGAGCGACAAAGACTTTGCGTGATTATGAGTACAAACCACCTATGCGGAATGAAGTTTTCGACTTGACTAGAACTGATCATCTCACTCGTTGCATCGGTGGATATACTCAGAAAAACAACGAGTCTTTCAACGCTTGCGTATGGAGGATGGCTCAAAATCAATATCTGGGGGAAAATTAGTTCTGGATATTGCCACAAAAATTGCTGCTTCTGTGTTCAATGACGGATTTTCATCAATTCTGCATATGATCGACACTATGGGCATGCCGATCGGCCCCAACAGCTAAGATTTTTGCATGAAATTGGACGCTGAGCGCATCAAGTTAGCAGAGCGATCGTTGAGTAGAGAAGCTTTTCAAAGTCGAAGTCAATAGCGCTTTATTCAATACTAATCCTTATAAATTTTAAAAGAATATAAAGCAAATTCCAAACAATAACAATACAAAAACTTAATGGCCTAAACGGCTCTTTCAATTTATACATTATCATTAAACACATTTTAGCAAAAAACTATAGCAAATACAAATTAATTAAAATTATTACATATTTTGTAATTCAATTGGAAAAAGCAGAAAAACCAACCAACATTATCCTAAAATTTTTTATAATTTTAACACAACAGTGAACTTTGATCCTACACCTAATATGTTACAACCTAATTCTAATAAAATTCAATCAAAAACTTTATCTTATACTTAAAAAATTCTATCACAATATTCCCTACCTAAGCGTTTAACCTCATCTCTAAACGTAATATAATAAACATAACGTATACCTAACCTGTACCTAATTTTTAACACAAATAAACAACAACACTTAATGTAGCAATAATGAGCTGAAACTCAAAAACTAAGTAACGAAAACCACAAAAACTGGAAATAAACACGAATAATTTAGACATTGTCATACAGCCACCAATACCTAGATTGCCCCGTCTCAGCTCGATCAGCTTCAACTAATCTAGCCAGTCGCGAGGCAAGTCACAATATACCCGTCTGTAGTCTGGAACAGCTGTGAAATTCAAGGGTTTTCACTCCCAGTCACAGATCTTGCGATATGATTCCGAAGAAGTTTCAATATAGAGATATCGACTCTTGTCACTTGAGCAGTTTGATAAATTTTTCTATTCGATATATAATGCTTCCAATCCGTCTCAGGCTGTCTGTACAAACCAGTACATGCACGAAGACATTTCCTTTCGAAAACTCTTAATTTTTCCATAGCACTAGCACTCTGGTTGTTCCAGATCTTGCATCCATATTTCAAAACTGGTCTAATCTGGGTCTTGTAACAGATAATTTTGACCTTGTAATCTATGTATTTGGAATGAAAGAGTCTTCGTAGAGCCATGACTACTTTTTGTGCTTTACTGAGCATCATTTTCACATGTTCAGTATAATACAGATACTAATCGAGATGAACACCGAGGTATCGAACACAGGATTTATGTGGAACTCATTCTAAACCACCCTCGCCAGCCATGATGTGGAAATCCTTCCAATTACATTTCAGGTCTTGACTGACCCCCTGCAGCGTTGTCCGGAACAAGATTGTTTCGCACTTTTGTGCATTGATTTTCATTCGCCAATTGTCAGTGTACAGATGTACATCATTGAACATTTTTTGGAGATTTCTCTGAACTATTGTAGCTTTTCGTTCTGCCGTATAGATGATCAGATCATCAGCAAACGCTACCAATAATCGCGTTGGCGAGACGTTAAAATCAAAGCCGTTCAATAGCTTGCGAATGAAGATTGAGAAGAGCAGAGGTGCAGTAACTGTTCCCTGCTGGAGACCATTCAATACCTTGAATTCGCGCATTGTTGTCAGATTTTCATCAGTTACAACAAACGATTTGCCGTATAACATGTTAACCATTATGGCGACAAGGTGTCTGGGGAGCTTGCCCTGAAGAAGTTTAAAAATTAGTCCATCTAACCACACCGTATCGAAGGCTTTCTCCATATCAATGAGACATGCTCCAACACATTGTCTATCATTTAGTTTCCAACAGATGTCTGAGGTTACTTTCGTTATTGCATGTGTGGTCGAATGCCTGGCACGAAAACCAAATTGGCAATTCGGTATCAACTCATTTTCCTCAATGTGGGTGTTTAATGCTCTGTTGAATATCACTTCAAACACCTTGCTGATGTTAGACAGCAAGCTGATTGGGCGATAGCTTTTAGGGCATGAAGATTCTTTTCCTTTCTTCAACATTGGAAATACCTTAGCCTTTTTCCACTCATTTGGAAAATATGAATTGCTCAACATGTTGTTGAACAATATGCAATAATTCCTAATAGCAACCTCAGGCAAATGTCGGGGAACTACATTTGGAATACCATCAGTACCACATGATTTCTTGTTGTTTATCCTGCGAAATATGAAACACAAGTCTTCATTGATTGGCCGTTCCGGCTTGCTTTGAAGTCGGAAACTTTTGCTTCAACGGCCTCTGCAAATATTTCATTCCCTCTCTCAGGGTTTGGTAGATGAACCAATTCAAAAGGTGTTCCAATCAGGGCAAGTTTATGCAATCCCTCACATAAAATCCTGTTTCCATTTCTATCCGGAGTCGTACTATCAATTTTGATACCAGCCCTATCGAGAAGATTTATTTCATCACTAGTGACTTCAAGATTCGATACCTTCACTCGAGGCTTCTTACAGAATATGCTATTCACTTTCACGAAAACGCCATTTGGGTCCTGTGGGCTGATACCCCTCATTTTTTCCGCCCATTGATTGCTGACCTCACTCCTGAAGTATGAACGGATTAAGTTCCGGATATTCTTCAGATGTAATTTCAACAAAGCCAACGAGGGATGCTTGTAGTCCAAAAATCGTCGATAAATGTTGTTGACGCGTGTGAGAAGAAGGCTTTTCAATCTTTCCAACCTTGCAATGGTTTGTGTTTCATATCCTTCCATATTGTTTCTA
The DNA here is from genome assembly GCA_963969285.1 of Odontomyia ornata. NCBI lineage: Eukaryota > Metazoa > Arthropoda > Insecta > Diptera > Stratiomyidae > Odontomyia > Odontomyia ornata. Next base: position 252,157,177 of record OZ017742.1, read on the forward strand.
TGTTGAATCTTAGAAACTACTTTCTCCATCGTTTCCAACGTCAGCTTCTCTAAATTCGACAAATAGACATCTATTTCATCGTCAGTTAGATTCCTGTCATTAGGAACTATTGAGCAAGAGATGCCACCATCAGAAGGGGGACATTGCTTCTGGTACTCCCGATTAAACTTCTTTTGAAACTTTTGCCAGTCTGTTTTTTTGAAATTCAACCGATGACTTTCATGTTGAACTGGAATGAGGAAGAAATCATCCCTTTGGCGATTGATTTCCATTACGATTCGCTATCATAAGGAATCACCTGCAGTTTCCGTTGAGGACTATTAAAGCTGAATTCAAGTCTTTCGTTAGCAATGCAGAGGTCCAAATATGAATTTGTCTTAGGGTGTGTTGGGAACTCCGACCCATATAGATTGCACCTGTATTCAATTTGGTTGTCTGTTATCCACGATTTCAGGAATACACCTCTTGGATTATTGGTGGCGTTCAGCCATGATGTATGCTTGGCGTTCATGTCACCGTCAAGAATATAATAATTATGCAGCCTGTTCAATGCGAGTATTTCAAACAAGGAATTGAGTTCCTCCTTGAGCTTGAGAACAGTTCCACCAGTTGCATAGGCGGAGATAACGAAGAGGTTATCGCCACCTCGCAGTGAGATTTTGATAACGGACACTTTTGGAAACAATAGGGTCTTCGAGCCAATATCCCGGTGCCACCTCCCCCATTACTTATTACCCTATCATTTCTTACGAATTCAAAATCCTTGAATGTCATGGAGTGCCATGAATTGAGGTGGGTTTCAGTGAGAAGCATGATGCCAGGCTTTTGCTTAACAATGAATTCAAGGAGATATTCACGCCGATGTATAGTAACAATGGAGTTGACGTTGATCGAGATGAGACGAATACTATCTATGGGAATATGACTGGATGACAAACTATTTTGGGGAATGTTGGCTTAAACGTTGAAAAACGAAATTGATTTTTTGGTCTTGTTTATATTTTCTATCTGAAAGAGATTCAAGCTGTTGGTAGATTTTGAGAAGCAGCTCATTATTGCCACTTACATTATTTATTTTATTTACATTGTCGTCTGCTGGTCCTCTAGCATTAAGTGCAAATGATACCCCGGCTTTGACGAAGTTGGCAGGTAACAAGTTGTGATGTACTCGGGTTTGTTTTGGGGAAAATTTAACTCGTGCATCTTGATACCGAGGGCATCCTCGATATGATGCTGGATGACCAAATATACCGCAATTCACACAGTATGATTTTTCTTTTGGCTCTATCTGAGCCAATTTATATTCACCGGGGGCGTGAATATATTTGCATTTAACACAACAATAGTGCATGGCACAATTGGCAGCCGAATGACCGAATCTTTGGCACCTGTAACCCTGGTTGACCTAAGTTTTTTGGAGGTGCTCCCACCTCACAACTCTAAAGCTTAAGTACCTTACCTGTTGGAGGGCACTCGGACTGCTTTCGTTAGAAATTTGGACCATATAAAATGGTAATATTTTGCCCACAACACTTGATCTCCTTGTAGCAAAATTTTTTACACTGATGAACTTAACAGCTGGTGCTGCTTCCTGCAACATTTTAAGGAGATCAACTGTATTCTCCCCACAGTCCAAGCCCTTCAACGGGAAGGTCTAATTTTTTTTCCGCCTTTGGCATGTATGTGAAGTGGGGAGCTTGGACACTATTAAGAGCATCTTTCGCCTGTTTGAAATCAGCCAATGTTTTTGTCTTGATTGTGAGTTTATCAGCGGTCACTCTCTTAACTTCAAAGTTATCGATTTCATGTTCGGCTGCCAACAACCGAACCGTATCTCCTCCGCACTACCCAAAAACATTAATTGGAGGAACTTTCTCATTTGCCTTATTATTTTTAATAGGAGAGCCAACAGAAACACCGGTTGGCTTCTTCTCCTTCTCCTTTTTTTGATTTTAAATATTCAATGAAATTGTTACTACAATCATTAATATTACCTATGCTATCTTGGGACTCCATCTCGATGTCCATTTCGTCATTCATCGCAGACAGCACCGCATAGTAATTGGCACTGTCGTTTGCTCCTCCTGCGCTTAGTATGTTTTCAGCATCTTGGATTGATGTCTTGCTCGTATCTTGTCGTTTCGCTTTATATATTTGAGTCTTTTGTGCTGGTACTGTTTTTTCGTTGGTCTTGTTTGTTGTCGCTTCCTTTTTGTCATTCTTCTTATTGGTTATCGGTTCTTCTTTGCCGGATGTATTTTGTGGCTTCATCACTTTTGTTTTGTTCGCATTTGTTAATGTCCGGACCATATCCTCCAAACTTTGTATTCGGAGTTTCATCTTATCATTTTGTTTAGTAACCTTTGCGTTTTCTCGGATTACTCTTTCGTACTCTTCACTTGAAAGCATAATACGCTTGCCATGCTTACAGCTGTCTTGATCGTTTTTCCGCTTCATGATTTTATCATTCGTCCTATTAGAAATGTCTGGCCCTGGGTCCCCCAGCGGTGGGACGCCGTCGGGCTCCTCCATCCCCGCGTTGAAAAAAACGTTTCTTCTTTTTTGAAACTTTCTCGCAGGTAAAATCCAAATACTCGATAAATTGTTCGAATAGTTCGACGATGTAATAAGTTTTTTTCTAAAATTACTTTCTAATTGACGTTTTAAAAATTATTTTAATTTATTAAAAATTCTTGGCAGGAGGGAATTAAAAACCCATCTACATGCAACGAGTGCTAGACGTAGGAGTAGAGAAGCTAAACAGGCTCGAATCGACTTGAAAGAGTTAAGGAAAGCCAAACAAGAAGAGGATATTGACATGGAAGACCAATTGTATGGTGAAGGCATTACCAGTTAACGGCATGTAAGAATATGATACGATTTTGCAGCACCGAAAACTTCAGGCACGTTTTTCTCGAAACCACTTTTTTTGAGCTCGCCGGAAATACAACTCGAACAAATCTTTACCGATCGATTCAAAAATTTGACAGTACATTCAAAATTGTTACCTCTAGCGACGTACGTTGGGGTTTTTGTAATTTTTTTTTAAAAAAAATTTGTAATAAATTTTTTGGTCATATTTGTAGTGAATAAAAGAGTGTTCATAAAAGTCCGTGAAGGACTGCAGCGATGGTCTGCTGCCTTGGCAGAGGAAGATGGAGGGATCTGCCGAGAATGCCCTCGTCCGGAGACGCGTGAATGCGCTGGCAGGCTAGCATTGCGATGTCGTGGGGCGGGTTCGTTTCCCCGGCACGAGGACTCACTACAAAACAATTTCGCATTCACGAATTTGTCGATAACTCAAGAGACGACTGAAGTCGCAAAATTGTAGATAACCTCACCGAAGGAGATGTACTTGTTACTAGAACAAGTGAAACCTGAGAAGAAAGGCGAACTTGGGGTGACCTCGTCATTACCCGACGAAGTTCATGGCCCACAAATGAAAGAGGGGCAACCGGGTGGTGGTGGAGCCCCTTCATACCTACCCAACCGGAATAAATCCATTGATAGCTTGTTGAAGTGGCCAGGTATTCCTCTTCTGAGTGGAAAACTCATACAACTTGAATTGTATGAACCTTCCCATCAGAAGGGGAGTACCCCGGTGACCAATTTATGTCATAGAATTATACAATTGGATTGCATAAATCTATGCCATAAAAAGGCACTCTGCTTGGGCCACTCAACCCATTACGTCACCTGAAACAAAAAAAAGGAATTAGTTTGTACCCGGCGGCTGGCTCATGTTTTGGGGTGGAAGCCTGCCACCGTACCGGGTCCTATACCCGATTAGAATTGGAGGAAAGGAAAGACCCTCGGGTACGTTATTACTCCATTTTTATTTCATCCATCCTTTATATTTGCGCTACAAACTTTAAATTATATCGCCCAAGAAATTTGAAATGTACATACAGCAGAAAAATTTTAAAGTAATAAAAATTTAAATTATATCCGTTCTCAAAAATTGGAAATATAAAATATACAGCAAAAAAAATTTAAATTAATACAAGGGTACTCACCTACATGTTCCGTCGAGCGCTCGATGGGTGCAGGTATCCTCTGTTAAATTCGGGAAAATCCAAAAATAAAATTTTCCTCGACTCACAAGCCAAGGAATAACAAAGATTATTAATCATTAAAACCGTCCATGCAAAAATAAATACTAAAAAACCCGGCGACTTATTGAAGTGCTTCATTCATTCATTCACTTCCGGATGTTTCAACGACAGTAGTCACACAGTTGGCTCAGAACAATTTTCCATTCGTCGCTGCTCTTAGTCCACTCCAAATCGGATTTTTGTTTTTATTTTTTTTTTTGTCCGCAAAGCGGCAGATAATCAAAAATGACTCATAGGATAAAAAAGATCAACAATGAACGCAAAGACTTCTCGCTCTTGCAGCACGGCCACCACGGTCTCGCTAGCCACTGTCAATGCCTAATTTCACTTTACTATCTTCAAGAGTTATTGTAAAAGCGTGGAGTTGTATTCAATGCAATTTCAAGAAACCAAATTACCCTCCTATTCACAGTCGCATTTGTATTTTGTTAATTCGATAGTCACGGCGAAACCCCGCAACGATTTCACTCGTTCTCAATCACTTTCCGCTTGTTTTCATTTTCCCGCTTTCGTCACTGCACTCGCGGCTCAATTATTTTGAATTATCGAAACACCAGCTAAACAAGATTCCCGATCAAAGACAAATGCATTCATCCATCCCTCGGATGGTCGCAGGCCGCAGCAGTAGCAGCACACAAGAAAGTTTCAGAGCAAAACGTCAAATGGAGATCGCATGTTAAAAATTCGATTATTTCCCGAATTACTCAGCCTGTCGTCCTCTGATTGCCAATTCTACTTTCCATTACACTTTTAACAGAATATTGCTCTGCCTAAGATAACCTCTTCCGTTGCTAATTTATATGCAACTTTCTCAAAGCAAAACCAACGCATAACATCTGTATGTATATAATACTTTTCGCAAAAATATCTCTTCTACCTTCTCAATTACAATCGCGAGCTCAAAGACTTTAGTAATAACTGTTCAGTACCTTGTTACAATCATCATGTTAACCAAATTCCGTTGTACGAAATGCAGAATCCTTATAAGCACTTTAAAGTAAGCGTATTTGCAAATACACACATAATTGAAGTTTTTTGCACCATTATTTAAGGGAATAATAAATAATAAATTTGAAGATTATTGATACTTTTCTTTACTGCGTTTCTTTTGTTATATGGAATACGATTTAGATCATTGCTTATCGTTTCGGATAAATACTTTCTGTAAAATTGTTTGTTGACCAGAATTCATTGGAATTTTAAGAGCACAAATGCATTTGAACTTTATGAAATTGGAATTGCCATTTCTTCTATAGAAAAATAATGTTCAAACTTTTCACACATTCTAGGCGTGAACGGGCTGTTCGCTTCAGGGATAATATTGAAGATATTTATCACTTGGATGATTTTTAAAATTTGATTATTTGTTCGTGCTTAGATTCACTTGTTCCACTATTTTCACTCCGCACGTATTTTGCACCGCGGTCCCGTGCCCAACCCGTCTTTCTCGCCTCGCGGCTGTAAGTCGACTCCCTTGTAAATTACTTTTATGCCTGAATGGTCGTGCTTCACCGCGGAATCGAATCTGTGTAACCATTAGTATCTTGTGTTGGCGTAGAATATTTCGCTAACAGTGTATGTGAGCCTGGATGATAATCGTAGACTAATACTAATGAGTTATCGCCGAAAGCATTTGTCGTAAATACTTCACGCAATTGTACTACGTTCGAATGCTGCAGTTGCTTCCACATCTCAACAACGGTCATGCATTTTGTTGATTGTAAACGAAACCATGTAATCGGCGCAAACAGTACTTTATACCCGTTGAACTGTTTGTCACTTTGTACGTTGACGATGGTTGTATTAATTTCGCATGTAGTGTGTCGGGTTCGAGTGGATACAACGAATGATAGTTGTCATCTCAAGGTTCATATTCAACTCTTCGTTTTGGGGTATAACGTAGCTTTGAATTATCATTTTAATAGTGTAGAGAAAAGCCATACAGCGGGCATTGGACCCCGATATAATTTTGTTTTTAAATTGATCACCAACAGAGGCTATGCAGGGATGTATGTTAGAGAAAAATGACCAATGATTATTAACTTGTTCTTCATTCAAATGATGAAATAATCTGGCCGTTCCACAGTTTTGATTTCTAGCAATTGACGGAACATTTTTGACGTGATGTATTGGGCTTGTAGTTTTCTTCATTTTTCTGCAGCGTTTCACAATGACGGCGAAAGCCAGGCGACGAATCGTTCCACAACAAGTACTACTCCTCGATTACTACATATTTCAAACTTTTTCTTTAAAGGGTCTCCATTTTACGAAAATGAAAATCCCTACGTACGTCTGTTGCTACAGTAATAGAAAATCAAAAAATGTTTGGTTTTAGTTCCTGAACCAAAATTGTCAGAGCTAGGTTTCCGGACGAAACGCACCAGCGGGGAAACGCTGCAGAGCCACCATTTTGTTTTCGAATTGCCCAACATGATTGTTTTTTTGTACCTCAAGATTTATATTGAAAACTACTTTTTCCAGAACTTCAATTGCTCCTTTTGTTTAGCCAAAAAAGTCCCAAAATATGCCTTTTCCTTCGTGCTCTAGAGTGGTGCAACTCCTTAATTGACTCGTGTACTCGTATACAATTCCAATAAAGCGACAATAATAAATAAGCACAAAAAAATTACTACCATTATAAAACCGGCAAGTCACCTAACCGTCTCTTTAATCCCAACGTGACTTCAACAGCAACGGTTTAAGCATATTAACTACTCACTTATAAGCAGAACAAATACTCAAAAGACCTGATTTAGTCGATGGATGGTTGATTTCTTCAAGAAATGATGCTGAGATGTCTTCAAACAAGCAGGTCCAAAATAAAGAAAATGCTCGTAAACGTCTTCCTGGCAACTTTAACTACTTCGTATTGTAGACAATTCGCATCAGTTTCAAACAACACCTGTTCGAAAGCGGCTCATTTCTTGGTTCATACATTCAAGACCAGTTACACCTCGCGTTAACATACTCGTACTGAAAGACTGGAAGTACATACGATAGTGATACGTTAATACGCAGATCGTACTCGTATAGTGCATTTAACAATAAAATCAATTCAAATTTTAGAAAATAGTGAAAATAAAGGATTCTCCGAAACGAATTTAGTGATACGAGTAGTAGTGTCTTGAATAGAGAACGGAATTTCTGAGAAAGGTGTTGTTGACAAAGTGAGACCGAGCCAATTACATATTTCCAAAGTGTTATTTTATATATTAAAGGAATTATTCGCAAACAGAATAAAGCTATAATTGAAATTATCAAGTCAAATTAAGTTGAGTCACAATAGTGATTGTTAGTGCATTCTGCAACGAACAGTGAAACTGAATTAATTGTGGTGCATCTAAAAGATTGTCACAACCAGGAATAGATACGAGTAAAAACGTCGTTATGGGTGGCTTTACTGATAGTAATGAAAGTGGAGTTGCAACTTTATTGGAGTGGCTGAAGACGCAACAACATTTACCTCAATCTATTGGTAAGTTGATTGTGGTTCTAAACATTCATAAAATGAATTTTAAATGATTTCCTGTTAGTCAGGTTCTTCACGCCTATAAAAATAAATTATTTTCAAGGGGCTATTTGTCTACATTGAATAGGCCATGAAAATTCTTTGGAGAATAAACGAGCGTTTATGGTCATCAAATATTTAAATTATTTATTTGGTCTTTAAGAATGTATAGACTAAACACATTCTAATTTGATCAGATTGAAAAAAAATCTTAAAGATATATTTGATTGATTAGCTATTATTAATAATTCTAAAAAAACTAGACTTAACAGTTGAAAAGCATCCAAATGGTAATGAAGTTACCTATGCCTCTAAAATTCAGTAACTATTATAACATATACTCTCCTAATATTTCTATTAACATCGAGAGAAAATGCTCAAATTATTTCTGCTTTTCCTATAATTATGAAAAGCATGTTAATTATCGTCATAAAGCTCACGAGGAAGTGTAAACTTTTTAATGATTACATGACACTTCAATTGTTTTAATTATTCTTTATCTTAAATTATGCAATGAATATTCAAATTAAATTAAGTGAATATTTACAGTTCAGTCATGTTGTAGATGTAAATTTTTATTTATATCCTCATTCATTTTTCTATCTTTCATAAGAAAATATTCAAAACTAATTAATTCCTGAAATTTTTCCCTTCAACATCTTTTGACCTTTATTAAATTTTGTTAGCAATGAATAACTAACGATCAGATACAGAACGGGGTTTCCAAGTATAATACTCGTAAATTGTTCATTCAGCGTGAATTTAAAACTAATATTCTCGTTTTCGTTTTCCTGTAAACTTGAACTATGAACAGTTCAAATTATTATTCTTTTCAAATGCTTTGACGAAGAGTGAACTTTTTTTTTGGAAACTTATTCAAGTTGATAAGTCTGAAATTGCTTAGGGAATTCCAACGTAGTATCCGGCTTAAAGTTTAGAAGCATTGTATTGATTCTTAACATTACATAACTGAAAAAAATGACACAGAATTTTATTTTGAAACCATTTGGGTAAATAGGATTAGAGTCCTGTCAGGAGGGTTTTTTTACTCAGTCTATGATATTTAGACACCAAAAGACCATTAAATAATTGTTTTCAAAGGCAGATCACTGTTTTTTTTCTTGAAAAGCCGGCGGGCCTTTCTTCTTTGAGTGAGCAGACGCGTTTTGGCTCCTTTTAAGTCATCTTTAGTGTACTCGTATATACAGTGAGCGTCAAAAGAAAGTAAACACCTTAGATACTTGTATTAAGAATTTTATTAAAACAAGGTAATGAACACAAAATCAAAAATGTGTATAAGGAAACAAAGACTTATTAAACACTAGAAGGGTCACGTACCTTGACATGCCTTCAAAGACCACGGCCGTCAAATTGACGGCATACGATAATTGGATAGATAATATGGTTGTTTCTGAATCAAACGAATTTAATAATTTTAATTACAATGATTTATTATTTTGAGTGCTTACATAGAACTACATTTATAACAAATATTTTTTTTGTAGACTTGTTTTACGCATTTTCCACAAACAGCTCGATTTTTTTTACAATGCACATTAATTTGACATTGACGTCTTTTGTTTGTTGTGGACATAGAAGGCTGCTCTTCAGTAGTGGTTATATTATCTAAGCGTTGGGTGACATCTGAACTATTTCTTTTGTTCACGTACTCTGCTCGAAGTTCACTCACGAGTTGAAGAATGTAATTACGGCGCGAAATGTTTTCACCTGTAATTTTTCGGTATAAGACGCATGAATTTATTGCAGCCAAGTCTAAAATATTGTAGAAGACATGGACTGGCCATCTTCGAGTTCCAGCTCTTACGGTGTATTTTCTTGACATTTGATCAGTTATGTCCACGCCTACTTTAGTTTCGTTATAAAACTGGACAGTCTCGGGAAGCTTTTTTGAGTCAGTATCAATATAAATATTTTGATGTAGTGTACTCAAGATAATGACATTTTTTCCAGGTTTACCCTGATAAACAGTTAAGGTTGCGGTGGTCTCCGATTTCAAGATAAACGTTTCATATCTTTGTGCGCGGATATTTCTACAAATTGGCGGTACTTCTCGCCTTCCTCGTCGCATCGTTCCAACTATCCTCGTATTCTCAGATCCTAGCTTTTCCGCCAGTTTCAATGATGTGAAAAAATTATCCGTTGTAATGTTTCGACCTTCTTGAAGTAAGGTTGCATCAATTTCATAACTACATGTTCTGGTAATGGAACATTACTTAGGCGCTCGCCATCTTTTCCTAAATAAGGAAAGCCTTGTAGTGAATAAGGGGATGTTCAATAAGTCCGTAAAGGACTGCAGCGATGTTCTGCTACCTCGGCAGAAGAAGATGACAATATCTGCCGAGAATGCCCTCGTCTGGAGACGCGTGAATGCGCTGGAAGGCTAGCATTGCGGTGTCGTGGGGCGGGCTCATTTCCCCAGCACGAGGACCCACTACAAAAAAATATTTCGCATTCACGAATTGGACTGCTGGAAATCAAGAGGCGACCGAAGTCGCAAAAAGTGTAGATAACTACACCGAGGGAATTAGAGCTTGTCATGAGAACAAGGGGAACCTGAAAAGAAAGGCGGACTTGGGGTAACCTCGTCATTACCCGACGAAGTTCATGGCCCACAAATGAAAGAGGGGCAAACGGGTGATGGTGGAGCCCCTTCGCACCCACCCAACCGGAATAAATCCATATATATCTTGTTGAAGTGGCCAGGTATTCCTCTTCTGAGTGGAAAACTCATACAACTTGAATTGTATGAACTTTCCCATCAGAAGGGGAGTACCCCGGTGACCAATTTATGCCATAGAATTATACAATTTGATTGCATAACTCTATGCCATAAAGAGGCACTCTGCTTGGGCCACTCAACCCACGACGTCACCTGAAACAAAAGGAGTTTATTTAGTGCCCGATGGCTGGCTCATTTGTGGCGTGGAGAGCATACCATCGTACCGAGTCCTATACCCGGTCAGGGAAGACAAAATAGAAAGACCGAAAGGTGAGTTTAATTATTTCATTCTGTATTGATTTTATGCATGAATAAAATTATTACAATATCGCAACATTACTCCTATGATCCAAATCCAATCAAACTATTTTCTCAAAAAAAAAAAATGCAAGAATTTACTCCAATAATATTACTATTACTCTATTCGGTGACCAGTAACCCCTTCTTGGAAAGAGAACACAATAATGTAATTCACTTTTGTTGCTTAAATTTTTATACATATAAATGTTATAAAAACAAATATTTACTAAACAATCGTTAACAAAATAAGGAACGAAAAGGGTACTTACCCACATGTCCGTCGAGCGCTCGATGAAGATGCAGGTTTCCAATTGGTCATTTCTATATACATCAAATAGAGGTACAAGTTTATAAATGTGCTAATATCGTAAATTCTAGTTCTTCTTACACGAATACTTCGCTTTTGCATACAATTCCCTAAACGTCCTAATACCGTAAACTTTAATTCTCCGTACATTAATATTTCGCTTTTGTATACAATTCTCTCAACGTTCTAATACCGAACTTTAATTCTCCGTACACTAATACAAAGGAGTCCGCAACATCTAAGCCATGCATCTAATTTTCAAGTTTCCATTCCCGACCGTACTAATTTTTATTGCCGCTAATCTTACTCCATCCCATGGCACACAAACGTACAAATGCACTTAACGGCGTATACGAAAAATCACCATGAGGCTGCGCTATTTGACTCTGTGAGTTTCGGTTCCGCACCGACAAATCCTCGCAATGGTCAACGGCGGAAAATCACATTCCATAACTTCGATATTTATTGGGTCACTAATAAATTCGGGCGTAAGCGCTCGTTTTTTCTTAATTTCACTTGCACATAAATTATTCCTTTGCTTCAAACACATGAGATGATGCACATTACAACCGTCGATTGGCCTTCCCGTCAAGACGCGATCATGTCGAATCACTCTCCAAACATTACAAGCGAACACACAAGATTCCATTCGCGACGGACTCGAGCGAATTAAAGTTTGATTCAAAATGATTTCGCGATTTCGGGCGAAAACACAAATTTCCACATATGTACGTCTCGGAATTATGCCTTTGTTCATCTCCCGTCGACGTTCAAAAACTTCGCTTGCCAGCGCGGCTCTTCAGACGTGTGCCCTGCGTGGTGACCCGTAACAAAAACCCGCTATTCGTGGATTTTCACAAGATATTATCTTTGTCCACTCTTGAGCTCTTGCTCCTTCTTTGCACACCTCAAAATGCAAGTCTTAATCCGCTTGACTGGGAAACCTCACTTAGCTGCCAAACCATTCCAGCCACAAATCACACAAATTTGAAAGAATTTCATTTCGAACAACCATCTTTTCAGGGATTCGAAGGTATCTGGAGCAGACAATTCAATACGCGAAACCACTCCCGCCACGTCCCTATTCCATCCCTCCGGCGACACCCGTTTCGCTTCTCCTCACCCAATCCGAACGTAACACTCCAAATGGATCCACTATTCGCAAAAATGAATCAGAAATTGCACTTCTTCGAGAGCTTAGCAATTCTTTTCTTTCTGATCGCGAAAAATCTTTTTTCTGCGGCCCCATTAACCTTGCGATGCTATACACAAGATAAACGCGGACACACACTCAAATCCGCTCACAAACGTATTCATTTTCATTTGTTTGCTTGCTTGTTTGTGTATTAGTTTACATTTGCTTTTATGATACTTTGGTTGAGAGATTTACGGAAATTCTCTAAATGTGTTGCTAAACGTTTTCCGTTATTTTATTTGGGTCTTTTGAGTGCTATCAATTCATGGTAAGTTGAATTCAGTGCTTCTGCGAACGATAGCTATTTTGTTGGGATATATTTGCTATAACCCAAAAAGCTCATAACAGTATGAAGGCAATGCTGGGCAAAGATCTAAGCGAACAAATGCAGAGTGAAATGCCTGGACGTTATGAGGACTCTGGTTGTACGGTTGAGATTACTTTTGATGGTGCTTATAGAGAACTGTGGATGGATATCGTGTTCGTGAGTTGCAGCTGATAGTTTTAGTTGAAAATACTGTTTTCCGACAACATTCTAGCCCTGCTAGTATACGTAGATGAAAGATAATGAAGCGTTTGTTTATTTCGAATTTCGATAATCTTTAGAGTTTTTACAAATTATCTTTAGAAATAATACGAGAAAACAATTTGAAAGAATGTGATGAATTTGAAGAATTTGGGATCATCACAGATATGCAAAATCCTGCGCAGTTTCGCAATGTACGCTCCGAGGAAAATTTTGCAAGTTTAAGTGAAAGTGCGGCTGCGACGTTGACAATAATTGGATCAGTCTAACGGTTTCTTATGGCATATTTTGAAACTAGGTTTACACCTTTGTTCTATAAACTGTAACTCACGCAACATATGAAGAAAATATGTCGAATGGGTGCTGGAGCAACAAGCTGTAAACGAAGATCACAAACAAAAAAAAAAAAAAAATATTCAACAATGAGATCACAAAAAAAATATTCAACAATGAGCCCATTTCTCCCTCGGTTACTACAGCCTCCACATAAATATTTGGTCTCCACGTCCACTAACAACCAAAACTTTATTCCAAATTTATCGGGTTTATTTGCAATGTATTGCAAAAAGGGACAACGTGTTTTGGATGGAAACAACTGTTCGTCAACAGTCAAATTTTCTCCAGGGATAAAACACATTTGGCAATTTTCTATAAATTTATTCCAAATATCAGAAATCATTGCAAATTTGTCAGTAGATAAACGTGTATGACGTGTGCTTCTCAAATCAAACCGTAAGTATTTCATTATTTCCTTGAATCTATGTTTACTCATTGTATTTTTGAAAACTGGAGGACCCCACTCTTGTGACCACAAAATGTCTAAGTCCAAGTGGCTCATGTTGTAAGCCCCACGTGCGTAAATCAAGGCAATGAAGGCATCTAACTCTTCCAAAGAAATTTCCCAAGAATCATTTTGACATTTGTTACGAGCTTCCGTTTCAGTGCATAGTTTTATGCGTCGTAGTATCTATTCGTGGATAAAAAGACGCCACGAGGAAACAATTTGTCCGTTTTCTATATACCATTTAGCATATGGAGTAGGTCCTGCAGGTTCTCTCACACCAGCTACGTGTAATGATTTTGAACATTTTAAGTTCGAACGCGGAACCGACCTCTCATCGGTTCTAGACGTTAAGTCTGAGTAGTGCCAACGGATGGTACCAACAGGTCAACCAATCCGTGCACCGTAACCCATTCACGCGGTGGCTGCTTGTCGGCCAGCTAGTTCGGAGAGGATTTCGGTCGCGGGTCTCCGAATGGGTTACGCTCAATTACAATATTTTCAGCCACCTGAACATGCCCGTTTTCAAAACGCGTTATCAAACAAAACCATACGGAGAAGAAACCTACTTTACGTTACTCCGTATTTCTTCATTCATCCAGTTAAAACACAAAAATCTAATTTCCGTTTCGCGTTCCCGAATTATACCGACGCGGTACCGAAAAATATGCTACTCGAAAGTAACACGACGAAGACTACTCTAACAAAATGTCAAAACTACAAAGGTACCGCGTACCGCGCACGACACGAAACCGACCTCAGCGGATTTGGCGAAACGCTAGCCTCGCGACGGCATACCTACCCTGCACTCACTTTCCCGCTGAAACAGAACGAACCACTGAAAAGGAAAGTCTTGGGTTATTTAGCAATTCATGTTGTAATTCATCGGCAAATCACAATCGTGGTCTTATACAGTAAATAATTGATTTTACCAAGTACGCTATCTCCAAAATACAGTCTACCGCCCTCCGTCAATGGAAGACCTAATTACGTAACCAATCTGTACATAAGCTCAGCTCACTCTCTGAGATTCATTCAATGATATCTATCGATTTCATATGAAAAGTATTCTGATCAGTATACTGTTCTCTTCCCGGTTTCAAAGTTTAATACTATGTTAATGCGTAAAAGAAACCAAAACATTCCTTGAAATGATTGTAATGATGGCGATTCCCAAAAGGAATTTGTGACTGGTGAGATGTGAGTTGAGGTAATTATTTACTTCTATGACTTGGCAATTCAAGCGTAATTGAATTAAATAGATTTGTTCAATTGGATTTGGTTAACCTAAATTATACAACTATTCATTTGGATATTTACTCTTACGTTTAGTACAAATATCATATCTAGATTTGACTAAAAATAAAATTATTGCCTAAATTTGATTAAATAATAAATTTTAACAAACGCTTTCAACAATTATCTAAATGTGATGAAGATTTAATTCATATACGCGTTGAACAATCTCATTCCGCTTCTCGTCTTAATATTTTGTACAAGGCACGCTCTTTTGGACTTGTCGAGTTTCGAAATTTCGATGCCAAATTAGACCAATCTTCTTCTGTGAAGCAAATCACTTGCCAAACTGTACTCTTACCGCCTGGTTTTCGGTCTACGAATGAGTATCGCATCGAATCTTGGATCTCTGGCAATAAGACTTCTGTTTATAAGACTTAAATCAAAAGGAGCTTGTTGCTTTTTATTTTCGAATTCTTCCATCAAAGATTTGCCAGAAGTTCTTTTACCAGATTTCGAGTCATATTCGAAGTCAGCAAAAGCGGCTTGAGTGGCTGATTCTGTGAGCCATTTTGGGTTAGCCTCTAAACTTAGTCGCTTAGGAGAAATTTTGTGATTTGAAGAGAATAAAGGTTTAGGTCGAAGGGAGAGAGGGAGTTTTACATGTAAGTATTTATCTGCGTTTGGGATTTTTGCATTTTGTATGTTACGCAGCATTGCTTTCAACTGAGTTTCACTTTGCCCATGACGAGATTCAATTTCTTTCAAGAGTTTTTGGTAAAAACCTAAAGCTTTTGTTACACTTACTATACAATACGCGAGAGGCAGGCACATTTCCGACTTTTCTGGAAGTATGCGCCTGCAGTAGCCATAGACTTTAAATCTACTATCATCCGTGAGTATCAGGCAGTTCTCCTGATTTCCTTTCCCCGATTTGATAAGTTCACTGCTAGGGAAAACCAGCTGCTCAATATTATCAGGTATTGGTTCATTAGGAGGATATTTAAATTTAACATATGCACTGGATGTGAATGTATTATATCCAGCCAATATACACACTTGAAACAACTTCTGAGTATCATCGCATTCATTTAACTCCTCATCTTCGTAATCTTCATAGTCCTTTTCTTCAACCTTAGGTATATCTTTTGGTTGTCGTGTGCTTGATATTGATGAGTTATTACTGCTACTCTCCTCACACAATTGTTTGTACTTATTCATTCGATCACTGGTTTTTATTATACATTCATCACTAGGGGTAAGCCTAGATTCGTTATGGTTTCGCTACGGAGCGTACTCACGGACATATATTGGTTGATTTGAGGAATGAGGGGAAAATCAAAACAATTGAACGATCACCTGATTCCAAGCCTCCTTGATGTATCGAATTAACTCGTCCTGTTGTGTGATGGTTTCGCGCGGCTGTTGGGGCGGCCTCCGTGTCAGCCCAGGCGCTTGGCCGCGTCTTGAATACTGATAGTCATTGTTTCGTTCCCTGGCAACCTATGTATCATTATGATCTTCAAAAGTGCGCATAACCACAACTCCTTGACCGAAAGAACCGCTCGTCCATTGGACGTTCGATAAAACAAAAGATCGTCCATCATATCGCAGGTATCTGACTTCGGGATTTGTACATGCAACAAGTAGCACAAACTTCTGCCATCGTTTATGAACAGGCAAAAATGCGTAACATTATGAAAATAAAGTTGCTGAAATGGTACAAATATTCCATTTTTATATTTATAAATTACAAACGGTGTACCCAAATCTTTGGAAGCGGGAATATCATCAATCGTTCGTCCAGTTGCCAGAATAAGAAAGTGCTCTCTCACAAATCCGCGATTGCAAAACAGGAAAAAATCACACGTAGAAAATACACACAATAATCAAGTGCGATTGTATGACACATTCGCTCTATTATAAATAAATTATAGAGGAGAGTTGAAAACTGTTTTAATTATGAAAAAGTCGTCGACATCGATTGTACGCTATGATTGGCGTAGATTTTCCCGCCGTTTTTTTCCTCGTGGCGTCGGACTGTCAATCCGACAACCACCGACAAAACAGATGTGCGGAATGGAACGCCACATGGCGGCAATGTGCATTTTTATTTGTCGCCAGTGGCATAGTGTTTTGATGGCAACGGTGGAGGGGGGCATTCCCAGATGGATATGCCTCGAAATGTGTCGGGGTTTTGATTAATATTATGTTTCAAATATTTAAATCCACAGATCTAAATATTTGGAGAGAAAAAAAAAATATTTTCTGCGCAACGATATCCGCACGAAAGATGAAGTCCGCTTGCATTTCGAGGTCATACCCATCTGGCCGGGTGCAAGGGTTCGGGATCGGAATCACTTCGATTCCCGGGCGTAGGCGTCACATTACATACGCTACACCAGCACTCGAAATACACGTCCACTCAGTTCCGTCGCTAGCTACTTGCCTCATATCCAGTTCTGGCAATGATAATCTTCTAACCAGCCTTCCACCACGAGATAAACGTCCTGGTTGTTCTGATCTTCTGCCATGCCCAGGTCTGGTGGGATGAATTCTTCGTACACTATGCTCAAGATCGGAAACACTTGGAGTTGGAATATCCATTTCAGAACCCTCCGATGTTGAGCTTTCTGGCTCTAGCTGTGGCTGAAAGTCCGGGTCTTCAGTTTCACAAGGCTCATCGCTGTCATCACCTGAGGCATCTTCTTCTATTGAACAAAGTCGCAATAACTCTTGCTCTATTTCTGAACTTGTCAGCCGTCGGTTCGAATTTATTGTGAGATTATTCTCAGTTGAAACTGCAAGAAATATCAAGTATCACGAAATATCACTTTTTATTTGTAATTGCTCCAGTGTGAGGACGAAAACTATCTCTTCTGGGCACTCCACTTTCACGGAATTGCAAACACTCACCTGGTCGTAAATCTTTGTTTTGGGATTCTTGTAAAGAACGATTTGGTGGAGAAAAAACTTCTAAGCGGTTAGAACGGCACTGCACTTCCAAACAATTTTTTTTTGTAGCCACAACTGTATCAACCACTAGCTCGAATTCAAATGACCGATCACAGTGGACTTCTAAAACTCAGTTGAAATTTCACGTAATGTCAAGTGGTATTTTTGAAACAAAACCCTTATTTATGTCTATGGGTATTTCTGAATGATAAATTGTACGAGTATACCTGAGCATATTATAACGCAGTCTCAAGTAGTGTTATTGGAACAAATCCGTAGTTTATGTTTACGAGTACTTTTGTATTGTATACATTGAAATATCTATGTCAGTGCGTATAACTCAAATCTGTTTCATATGCCGTCAAATTGACGGCGTCGGTCTTAATAGGTATGAATGAGCAATTCTTGCATACTGAATCAATATTTTTTTATTTTTATCAACTTAAAACATATATAACCATAAGTTAGGAAAAGTCAGGAAATATGAAAATAAACTGATATTTACGTAAAAAACTATTAACGATCAAATTCGCGTTGCCGTCAAATTGACGGCTTTGACCCTTCTAGTGTTAATAGGAACTGAACACAACATAAACATTAAACAAAAGTAATACACAGCAAAGATAAATTCACTTTAACTAAAAAAGACCAAATTTCACGCGTCAAAAAAAATTAAACAGCAAACAAAACATAACAGAACTTCAATAGAAAAAGTCGATTTTTTTAATTTTTCAATATTTCGTTTGTTTTCCTTTGGACTTATGCACCTCATTTAGTCTTTTAGGCATCGACGCGACAAGTTTTTTTGTAACATCGGGAGAGATTCGGCTCCATTCTTCCTTTATAACCTTCTTTAAGTCGGCTTTGCTTGACATGACCCTTTGTCTCACTGCCATCCGCCGTTTCCCATTTCCGCTTGAGTACGCCACCCTCCACCTGAAGGGAGTTCCATTGTGCCCAATAGCTTTTCAGGGTGTTCCATGCATTGAAAAGTCTTTCCACTCCGGTCGCCCAGTTGTCTCCTACCATACGAGCAATGGTCCGATGTCTTCATCGGCTAACTGGGCATTTCGAATCTCCTCCAGTTACCAACCTTTATCGGATTCGGCCGTTATCAATCGCAGATCAACGGGCGCGTCCTTTTCTTCAATCCGTCGGCAATGCTTACAATTAGCTGGACATGGACAACGAGATAGGGCGTCAGCATTGCCATGAACTCCGCCCTTGTGAAGTAGTCGTGGTCTCACTAAGTCCGGTTGGATAGCCGATCGGTTTGCACTAGTGTCGCTTGTTGTGGTGCAATGTTCTTCGTCAACTTGACCAGGAAGGCACAAGTCTGCTTCTCCGCGATGCAGTCTTGACTAGGGACGTCGATCCTCCTAGCCAACGTCCGCCCCACGAAGTTGGCCCCCTCAGTTTGATCGGCTTCTATTCTAGGCTGCTGACTCAGTCTGGATCTCCACCATCCTGGACAATAGCTCCGTTTTCTTCGCTTCTTGTAGTCTCTTTGCAGGTGCCCCTTCTCACCGCAATCCCAGCATCTAGGCGCACCATTCACCTGCGGCTCTCGCTCATTTTCCACGTGCTCACACCTGCACTCACCTGCCACTACCTCATGGACGCGGGAAGTTGTACGAGTCGCGTTTTTCGCTGCCTCGAAGTTCAGGCTATAAGCCAATGCATCCTTAACCGTTTACTTTTGAGCGAAACGAACGGCTTGTTACAACTCCTGGTCCTCTAAGGCGCTGATGAATGCTTCTGTTGCTGCGTCATCTCGATGTTCTGGGTCGTACGCTGGGTAAACCAAAAAGACCAGTCGCTCAATGTCTTGGGCTAGCTGCTGTAAGGTTTCGCCAGACTTCTGCATCCGATTCCGTAGCTGTGCCCGATAAATCTGTTTCAGATGGTCGCCTCCATAACGCATGTTGAGCGCATTTAATATAGCAGCCGGGGTTGAGTGTAAATCAACGGGGATAGTCTGCAAAAGCTCGGCAGCTGGGCCTCTTAGAGCAAGAATTAATGCAGTTGCTCGTTCCTGCTCATTCCAGTGATTTATCCTAGCGGCGGCTTCAAACTGGATTTTGTAAATACTCCAGACCGTTTGCCCGTAGAATATTGATGCTTTCACATTTCTGGATATGCTATGCGCTGCGGTTACAAGTGTGGCTGGTGAGGTGGTTACTACTGCCTTCGCTGCTTCCCATTCTTTTTTCATGTTTTCCATCTCATGGTTGATTCTCTCCTCGACGCATTTAATTTGGTTGTTGAGACTACTGAGCTCTGCTTTTATTTCGGTTGACTGTTTTTCCAAATCTGCCTTCAAATCAGTTGACTGTTTCTCCAGCTTCTGTGCGATGTCTACCTTGATTTTGAAGCTTGTTGGTCTAGCTTCGCTGATTGTTCATTTAGCTTCGTGGATTGTTCATCTAGCTTCGCAGTTAGACTAGATGACTGTTCATTTAGCTTCGCTGATTGTTCATCTAGCTTCGTAGTTAAACTGGATGTTAAATTGAAAGACTGTTGTCACTGCTCTTGCTGCATCAGCATCAACATTTGCATCAGCAAATTTTCTGGTTCCTTTGATTTTGGTGTTACTGCTTCACCACCTTCTGCGCCTTTTTTCGCACCTGAGGGCTCACCCACTATGGTAAATTCATTAATTTTTCACTGTTAACTTCGTGGTGTTTTTATTATTTCGACTTTTATTTTTTTTCACCAGTTTCCACGTTAATTTTCACTATTGTGCACTTTAAAAATGTTTAAACGGTTAGCGGCCAATAATTTTAATGTTTCGGGAAAGTGAAAACGCAATGTCTTTTAAATTAAATTAAAAGAGTTTATTTAATTTAATGCACAATCACTTATTCAACTATTTCACAATTTTAATTTTCACTATTAAAATTCTACCTTCCACTTGTCCATAAATTTCTATCGCAATTGTCTTCTAAAATCACTTCACTATTACTTGATCGCTTTTTCAATTCGCTTTCCACACACTATCGCAGTTTTTATCGCGGTCGAATGAATGATCCCCCCATTCATTCAGCTCGCGTTAATATAGGGTCTCTACCTATTCAACCCATTTCTCGTACATTGGCGAATGTTCTGCCGAGAGGTACCTGGTATATTCGAGCAGCTTAATGAATGGAGTGACATCCCTTTCAGATGTTGATCATGCTTGGTGGGTTCTCGTGGTTTCGAGTAAATTCATTTTGTTGATGTTCTTGATGGTTGTGAAAACAATTGCGACAGTGGCTTGCAGAATTCTTTGTACATGTAACAATACGTTTTCCCCGAAAAGATGGAGCCTGGTTTTTGTATTATTTAGTCAATACGCTTGATCTGATTCGTCTTGGATATTTATGGCTTCTTCCGTGGTATTCTTCTATGTATACCATTTTTATGAAGCGCTCTCCTGACTGTACTCACACTTACTGGTTTGCCTGATGCCTGCGTTATGTCTTCTGGCAATTTAACTGCACTTGAGGCTGGATTTTCCCTTACTTCTTTTACTACAGCTCTAACTTCAGTACCACTAAGCCGCTTTGGGCATCCAGATCTCGGTAAATCTTCAACAAGATGATGTTTGGAATACTTATCAATATTTTTTTTTTACTGTGCAGTGGTTTTTGCCCACGGTTTCGCCAATTTCACGCAAGCATTTACCTTTTTCTTTTGTCTATTATAATTTTCCGAGTACCAGGTGATGTTTGCTTTCCCATAGTGAAACTATTTTCTTTTACGTCTTTATTTTTAATATTAATTAGAACAAATGTACTTAAAACGACATTTGGTGAAGTAAAGCACGCGAACAACACAAATTTGTCACCAAAAGTTAAGGTTCTTCCCCGAAATATAAAAAAAGTGAAGTAAGTGTTACCACTGTTTACTTTTTTTTTGACGCGTAAAATCTGATGCATTTCCACTTTGGTGAGATTTGTGCAATGTTGCCACTTGTTTTGATTTCATGTTTAATAGTAATCAATCTCTAAATGGTTTAGTAGTAAACTCATTAATATTACTTTTAATCGCAAGTCAATAATAGCTTTGTAATATAACAATTTAAAGATGAAAAGTTGGTGTTTACTTTCTTTTGACGCTCACAGTAGGTGTAGGATGGGTTAAGCAGGTAGGTACTAAGTTAGGCCAGGTAACATAATACCTACCTGCTTAACCCATCCTACACCTATATAAAGTCAACTCCTTCCTCACATCCTTTAGATACTGTGATGTGGGAATTGACGCAAAACCCACATAGGATCCTATATTATTGTTGTTGGAGAAAATTCAAATAGCTATAACTCTCGAAAATATGATTCGATTTTTATAAAACTTGCCAAATAGGTAAGCTTTTCATAAAACTGCTCAAACATTGAATTTTATTGAGTGATTGAGGGTGCCTATCCGATTTTATTAGGAAAAATGTCAGTGTTATAATTTTTACTATTATTAACCAAGTTGAACGAATTTTGATTTCTATGGTATTTGTTGTAGTTATATTCATAATGATCTACCTCCATAGACACGCGAGAGTTGGACATAAATTCTTCGTCCATTTCAACTTTCCCTACACCCCACGGTTATAAGACCTAGAGAGCTCTTATCAAGACCTTCCTGTTAACTTATCACACGACTACTGTTACGTTAAAAAATGTTAATGATACGATATAGTATTGCCCCTAGGTCTATTTCAGTTCAAACG
Source organism: Odontomyia ornata (assembly GCA_963969285.1). Classification (NCBI taxonomy): domain Eukaryota; kingdom Metazoa; phylum Arthropoda; class Insecta; order Diptera; family Stratiomyidae; genus Odontomyia; species Odontomyia ornata. The sequence continues at coordinate 252,179,542 of OZ017742.1, forward strand.
CATGCCTTTTGGTCTTCATAATGACCCTGCTACAATGCAACGATTGGTAGACCAAATACTGGGATCAGAGTTAGAGCCTTACGTATTCGTCTACCTAGATGATGTGATCGTAATACCCCAGAGTTCAGGACCCATTCGGGGGTTTCGCGAGAAAATCTACGCCAGTTGCGTGAAGCAGGACTTCGAGTATCTCGCGAAAAATATAAGTTTTGTTGCGCGCAACTTAAATATCTAGGGTAAGTGGTGGATCTCAGGAGGCTACATGTAGATCCAGACAAATTTGGATTGATTGCTGAATACCCCACAACCTAAAAATGTGAAGAAAGTGCGGCAATTCTTGGGCATGGTATCGTGGTACCGTCGGTTTATACCGGATCACGCCACACTAAGCGCTCCACTGACAGATTTGCTGAGGAAAAATCAAAAATTTGTGTGGACTGCCGAACGCAGGAAAGCTTCCTCTTTCCGGCATTGTAAAACCAAGCTATCCACAGCACCGATCCTCACATGCCCTGATTTCACCAAACCCTTCAAAGTGCAAACCGATGCTACAGACGCAGGACTGGGGGCAGTGTTGAGTCAAGAGGATGCGGAGGGGTAGAAGGTAGTCTGCTACCTCAGTCGTAGCTTGACAAAAGTAGAGACGAAGTACTCGACCACGGAAAAAGAATGTTTAGCGGTGCTAAAGCCAGTAGAAAAACTGCGCCAATATTTAGAAGGAACTCAATTCAGTGTGATCACGGATCACCATTCGTTGGTCTGGTTAAACAACCTTAAAGATCCAAACGGACTGTTAGTGAGATGGGCTGTTCGACTCCAGCAGTTCGACTTCGACGTCCTGCGTAAGAAGGGCAAAGAGCATCTCGTACATGATGGCTTGTCCCGGTCAGTCCACGAGGTCGATGTCGTCCTTGCAGAGATGAGCAGTGGAGATAAGTGGCTGGAAAGGATGATTTCGAACGTGAGGAGTGAGCCATAAAACTTTCCGGACTGGAGAGTGGACAACGGGCAACTTTAGAAGCACCTCACGGGCAGGTACCCAGAATTAAGTGGCAATAGCTGGAAACAGATTATACCCAAGGGAGAGTGGGGGAAGGTACTCCGACAGTGCCATGAAGATCCAAAGGAGGGTCATATGGGAGCTGGTAGGACATATGATCGTATGCTGTAAAGGTGCTTTTGGCCCAAAATCAAAGCAGATATTAAACGATATGTCGCAAGATGCCAGATCCGTCAGTCGACTAAAGTGGAACGAAGACGCCCGTATGGCCAAATGGTTTCTAGGGAAGGCCAGGTGAAGGAACCCCGGATGATAATATCCTTTGATTTGATAAGTCCTTTGCCTCGGTCAACCCTAAGGAATTGCTACGTATTAACTGTCGTGGATTAATTTAGCAAGTTTCCGCTTATTTTTCCACTCCATCAAACACACGGAAAAGCAGTTGCAAGGATACTGAAGGAACAAGTATTTTTATTACTTAGGGTACCAGCGGTAGTAATTTGCAACAACAGGGTACAGTTCCTCTCTAAAGAGTTGTAGAGATTGGTCACCACGTATGATACCAAGATTCAGTACACGGCTTATTATCATCCCCCAGGCCAATCCCGCAGAATGGATGAGCCAAACAATCAAAAGGAAGCTGAGATCGTACGTAGGTGATAACCATAAGTTATGGGATAAAGAAATATAAAAAATTGGATGTGCGCTGCAAACGTATACTCACGAAACAATGGAGGTGACGCCATATTTTGTAAACGTTGGATGGGAAATGGTAACTACGAGGGAAGACCTTCACCCAATAGAGGAAGAGGAGGTTCAAAATGATCCAAGGTTACGAGAGAGTTTGATAGCTAAAATGCGTGAGGAAATTAAGGAACGCATGAGAAAGGCAGCGGAGCAAACCTCACAAAAATATAACCTTCGAAAGTGGACTCCACCATAACAGGTGAACGATATGATTTGGAGACGAAACTTCGCTCAGTCGGATGCCGCGAACTATTTCTAAGCGAAGCTGGCACCGGAATCTTTAGGGCCTTTTAGAATCCAAAAGAAGGAGTCAGCGTCCACCTATCGGCTGGTCACTCGAGAAGAGGATGAAGCACGCTGAGGATCTGAAACCTTACCTAACATAGCGCGTCTAAAGCGGGCTCTCACTTCATAGCGACGGAATAGTGGAAGTTCGGGATGTAAATAAGGTACCCAGTCAAGATTATATTAAGATCTAAATGGACATCGCAAAGGAAGACATGGAAAAGAAAATGAAAGAGTTACCATTGAAGAGGAATCGACGGCAAACCACTTAAGTCCTCCTGAAGTTGCGTTTCCTTTTTTTATCGTGGCGGTACGGTTCGTCCTTGCTTCGATAGTACGCCCCCAGTTGTTTGGTCGATTGCTAAAAGAGATTAGAATTGGATTATTGCACCTGTGGTTTCTTGTGGCTGGGAGGTCAAACAGGGTAATCGGGGCACCTTGAATGAGTGGAGTAAAATGTCAGAGGTAAATATAGGGAATGTTAGTGGTGGGAGTTAGTACCCTGACAAAGAAAAAACAGGGCATTGCCAAAGTTTCGAAGATGCTTCTCTTTCCATATTTCTCCTCTTTCCTTGTTACTTTTTTTTTATAAGTCACTTCTAGAGTCCTTTGCCGTAGGTGATGGGCTTAAAATCAAGATGTCGCGAATTGATTAACTCTGGATTCAAATCAGATAATATACATGCAGTGAAGTGTGAAGTAGTAAAATAAGGGTCTAGAGAAGCTTAAATTACGATTAGTCGCTTAGCATATAGCATCGTGGTGGGTATCTGCAGGTGAGCAAACACGGGTTACAGAGTGTTAGGGAGTAGGCAAAAACTAGTTTGGAAGGAATTATAGTACAATAAGGTCAAGTGTAACAATTTCCTCTTTCCCTTCTTAGATTAGTGTAGTGAGTTTAGTAGCAGTTAGGCTTTTATTAGTGATATTTCCAATAGTTAGTTGTTATCTTCAGTAGCCTCCATTTTTTTCTTTGCGTGGAGCTGCGAGGCTTACCTCTACTCTAAGTATATTGTCGGTAGGGTGCAAGTGGAACCTGAAAAGAAAGGCGACTTGGGGTAACCTCGTCATTACCCGACGAAGCTCATGGCCCACAAATGAAAGAGGGACAACCGGGTGGTGATGGAGCCCCTTCGCACCCACCTAGCCGGAATAAATCCATAGATATCTTGTTGAAGTGGCCAGATATTCCTCTTCTGAGTGGAAAACTCATACAAATTGCCTTGTATAAACTTTCCCATCAGAAGGGGAGTACCCCGGTGACCAATTTATGCCATAGAATTATACAACTCGATTGCATAACGCTATGCCATAAAGAGGCACTCTGCTTGGGCCACTCAACCCACGATGTCACCTGAAACGAAAAAAGGATTAATTAAGTACCCGGCGGCTGGTTCATGTTTTTCGTGGGCAGCCTGCCACCGTACCGGGTCCTATACCCGGGCAAAGGGTGTCGGAAAGGAAAGACCGATTTTCAAAAGAATTAACACTTCATTTTTTCTTTTACTTTATAATTACATTGACATTTCTATATTTAAAATTTTAATTAGTAAAATTTCAAACAATTTAGCTATCCCTCCAATGCAAAATTTATATATAAAAAGGTAATAATAATATTTTTATGTGTAAAATTTTAATTAGTAAAATTTCAAATAATTTATCTATCCCTCCAATGCAAAATTTATGCATAAAAAGGTTATAATAATATTTTTATATTTAAAATTTTAATTAGTAAAATTTCAAATAATTTATCTGTCCCTCCCATGCAAAATTTATATATAAAAGGTTATAATAATATTTTTATATGTAAAATTTTAATTAGTAAAATTTCAAATAATTTATCTGTCCCTCCCATGCAAGATTTATATCTAAAAGGATTGTAATAAAATTGTATTAAGTAAAAATATGTATATATATATATATATATATATATATATATATATATATATATATATATATATATATATATATATATATATATATATATATAAATAATAAAATGTAAGGGTACTCACCCAAACATCCTCGTCGGGCGTCCGCTGACGATGTGGGTGGTCCTGGAATGTAGATTTCTTTTCGTTATAGCTACTTCTAACGTTAAAATGCAACGACGAATACTGAGATTCCAACAAAAATTCCAACAAAAGTGTCGGAGATTAATGACAAACAGCTGTTCTTTGATAATTGCTACCCTTGCTAACTTCCATCAATAGGAATAGTTGACGAAGTAGTGACTTTCCTACCCCTTTGAAGACACCGATATTTTGGGCATACATTGGAGCTTCTATGTATAGCGGCAAATCGATAGAAACAATGCAATTGGCTCCTAGTTTTACCAAATGATTTAGGGGCACCGTGTATTAGACTATTTTAATGTCACTACGTCTGCCCATTTGTATCGTTCTTCCTCCAATTGTTGAAATTTACGTACTATTAATAAGTGCTTGCTTTCGGCAATAACAATAATTAGAGCAACGCGACGTTCCCGATCACTTCATACATGCGACAGCCCTAAGAAGAGAGTTCGGAATGCAAGACTTCACAGTTCTGCCCACTAGAATCCAGCCCAAACTACAATTTACAATTTACCACGAAACGACACGGAACAAATCTATAAATGAAACAAACTGCCTTCTATCTAACCTTTTCGAGGGGTTTTAGTCAAAAACATTGTCTTTCGCTCAGCTGGATGTTATTTTGCTTTTACACGAATCCCGATTAGACATTCAACTGTTTCTTTGGGTCCCACTCCACATCCGATTCCGAACTTAGCTAAAAGGCTAAACCAAAATTCGCGTTCACTATGTATTACAATTCCGCTAAATTTCGTCAACCTGCGATGAAAAGACAACAAAACTCCGCCATCTTTGACGTTTCGAAATGCAGTCAGTAGTTGCTTCAGGGAATTTTTCTTTGAGATGGATGAAGATAATAACGCATAAATTCTCTTTACAGTATGTCCAAAAGTTTTGTTCGATCATTCGCGCCTTCGTCTCGCTTAAAAAAAAAAAACCGTGCACCTTGAGTTGATCTGGCTTCGCAAGTCCAGATTTCGTTAGCCACTGGCAAATGTTCTCTCGCTGATCACCTTGAAGCTGTAATACTTCACCGTATTCGGGACGCTCTATTACTGTGCCCTTGCACGCAAATTTCTTTTTACATGCTCGCACAATTTTCTTCAGGTTATATTCCGAGGAAAGGCCCGGCACCGTAGTTAGTGTTTTTCGACCATTTCTCTGCTGAATTCTTATGTGCGCAAGTCCGTCCTGTACCGTATCATCAGCACCATTGATTGCATCATCAAAGGGGTCAAAGTTTTGCAAATTCTGGATGGACATGCGCTAAACAAATTAAACACAGGCAAGAAATAAAACTGCCAATCGAATATCGGGCACAACTTGTCAAACGTGTGTTGCCTGTTTAGTGCACTTGAAAAATGTTTCCTATCACTCGAACCAAACACAACCAAAATCTCCGCCCAATGGCAACTCTTCCATATGAAAAGAAAACTGGTTTATTTAGCGTCGTCTTTCAACTATGTACTTTGCCTTAACTTTTGCTATCCACTAGCCAGAGTTGAATTCGAATCCCCAGAAACGCGAATCACATGCTCGTTTTTTCTGTCCGACCTCGGCGACTCCTGCCAAAAATATTGAATCGTCCCAGATCAATCTTAAATCGTCCCAGTTCGATCTTAAATCGTCCCAGTTCGATCTTAAATCGTCCCAGTTCGATCGTAAATCGTTCCAGTACAATCTGAAATCGTTCCAGTTCAATCTGAAATCGCTGCGTTCGTTTGTTTAGTTGATCTGGGACATTTTATGCCTGAATTTCCTTTAACCCTTAACTGCTCGATTACTACACGGTAAATGTTATTCTATCGATTATTTAAACAAGTCGTTTGTAGAAATTAATCGTCTCGATTATTTTGACAAGTTGCTTAAGGTAATTATTAGAGTAGAAAATCCATTGCATATCCAAGCTTCCGAAATTTTAACAATAGTATTTACATAAGGGCCCAACACTATTGTTGCAGATAATCAGTCGACTGTTTTTGCGTCGCAGAAAATAGTTCCACTCACTTCCAACCGTCAATCTGCGCCAAAGGCAAATAAGGCTTATCGCCTGAAGGCGAACACTGTGCTATCGCTGAACTACACGACCCATAAACCGATCACTTAATGGACACGGAATGAAAATCAGATTCGGCAAAACAATTCCTTTGTTTTTCTTTTCGTTGACTGTGATATTCAAAACTCCGACTAAGATATTCACCGCATAGAAAGATAGGAAAGAGTGGCTTATCTGATTTCAATTTTGGAGTATATACGTTAAGGAACAAACAATCTTCAGATCCACCAAGGTCGGATACTATTGGATCATTATGAAATGATTTATTTCTTTCATTCCTGCAATCAATAGTTGCTTCAGGGAATTTATCTAGAGGAACTGGAGGCTTGAATCTTAGTTTCCCTGTTGGTGGATGTGCATATGGAATGCCTTTAAAAGAATAATATGATCCCACGTTTGAAAACACTTCTTTCTGTCCAATTACTCTTCCTTGCTTGCCATCCGCCTGTACGGGATCGAGTCCCAATCTCTTCTCCTCACCACGCACTTGATTCACCCACACAAGAACCGCTCTCGCTCCGTTCGCGTCGCTATAAACTCTCCATCCCTTTCATTCCCTTTTTAAAATATTACGGTTCTCCTTTCCGACCGGCCAAATCCATTCTACCGGATACCACCACATGCGCGCCCTGTCAAAATCTCGAATTGTCCCAGATTAATCTTAAAGGGCTGCGTTCGTTGTGATCAAATTGGAGGGAAATTGATGTCCCATACAATTTGTACAAAGCAGCTGGTTTTTCGTTTGATCAGTTGATCTGGGACATATTATGCCTGAATTTCCTTTAACCCTTTGCCGGCCCCGAATAATCGAGCAGTTTTAGTTGTGCGGAAAAAAATAAAAAAAATAAAATAAGAGAAAAAAAAATCTATAAATTGACATAAATAAAATTTGAGTTCTATGTGAATTTATCCAATAATTTAAAGAGAAAAAAAAAGATAGTAAATTTAACTAACTGCTCGATTACTACAAGTCTCACCATGCCTTCGATTTAGCGACGGTCTCACATCCGGGATGAGGCGCGCAGTCCACCCGCCTTTCGTGCAATTCACACAAGACTGCTGCCAATCGTTGAACGAGCGCTGTCTCTCCTTGCGGACAACCATCTCCGTCGCATCCTCGTTTCGGTGCAGGTAAATAGCGCGGCGATCTCTAGCAAGGAGGGCGACAGGTATCACGCCTGCAATAACTCTCAACGCTGAATCAGAGACTATCGGATACGAAGATGCAATCCTCAGTGCCCCCTCTTCTCTGTACCTGTGCCAAAAGTTTTCGGTATACGTCTTTACTGAGAACTTCGCCCCATACTTTTGCTCCGTACAGTAGCACTGACCCTACCGCACTCATCAAGAGGCATCTTCTTGATGGGCTGGGTTCCCTACGTTGGCCATAAGTCGACTCAGAGCCCATACTCCCAAAGCAGCCTTCTCTGCCTTTGCTCTGATTTTCTCAGAGAAACTCATCTTCGAGTCAATCCGTAGCCCCAGATACAGCACCGCTGGCTTCTAGTCGATTAGAATGTCTCGAATACTGATCAATCTTACTCTAGGGATTCTCTTTTTTGTCAAGATGACCCCTTCAGTTTTCTCCAGTGCTAAACTGATCCCGCGAGCAGTCATCCAGTCTCACACTAGGTGCATTAGTCTACCTAGCCTAAATTGCGCTTATTCAACGGTGCGTATCTCCAGTCTTAGTAGCCCACCGTCAGACACGTCCCACAGGTTTGGACTAAGGGTAAATCCCTGGGCAACATCTGATGTAACTTCCACCCTTCGTTTCTGTGTCATAAAGTAGGTTTCGATCCTTCAAGTAGTCCCTCAAAAACCGCATTAGATATTCTGGATCATGAAAAGGGATTTCCAACGTATCCAGAATATCCACCCATCTAGCGGAGTTGAAGGTATTCTTAACGTCGAGTGTCACCAACAGGACGATCCGTCGCTCGGTGTGGCTATATGCCTCTGCTTTTTGGACCGCATTCACTACCTCTGCAATCGCATCAATGGTAGAACTTTCTGCTCTAAAGCCACATTACCGAGGAGATAGGTCCCCAGCAACACGAATTGTGTCAGTGAGTCTTCCCTTGATGAGTTTCTCTAGCACTTTCCCAGCAGTGTCTAGCCTGCATAACGGGTGATCCGAATTTCCCTTCCATTTAATTAGCATCCGCAATCCCTGCCGGCTGCTTATGCTCAGAAATTGGTGCAGAAATGTGTATGCTGTTTTTGGATGGCTAAATAATGATTCGAAGATAAAGAAGGTGGGTTTAGCGCAGGTAGTATAGACTGAAACCTGGCATCAATATACCAATTAACCATGAGGCACATGAGAGCAGTCTTCCATGTATCATTGATCTTGCTGCTTCCATCTCAGTCCTATTTACTAGTTCCACGCGACTATTTTGCTGTGGCATGTACGATACAGATAACTGGTGACAAACACCTTGAGATCGTAGAAAAGGTAAACGCTAGCTCTGGAGGAAACCGAAGTCGTCATTTTGACAAAAAAGAGAATTCCTTGAGTAAGGATAATCAGTATTAGAAACATACTAATCGAATCGAAGCCAGCGGTGAAATTTATGGGCCTGCTGATCGACTCAAAAATGAGTTTCTCTGAGCAAATCAGGGTGAAGGTTGAGAAGATTGCTTCTGGCGTATCGGCTCTGAGTTGACACATGGCCAATGTAGAGGGACCCAACCCATCAAAAAGACGCCTCTGGATGAGTTCCATAGGTTCAGTGCTACTGTAAGGAACAGAAATATGGGGCGACGCTCTGAGTAAGGAGGAGTGCTGAAAACGCTCGGCGCAAGTACAGAGAAGAGGAGCACTGAAGATTGAATCTTCATACTCGACAGTCCATGATTCAGCGGAGAGAGTTATTGCAGGCGTGATACCGCGCTATTTACCTGCATCAAAGCAAGAAAGTGGAAGAGAAGGCTGCTCACGAGAAGAGACATCATTCACTCAACGATTGGCAGCAGTCTTGGGTGAATTGCATGAAGGGAAGGTGAGCTGCGTGTCTCATCCCGGATCTGAGACCATGGCTAAATTGGGCTTCTATTTGACCAAGCTTTTGAGCGGACCTGGGTGTTTTCGGCCTTACCTGTAAATTTTGCCCAGCAGAAGAAGGCCGTGCCAGCTACACATTTTTGCGTGCGAGAAATTGGATAGGCTGGGACAGGACCTCTACAGGGAGACGAGAGAGCTCACCTCAGATAGTATAGTGGCGGTGATGCTTGCATTATGCTCGGGCAATCCTAAAAGGTAAAAGTGACTCACAGCAGCCAGGGGAGTAGGGGCTGGGGGTTCACTTGTGTGGCAATTTCCCTTCCTCCCTCCCCTCCCGCTAGAGTAGGTTTGAAGTAATGTGTCGAATAGTTCCAGCCTAGGTTTTTATGTTTACAGGGAAGGTTTTTAGTGGGTAGTCTAGGCGCTCGCGAGCACGAAAACCGAATCCATTGTCCATTCACAGGGTTTTAGCATTTCGTCCAGTATCAGCTTTTTTTTGTTGCAAGAATTGTTTAATATATTGTATAACTTCTGTGTTTTTCTTTTAAGAAGAAAACATGACAAAAGCCAGAGAAATCATCTTTGAAGATCAAAAAATATCTCGCTCCTCCAAATGATTTTTTTATCAGTGGCCCAAGGTTCGTTACCGCTGGCTTCGATTCGAGTAGGGTGCCTTCTATACTGATCGTCCTTACTCTAGGGGGTTCTCTTCTTTGTCAAGACGACTAGTTCGGTTTTTTCCAGCGCTAAAGTGAATCCGGATGCAATCATCCAGTCTCTCACTCCGCGTCTTAGTATGCCTAGCCTAAGTTTCGCTTGTGCAATGGTGTATCCAGCGACTAGAGCTGCAACATCGTCCGCATAGCCAATCAAGCGCGACTTATCTGACATCTTCAGTCTCAGTAGCCTGAAGATAACTCAAATGAGTCAAAACGCGTCAGCTCAAAGAAGCGAGGCCCGACGGCTTTTAAAAAAACAAGAGAATTGGCCTGCGGATATCAAATAAACAAAATACTTGACCATATTGTATAAACTGTTTGCGAAGCTAAATATTGTGAATCGAAAAGATACCTTATTATCCAGGTTCACAAAAAACTAAATAAAAAAGTTACCGTATTTAATACCTACGTTTCTACGCAAGCGTGTGCTAACAATGTTGAATAAATTCTTACCTCATTTTTGTTCTTGACTCCTGTGGGCGACCAAATTAAACTATTTTAACACTACATTGTAGGCAAATGAACTTTGTAGATTGATAAAAATTTGAATATTTCTTATTAAGATTAAGAGATAAAAAAGGAGAAAAGCGTAATCAAAATGAAATGATTTATTTTAAGCGTAAAACGATCAAACAATACTATGCTGTCCTGTTTATTAAAGATATCTAAATTGACGACTGAAATATTTTAAATAATTTTTCTTCTTATGTTTAACCCACAGATAAAATGCTTTTATCTCGGTTTCTTGATGCCAGCAAAGGAGATGTAGAAAAAGCAAAGAAGCTCATTGATTTAAACTATACCATGCGAAACAATTATTCACACATATTTTTGCAACGAGATCCATGTAGTGATGGGGCCAAACAAGTCTTAGAAACCACGTAAGTAAACAAATAAAACTATCAGATATTCGAAAGGATTTTATGAATATTTGAAAATAAAAAATATTTAAATTCATTTGAAAGTAGGTAGGCACTTTGGAGGCTATAAAATTCCTGTCTTTTATTGTTTGACCGATTTAATATTCCACATTTGAACTCAATAGATACACGCGTGGTTTTTTTTCTATCGCAAAAATATCTGTAATGAATTAATGCGTAAATTTAGTAATATGCATATATTAATTAATGATCGCTTCTAGCGATTAGCGATTAACATCATCTATTTTTTTTCTTTTCTTGTTTCAATTATGATGATGTAATCTATGTTGCTTTAGCTTATTGCTATGTTCCAAGTTATTAACGCTTAAAATAAAATTGATTCAATATGAATATAATTAATTAGATGCGAAATTTTGAGGAGCTATTTCATAAAAAGTCTTTTAAAATATCTGCATATTATTAGCCTTAAGCTTTAGGCCAAATTTTTATGCTCTATGTAGTTTTGAAGCAAGAATCTTAAAATGTTTGTATAAAATTGACGGCGAAAAGTGAATCATTGATGATCATTCTGATTTTTTATCCTTAATTACAAGGCTCTGACATGTTACGTTTCCAACATGCTAATTCGAAAACATTTTTAAGATGTAAAAAATAAAACAAACCACCTCTTTGTTGCGAAAGATAATAAATCAAAGCAAAAAATTTTTCAATTACCAGGAATGTGCCCGAAGGAAGGTAAATTTTTAAATGAGAGAATGCCGGTACGACCGGAATTCGTAACAATCGAGGGGACGACCCAGACCTTGAGTGTCTCTTTCAGCCGATAAAGAAGGAACGTCGGCAGGGATAATCAGGAGTCCGGTCGAATGTCCTTAGCGTGGAAGGTCCCAAGCTAAAGCTCATATGATATGACCAACACGGCGACAAACCACTGCAAGAATAAATTATGGAGCAAATTTAGCCACGAATCGATAGGCTGCATCGCTCACAGTGAAATCCCGCACGAAAACTTTCTGACTCTGGAGTAGCTCACGGGGGCGAGTCCGAAGGCTGTAACGTTGAGCTCCCTTATGGTAGGCTTATTCCAACCTAGCAGTGTCAGAGACACGGTCTTGTACAGCTTGCAAACGATCTCTGTTCCCACCTAATTGTACTTCTCCATGCTCAAAAGCATTCAAGCTTCTAAAGAGGGCATACTCAGAACTATGCTGGAAAGGGTGATACCCTAACATGAGAAAGTCTGGGGAAAATCCCGTAGACTCATGAATCCTCTTGCGGAACACAGAACATGGTTCATTTTAAAACATTGATACGAAGGGAGTTTGCATTACACCAGTTATAGACGTTAAAGAGATCATTTTGGAGTTACTGAGGATCTTCAAGGGACCTAATGATCTGGAATACCTTGAAATCATCAGGATACAGAAGACAAGAAGAGGAAATTACAGAGAGAAGATCATTGGTAAATAGTACGAAAAGAAGAGGTCCAAGGATTGACCCTTGAGGGGCGCCAGAGGTAGGATTGAATGGAATGGAGAATGTGCCATAAAGATCAACACGACATGAACGAGAGAAGAGATAGGATGAAACCCAAGAATGTAGGGAACCGGGTATGCCGAGCAAAGCTAACTTTTGACAGAGGAGAACATGGTTCACGGAGTCAAAAGCTTTGGAGAAGTCCGTGAATATTGCATCAACTTGAAGATGTTTATCTAAAGCTCTTGCAATATAACCTTCGAATTCAGCCAAGTTCGAGGAAGTTGAACGACCCTTCAAGAATCCATGTTGCTGTGGTATGACAATTGAACTCAATGACTCAAGAAGCCTGTTGTGTACAAGTCGTTCCAGCAGCTTAGAGAAACAAGAGAGGGGGGATATGGGACGATAGTTTGAGGCAGATGATGTGTCGCCGTTTTTAAAGATTGGAACAACATTTGCATCTTTCCAGTACGTTGGAAAGGTGCCAATACCAAGGCTGAGATTGAATATAAGGGACAGAGGAAAACACAAAGAGGAACAAAGTGACTTTACAAATATATTCGGCCATCCATCGGGACCAGGACTAACATTTGGATCGAGCAAGTTAATAAGGGATTCAACTTCAGAAGAATCAGTGGAGTAGGGTGCACTTGATGCTGGATAATTTTGAATTGAGTTTATGAGGGAGTGTAGTATATCAGAAGAGGAAAAATATTCGGCAAATAGGTTACAAATATCCTGAGGTGAGGAGGCTTCAGTGTTATTCCATTTAACAGTATGCGAGATGGTAGAGGAAGATTTAAAGGATCGGATGTAGGACCAAAAGGGTTTAGCGTTGGGAGGTCGTCGACGTCATTGTCATTTTGGTAAGACGGACCAATTTGGCTGGGATGCCAAAGCAAAGCATTATTTGGTACAGTACGTTATGATCAATACTGTCGTATGCTTGCTTAAAGCCAACAAAAATTTAGTGAACGTCTATGTTGAACTCCCAGTACTTTTCAATTACCTGCTTGACTGTAAACAATTGGTCTACCGTCGATCTGCCTGCTCTAAAACCACCTTGATACTCCCCAATAATACTGTTGGTGTATGATCCGATTTTGTTTTCTAAGATCTTTGAAAATATTTTGTACGCCGTACAAAGTAGTGATATGCCTCTATAATTTTCGCACTGTAGCTTGTCACCTTTTTTTGTGGATAGGGAATATAATTGATTGGCTCCATTCTTTTGGCATATGTTCTTGTTGCCAAATGTGCTGACTTTGTGAATAGCTTGATGAACACTACTGCCACCGTATTTGATGAGCTCCACTGGAATCTCATCGCACATTATTATTCTTTTGGGCTTTGATGATGGAACACACTTCATCCAGAGTTAGTGGGGCCAATGGAAGATCTCCACAGACATCTATAGGCTCCGATAGGATGATATACTCAGAGAACTACATGCAGCACACCTAGATATGGTGAAAATGAAAGGCATAGCACGATCTTTTATCTATTGGCTTGGTATCCATGGGGACATTGAATGAGTTACAAAATCCTGTGAATCGTGTGTAAAAACCTCACATGCACCGAATAAATTTCGGACTCATCATTGGGAGTACCCCAAAGCACCTTGGGAGGGAGTACACCTAGACTACGCCAGCCCCGTAGCTAGATCAATGTTATTATTCATAGTCGATGCGTATAGCAAATGGTTTGAAGTTGAGGTTATGAAATCGACTACGTTAACTGCTACAATTGGACAAACAAGTGGATCCCCGGAAAGGTCATAAAACGTTTGGGAGACAGTGATTATGAAATAGATTACGATGGAAATATTTTCGAACTTCACATCGACCAAATAATACCCCGTTTGTCAAGCATCAAACAACAATCCGAAACAATTGATCGATAGAATCGAAGAGTCCATTTTTATGAAAATGCATCACAGAATCCTGGACAATCGGCCTCAATGATTCAAAAGGCACCTGCTGCCAACAACCCAACATCGCCACCAGGAATCAAGAACAACTGGTCACAAGTTTGCAAATCTACAAAAATTCGACGCCAACTTGATCGTCTTCAGATTACATACTATTATTTTTACTTTAATGCTTTTGTGTTGTGGGAGGAAATGTTACGTATCGAAAACTTTGGATTTGATTCTCGTGCCAATCGTGGTCACACCACATCACTGGTTGATGGCGCTGGCATCGACAAAGATATAGACATGCTTGTAATGCAAAGGCAATAGTTTTTGTCATAACGTTTATTTGCACTACATAAAAACACAATACATAAATATATACACAGGAAAATCTTTTCTTCGCAGTTGTGACGCTTCGATGCTTCGCGTGTGACGCTGTTCTCTTAACTGCTATCTAAACTCTAATGCCTGGCGGTGAACACAATAACTATCTGTCATTGGTAAACGCTACACTGCTCCCTCTTGAGTGGCATTCCCACTGTCACGATGGCGCTTTGCAGGCGGGTATGTTCTGACAGCCGTATGAGGTCGTGCTATGATCGGTTCCCATGTAATTGTTTTTCTTTTTTCGGGTGTAGAAACTATTTGCTTCGTAACGGAGTCTGCCGGAGCTTCGGTTTGCTGAGTAGTGGCGACGGTGATGAAGGCTGGCTTCAGTCGTTTGGTGGAGACGTTGATTTGTCTACCTTCGATGTCAATCGTAAACAGTACATCTGAAATTCGTTTGATCACTTTGTGTGGCCCTGAATACGGTTGACATAGCGATTTCCTTACGGCGTCAATTTTAAGAAGACGTGTGTACATGAATTTAATTGATGATGTACGAAGGTCGTTTGATTATTGCGGTGGTTTAACATGGATCCAAAAGCGTGCGGATCGAACAGATTGTCATTGCTCACCAAGAATTCTCCAGGAAATGTTAAAGTTGTTCCGTAAACGCGCAACTTGCGCCTACATCTTCCTTGTATGAGTTTCGCAGTCCTAGGAGAACGGTTGGCAGGATGCGAGGCCAGTTGGAATTCTGCTCATGGCACATGATGGCAGCTTTCAATGTACGATGCCATCGCTCTACCAATCCATTGGATGCTGGGTGATACGGCAATGTTCGCGTACGTTTACGTCCCAATAGTTTGGAAAGAGAAGAGAAAAGCGCGGACTCAAATGGAGTTCCTTGGTCAGTTGTGCTTATGTGCGGCGCTCCAAATCTCGATACCCAGTTAGTGTAAAATGCATATGTGACAATTTCAGCTGTTTGGTCGCAAACAGGAACTGCTTCTGGCCAGCGTGTAAATCGGTCAACCATCGTTATGCAGTAGCGATAACCATTGGCTGTTATCAGTGGTCCGATGGTATCAAGGTGCACTTGCTGGAATCGTTTGTCCGGTATCGAAAACTGCTGGATATCGTTTCTTATATACCTTCCAATCTTTGATCTGACATAGTATACAAGTGCGTATGTAGGCTCGAATATCTTTCTTCATGTCAGGCCAAACAAACTTTCTTTGTACAGCTCGAATCATCGTGCGGGCTCCAGGGTGCGAGCATCTGTGGAAAGTGTTCATAAGTCGATTACGTAGAGTTGATGGTACGTATGGCGAATATTGTCCGCCGGCGTATCGCAATATAAACTTCCATATTCCTCTATAGGTAGTTGATGCAGCTTGAGTGATGAATTGTTGCCAGAGAGAAATGATTGAAGTGCAGTGTCGTTACATTGTTCATCTATCAGCTCGTGGGTGGTCAATGAAGATGGCAGGCTGATGGCTTCGATTCTTGATAGCGTATCTGCTACAATATTTTCCTCTCCGTTAACGTTGACAATTCGGGTACAAAATTCCGATATAAAACTTAGGTACCTAATTTGTCTCGACAAAGATTTTTCTGTTTTTTGACTGAACGCATATATCAACGGTTTGTGGTCTGTTTTGATAACAAACTGGGTGCCTTCGAGCCAGTGTCGAAAGTGTTGTTAACTGATGTAAATAGACAACAGCTCTCGGTCGTAAACGCTGTACTTTGATTCAAGGTGATTCAGTTTTCGTTGAAAGTAAGCTAATGGTAGCCAACTGCCATTTACTTTTTGCTCTAATACTGATTCGATTGCAACATCGGATGCGTCGGTGATAAGTTGTAATGGCATCGATGGAAAAAAAATGTACTAGCAATGTCTCCTTCGCAAGGCTTTCCTTACAATCGCTAAAGGCTTTTAGGGTTGCGGGTGACCATTGAATAACGCATTTGTTGCCTTTTTTTACATTGCGGAGATATTGGTGGAGCGCTGCCTGTAGGTTGGCAGCATTACGAATGAATCTCCTGTTAAAATTTAATATGCCCAAGAAACGGCGTAGTTGTTTGACTGTTGTTGGTAAGTGAAAATCACGTATGGCTTGAACTCGCAAATCAGGTGGCGAAATGGCATGTTTATTTATTTTGTGTCCCAGATACTCAATTTCTTCGACGCCAAAGACACATTTTACAATGTTGATTATCACTCCGTAAGCTTTTAATCGTTCAAATATGATACGAAGATTGTCACTGCCGTCTTTGGGACATCTTCATCCGCAACTGGGAGCTGATAGTATTCTCGAAGCAAGTCTATTTTAGAAAATATACATTTGCCTGTGAGATCTGATGTAATGTCATGAATGTGTCGCATGGGATAGCGATCGGGTATGGTAATCGCGTTTAGTTTACGATAATCCCCGCATGGGCGCCAGGAACCTTCCTTCTTGGGCACAAGATGCAAAGGGCTAGCCCATGGGTTGTTCGATGGACAGAGGTAGTTCTTATCCATCATGTACTGGAACTCTGTTTTAGCTATTTTCAGCTTGTCTGGTGGTAGTCGTCTCGGGCGTTCTGCTACCGGGGGGCCTGTAGCGATGATATGGTGTCGTACAGAGTCCTGTGTAGTGTTCGCTACGGCCGGATTCGTTACTTCTGGGAATGATTTCAGTAATGCGTGGAACTGTGATTCTTCGATGAATGTAGAGATAGATCCTGTGGGTAGGGTTGATACGGTTCCTGGTGTTGTGTTTCGTTTTTGAGTCTACAAGACGTCTGTTTGTAATATATACAGAGAGGCCGTGTTCTTCTAAAAAATCAGCGCATATAATTAGCTGTGCAACGTCTGCTATTATAAATGGCCACGTAAAGTTTCAACGTAAATTGAGATTTAATGTATGCAACTTTTCACCGTAAGTGTCCATGGGAGATTTATTGGCCGCGTAAAGCTTAAATTCTGTTTTGTGTTATTTTTAAGCGATGGAAGTCGAGGTATGACTGACACATCTGCACCTGTGTCGATTAGAAATTTAAGTTGTGTTAGATTGTCAGTGACAAAAAGACTGTTTGTTGCGGAGCGACTGCGAGCCGTCTCAACACGCAGGGCTCCTCGTCGTTTTCCGGCATAGATGGGGCCTGAAAGTTACATGGTTTGGTACAATGACGAGCAGCTTTTCCAAATGTTCGATGATAGAAGCAAATTTTTCTTTCATTTTCTCGATTGTGAGAACGGCTTCGACTTCTGAAGTTTCGTGGTGATATGAAGCGTCGAGCAGGTGGTATTCGTAATTGTTGGATTGATGCTTTTAATTTTGCGATCTGTGTAACTAAATCTGCAGTATTGGTCGAAATTCCTTTCGATATTTGGCAATCCGAGACTTCACAAATTTCGTTTGGCATTTTGACATCTAGAATTTTGTCAGCCATTTCTACGGGGCGGGTGAGATCCGTTGTTTCCGCGATGGCAAGAATCGATTGTAAATCCGCGAGCAGCCGTCGTAGCCAAAGTGATTTCAAAAATGATTCAATTAACTTTCCTTTTTGCAGCAAAACTCATGCACCGTAGCAATTGTGACGGCTTGCTGTCACCTAATTCCATGCCATTGAGAAGAGTTCGAACTTGAGCCTCTTCGGACGGCGCGTAAACACTGATCAATCTTGTTTTCAGCGCTTCATATTCGCCTGTTTCCAGCGGTTTCTCCACGATGTCCGCTATAGCGTCCAAGCAGGTACAATCAAGTTCGCTGACGATCTTGTCAAACATGGCGGTTTCTGAGCTTATTCTGTACCCTCGGAATTGCACCTCAACGCGGGCGAACCACAGCGTTGGTCGAGCTGTCCAAAATGGTGGTACGCGAACATTTGCGATGTCGTTGTTGCTAACCGGTGGCTCCTGTATGATTCTGGTGTCGGTTGCGGCTCCTGTGGTGAGCTCGGTTCCAGCAACAGTTTCGGCTTTAGTGGCTTTTGTATTTTCTGCCTCTGGCTTTTTAGTTGTATCACGTGCAGATTTTCCTTTAGCAGATACCACGTCGGGGTCACCAATGTTATGCAAAGGCAATAGCTTTCGTAATAACGTTTATTTGCACTACATAAAAACACACAATAATAATATACACAGGAAAATCTTTCTTTCGCAGTTGTGGCGCTTCGATGCTTCGCGTGTGTCTCTGTTCTCTCAACTGCTATCTTAATTCGAATGCTTGGCGGTGAACACAATAACTATCTGTCATATGGGAAACGCTACATGCTCTTCTCCACGTGTCATCTCTCGTTAACTAGACACAGTCGACATGAGTCTTAGTTCACATCGCTACGCTCTAACACGAACCCCGCGAAATCTTATAGATAATAATTTGTATCAATAAAGACTATCTTTTAAATTAACATTGTCTGTCGTCATTCGCATCTTGACTAGTACAACAATAAGTTCGTGAAACTCCTAATGTTAACAATAAAAAGATGAATCAATTCTCCTATGATTGCATTTTATGTTGAAAAAATATTTCATTCAAACACCTAAAAATATTGTTTTTTTTTCTAGCGACATGATTATCCTGCCGAATTTAACTCCAGAAGGAAACAAAATTCTTTTTTATCGTTTAATCGACTTTGATGCCAATAAAGTAAGTTGAAATTAAATAGTAAGTATGGAAAAAGAAAATTTATGAAATTAATTGAAGTTCATTTTAACGTAGACATGTAAGAAATGAATTGAGCTTTACAGCTTAAGCAAGAAAAAAGAACAGGGTAATGTAAATCAAAAAGAACGGGTTAATGTGCAACAATAATAAACTCAATAAGACACTTCCATTTCATTTTTATTTCTCAAATCAACTACCCACTATATTTTTCGAATTGTGTAAAATCTGCTACGATAATGGATGACGATGCACGTACTTAATTGAAGTGTGTACATTCATTATCAGCAAAACAATACAAATTAATTAGAGGGTAGGTCAAGGTTTTATTCGGACCGTTGGACAATAATTAATAATTATGAACAATGTTAAAAACTATGCCCAGAGAGATAGTGACCTAATTTTTCAGGCGTTATGATTGGTTTGCTAATACCTTCATCATTCTCATATTTACGCATTCCGAAAGAGATTCCCAAAAGCGGCATTAAGTCAAATATTAGCCCAAAAGGCGTTATGTGTGCCTACTATTTAGCACCTCAAAGAATCGTGAGCTGTTTTAAGATCAACTATTGACTTAAGTTAGACACATTTACCTAGTGATGTTTACTTAGACGTAATTAGTATATGGCACAGCTTTTATAAGTTGCCCAAAATGAAAGTAAAACTTTGAATTGCTAAATGAGGAGAGTATTTACACATAATAGGGTTCCGTGAAAATTACTAAAAATGATCAAATTAAAATGTAAATGTTGTAGGTTTTTCCTTCATGAGCGACTAAAATTTTAACTATTAAATTTCTGTTAAACCTTGAAGAATAGGTATAGCATTCAAATACTTCCTAAATTTTTAGTGTGAAAACATTTATTTTATAAATATTTCCACTGCCACATTTCAGTATGAATTCAACGAGGTAATTAGAATGTTTTTCATGTTTGCGGATGTTCGTTTTAACACGCCTGATCCAGCCGGGGAATGTGATGGCGAGGTGCCAATTTTCGATATGAAAGGATTCACATTAAAGCATTTAACCAGAGTTACACTATCAACTTTGAGGATTTATATGAAATTCACTCAGGAAGCTCATCCAATTCGATTGAAACAAATACACGTTTTGAATTGTCCGTCATATTTGGATAAGGTCCTGACGGTGATAAAGCCTTTCATTAAAAGCGAAGTATTTAAAATGGTAAGCCCTGTCTTGACTTTCTACTTTGAATTTTAAAAATTGAAAGTTTTATTTTTAATTTTCAAGATAAACTTTCATTTACCCGGGTCAGAAACTCTCTACAAACACGTTCCAAAAGAAATGTTACCCAACGAAATTGGAGGAGAGTGTGGTTCAATTAATGAGATTAAAAGTGACTGGGTAAAATTACTGAAGGAAAAAAGGTAATGTCTAATAGTCTAGAAAATATTATAGTCAAATATCTAATCTATTAAATTTTCAGAGATTACTTAATGGGCGAAAAATACTGGAAGATCGACGAAAGCAAAAGAATGAAATCGAAATCAAATAGCGCAGTCAATGAAAGTTTTAAAAGCTTAAGTATAGACTAATCAGACATTCAGAATTATACAGTAGATTAAGGATAGTTAAGAATTCCGTAGATACCATTGGAAACAATCAACTTATAGTAAAAGCAGTAGAAAAATTTATCACAAAAGATTATTGCAGCAAGTTTGGTTGTGGTAGATTTAGGATATGGTGCTCAATGAGTGATGAGAGTAAGTTTTTAAGGTTTTGTGTGATTGCTGTATGAGGTTTATAGGAATATACTCGTATAAGGTGCTAGAAACAGCTATATCTATGCAATTCAATATTATTTTATATAGATCAGTTTCAATATTCGATTTTTCAAATATTTAAATATACTCCATGAACGGAGATGTTTAGTCGATCGCTAAAATCATTAGAATAAACCTTATGCCTAGTTAAAAATCATTTTTAATTACAATTATACAATATATTTACGAAAAAACAAAACAAAATACAAAATTTTTCTTACACAAATTTGGACACATTGTTTCAATCATGCTAGCAAGGGCATGGTATTTCTTTCAGTTCTGAGTCCCTCAACGCATACTTAAGAATTCTTCTTTGGAATTTTAACAATAACGCTCTTTACTTCAGTGTAATTTTGAAGAGCATATTCACTATTCTCGCGTCCGTGACCGGACATTTTGTAGCCACCAAACGGTACTTGAGCTCCAAAAGCATTATACGTGTTCACCCAAACAGTCCCGGCGCGCAATCCTTGAACAAGATAGTTCACCTTATCGATATTCTTAGAGAAAACAGCAGCAGCTAACCCATATTCACTATTATTCGCACGTTGAATAACTTCATCAAGTGATTTGAATCGAATAATTTGTTGCACTGGACCAAAGATTTCCTCACGTGCAATTCTCATATCATCCTTAACATCAGCAAAGACTGTTGGTTCGACGTAATATCCTGATAATCCTTCGTACCGCTTTCCACCCGTTACAAGCTTCGCTCCTTGTTTCTTTCCACTTTCGATCAATCCTAGGATTTTGTCCAGTTGTTCTTTATCAACTTGTGGTCCTTGTTCAGTATTCAAATCAAATGGATTGCCTACTACCCGTTTCTTTGCGCGTTCACCACTCCTTTCGACGAATTCGTCATAGATCTTATCTTCAACGAATGTACGACTGCCAGCGCAACAACATTGTCCCATATTGAAGAACAAACCAAAATGTGATGTTTCAACTGCGTAATCCATATCTGTATCAGATAGGACAATATTTGGACTCTTTCCGCCAAGTTCCAAAGTGACTCGTTTCAAATTGCTCTCGGCTGAAGCCTTTTGAATTAGTTTTCCTACTTCTGTGGATCCAGTGAACGCGACTTTATCAACATCATTGTGCATTGTTAAGGCACCTCCGGTGTCACCGTGTCCTGGCAAAACGTTTATGACTCCTTCAGGAAAACCAGCTTCCTTGGTTAGTTGTGCGATGTATAATGCAGTCAAGCTGGTTTGCTCTGCAGGTTTCAAAACAATGGTATTTCCTGTAGCCAACGCTGGTCCAAATTTCCATGCCAACATCAGAATTGGGAAGTTCCATGGAATGATTTGAGCACATACTCCAACAGGTTCATGACGGGTGTAGGCAAAGTAGTCTCCATCCATAGGAATCGTCTTTCCCTGGTTCTTATCCGCCCATCCTGCAAAATACCGCAAATTCTTTACAGCCATTGGCACATCAGCGTTGTAGGACATGGCAAATGGTTTTCCATTGTCTAATGTTTCCAAACTCTGAATGAGAGAATACACTTATTCATTACCAGTGCCTAAAAGCAAATTTTATTCTAATGCTTACAGCTAAGTATGCACGATCACGTTCAATAAGATCTGCTAGACGATTGAGCAGATTACCCCTTTCTGATGCATCCATACGACGCCAGGGTGAACCAAGTCTGATGAAATATACAAAAAAGAGGAAATTTCAATAGAGAATATTTTTAAAAAAATCCATTACGAGTTTACTTAAACGCATCGCGGGCTGCAGCTACTGCAATATCAACATCAGCTTTGTCAGCCCATTGAACGTCTGCTATCACCTTCTCAGTAGCTGGGTCCAAACTTGGGAATGTCCGACCGCTTTTGCTTTTGTGCCATTCATTGTTGATGAAGAGCTGTTTTCAAAATAGTAACAATAATTGCTCAGTCATTAGGAAAATCAATTGTTATTTCCATTACACATCACCCCATATGATAAATCATTTGCATGTTAACATATAAACATTATTTACATAGCTGATTAGTGATTTAATATTAGCATTGCTATTGGCGGAGTTTTTAATGGATGTGCTCAGTTAGAATAAGCCAAATAATGAAGGATAGTGTTGCGGATTTTCAACATATAATTAAAATAAAGGGAGGAAGGTAATAAATTAAATAATTAGGCCCTTTAAATGGGACACTGCCAACAAAGAGGATTATGGAAATAAATGCGTTTATGAATGATTAAATGCTCTAGTAGGGAAAATTGAGGGAGAAATAATCCATTGCAAAGTTCAATGAACGAAAGTAATAAAACAATAAAAAAAATTGATTACATGTAACGTGCAACATTCAATACTTTGTTATCGCTTAAAAAACATTATCAGCCCATTGAAATGAATTGGACGAGTAGATCATTCAATGAAAACATTCGTAAATTTATATAAATATTAATAAACATGTAACGAACTCGTAAGCACAAGCAAAGAAAATGCAATTGTTAATGTGAAAGTAAATTCTTTAAATATAAAATATAATATTTTTATTCATGTGGAAACTTAAAATTATGTCAAGAAAATAAGAACGACTCAAAGTAGATGGGTGGCTTGTAACTAGATCGCAGACGCATTCCTCTCAAACGACTATTCTAGGGGCTTTATTGCAAAATTCTGACAAGATAAGGAACATCCAGACGCTGCATCTTTCAGGCAATGACCACGGAAAGCGAGCAGCAATTAATAGGTTATCCTGCCAGCATAAAACTTTTTTAAAGATCCACCGATTTCTTCGAACCAAAATAACAATTAGAACACGCTCTAATACATAAATGGGCTGCCATACGTATGTTTGACAACCGCTCTTTTCGTGATGTAAACTGCGGTTCAAACCACTGTCTATCTAATGTTCAACTCTGATGCGTTCAGGAACACAAAGAACTTCGAATCATTTATGCTGTAATATCAAGAATATTTGCGAAATGGAATGATCTTGTTGCAGTGGATGATAGGAAAACAGTAGCAAATTCTTCTGGAGATGAGCGAAACCAGAAGCGGAAGATGATTGTTAGAAATTAACAATTCGCGCCCTTCAGTTATTTCCATTTTATCAACACAGATGGCACACTTAACTCACACAAACACTCACCTCTTATTTACACATAATCTAAAGAAAGACTGCTCGAGTCAGGCACAAACTGTCCTCTCGGCAGTAGAAATTAATCAATGTAATAATCAATTTGATTGAAAACAAAAGTTCGATCGTTTCGTTTCTTACTCTAAATTTTAGTTATTCATCATTCCAAAGTCGATAACTCTAACAGGTTATGGGCTCACCATGCGAAAGTGGAGTAGAATCCCAATGTACAAATAACGACATGTTTGTTTCAAAAACGGATGCGATACCATCTCTTTTCGTGTTCATCTTTTTTTTCTCGCGTACTTGATTGACAGTTGTAGTTAAGTGAAATTAACCACATCAGTCAATATTTATTTGTTCCTTTATTGACTTTATTTCCTCAATGAAAGCGCGAAGGATCCCATCTGTTCATTGTGTTTCGTTCAAAAGACGTCATTTCTTCTGTTTGCAGACGGCAACGGCACCATGTTTACAAAACAACGACAATACAATCCGACTCTGTGTGTATACTCAAACGAAAGGAGTTACCCTAATCGAGGGGAGACAATCACGTGTAATTACCGTGGTAAAGTTCATCACGAAGCCTCAAAGTGTTTTGAACGAAAAATAGAGAAAAGGACAAAGCCAATCAGGAGTCGTAGCGAGCTTGAACGAGCAACGGATGCGAAAGTTTCTAAGAAATGTACGCCGGGATGCTGGGCGTAACCATTTGCCACGACACGGACTTTCCTTCGCTCCAACTTTCCGCTAACTCCATATTTATTTCGAAGCACCGTCCGACATTTGATCACTTTATCGCCGATTGGTTTATCAAAAATCTCCATTGAGATTAAACTTCTGATTTCTTCATAAATAGCGTCTTCTTACTCGTTACTTTCAAGTCCAGAAAGGTCCGTCTTCAAGTAGATTTCGCGGGCATTCATGACAAGATTATCATCATGTCCCATCCGTAAACTTCTTCTCCGTTGGAATCTTTGTTTGAATCTTCGATTGAGTCTTCGTTGGAATTTTCGTTGAAATTTTCGTTAAAATTCTTGCTGGAATCTTCATTAGGACTTTCGCTGGAATTTTCATCCAAGTCTAATAAGGGAGGTTGATGAGCAAATACAACAGGATCCAAGCTAATATTGAACTGTTTGCTTGGATGTACTCGCTTACCGGACCTGATCTTTTTTGGTCTACCAAGTATTTTTCGTAAATTTTCCTTGTCTCCGCCTAAACCTTGCACAGCTTGGCCTGGAATTAGCATTTCTTGACCTGGAGCTTCCACTTCTTCGCTTGGATTTTGTAGCTTTGATCCATTCCGAGATTAAGAATGAATTCGACATCACATGAAGCGTTAAGATTCGTTTGATTAGTGAGTGAGTGAGTGACAGTGGAGAGTGGTGCAGCGATAGCGGGTGTACTAAACACTTGTGCAAAGATAAATCCTTTTTGTTAACTCTCCATAAGTGAAAAGCGGTGTTAAATTGGTAAATGACACAACCGCAACTGCTCGAAAAACATTTGTGGAGGAAACACCGTTTCTCGCACTACAACCGCCACCACCATCACTATCATTACCAGAAGAGTTGCTTCCCAACGAAACAATTGAAAAAAAATTGATGACGACAACCCCCTTGCAACGAAATTTAGCAAAGAATTGCAGTTTTATCTCGTCAAAAAAAAACCTCCGTTGCCACCATGCAAGGGGCTCATCGAGAAAAACCGCCGTTGCCGGCATGCAAGAGGCCCGTCGAGAGAAGCGAACAGATGACTTCGAAGGGGGACTTGATTCGAGACTACGAGTGGGATAGGTTGTGTGAGTGATTCGCTTGCAAGCGCGGAGATGTGAGTCGCTATACGAATTTCTAACAAACGAATATTACTTCGAGGATGGTAAAGTTCCGGTGATCGAAACGGCGTCGGATCGGGAAAAACGTATCGAAAATCGTGGAGTGCCTTGGTGAGGTGTTTTGCCCTTTTTGTCTCCATGGCGTGCATTTATATGTAGTGCAGTAAGAGCAATAGAAAAGTGTTCTACCAGGCCAGCTCCCTTACATGCAGTAGCCCTCGAGCACCACCGAAATCCCAGTGAAAAATTTATGGTTTTGTGTGAATTTTCAATCGTGATTTTCGCCATCGAAAACATCAAAAGAACCATTGATAGCGAACCTGTTTTTCCGGCTTCGATATATTTTTGCACACATCATCCAGACTGACCACTTATAAACCGATAATAAACGAGCGGAATTCAAAAACCGCATTTTCATATATAAATCCGTTATCAAAGGAAGGAGGTCTGTGTATGAAGCTCTACATTCAATCATCAGACCACATTATTACGTCACCAAAACATCAGTGCTGGTCAGTTCAAAACTATCCATCAAACTTTTCACGACCAAATTGGAATTTCAATCCTCAGATAGTTAACGTGCTTTTCGATAGCAGCAGCAGTCCAATCGAAAATATAACGATAATAAAAACAATAATGTTGATAGCAAACCATTAAAATTCAAAATGCTAAGTCGCAGATAAAGACTGCGCAATCTTAAGGTTTAGTATCGTACCATTTGGTATTGAATTGAAAAAAGTGCATCTAGCAGAAATTCAATCCGATCAAGCATCGTCAAAGTTTGTTCGTAACGTAGCCATACCGCGGTAACAACAACGGTAGAAAAATACCAGAAAGAACTACAAAGCAGCAGAAGTAAAAGCCCAAGTTTAGTACGCAACCGGACAGTCGTATGCAAGGTATACAGTGCAGCTTTTTTGGACGAAAAGTGAAAGTAAACCTAAGACTCTTCGAGTGTGATTTTAGTTTATATTTACGTTATAGTTACACCCACTGCATCATTTTTAGTTGCGATTAAAAAATAAATTATCGATGTGTTGGCAGGCCTTACCCACCCCACCAACGGGCGCTCGTCAGAGGATTGATAAAGAATAAAAGAAAAGGAAGAACAAAAAACAAAACAAAGTATTTGTATGTATCTTGTATCAAGGGAAAAAAGCCATGAATAGATTATCGAATACTTTTCCACGTCTACAATGGATCTTGGTCCGGATGGGGCTGTGCGAGAGGGCACCGCTTCCACCTGGATGCCCCACTCTTATTTGGAGGCCGTAAGTATAAACAGTAAAAACGAGGTCCTCTTAAGACTCGGCCGCGTTCGCCAAGCCCAGTCTGTCTTTTTGCTTCGGCAATACATCCCTTCAGTAGATTACCTCGGCCTCGACACCGTCGAAGCGAGTCCAACGACCAATTAATTCGTGATTTTTTTTGTAGTGGGGCCTTGTGCTGGGGAAAAGAACCCGCCCCACGAGACCGCAATACTAGCCTGCCAGCGCATTCACGCGTCCTCAGACATGGCCAATTCCGGCGAGCACCAACCTCTTCGCTCTCCGAGGCAGCAGACCCTCGCTGCAGTCCTTTACGGACATTAATACACATTTCAATTCACTACACGCTGAATTGACAGCCAAAGAAAACGTCCGCGTAATTGCATTGGATGGCAAATACGATAAAAGTTTCTTGTTCGAAAAAACACTTCTTGTACCATCTTTACACAGCAATCTCCTATCGGTAGCTAAACTTGTAGACAAAGGTTACACCGTTGTCTTTACAAATACGAACGAGAATATTACAGAGCAACGCGGAAACGTGAAGGCAATTTATTTATAGTGCGTACAAAATCCCAAATCGGGAATGAAGTACCAAGTGACAATATTGATCAGCCGAATTGCACAAATTGACGATCTTGAAGACCAGCGCATACACAGGAAAACAAAGCTCCAAATATACAAATCTGTGATAAGTCCTGTGTTATGCTATGTGTGTGAAACATGGACCCTAACCCAAGCATCCGCAAATATATTGAACGCCTTTGAGGGACGGGTCCTGAGGCGAATAATCGGAGCGAAGCTCGACGGGGACCAATGGCGAATTCGATACAACCCTGAGCTGTATGAAATTTTTGACGAACCGGAGGTCTCAAGGATTGTAAGACTGCGGAATCTGCAATGGGCTGGACACATGAATCGTATGGACGAACAACGGATACATAAGAAGGTATTCGTTGGGAGAACTGAAGGCCGGCGGCCAGTGGGGAAACCGAGGAAACGCTGGTACGCGATTCGGGTACGCGGTGCCATAACTTGTGTTTGGCATTTTTTATAAGCGTAGAATATTTAGGCTAGAATTAGAGTAGCTTATCTCTGGCATCGCGTCAGTATTTAGATCGGGAACGCGTGAATTCGATTTTGGTTTTTGTTAATTTGTTGGGAGCATCGGAAGGGCCACAGTAACACAATTTTCTTCGGGAAAGTTTGAAACGCGTTTTAAACAGATATTTGATCGGGGGACTGATATTGTATTCGAGCGTAAGACGTGCAACCGAAATTCCTCTCTGAACCAGCTTAAAACGTTGATAGCTCGGTTTGGATTTCATGCCGAAATCACGACGATGACGAAGGGAATAAAATCATTATAAATGACGCCCAATGTGGGGTCCAGAAGGACGGGATCACATGTTATAATACTTTTCACCCGCACGTCTGCAATCCTCAATTTTGTCGCGGAGTTGGTCACGTAGTACTCCAAGTTTCTCGTGCGGCTCCAGAGTTACGACAGGGTCCCTCAATTTAATTGCCGAACCAGCCGGTATGATTTACTGTGTCAAATCATGTACTGACCGAACACGGGAATGTAAGGTGAGATCCCAGGAGAGGTGTGGTATGAAGAACGCAGGGCACACGTGATAGCGGATATCCTGCGGTGCCAATCCTTCTGAGTCGGATTTATATAGGAGCGTATAGCGGCGTTCGATTTAGACGTTTTGAAGCATTGGATTGAGGTGAATAAATGCCGGTTCGCTGGTGCGTGATGCCATACCGGTTCATCAGTTCACGAAACTTTGTGGATTTGAACTGGACTCCATAGTTGAATACCAAGTATTCCTGTACTCCGAACACATGGAAGAACTTCCGGATCAGTTCTATGAGCGGGAATTTTTACAGTTGGCCCAGAACTACGACTGCTCCAATGTGCCCAGACGTTGATCTAGGGAATGATTAATGAGATAATTGTACAATCGCTGCAACACGCGGAATTTCAGATTTGCCCATAGGAGGTTGCAGAACAGCGTTCGGCGCTTTGGTGCACTTGCAGGATTCACAGGCAACCGCGACATTTTTCACTTCCTGGGCCATTTTGGCAAAAAAGCAAGTCCGCAGACCCCTGAGCATCTGACCGTAATCACCATGTGCGCTCAACAGATGGCCGTGAGCTCATCTAATCAAGTCAAGGGTCAATTCCTCAGGCAGCCACAGTTTCCCCCCATACAATCAACGAATTCAGTTGGACCAGTGGCGCCTCCTCTGCGGCGAGGGCTGTCGAATGAAACGTACCCCTCGTAAAGCCTATACAGATACCGGCGTTGGCGAGCAGCTGGAACTGGTACTTCAACGGAAAACCTGGTTCGTTATCTCTGGAATTGTTTCTCGACAAGGTGGATACTCTGGTGAACGAAATGCTGGTTGGCGACTCAACCGGCTTTGGAAGGTTACTGGAGGATCTTCACGACTACTCCGCAGCAGCGATGGTCTCGACTCAAGAATGGTCTGCGGGCAGAATTCCCAGAAATTAATCAAGACGAACTCATTCGGGATAAGATACAACGTTCCGGGGAGACGTTTGCCTCGTTCAGGGCAGATTTCCTACGCTTTAACGATTGGCTGTTGTTTCCGCTCTACCAGGGCAAAATTATGTCTGCTGAAACAAAGCCTTCGTCCAGAGATACGGAGACGCCTCTCCATTATTAACGTTCCCGACATGGCGTACCTATTAATCATCAGTCGCATCGAAGGAGTGGAGGAGGACATTAACGAACGGACGGAGTAAAATCATTACACTGTGCAGTTATATGGAAGTGAAACATGGACCCTGACGAGTGAATTGGGAAAGGCAGTGGACATATTTGAAAGCAAAGTGTTCCGGAAAATCAATGAACTAATTAAACAAGGAACAGAGTGGAGACTATGTTACAACGATTAGTTGTATGGACCATTTGAAGAACCATCTGTATTGCATGTGCAAAGTTATAGAAATTGCAATGGGTGGGCCATGTAGAAAGAATGAAAGAAAACCGGCTATCCAAAAGAACTTTAAAGGGTAGAGCACAAGGTAGACGTCCAGAGGAAAGACCGCGGGGTCGATGGGAAGACACGGTAGAAGCTGACAGCAGATCCTTGCTGGTAGTAATCAACTGGCGAACAAAATCGCAGAACTATGCTGATTGGAAATTAATCCTAAGGGCCAAGGTCCGGCTTGGGCTGTCGCGCGATAGATGATGATAGTAGCAATTATCGGACCGATACCAATCATGCTGCTATTTGATATCCCAGCAAAGTTGTCGAGGCTAGTGAAAAACGCCATGACAGACTCATTAACACAAGTACAAATCAAGAATCATGTGACCATCTCGAAACGTAAGAACACGAGATTAAAGCAGGGGATGGGGTAGCTCCAGTCATCTTCAATTTAGCCCTTGAGTGTGTCGTCAGACAAATTCCCATCCACACTAGAGGAACTCTATTTAAATCCGCGAAACGTTTACGTAGGAGGAAGATGATAGGCGAATTCGGTACAAGGGACGAACGAACGAAATCTCTACCATACAACTATAAAAACGGCAATAGGCTGGCTACGTGGAAAGAATAAACGAGAATGTTCCTAAGAAAACTGTAGTAATCGAGCAGTTGCACTATCAAACTGCTCGAAAACAACTACCTCAACCACAAATACAACAAACCAGCAAGTATCAAATGGCGAGCTGTGAGCGAATAATTCTAAATAATAGCAATAACAGCAGTAAAAGCCAGAATATATCTAACTCGAAAAGCAAATGCAGCGTTACTAACCATAAGAACACTAAGATCGTCAATAATAACAACATTTTAGACATATTGTGTTTGTATTATACAAGAAGAGATCAAAGATAATTGGACGAAGAGGAGGAAGTATGGTTCAACGAAGATGAAGACTTTCCTAATGATTTGGATTTAATGAAAAATAAAATAGATGGAAAAATGAATCATCAAAATCAAGTAACATTGGCTCAATAAACTCCAGTAATACTTTCCTTATCGCAAATTTCTGCGCAAGGCTCAACAACTGCGAATCCATCAACTCAGTTACTTTCTTATAAAATTCTCTAGAACCACCCAAACAACCTTCTAACTAGTGTTCTACGCCCGTTGTACCTTCATATCATGCATAATTTCCTTAACAAAATGCAAATTACCGCTCAAACTCCATGGAAACGCGGTAAACGCGCGACTCAACTGCCTCGAATCAATGTGAGTGCACTATTGTAGCTCCTAAAAATGCCTCATCCAATATAGTGGACAGCGGAAAACTTACAAAGTGTAAAGAATCATCGATACAAGATCATGAAAATAATGTGACGCTTAAATCAAATGCAACAGTAAGAGATGAGATATTGCCCTCGAATCGAGTAACAAGAAGAGTTGAATTTGTGATTGCAGAGAGATACGGATACGCACAAAACACCATAACATTCTTTTTATTTATCTTATTTTTAAGAGAATGAGAAACGGAGAAAGAAACAAGTTGGGTAAACAGACCTACGCTCATGTCAGAAGGGTTTTGTATTCAATTTACAAAATGCAGTCACCAGATCGAATCAAATCAAGAAACATGTCAAAGACGATTTTATTGGAG
The DNA here is from genome assembly GCA_963969285.1 of Odontomyia ornata. Lineage (NCBI taxonomy): Eukaryota > Metazoa > Arthropoda > Insecta > Diptera > Stratiomyidae > Odontomyia > Odontomyia ornata. Next base: position 252,211,291 of record OZ017742.1, read on the forward strand.
AAAATATGAAATACGAAGATCGTACTATTATTAACAAAGTTGAACGAATTTCGACTTCTGAGGTTTTTGGTATTGTTATACTCATAAATATCTCCCTTGATAATTATTTCAGATGTCCATCCGCGACGGAGGAAACACATTTTTCATGTATTTCCCCCCTGTGCCCCCACTGAAGCAAAAACTGACAGTTTAACAACTGTTTTGAAAAGCTCCCATGAAAACTTTCATTTCATACTCATATCGGCTACGTTTGATGAATTTTTTTTTTCAAGGGCCACTCTCCTGTACTGAAATCATCGATTCATGGCCAATTTTTTCGAATCCTAAAATGGCTACAAAACCCTTTTGCTAGGAGCTCTCTCCTGCCTCCTTGACTTGTTTCACTTATGAGTATTAATTATAGGTACTCATCTTCAGTCATTCATTAAATTGAATCAAGTGTTCAAAGCATGCACCTTAAACGTTGAAGTTGGGAAAAAATAACTCAAAATTATTCAATCTTCGCATTTAAAACAGCCATATTTTTTGTTTTACGATTACTGATACCACTCGCTGAACCGATTCTCAAAGATATACATGACACCTATCATTCCTGAAATTTTCATGCAAATCCTAGCAAAACTGTAGTGTCTGACTCGGTGAAAAGCGCATGTTGTTCCATAGCCATAGTAATACATGCAGCGCATATTGTTCCATAGTAATACAGGAAAATTCAAATCGCTATAACTTCGCTAAATTTGATTCAATCTTTATGAAACTTGCAGGGTAAATCAATTTAAGGTTGCCGTTAAGATTTTATTCAAGAAAACATAAAATCGATAAATCATACTATTACTAAAAAAGTTGAGTGAATTGCGACTTCAAACGTATTTGTTGTTGTTGTACACACCAAGGTCTACATCTCTAATTTTTTTCAGATTTTTCGGATCACAGGTGTCCAATCGCGAGGGGGGGGGACACAAATTTTTCGTGTATTTCCCCTCCCTGTGCGCCCCTCGAAGCAAACTTTGCCAAACTAAGACCTGTTTTCAAAAGTTCTCACCAAGACCTTTCATTTAATACCCATATCGCTACTTTCAATGAAATTTTTTTTTCGGGGGGTCACTCCCCTATATGGGGAGACCCCCCTTAAAAACCTTATAAAATTTTTTTGTAGTTGAACTTTGAAGAGAACACCACTTTACACCTACATACAAAATTTGATGTTTCTAGCTTAAGTAGTTTATGAGAAAAACTGCTGTGACACACGGACGGACGGACGGACAGACGGACGGACGGACGGACGGACAGACGGACAGACGGACGGACGGACGGACGGACGGACGGACGGACGGACAGACGGACAGACTGGTCGCGAAACTAGTAGGGCTTTGTAAAATTATTTTACAAAACCCTAAAAAACGGGGGTTCGCAGCTGTGGGGGAATAACGTGAGGAGTTTTGGCTCTGGCTCCGTTGCATTCGGTTCGGTGGAAGAAAAGAAAATCTCGAGAACCGCGCCGGGGTCTTCCGGTCCTTATAGCGTAGGTGGAAATGGTACGAATTAAATTAAATATGCATTGTAAACAAAAACTTAAATACGGGAGAAATTCCATCAACACATCGCAAAATCGCACCACAATCTTCCTTTTTCTTGTTAAGAGAGGACTATAACGTTTATTTTAAATTTCACTTCACTCGTATGGTTCAATCTCCCACATTTCTTTTTCTTACAACTACAGTTAACCAGATTTCTCCCCAATATTCCAAAACAAGGCATTTATTTTAACACTTCTGGTTAAACAATCATGTGCGAACCGTATCAAATACTGTTTTCCGCGCGTATAGACGTCTTCCGTATCAATGACTCTCCCGTCGTCGTCTCCTTATTCGATTCGGAAGCGTATTCAATTTCCCACATTTCTTTTTCTTACAACCACAGTTAACCACGTTTCTCCATAATATTCCAAAACACGGCATTTATTTTAACCCTTCCGGTTAAACAATCATGTGCGAACCGTATCAAATACTGTTTCTCCGTGCGTATAGACGTCTTCCGTATCAATCACTCTCCCGTCGTCGTCCCATTTTTCGATCCGGAAGCGTATTCAATTTCCCACATTTCTTAAATTAATTCGTACCATTTCCCACCTACGCTATAAGGACCGGAAGAAATAAAATTTGTTATAACTACAGTGCTCTTTGGTAGAATTGCTCTAGTACTAGTTCGAGGCATGGATGCTCTGCAATTTCCTAAAAAGTTGAACTTTTATGTGAATATTCCCGTTATATTCGTGATCAGTTACTAAACGACTTGGTTCATTTTCGCATTGTTTCCGGAGAACAAAATCAAAAATTGTGTTATTCGTCCCGAACTAGTTCTGAATGGATGAAAAGCCACTGAAAGAGCATCCTAAATGTTATTTTGCCAATATTTAGATATTTGATTCGGTGCATAAGGTGAATCATTCTCAGAAACGTTGTGAACTGTCAAGGAGATATTTATTAGAACATTTGCAGTTAGGGATGTTGTGATCAAAAGCCCTCGATCGTCAATTTCAGTTAATTAAAAAGGAAATACGTATATATATATATATATATATATATATATATATATATATATATATATATATATATATATATATATATATACATATATATATATATATACATATATATATATATATATATATATATATATATTATTACATGTACAAATAATTCTGCGAGCTACTGTCGCAATTGTTTTCACAACCATTAAGAACATCAACAAAAGGAATTTACTCGAAACCACGAGAACCCACCAAGCATCAACATCTGAAAGTGAGTCACTGCTCCATTTATTCACGCTGCTCGAAAGTTCCCGCTAATTCGCCAATGTACGAGAACTGGGTTGAATGACTACAGACCCTATATAAAGGCGAGCTGAATGAATGGGAGGGATCATTCATTAGAACCGCGATAGTAAGGTTGTGAAGCGAATAGAAAAGCGATATTGTTCGCGTAATAGAAAAGTGATTTTCGTGATTGTGAAGTAATTTGAGAAGACAATTGCGATAGAAATTTATGGACAAGTGAAAGTTAGAAAAGTGATTGTGCATTTGTAATTTAATTAAATAAACTCTTTTAATTTAGATTAAAAGACATTGCGTTTTCACTTTCCCGGAACATTAAAATTATTGGCCGCGAACCATAACACGCGACAATATATATCAATGTGCCTACAAAACAATGAACTCCGACTTGAAGAATCCTATGTAGACTGAATTGGCTCAAAACTTTCAAGGAAACCGAAGAAATTGTTAATTGTGTCATAAACCAACATCACAGCGACGAGGAAACTTTAAATTATGTCTCAGAACCAATGAAATCGTCTGATAATAATTTTGAAATCAATAATTATTATAAATTTGTTTTTTTTTTTGAGTGTCTCATACTCAATATTGTAAATATTTATCGGCATATGCCCGGGTTAGCTTCCAGGACCGCCCACCCCATCAACGAGCGCTCGTCGAGGAGGATGGGTAAGTACCCTTTTGGTCTTTTTCTGTGTCAATGCCTTTTTTCATCGTAGTTTTGAATATTCATATCAAATTTTAATGACCATTATGATGGCATAACATTTTTGGCAAATTCGGAATAGCTAAATTTTTTAGATAAATTGTTATTTTTGAACGATTGTAGTTTTTAGTAGAAGTCAGAAAGGAGAAAAAAAAATTCCAAATTCCTTACCAGGCAATAATTTCCGTTCTTACATTTCGCTTCGATGTTTGCTTGCTTTGGACTCAAAGGTTTTGTTTTGATTTAAGTAATCCAACTTCGGAAAGAAATAAATAAAATGAATAGATTAATTGCAAAATCGGTCTTTCAATTTTGTTCTTCGGACCGGGTACAGGACCCGGCACGGTGGAAGGTTTTTTATTCAGAAAAATGAGCTAGCCATCAGGCGCGCTCCAAATAATTTTAAGTTCAGGGACTCTTGCGGGTCGAGTGGTCTCTAGTCAAGGTGCCTTTTTATAGCATAGGGTTATGTGATCCGATTGCATAGCTCTATGACATAAACTGGTCACCGGTATATTTCTTTTCTGATGGGAAGGCTCATGCAAAGTATGTTTGTATGAGTTTTCCACTCAGAAGGGAAATATGTGGCCGCTGCAACGTTTTTTGATCTTGATCCGGTTGGGCGGGTGCGAGGGGGCACCACCACCATCCGGTTGCCCCACTCTTATTTGTGGGCCATGAGAATCTTCGGGTAACGACGAGGTTCCCCTAAGTCCGTCTGTTTTGGCTTGTTTCGACTTGTTCTTTGAACAAGCAGTTATGATGATGATGAAAAACCAATCAGTCAAATCGCGAAAGTAGGAGGCTACTGGTGTATCCAAGCCAGGCTACAAGCCCGAAAAAAACATACGATTTTGGAATAATAAATCCCTGCACACGAACAAAATAATAACAACGCCCTTCCGAAGTGAAAAAGAGTAGTAATATCCGCCTTCAAAATCTGAATGAGTGATCAGAAAAAAATTAATTTTTTTTATTCTATATTCCATTAAAGTCGTTTTTTTATATTTACCGTTGTCTTCCTCAGTCAACACTTATATTGTGAGACTGGAGTCAATTACATATACCGAACAAGTACCCACAATACAGATAATCTCGGAGCAGGCTGAATATGCAAAGGCTTTTTGGCTACGGCCTGGAAGTTTGAAAAATCAGCTTCCTTGATAAAGGTGTTTTAATGACCCACGGTAATCAGAGGGCTAAAAACGACATGCATAGAAAGATTTTAACATTCATGTAGGCTGCTAGGAATGGCACAAGTATCATTTAACTGGTTTCACAAGATTTTGATACCATTCAATCTGGCTTGGTATAAAAATCTTTTTTTTCTATGATTTTATGCGAAATGTTTTTAGTTTTCGAGATAATGAAGAACATAAAGCAGCATTTTTCTGATACAAATTGCCGATTGCCGAAGCCAATTTATATGAACAAATGTTGGTCTGTATCTTTTATCACAAAAAGTCGACAATTTTCCTGCAAACATGATTTCTTTGATAAAACCCGATCAAATACTATTAAAATCTTGGGAACATTGGGAAATGAAATTCCTGCCTTAGGATAGGATTAAACGACGAAAGATAATGCACACCATTTTTTTAAGTAATCATATTTTGATACTTAATATTCATAAATTTAGTCAATATAACATGATCTGTAGTTAATAATTCACAATCACCAAATAGAATTCGTCTTAAAGCTACTAGACGCAATAAATTATTTAGAATGTTATAACGTATTTAAAATAACATCCATATGAAATAATCAAGTAAATAAGTGCATGCAAATGCGGATGTGAGAATCATTCAAAATAATAAACAAATCCACAGTTAAAAGAAATCAAAATCAAATCAGCAACCAGATAAGATTGTGTTGTGAGTTAAGATACTTATGTGAGCAGAGCACCCTCAAATATTTATACATAAATAATCGATCTAACCTATCATGAATTCAAGGCCACAAAGATGAGAAATAAAAAACCGCGCAATTAAATGACTTCACAAGAAAATTGACATCACAATTGGCGGGAACTTTTGTGCAAAATGCAATTGCACAAAACTATGTACATGCATATTATACGTGAATCAGATAGAAAATAACTTGTTCAAATGAATACTCACCCCAGTGTACAAAACTTCTGGGTTTGTTTGTGGCGCCGGCATGGAAGAGTAAGCGGCTTTCTGTAGCCGCCCGGCTAACTTTAGCACACGGAACATTGTAAGACGCGAGCGAAGTAAAGATAGAGCGGATATTCGAAGAATTCTGGAAACAGATTTATTCCGTATTAGGTTAAGTTTTCTTGTCATGTAACACACATTACCTACCTTGATTAATCGATGTATAATGTATTAAATTCCAGACGCAACGGACTGAAAAATTTAACGCAACTTTTGAAAACACCCGTAAACCTCGAAGCACTAATCAAGAAGACCAATTGTAACCGCCACTCTCTTCCACAGCCGACCAACAAGTACGTGTAATGTGAAATCGTTTGTTGGATCTGTTGTTGCCGTGCGGGGTGAAATCTGTTGTTCACGAAAAGGGGGGATGATATCTATTCGGGAGCGATTTCTCTCTTCGGATGATTCCGTTGATTTCTCGTTTTCGCAGAAGAGCGAATTTTAGCCGGTGATTGCCGGCTGATTAGTTTTTAATGTTCGGGAAGAGTGAATGCGTATTTTGTTGGATTATCATATTCTATTATCACTTGCAGTTTTTGAATAAATAAGCGATAAGCAGGTAACCCATAAATATTATTGATTAATATAAATCTCTAAATAATTCTTGAGATCTGAACAATGTTTACAATTGAACAAGAGTGTATGAGTTAGCAGCTCCAGTAACAGGAAATCTTAAGATTTTACCTGACTCACTATGACCATATGTAACTGAATTAAAATGGAAATCTCATTGCATGCAATAACACAGCATTTTCCCGCAATTTATTGATTGCAATGGAATGAAAGTCGTTTTGTTCCTTAATCACCAATATTACATTTTTATAACAACATATTTTCAAGAGAACGAATAGCTTATATTTTAACACTTTTACTGGCACAACGATTAAGAGTGGAAAAAATAAACTAACTTAGTAAGGTAAAAACCAAAATTCGTTTACTATTTTTTTTATTTTTATTATTTATATGGTGGTAAAAATATTCTCAGTCAAGTCAAAGTCAAAAGCGCTTTATTTAATACTAATCTTTATAAATTTTAAAAGAATATAAAGCAAAATCCAAACAATAACAATAAAAAACTAAATGGCCCAAAATGGCTCTCTAAATTTGTACGTTATCATTCATCACATTTAAAAAACAAAAAAAAAAAAACTATAGCAAATTCAAATCAATGGATTATTACATATTTTTAAAATTCAATTGGAAAAAGGAGAAAAAACCAACCAACACTATTCTAAAATTATTTATCATCTTAACACTACAGCGAACTTTGATCCCACACCTAATATGTTTTAACTTAATTCTAATAAATGCAATCAAAAACTTTATCTTATACTTAAAAAAAAATCTATAACAATATTCCTAACCTAAGCGTTTTGCCTTATTTCTAACCTAATATAATAAGCATAATATAAACCTAACCTATACCTAATTTTTAACAAAAATAAACAACAACACTAAATGTAGCAATAATGAGCTGAAACTCAAAAACTAAATAACGAAGAACGCCAAAACTGAAAATAAACACGAATAATTTAGACATTGTCATTCAGCCACCAATACCTAGATTGCCCCGTCTCAACTCGATCAGCTTCAACGAATCTAGCAAATGAGTATCTCCATTGAAATCGTTGGTCTCGTGAACTCAAATTCGGAGGATATTTTATCTTCTTATCGGTGGCCCGTCGATATATGTGATATATGACTGGGACGCCGTCAGAATCAAAAACATATCGATTCATGTCCAAATACACGAATGCTTCTGGAGGAATGAAGCCAGTAGCGAGGCAAGTCGCTATATACCCGTCTGTAGGGTGGAACGGCTGTGAAATCCAAGGGTTTTCACTCACAGCACAGATCTTGCGATATGATTCCGAAGAAGTTTCAATATGAAAATATCGACTCTAGTCACTTCAGCAGTTTGATAAATTCTTCTATTCGATATATAATGTTTCCAATCCGTCTCAGGCTTTCTGTACAAACCAGTACATGCACGAAGACATTTCCTTTCGAAAACTCTTAGTTTTTCCATAGTACAAGCACTCTGGTTGTACTAGATCTGACATCCATATGTCAGAACTGGTCTAACCAGGGTCTTGTAACAGATAATTCTGACCTTTCGATCAATGTATTTGGAATGAAAGAGTTTTCGTAGGGCCATGACTACTTTTAGTGCCTTACTGAGCATGATTTTCACATGTTCAGTATAGTACAGATACTGATCGAGATAAACACCGAGGTATCGAACACAGGATTTACGTGGAACTCGTTCTGAACTACCCTCGCCAGCCATGATGTGAAAATCTTTCCAATTACGTTTCAGGTCTTGACTGAACCCCTGCAGCGTTGTCCGAAACAAGATTGTTTCACACTTCTGCGCATTGATTATCATTCGCCAATTTTCAGTGTACAGCTGTACATCATTGAACATTTTTTGGAGATTGCTCTGAACTATTGTAGCTTTTCGGTCTGCCGTATAGATGATCAGATCATCAGCAAACGCTACCAATGATCGCGTTGGCGAGACGTTAAAATCAAAGCCGTTCAATAGCTTGCGAATGAAGATTGAGAAGAGCAGAGGCGCAGTAACTGTTCCCTGCTGTAGACCATTCAAGACCTTGAATTCGCGCATTGTTGTCAGATTTCCATCAGTTACAACAAACGATTTCCCGTATAACATATTGCACATCATGGCGACAAGGTGTCTGGGGATCTTATCCTGAAGGAGTTTAAAAATTAGTCCATCTAACCATACCGTATCAAAGGCTTTCTCCATATCAATGAGACATGCTCCAACACATTGTCTATCATTTAGTTTCCAACAGATGTCTGAGGTTACTTTCGTTATTGCATGTGTGGTCGAATGCCTGGCACGAAAACCAAATTGGCAATTTGGCATCAACTCATTTTCCTCAATATGGGCGTTTAATGCTCTATTGAGTTTCACTTCAAACACCTTGCTGATGTTGGGCAGCAAGCTGTTTGAAGCTTTTGGGGCATGAAGATTCTTTTCCTTTCTTCAAGATCGGAAATACCTTAGCCTTTTTCCACTCATTTGGGAAATATGAATTGCTCAACATGTTGTTGAACAATATGCAATAGTTCCTAATAGCAACCTCAGGCAAATGTCGGAGAACTACATTTGGAATACCATCAGTACCACATAATTTCTTGTTGTTTATCTTGCGAAATATGAAACACAAGTCTTCATAGCTGACAAAATAATCAATAAGATTCAAGCTCGGTATGAGGTCAGATGTTAATGTTTCATTGAAATGAAGAATTGATTGGCCGTTCAGGCTTGATTTGAAGTCGGAAACTTTTGCTTCAACGACCTCTGAAAAAATTTGGTTTCCTCTCTCAGGGTTTGGTAGATGAACCAATTCAAAATGGGTTTCAATCAAGGCAAGTTTCTGCAATCCCTCACAAATAATCCTGTTTCCATTTCTATCCGGAGTCGTACTATCAATTTCGATACCAGCCCTATCGAGAAGATTTATCTCATCACTAGTGACTTCAAGATTCGATACCTTCACTCGAGACTTCTTGCGGAATATGCTATTCACTTTCGTGAACACGCCGTCTGGGTCCTGTGGGCTAATACCCCTCAATTTTTCCGCCCATTGATTGCTGGCCTCACTCCTGAAGTATGACCGGATTAAGTTCCGGACATTCTTCAGATGTAATTTCAACAAAGACAATGAGGGATGGTTGTAGTCCAAAAATCGTCGATAAATATTGTTGACGCGTGAGAGAAGGAGGCTTTTCAATCTTTTCAACCTTGCGATGGTTGGTGTTTCATATCCTTCCATATTGTTTCGATGTTTTATCTTGGGAACTACTTTCTCAATCGTTTCCAACGTCAGCTTGTCTAACTTCGACAAATAGACATCTATTTCATCGTTAGATAGATTCCTGTCATTAGGAACCATTGAGCAAGAGTTGCCACCATCAGAAGGGGGACATTGCTTCTGGTACTCTCGATTAAACTTCTTTTGAAACTTTCCCCAGTCTGTTTTTGTTGAAATTCAACCGATGATTTTCATGTTGAACTGGAATGAGGAAGAAATCATCCCTGTGATGATTAATTTCCATTACGATTGCGTTATTGTCGCTATCAAAAGGAAGTACCTGCAGTTTCCGTTGAGGACTATTAAAGTTGAATTCGAGTCTTGCGTCAGCAATGCAATGGTCCAAATATGAATTTGTCCTAGGGTATGTTGGGAACTCCGACCCATATAGATTGCACCTGTATTTAATTTGGTTCTCTGTTATCCATGATTTCAGGAATACACCTCTTGGATTATTGGTGGAGTTCAGCCATGATGTATGCTTGGCGTTCAGATCACCAGCAAGAATATAATAGTTATGCAGCCTGTTCAATTCGAGTATTTCAAACAAGGAATTGAGCTCCTCCTTGAGCTTGAGAACAGTTCCACCAGTTGCACAGGCAGAGATAACGAAGAGGTTATCCCCACCTGGCAGTGAGATTTTGATAACGGACACTTCACGAGATTCAAAGTTTTTGAATTCGACTTTTTCAATATTTTGGAAACGATAGGGCCTTCGAACCAATATCCCAGTGCCACCTCCCCCATCACCTATAACCCTATCGTTTCTTACGATTTCAAAATCCTTGAATGTCATGGAGTGCCATGAATTGAGGTGGGTTTCTGTTAGAAGCAGGATGTCAGGCTTTTGTCTGGCAATGAATTCAAGGAGATAATCACGCCGATGTATAGTAACAATAGAGTTGACGTTGATCGAGATGAGACGAATCCTATTCATGGGAGTGTGACTCGATGACAAATTATTTTGAGGCATTTGAAACCACTAGACGATGAAAAACAAGATTAATTTTCGAATCTTGTTTATCGATTCTTTCCGATAGAGAATTTAATTGCTGTAAAATTTTGAGAAGCAGCTCATTATTGCCACTTACATTATTTACACTATTTTCCGCATTTTCTGCTGGTCCTCTAGCGGCTTGTGCAAATGATACTCCGGGCTTGACGAAGTTCGGAGCTAAGACACTGCGGTGTATTTGTGTTTGCTTTGGGGCAGATTTCAATCTTGCATCCTGATATCCCTGATGGATTGGCACAAGGCTTTGGGTCACTTAAACGTGAAGGACATTCGCGAGGCATCCAAAAACAACGTTCTCCGAGGACTTGATTTGAGCGACGACGATACAACGGTGGACTGTGAGGTGTGCATCAAGGCGAAGATGACACGCCAGCCCTTCCCCAAGGTCTCCGAGAGGAAGTCAGCCCCAGGCGAGCTGATAAACTCGGATGTGTGCGGACCGATGCGCATGCAATCCAACGGTCACGCCAGGTATTTCGTCACCTTTATAGATGACGCTACTCGATGGGGCGAGGTGCGATTCTTGCGACGGAAAAACGAGGTGTTCTCCGAGTTCCAGGCGTTCAAGAAGATGGTCGAGACGCAGCACGACTGGAAGATTAAGTGCCTGCAATCCGATAATGGCACCGAATATTCGAAGAACCAGTTCGATGACTTCCTGAAGCGCTCTGGGATCAAACGTCGGCTAACCGTTCCGAACAATCCGGAACAAAACGATATAGCTGAACGGAGAAACCGCACTCTGGTCGAGATGGCTCGTTGTTTGTTGATCCAGTCCGGTCTTCCTCCTACCTTCTGGGCAGAAGCAGTGTGTACCGCGAACTTCACCAGAAACCGCTGTCCAACTTCAGCATTGGACGGCCGAACTCCGTTCGAGTTGTGGATGGGAGAGGTCCCGGATGTGAGCAGTTTTCAGGAGTTTGGAGCACCGGTTTAATGCCTGAACCGGACCAAGGATACCGGAAAGTTTGGACCTCGTGCCCGGAAAGGCGTTTATCTCGGCCCCGCTGCAGATTCGAAGGCAATCAGGGTCTGGATACCTGAGGAGCGACGTGTCGAGATCTCACGAGATGTCCTGTTCCTGAAAACAACAGCAGAAAACAAGGTCGACCAGTACGAGGAGTTCTTCCCAGAACAGGCGGATGTTCAGCCAAACACCGAGCAGGATGTAGAGGGTCCTGCCACATCGTCGGACGAGTACATCGACGTTGTACTAGGAGAGAATCGCTCAACGAGAAGAACAGTCCAGCAACCAGATCAGCAACAGCAGCAACCGGCCACGTTTGGCGAAAACGACGAACCTCTCCGAGTTTTTGAGGCAGTTGAAGTTGCAGCCCCAGGTCCAGTCGGACCAACTCCAACGACGAAGCGCGGACCAGGCAGACCGAGGAAGATTTACACGGGTCATCCTGGTAGACCAAGGGAACATCCTGTCACGGAGAGAAATGAGGTCGCGGGGAGGAACGATGTTGCAGAAAGTGTCGACGTGGCAGAGGCAAACGACGCTGTACAGAACGATGCTGTACAGGACGACGCGAGCGGAGATGAGGACTATACAACCGGAGAAGAAGATACTGCCCTCATCGCGGAAGTTCCACTGAAGTCAGCAGTCTCCGGGCCAGAGGAATACGAGTGGATGCTGGCGATGGCAGACGAATTTTCATCGATTTTGAAAAACAACACTTGGACCTTGGAGGATCGCCCGAAAAATCGCACAACTGTCGGCAGCCGCATCGTACTTAGAAACAAGTACGGAGCTGATGGAGCAGTCACCAAACGGAAGGCTAGGGTCGTGGCCAGGGGATTCACCCAATGCTCCGGGATGGAATACGGCGAGACCTACGCTCCTGTGGCCCGATTCAGCTCAATTCGCCTCGCCATGGCATTTGCAGCACAACACGGCATGCATGTACGACAGTTTGATGTCTCTACCGCTTTCCTGAACAGTGTCATCGACGAGGAGATCTGGATGGAGTTGCCACATTACGCATGTAATGTCCTGAAGTTCATCGTCGAGAACAACTACGGCTCCCGTGAAGTGGTCAACAAGGCTGCAAAGATGCTGTCCCAACTATCGTCCGGGAACAAGGTGTGCAAAATGCACAAGGCTCTATACGGCCTGAAACAGGCGGGACGATGCTGGTATCAGTGTCTGGACTCGGAGCTGATGAAGTTTGGGGCGAGACCGACGTCAAGAGACGCGAGCGTCTACGTAAAGGACGCAGACAACGATCCACTGCTGATCATTGTGTACGTCGACGACATTCTTGTCCTGTCACGTGATACCAAGAGGATCGACGGAGTCTACAAGTTTCTGAGCAAGTCCTTCCAGATCAACGATTTGGGCGACGTGTCATACTGCTTGGGAATTGAGTTTGCTCGGGACGAGTCGACGATCACCTTGAGTCAACGCGGGTATGTGCTGGACATACTCGATCGCTTCGGGATGTCGGACTGTCGGCCAGTTGCAACGCCACTTGTTCCTGGAGTTAAGCTGTCAAAGGGTGACATCTGGAGTGAGGAAGACGGGGAGAAATCACCGTATCGAGAACTCATCGGCGCCCTTCTCTACCTGTCCGTGTGCACACGCCCGGACATTGCACATGCTACGAGTGCTCTGAGCCAGTTCAACGATTCCTTCGGAACCAGCCACTGGCAAGCTGCAAAGCGAGTTTTGCGATACCTCAAAGGTACGCTCGACGTGGGCCTAAGCTACAGTGCGAAGGGAGGATGCCTGACCGGCTACGTGGACGCCGACTGGGCTGCTTGCATTGATGACCGGAGGTCATACACCGGCTACGCGTTCACGATGAGCGGCGGTCCTGTTTCCTGGGAGTCGAGGAAGCAGCGCACAGTTGCGCTGTCCTCGACGGAATCCGAGTACATGGCACTCACCGAGGCTTCCAAGGAGGCGATGCACCTGAAGAGACTGAGCGAAGAGATTGGCGCTCGTCCACCGAAGAAAATCGACATTCACATCGATAACCAGGGTGCGAAGAAGTTGGCAGAGAATCCTGTGAACCACACGAGAACCAAACACATAGATACACGACATCATTTTGTGAGAGAGGCTATTTCCGCAGGCGAGATCAATCTGGAGTACCTACCTACTGAGAAGATGCCAGCAGACGTGCTCACCAAAGGGCTAACCAGTCCCAAACATTGGAACTGTCTAAATTACATGGGCATCGAAAAACAAATTGTTTAGACGATTATCGCTTTGAGGGGGAGTGTTAAATCAGTACTTTTATCCTTTGTTTTATATTCAAATCGAACCGCCCTTTTGTAATTCCCTTTTAATCGCTTGTGGAGCCACCTATATTTTTGTTCTTTTCTTCTTTGTATTCTGTCGAGACAAGTTGTACTTTTGTGTTCTAATAAATCTTTATTACTGGACAATAAACCTGAACAGTTTTCTTGCACGACCTCCTGGTTTTCCTGACAGTTCCATTATTCGTACATATGGGAAGCGAAATTTAACCCTGAATCTCGTGCTGTCGAAGCCTGCTACTTGGTCATTCATCATAGCACCCGTCAGCTCCCCGATCATTGGAGCCAACCTACTAGAGCATCACGGACTACTCGTTGATATCAGAGGATGAAAACTAATCGAGCGACCAATTGCGACTGCAGCGTGAAAAATAAACCAAACACGAATCTGTGTCGCTATGTTAATAATGCAATTCAACGCTGGCAATATATTATCGCAATATTTATAGTAGTAGATAGCATGTGCCTGCCGATGTAAGCAATTAGTTGATAATCTCTGCATACTGCTTAGAAATCAAGCACTTAAATACTATGATTGGTTTTTTCTCATCTTTTAAAATCTTCCTCGATGTTTCATAAACTTTTTATACATCGCTTAAGACATACAAACAAATTCCCTACATCTATTTTCTTTAAAACCAGGTATTTGAGTTCCCACAATTGTCAATAAGAAACTTGGAAATAGGTGTATTTGTTGTTGTGGTTGTCGATTTTGATAAAATGCTTCTATAAATATTATTCATGAGATGGCTACAAATATTCCACAACAACTGTATTGGTAGTGGTTGAATTCCGCTGGAGCGATCTTAATAATGAAGCTGAGACGGTTCATTTTGAACGTACCTTTATGCGTTGAAATCGTTTGAATCTTGCTCCCTTCTTCACCGACCTGTAAATGCAAATATGCCTTGTGCAAGTCCAATTTGCAATAGTACTTAGAACCTCTGAGACTATGCAGAACCCCATCTTTTCTGAGGATGGTGTCATTTGAAGCAACGAGTCTGGAATTCACCCCACTTTTGTAATCCATGCATAGCCTAACCCAACTGTCAGGCTAAGCTATAACAACAAGTGGCCATCCTCAATCGCGTGTGGAGTCAGACTGATGACTATGAGGCTCTAGTGTGGCTAAGTCTCTCTCAACTCGCTCTCGCAATGCAAAGGGAACATTGTGTTTACGGATGATAACTGGTTTCACGCCTTTCTGAGTTGAAGCTTAACTTCTACGTTCGGGACACACCCAACCCTTTCTCCTAAAATATACGGAGAGCTGAGTTTTTGTGGCTATCTATTTCGTTGAGGCTGATTCCGACCTCAAGAATATACCTAACAGTGTCTGGTCCAACCTCGAACAAATCCTCGATGTTTTCAATGCGAGCGATACCATATTCGCTGTTGAGGTGACAATCTTCTCCTTCTTGAGAATGATAAGTTGAGAGCGTGTTTGTCTTTGATTATCGGAGCCGGGTGGTGATGTAAACTTTGGTGACATGACCATTTTTTCACAAGAGTTATACTTCATTGATTTGCCACCTGTTCTGCAGTTACGCGATTTATAATTTGCGCGGCCATATTTAAGACAAAGACCATCGATACCTCATGACCGATAATCTTCACGGCTTCTAGACCTGTGGGACTGAGAACGATAACGCAGACGAGAGCTGGACTGACGACGATTGCCTTGAGACTTGGAACGCTGGCGGCTACGACGATTTCCTTCTTGACGACGATCGATTTTATTTGCGTCTGCAACTTGATCCAGCGGCTTCTCCAGTGGCTTACTCAGTTGACTTGATTCGAACCGAGATGCTTCCAGTGCTGTGGTTTTCGTTAGAAACCCGCCAAAATCCTTAAGGTTTGTGTCTTGCAGGATCTGTTCGCGTATCCAACTGTCCTTCAGGCCTCTCATGAACTGAGCACGAAGTAATATATCCGCTATAGAGAACTTCTTTTTACAGGTGGCATCCACTTTGCGAGTTCATAGTCTCTAAGTAGGAGAGAGAGTGCAAGGAAAGATTCATTTGGGAAATCAAAACGTTTGGCAATTCGGCACCCTCAGAAGGAAACTCGGTCAGTACCATTATATGGTCGAATGGGACACCGGCCACACTCTCAAACGCCACATTAATCAGTTGGTCGCCACCTTGGTTCCGAAGGAACAAGTCTCCGTCGCTCCTTCAATTCCGCGAATGGGTGTGCCATCCTCAACAGAAACTACAGGGGTGCTAACAGACTGTCAGTCACCACCGGCGCCAACTTCGACTTATGAAAACCATCCAGGTACACAATTCGACACACATTATCCGCATGGTCAGCCTAGTCCGCCTACGACTCCATCATCCAGGTCTACCAGAAACCGAAGGAAGCCTGCATATCTCAGGGACTATGTCTTCAACATGTGTTCAGTTCCTTAAAATAAGTGAGGGAGACTATAGCGGAGCTTGCGAGCATATTCGATCTAAACTTTATCATTGTGTAGAGTACGAACGTATTCGATCTAGACTATAGTGAAGAACTGTCTCGTTCAATCGGTTGAGTATTGAGTGCCGAGTCGCGTGTGTTTTGACCATGTCTCTATGTAAATTTCATATCATTATTGTCAAAATAAAGAGTATTATGTGTAGCTTATATCAAATACAGCATATTATTCGGTACCCTGTCACAACACATGATAGAGTTTGGTTTGGTCATAAACGCCCAACCAAGCACTTGCGAATTGTCAGCTCTAAGTGCTATGTCCATATTCCCGCGCAGAAGAGATAAACGATGGATTCAAAACCGGCAGGCGGATATGTTTTTGGGTATGATGGCGGCGAACAATACACAATATATATATACCTGAGAAACCTGGTATTGTATTATCCAGAGACGTCATCCTTCACCAAAAAATTGTTGATTGTGAAGTGTGCGTATCCTTGCTTAGAGAAAATGATGACACAGTCAGCCAAAAGGAAGATGAAACTGATTATGAAAAATTAACGAAAGAAACGATTGAAAAATTAAATAAACTCGTTCTAACAAAATCATCTTCATCCTTCGAAGCAGAAGAAGGGGATGATATTGCTCCCAGCATCCGAAGGAGCTTGCGAAAACATTAAAAACATTAAAAATGACTACATCACAATCGCGGAAGTATTTATCGTAGATTATCCTAAGTCGTTCCAGAAGCGATGGAACGTGAAGATACGAACGAATAGAATAATGCCATGGCCATGCGGAAATGGACTCTATGTATTCGAACAATCCATGGGATCTGGTCCCGTAAAATTCCCAATTAACAATAAATGCGTCTTTCGTTTGAAACGCCACCCAGACGACTTCGTCGATAAATATTGAGCGAGAAAGGTGATACAAGGGTGTGCTCAAACACCCGGCATCGACTTTGCAGATACCTTCAGTCCAGTCACGCGTTTGGACACAATTTAGGCAATGTTGGCGATCGCAGCCACGGAAGGGATGCAGATGATGCACTTCGATGTCTCCATTGCTTTTCTGTATGGTGATGTGGATGAGGAAAAGCAAAGAAAATCCCTGCGTTTATATCAGTCGGCTGAACTCATGTAAGGTCATTGTCGCATTGTACGTGGATGACGGTCTTGTCATTTCACATCCGAACAGGAAATGAAAATTTTCGTCCAAGAACTTGGATTCAAGTCCGAAATCGGCGCCAAAGAATTCTACCTAGGCCTGGAAATATCCCAAAACAACGGTGGTTTTTCTGTAGGGCAGACCGCATTCATCGATAAAGTATTGAAAAGGTTCAATTTGGGTGAATGTTATCCGGTCAAAATACCCATCGACAAGCTAGGGAGTCCAGCTTTAGGGAAAGCTCCTGTCAATTTTCCCTATCGATCCGCTCTTATACCTAGCCAGAGGCACTCGTTTCGACATAGGTTTCGCCGTCAGTGTTTATTCCTGTTCATTGGAAACACCTACAATCGAGGTCGTGGTACGAGTCACAAAGGTTCTCTGATATCTCGCAGGTACCAGGGATCTGAGGCTGGTACATCGTTGTAAATCTGACACTCATATAGTTGGTTGTTGCAGTGACGCCGACTTCGCCGGTTGCCATTCCACCTTCCGATCTACAAGTAGTGTGGTAAGAAAGTTCGCGGGTGCAACTATAAGCTGGTTCAGCTAGCGTCAAAGACTAGTAGCCGATTCTACTAACGAATTCGAATTATTAGCTGCGAATGCTACATCCAAAGAAGCAATTGGATTTCGAGACATCTGAATGAACTAATTGGCTTAACATCGGTGCCAGTGCTTCTTGAGGGCGAGGCTTCAATACATCTCTCGGGAAATCCCAAATTTCATTCAAGATCAAAGCATATTCTAAGAAAAACTTTTCAAAAAATGTTAGAAGTATCACATGTCGAGTCGGAATCTCAATTAGAAGATTTGTTTACTAAATCTATTTTCAAACTAGACTTTTTTTGCGTCAAAAGTTAGGCATTACGTCTGTTTAGTTTTGATTATATTTTTGTTTTATATCTATGGACTTCACCGAACTATCATTTAACTTACGTAGATCGTATTTTTTTATCAGTGGTTTGGATTCTTTCTGATATTTGAAGATGCAACACCAGAATTTAACTTTGGATAAGTAATGGTTCGATCCACAGTGAGCGCCATGGAATGAGCGTGTGTCGAGAATGCTGGTGGCAGCTCGATATTCTATTAGAACGTGGTCTATTTTGTTATGCGTACATCGGAAGATGTCCTCGTTCTTTTATGAATGTCACGGTGCGGGAAGCAGGTGAAGCTTATGATGAGGTTCCTTCCTGACGCGATCTACTAGTCGCTGTCCATCGGGCTGGTCACTGCGTGTAGGCTGTGCTCTCCTGTTCTTCTTCTGTGAGCCAGCTCCGGGCCGATTTGGACGTTAAAGTCCCTAGAACAATTTTGATGACGTATGAGAGCAGTTTGTCTATAGTATGTTCTGCTGTAAAAATCATCCTTGTCCGCTTCCAACCAGATGTGGAACAATCTTGTCTTGATACGCATAGCACAGATTCGTTCATTGACTGCCTTGCACTCGGTGACAATCTGTTGAATTTCCGATCCAATCCGAGGCCTATTTACTGATTCCATGACAAGAGAATAGTGGTGGAGCTTTTTCAGTGCTTCGACTCAGTCGGGTTTGGTTCGCGGGTATTTTATTTCCGACTTACCCGCCAACTAGCAGGTTAGGGCGTTCCTCTATCCGCCACCTGAGGGAGCGTCCAATGGGGGCACGTTATCTTATAGCGGTACCTTTTCCTATACACATATACCGTAGCATGAGCAATGCTCAGTTAAGAAAAGTAAAAGAAACTTCAACACAACCTTAAATATTAACTTACATTTTATTTATAAATCACTTATTTACCTACAACAATTCTTAGAACACTGTCATTTTATCGCTGAAACGTCGCGACTGTTGTTCACGTGCTACGTGATGTTCAGATTTCTTCAATGTATTTAATTCGTGGCTTTTAAAGGACAATTGGCTTTTCATCTTATTATGAACATCTGAACCACTTGCATGTCGCCGCATGGACTCCTGCAATTTTTGAATTTCTCGTTCTTTTCGCCGTATATCTTCGGCAATCTTTAAACTTTCTACATTTAATTTCTTTGTCGTATGATTTTTATATACATTCCGTTGCGACGTAGACTCAGGTTTAGCTTCAGAAGTGGCAGAAAAGATATTATCATTAAGAAATGCAAAAATATCCGTTTTATTTTTTTCACGTTCGTAATTTTTCGCATTGATGGCTTCTTGCTTTTTCTTTTGGCTCTCTAGTTTACGTTCAACTGAGAAAAGATCTTTGTCACCATTTGCTGCTTCTCGCAGTTCCATACAATGATCGAGCGATCTACCGGGTGGTAAAATTTGAGCACTTATGGGGACGACAATACCTTCACCTTTGGAACCCAATCCGTTGCCTACGATGTATCCCATTTTTTGCATGAGTTTTGATCCGATTCCCTGGGAAATTTAGAGAGTTATATAAAATTAAGTTAAAACTTAAAAAAAAAATTTACTAGCTCACTTTTGTATGTTTTTCCCATTCACCCAAGGCTTGATCAAGAGCTGGAGTAAGCAGAGCTTTCTCGATCAGGTACGCATTTCGCAATTCGGCAATGTCTTTTGTGTCAGCTTCTTCTTCTGAGTCAGACGATCCGCTGCTTTCATCATCGTCGTCATCATCTGAAAAACGTTACTTTGATAAGAAATTCTAAAATCAGTTTACCTACACAAACCACTCAAAATTGGAAGCAGATCTTCAAAATTAAAATCATCGTCCTTTTTCTTGTTTTCAAGACGAACACGACAACTCTTTTCTACGAAATTCACACACAACACTCGTCCTTTGTGCCATATTTTATCATTCATTTTGGCAAGCACTATGCAATTTCTCTTCAACTTATCAAATGCAGGCTCCTGATACTCTTTTAATTCTCCAAAAGGCACAAGCTCGCCATGAGAAAATCGGCATTTATCCACATCAAATCGACAATTTCCATCCAAAAAATAGCCACAAGGTACCATTTCTCTGTGCGTTGGATTTGTAAATAATATTCGCAAGCGAAAATCCTTAATATCCTTGAGATCGTAATCGCGTGTATCATCTACGCCGCATATGATAGCATTATGATAGGCTAGACCGCCCCAGGAATGTTGATGAGGCGCCGAGCATTTATTGCCCACCATTGCTTGTAGCTCATCCTTGAATTGAATGAGAAAGAGTAAACTAAGTTTTTAAACAGATTATCTTAGACTAGAGAACTTTTATGGTTTGAAGTTTTAACGAGTAATTTTCGTCGTCGTTATCACTATGCAAGGAAGGAGCTGAATTTGTTGTTGATTCCATTGAACGTATTTCCGACATAAATGCTGCCATTTCGTCGTCCAAGGAACCGCAGTTGGTGTTGGTGTAGGTGTTAGTGACATTGCTGTTGGAATCTGTAATGAAGAAATAAAGAAATTATTAATTAGAATACGTAGATGTTTAAGTGCAATTATAAATGAAGTACTTAAAACGTACGCCTGTAGAAGAGAGTTTCACAAAATCAAGTCTAATGGATGGACCATATAACGTTCACAGATCACAAATAATGGCTGGGTAAACAAGCAGCTGGCGGAATTAAAAAAACTTGAATTTGATTTTCATTTTACTATCTTTTTTGCTTGTTTACGTTCGGCTTAATGAGTATAAGGGCAACAAATACCTCAGAAGGCAAAAAATGACGTGATATTGGGATGATACACTTTTTCAAAGGACTTAAGACATTACAGATGTATACGGATTTTAAAGAAAATTTCAGAAATGGTGTATTAGATTGATATGTTTTCACGACTACTCAAACTATGAGGCAAACATACTGTAAACAAAATCGCAGCTAATTTTAATGTTTCTAGCTAGATTTAAGGAATCATGCTTAAGCCAAGTTATGTTATTAATATTTAGAGGACTTTGATTTTTTTGATTGGATTACAAAACCCTTATGGCAGGAGTACGCTCCTGCTTCTTCAACTTGTTTTCAAATGCGATCAATCTGCTACTGTTAAAAGGGAAAATTTCCTTCAAAAGAATTAAAGCGACGAAATGTCAACCGGACCTGTTACAAATACAATCAATGCGTACCAGTATAGTAATAAACACATGGAGAAATTTTTCTTTTATACAAAAAAGTTGTATGTGACCGTTTATTTGTTTTCTGATTGGTCAGTTCATTATGCTGTCACATGATGTGCTCACAAAATGTTCATGATTTGAATATAGTTTCACACCAACTTAAAATTGTGTTACATTTTTTTCACAGTGTACCCCTGGCCAGTTCCAGAGATTCCCTGCGTTCCACCCTACTCCACACAACAAAGACCTCCTCTCACTTTTCGAAATAAAAGTCTTTGTCTCTACGGATTTCACAATGTATTTGTAAAAGAGCTTGGGAAATTCAATTTATTTGTGTACAAAACTGGCAGCCGAGTCCTGCTCTCTGCGCCTCCCGCGAGCCTTCTCTTAGACCTTCCTCCGGAACTATCGTTGGATTTCACGGGCCACGTCCTTGAGCTGCTTACGCTCGTCCGCGGTAACCGCCAAGCGTGCGAGCCGGCGAAGGGTCCATAACTTCTGCCTCGCGAGAGCTCGCTTATCTCCCCTGTTGCGTGTAGGAGGAACCACACTTGTCGTGACTG
Organism: Odontomyia ornata; assembly: GCA_963969285.1. NCBI lineage: Eukaryota > Metazoa > Arthropoda > Insecta > Diptera > Stratiomyidae > Odontomyia > Odontomyia ornata. Next base: position 252,233,331 of record OZ017742.1, read on the forward strand.
ACTCGTTCAGGGGCTTCTTACGCCTCGTCTTGTACTTGTCTAGCGTGATTGGTCGGGACCGTACACAGGGGTTACTAGCCAGTACCTGTCCCAGGCTCGGAACAGCAAGAAGGGAAGGTGGCAGTCGGGGGCGAGAAACCCGCTGATGGTCGCGATACCGAAAACTTTACGGGAGAAGGATCCCTGTGGGCCGGGAGAGGAGTACACTTGTCAGCCTGTAAATATACAAACGCTTGAATTAGTCTGTTTGTCACCTGTCTAGGAACCCTGCCCAGTCAGGGGTTTCTCACCATCACGAGCATTGCCGATAGGGAATTTGGAATACGATGCGGCAACTCAGTGGGGCGGGGATACAACTGCAGTCCCTGGTGACGGTAACTGGCACAGGCTGGATATCCAGGACGGTCTGTTATCTTTTCGTAGAATTGGACCGTGTCCGCGTTGTACGCCTAGCGACACTGAATACAAAGATAAAAACTACTGACCTGGCCCCTGTCCTCGGCTTACGCCTAGTGACACTGTATTCGCATAGAGGGAACGACTGAAAAGTACCACTCCCACCACGACCAATAGTTTATATTGGTAAACTCAGCCGACGTTGCGTAAACCTCAATCTATAATACCATACGGTTCAATAGCCCTGCTGATCAAAAACCCAATTTCATAGTGTAACTTTCCGTTGAATCCGCATTTAACTCAATCCATAATTTCATACTCAATTTCATAATGCATTACCTCTGTTATTTGCTGAATGCAAAATTAACGTCGAATCTGCATCTTTATTACTTTCATTATTCCAACTCGTAACTTGCTCACAAAGTACGTATCAGCATTTTCACTAATTACTCCGACCGGCAATCCCCACATGTGTTGTTATGAAACTTTCCATAGCTGATTTACAATATTCTGTTCGTGTTACTTTATTTTTTGACAAGGTCACCACTTGTCTTGTGCCGGCGACATGAGTTTTCACACAAACGTGTTGTTTTATTTTTTTATATTTTTTATTTATCCATACGGTGTTGTTTTGTTTTTTATTAGTCCATGCGGTACTTGTACTAATTTGCTTTGTTTTTTTTTAGGGTTTTGTAAAATAATTTTACAAAACCCTACAAAAATCGCGTCCTGTCCGTCCGTCCGTATGTCACAGCACTTTTTCTCGCAAACTACCAAAGCTAGAAACATCAAGTTTTGTATGCAGGTGTAAAGTGGTGCTCTCTTCAAAGTTCAACTACAAAAAATTTTTATAAGGTATTCAAGGGGGGTCTCCCCATATAGGGGAGTGGCCACCGAAAAAAAATCATCAAAGGTAGCCAATATGGGTATTAAATGAAAGGTCTTGATAAGAACTTTTCAAAACAGGTCTTAATTTGACACTTTTTGCTTCAAGGGGCGCACAGGGAGGGCAAATACACGAACAAGGGGGAAGCAAATTCATTTATTACTAATGGGATCAAATTGTATGCAAATAGTTATTTGTAAATAAATACACAATATATATTTACGACTCTTTCCTGTCGTGTAGATTCTACTTTGTAGCCCGTTATAAAGAGCACCTTCGTACATAAACCAAAATTGTCATTCATTCAAATAGGTAATAGCTGATTTAAAAATTTTTCTCATAGTCATCTTAATAATATAAAATTTTGTGTTGACCAAAAACTGAGTGTAATTAGGATTCGAGTACATTTGTAAGATGTTAGAAAAGGCAGGCAGCAGCCTATTATTGCCATATTGTTTAGTTTCATCCTACGTTATTTTAAATAAATATAGTTTCTAATAAAACTCATGGAATAAAAGTGGAAACCTAAATTATAAACTCGGTCTTTCCTTTCGTTAAACCTGACCGGGTATTGGGACCCGCCACGTTGGCTGGCGCCTCCGCAATAATGAGCTAGCCACCGGGCGAGCTCTCCCCTTTTTATGCGTTTCAGGTGCTCTTGCCCGGATAGAGTGGCCTTCCGCTAGTAAAGTGTTATGTGATTCCATCGCATAATACTATAACATGAATTGGCCACGGTTATATTTCTCAATTGAGGAAAAAATTCATACAAATTATGTTTGAATTTTTTCACTTAAATGGTAAATATATGGCCACGTCTACATTTGGATCTTGATCTGATTGGGAGGGTGCGTGGGGCACCGCTTCCACCTGGATGCCCCACTCTTATTTGTGGGCCATAAGTATCGTCGGTAACGGCGAAGTCCCTTTAAGTTCGTCTGTTTTCTGCAGGCTCGGTTTGTCCTCGGAATCAACAATTCTTTTGACCCGTAGAAGGTTACCTCCTTCTCGACTTCGGTCGATATTTATTTGAACCCTCGAAATTCGTGGATGCGAAAATTTTTTGTAGTGGGTCTTGTGCTGGGGAAAAAAACCCGCCCCATTACACCGCAATGCTAGCCAGCGCATGCACGCGTCCTCATACAAGGCCAATCTCGGCGGATCCTACCATCCTCTTTCGCCGAGGCAGCAGACCATCGCTGCAGTCCTTCACGGACATTTTATCCATACCCATTTCACTACATATTATCAATTTGTACTCAATCGCCGCATTCAACAAAGCATTAGACATAACGCAATTACGATTTTGTTAAGAGCACCCATCGCAATACAAAACAATTTTTATGGGATCTCAGTTCTGGCATTTGATATTACTTTCTTTTCAATTGAATTTACCCAGATACTAGCAAACTCTTCAGCATTTAGTTCTCCTTCTACCTCGTTCCATAAGTAGTAATAACCCTTTTTATCAATAAAGTTATAAAAAGTAAAAGTATGAACTTGTAGCTTAATCCTGTAGGATAAACTACTGATTTGGGACTTTGGAACCGTCAAGACCGCCTAAAGATCAACTGTAAATATAAGTTTCTCTTTCTCCTTTTCTTTGAGATTTTCATTTCTTGCTTCATCCTTTTTCAGTTGATGTAGTGTGTACTCTTTCTCTGACAATTGGCCAACACCATATCGTGCGCATTTCTCAAACTGATCTTTTTTGGGAGAAAAAAGCTTAGATTTTTGGTATCAAACGTATTATAAAAAGTTGTCGCAGATAATGATTCTACAGTACGCTGAGCACACCAATCCTTAACATAAAAGTCGTAAAGTTTTTGTTTTGAAGGCCATTCGGGCAAAAGATATTCTTTTCTGTGTTGCAGCGCGACAATAATGAGATTCAATGCTCGGTAAAGACTCAAAAAACAAATTAAGTTTTAATCGTTCATTGTCAAGAGCAAAACTTTCAGGAGTGTTCTGTGCAGGACCTTCTGAATTCTCCGTTAGTCCAGTTATCCAATTCAAGACAGAATGACGACCTAAGGAAAGGGTATTCAAGAATAAAGTTTTACATACTTTCATTGTCTCGTTTCTGACTTTCAGGTAATATTGAACTACTAGAAAGAAATTGAATAGAGTGCCATAATCTCAATTATAAAATCACACCTTTGATTATAGACGACAAATCCGCCCGTTTTATAAACACAAACTTGGGTCACTTCTCTTATGAAAAAAAAATTGGATATCCAAAAGTAAAGTTGTTCCTGTACTAAAGCCTCTGCTACAACTTACCATCTGTATCTTGTTCGATAGTTTGCCGGGTAAGGTCTATCAGTTCCTCCAAATCAGCCTTCAAACTAGTTAACGATTCAATTTCTTTAGGATCACATGAAGATTTGAGCGCGTCCTCAACTTGTTTTAACTAAATTAGAAAAAAAGGAACTAAACAATCCCCACTTCAATCGAATATAATTAGCTTCTCACTAAATACCTGAACTTTATACTGTTCTATCGCGTCCCCCATATTCCTCTTATTCTATTTCAATTACTTTCTATCACAAAATGTCAAAATTAATCAGAAATACTCAAAATTATACGTCCAAGACGTAAGCCCATCTAATCACAAAACATTCGTCAATTGACAAACAACTGACATATTCGAGCAAAGTATATTTTAGGTTGTCATGAAAACTGTTGATACTACGCGAACTACATTACCTTCTACATTTCGATAGAGAATCACGAATTTCGAAATATTCTATCTCATACACAAACCACGATGAAAAGTCAAATTCGGCATAATGTCAAATACCATATAACCTCACAAATTGAAACATTTCATGACACAGCCGGAATTGAATTCACAACAAATATAGAAATTCTGTGAAACAAAATGAGTTCAATTGGTACAGGGGTGAGTAGAAATTAATATTAAACAGTATAACAATAAAATAAAACTGAATTCCGCAATTTCAGTATGATTTATCTGCATCACAATTCTCGCCTGATGGCAAAGTTTTCCAAGTGAATTATGCCGCGAAGGCTGTCGAGAAAAGCGGCACAGTGGTGGGACTTCGTGGGAAGGACGGTGTTGTATTGGCTGTGGAAAAAATAATTACAAGTCAGCTCTATGAAGAAAATGCAGCAACTAGAATATATTCCGTTGATAAGAATATAGGGTTGGCTTTGTCTGGGCTGTTAGCAGATGGTATTAAATTGTTGAGCGTAGCTCGTGAGGAGGCGACAAATTATCGAATGCAATTCGATCGAACAATTCCATTGAAAATACTTAACGAGAGGCTTTCAGCTTATATTCACGCGTATACTCTGTACAGTGCTGTTCGACCTTTCGGTGCTGCTGTGATCTTGTCATCGTGGGATGATACAAATGGAGCTCAAATGTATAAGATTGAACCTTCCGGATCATCTTTTGTAAGTATTGATACATCATACTACTTAATACTCCTATTGAAGAACAAAATTTGAACGTAGGGGAATTTGGGTGGCATATAATTTTATTAATAGGGTTACACTAGCGGCAGTTCACTTGAATTGTAAGTTATTCTCTAAGGGCAGTTTCTAATAGCATTCTCTCCCACAACCTTTTTGTTGTCATAGTAACTACAAAGACCCCATTATAAAAGAGCTAAAATAATGAACTTGGTATACTAAAGGGTGGTCCAACCGAAACGCAAGATGTTAATTGTAACTAAAACAAAAAGTTTTCAGGGAATTATGTTAATATTTTGTATTATAATTGAAGGATCTATGACAATTATGTGTGAAACAAAATATCGCCACGGCTACGGCGGCATACTTCTATCCGATGGTCTATATTTTCAATGACTCTGAGACATAACTGAGGTTCAATGTCGTCAATGTGCTGAATTATCTCATCCGCTAGCTCTTAAATTGTTCTTGGCTTGTTGACGTACACTTTTGCTTTTAAATATCCTCAGAGAAATAAGTCCATCGGTGTCAAATCATATGATCGTGGCAGCCAAATAACATCGCCACGAAGTGAGATAACACGGCCATTGAATTTCTCCCGCAAAAGAGCAATTGTTTCGTTGGCTGTGTGGCAAGTGGCACCATCCTGTTGGAACCACATATCGTCCAGGTCCATAACCTCAATTTCTGGCCACAAGAAGTCCGTTATCATCTCGCAATAGCGAACACCATTCACGGTAATTGCTTGGCCGTCCTCATTTTCGAAGAAGTACGGCCCATAAACCTCATCAAACAGTCACTCTTTGTGGATGCAACGGCTTTTCAACAATCACTCATGGATTATCATTTGCCCAAATGCGGCAATTCTGCTTGTTAACGAATCCACTGAGGTGAAAGTGTGCCTCGTCGCTGAAGATGATTTTCTTTGTAAAGTCACCATTCCCTTCTGACTGTTCAACCAACCATTCGGCGTATTGCCGATGCTTGAAATGGTCAGTAGGCTTCAGCCCTTGAGTCAATTAAACCTTGTAAGCGTGTAAATTCAAATCTTTATTCAAAATTCGCATCAGTGATGTTCGTGAGATGTTCAATTGTTGGGCACGACGACGAGTCGAGGTTGACGGCTCTTCTGCCACACTCTCACGAACAACAGCAATAATTTTCGCAGAACGAACTGGGCGAGCATGCACAGGTGATTTCACATTTCCTACAGATCCGATTTGATGAAATTTGCTCAGAATTTTCCCGATTGTGGACACATTTGGTCGATTATGCTGACCAAAAAATCACAAAGTGCACAAAATGTATTTTAATTTGAACGCCCATTTTCGTAAAAGGCTTCAACAACCTCAACGCGCTGCTCAATTGTAGACCTCTCCTTGGTTGAATTTGTCAAACAAAGAAATTTCAAATTAATTTGGGCGAAAAACTTGATATAAAATGAAAGAAAGTAACTTCCCTTTAATTCTACTATTTTTATTTTCAATTCAGTATACAATTGTTTCGTTCTCTACTTGAGAAGTTCCTCAGTACTACTATTCCCTAAACTACAAGGGTCCTAATATTTATACTCTTTAAACTATTAACATCAATGTCTAATTACACCTAACATGTCTCTTATCACTCAAAGTTCTTTTACTTAATGTCTAATTACCTGATCCTTTTACCATTCAAAAATTTTTGTTTTTCCTTAATGACTGCTTAATTACATTCATTATTTAGTAAGCTTGAATAGCCAGGTGTATCCGTTACCTGGCTCGCCGTTCCAAATGTCCTGCGTCTTTCGATTGAATATCTCCAAACTTTCTGCTACATCAAGCTTCCACCCGTTTGTAATCGTTTTCAGCATGATCACGTTGTCCGCAGTGATGTCATGTTTTTCAAGGACTATATGCTCCGCCACTTTTGATTTGAAGTTTTTTTCATCCTGCTTTTTGTTTTTAATAACTGCTTTCCTTAAGTGTTCGTTCCATCTGACACCTAGTGATCTCCTTGTTTGTCCAATATAACATCCATTACATTTCGTACACGATACCTTGTAGACTCCGCTCCGCTCCATTTTAAGTATGGGGTTCTTGGTTTTTCCTAGCAAGTTCTGTAGTTTTGTGGCCCGGCTCGTATAAACTAGGTCGATGTCTACGTTTTTCATAGCCCTCTTCATTTTTTCCGCCCTTCAGTCAAAAGTTACAACCAACCTCTTCCGTTGCTCGACTTCCGCAGTTAGCGTTGTGAACTTTTTGTTGAAGATCTCCTGCGTTCGTTTGGCTATCAATTTGGTGACTTCATCCGTTGGGTATCCATTCCACTCGGCTAACTTATAAATGTGGGACGTTTCTTTTTTCAGGCCTTCCTTATTCAATGGTAGCGTGGGCTTTCGATTCACAAGCCAGCTAAATGTCGCCCATTTTTGCTGTTGGCAATGGTTCGAAGTGAAAAGAATTCTCCGCATGGTGTCCGTTGGTTTGCGGTATATTTCGAATTCCAATCCATTAGCTCCTCTACATACCATCACGTCCAGGAAAGGTAGCCGCCCCTCCGACTCTAGCTCGTGGGTGCAACTGATGCTGTTGTGTATCGAGTTGATCGCCGTGAGAGTTTGCTGGACCTGATCCCCTTTGATGATCGTGAAGAAAATTGCGAAGTGGTTAGTCAAGGAATTCAATAACATGGACAAAAAATTTGTTACCAGCTCAGCAGCGAATTCGGCAGAATTTACTTCAAAGGTTTTGTCCTGGGGACCTTTGGAAGATGGCGATACGATGGTGTCATTTGACGTCAAGGCACTTTTTCCTAGTATTCCGGTCAAAGAAGCACTTGCGTTATTTGAGGAGTGGATTCTGATACAAGGACCAGGATAACAATGGCAAGCATGAGCCAAAATGTATTTGAAACTGGCTAGACTCTGCATGGGCGAAAGCTATTTCACCTTCAGGGGAGAATTTTTTAAACAAACACGTGGTGCTCCAATGGGTTACCCTCTTTCCCCGTTTCTAAGCGAAGTTTTTATGGCATTTTTGGAGGAGAAGCTAGCACAAGAAGGTGAACTGCCACATCGATGGGTGCGTTATGTAGACTATATCTTCACGATCATAGTGTAAATATTAGGACCCTTGTAGGTTAGGGAATAGTAGTACTAAGGATGTTCTGAAGTAGAGAACGAAACAATTGTATACTGAATTTAAGATAAAACTAGTAGAATCAAAGGGAAGTTACTTTCTTTCATTTTATATTCGAAAGTTCTACTAAAGGCGGAGTATCTTTAACTACGAAAAACTTGACGTTAAGGTGTGTCTAACAATTAAGATCGTGCATTATGGTTAGACCCCCCTTTAGTAACAGCAGATCTTGGCCACTTCAGGAAAACAGTTTAGAAAATTAGGGCTTCAATGGATGCTTATTAATTTCAACTTGCAATCGTCTGGTTGTCCGAAGCCACGATGAAATAAGGCTTATGATAGTTCGAGTGGTTCTTCGGACGGACTATAAGCCTGTTCAGTTATGATACGTGCTGGCTTAAAAATCAAAACGTATCACAGCTGGTAGGACGGACACACGGGCAAAGCGTGATAATGATCATATCACCTTGTGGAGTGCCGATACATTAGATCATGATAATGAGATACTCTATCTCTAAGCGAAGGCCCGAAAGGGGCTGCAGGGCTACGAAGAAGAAGAAGCCGTAGAGCATGTCGGCTGGCGTAGACTCAATATCTTCCTTCAGCGTTGATCGCAGTCCCAATAGCACAATTGGTAGTGATTACGTCCATTGCGGCCGATTGCGGTGTCGAAAGTGCGGTGCCATTGGAAGCCAAATGATAAGGCTTCGTTCGCAAGTGCGTTATTCCTAGCAGTCTGGTTAGCTCCGTGAATACCTGGCTCTCAAACTGTCTGCCCAGGTCGGTTGTGATGCGCCCAGGGACTCCAAATCTACTGATCCATATGTTAATTAGCGCCTCCGCCACTGCCGTGATAGTTTCGATTGGGATCGCTTCAGACCAACGAGAGAATCTGTCCACGATAGTGAAGCAGCACTGGAATAATCCTTCGCTTGGTGGAAGTGGTCCGATGAATCTCGCATCAGGTAGGCTATATTTTTGCAGTGGTGACTTCTTGTGCCGAGTGATTTTGTTGCGCTGACACGGCAGGCAGGCTCGGACCAACTTGTTGATGTCGGAGCTCATTGAGGGCCAGAAGTCGCGTTCGGTGATCATCTTCCTGGTTGCTCGAGTTGCCGGGTGAGAAAGATCATTAACTTTCTGCATGACTATTGCGCGTATCCTTTCGGCGGCGATGACATAGGGTAGAGTAAGGGAGGAGTCGCCCACTCTCTGTTGTTTCTATTCGACGGGCTCGTTGCTGCTACCTAGTAGAACTTGAAGTTCAGGGTCGTCCTTCTGAGATAGCGCGATAGTGGTAAAATCAATGGATTCAATTATATTTACCCCTGAAAGAAGGTCAGCGACGACATTCTCTCGGCCCGGTATGTGTTTGATGTCCGTGGTAAACTGTGATACGAAGTCCAGCTCGCGTTGCTGTCTTAGCGATGCTCGTTCGGAGCGCTGCTGGAGTGCGAACTGCAGTGTTTTGTGGTCGGTAAAACGGTAAACACTCTGTCTTCGTCCATGTGTCTGAAGTGTTGGATTGCCTCGTACATAGCTAACAGTTCCCGATCGTACGTGCTGTACTATCGTTGGGCGTCTGTTAGCTTCCTGGAGAAGAATCCGAGCGGCGATGTAGTTCCGTTCCTTTCTTGCTGTAATACGGCTCCGATGTTATCTGAGGCGTCGACACAGAATGACCATAGAGCCTTCGAATCAGGATGAGGCAAAGTCGGGGCCCTCCCCAAGTCCAATTTAGACTGGTTGAATGCGGCCACTGCTTTGTTTGTCCAATTGAGTGCTGTTTGGTCGCATTTGTGGTTTTCCATGATCAGCTGCAGCAACACGTTGGTTTTGTGGTGCGTGTGGGAGAAAGCGGCGATAGAAGTTCACCATCCCGAGAAAAGATTTCAATTGATGAACGGTTTTTGGTCTTGGCGTTGCAGAAATTCCCTCCCTTTTTCAGGTGAGGGTTTCAATCCGTGCTTGTTCATAGCGCGTTCCAAGAACTTGGGGTGTACTTGGGGTGTCGATAATCAGACCAAATTTCTCAAGTCAGTCCAACACTTGCTTCACGTGCTCAAGATGCGTCTGCTGGTCAGACGAAAAAATCGGGATATCGTCGAGGTAAACAAATGTCCAAGCCTCGCAGCACTTCGTGTATGAAGCGTTGAAACGTCTGATCTGCGTTGCAAAGTCCAAATATCATGTACATGTATTCGTACAATCCGAACGGTGTGATGATGTTCCACGGGAATTTGGTGGTACGCCTTCTGTAAGTCGATCACAGAAAAAATCGTCATTCTGTGGAGGGCTGCGGTACAAGCCTGGAGGAACCCAATTGGAGAGCGGTCTGGGATTGTGCGGGCGTTAAGCGCACGGTAGTGCCCGCATCGTCGCCAATCTCCATTTGGTTTCTTCACCATGTGCAAGGGGCTGCTCCAGGCGCTTTTTGATGGATGGCAAATTCCATGTCTGATCAGGTCGTCGAATTATAGCTGCCAGCTTGTCAGGCGAGAGTCTTCGTGCCTTGGCGTTAACTGGCGGTCCCTTGGTTTGGGTGTGATAGGTGGTTATGCACTTTATGTTTGGTTTTTGGTCATCGTCTGTAAGGTTGATGTAGTCCAGTAACAGCGATCGCAACTCGCCACTGACATTTGATAGAAGTTGATCCGCTTGTGGCGGCTGCTTGTTAATATGGGCGACAATCGATTTGAGGCGTGTGCTCTCGATGAGCCGCCTCTCTTTCATGTCAATAAGGAGGCCATAGTGTCTGATGAAATCGGTTCCAATGATCGGAGAACTAACATCAGCTATCGTGAAGGTCCACTTGAATGCGTTGCGAATCCCAAGTTCAATTTCACTTCTTGTTTACCAAATGTGCGAATTTGGGAACCATTCGCAGCAACTAAACTCGAGACAGCGTGGGCGGAGCGTCGATCTCGGATGGTTGGCGGAATAACCGAAACATCCGCACCTGTGTCGATCAGGAAAGCACTTCTGCTGATATTGTCGCGAATCCTTAATAGTTGGATCGTGCGATGGGCGGCCGCTACGCGTGGACGATGAGTGGTAAGTTTTTTTTTCTTTGAGCAAGGTTCGCGACAGTTTTCTTGCTTCTTGCCCATAATGTTGATGGTACCAACAGAGCTGTTCGTATCGTCATTCGGTGGCTGAGGTCACGTACTGCGGAAGAAAAGTTGCTCAGCTCACTAGTGATTCGCAGCATTTAGTGGAATGCTGTGCCGCGGCTCATCGCCCTTCACAATTGTTGCCACTGACTGTCTGGTGACTTCGTGCACGTGATCAGCGATCCTTGCGAGATCCGAAAGTGGGGCGTCGTTCGCTGATACGATGCTCCTCAGCGTGACATCGAGGCGATTGAACCGCATCTGCTGTAACAAGGGGTCGGATACGTTTCCGTTGGCGAGGGTGCGCATCTGGTTGAGGAGCTGTGATTAGCACTGGTCTCCTAGCTCGATTTCTGAAAGTAGCTTTTGTATGCGCTGCTGAGCCGAGTCAGCGTAGACGGCCGACGGGGCGTTTTTTAGTGCGCTGTATTTATTCTCCACTGGTCGGTTCGTCATAATGTTGCGCACCTGTCGGTGACGTGACTCGTGGCGAAATTTGCGTCCACTTGGGTAAACTAAAGCTCCACGTCCTTCTGACACAAGGGTGAAACTCTAAATGCGACGCGTGCCATCCCGTTCGTATCGTCGGCCTCCTCCTTTGCCGCAGGTCCGGCCTGTGGAGTGAGCATCGGCTTTGATAGCGCTGGTGTCACAATTTCAGGCGTTGGTTGGTGCTGCGCGACGTTTACCTCCTCTAACGTGACTTGGGGGCTAGAGAGACGGAATTGCTAGTCAGCACCATAACCAGAAGCAATTCGATCTTCGAGCTTTGAATCTACAGCTCGGAGTTGGCTACCAGCGTATTGGTCACGTCTCCTTTGATGGCTGGTGGTTGGGTATTGCCCGTTCGTGGATCGGCTGCGGTGATGTTGTTCGTGGACATTGAAGCTCCACTCCGGGCAGGATCGCCACTATAGGGTTGAGGTCTCGTTGTGTGAATAAAATACCGAGTTTACTCCTATATAAAAATATATACTTTATTTTCGATAGCTAATGTGTTTCGATAATAAGTCAACAAATCAACTTTCGATAACCAATTACGATACGTCGTCGTTCTCGTCAAACAAACAAAAGGCATGAAAGATTTTCCTGTCGGAAGTCTTTTATGGATGAAAAATGCTGATGCTGGTGCGTGTGCGCAATGATATATTATCGCGCACAAGCATGCATGTTTGGTTTGTCAATGAACGCGCGTAATCAGCATTGAACAGCAACATAGTTGCGCGCGGTAAGCATATTGTTGCATAGTAATGCAGGAAAATTTACAACGCTATAATTTTGTTAGTTACCATTCGATCGTTTTGAGACTTTCAGAGTAGGTTAATCTTATAAATAACCATTTGTGTATTTCAATGTATTTTAGGGTACCGTTACGATTTTATTCAAGGAAATTTAAAACTGATACTTATACTAACAAACTTGATCGAATTTTGACTTCTGACGTATTTGTTGTTTTTGTACTCATAAAGGCCTACATTCATGATTTTTTTAAAGATTTTTTGTCCAATCGTGAGGAGGGGAGGGGATTTTTACGTGAATATTTCGTACATTTCCCCTTCCCCTGTCCCTCTCGGTTATGATACCGACATTTTAAGACCTATTTTGAAAAGATCTTATTAAGACGGTTCTAATAACACCCTACTCGACTACAAAAAGTGAAAATTTTGTTTGAAGGGTCACCTCCCTATATGGGGAAACCCCCCTTCTAATTCTCTGAAAAAATTGTTCACCCCAAAACTTTCAAGAAGTCACTACTTCTGACCTTTCCACAAAGTTTCATGGCCGTAAAACTTATAGTTTCGGAGAAAACTGCTGTGACATACAGACGGACGCAGGTCGTGATTTCAATCAATATATTTTAGTACAAAACCCTAAAAAAGGGAATACAGAAAAGAACAATCAATGCCAATTATTGAGGATTACAGGTAACGACCCTGACTGCATCTGGACTACGCTTTGGACAACGAACTGGAATTGAGTCTTTGGGCTGGCGGATATGATCGTTTGGACCCAGTTGCTTTGCACGGTAGCGCCGAGGTGACACTCGTGCGTGAACGGCTCCAATTCAACTATCATGCCGTCTCTGTCCCGGTAAAACCTTGGCAGGCGTCGGAGTACGTTCGCAGTCCGCACCATTGGGTTGGTGGTGTAGGTTCGGTTGAGACGGACTCTCGATTAGCGCTGGTTTGGCTCTGAGGACTTGTCCCCATAAGGGCTTGTGTCAACCTCCGCTTGGCCTCCCTGCATTGCAAAGATAACCATGGGACCAAAAAGGCGACTACACACACGAACGGAGATAGCGGCTCCGAGGGGGACCCAACAAAACTGGAGCAACCAAAAACCATAAAAAAAAGATTAAAAAAACCCCCAAAAAAAGAAAACAAAAATAACAACGACGGCGCAACCAGCGGCTGCAGCCACGATGTTAAGAGCACATCGGGAGCGGTACCAAAGACGACAACAACGTCGATTAATACAATGACAGGAAAGACGGACGAAAAATGGAGATTAACAGACAATCTTGTCCAGACTGAAATTCCTGCGGTGTTCGGGCGCCGCAAGAAAATGATACGAACGCCAGAGCATCGTATAATGAAAAAGCGGGAAACTCGGCAGGACGCGTCAGATATTCAAGCGGTCGAGGAAAATTTAAAGAACATCGAGAATTTGATGATCACTGCTGCGATCGCTACCGAAGCGATCAAAGCAAGGGTCGTAAATCTCGATATAACAACGAACCATCTTGAAGTCCACGAAGAGATTACGGCAGGAAAGGACAGGATTGACCAGACAAATAAAGCGACGTTGTTTGATTTCATCGCCAACGGCGAAAGTGTGGCGGAAGTACTGTGCTCGAAAATGGAAGCCGATAATCTCTCGCAAGAACAATGGTCGCAAAGTAAAATTGCCGCTTAGCGACATGAAGAAGAAAGGCTATTCTGAAAAGCGGGAGATGTTCTGAAAAGAATACAATCTGCATGCGATTCGCCAAAAATCAATAAAATAGTAATTATTGGGCTCCTTGAACTAGAGGAGCTCCTAGACCGCATAGGGCATTATCGGAGGAGCTGTTTAAAGGCCGAAGAGGATCAGAAGGCCGAAGAAGAGCAGAAGGCTAAAGAAGCGCTGGGGGCTAAATCTAAAGGACACATCCAGATAACTCCGCCATCAAAAATCAATAAAAGAATGGCGACTAGCCCAATCGAAGGAGATCGTTATAAAAAAAGGAAGAAAGAGGCACTCGACGGGCGTGGAACGCCATTTCAGGGGTTCCAGATAGTGCTGACAAAACGAGCGAAGAAAGCCGCAAAGAAACTCCTTCAAAAAGTGCCAGAAAATGAAGTTCGCACGGACGCGCAACAAGAAAAAAGACCTGATGCGAAACAGGAGGGAAAGAAGCCTCGACGAAGACCCCGGCAGCAGGCAATGCTCGTGAAACCCCAAGGTGGTGAATGCTACGCGGAGGTGCTGCGAGATATCAGGGGAAACGTAAGACCCGAAGACACCAACACTGCCATTAAAACAGTACGGCCAACGCGGTCGGGCCACATACTAGTCGAATTCGGAGCAGAGGCCGACAATGGAGAAGCATTCTGCGACGCAGTAAAGAAAGTCTTCGGCAAAAGTGGAACTATAGCCGCGCTCGAGCCGATGGCAACGATCGAAATAAGAGACATTGACTGCGTCACGGATCTGGCCGAAGTAGCAGATGCCATCAAAAGAGAGTTCTTTTGCGTGGGCAGGATCAAAGCGAGGCTGACACCAGAAAATCAAAGGGGGCCATAATTGACTCGACCGAAAAGGACGCCGAACAATTTCTGAATAAGGGCAAAATGAGAATAGGGTGGGTTGTCTGTAGGATACGGCGAAGAGCAGCGCCTTTTCAATGTTTCAAATGCCTTGGCTATGATCACACCACACAAGTACTCGTATGCAAAGGACCCGATAGGAGTTCCCTATGTTACAAATGCGGTGAAACCTGACATAAAAGGAAAGATTGTACGAAGGAGGCACACTGTATTCTTTGCAGGAAGGATGCTGATCCAAGACCTGATTTTGGATACGTCTTGGGATCAAGAAAATGTCGGGTTTTCCAGGAAGCCCTAGCCAAGGCAAAATCAGAACTTCGATGACTCGCATCCTGCAACTAAACCTACACCGCAGTTCAACCGCCGAAAATCTGCTTGAGCAGTTTGTGGGGACATGAAAGCCGATTTTATGCTGTTGAGTGAGCAACACCATGATAAAAGTTCGACATCATGGTATCCTGATGATACTGGTACTGCCGCCGTCTAGGTTCGAAATAGTGATTTCCTAGCGGAGAGCTGTGGACGGGGGGATGGTTTTGTGTGGGTTCGGTGCTCAGGGACCACCTTCTTTAGTGTGTACCTAACGCCGAACGAATCGATATCATCTTTCGAAGCCAAGCTTAATGCTTTGGAGGGCGCTGTTTCGAACACAGACGGGAACGTGCTCGTTGGGAAAGACTTCAATGCTAAAGCAACCAAATGGGGCATGCCTCAAACAGATCCGCGGGGAAAACGTATCGTGGAAATGGCGCCCAGGACGACGCTCGTCGCACTGAACACCGGAAATACGCCGACTTTTCGCCGTATCGGCCGTGAAGGACCATATCGGACGTAACATTCGTCTCGGAGTCCTTAGTACGTAAGATACGCAATTGGAGAGTATTAGAGGACTACTCAGCCAGACATGTTTATTTGAAGTGCATTCTGCTTTAGATAAGCGATGTTGACTCCCGACGTCCATGCTCTCGGCTTTCTACAATTTGATGGAACATCGGAAGGATGAACGTCGAGAGGTTCGTCGAGGTGCTCCACAGCAGGTGAGCCGCTGCAGAGAGTTTCGCAGGGGACGGAAGAACTGGCAGAGACATGGTGTACTTAACTATGAGCATTATTACGACTGCTTGCAACACTTCGACACCCTGCCGAAAACCCCGGCACGACAAGCCCCCAGTCTACTGGTGGTTGATTGAAATTGCTGAAAAGTGAAGGCAGGATCACAAGCTCCGACGTGAGGCTCATCGGGGATGGAGCCGTTGCGAGGCTTGAAACTGGGTGGCAGCATATAAGTCGGCCAGGAAATGCCTTCGCAAACTGATTAACAACAGGAAGGCTCGTTGCGGGCAACATCTAGTGGACAATTTGAACAAGTATCCGTGTGGCCTTGGCTACAAGCTAGTTATGCGGAAGCTTGGTGCCCTACGGAAACCTTGCATACATGATGCGGAAAAGATGGACGAGATAGTGGTGGTCGGCCAAGGTTATCTGATCGCAATTATTGCTTGGTGGAACGATTGGTGGTAACAAAAGGGAGCGAAAATACCTAAACTTTCTACAGAAGCAATAAACAACTAGTCAAGTAGGAAATAGAGTGCTCCTGACAGAAGGGCTTTGTAACCATCCTAGGAATCAAAACAACTTTTCCGATGTCATGAATTTCTCGTACATTTTGCCGTCTGATTGTAAAACTCACTTTTTTGTTTCAGCTTCTAGAAGCTCTTGTTAAAATTTTGCGTTTGATATTCTACTCGACTGGCTTTGATAAAAACAATCAAAATCTTTTCGGTATAAGGAGGGTGTCTCCTTAAAAAACTTTGAAGTTTTAATAAGCCAACATTTGAGAGACCACCACATCTGACCTTCCTACAAATTTTCCGAGAAAACTTGCTGTGACGCATAGACGAATGGACGGACGGACAGACGGGACGCAAAACTAGTAGGTCTTTATAAAATTCTTTTCACAAAGAGAAAGCATTTTATAGAACTGGTTTAGCGTCTGCAGTTAAATGATAAATCTGCGTTATCCGACAAGAATGAAAAAGAGAGCCTAAAAAGTTGAAAAGAGCATAGGAACTAAATTGTTGCACACTGTACAAGAGTTATTTTGTAGAATGAAACCAAGATCAATCATTTTCAGTCAGATGAGGAGTATGATTGGTATTGACTCCATGAGAGCATTCAAAGGCGCCACATTAAACAAACAGTGACGAACGCTGGTGGGCACTTGATAGTGTAGTTCTGCTTTACATGGTCACCCGTTGGTGGTGATCGAAGCTATTGTTACATGTACAAATAATTCTGCGAGCTACTGTCCCAATTGTTTTCACAACAATTAAGAACATCAACAATTTACTCGAAATCACGAGAACCCACCAAGCATCAACAGCTGAAAGTGAGTCACTGCTCCATTCATTTGCGCTCGCTCGAATATTCCCGCGAATTCGCCAATGTACGAGAACTGGGTTGAATGACTACAAACCCTATATAAAGGCGAGCTGAATGAATGGGGGCATCATTCATTACAACCGCGATAGAAAACTGCGATACGCGAAGTACAGGCGATCTTGATTGTTTGAGTGCGAAGTGATTTTAGTAGACAATTGCGATAGAAATTTATGGACAGGTGGAAGGTAGAATTTTAATAGTGAAAATTAAAGTTGTGAAATTGTTAGTGAAGTGATTGTGCATTTTTGACGAATTAAATAAACTTTTTTAATTTAATTTAAAAGACATTGCGTTTTCACTTTCCCGGAACATTAAAATTATTGGCCGCGAACCAAAAACACGCGTCAGTATTATCTAAAAGGACTACCTTAGCATTTTGCGTTGGGAAGTTACCCGATGTGGTTGAAGAATCCGCTTATTCTGTTGATATAGTGTTTCAACAGGATGAAGACCCCAAACACACAACAATTATTGCGAAAAACAATGCAATGGCCTGCACAAAGCCTGGATTTGAATTCTACTGAACATTTAAGGGTGATTATAATATGGATGCTGTCACACTAAAAAAGTACTTTCACAAATACACCGAACCCTGGGAAAGAGTTCAGATTGACTGAATTCCACGCCCAACGATTCAAAATCTAATGAAAAGCATGCAAAAAAGAATTGAAAGTGTTTTAACAAACAAAAGACTTTGAACTAAATACCGATTTGTCGAGAAACTCAATTTGAACAAAGTTTTTTTTTTCTGTAAATATGAAAAGAAAGTTGAAAGTATTGGATGCAAAAATAATGTTTAATTTATCTAGAATAAAAAAATTTACACCAGTCTTATAAATTTTATTTATTTATTCTGCTTTGTTTGTATTCCAAACAAAATATTGAAGACGTGTGTCATAGTTTAGTTATTCTGTTAACAGGTTCTTTAGTTCTGATTCTTTCGATCGAACAGCGTCTGTCAGGGTAGTCTAATGTAGGGCAGAAATCTTTACTTATTTGCATATAATACATGTGGTATTCCATTTAAAAACTCCGTTATACAAGTATCTTTTCATTTACAGGGCTATTTCGGATGTGCGAGTGGCAAAGCGAAACAACAAGCGAAAACCGAACTCGAAAAACTAGATCTGAAGAGTATGAGCACAGAAGAGATAGTTAAACATGCTGGTCGTATGTAAGTTTAAATATAACTTTTTTTTCTAGAATATAAATGAATAATTCTTCTTAATTTTCATTACAGCATCTATCAAGTTCACGATGAACTTAAAGATAAAGATTTCAAACTAGAGCTGAGTTTGGTTGGTAAAGAAACCCATGGTTTGCATCGTATAGAACCGAAAAATTGGTATGAAATGGCCGTTGAATCGGGCAAGGCTGCCAAAAAGGATGACGATAGCGATAACGAAATTCAAGAATTATAGAGCATTTATGGATATCACGGGAGTGCGTTGATTTTACATCAACAATTTCACGTCTCATGGTTTTTTTTAAGGATTTTTTTTCGCTATTAATTAATTAAAACATACAAAATAAAATATCTGAAAAGAATTAAAAATAGATTTTAATAATAAAAAGCGAAAAATATTAAGTAAATTTATTTTAGAGATTGTATGATAGTGACGATTTGAAATGAATGAAAACTTATTTCACTGTTAACATAATACTTCCTAATCTTATCCTCATAAAGAACTTTTTAATTCATTTCCTTAAAAATCATTTTAATTTTATTAGCATTATCTCATAATTTGTTGCTTTATTTGTAATCACTGTATTTATTGTCATAATTTTTACTTTGATGTCACAAACCCTTAAATTCCTGCAGTGGATGTCACAGTAAAACATTCCCTTTTGTAACAGTAACTATTCTTTTAACCCATCTAACATTAAATTAAGCTCATGTCCCATGGGATGACTTTCTTCGTCGCGCTGTAAAAATTCCTGGAACTTCAAAATGAGTGCAAAACTAATTGGTGAATAAGTGCAGTGCATAATTAAAGTGTTAGTGATTAGTGAAACACGCGTGCGGTTAAGTGGATTAGTTTATGACATGCTCACAGTCTCAGTAAAATATCGATATAGCAGTGAATTTCTTATTACATTGCATACAATTGGCGGAATTCAAGATAAATTGCGATAGAAAAATTAAGGAACACAAGACTTTGATGGAACCCTTCAAGGTGAGTAAAAAATGTAATTTAGCTTTTAATATTCATCCGCAAAATATACCATTACTTTTCATGTTGGATATGTCTCGCGTAAATATATATTGACCTAATAGTTACATATTGTCTACTTTTGGACATCAAATCTGATCTAAAAATAAACATAACAAGGCACCGTATAATCTTTAAGACAATGGTGATTTTTATGGATAGGTCCATGCCAGACATGGGTGCCGATGTCCTGGCACAAGAGTAAGCGAGCTATAAAGAAGACCGGGCTCAGTTGACTAGCTTTGCTTTACGACCGCATATGCGTACTTGTCGGCAAGCTATTTGCAGGATCATATGGGACGGGCTTTTGGCGCGCCACGAAGCTACACTGCAAAATATTTATCACGCGTAGTCTACTTACTTTCCCGTTGCATTACAAGGGGGATATCAAACCTAAATACGTTAAAGTGGCTGAAGCGAACCACTCATTCCTGCCTAAATTATGGAAACTTGACTGGTGTAGTTGACATTAACCTGGTAAAGCAACAAACTAAGCAATTTCGACGAGGTGGCCAGCTTCTCTCGTCAGGAGCAGCCACTCCTAATTAGAGATGGGTTGTTACAAGAAATTTCAATATCAGGTACAAGCTGATACTGATACAAGCCTGTAATTTAATACTTTTACCTAATACATTTTGTAACTGATACTTTTTTGACATGTTCTGTAATTTTTGCGAATAGCACACCAGTTTGTTTACACAGAGATGTATACCCAAATCGAGACCAGCTTTTGGTTTTCTAAGGAAAGTGCAATTTTACATCATTAGTGAACTGCATGAAAAACAGTCTGATTTATCTTCATACCAGTCAAAGTTGCGCATTTTTAGGGTTTTGTACACGAAAAATGTGTTTCCCCCCCTCGCGATTTGACACCTGTGATCTAAAAAATCTGAAACAAATTATCAAGGGAGATATTTTAGAGTACAGTCATCCCTTGACTTACGTCTCCCTCGTTATACGGTTTTTCGACTTGGTCGTTCATTACTTTGAGACCAGACGTCGTTCGTCCTTCGACTTACTTCGTCGCTTTCATAGAATAGATGTTTGTTCATATGAAAAGTTTCCCCTGATAAAAGGGCATTCCCAAAATTTATGAGCGCGATTTTCGTAGGAAAGTTTTCGTCTTTGGCGTTCATACGGTATAGATCGAGGTTGTGTTTTTGATTATGTACATTCAAATATTTCGAAAGAATTTCGTGCTTGGTTGGTGTTTGAATCATTTTGTGCTGTTTCGCATTACATATATATACATACATACCAACGTACAAATATTATTTTGAATTATCTAAGGTACGTAATGGCATTCAGATAAAATTGGATATCTGTTTAGCTATGTGCATATGTCTTCTATTTGTCTACGTATAAACATTTTGTATCCAAAGAAAATGCGAAAAACAGTGACTATTGGCAAGAAAGTAGAAATTTCGAAACGTTTCGATGAAGGTGAAAAATCGACAGTTGTAGCAAGTGTTATGGGACTTCCCCCAACAACTGTTCTGATGCAGGAGCATCCACAAGTGGTACAATAATTACCAAAAAAAGAGCCCCTGCGTTGGAAAAAAATGGAAGAATTGTTGAGTATTTGGATCAAAGACGTGAATTATCAAAATATGCCGGTGAGCACGTTAACTATTAAGGCCAAGGCAAAAAGTTTGTTCAAACAAGTAAACTTGAATCGAGAAGACAATTTCGTTGCCTTTCGTTTGAAAACTTCAAGAAAAGAAGTAAAATTCACAATGTGAAAGTAACAGGTGAAGCGACTAGTGCAGACTACGACGCGGCGAAGATCTTTCCAAACACTTTACATGCTATTATTGAAAATAGAGGATATTGTGCACAGCAGGTGTTTAATGTTGACGAGACAGGCCTGTAAAATCCAGGATTACTTTGCATCTTTGAGGGAATGCATCAGGTGATTTGAAACTGAAACCTCTTGCTGTTGCAAGGGCTATAAAAAATGTATGCAAGGAAAATTACCGGCTATCTGGAGGCCCATAAAAAGACCTGGGTCACTGCTTATATATTTCGTGATTGGTTTGATCAATATTTCTGTCCGACAATAAAGAAGTATTTGGAAGCCAATAATCTTTCTCATAAAGCGTTATTAATAATAGATGACGCTCCAGGTCATCCCATAAACCTCAGCAATAATGCCATTAAGGTGATTTTTTTGCCTACAAATACGACCGCGATTCTTCAACCAATGGATCAAGGTGTTATAGCACCCTTTAAGGCCTATTATTTGCGGCGTACATTTCACCTATTAATTGTAGCTCCTGAGTCTGGGAACAGCAGTGAAATGTCAATTAAAAAATTTTGGAGCAAGTATGATATTGTAAAGGCAATCAGCAATATAAACGAATCATGGCTAGAAGTTTCAGCCTGTTGTTCTGGTTCGCAGCAAGTGGAATTTAAATAGGCTATTACAAGGAGCGATGAATAAAACACGTCTGGTTGTGGCGACGGACTGTAGAAGAAAAAAAACGAAGCAAGTTTATTCTCGTGTCAAACAATTTTGGTACATTAGTTTATTAGTACATTGAGGTGGGTTTCATATTTCAACACCCCAACTCATTCGGACAAAAGACAATTTGATTCAATAGATAAAAATAAATGCAAACTGATTCTACGTTAATTCAAGTAATCAACTCCATTCTACGTTATCTCAAATGATCAAATTGACAAATTACTTCAAACGATAATCAACATTGATTTTACAATAGCTCATTCTTCATCATTTCATCTCTTGTTTTGTCTGGATGCCCATTCCATGACCACCCACGTTCAAAATCGGTCCGACGACGGCCTTCGTCAAACAATCTGCAATGTTGTTCTTTGATGGTACGTATTTTACATCGATGATTCCAGCCTTCACCTTCTCACGGACGTGATGGAATCTTACATCGATGTGTTTGCTACGCTTTCGGAACGCATCGACCTCGGCAATCGTTATTGCACTCATGTTGTCACATCTGATCACCACAGGATCTTCCGTTCTCTTGAATTCATTGCGAAACATTTGCAACTATATGGCCTCACAAGTAGCAAACGATAAGGCCATATACTCAGATTCAGCTGTTGAAAGAGCCACGGTATTCTGAAGCTTACTGGCCCATGAGATTGCTCCTCCAGCCAACATAAACACGTATCCAGAGCAGGAACGTCGCTTATCGATGTCGACACCCCAATCAGCATCTGAGTAACCATGAAGTGGTTGGTTACCCGCACGATACACAATACGATAATGCAAAGTACCCTTCAAGTACCGCATTATGCGCTTCACGGCGGTCCAATGAATCCGCCCATAGCATGAGTTGAATCTGCTCACGTAGTTGACAGCAAATGCAAAGTCTGGTCTCGTTCCTTGAACCAAATATAACAACGAACTGACCGCTTGTTGATATGGAATGTTACCCGTTGATTCATCCTCCTTCTTCATATCTGTTGACAATCTTTGACTTGGATCACTTGGAGTAACCGCTGGCTTGCAGTCACTCATTCCAAAACGCTCGAGAATGGTTTCGATATAATGACGCTGATGTATAGCGATTCCATTCTTGACGTACTCGATGGAAATGCCAATTATACTGTTCGCTCTACCAAGGTCTTTCATCTTAAACTCGGTACTAAGAGCCTTGTTCAGTGCCTCCATCTTGTCGCGTTGCTTCCAAATAATCACAACATCATCCACATACACTGCCAGAATCACTTCCAGCGATGGCAAGAGGTAGATACACGGATCAAGCTTTGATTTGGTTAGCCCAATCCCGATGAGAGCTGCATCTAACTTTAGGTTCCATTGACAGCCCGCTTGCTTCAAGCCATACATCGCACGATTCAACCTGCAGACCCGTCCGGTCCCGTCATTGAATCCCTCGGGTTGGTCGGTGAAGATCTCCTCGTCGAGATCCCCTTGAAGGAATGCGTTCACCGCATCCATTTGGTCAACATTGTAACCCTCTTGAGCGGCCATGGCCAGCAGATAGCGAATTGACCCATAGCGTACAACGGGCGAGAAAGTTTCCTCATAATCTATGCCGGCCTTTTGAGAGCAACCCTTTGCCACCAACCTCGCTTTATAGCGAACAACTTCACCAGCTTGATTACGCTTCAACTTGAAGACCCATTTGGTCTTGCTTGTTTTTCGGTTGACTGGTAGCTCAACCAAAGTCCATGTTCGGTTCTCTTCGTGTGACGCCAATTCTTCCGCCATCGCCTTCTCCCAATGTTGACTCCTGTTGCCTTTGACAGCTTCATGATATGATTCGGGCTCATCGATTTCCGCTACAAAAACGAAATTCGCCTCCACATTTCTTGATTTTGGGGGACGCGTTGAACGCCTTACATCCCCAACTGGAACTTGTAGTGTACTGGGTGGGACATACATAGTCCTCGTCCGACCCATATTCAGACTGCGATTCAGCTAGTGTTTCGTCGAACCCGTAGGACAAATCACTTTTGACATTCGTTGTTGATTCATCGCCATCGCCCACAATAGACTCATTCCGGGAAGTTGGTGAGCGAATTATTGATGCACCATCGACAGCTGACTCTGACATGGGAGCTCGACTTCATCATTTTCAAGCCCTCCGGTCGACTTTTGCTCTTCGACTTCCCCTAGAATGAAATCATCGAGAAGATTAATTTGAACGTCATCATTTACCTTCAGTTCTGGTGCACTTTTGAAGACAACATCCCGACTCGTATGAACTATTCGAGTCTCAGGATCAAAACAACGCAAACCTTTTTGCGTATCGGTGTATCCAACGAAAAATATCCTTTTCGATTTCGCATCCAACTTTTGCCGCTTGTCCTTTGTGGCATGCACCATCACCAGCGATCCGAATAATTGCATCGACGAAAGATTGATGGCTCCTTCTCTCCAGAATTGCTCCGGGACCTTGTTCCCGAGCGTGCGATTCGGTGAACGATTTGTAACGTACGCAGCCATATTAACCGCTTCAGCCCAAAGCGGCTTCTCCAAGCCCGCATCGAACAGCATGCACTTTGCACGTTCTATGAGCGTTCTGTTCATACGCTCGGCCACGCCGTTTTGTTGTGGTGTGTACACACAACTGGTCTGATGCACGATTCCACTGCGCTTGCATTCGGTTTCGAACTTGCCGAGATACTCTCTGCCATTATCGGAACGGAACATTTTAATTTGTAGTCCGGTTTGCCTCTCCACAAGCATCTTGAACTCAACGAAAATCCTCCCGATCTGACTCTTCTGTTTGGCAAAATACACGAAGACCTTTCGCGAAAAATCATCGATAAATGTTACGAAGTATTTTGCGCCCCCAACTGAAGGCGTATCCATCGGGCCGCAAACTAATTCCAGTATTTGACATGTCTTGATTTTGGCACCTTCTTTCTTGAATGGACGTCGGCTTTGTTTGCCTTGCGAACACGGAATACATTTCGCCAACGCTTGTTTATCGCCGTCAACTTTGATTCCATTCACAATTCCTCTCAGTTTGATCAGCTCACCATGCGACAAATGACCCAATCTCCGATGCCACGTCATCAGATTGTCTTCGTCTTTGCCTGCTAACAGCCCACTAGCCTTCGACGAATTCGTGATCTTGTATGTACCATTTTTGGATGGTGTATTCAGTAACACATCACCCGCACCGCTTCGAATGACACAACCACTGCTGTCGAAATGCACACTGTTCCCAGCTTTCACAATGCTCGATACTGACAACAAATTTGCCGCTATTCCAGGGACTAGCAATACGTTATTCACTGGAATTATGTGCTCCCCAACATTTAGCTCGATGGAACCGGTGCCAACAACTTTCAAGCGGGTGTTGTCAGCCGTTGTTATGTCAGCGAATTCATTGCTACTGGTGAATTGCTTGAACATCTTCTTGTCCGATGTGAGATGAGAACTCGCAACCGAGTCAATGAACCACGCGTCCGTTGAACCAGTTGCCGTCATAGCATAGAAGGCTGGTTTGGCGCTTCCGCCTTTGCCTTCATCATTTTGTGTGTTGGTTTTGCACTGGAGGCTCTTGTGCCCTTTCTTACCACATGTGAAGCACTTGATCGAGCCGCTTCCCTTCTTCTTCTTCTTGCTTTTCGACTCACTCGTAGCTGGTTTGGATGCAGCTTTGAATGCGCCTGTGGCATTCCCTTCGCTGTTCAACACGCCTTTCGAATTCGCATGCTCCAACAGACTTCTCTTTAGCGTTGCTGATGTTAATCGATGTCCACTTGAACCGTCACTTGTGAGGACATTGCTACCATCAAGTCCACCGATGAATGCTTCATATTCAGGCGTTAGACCATAAATTATAAGCCCGCACATTATTTCGTCATCGATCACAAAACCGGCTTCTTGTAAACGGCACATCGCGGCTGTATGTTCGCGCAGAAATGTCTCCATTGAGTCAAAGTTTGATAACCGCAACGATGTGAAGTCCCCGAGAACCTTTGCTTTGTTAAGCCAATTGTTATTACGGTACAATTCCGAACACTTTTTCCACAGATCCGCTGCCGTATTATGTTCGTGATCGTGTAGTTTTGGATCGTGTAGTTTTGGATCTATTAGCATCATTAATCTTGCTTTAGCTTGTTTGGATTTCTTCACACGGTCACTTACTGAAATTGCATCACGAATGATTGCCGCATTTTCTGCATATCGCGCACTTTTAACCGCTGCTTGCAGTGTGGCATTGTCCAAATCAGCCGCCAATGCGGCCACTGCAACATCCACCGCCGCCGTTGCAGCGGGTGCCGTTAATTTACTGTCCGTCGCGTTTTCTTCCAGGAATCCATCGAGATCGTGCCACTCCAAAACAAGCCTGGCGTTCCGACGCCACGATAAATAATTATCTGAGCCTGTCACCTTCGCCACTTTCGTGAAATCACCTTTTTCGCTTTCCATAATGATGACCGAAAAACTCGTAATTAACGACGACAACAAATGTCGGTTTATTGCACTTTTTTTGGGCCACGGAAATTTTATCTTTTAAAATGTACGCCGCACCTTACTCTATTTATTCCGCAAACCTGGGCCCATAACCTGTTGTTCTGGTTCGCAGCAAGTGGAATTTAAATAGGCTATTACAAGGAGCGATGAATAAAACACGGCTGGTTGTGGCGACGGACTGTAGAAGAAAAAAAACGAAGCAAGTTTATTCTCGTGTCAAACAATTTTGGTACATTAGTTTATTAGTACATTGAGGTGGGTTTCATATTTCAACACAGCCGAAAATATGAACAAGGTGTGGAGAAAAATATGGGCCGATTGTGTAACAAGTACAACTAATGAATTTAATACAGACAGAACCCATTGAAAAGGATATTCTTGAATTAGCCAGACAAATAGGATTTACAACAGTTGAACAAACAAACATTCAAGAATTATTGAACTGCGGAGATGAGCCAATAAGTAATGAGGAGCTTGAGCAAATTCTGGCAAGTGAGAACGAAACAGAGTGTAAGCAAGGAAAAATGTTGAGATTAAATTATTTGTCCGAAGCATTCGAGCATTTAGATAAAGGGCTAAAAATCTTCCAAGAAAATGAGCCTGACGAATTAAGAAGTGCAGAAATTCTAAACGAAGTTTACAATTCTGTCAACGATTGCTCCAAGAAAAAAGAAAACAAACTTTGCCCCAAACAAGAATTTCGACCTTCTTCGTCGGTAAACCAGTCAATCCAAATACAGTGGAAATAGAGGCTTTTTCTTTTAATGATGATAACAATTAATGTGTTGGGTTTAGTGCTTTATGTCAAATATGTTCTTGTATTTAAACAAAGCCGTCTGTTTTCTTCTTCGTAAGTTTTATAAATGCGTATTACGGTTGGTACTTGATATCTTCATTACTGTTTGTAATTAGACGTGTAGTCATGTACAGACACTTGATGAAGGCTGCAAGTAACAGCCTTCATGCGCCACTTATGTAGTAGACGAAAACCCACGACTTCCGTCGTTGTGGATTTTAAAAATGCCACTAAGTCATCTTGCTGGAAGCCAGTAGAATTTGCCTTTAGATCATACCGGGTCTTCATGCGGTCAGTAGCTGATTCGAGGTGTTTTCGCACTGTCCGATGTATCTGGTTCAACCGTTGCTTTAGCTCACTTGCGTACTCTGAGATCGTTTGGGGTTTCTCAGTGGGTGTTGTAGTAATCTAGGAGCTATGGCTCTAAAAGCAGCGCTGACACAGGCACACAGCACCAACTCAATTCAACAAGGAGTAACCCTTCAGTCATCTTCCTCATCGCGACACTCGTTTTTTTTTTCTCTCGCATGAAAAATAATTAAAGGGAAAAATTTCTTTTGTACTTAACACCCGGGAAACAAAATTCTAAAACTGTTTTAATGTGTAGTGATTTTATTACAATATCTTTTGAACATAATTTAACTAATTGGGTGTAATGCGGTATGCAAATGCTTAGAACGAAACGGTTAACCCCTTAAATTATAGGAACGATAAAATCATTGTATCATTTAAACCCCACAAAATTTGTCAAATTTTACCCTTTCCAACCATAATATTAATTAAAAATTGTTTTGTTTGTGGGTAATTAACGCGTGCCTGTCCTATTCTTTCGATTTATTTCCGCCTTAATTACGCCTAATAATTATAAACATAAATTGCTTTCAATTGAAAACTTAATCGAATCTACAAAAAATAAACAATTTCGAATTTTAAAAAATAACCGAAATGAGTGTGCATTATCACCACCGCATGTTCACACATAGATGGCACTTTTATTTCCATATGGTACGAGCGAGGTTATTGCGTTTGCCTCGAAGATGTTTTCAGGGAACAGTTTCCCATAAACCGCTCCGTAGATAAGACGGATTCGATACAGTGCCAACAAGTGATTTGTGTGCTCGTGGTGGTCCTTGGAGGAATATGGTTGGATGGTTGACGAGGGTGACGTGCTAAGAAAACGTGAGTAAATTCATATTATTTCTTTAAGGACTATATTTTTTCTTTGTTTTGGTGAATGAGTGAAAAGTTTAAGAAACCGTCGCCTATGCAAAAGGCGGCTATACCAATTGCTTTAAGTGGTAAAGATATGTTAGCACGAGCGAAAAACGGTACTGGGAAAACCGGTACTTATTGCATCCCCGTAATCGAGCAAATCGACCCATCTCGTTGACTGCAAGAAAATTCCTTTTCGAACTAAAAAGAAAAGGGACTTTTTGGTGGATTGTTATTGCTATGAAGTTCTGTGGAAAAATCTTTTGTTCATGTAAGCTTCAAGTCAGAGACAAAAACGCAATTTAGCAAAGACTCGAGGCAACAGTTGGATAATTGGAGTTGTGCGAGTGTATAGGACAGTTAATGGTAGTTTTGTGCGTGTCCAGAGATTGCTCGGGTCAGTTAATGAATCTACGCGTGCGAATCCGCCAGCGACACAAATTATGTTTCGTAAGCGATTCGAAGGGACGACGAAGACAGGAAAGTGTGCAACATAGAGCAAATGGAATCAGTGAAGACTTTGTGCATTTAGTATGGGTTTTACTACGTTGAAAGGGGAGTATCGCTATTCGTTAGTGGTTATTGGATTTATTAGAAACGCCAAGGTGATGCTCGTCGTAAGCCGCGACAATAAAGCGTGTATTACTGTTGTTTATCCCGATCTGCTACGCGATCTCGAACTGAATTAATGAAAACATTGGATCGAACTTCCTAAACGTGCTTAAAATAAATTTGAGCTTAACCGACAGTTTATCGGCTTTCTTTATATTGTTTCTTCATGAAATGTTAGTAATAGTATTTCCTGTGAAACTTTAGCCAGACTTAATTTGTGGAAAATAGACATTTATCAATCCACAATGGTTATTTCCGCTGAATCTTTTCGCAACTATGAACCGTTCTGAAGAATCTTCTGGCTGAGGGAATTGCTGGGATGTGTTCTAAAACTGCTGTAGCGCCATTAGATAGGATAAAAATCTTACTTCAAGCACATTCCTCTCATTACGAACATTTAGGGGTGTTTAGTGGTCTCAGGCACATAATATTGAAGGAATCATTTTGGCATTGTATAAAGGCAATGGAGCACAGATGATTAGGATATTTCCGTACGCAGCCACGCAGTTCACATCCTTTGAAATGTACAAGAAGTACTTATCGCAGTTTGAACTACATTTAAAAGTTTGTAGTACACGCGGATAAATTTATAGTAGGAGCTTGTGCAGGACTGACGGCTGTTACATTGGCATATCCGCTAGATACAATTCGGGCTCGTTTAGCATTTCAAGTAATGGGAGAACACAAATACACTGAAATTTTGCAGCGTGCTTCGGAAATGTTCCGCAATGAAGGCGGAATACGTGCACTTTACAGAGGGTTTTTTTTTTTCCTACTTTAACAGGCATGGTCCCGTATGCCGGGCTGTCATTCTACTGTTTCGAGATGTTTAAATTTTTTTTTTTTGCATGAAGTATTTGCCAAAGTACGCATGCAATAAATGCGAAAGGAATACTGGTGGCCTTGTATTACATATACCTGTAAAACTGTTATGTGGTGGCTTAGCTGGAGCTGGTGCGCGATCAATTTCATATCACTTGGATGTTACTAGAAGAAGAATGCAACTCGTAACGATGAGCCCAGATACAACAAAATTTGGGGATGGGAATGATGCAAACATTAACGTTAATTTACCGTGAAAACGGTATCGTTCGAGGATTATATTGAGGAATGTCAATTAACTATTTAAGAGCAACACCCATGGTAGCTGTTTCATTTTCCACATACGAAATACTTAAACAAGCTCTAAAATTGGATACAGGGATGAAAATTTAATTTTATATTGGCCTAAAACATTTCAATCATTAAAAGTACATACATTTGAAGCAAAAAGTGCATCGTCTTAATGCGTTATTCTCTAAGTTGCAAATAAGCCAATCGATAATATTTTGCAATTCAACGCGACGTGTGGAATTGCTGGCTAAGAAGATCACGGGACTTGGTTATTGTTGTTACTATATCCATGCCAACATGGCACAGGCGCATAGAAATCGTGTTGTCCATGAGCTTCGACAGGGGCTATGCAGAAATCTAGTCTGCTCTGATCTTTTTACACTTGGTATTGACGTATAGGCTGTGAATGTTGCTAGTAATTGCGATTTTTCACGTATGGCTGAGACTTACTCACATCGTATTGGCCGTTCAGGGCGTTTCGTACCTTCGGGTATTGCCATCAATCTAATCGCATATGAGGTTCGTTTCGATTTGCATCGCATTGAAAAGGAATTAGCCCTGAGATTAAACCAATTCCAAAAGGTGGTCGATCCTTCGCTTACGTTGCCAACTCGTTACCAAGTTTACAAAGCGGTAACGGAAACGACATGAGCAATTCATCAATCAATGAAGAAGGGAACGTGAGCAAGTGGAAGAACGTGGGGAAGAACGATGTCTGTGAAATAGTTAAATGCTACGAGTGTGTTAGTCCGTGCGGGAATGCGCGAGTGCCTGATTTATGTGTGAATGTATTCGCGTTTTGGATTTATAGTACTTTATGAATGAACAAATTGTGAATGAAACGGCGTGAATGAAAATTTCGATTTTTAATACTTATGCGAGTCGAATGATAAATTATGAAAGGGATTGTAGGGGATTGATCACCAAAGTGTTTTAAGAGTATTGGGAGGAGAAAAGAAAATTAACATCATGAAAAGAGCTAAAAGCTGGTCGCGTTAGCTTTAATGAGGAATTGAGGAAGGAGTCAGATAAACCTGTAAATAGTGCAGAATAGTTTGGCCCAATATATGGGGCCTAGAATGATTTGGCAAAACGAACTCAGGCTCTGATTTCTAGAGTCCAAATAGTAATAAAATTGAATTTAATAGGGATAAAGAAAGAGCGCACTTGGATAAAATGGTGTAAATAATAGACGAGTGGGAGCAGACGAGACCAAAATGTATGAAATAGGCAAATGCAAATGCACAGAATATTTTTTTTTTTTTTTATGAACGTTTGCATGCAATCCAGTATGGATGAAAATAAGCTCATTTCGCGTCCATTACTTTATAGGTCTTTGTTCGATACTTCAAGTTCAATATGCGTTATTTCAGGTTTGTGGCAGAGACATCTTCTACCATCCTGTGGATGCACAGCGGAAAAAGAAGAAGAAGAAAAAAAAAAAAAAAAAAAAAAAAAAAAGGAACTTCAGATATTGCTACTTTTTCTACGACCGTGCCTGTAAAAAACATGATAGCAGCTGCCAACATCGCCATGAGCCATCAGCATTAGGTCCCGAAGTGGGGTGCAACAGGTGGTTGGAAGGCCGAGGTGAAGATCTTCATATTACGGAGCGGCACATGTTGATTGGGAAACGGCGGGACCGTACTCCCTGTTTCTGGGAAACCACACCGTTTGTATGCAAAAAGGCGCATTGTGTATTCAAACATAGTTCAACAAGGAGTGATAAATCAACTGGAAAGTTAGATCCAGAAGAATTAGTCAAATCACTCAATCCATATATTGACCAACGGATTGCATATAAACGCAATATTAAACATTAAAAGCCGTAGAAGAAGTAGCAGCGAGCATTACTACGTTCGAAGACCATACGGTTCTGATATTCAAGGAAGTCTATATGTATTTACACTTTGATAGCTGAATTTTTTAGATGATTTTATACACCCTTAAGAGTTATTCTATGTCTTAATACTCGTGTGTTAAAAATTTGATGTATGGACGCGATTCTTCACTACCAAAAATTTCAGGACTTGCTTACCTCCACATCGTCAGCGAGCGCTCGTCGTCGAGGGAAAGGTACTGTAAGTAACCTCTTAACATTTTTTAATTAAATACTTATTGAAATTTTTTAAACAAAAAAATATTTATCGAATTTTTAAAAAAAAAAAATATTTATTGAATTTTAATTAAATATTTATTGAGTTTAAAAAAAAAAAAAAAAAAAAAATATATTTATTGAATATTTATTGAAATATTTTTTTTGAAAAATATTTATTGAATTTGTAAAAAAAGAAAAAAAAAGAGAAGAAGAATCGTCGTAAAAAATCTATGTAAGAATTTTTTTTTGCATAATGTATGTAGGGTGAAAGTGTGGCATCTACAAGAGCTAACCACAATAATTATAATACTACAGGAAATCAGAGAAAAAATGAATTTTCGTATAATGTTAATCATCTTTTAATATCAATTTCCCTCTTTCAACGATTAAATGCTTTTCAATATGGTGTTGTAAATTGCTGTGCTGATTGCCATAAAAAAATCATACTGTTCCATTGCTTTAACGTTGTTCGAATAAAAACAAAAAAAATGATGGATTAAATGGAAAATCGGTCTTTTCCTTCCGGACTTTTCCAATCGGGTATAGGACCCGGTACGGTGGCAGGCTTCCACCCCAAAATATGAGCCAGCCACCGGGTACTTAAAAATTTTTTTGTTTCAGGAGACTTTATGGGTTGAGTGGCCCAAGCCAAGTGCCCTTTTATGGCATAAAGTTATGCAATTCAATTGTATGATTCTATGACATAAATTGGTCACCGGGGTACTCCCCTTCTGATGGGAAAGTTCATATAATTCAAGTTATATGAGTTTTCCACTCAGAAGAGGAATACCTGGCCACTTCAACAGTTTAACATTGGATTTATTCCGGTTGGGTGGGCATGAAGGGGCTCCACCACCACCCGGTTGCCCCTCTTTCATTTGTGGGCCCTGAATTTACTTGGGTAAAGACGAGGTTACCCCAAGTTCGCCTTTCTTCTCAGGTTTCTCTTGTTCTCGCAACAAGTCGTAATTCCTTCGTGGAGGTTATCTACAGATTTGCGACTTCGGTCGTCCTCTCGAACTCTGCAAGCAATTCGTGAATGCGAAATGTTTTGTAGTGAGTCCTCGTGCCGGGGAAACGAACCCGCCCCACGACACCGCAATGCTAGCCTGCCAGCGCATTCACGCGTCTCCGGACGAGGGCATTCTCGGCAGGAATCAACACCTTACTCTGCCGAGGCAGCAGAACATCGCTGCAGTCCTTCACGGACATTTATGGAACTCGATATTCACTACAAATGGCGCCCAACGTGGGGCCCGGAAAGCCCGGCTGTATCATCAGTCGTGAGCACGAGACAGTCCATCGTCTCTAGGTGTCCCCACTAGGTGTTAGAAATTTTGGCGGGTAGATAACTCCCGAGGGTTTTTGCACTAATCGTGCCCCAGCAGCCTAATACCTTTCGAACGTGTGTAGTCCCTGGACATCAATGTCGTTTGGTCCTGCTTTTGACTTATACTTTGGTGGTTTACCACCATTGTATAACTAGTAAGGCCAAATGATATTAGAGTCCCTTTTTGTGTTCGGAAGTTATTATCCCAACATCTATTTTGCGGAGGATTCTGATCCGCTCCCCAAACCAGCGGTGCCTAAGTGTCTTAAATTACATGGATTTTGATTTCATGTGATTGGCTGATTAGCTAATCCATGACTATCCATGACAAGACACGCGCTGCTTGTGGATTAGAATCCCACCCTGGGCTGACAAGCTGTAACTTGAGAAGTTTGCTAATGAGGGATCACTTCTGAACCCTGATTTTCATGGTGCCACAAGAGAGTGTCCCTGAAACGTTTTGGAAGGATTGTGCCATGGTGTCCATACTTGGGAGGATGGACGGAAGGGAAAGACCGGTTATTATATTTTTTTTTTGATAGTTCAATCACCACTTAAATTTTTTCATACTTTTTTTTGTGAGGTTCTGAGATAGTTCGCCACTGACGGCCACATAAGAATTTTAGTAACTTTTTCTCACCTTTTCTTCATTATTCGTTATTCATATAGCTAATCTTATATACCCATATTCTTCATTATTTATTTATCTAGGTATTTAATTAGGAAAACCATTTGGATTTAAAATGCCTACAAAAAGAACTCCCGAAAGGAGAAAGTTGCGGTCGGATGCCGGACCAGCTCTATTGTGTTCCATCTGTCACGAGGACATGGACGAAACTACAAGCCAGAGGTTGCAGTGCGGACACAGGCTACATCAGCTGTGTTTGGCACAACTGCGGCAAACCTCATCCACTTGCCCGCTCTGTCGTCAGCCTTTGGAAATCGCACAGCCAGCAACAGAACGACCTCAGTCCTCCAGTGCAAGTGGAGCTGTCCCCAAAAGCGGACCCCTTCCATCCACGACAAGGAGTGCACGAGACGATGACTACAGGGCTGAAGCAGTTCCGCCTGCAGAAGAAGCGAGTCCACCGGTGGCTGTGGAAACCACAGTTCTAAGAGATCTAATGGCGCTCGTACAGGACATGTCCACCCGGCTCGCCTCTCTAGAGAGCCAGAGAGAGAACCCCGCACCATCCCGGCCAAGAACTCCTCCTATGTGGGATTCGGACCCAAATCCGTGGGATTTCCCAGTAGACTCGCGGCGTGATCCCGAACGGATCCGGCCAGGTACAGCCATGAATCCGTTGGCTCCAGTTTACCGGCCCCGATTGAGCCAAGCACCGCCACCAAATCAGGCTCCCGTGATTCCGCCGGACCAACGCTTCCATCCACACGACATGTATCGGCTGAAGCCGACACAGATCCCCAGCATCATCCAGGGATGGAATCTACATTTCAGTGGGGAACCCAACACGATAACGGTAGAGGTTTTCATAAGTCGGGTGGAGTCACTGATTGAGCAGATGCTAGCAGGAGACCGCACAGCGCTCGCAGGGTACTTGCCTATGCTGCTTAGGGGAGCAGCCCTGGAGACATATTGGAGAATACATTCAGCTCCACCATCCATACGCTGGTCACGGCTGAAGGAGGTACTCCGCATGGAATACCCTACGGTCGACATGGACGAATTAGTCCTGGATAAGATGAATGCTAGATGGCAGCGTCCGGACGAGTCCTTCCATAAATATCGAGCCGATATCCTTCGGTTGAATGACCAGCTGTCAGAGCCATTGTCTTCTACCCAAATTCTGCGCCTGCTAAAGCGAAATCTGAGACCGGAGATTCGTCGGCATATCGTGAACTCCGATCCACAGAGTATGGAGGCCCTGCTGAGAAATGTGCGTCGCATAGAAGGGTTTGAGGAAGACCTACGGGACCGGCCATACTTACTAACCAGGACGGGTCCTCGACGAGGAATCGCGGAATTGGCCCCAGATTATACCACCCTAGATCTGGAGGATGATTTGGACCCAGACCAGCTTGCTGTAGCGGCAGTGGGAAGTCTTACGACCTGCTGGAATTGTCACCAAACCGGACACCGGTTTATTTCATGCCGCGCAGAACGTAAGGTTTTCTGCTACGGTTGCGGCAAGCCGGACACTTACTTCCCGGACTGTTCTGAATGTGCCGCACGAAAAAACGGCCAAAAGAGTACCCGACCACCTCAGCGGTACTCGAAACCCCAACAGTAGCTCCTCAATCAGTGGCTCACCCCAACCAACATGACGTTAACCCACCAGCCATGACTATTACGACTGCGGATGTTCACTCTCTTCCGGAGACCTCACCAACGACAATATTAAAACGACCATCGCAGTCACTGCCAGAAGAACCGCGGCAGCCTCAGGTACGCACGCTAAAACCTTATCATGTTAGACTGCAGGAATATCGGGTGGCTCGAGAGCGAATATTTGCTTCCGAAGTCGTCACTTCCCGTTCGTGCACGACAAAATGGTCAACCCGTCGTTGGCGGAATTTCCGCAAGAGAGTGCGCACCTGCCGTCGAACCTTACACTCTTGTAACATCTCGGAGGTTGCTGAGAATGAGATCAGACCTTATCATCCAATTAAAGTGTTGGGCGAGACCGTGTTTGCATTGATCGACACGGGTGCCAGTATCAGTTGTCTTGCCTCGAGCTTTGGCTCGAAGGTGCTCCAAGAATACCCGAACTTGATTAAATCCTGGCGCACTGAAATCAGTACAGCTGATGGCACCAAACACCCTATACGAGGTAAACTAACAACACCCGTGACGTTCAGGGGTCAGACGAAGGATATTACCTTCTACATTATCCCGTCTTTGACTCAGAACGTATACCTTGGTGTCGATTTCGTCCTTCGCTTTGGACTGGCCTCCGATTTATTCACCGATTTGTCTTTAAAAACCAGAAATGTCAACGAAATCACTTCTACTCCCGATAGGCATGACCTGACGCCTAACCAACGGCAACGCCTGGAAGCATCCATTGCTGCTTTCCCATCTTACGCTACCCAAGGCCTTGGCCGCACCACCCTAGTCTCACACGCCATCGACGTTGGCGATAGTAAACCGATTAAACAGAGACACTACGCCATCTCGCCAGCCATGGAGAAATTGGTGTATGCGGAATTAGATAGGATGCTCGAGTTAGGGGTCATAGAAGAGTCCCAAAGCGCCTGGTCATCACCGGTAACCTTGGTGGTGAAGCCAGGTAAAGTCCGCCTCTGTCTTGATGCCCGTAAGGTAAACGCGGTTACCATCAAGGACGCGTACCCTCTTCCACTCATCGATGGAATACTAGGGAGACTACCGAAAGCCAATTATATCACCAGTCTCGACCTAAAAGACGCCTTCTGGCAAATTCCACTCGATGAGGGGTCAAGGGACAAGACCGCCTTCACAGTGCCTGAACGACCATTATATCAGTTCGTCACAATGCCCTTTGGCCTGTGTAACGCGCCGCAAACGATGACTCGGTTGATGGACAAGGTCATCCCACCTCACCTAAAACACCAAGTGTTCGTGTACCTTGATGATCTGTTACTCATCACGGAAACGTTCGATCAACACCTCCTACTCCTACAAGAAGTAGCCCTGCACATCAGTAAGGCGGGACTCACCATCAACGTACAGAAAAGTAAGTTTGTCATGAAAGGAGTCCGATACCTCGGACATGTCATAGGACATGGCACTATCAAAACGGATCCAGACAAAACTCGTGCGATTGATGAGTTCCCCTTACCAAAAACTGTGAAGCAGCTACGACGTTTCCTTGGTGTGTGCGGTTGGTACCGAAGGTTTGTTCGGAATTATGCAACAGTCTCAGCGCCCCTGTCAGACATGTTGCGGAAGGGGAAGTTCGTTTGGACCGGAATCAGCCGAAAGGCATTTGAAGAGCTTAAACAAGCCCTCACATCAGCTCCTGTCTTGCACAGCCCCGACTTCACGAAGCCCTTTTCCATTCATTGTGACGCAAGTCAACATGGAGTAGGAGCCGTGCTGGTGCAATTGACCGACGAAGGAGAGGAAGCTCCCATCGCCTTCATGTCTAATAAGCTAAATTCGGCCCAAAGAAACTATACTGTTTCCGAGCAAGAATGTTTGGCAGCGGTAATGGCTGTGAAGAAGTTTCGAGCTTATATCGAGGGCCACCAATTCGAGATCATCACGGACCACGCGTCACTACAATGGTTGATGAACCAAGCAGATTTAAGTGGACGCCTAGCCAGATGGGCTCTTAAACTGCAAGGGTTTAAGTTCTCCATCAAACATCGGAAAGGAACCCAGAACATCGTACCCGACACTCTCTCACGGATGTTTTCCCCAGAGGGAGCCGAATTAACAATAACTGACGAGGACCCCATCGAAATAGATTTGGACAGCCCACATTTCGAATCAGATAGCTACAAAGAGTTGAGGCAAACCATAGCGACCCAACAAACACAGCTGCCTGATTTGAAGGTAATAGACGGCTATGTGTATAGACGAAATGAATACGCCACTGGTGATCCATGGCAGGAAGAAGAGTCTTGGAAACTCTGGGTACCGGAGGAAATGACACAACATCTGATCTTCCGCGCACATGACCATCCTTTAAGTGCCCACGGAGGGTACGGTCGGACACTACGGCGACTCAAGAAATACTTCTTTTGGCCTAAAATGGCATCCCAGGTCAAAGACTACGTGAGCGCCTGTGAGACCTGTAAAGGCACCAAAGCGCCCAACCAGCCTCTTCGACCTCCTATGGGTCAACTCAACGTTCCAGAACGCGTGTTCCAGCGTCTATACATCGATCTACTCGGTCCATATCCTCGGTCTTCAATGGGACACATCGGAGCTATAGTCGTTCTAGATCAGCTCTCAAAATTCCCAATGGTGGAACCTATCCGTAAATTCACAACTCCATCGATCGTGAAATTCTTAGAGAACCGGGTATTCCATGTGTTCGGTGTTCCAGAGAGTGTGTACTCAGATAATGGAGTACAGTTCCGGTCTCGGCAGTTTAAGAGCCTACTTGAGCAGTATGACGTTGAACACCAACTGACGCCCATATACTCTCCTCAGTCCAACGCATCAGAACGTTTGAACCGCACCCTATTGGCTGCGATCCGTTCCTACGTCCACCCATCTCAAAAGGATTGGGATCGTCGATTGTCTGCCATCACATGCGCCCTGCGATCCTCGTATCATTCTGTCACCGGTGTCGCCCCTTACTTTGCCGCCTTTGGACAGCACATGATTTGCCATGGTAAATCATACCGACTGTTACGGCAATTAAAGTGTTTGGGAGACC
This sequence comes from Odontomyia ornata, assembly GCA_963969285.1. Taxonomy (NCBI): domain Eukaryota; kingdom Metazoa; phylum Arthropoda; class Insecta; order Diptera; family Stratiomyidae; genus Odontomyia; species Odontomyia ornata. Next base: position 252,272,178 of record OZ017742.1, read on the forward strand.
CCGTCGTTGCGCTGGAGCCCCACGAACGTCTAGGAGACCTCCGCCAACAAATCGGACGGAAGATTAAGGCCGCAGGTAGTGCAAATGAAGCGCAGTACAATCTCCGGTCACGATCTGCTAATTTCAAAGAAGGAGATGAAGTTTTCCGGCGAAACTTCCGCCAAAGTGACGCCGCGGGGCATTACAACGCCAAGCTGGATAGGCGATTCCTGAAAAGCCGCATAAAAAAGGTAATGGGACCTAACCGTTACTTGATAACGGATCCATCGGGAAAAGAAGTGGGAATATACCACGCGAAGGACCTGCGTCGATAGATAATTAGTCACGTCTGTTTGTCCGTCCGCATATATTTTCAACAAACGCACAAGGGTTGTATATTTCCGGGCAAACATTAACATAAGTCAGTCCGTCCGTCTGTCAATTGTGTTTTTCTTTTATTGTCCGTCATCTCTAGTCCCGACGCCGAAGCCAACCCATGATGCACAGAAATATCCTTCAGCTCCTTTTTCGCAATCCGCATTGCCTCGGGATCACGAGAAAATTAGCTGCCCTGTAGTAATCTAGGAGCTATGGCTCTAAAAGCAGCGCTGACACAGGCACACAGCACCAACTCAATTCAACAAGGAGTAACCCTTCAGTCATCTTCCTCATCGCGACACTCGTTTTTTTTTTCTCTCGCATGAAAAATAATTAAAGGGAAAAATTTCTTTTGTACTTAACACCCGGGAAACAAAATTCTAAAACTGTTTTAATGTGTAGTGATTTTATTACAATATCTTTTGAACATAATTTAACTAATTGGGTGTAATGCGGTATGCAAATGCTTAGAACGAAACGGTTAACCCCTTAAATTATAGGAACGATAAAATCATTGTATCATTTAAACCCCACAAAATTTGTCAAATTTTACCCTTTCCAACCATAATATTAATTAAAAATTGTTTTGTTTGTGGGTAATTAACGCGTGCCTGTCCTATTCTTTCGATTTATTTCCGCCTTAATTACGCCTAATAATTATAAACATAAATTGCTTTCAATTGAAAACTTAATCGAATCTACAAAAAATAAACAATTTCGAATTTTAAAAAATAACCGAAATGAGTGTGCATTATCACCACCGCATGTTCACACATAGATGGCACTTTTATTTCCATATGGTACGAGCGAGGTTATTGCGTTTGCCTCGAAGATGTTTTCAGGGAACAGTTTCCCATAAACCGCTCCGTAGATAAGACGGATTCGATACAGTGCCAACAAGTGATTTGTGTGCTCGTGGTGGTCCTTGGAGGAATATGGTTGGATGGTTGACGAGGGTGACGTGCTAAGAAAACGTGAGTAAATTCATATTATTTCTTTAAGGACTATATTTTTTCTTTGTTTTGGTGAATGAGTGAAAAGTTTAAGAAACCGTCGCCTATGCAAAAGGCGGCTATACCAATTGCTTTAAGTGGTAAAGATATGTTAGCACGAGCGAAAAACGGTACTGGGAAAACCGGTACTTATTGCATCCCCGTAATCGAGCAAATCGACCCATCTCGTTGACTGCAAGAAAATTCCTTTTCGAACTAAAAAGAAAAGGGACTTTTTGGTGGATTGTTATTGCTATGAAGTTCTGTGGAAAAATCTTTTGTTCATGTAAGCTTCAAGTCAGAGACAAAAACGCAATTTAGCAAAGACTCGAGGCAACAGTTGGATAATTGGAGTTGTGCGAGTGTATAGGACAGTTAATGGTAGTTTTGTGCGTGTCCAGAGATTGCTCGGGTCAGTTAATGAATCTACGCGTGCGAATCCGCCAGCGACACAAATTATGTTTCGTAAGCGATTCGAAGGGACGACGAAGACAGGAAAGTGTGCAACATAGAGCAAATGGAATCAGTGAAGACTTTGTGCATTTAGTATGGGTTTTACTACGTTGAAAGGGGAGTATCGCTATTCGTTAGTGGTTATTGGATTTATTAGAAACGCCAAGGTGATGCTCGTCGTAAGCCGCGACAATAAAGCGTGTATTACTGTTGTTTATCCCGATCTGCTACGCGATCTCGAACTGAATTAATGAAAACATTGGATCGAACTTCCTAAACGTGCTTAAAATAAATTTGAGCTTAACCGACAGTTTATCGGCTTTCTTTATATTGTTTCTTCATGAAATGTTAGTAATAGTATTTCCTGTGAAACTTTAGCCAGACTTAATTTGTGGAAAATAGACATTTATCAATCCACAATGGTTATTTCCGCTGAATCTTTTCGCAACTATGAACCGTTCTGAAGAATCTTCTGGCTGAGGGAATTGCTGGGATGTGTTCTAAAACTGCTGTAGCGCCATTAGGTAGGATAAAAATCTTACTTCAAGCACATTCCTCTCATTACGAACATTTAGGGGTGTTTAGTGGTCTCAGGCACATAATATTGAAGGAATCATTTTGGCATTGTATAAAGGCAATGGAGCACAGATGATTAGGATATTTCCGTACGCAGCCACGCAGTTCACATCCTTTGAAATGTACAAGAAGTACTTATCGCAGTTTGAACTACATTTAAAAGTTTGTAGTACACGCGGATAAATTTATAGTAGGAGCTTGTGCAGGACTGACGGCTGTTACATTGGCATATCCGCTAGATACAATTCGGGCTCGTTTAGCATTTCAAGTAATGGGAGAACACAAATACACTGAAATTTTGCAGCGTGCTTCGGAAATGTTCCGCAATGAAGGCGGAATACGTGCACTTTACAGAGGGTTTTTTTTTTTCCTACTTTAACAGGCATGGTCCCGTATGCCGGGCTGTCATTCTACTGTTTCGAGATGTTTAAATTTTTTTTTTTTGCATGAAGTATTTGCCAAAGTACGCATGCAATAAATGCGAAAGGAATACTGGTGGCCTTGTATTACATATACCTGTAAAACTGTTATGTGGTGGCTTAGCTGGAGCTGGTGCGCGATCAATTTCATATCACTTGGATGTTACTAGAAGAAGAATGCAACTCGTAACGATGAGCCCAGATACAACAAAATTTGGGGATGGGAATGATGCAAACATTAACGTTAATTTACCGTGAAAACGGTATCGTTCGAGGATTATATTGAGGAATGTCAATTAACTATTTAAGAGCAACACCCATGGTAGCTGTTTCATTTTCCACATACGAAATACTTAAACAAGCTCTAAAATTGGATACAGGGATGAAAATTTAATTTTATATTGGCCTAAAACATTTCAATCATTAAAAGTACATACATTTGAAGCAAAAAGTGCATCGTCTTAATGCGTTATTCTCTAAGTTGCAAATAAGCCAATCGATAATATTTTGCAATTCAACGCGACGTGTGGAATTGCTGGCTAAGAAGATCACGGGACTTGGTTATTGTTGTTACTATATCCATGCCAACATGGCACAGGCGCATAGAAATCGTGTTCTCCATGAGCTTCGACAGGGGCTATGCAGAAATCTAGTCTGCTCTGATCTTTTTACACTTGGTATTGACGTATAGGCTGTGAATGTTGCTAGTAATTGCGATTTTTCACGTATGGCTGAGACTTACTCACATCGTATTGGCCGTTCAGGGCGTTTCGTACCTTCGGGTATTGCCATCAATCTAATCGCATATGAGGTTCGTTTCGATTTGCATCGCATTGAAAAGGAATTAGCCCTGAGATTAAACCAATTCCAAAAGGTGGTCGATCCTTCGCTTACGTTGCCAACTCGTTACCAAGTTTACAAAGCGGTAACGGAAACGACATGAGCAATTCATCAATCAATGAAGAAGGGAACGTGAGCAAGTGGAAGAACGTGGGGAAGAACGATGTCTGTGAAATAGTTAAATGCTACGAGTGTGTTAGTCCGTGCGGGAATGCGCGAGTGCCTGATTTATGTGTGAATGTATTCGCGTTTTGGATTTATAGTACTTTATGAATGAACAAATTGTGAATGAAACGGCGTGAATGAAAATTTCGATTTTTAATACTTATGCGAGTCGAATGATAAATTATGAAAGGGATTGTAGGGGATTGATCACCAAAGTGTTTTAAGAGTATTGGGAGGAGAAAAGAAAATTAACATCATGAAAAGAGCTAAAAGCTGGTCGCGTTAGCTTTAATGAGGAATTGAGGAAGGAGTCAGATAAACCTGTAAATAGTGCAGAATAGTTTGGCCCAATATATGGGGCCTAGAATGATTTGGCAAAACGAACTCAGGCTCTGATTTCTAGAGTCCAAATAGTAATAAAATTGAATTTAATAGGGATAAAGAAAGAGCGCACTTGGATAAAATGGTGTAAATAATAGACGAGTGGGAGCAGACGAGACCAAAATGTATGAAATAGGCAAATGCAAATGCACAGAATATTTTTTTTTTTTTTTTTATGAACGTTTGCATGCAATCCAGTATGGATGAAAATAAGCTCATTTCGCGTCCATTACTTTATAGGTCTTTGTTCGATACTTCAAGTTCAATATGCGTTATTTCAGGTTTGTGGCAGAGACATCTTCTACCATCCTGTGGATGCACAGCGGAAAAAGAAGAAGAAAAAAAAAAAAAAAAAAAAAAAAAAAGGAACTTCAGATATTGCTACTTTTTCTACGACCGTGCCTGTAAAAAACATGATAGCAGCTGCCAACATCGCCATGAGCCATCAGCATTAGGTCCCGAAGTGGGGTGCAACAGGTGGTTGGAAGGCCGAGGTGAAGATCTTCATATTACGGAGCGGCACATGTTGATTGGGAAACGGCGGGACCGTACTCCCTGTTTCTGGGAAACCACACCGTTTGTATGCAAAAAGGCGCATTGTGTATTCAAACATAGTTCAACAATGAGTGATAAATCAACTGGAAAGTTAGATCCAGAAGAATTAGTCAAATCACTCAATCCATATATTGACCAACGGATTGCATATAAACGCAATATTAAACATTAAAAGCCGTAGAAGAAGTAGCAGCGAGCATTACTACGTTCGAAGACCATACGGTTCTGATATTCAAGGAAGTCTATATGTATTTACACTTTGATAGCTGAATTTTTTAGATGATTTTATACACCCTTAAGAGTTATTCTATGTCTTAATACTCGTGTGTTAAAAATTTGATGTATGGACGCGATTCTTCACTACCAAAAATTTCAGGACTTGCTTACCTCCACATCGTCAGCGAGCGCTCGTCGTCGAGGGAAAGGTACTGTAAGTAACCTCTTAACATTTTTTAATTAAATACTTATTGAAATTTTTTAAACAAAAAAATATTTATCGAATTTTTTTAAAAAAAAAATATTTATTGAATTTTAATTAAATATTTATTGAGTTTAAAAAAAAAAAAAAAAAAAATATATTTATTGAATATTTATTGAAATATTTTTTTTGAAAAATATTTATTGAATTTGTAAAAAAAGAAAAAAAAAAGAGAAGAAGAATCGTCGTAAAAAATCTATGTAAGAATTTTTTTTTGCATAATGTATGTAGGGTGAAAGTGTGGCATCTACAAGAGCTAACCACAATAATTATAATACTACAGGAAATCAGAGAAAAAATGAATTTTCGTATAATGTTAATCATCTTTTAATATCAATTTCCCTCTTTCAACGATTAAATGCTTTTCAATATGGTGTTGTAAATTGCTGTGCTGATTGCCATAGAAAAATCATACTGTTCCATTGCTTTAACGTTGTTCGAATAAAAACAAAAAAAATGATGGATTAAATGGAAAATCGGTCTTTTCCTTCCGGACTTTTCCAATCGGGTATAGGACCCGGTACGGTGGCAGGCTTCCACCCCAAAATATGAGCCAGCCACCGGGTACTTAAAAATTTTTTTGTTTCAGGAGACTTTATGGGTTGAGTGGCCCAAGCCAAGTGCCCTTTTATGGCATAAAGTTATGCAATTCAATTGTATGATTCTATGACATAAATTGGTCACCGGGGTACTCCCCTTCTGATGGGAAAGTTCATATAATTCAAGTTATATGAGTTTTCCACTCAGAAGAGGAATACCTGGCCACTTCAACAGTTTAACATTGGATTTATTCCGGTTGGGTGGGCATGAAGGGGCTCCACCACCACCCGGTTGCCCCTCTTTCATTTGTGGGCCCTGAATTTACTTGGGTAAAGACGAGGTTACCCCAAGTTCGCCTTTCTTCTCAGGTTTCTCTTGTTCTCGCAACAAGTCGTAATTCCTTCGTGGAGGTTATCTACAGATTTGCGACTTCGGTCGTCCTCTCGAACTCTGCAAGCAATTCGTGAATGCGAAATGTTTTGTAGTGAGTCCTCGTATAATGTTAATCATCTTTTAATATCAATTTCCCTCTTTCAACGATTAAATGCTTTTCAATATGGTGTTGTAAATTGCTGTGCTGATTGCCATAGAAAAATCATACTGTTCCATTGCTTTAACGTTGTTCGAATAAAAACAAAAAAAATGATGGATTAAATGGAAAATCGGTCTTTTCCTTCCGGACTTTTCCAATCGGGTATAGGACCCGGTACGGTGGCAGGCTTCCACCCCAAAATATGAGCCAGCCACCGGGTACTTAAAAATTTTTTTGTTTCAGGAGACTTTATGGGTTGAGTGGCCCAAGCCAAGTGCCCTTTTATGGCATAAAGTTATGCAATTCAATTGTATGATTCTATGACATAAATTGGTCACCGGGGTACTCCCCTTCTGATGGGAAAGTTCATATAATTCAAGTTATATGAGTTTTCCACTCAGAAGAGGAATACCTGGCCACTTCAACAGTTTAACATTGGATTTATTCCGGTTGGGTGGGCATGAAGGGGCTCCACCACCACCCGGTTGCCCCTCTTTCATTTGTGGGCCCTGAATTTACTTGGGTAAAGACGAGGTTACCCCAAGTTCGCCTTTCTTCTCAGGTTTCTCTTGTTCTCGCAACAAGTCGTAATTCCTTCGTGGAGGTTATCTACAGATTTGCGACTTCGGTCGTCCTCTCGAACTCTGCAAGCAATTCGTGAATGCGAAATGTTTTGTAGTGAGTCCTCGTGCCGGGGAAACGAACCCGCCCCACGACACCGCAATGCTAGCCTGCCAGCGCATTCACGCGTCTCCGGACGAGGGCATTCTCGGCAGGAATCAACACCTTCCTCTGCCGAGGCAGCAGAACATCGCTGCAGTCCTTCACGGACATTTATGGAACTCGATATTCACTACAAATGGCGCCCAACGTGGGGCCCGGAAAGCCCGGCTGTATCATCAGTCGTGAGCACGAGACAGTCCATCGTCTCTAGGTGTCCCCACTAGGTGTTAGAAATTTTGGCGGGTAGATAACTCCCGAGGGTTTTTGCACTAATCGTGCCCCAGCAGCCTAATACCTTTCGAACGTGTCTAGTCCCTGGACATCAATGTCGTTTGGTCCTGCTTTTGACTTATACTTTGGTGGTTTACCACCATTGTATAACTAGTAAGGCCAAATGATATTAGAGTCCCTTTTTGTGTTCGGAAGTTATTATCCCAACATCTATTTTGCGGAGGATTCTGATCCGCTCCCCAAACCAGCGGTGCCTAAGTGTCTTAAATTACATGGATTTTGATTTCATGTGATTGGCTGATTAGCTAATCCATGACTATCCATGACAAGACACGCGCTGCTTGTGGATTAGAATCCCACCCTGGGCTGACAAGCTGTAACTTGAGAAGTTTGCTAATGAGGGATCACTTCTGAACCCTGATTTTCATGGTGCCACAAGAGAGTGTCCCTGAAACGTTTTGGAAGGATTGTGCCATGGTGTCCATACTTGGGAGGATGGACGGAAGGGAAAGACCGGTTATTATATTTTTTTTTTGATAGTTCAATCACCACTTAAATTTTTTCATACTTTTTTTTGTGAGGTTCTGAGATAGTTCGCCACTGACGGCCACATAAGAATTTTAGTAACTTTTTCTCACCTTTTCTTCATTATTCGTTATTCATATAGCTAATCTTATATACCCATATTCTTCATTATTTATTTATCTAGGTATTTAATTAGGAAAACCATTTGGATTTAAAATGCCTACAAAAAGAACTCCCGAAAGGAGAAAGTTGCGGTCGGATGCCGGACCAGCTCTATTGTGTTCCATCTGTCACGAGGACATGGACGAAACTACAAGCCAGAGGTTGCAGTGCGGACACAGGCTACATCAGCTGTGTTTGGCACAACTGCGGCAAACCTCATCCACTTGCCCGCTCTGTCGTCAGCCTTTGGAAATCGCACAGCCAGCAACAGAACGACCTCAGTCCTCCAGTGCAAGTGGAGCTGTCCCCAAAAGCGGACCCCTTCCATCCACGACAAGGAGTGCACGAGACGATGACTACAGGGCTGAAGCAGTTCCGCCTGCAGAAGAAGCGAGTCCACCGGTGGCTGTGGAAACCACAGTTCTAAGAGATCTAATGGCGCTCGTACAGGACATGTCCACCCGGCTCGCCTCTCTAGAGAGCCAGAGAGAGAACCCCGCACCATCCCGGCCAAGAACTCCTCCTATGTGGGATTCGGACCCAAATCCGTGGGATTTCCCAGTAGACTCGCGGCGTGATCCCGAACGGATCCGGCCAGGTACAGCCATGAATCCGTTGGCTCCAGTTTACCGGCCCCGATTGAGCCAAGCACCGCCACCAAATCAGGCTCCCGTGATTCCGCCGGACCAACGCTTCCATCCACACGACATGTATCGGCTGAAGCCGACACAGATCCCCAGCATCATCCAGGGATGGAATCTACATTTCAGTGGGGAACCCAACACGATAACGGTAGAGGTTTTCATAAGTCGGGTGGAGTCACTGATTGAGCAGATGCTAGCAGGAGACCGCACAGCGCTCGCAGGGTACTTGCCTATGCTGCTTAGGGGAGCAGCCCTGGAGACATATTGGAGAATACATTCAGCTCCACCATCCATACGCTGGTCACGGCTGAAGGAGGTACTCCGCATGGAATACCCTACGGTCGACATGGACGAATTAGTCCTGGATAAGATGAATGCTAGATGGCAGCGTCCGGACGAGTCCTTCCATAAATATCGAGCCGATATCCTTCGGTTGAATGACCAGCTGTCAGAGCCATTGTCTTCTACCCAAATTCTGCGCCTGCTAAAGCGAAATCTGAGACCGGAGATTCGTCGGCATATCGTGAACTCCGATCCACAGAGTATGGAGGCCCTGCTGAGAAATGTGCGTCGCATAGAAGGGTTTGAGGAAGACCTACGGGACCGGCCATACTTACTAACCAGGACGGGTCCTCGACGAGGAATCGCGGAATTGGCCCCAGATTATACCACCCTAGATCTGGAGGATGATTTGGACCCAGACCAGCTTGCTGTAGCGGCAGTGGGAAGTCTTACGACCTGCTGGAATTGTCACCAAACCGGACACCGGTTTATTTCATGCCGCGCAGAACGTAAGGTTTTCTGCTACGGTTGCGGCAAGCCGGACACTTACTTCCCGGACTGTTCTGAATGTGCCGCACGAAAAAACGGCCAAAAGAGTACCCGACCACCTCAGCGGTACTCGAAACCCCAACAGTAGCTCCTCAATCAGTGGCTCACCCCAACCAACATGACGTTAACCCACCAGCCATGACTATTACGACTGCGGATGTTCACTCTCTTCCGGAGACCTCACCAACGACAATATTAAAACGACCATCGCAGTCACTGCCAGAAGAACCGCGGCAGCCTCAGGTACGCACGCTAAAACCTTATCATGTTAGACTGCAGGAATATCGGGTGGCTCGAGAGCGAATATTTGCTTCCGAAGTCGTCACTTCCCGTTCGTGCACGACAAAATGGTCAACCCGTCGTTGGCGGAATTTCCGCAAGAGAGTGCGCACCTGCCGTCGAACCTTACACTCTTGTAACATCTCGGAGGTTGCTGAGAATGAGATCAGACCTTATCATCCAATTAAAGTGTTGGGCGAGACCGTGTTTGCATTGATCGACACGGGTGCCAGTATCAGTTGTCTTGCCTCGAGCTTTGGCTCGAAGGTGCTCCAAGAATACCCGAACTTGATTAAATCCTGGCGCACTGAAATCAGTACAGCTGATGGCACCAAACACCCTATACGAGGTAAACTAACAACACCCGTGACGTTCAGGGGTCAGACGAAGGATATTACCTTCTACATTATCCCGTCTTTGACTCAGAACGTATACCTTGGTGTCGATTTCGTCCTTCGCTTTGGACTGGCCTCCGATTTATTCACCGATTTGTCTTTAAAAACCAGAAATGTCAACGAAATCACTTCTACTCCCGATAGGCATGACCTGACGCCTAACCAACGGCAACGCCTGGAAGCATCCATTGCTGCTTTCCCATCTTACGCTACCCAAGGCCTTGGCCGCACCACCCTAGTCTCACACGCCATCGACGTTGGCGATAGTAAACCGATTAAACAGAGACACTACGCCATCTCGCCAGCCATGGAGAAATTGGTGTATGCGGAATTAGATAGGATGCTCGAGTTAGGGGTCATAGAAGAGTCCCAAAGCGCCTGGTCATCACCGGTAACCTTGGTGGTGAAGCCAGGTAAAGTCCGCCTCTGTCTTGATGCCCGTAAGGTAAACGTGGTTACCATCAAGGACGCGTACCCTCTTCCACTCATCGATGGAATACTAGGGAGACTACCGAAAGCCAATTATATCACCAGTCTCGACCTAAAAGACGCCTTCTGGCAAATTCCACTCGATGAGGGGTCAAGGGACAAGACCGCCTTCACAGTGCCTGAACGACCATTATATCAGTTCGTCACAATGCCCTTTGGCCTGTGTAACGCGCCGCAAACGATGACTCGGTTGATGGACAAGGTCATCCCACCTCACCTAAAACACCAAGTGTTCGTGTACCTTGATGATCTGTTACTCATCACGGAAACGTTCGATCAACACCTCCTACTCCTACAAGAAGTAGCCCTGCACATCAGTAAGGCGGGACTCACCATCAACGTACAGAAAAGTAAGTTTGTCATGAAAGAAGTCCGATACCTCGGACATGTCATAGGACATGGCACTATCAAAACGGATCCAGACAAAACTCGTGCGATTGATGAGTTCCCCTTACCAAAAACTGTGAAGCAGCTACGACGTTTCCTTGGTGTGTGCGGTTGGTACCGAAGGTTTGTTCGGAATTATGCAACAGTCTCAGCGCCCCTGTCAGACATGTTGCGGAAGGGGAAGTTCGTTTGGACCGGAATCAGCCGAAAGGCATTTGAAGAGCTTAAACAAGCCCTCACATCAGCTCCTGTCTTGCACAGCCCCGACTTCACGAAGCCCTTTTCCATTCATTGTGACGCAAGTCAACATGGAGTAGGAGCCGTGCTGGTGCAATTGACCGACGAAGGAGAGGAAGCTCCCATCGCCTTCATGTCTAATAAGCTAAATTCGGCCCAAAGAAACTATACTGTTTCCGAGCAAGAATGTTTGGCAGCGGTAATGGCTGTGAAGAAGTTTCGAGCTTATATCGAGGGCCACCAATTCGAGATCATCACGGACCACGCGTCACTACAATGGTTGATGAACCAAGCAGATTTAAGTGGACGCCTAGCCAGATGGGCTCTTAAACTGCAAGGGTTTAAGTTCTCCATCAAACATCGGAAAGGAACCCAGAACATCGTACCCGACACTCTCTCACGGATGTTTTCCCCAGAGGGAGCCGAATTAACAATAACTGACGAGGACCCCATCGAAATAGATTTGGACAGCCCACATTTCGAATCAGATAGCTACAAAGAGTTGAGGCAAACCATAGCGACCCAACAAACACAGCTGCCTGATTTGAAGGTAATAGACGGCTATGTGTATAGACGAAATGAATACGCCACTGGTGATCCATGGCAGGAAGAAGAGTCTTGGAAACTCTGGGTACCGGAGGAAATGACACAACATCTGATCTTCCGCGCACATGACCATCCTTTAAGTGCCCACGGAGGGTACGGTCGGACACTACGGCGACTCAAGAAATACTTCTTTTGGCCTAAAATGGCATCCCAGGTCAAAGACTACGTGAGCGCCTGTGAGACCTGTAAAGGCACCAAAGCGCCCAACCAGCCTCTTCGACCTCCTATGGGTCAACTCAACGTTCCAGAACGCGTGTTCCAGCGTCTATACATCGATCTACTCGGTCCATATCCTCGGTCTTCAATGGGACACATCGGAGCTATAGTCGTTCTAGATCAGCTCTCAAAATTCCCAATGGTGGAACCTATCCGTAAATTCACAACTCCATCGATCGTGAAATTCTTAGAGAACCGGGTATTCCATGTGTTCGGTGTTCCAGAGAGTGTGTACTCAGATAATGGAGTACAGTTCCGGTCTCGGCAGTTTAAGAGCCTACTTGAGCAGTATGACGTTGAACACCAACTGACGCCCATATACTCTCCTCAGTCCAACGCATCAGAACGTTTGAACCGCACCCTATTGGCTGCGATCCGTTCCTACGTCCACCCATCTCAAAAGGATTGGGATCGTCGATTGTCTGCCATCACATGCGCCCTGCGATCCTCGTATCATTCTGTCACCGGTGTCGCCCCTTACTTTGCCGCCTTTGGACAGCACATGATTTGCCATGGTAAATCATACCGACTGTTACGGCAATTAAAGTGTTTGGGAGACCCCGTCGTTGCGCTGGAGCCCCACGAACGTCTAGGAGACCTCCGCCAACAAATCGGACGGAAGATTAAGGCCGCAGGTAGTGCAAATGAAGCGCAGTACAATCTCCGGTCACGATCTGCTAATTTCAAAGAAGGAGATGAAGTTTTCCGGCGAAACTTCCGCCAAAGTGACGCCGCGGGGCATTACAACGCCAAGCTGGATAGGCGATTCCTGAAAAGCCGCATAAAAAAGGTAATGGGACCTAACCGTTACTTGATAACGGATCCATCGGGAAAAGAAGTGGGAATATACCACGCGAAGGACCTGCGTCGATAGATAATTAGTCACGTCTGTTTGTCCGTCCGCATATATTTTCAACAAACGCACAAGGGTTGTATATTTCCGGGAAAACATTAACATAAGTCAGTCCGTCCGTCTGTCAATTGTGTTTTTCTTTTATTGTCCGTCATCTCTAGTCCCGACGCCGAAGCCAACCCATGATGCACAGAAATATCCTTCAGCTCCTTTTTCGCAATCCGCATTGCCTCGGGATCACGAGAAAATTAGCTGCCCTGTAGTAATCTAGGAGCTATGGCTCTAAAAGCAGCGCTGACACAGGCACACAGCACCAACTCAATTCAACAAGGAGTAACCCTTCAGTCATCTTCCTCATCGCGACACTCGTTTTTTTTTTCTCTCGCATGAAAAATAATTAAAGGGAAAAATTTCTTTTGTACTTAACACCCGGGAAACAAAATTCTAAAACTGTTTTAATGTGTAGTGATTTTATTACAATATCTTTTGAACATAATTTAACTAATTGGGTGTAATGCGGTATGCAAATGCTTAGAACGAAACGGTTAACCCCTTAAATTATAGGAACGATAAAATCATTGTATCATTTAAACCCCACAAAATTTGTCAAATTTTACCCTTTCCAACCATAATATTAATTAAAAATTGTTTTGTTTGTGGGTAATTAACGCGTGCCTGTCCTATTCTTTCGATTTATTTCCGCCTTAATTACGCCTAATAATTATAAACATAAATTGCTTTCAATTGAAAACTTAATCGAATCTACAAAAAATAAACAATTTCGAATTTTAAAAAATAACCGAAATGAGTGTGCATTATCACCACCGCATGTTCACACATAGATGGCACTTTTATTTCCATATGGTACGAGCGAGGTTATTGCGTTTGCCTCGAAGATGTTTTCAGGGAACAGTTTCCCATAAACCGCTCCGTAGATAAGACGGATTCGATACAGTGCCAACAAGTGATTTGTGTGCTCGTGGTGGTCCTTGGAGGAATATGGTTGGATGGTTGACGAGGGTGACGTGCTAAGAAAACGTGAGTAAATTCATATTATTTCTTTAAGGACTATATTTTTTCTTTGTTTTGGTGAATGAGTGAAAAGTTTAAGAAACCGTCGCCTATGCAAAAGGCGGCTATACCAATTGCTTTAAGTGGTAAAGATATGTTAGCACGAGCGAAAAACGGTACTGGGAAAACCGGTACTTATTGCATCCCCGTAATCGAGCAAATCGACCCATCTCGTTGACTGCAAGAAAATTCCTTTTCGAACTAAAAAGAAAAGGGACTTTTTGGTGGATTGTTATTGCTATGAAGTTCTGTGGAAAAATCTTTTGTTCATGTAAGCTTCAAGTCAGAGACAAAAACGCAATTTAGCAAAGACTCGAGGCAACAGTTGGATAATTGGAGTTGTGCGAGTGTATAGGACAGTTAATGGTAGTTTTGTGCGTGTCCAGAGATTGCTCGGGTCAGTTAATGAATCTACGCGTGCGAATCCGCCAGCGACACAAATTATGTTTCGTAAGCGATTCGAAGGGACGACGAAGACAGGAAAGTGTGCAACATAGAGCAAATGGAATCAGTGAAGACTTTGTGCATTTAGTATGGGTTTTACTACGTTGAAAGGGGAGTATCGCTATTCGTTAGTGGTTATTGGATTTATTAGAAACGCCAAGGTGATGCTCGTCGTAAGCCGCGACAATAAAGCGTGTATTACTGTTGTTTATCCCGATCTGCTACGCGATCTCGAACTGAATTAATGAAAACATTGGATCGAACTTCCTAAACGTGCTTAAAATAAATTTGAGCTTAACCGACAGTTTATCGGCTTTCTTTATATTGTTTCTTCATGAAATGTTAGTAATAGTATTTCCTGTGAAACTTTAGCCAGACTTAATTTGTGGAAAATAGACATTTATCAATCCACAATGGTTATTTCCGCTGAATCTTTTCGCAACTATGAACCGTTCTGAAGAATCTTCTGGCTGAGGGAATTGCTGGGATGTGTTCTAAAACTGCTGTAGCGCCATTAGATAGGATAAAAATCTTACTTCAAGCACATTCCTCTCATTACGAACATTTAGGGGTGTTTAGTGGTCTCAGGCACATAATATTGAAGGAATCATTTTGGCATTGTATAAAGGCAATGGAGCACAGATGATTAGGATATTTCCGTACGCAGCCACGCAGTTCACATCCTTTGAAATGTACAAGAAGTACTTATCGCAGTTTGAACTACATTTAAAAGTTTGTAGTACACGCGGATAAATTTATAGTAGGAGCTTGTGCAGGACTGACGGCTGTTACATTGGCATATCCGCTAGATACAATTCGGGCTCGTTTAGCATTTCAAGTAATGGGAGAACACAAATACACTGAAATTTTGCAGCGTGCTTCGGAAATGTTCCGCAATGAAGGCGGAATACGTGCACTTTACAGAGGGTTTTTTTTTTTCCTACTTTAACAGGCATGGTCCCGTATGCCGGGCTGTCATTCTACTGTTTCGAGATGTTTAAATTTTTTTTTTTTGCATGAAGTATTTGCCAAAGTACGCATGCAATAAATGCGAAAGGAATACTGGTGGCCTTGTATTACATATACCTGTAAAACTGTTATGTGGTGGCTTAGCTGGAGCTGGTGCGCGATCAATTTCATATCACTTGGATGTTACTAGAAGAAGAATGCAACTCGCAACGATGAGCCCAGATACAACAAAATTTGGGGATGGGAATGATGCAAACATTAACGTTAATTTACCGTGAAAACGGTATCGTTCGAGGATTATATTGAGGAATGTCAATTAACTATTTAAGAGCAACACCCATGGTAGCTGTTTCATTTTCCACATACGAAATACTTAAACAAGCTCTAAAATTGGATACAGGGATGAAAATTTAATTTTATATTGGCCTAAAACATTTCAATCATTAAAAGTACATACATTTGAAGCAAAAAGTGCATCGTCTTAATGCGTTATTCTCTAAGTTGCAAATAAGCCAATCGATAATATTTTGCAATTCAACGCGACGTGTGGAATTGCTGGCTAAGAAGATCACGGGACTTGGTTATTGTTGTTACTATATCCATGCCAACATGGCACAGGCGCATAGAAATCGTGTTCTCCATGAGCTTCGACAGGGGCTATGCAGAAATCTAGTCTGCTCTGATCTTTTTACACTTGGTATTGACGTATAGGCTGTGAATGTTGCTAGTAATTGCGATTTTTCACGTATGGCTGAGACTTACTCACATCGTATTGGCCGTTCAGGGCGTTTCGTACCTTCGGGTATTGCCATCAATCTAATCGCATATGAGGTTCGTTTCGATTTGCATCGCATTGAAAAGGAATTAGCCCTGAGATTAAACCAATTCCAAAAGGTGGTCGATCCTTCGCTTACGTTGCCAACTCGTTACCAAGTTTACAAAGCGGTAACGGAAACGACATGAGCAATTCATCAATCAATGAAGAAGGGAACGTGAGCAAGTGGAAGAACGTGGGGAAGAACGATGTCTGTGAAATAGTTAAATGCTACGAGTGTGTTAGTCCGTGCGGGAATGCGCGAGTGCCTGATTTATGTGTGAATGTATTCGCGTTTTGGATTTATAGTACTTTATGAATGAACAAATTGTGAATGAAACGGCGTGAATGAAAATTTCGATTTTTAATACTTATGCGAGTCGAATGATAAATTATGAAAGGGATTGTAGGGGATTGATCACCAAAGTGTTTTAAGAGTATTGGGAGGAGAAAAGAAAATTAACATCATGAAAAGAGCTAAAAGCTGGTCGCGTTAGCTTTAATGAGGAATTGAGGAAGGAGTCAGATAAACCTGTAAATAGTGCAGAATAGTTTGGCCCAATATATGGAGCCTAGAATGATTTGGCAAAACGAACTCAGGCTCTGATTTCTAGAGTCCAAATAGTAATAAAATTGAATTTAATAGGGATAAAGAAAGAGCGCACTTGGATAAAATGGTGTAAATAATAGACGAGTGGGAGCAGACGAGACCAAAATGTATGAAATAGGCAAATGCAAATGCACAGAATATTTTTTTTTTTTTTATGAACGTTTGCATGCAATCCAGTATGGATGAAAATAAGCTCATTTCGCGTCCATTACTTTATAGGTCTTTGTTCGATACTTCAAGTTCAATATGCGTTATTTCAGGTTTGTGGCAGAGACATCTTCTACCATCCTGTGGATGCACAGCGGAAAAAGAAGAAGAAAAAAAAAAAAAAAAAAAAAAAAAAGGAACTTCAGATATTGCTACTTTTTCTACGACCGTGCCTGTAAAAAACATGATAGCAGCTGCCAACATCGCCATGAGCCATCAGCATTAGGTCCCGAAGTGGGGTGCAACAGGTGGTTGGAAGGCCGAGGTGAAGATCTTCATATTACGGAGCGGCACATGTTGATTGGGAAACGGCGGGACCGTACTCCCTGTTTCTGGGAAACCACACCGTTTGTATGCAAAAAGGCGCATTGTGTATTCAAACATAGTTCAACAATGAGTGATAAATCAACTGGAAAGTTAGATCCAGAAGAATTAGTCAAATCACTCAATCCATATATTGACCAACGGATTGCATATAAACGCAATATTAAACATTAAAAGCCGTAGAAGAAGTAGCAGCGAGCATTACTACGTTCGAAGACCATACGGTTCTGATATTCAAGGAAGTCTATATGTATTTACACTTTGATAGCTGAATTTTTTAGATGATTTTATACACCCTTAAGAGTTATTCTATGTCTTAATACTCGTGTGTTAAAAATTTGATGTATGGACGCGATTCTTCACTACCAAAAATTTCAGGACTTGCTTACCTCCACATCGTCAGCGAGCGCTCGTCGTCGAGGGAAAGGTACTGTAAGTAACCTCTTAACATTTTTTAATTAAATACTTATTGAAATTTTTTAAACAAAAAAATATTTATCGAATTTTTTTAAAAAAAAAATATTTATTGAATTTTAATTAAATATTTATTGAGTTTAAAAAAAAAAAAAAAAAAAATATATTTATTGAATATTTATTGAAATATTTTTTTTGAAAAATATTTATTGA
Source organism: Odontomyia ornata (assembly GCA_963969285.1). Lineage (NCBI taxonomy): Eukaryota > Metazoa > Arthropoda > Insecta > Diptera > Stratiomyidae > Odontomyia > Odontomyia ornata. The sequence continues at coordinate 252,290,110 of OZ017742.1, forward strand.
ATTTGTAAAAAAAGAAAAAAAAAAGAGAAGAAAAATCGTCGTAAAAAATCTATGTAAGAATTTTTTTTTGCATAATGTATGTAGGGTGAAAGTGTGGCATCTACAAGAGCTAACCACAATAATTATAATACTACAGGAAATCAGAGAAAAAATGAATTTTCGTATAATGTTAATCATCTTTTAATATCAATTTCCCTCTTTCAACGATTAAATGCTTTTCAATATGGTGTTGTAAATTGCTGTGCTGATTGCCATAAAAAAATCATACTGTTCCATTGCTTTAACGTTGTTCGAATAAAAACAAAAAAAATGATGGATTAAATGGAAAATCGGTCTTTTCCTTCCGGACTTTTCCAATCGGGTATAGGACCCGGTACGGTGGCAGGCTTCCACCCCAAAATATGAGCCAGCCACCGGGTACTTAAAAATTTTTTTGTTTCAGGAGACTTTATGGGTTGAGTGGCCCAAGCCAAGTGCCCTTTTATGGCATAAAGTTATGCAATTCAATTGTATGATTCTATGACATAAATTGGTCACCGGGGTACTCCCCTTCTGATGGGAAAGTTCATATAATTCAAGTTATATGAGTTTTCCACTCAGAAGAGGAATACCTGGCCACTTCAACAGTTTAACATTGGATTTATTCCGGTTGGGTGGGCATGAAGGGGCTCCACCACCACCCGGTTGCCCCTCTTTCATTTGTGGGCCCTGAATTTACTTGGGTAAAGACGAGGTTACCCCAAGTTCGCCTTTCTTCTCAGGTTTCTCTTGTTCTCGCAACAAGTCGTAATTCCTTCGTGGAGGTTATCTACAGATTTGCGACTTCGGTCGTCCTCTCGAACTCTGCAAGCAATTCGTGAATGCGAAATGTTTTGTAGTGAGTCCTCGTGCCGGGGAAACGAACCCGCCCCACGACACCGCAATGCTAGCCTGCCAGCGCATTCACGCGTCTCCGGACGAGGGCATTCTCGGCAGGAATCAACACCTTCCTCTGCCGAGGCAGCAGAACATCGCTGCAGTCCTTCACGGACATTTATGGAACTCAATATTCACTACAGTGTTCCGAACTTTATATCAGCCGGTAGACGAATAGTCTTTCCAAAGATGACTTTGCCTGGGGCTTCGCCCGTCGATGCATGTTCGGCAGCTCTATACGCCATCAAGAATAATGGGATGTGCCGGCCCCAGTCCCTTTAGTTCTCGTCAGCCATCTTGGCCAGGTGTTTATTGAGTGTGCCGTTGAAACGTTCGATCATTCCATCGGATTGGGGATGCAGCGGTGTTGTCCTCGTTTTCCGTATTCCCAGCAGCTCGCAAATTTCGCCAAAAACTAGTGACTCAAAGTTTCGGCCTTGATCCGAATGTAGTTCACAAGGTACGCCGTAGCTAGTGACCCAATTTAATACTAGCTGTTGTAGACCTCGGGCCACTTGCTGAAATAATCGGCCAGAACCAGCGTGTATCAATCTCCCCATTTGGATTCAGGAAAGGGTCCTGCGATGTCAACAGCAATCTTTTCAAATGTTACCCCCACGCTATAGGTTTGCATTTGTCCTCTCAGTCGTCGCTTTGAACCTTTGACGGAAGCGCAAATTGTGCATCTACGGCACCAGTCCTCTACGTCTTCTCGAGCGTGGAGCCAGTGGAACCTTTCCCGCGATTTCGCTAAGGTCTTGTTAACACCCAGGTGGCCTTCCGAGGATCCTTCGTGCATTTCCGGTCGCCCAGTTGTCTCCTTCCATACGAGCAAAGGTCCGATATCTTCATCGGCTAGTTGGGCATTTCGAATCTCCTCCGATGACCAACCTTCATCGAATTCGGCCGTTATCACTCGCAGATCAACGGTCGACTCCTTTTCCTCAATTCGCATGCTTGCAGTTAGCAGGTCATGGATGACGAGATAGGGTGTCAGCATTTCCATGAACTCCGCCCTTGTGTAGTAGTTTTTGCCTCACTAGGTCTGGTCGGATAATCGATCGGGTCACGGGTACGGGTCAATCGCGTCACGCAAGCATACAATCAGTGTGGCCTTTGTACCTAGCGTAGCCAGATTTCGCTGTTCCAACTCTACCTGAAGCTCCGACATGGTCAATTCATTAATTTTTAAATGTAGGTTTCGTGGCATTTTTATTATTTCGGCTTTTTCTTCCCACCAGTTTCCACGTTAGATTTTACTATTGTGCACTTTAAAAATGTTCAAAAGTTTTCACTTTCAAAGTTTTCTTTCTCACCACTATCGCGTGTTATAGTTTGCGGCCGATAATCTTAATGAAAGTGAAAACGCACTGTCTTTTAAATTAAGTTAAAAGAGTTTATTTACTAAGAGTGCACGGTCATTAATTTAACTATTTTACAAATCGCAATTTAAATTTAATTTTTACTGTCTATCAAATTATATTCCAACTGTCTATATCACGAAAATCACTTCACTATCAATCAATGTCGCATTTACGTCGCGCTCAATTATATCGCAGTTTTACTATCGCGGTTTTACTATTTCCCCCATTCATTCAGCTCGGCTTTATAAAGGGGCTCTAGTCATTCAATCCATTTCTCGTACATTGGTGAATATTCTGACGAGAACTGCCTGGAATATTCGAGCAATTCTGAATGGCCGCAGCGACGTCACTTTCAGATGTTGATCATAGATCTACTTGGTCCATTCTTGTGGTTTCGAGTACATTCGTTTATTGATCATGATGTTATTAATAGTTGCGACAACGATTGCGACAGTAACTCGCAGAGTTATTTGGATACGTAACAATACTATAACATAAATTTGCAACGTTTATGGTTTTCATTTAAGAGAAAAGTTCATGCGAACTATGTTTGCATGAGTTATTCACTCAAATGAAAAACATCTGGCCACGTCTGCAATGGATCTTGATCCGGATTGGCGGTGCGAAGAGGCACCGCTTCCTCCTGGATTCCCCACTCTTAGTTGGAGGCCATAAGTATTGTCGGCAAAGACGAAATATTCCCAAGTCTCATCTGTTTTCGCCAGGCCCAGTTTGTTGTTTACTTTGGCAATCTCCACCCTTAGTAGGTTACCTCGGCCTCGACATTTGTCGATCCGCATTTTATCTGGTAATTCGTGAATGTGAATTTATTTGTAGTGGGTCCTTGTGCTGGGGAAAAGAACCCGCCCCACGACACTGCAATGCTAGCCTGTCAGCGCATTCACGCGTCCTCAGATAAGGCCAATCTCGGCGAACACCACCATCCTCTCTCGCCGAGGCAGCAGCCCATCGCTGCAGTCCTTTACGGACATTTTTTTATCCACTCTTTCACTATAGATTTTCAGCACTATTCATGCATAATTAATTTAAAATAGAAACAAGTTTGGTAAGACCTACGCTCATGTCAGAAGAGTTTTGTACCCAACTTCGAAATGCAGTCACCAGCAACGAATAAAGTCAAGAAACATGTCAAAGAGATGTGCACGTTTAAAAAGAAATCCATTGTTTCTCTATTTTCAACGGTCGCCATTTTGTGGCATGCAAACAAAAATCACTCAAATCATAAATTCCCAAAAAAAAAGCAGTGTCTGATTCGATGGAAAGTCCATAAAATACCAAAATCATGTGTGATTGTTGATGTAATTGGAGAAATTTAAAATGGCTATAACTTCGGTACATACCATTCGATTTTTATCAAACTTACAAATTATGAGGACCTGTTGTAGGACTACTTAAATTTACGATTTTATTGGGAAAATGTGAAATTCGAAGACACCTACTTCCATAATTATTTTCAGATCATAGGTGTCCTATCGCGAGGGGGGGATGACACAAATGTATCGTGTATTTCCAGTCCCAGTCCCTCGAAGCAAAAAATGTCGGACTAAGACCTGTTTTGAAAAGTTCTCATCAAGGCCTTTCATTTGATACCCTTATTGGCTATCTTGATGAAATTTTTTTTTTTTCGGGGATCACTTCCATTTATGGAGAGGCCCCCCTTAAATACCTTATATGATATTTTTTTAGTTAAACTTTGAAGAGAGCATCACTTTACACCTAAATACAAAATTTGATGTTGCTAGCCTTAAAAGTTAGCCAGAAAAATTTGCTTTGACACACGAACGGACGGAAAACGGATCGCGATTTCAGTAGAGTTTAGTAAAATAATTTAACAAAATCCTAAAAACAGCAGATAAATTCATGAAAACTGTCAAGTTTTATCAAAAATTCCTTTCTACCGGGCCATTTGCTGTTCTCATTGAATTAAAAGATACTTGTATTTAAATCGTAGGACGATATCAATGTTTCGCTCAGAATATTACCTATATTGCCAGTGTCAACATGTACATATAGCAGAATGCACGTTTCTTGTCTGAAACATATTGTTACATGTACGAATAATTCTGCGAGCTACTGTCGCAATTGTTTTCACAACCATTAAGAACATCAACAAAATGAATTTACTCGAAACCACGAGAACCCACCAAGCACGATCAACATCTGAAAGTGATGTCACTGTTCCATTCATTAAGCTGCTCGAATATACCAGATACCTCTCGGCAGAACATTCGCCAATCGTGAAATAGATTGAATGGCTAGAGACCCTATATAAAGGCGAGCTGAATGAATGGGGGGATTTATTCATTACAACCGCGATAATGAAACTGCGATAGTAAAACCGCGATAGTAAACAGCGATATAGTGGAGCGCGAAGTAAAGGTGATTTTTATTGATTGATTGATTGTTAAGAGGACAGTTGTAATAGAAATTTATTGACAAGTGGAAGTTAAGAATTTAATAGTAAAATTAATAATTTTGCATTGTTTAGTAAATAAACTCTTTTAACTTAATTTAAAAGACAGTGCGTTTTCACTTTCCCGGAACATTAAAATTATCGGCCACGAACCATAACATGCGACAATATTAAAGGCATTCAAAGAAATGCGACAAAAGAAGTGAGTTTGTTGTGTCTTTATGATTTTCTGAATTTAATTATGGAATTGAAAACTATCGTTTCATTCTTTGACTTTCGTAGAATCGCTTAAATGATTTGGCTGCTCTTACAATTCATCGTGACATCGGAATCACAGCTGATGAAGTCATACAGTCTTCCACAAAAGTCAAGGTACAGAGAATCGGTAACTGAAAATTGTATTACTGAATCAATATTTTTATTTGAAAACCAAAAGTTATGAAATGGTAATAATACGAGTTCTGTTGAATTTAAGTTTTCATAAATTTAAAGGGATTCGGCAATAATGATCATTGAAGACAATAATTTTTTGTTGGCAATGTCTCTTTTCTACTCCACAAAAGTCTTGGTACAGTTGCAGAAAATGCCCTGTTATTTGTAAAAAGGGGAATCCCCAAAGTTCATATTATCAGAGTGAGTTAACAACCGTAGGCCGCTGTTTTTAATATCGCGTCCGTATTCGTAGTGTAAATTTTATTTAATAAAATTTTTAAAAAATGAGTCGAAAGGAGTTGAGTATTAAGGAGCGTGAAATAATTATTAATCTGCACTCAAATCAGAGCAAATCATATTCTGAAATAGCTGAACTAGTGTTGCGAAGTCGGTCAACCATTCAAATAGTGATAAATCGATTTAAGAAGGAAAATAGAGTGGAAAATGTGCCCCGAACAGGTCGTCCATCTAAACTAAGTGCAAAGGATAAGAGAAAAATTTCGCGAATGGTAAAACAAGATCCATTTCTAAGCTGTAGAAAAATCTGCGATGTTCTTGGAATTAATGATAAGAAGGAGGTTAGCGCAGAAACTGTGCGTAGAGCTGTCGTAGAAGCTGGATTTTCATCTCGTACGCCTAGAAGAAAACCTCTTGTAAGTTCCATAAACAAACAAAAAAGAATACCATTTGCAAAAGCATAACCAAAAACGTTTTGGGATAATGTTTTATTTTCGGATGAGTCTAAATTTTGTATATTTGGTGTAAATGGGCATAAGAGGGTCTGGCGAAAAGTAGGAGAAGCATTTAATCCCAAGAACACTATTAAAACAGTAAAACATGGAGGCGATGGTGTTATGGTTTGGGGTTGCATGGCTGCTGCTGGAGTTGGAAATCTGACATTCATCGAAAATACTATGGATCAGAACTCTTATTTAGAGATTCTACGAAAGAACATGAAACAAAGTGCAGCCAAATTAGGTATGCGAGAAGATTTCTTGTTTCAACAGGACAATGACCCTAAGCACACTGCGCATAAAGTTCGAATGTGGCTATTGTACAATACTCGCATGCTTGCTACACCGCCTCAAAGCCCTGATTTGAACCCTATAGAGCATCTTTGGAATGAGCTTGAGACAAAAATCCGAAAAAGAGTGATATCAAGCAAGGCGCAGCTTAAGGATGCTATATTGGAGGAGTGGGCCAGAATCAGCAGCGAATTTACTAAAAAATTGGTATATTTTATGCCTAAAAGACTGAAGTCAGTAATTCAGATGAAAGGATATCCGACAAAATATTAAGAAAAGTATAATTCAAATAACTATGCAAGACTATAATTACAATTTGTATCACTTTTCTTTAGGTGTACCATGACTTTTGTGGACTTCATTCATTGACTTTCCAACACATCATATGTAATAATATATTAATACGACAGAATTTTCGTTTTGTTTTACATGAATTTAAATTTAATGATTATAGTTGAAGTAATACCAAAAAAATTTTATCACTATAGGTTTTTTAAATAAAAATATCAAACGATTTTCATGATATTTATCACTGTACCTTGACTTTTGTGGAAGACTGTATTTGTCTTCTCAAAAAAGTCCCGCAAGTTCTATGATTGTTGCAAGAAATTTTTGAAATTAATACATTTGGATGAAATCAAACTTTTAATTCAATTTCGAACACAATAAAAGATAATTTTCATGACAAAGAATAGAATATTAAAAGAAACGTTAATAAAATTTAATATAAACATTAAGTCATATCTATGACAAAAAGCTATCTACGCCACTGTAACAAGACACCGGAAAATAAGTAAGACCTTCCATGTAAGGCTTTATTATTTTTCCTCCGTTAATTTTTTTTTTCATTGCATTACTTCTTTTGATGCCTCTATATTTATGTAAATGAAAATTCTGACCCACTATACAGCAAACACTTTCATTTCTACATAACAAAAACATTTTACAATTTATTTTCAACTTTTTTGTTAACATACATAACAGTGAGTATTGATTTTTGATGATTTCTTAAGTACAATATTTCTTCATAATTGAGTCTTATTTAAAAATCACATCTAAAGCTAAATCAAATGAGAATTAAAATTGCTTTAAACATTTTAATCACGAAGATTGTGGATTCTCATACGCTTTTTGAGCAAGTAATGACAATAGAACCATTTCACCAAGTATTATAACTTGAATTACATCTGCAAATAATTAAAGATATAAATATGTTATTGAAAACCAAAGCTAAGCAACTTTTATCTTACTTTGTTTGTATACTTGTTCCGTTAAAGGATACTTATTTGGAAGAATGATGTAGTGGAAAGCTAATTCCAAAATGGCCGGTTGAAGCTTACAGAAAACTAGAACCAATTGTAAAGCAATGTATTTAAGCTGGAAAAATTCGGAAAATAAGTTTTATTAATGGATAATTTTTATTAAAATTTAATTTTAATTTCATATAATTTAATTTTAATTTTTAAATTATTAATTATATTTTTTTTTAATTGTGAATTTTTAAATTTATACTACCTTCAAATTATTATTTTTGGTTTGAGGTTGTATGAGTCTCATTACAATATTCAATCCCCACAATCCTACTAATATTGAAAATACAATGAACGGAACGAAGTATAAGAAAATATTCCGATAAATATTCTGCAATAAAAGAAAATTAGATAGTGAACTGAAAAAAAGTGCCCCAAAAAATAAAAGCTCGGACTTACTGGATCTAAAAAGTAAATAATATTTATCGCTAGCATTATCGAAGTTTGTACGATAGGCAATTGGAAGACCATGAACCGAACTACGCTGATACGATCCATGGTTGGTGTAATTGGATGAAGACATATACAACAGCAACAGCATGGTGGGGTTCGTACCACTAAAGCATCTTGATCAGCTATTTCTAAACAATTTTTTTCGCCGCCAACATATTTGAAGAATAGTTGATAAAATACAACGGCGCAAATTGTAAAGGATATATGCATAACGCTATTGCACAAAAGTCCAGCTTGAGGAATTAAAATGGTTAGAAGAGCCATTGTTGCGACCACTGGGTATATTGAACATAATGCTAGAGTATGCCATCTGTAGGTTGGACGAATTCTTTTGAATATTTTACATATGGTTTGAAGAAAGATGATTTGATTGATGAGAAAGAATAAGCCACCAGCGGCTATCGTAAGGATGGTGAATGTTCTTAAGTCTGCAAAAAGTAAACAATCATTACTCCTTTTGATTTATATTATAATAAGGTATTCCGGGATATACCTGTGTAATATTCTCTAATGGATGGATATATTTGAAGTAGTTCAGGTACAGTTGAGTTATGATCCGCCATCGTTGCTTACTTTAAAAGGCTACAACATACGTACGGTAAAATTTACATGTGAAATTGATCTGAAAAATAAGTACAAATTGACACATTAAATTACCTTCATAATTCTTATGGCAATAACGAAATTTTAAAGAATATAATTTTTATTTTATATTGCTCTGACAATCATGGAAAATTGTTCTTGTTACTCTTGGCTATTGCTGCAAAAAATAACTCTCCCATTGTTCTACTTTTTTTAATATCAAAAGCTAGTTGGCCTCAAATACAGAGGTCAACATGCTTGGTATTGTTCTCTATTTTCCCCTATCAGGGATCCTTAGATATTCAATTGTTGATGTAATATGAAACACGGTTCACACACACTAATTTTATTCTACAAGCTTTAAAACATTCCGTGATTTACTTCTATCGTCAATTGTTTTGAACCGCCTACTACATGTCCAGTAGTTGGTAGTAGACTAGTTTCGTTATAGTGGCCCCCACACATACCACACTGCCTCCTCCTTAAATCTATTATTCCGAACAGAAACTGCAACGTTCCGCCTACCATATTACCCTGGCTTCTGGTGTTCCTAGATATGGTAGACTACATCACTTATTCGCGTGATAACTTCATACGGGCCTTCTCATTTCTGTCGTAGCTTCGGACTGAGTCCCTTTTTCGGTCGAGGGCTGTACAGCCAAATTAGTTGTCCTACCTTGAAATCAACAGAGTTGGCTTTCAGATCGCATCTTGTCTTCATACGATCCGCATTCAATATAAGTTATCCTCGCACCAGTTCGTGTTCATTGTCCAGGCGAGATTTCAATTTGGCCACGTAGTCCGGAATTGATGCTAGTTCTTCTGTTGGTCCGACCACGAATTTAATATCAGCAGGTAATCGGATCGTTCTCCCAAACAAAACTTCCGACGGTGTTTCCCCTGCTGAGGAATAGTGCTGTATATTGGTCCCACGATCGCAGGTTGTCCGACACAACAGCGCTTTGTTGAAGAGCTCCACCATACCCTCAGACGGGGGTGAAATGCCGTTGTTCTGGTTTTTCGTATTCCCAATAAACAACACACTTCACTGGATATTCCGGAGTCAAAGTTTCGCCCTTGGTCAGAATGCAACTCACATGGTACTCTGTATTAACAGACCCAATGTTCCAAGATCTGATCTGCAATTGCTGTCGCTTCCTGATTGGGAACAGCGTACACCTCCATCCACTTTCTGAAGTAGTCAACCACCACCAGAGTATATCGGTTTCCTCTATCAGTTACTATAAATGGTCCCGCCACATGTACAGTGATTCTCTCGAACGGTGCTCCAATCCAATACCACTGCACGGCCCCCTTTGTCTTCTTAGGCGGTCCTGAACAGCAGCATAATTCACACATCTGCAGCATCAGATGTCCACATCGATCCGCGCATGCACCCAATAGAATCATTCTCGCACCTTTTCCAACGTTTTGTTGACACCAATATGTCCATCTGATGCTCCTTCATGTATTTCCTGCAGCACTTCGTCAATTTTGCTACGCGGGTGAACTATTTGCATTACACTCGATCACCCATCTGCTGCTTCTCATTTTTGTTTCAGCAGACCATCTTCCATATGAAGCGAGTTCCACTGCGCCCAATAGCTCTTCGTGGTTGGTCCATATTCCGACACTTTATGCCAACGTGGTCTCTCTCCAGACTGCTTCCGCAAGAGAATTGAACTGATTTCTTCGTCGTTCAGCTGGGTCTTTTGAATCTCCGCTGGATTCCATCCTTCCATGAGTCACATAGTCAGCATACTTATATTCGCGGCTTTCTTTTCCTCTGCTCGACTGCAGTGCGTACATATCGCTGGGCACGGGCGACGTGATAGCGTATCAGCATTACTGTAGACTTTACCCCTTCGATGGACCGTCTCGAAGTCATAGGTCTGCAGTCGTTCGAGTCATCTTGCTGCCTGTCCTTCCGGTGTTTTGAAATTCAGAAGCCATTTTAATGAGGCATGATCTGTTTGCAGTATTGTGAGCGAACAATTAACGTCTATGTATTCACACTTCGACAATGAAGAGGTTCCCAGCGAGCAAACACTGCCTATATACTCGCGCTTCACCAATAAAATTATACAAGCAAGCACATACGCTCATTGTCATCGAAGCATGTACTTGTCGCCCAATGAGCAAGCGAAAAGTAAATACGCAAAGATAAACCCGCAATTCACTTCATACGAGTCAGCACATCGTGAACGACGTACATAATAAGCTTCACTACGATCAAGCACATAAACTTTGGGGCGTCCTTCCAGTGGAGTTAAGCCAAAAAGAGAGAGAGCCAGAAGATGAAACAAAAGCTCTCCCTCGCTCAATTTCGTCAATTCGCCGTAGACATCTACACACGAGACGAGACGGGGAGGAAGAGCTTTCGTGAAATGGAAGGTCACATATTGTATATTCAGCAAATTTTGGCGGAATATGGAACAAAAGCTCGTCTCGCGACCAAGTATAAACACTTGATGGAGTACTGGTAGCGCACCATCAATTTGTTGAAAAAGCACTACGCCAATTCCGATCTTGCTCGCGTCAGTATCGATGCCAAACTTTTCCCCAGCCTTGGAATACACCAACACAGGTGCTCCGCATAATTCCTTTTTCAGCTTTTCAAATGCCATCTGGCATTGTTCTTCCTATGCTCTCTTTGGTCAAGCGGTGAAGACACCTTGTAGTTTTAGCGAATTCCTTCCCGAATAGCTTGTACTACGTTGCTAATCCCAGAAAACTACGAAGTTGATGCTTATCCTTCAGTACTGGCCAGTTCTTCACGGCATCCGTTTTCTCCGGATCTGTCCGTATTCATTCTGCAGGTACTACATGTCCCAAGGATCTAATCTTCTTGCTGAAGAATTGCCACTTTTTCAAACTCAGCTACAAATTGCTTGCTTGAAATCTAGTAAGAACTTCTTTTAAGTTCCGCAGATGTTCATCAAAGGTTTTGCCGATAACGATTATGTTGTCCTATTACACGAGGCAGATCTTCTAGCTTAAATGACGCAGCAAACACTCCATCAGGCAATTAAATGTATCCGGCGCATTGTAAAGTTCAAAAAGTATCACAAGAAAATCACCATAGACCAGATTCAACTGTAAATGCCGTTTTTTCACGATCATCTTAGCTGATCCCCAGCTACTGGTCTCCACTCCTTAGATCCATCGTTGAAAAACTTCTTGGGTCTGCGAAGTTGTCCATAATATCGTCAATACAAGGCAGTGGGTAACCATACTTCTTCGTTACATCATTAAATTATCTGTAATCAACATAAAATCGTGTGCTTTAATCCTTTTCCTTCACAAGGACTACAGGTTAAAGCTCGCATGGACGTCCAGCAAGAAAAAAGACCTGACACGAGACAGGAAAGAAAAAAGCCACAAGGAAAACTCCGACAGTAGGCACTGCTCGTAAAACCCCAAGATGGCGGATCCTACGCAGAAGTGTTGCGGTATATCAGGGGAAACGTAAGTCCCGAGGACACAAACACTGCTATTAAAGAGTACGATCAACGCGGTCGGGCCACATAGTGGTCAAATTCAGAGCAGACAATAACGAACCATTCTATGGCGCAGTAAAGAAAGTCCTCGGCAAAAGCCCAACTGTAGCTTCGTTCGAGCTGGTGCCAACGACCGAAATAAGAGACATTGACTACGTCACGGGCCTGGTCGAGGTAGAAGAGGCCATCAAAAGGGAGCTTCCTAGCGTGGGCAGGATCGAAGCGAAGCTGACACCAGAAAACTATAGGGGACAATGCATGGCCATTATTGACTCGAATGAAAAGGGCACCGAACAGTTTCTGAATAAGAGCAAAGTTAGAATAGGGTGGGTTGTTTAGATGTTTCAAATGCTTTGGCTATGGTCACACCAAACACGTATGCAAAGGACCCAAAAGGAGTTTCCTATACTAAAAATGTTTCGAAATAGAACATAAAAGAAAAGAGTGTGCGAAGGAGGCACGCTGTATCTTTTGCAAGGATGCTAATCCAAGACCAGACCTTAGGCATGTCTTGGAATCAGGAAAGTGTCGGCTTTTCCAGGAAGCCCAACCAAGGCAAAACCAGAGCTTTGAGGACCCGTAATCTGCATGTAACATTACACCGCAGTTTAACCGCCCAAAAGCTGCTAGGGCAGATTGCGTGGGACATCAAAGCCGATTTTTTGCTACTGAGTGAGTAACAGCACGATACAAGCTCTACATTATAGTGTCCTGATGAAACTAGTACTGCCGCCATCTGGGTTCGGGATAGTGATTATCAGGCAGAGAGCTGTGGAGGAGGGGATAGATGCAGGTAGATTCGGTGTTTAGGGGCCACCTTCTTTAGTGTGTACCTAACGTCGAACGAACAGATACCATCTTTCCAAGCCAAGCTGAATGTTTTGGAGGGCACTGTTTCGAACGCAGATGGCAACATGTTCTTTGGGGGAGACTTCAACTCGCTAAAGCAATCGAATGGGGCATACCTTTAAGAGATCCGCGAGGAAAACGAGTCCTAGAAATGATGGCTAGGACGGCGCTCGTGATGCTAAATACCGGAAATGCAGCAACTTTCCGCCGTATTGGCTGTGAAAGAATTATAACGGACGTTATATTCGCCTCGGAATCTTCAGTACGGAGAATACACAATTAGAGAGTTTTAGTATACTACTTGGCCAGTGATCATCAGTGCATTCTGCATGAGATCCGTGATGTTGTCTCCCGGCGTCCGTGCTCTCGACCTTCTACATTGGAAGGATGGACGTCGAGAGGTTCGTCGTGGTACTCACAGCAGGTGCCCCGCTGCAGTGTGATTCACAGGGGACAGAAGAGCCAGCAGCTCAAGACGAGGTGAAATCAACTATGAGCATCATCACAACTGCTTGCAGCACTTCTATGTCCCGTCAAAAACTCCGGCACGGCAAGCCCCAGTGTCCTATTGGTCGACTGAAATTGCCGAAAAGCGAAGAGGGTGTCACAAGCTTCGGCGTGAGGCTCAACGGGTATGGAACTGTACCGGGTGGCAGCATATAAGTCGGCCAGGAAATGCCTTCGTGAATTAATTAACAACAGCAAGGCTCGCTGCTAGCGAAATCTAGTGAACAATGCGAAAAGGGGTCGAAGGGGCCTTGGCTACAAGCTATTTATGGAGAAGCTTAGTGCCTCATGGACGCCTTGCATACATGAAGCGGAAAAGATGGACAAGATAGAGTGGACAATCTTCCCCGCTCATTCCGTTCGAGTTGACGCTATCCATGGTGAAACAGCGATCGAGTGTCAACCTACACACAGCCGAAACTTTAAGAGACAGTCGTGTCATTAAAAATAAGAAAGGCTCCAGGTCTATATGGTGTTCCAGCTGAGGTGTTGTAACTTGTCTATTACCATCGTCCTGATTTGCTGCTAAGCATATTCAACGCTTGTCTACGGGATGGAGTTTTCGCGGTACGATGGAAGGTAGCAAGGCTCGTGCTGATCAGCAAGGGAAATTTCGGAGCCCCGTGTGCAAACCGCTCGTTATGTATGCTAGGCACGGCTGGGAAAGTGCTAGAGAAACTCATCAAGGGAAGACTCACTGACGCAATTCGTACTGCTGGGGACCTATCTCCTCAGTAGTATGGCTTTGGAGCAGGTTGCTCCACCATTGATACGATTGCAGAGGTTGTGAGCGTGGTCCAAAAGGCAGGAGCATATAGCCGCACCAAGCGACGGATCACTCTATTGGTGACACTCGACGTCAGGAATGCCTTCAACACCGCTATATGTACTGGCTACGATTGGTATGTCTCCAATACTGATCATCCTTACTTTAGGGATTCTCTTTTTTGTCAAACTAAACTTACGGGCAGTCATCCAGTCTCTCACTCAACGCATTAGCATAACCTAGCCTAAGTTGCGCTTGTTCAACGGTGCGTCCAGCGACCAGAGTCGCAATATCATCCGCATAACCGATCAAGCGTGATCCATGTAGCACGTCCAGTTTCAGGAGTCCATCATATGATATGTTCCACAAGTCAGGGCCAAAAATAGAGCTCTGACCGACACCTGATCTAATTTTCAAACTGCGCCAACCTTCCTTCGTGTCAAAGAGCAGGTTCTTTCAGAAAGTCCCTTAAAATTTGCATAAGATATTTTGACATTTAGAAAGGATTTTCTAGTGCTGTCAGAATATCCACCCATCTAGCGGAATTGAAAGATTTTCTGACGTCAAAAGTGACCAGCAGGACAACCCGTCGGGTAGAACTGCTATGTACCTGGACCATGCTCAGCACTTCCCCGATAGCGTTGATGGTGGTGCGACCTGCTCTAAAGCCATAGTGCCGTGGAACAACGCCCCCAGCAGCATGAATTGCATCAGTGAGTCATCCTCTGATGAAATTTTTTATCACTTTCCCGGCTGTGCCTAGCATAAATAATGGGCAGTATGCTGGCTGCGACTCGGAACTCCCCTTCGCCTGGTTTATCAGCATGAGCCTTGCTACTTTCTAGCACTCGGGGAATATGTCTTCACACAGACAAGCGTAAAACATACTGGGCAGCGTCAGGGCAACATTGATAGCTGGAATCCCATCTAGGGGCCTTTTTGTCTTCATGGACAAAACTGCTTCTTTCAATTCGGTCTTGGTAAGGAGTGGGCAATCCGTTGGACTTTTATCGTAGATTGCTTCAACAACATCTGGGTGTGTAGAGAAAATAGCCCTCACCGTACATGCTAGGCAAACGTTGTGCTCCTAGCTTCCGCATTACCAGTTTGTAACTCTATTCACATGCCAGCAGCTGGCCTTGCTGTTGTTAATAAGTTTCCGAAAATGCTTTCTGCCCGACTTGTATGCAGCGAACTTTTGTGGATGCCTCTTCCGAAGACGCTAAATAAAACCCTTTAAAGCCGAAATTTATTCACCATCAGTTAATAATCTTCATTTCCATCCTATATTCAGATTAAATTTTAATAACTCCTCGTACATAAAATATAGGGTTTTCCATTAAGGACATACAATGAATAAATAAACTTCAATAAATCGATTGTGAGGCGTGGTGTGTAGCTGATGGCACCGTCTTGTTGAAACCACATATCGTTAATATCAAGTTCATTCAATAACAGTTCATTGAAAAAGTTTAAGGGTGCATTCATATGAAGATATAAAATTGTTATGTCCCTAATGCAAAACCCCATACTATTCAAAAAATGAAATTAACATAACTGTTAATCTTAATTTTTTCTTCTTTTTTTTTCCAGGTAAGTAATTCATTATTTGGATAAAATTCATGTCAAAGTAAGTGCTTAAATTTTTCGAAATCGTATCGGACTCTTTTTAATTTTCAATCTTTTGGAAATATTTGCTTGAAAAAAATTTGGCAACTAGCTCAGTATGTGGCAAGATAAATCATCTATATTAGAGCGAATATACATATTGTAACAGGCATGAGCACCATTCTACACAAATTAAATTATAGCATAAAATTTAGAGGCCGCCCAACCCCTAGGCCATAAAGACATTGTTAGTTCAGTCAGGCGTTATGCAGATGGCAATGAACAATATTGTATTAAGATGCTGTAAGCACCTCCAATCACTATAATCATCAAAAATTGAGTAAACGGGAGTATGCTTCTGCAAGAAGGGCTTTACTGAATTTATGCAACCAATGAACAAATTCAAGAAAACATTTCGATAATATGTATGTTAAATAATAAGTTCAATGGAAAACCTAATTTACTCCAATTCAAGCGCCCACTTTTGTATTGCAGTCAAAACTGACGTTAGATAGGAAGCTATATGGCAGCAGCGCTTACTACCACACACATGACCATTAGTAGGCCGACTTTGTTGGCTAACTTACATGGTGGTATATGAAGAATTATGGAGGTGCCAGTGAAATCCAGATGGCCCGCGGAGAACACAATAGCGCTCCTAGTGAAGTGAAAATTATTTCAGTTCTTATACCCGTTTAGTTTTTATCGCCTTCCAAAGTGTATTTTTAGGAATTTGTTTACATCTCAACGCTGAGCTATCAGTCGAAGGTGCAAAACGTGTGCTTCATTTGCTCGTCTTGAAAGGTTTAGGAGTACAGTGCGCTATACAAGGTGAATTTATAGCATGCACGGAATGCGTTCCGCATGTTTTTTATTCGGAAAATAGTATATGTTACGAAATATAAGCATTTGCTAATGCCGCGGTTGGGTGACAGCTACCGGAAGCTTGTCCATAGTAGGCCGACTAATACATATGCAAATTGCTACAATATGGCTTCCTATCTAACGTCAGTTTTGGTTGCAGGATAATTAGTCTCAAAGGCATTTAAATTTTACCTCTTTTCCGAGGCTTTGAAGCAGTTTTATGGTAGGAAAACTGTAATGATTTTATTGTCTACGTCCGGACGAGGAACCGACCTCTCATCGGTTCTAGACGTTAAGTCTGAGTAGTGCCAACGGATGGTACCAACCGGTCAACCAATCCGTGCACCGTAATCCATTCTCGCGGTGGCTGCTTGTCGGCCAGCTAGATCGGAGAGGATTTCGGTCGCGGGTCTCCGAATGGATTACGCTCATTTACAATCTTCAGTCACCAATACATGCCCGTTTTCAAACGCGTCACCAAAGCAAAACCATACGGAGAGGAAACCTACTTTACGTTACTCCGTATTTCTTCATACAACCAGTCAAAGGACAAAGATCTAATCGTTACTTCGCGTTCCCGAACTTCCGACGCGGTACCGAAAAATATACTACGTTACGAGTATCAATATAAAGTGTTTGATTCAACTTACGAGTAGTTTAAATAATCTGTAATTATCTAATTCATAGTAATGTTAAAGTAATCGTAGTTAGCTCTCTTCTGAATTATTACGCATATTTATTGAATGTGGGTCTACTTTGACTCCTATGCTATGTGCCTAATGGAAATAATTGTTCTGTCAAAAAAAACTAGAACTTCATTTTTGCACTCAATATACGCAGGAAAAATTATATAAAACTGTTTAAACCTACAAAGATTTTATTATCATAAAATCAACAAATGGAATGGAGATCTGGAAAGTTATATATTGTAATACCCAGATTAAACTCATTTAACTAAATATTATAATACTGATCAATATTACATTTAGATAATCTTATGTACTTGTTTTATTTGTTGATTATAGATTTTGTAAGTAAGATTCATTT
Source organism: Odontomyia ornata (assembly GCA_963969285.1). NCBI lineage: Eukaryota > Metazoa > Arthropoda > Insecta > Diptera > Stratiomyidae > Odontomyia > Odontomyia ornata. Next base: position 252,307,766 of record OZ017742.1, read on the forward strand.
ATTTATTTTTACGTATCTTCTTTTATTTACGTTAATTATATTTTATCGTTTGTTTTATAGTGTAGGGCTCTGTAAATAACATAAAATAGTTATTGTTTTTTTCTTCAGCAGTACTTGTAAGAAGCTGCAAATTATTTAAAATAATTTAAAAGGACTTTTAAGGATTGACTGTGTGAACCAATGTAATAGACATTCGCACTACAAATTTATGATTGCAAACAAAATTTTCTAAACATTGTTGTGATCAACTTTTTAACTTATAAATCCAAAAAGATTTATATAATCTCTAAATTAATAATACTGCTGAGTATAAGGTAAAGACAAATTAAACCAAATAATCGCAGCCTTTTGCCCGTACCAAATTTTTCGTTAAAATTATATTTTAATAGCAAAAGCACATCAGAAACCCGCAAAAACATTGCTTTCTTATTGCTAATGAAAAAGCCCAATAAAAAGCTTGAATTTAGAATCAAATACTACTATTATCACATCTTGAGCTAACTAGTAATGTAAATTCTATGGTAAGTAATGATGTGAGCACGAATATAAAGTTGGGTTTAGTTTGTTAGAAGGGCTGAAACTCATTATAAAGTTTTTTTTCCTTGAAAAGCCGTCGGGCCTTGCTTTGCTGTGTGAGCAGACGCGTTTCAACTCCTTTGGGTCATCTTCAGTGATGACTATTATAAAACTAATTCTAAAAATTACAATTCTTATGAAATCGAATTAAAAGTTAATTGGAATGAAATTATGAAATTTTCAACTCATTAAAAAAATCTTGCGAAGTGAAGTTGTAAGTTAAAACTATGTAAATGTAATTTTAGACTGAAAATTGCTTTTTGTAAGATCGAATCAGAAACTTAAAGGTAACTAGCTTATAAATCATTATTTTTTTTGTTTGTCCTTCATTTGAGCAGCATTTATTAGGTGTACTTCCTATCAGTTCATAGAACTTTATAAATCTTGTACTCACAAAATGGGTCCGACATCCAATGTACACATGATTTCCGAATTGATATGCTTAGTTCGGTTCCAATTTGTGTCGGGGTGGTCTTTAGCGAGGGAATAGTTGTCTTGGTTAAGCACGAACGTTTCACCCACAACGAGATTCGTGTAGAGGATGCCTTTGTTTCGGTTGCTGATGAAGAAGTTTTACAGCCCGGCAGCGAGCGTAGTATTGCGGCCACAAGTCACACCAAAAATGCCGATGATTAACCACCCACTGCACCAGTTTAGCAGTTTAAGCAAGCGACGTTTGACGAGGGCTGCTATTGATTGTTTGACCGCAGTCGCTCTGCAGGACACATATATCCACTATCACAGTCGTTATTTCAACCAGTCTGCTGATAAGAAAAGCAATCCAGAAGCAAAGGAACTTTACTGGCGTTTATTACCGGCTTATCTTTTCATGACCTTCGTGAAGTCGTTTGTGCAAAATCACAATTAGGACCGCTTCATAACGTGATCTTTCAAGTATAATTGCGTATCTTCACCAATGTAAAAATTGACAAGCCTCCGACGAAGATAACCCCAAAGGCTGCCGGGATTGCGAACGCATATTGCAGGGGCGGGAACAGACCGTGAATCCAATGATCTTCTTCAATCGGCATACAGAGCAGCCCCAAAACCCAGAAGAAATAATAAACGAATATGAGTACAATGGGTGCTATGCCAAAGAAGAATTTTATCAACGAAAGAATTTGACGCTTTTAATAGCAAGAAAATAACACAATATGTAGCATTATACGCACCTACTTCTGCCTCATTGTTCCCAATGTGATCAAAAACACCTTCATAATTTACCCTCGAACTCAAATTCCTCTCCACTCAGTCAATCTATCGATTACACTTCGTATAAACACTGTAAGATTTCTAACCTGACAACTAATCGGAGATCGCCAACCCGCTCCCACGTTTTTTCTTTTCCCCGGACTATCACTTCTCTTCTTGGGTGGCGGCCACTACGTGCACACTTCACTGCCATGTGGCTGTCAAATCCTCTTGACATCCCACGACAAAATTGACGTGGGATGTGCGCTCGTCGCAACCAACGTGAAATGACAAGCCACCTAGCAGCAAGGTGTGTTAGTAGTGGTCGCCAGCGGCGTCGCATGATTCATTGCAAAACCGTATATTTTTGTTATTGCAATATATGAAAATTCAAATGGCTGTAACTTCACTGATTATGGTTACTTCTAGTATAATTTGGGGTTAGAATAAACTTACATTAGAGTACCTAGATACAACATTTTGTTGAATTTAACGATACCTATTCCATTTTATTTGGGATAATGTGAAATTTATAAATCCTTCTACAATTGATAAAGCTGAGTGAAAATTTGCGTTTAAGGTATTTATTGTTATTGTACTTGTAAAGAACCACCATCGTAATATTTTTAGATTTTTTGGTCCACAGTTATCCAATCGCAAAGGGAAGACATAAATTGCTTAGACATTTTCTCTTCAACCGCACCCCTGGATGGTGGTAACACTGTTTTATCCCTTTACGGCGCTGAGTAGCAGATCTGCATCATACTCTTCAAACTAGCAAAGTCGTTCAAAGCAACGAATAAAATACCTTTCAACGCAGCAATGCATATCTGCGGAAAAGCATTCTATTGAATTAGTTCCCCACGTTTGTACTAGACGGTGTTATTTGTAATTTTTGGCCACTTGAAGTGACGGATCCCTTAGAACCGGTTTGTGTTGTTCGCGCATAATTTCCGTTGTTTTTTTTTTTGAGTGGTTATATTAGAAATATTGACGTGGAATTACTGCACAGTAAAGGTTAGTTATTGGTTTTTGCTAAGAACATGCAATTCAAATGTTTAGATTGTTTTTAGAGAGATACTCTCAAGATTTGTTTTGATGCAGTAATGCAACACTGCGCTAAACTGTTATATTTTTTTTTCGTGTGAGGAATATTTTCTCTTTTCAGGCTCAATATGAGTTTGAGGTTTCCGCGTTCAGGCTCTAGGCAATTGTCAACTGTCGAATTAGAAACTATTCTAAGCCAATGACAAGATAGTGAGGATGGCTTAGACTTTTCAGACGACGACGATGTAGCCAATCGATCGTACATGTTGGAAAATCGAAATTTACGCCAAGATTCGGATGAGGAACCAGAAATACCCTTCCTAGAAGATCAGGAAGATGACATCTTGCTACCGAGCTCTGAGACCAGTACAAGCACTACAATTCAACCATGTGAGATACCGCCTGCTGTTTCAGTACCCAGTACCAGCTCCAAAGTCAACACAACTTCACGAAGCGCATGTGATCCCAAAACGAATATCATATGGAAAAATAAAAACTTAGAACTAAATGAAGACCAGATGAGGTTTTGGGGGTCTTCCGAGTTATCAAATGAAATACTGGAATTACAGACGCCTTACCAGGTATTTTCTTACTTATTTACTGACGACATTGTGGATCTCATATGAGACGAAGCAAACCTGTACAGCGTGCAAAAAGATGCCAGTAAACCTATAAATGTTAAAAGCCAGGAAATAAGACAGTTTATTGGAATTATTTACTACGTGTCCATAATTGCCTTGCCCAATGTTCGAATATACTGGTCACGGAAATATGGCTATGCCAACATACGTGAGATAATGACACTAAAACGGTTCGAGTTTCTGAGGCAAGTACTACACTTCAATGATAACTCTAAAATGTTACCGTATAGTCAGCCAAATTCTGATCGACTTTATAAAATCAGGCCAATAATTGAAAAGCTGAATCATAACTTTAGAAAAGCGCCTCTAGAACAACATTTGTCTGTTGATGAACAAATGTGTTCAACCAAAGCACGAAGTGCTCTAAAGCAATATTTGTTTGTTATTTGTGGTGCAAGTAGATATGGCTACAAATTTGAAGTTTACAGTGGCCAAGAGAATATATGCGCAGATGACGAGCCTCAATTAGATGCCTCATTTAATGTAATGGTCCGACTTGCCAGAGAGATTCCTGCCAACCAAAACTATTGACTGTTTTTTGATAACTATAATACATCGCTACCCTTGATTGAATTCTTGTCACACCATGGTATATTAGCTTTGAGCACCGTTCGGAGAAACCGGATCCCGAACTGTAAACTCCCAGAAGAAAAACAGCAGAAAAAACAGCCTAGAGGCACATCGATTAAACAGCTTGCAAGCTATAATGGTATTGACATATCGGTGATGGCCTGGAGAGATAATAAAATTGTGAATCTAGCATCCAACTTTGCTGGCGAAAATCTCACATCTATCGTTAGTAGATTCGACAGGTCGCAAAAGAAACAAATCAATGTTGAACGACCCTTTATTGTGGCAGAATATATTCGTCACATGGGAGGTGTAGACCTCATGGACTCGGTAACGGGTCATTATAAAATTAGACTTCGCAGCAAACGTTGGTTTATAAGGCTCTTTTACCATTTCCTGGACATAACCATGACTAATCCTTGGTTATTGTATAGAAGAATTCATGCTGACACGGAAAATAATGTCAAGGTGCTAAATTCTACTGATTTCCGACTAGAAGTTGCGGAAACTTTAGCCAAATATAAAAGTACGAACCGGCTGAAGCGTACTAGCGATGTAGAAGCACTCATCCAAGACAAACAGAAAAAAGGGCCTTGTCAGCACATCCCGCCAAAAGATATCAGATTGGATCAGTTAGGGCACTGGCCTGTTTGGACCGATAAAAGGCTTCGGTGTAAATATCCAGGATGTACTGGAACAGCCCAAACGGAATGTGAAAAATGTGGCGTAACCTTATGTTTTAATAAAAACAATAACTGTTTCCGTTCTTTCCACAGTTCGTGAATTTTAATATGTTTTTACACCATGATGCACATCTACATCTCATTGTTTTTTTTCAAAAATAAATACCTTTTCTTACATATGATTTTTTTCACTATTTTTACCTTTATTATATAGCTCATCTTAACATATTTTCAATTAAAAAAACAAGAACACGTTCTTGCGCCGTAAAGGATTAATGACTTTTTTAAAAGCTTTCGTCAATGCCTTTCATTTCATACCTCAGATGACTAGTTTTGGTGAAAATTTGTTTAAGAGTTATCGCCATAAATTGGGAGACCCCCTTAAGTACATTTAAACAATTATTTTAATACCAGAACTTAGAATAAGGAATCAATTATGAAACACCTACTAGGTTTTGTGTCTGTAGGTGCGGTGACAGACGGACGAACAGATAGGTGGCGATTTTAATAGGATTTTGTAATGGTAGAAAATCCTAAAAGATGTTTCTAGGTTGCATTGTCCAAATTCAAACTAACATTTTTTCCTGATAATTAACACACGAATCAATCAACTTTAAAATTTTTTAAATTGATTATAAGATCGCTCCAATCGGAGAGCTGATTTGACGATATACATATACTGATATTCACTTATTTTTTTATATGAAGTGTTAACTAAGAGGTGTTATTTTGATTAGCCCGCTAGTTCGGTAGATGTCACTTTTGAAGCTGTCATTTTTTGACATTTGACAAGTAGAAACTACGCCACTAATAAAAATGGAACGACACACGCTTCAACAACGCATTGAAATTATCAAAATTCACTATACGAGGTCTGTTCAAAAAGTACCCGAAATGTTTAAAATTCGCGGGTCTGGAGAGTCCGATTGTCTAAATTTTTTTATTGTGTTGGTATACATGCCCCTAAAGTATGATAAAGTTTTCAGCCATATTTACTATTTACTTTGTCTGTGGTAGTCGCTAAGGTTCGACGTGTTTTTATGAGCTCGGCAATTTTTGCTGAAACTGCTGAATTTTAACATCGCTCAGGAGCTGTTAAATGACGTCAACGACGATACAAGTTTGCCTGAAAGGGTCATAACTGGTGATGAAATATAGGTGTACGGTTATGATGTCGAAACCAAAGCACAATTTAAATGCATCTGGTGGTCCATCAAATCAAGATGCATCTAAAGCAAAATGGCCATGCCCGAGATGTACTTACTTAAATTGGCCACGCTCTAAACGCTGTGTACAATGCTACACAAAACGGAATGAAGATGATTGTGATATGAACACAGTAATATCACCACGGGGAGCTATAACAATGCCTATAACAATTACACAAACTAATAATACAATAGAAGTCCATATGCGAACGCACACTGGCGAGCGTCCTTTTCAATGTGATCTATGTTTGAAACGATTTAGTCAAAAATCGTCGCTGAATACCCACAAAAGAATTCATACTGGTTATTGGAGCATGCACAAACCGTTCCAATGCACACAATGTAGTGCTGCATTTTGCCGGAAACCATATCTAGATATCCATATGAGAATTCACACGGGCGAGAGGCCATTCGAATGTGATATTCGCCTGAAGAGATTTACGCAAAAATCAACATTGAATATACATAAGAGAATTCATGCGGTCCAAGAACGACCATTCCAATGTGAACAATGCCCAGCCGCATTCTCTAAAGCCCTACCTCGATATTCATATGCGGACGCATACAGGGGAGCGACCGTATGCGTGTGATATATGCAACAAAACTTTTGCCGTGAAGAGCTATGTTACTGCACATCTGCACATAGCTGGTCACATGTTCCGAGAAACCGCTTAGCTGTGATCGATGTTCAATGACGTTTACTAGTAAATCGCAATTCGCTATTCACATAAGAACACATTCAGCAGGACAGAATTTCAAGTGCAATGTGTGTGGACGTACATTTATACGAGATAGTTATTTGATTCGACATCACAATCGAGTGCATCGCGACAATAGAATAACAGCAAATAGTATAGCGACCATCAATAGCGTGGCGACTGGAGAAGTTGGCGGCTCAAATAACACTCCGGAACCAAGCGATGTATATGAATCTAGCAATTCACAAGTCTGCGACTTGAGATATGTATCAGATCTACAAATGAATGCTTCGCCAGCGGTATCACAAATGTCATCGCCCGGAGTAGGAAGTGATAACCGGCTTATGAATGATCGACCAGAATCTTTGACAATGAGCAGTCATGATGGAGATAGAAATGCAATAAATGACTCTTCTTTGAAAATGTGTGCAAGTATGAATGATGCTAACGGATTAAGTTTGAATGAGCCATTAATACATGAACGTTCAGGGCTGCAAAGTCGCAATACACGAACAACGGGCCATTCAAGATCGCGTGAATCAAGAGCGCGCCCTACAGGAACGTGCGATTCAAGAGCAACGGGGAGTCTGCTCGAGATTGCGCACCAGCGTGGACGTCGCGAGGCCCCGAAGAAAAAAGAACCAGTAATCGAACCTGTCGCGCAATATGCTTGGAAAAATTGAGATTTTCCGTGATTGGACGAACGCATTGACTCGCTTGTTGCATGTTAAGTGCTCCTACGGTGTATTTATACAATTTGTGCGTGAAAAAATTGGAAAAGTTCCTGTGGCTGTGGGAAAATTCGCGTTCGTCGTGTTTCAATTACATTTTCCTGACGATGAAACTTGGTGTGGTTGTGAACTTGCTGGTAGTGTCTCCTTAGATAGAACGAGGGTGCACGGGCGCGAGAAGCGATTTTTTCTCGTGAAAATTGTCATCGTAAATGAAAGGAATTTAAAGGGAAAAATAAATATCGGAGTGGGTCGCGAAGTTGCTGGCGGGATAAGTCACGAGATTTTCGGTGGTTCCACGGAATTTTCTTATCAGAAAAGCTAAAGGAGAGAAAATGTTTGTTTACTTCTTTGCCCTCGAGTGGTTTGTAGTAGTTAATTTGTTTCATGTCACTTTCCCGCGCATCCAATCGGCCGTTAGACGAATATTGAACAACTGTGTAAGATTTCCTTCATTTTTTACGTAAGACTGTGAGTGAATAAAAAAAATAATTAACGCCGTGATGGTATACCGAAATTAGCGGCTGTTGATACAGTAAATTATTAAATTTTAGACGAAAGAGAAAATTCGTGTGAGAAATGGTTCATGGATTTTCATGCATAGTGAAAAGTTTATTTGTCCTTTATCAGTTTTCTTAGAAGTGAGCGACCGTGGAAACTTTTAAACAACTGAACAACTTCCCGTGCATATTAAAATTTTAATTCGAGCGTGACATATTTTTTGAAAGATGTGCATCGCGCATAATTGAGTGCGAGATATCTAGTTTGGAAGCACGAATCTATTCGCCTATGTATCTTTCGCATCATCCTCTGGCCCTCGACAATCGGAAAAAGCATTGAGGCAAATTCATGCAAATTTCGAAAGCAAATCAAGTATCAGAAACCAAATCGGTGCAAGGCGGAGTTCGGAACAGCAAACAGATACTTTTCAATCAACCTTAATTTTAGTTCACGTAGAACACTGTAACTAATTTGTTGTCATAGTCATACGTAAAACGTGCCGGAGAAGATTTGTTGACCGCAGCAAGAGATCGGTAGAGGTCGGAAAAATCGCGGAGTTATTAATTTAAATTGATTAAGTCTAAATTTTTAAACAATAAAATAAGTTGCAGGCCTTACCCGCCCCGAACACGAGCGCTCGTAGGAGGAGGTTTGGGGTAAGTACCCTTTCTTTTGTTCAAATATTTTCTTTTTTGCATGTTTTATTGTATTATATATATATATATATATATATATATATATATATATATATATATATATATATATATATATATATATATATATATATATATAAATATAAAAGATATGTCATGATTTTAAAAACAAAAACGAAAAGAAAAAGAGATCCCTATACCAACGTGACGGTATAGTAGATGTGAATAGCAACCTTCTCCGCCCATCCCGTCCGTGTTGACGCTGTCCATGGCGAAACAGCAATCGAGTGCCCACTCTTCACACAGCTGGAACTGGAGGAGGCAGTCCTCTCCCTGAAAGCGAGGAAGGCTCCAGGTCCAGATGGTGTTCCAGCTGAGGTTTTGCAGCTCGTCTATCACCATTGTCCTGACTTGCTGCTCAGCACATTCAACGCTTGCCTACGGGACGGGGTTTTCCCGGTACGATGGAAGGTGGCGAGGCTCGTGCTGGTCAGCAAGGGGAAGGGAAATCCCGAATCGCCGTCTGCATACCGCCCGTTATGCATGCTAGACACGGCTGGGAAAGTGCTAGAGAAACTCATCAAGTGAAGACTCACTGACGCGATTCGTGCTGCTGGGGACCTATCTCCTCGGCAGTACGGCTTTAGAACAGGACGTTCTACCATTGATGCGATTGCAGAGGTGGTGAACGCGGTCCAAAAGGCAGAGGCATATAGTCGCACCAAGCGACGGATCGTCCTGTTGGTGACACTCGACGTCAGGAATGCCTTTAACTCCGCTAGATGGGTGGATATTCTGGACACGCTGGAAAACTCTTTTCAAGTTCCAGAATATCTAATGCGGCTTTTGAGGAACTACCTAAAGGACCGAAGCCTGCTCTACGACACGACACAGGGCCAACGAAGGATGGAAATTACATCGGGTGTTTCCCAGGGATCTATCCTTGGTCCGGACCAGTGGAACGTGTCTTACGACGGGCTACTGAGACTTGAGATGCCAGATGAGTCGCGCTTGGTCGGCTATGCGGATGATGTTGCGGCTCTGGTCACCGGACGCACCGTTGAACAAGCGCAACTTAGGCTAGGTATGCTAATGCACCGAGTGAGGGACTGGATGACTGCTCGCGGGCTCAGTTTAGCACTGGAGAAAACCGAAGTGGTCATCTTGACAAAAAAGAGAATCCCTAGAGTAAGGATGATCAGTATTGGAGATATACAGATCGAATCGAAGCCAGCGGTGAAGTACCTGGGGCTACTGATCGACTCGAAGATGAGTTTCTCTGAGCAAATCAGGGCAACGGCTGAGAAGGCAGCTTCGGGAATATCGGCCCTGAGTCGACTTATGGCCAACGTAGGGGGACCCAGCCCATCAAGAAGACGCCTCTTGATGAGTGCTGTAGGGTCAGTGCTACTGTACGGAGCAGAGGTATGGGGCGACGCTCTCAGCAAGGAGGTATACCGAAAACGATTGGCACAGGTACAGAGAAGAGGAGCACTGAGAATTGCATCTTCGTATCCAACAGTCTCTGACTCGGCGGTGAGAGTGATTGCAGGCGTGATACCTGTCGCCCTCCTTGCTAGAGAGCGCCGCGCTATTTACCTGCGCCGAAACAAGGATGCGAGGGAGATGGTTGTCCGCGAGGAGAGACAACGCTCGCTCAACGATTGGCAGCAGTCTTGGAGGAATTGCACGAAGGGAAGGTGGACTGCGTGCCTCATCCCGGATGTGAGACCGTGGCTAAATCGAAGGCATGGTGAGACTGACTTCTATCTGACCCAGCTTTTGAGCGGGCACGGGTGTTTTCAGTCTTACCTGCACAAGATCGGCAAGTCACGGTCTCCCGATTGTCGGTTTTGCCCAGGAGAGGAGGACAATGCCTGTCACACATTTTTTGCGTGTACCAAATGGGCCAGGCTGCGAAGGGAACTCTACAGGGAGACGGGAGAGCTCACCCCGGATAATATAGTTGCGGTGATGCTCGAATCGGTTGACAAATGGAACCAGGTGGCACATTATGCTCGGGCAGTCCTAAAATATAAAAGGGACTCACAGCAGCCGGAGGCACTGGGGCTGGGGGATCGCTCTTCTGGCATTTCCTCTTCCCCTCTTCCCTCCCGCTAGGAAAGGGACTCCCCAGCTTGAAGGCGCCCCACGGCGTAACAAAACGAGACCTGGCCCGAAGTAGTGTGTCAAACGGTTCCAGGCTAGGTTCTCAGATTGACAGGGGAGGTGTTTAGTGGGTAGTCCAAAGGTTTCCTCCATGGGAGTCCCACACTGCCAGACTCGGCGGGCATAAATGCCTTCACCTCCCTACCAAAAAAAAAAAAAAAAATAGCAACCTTTGGACATAAGCTAAATTGATTGAGGATAATTAACCTATATTTTGTAAATTGAAAGGTAAATTTCGAATAGAACAAAAGGAACAACCCGAAAAGGAAGGAATTAGTCGTGTTCCGTTTGCAATGAACTCGTATAAAAAATCGATCATACTCGAGTAGACGGACATTCTATTGAGTGATTTGCCCAAGTAAATGTAAATTGTTCTTGCAGTAAGGCTTTAACAAAAGACCAAACTGAGGTCAGAATCGTGTAAAAATTTGTAGTTATTTTTTTTGAGAGAATAAAAAAGAACGAAATGTCGAATTAAAAGATACTCTTCGGTCTTTCCTTTCCTATAATTCTGACCGGGTATAGGACCCGGTACGGTGGCAGGCTTTCCCCTTAAAACATGAGCCAGCCGCCGGGTACTCACTAATCCTTCCTTTTGTTTCAGGTGACTTTGCGGGTTGAGTGGCCCAAGCAGAGTGCCTCTTTATGACATAGAGTTATGTAATCGAATTGCATGATTCTATGGCATAAATTGGTGACCGGGGTACTTTTCTTCTGATGGGAAGACTTATGCAAGTTAAGTTGTATGAGTTTTCCACTCAGAAGAAGAATACCTGGCCACTGCAACAATCATGGATTTTAATTCGGTTGGGTGGATGTGCAGGGGCTCCATCACCACCCGGTTGCCCCTCTCTCATTTGCGGGCCATGAGCCTCTCCGGGTAAGGATGGGGTCACCCTTCTTCCACTTCTTTTTACTAGTTTCTCTTGTTCCGTGAACAAGTCAGTTGTCCCTGGTGTAGTTACCTACACTTTTTGCGACTTCGGTCGCCTTGTTTTTGTTTGACCCCAGAAATTCGTGAATGCGAAATTTTTGTAGTGGGTCCTTGTGCTGCGGGAATGAACCTGCCCCATGACACCGCAATGCTAGCCTGCCAGCGCATTCACGCGTCCCCAGACAAGGGCATTCTCGGCAGATAATGACACCTTCTTCTGCCGAGGCAGCAGACCATCGCTGCAGTCTTTTACGGACTTTCTGAATTACCTTCATTCACTACAAAACGCCCCGATTCATGGAAAAAGAATTCATGGCTTTTGCACCACGATAACGCACCTGCTCACTCATCGTTGCTTGTTCGTAATTTTTTGGCCAAAAACAATACCGTAGTCATGCCCCAACCTCCATAATCACCAGATATGGCTCCGTGTGAATTTTTCCTGTTCCCAAAGTTGAAGAGACCCATGAAAGGTCAGCGTTTTTCCTCGATTCAAGAAATAAAGGCCGAATCGCTGAGAGTGCTCAAGGACATACCAAAAAAGGAATATCAAAAGTGCTTCGAAGATTGGAAAAAACGCTGGCATAAGTGTATTATATCTGGGGAGACTACTTTGAAGGGGACCACATTGATGTAGACAAATAAATAAATATTTTTTTGAAAAAACGGAAATTCCGGGTACTTTTTGAACAGACCTCGTAAATGGTGAAAATTAGGCAGAGACGGTTCGTAAAACTTGAACATTTTTGAGTCGTCGTGAAGCACCTTGTCGGACCGCAATACAGAAATTGGTGGAAAAATTCGAGCTGTTGGGACAAATTAGTGATGTGAAGAATAAACCCCGTGCATGTCCCTCAAAAACAGCCGAGAATATTGCTACTGTTGCCGAAAGTGCTGAAAAAACCCAGGTTTGTCCATTCCTCGTCGTTCTTTGGAATGAGGCATTCTACAAACGTCATTACACCGCATTTTGCATAAAGATTTGGGTCTTAAGGCTTATAAAGTTCAGTTAACACAAGAACTTAAGCCGGTCGATCATCAACAACGTCGTATCTTTGCTGATTGGGTATTTGAAATGCATGAAAATGATCCGGTATTCTATCAAAAGATCATCTTGAGTGATGAGGCCCATTCCCACCTCGGTGGCTTCGTCAACAAGCAAAATTGTCGCATCTGGGCCTCGGAAAACCCAAGAGTTATTGTTGAAAAGCCTCTCTATCCTCAACGTGTGACTGTTTGCTGCGGTTTATGGTCCGGCGGAGTCATTCGACCGTACTTTTTCGAAAATGAGGCTCAAGCAACAGTTAAGGTGAATGGATTGCGCTATCGAGAGATGATTAATGATGTTTTATGGCCGGAATTGGATGGTACAACGTTTGCTTTCAACAAGACGGGGTTAAATGCCACACAAGCATCGAAACCATTGATCTTTTAAGTTTTCGGACCGTGTTATCTCTCGAAGAGGTGATCATAACTGACCACCGAGATCTTCTGATTTAACTCCTTGCGACTTCTTCCTTTGGAGCCACGTGAAAGAGAAGGTCTACGCCAACAGCCCAGCGTCGGTTCAAGATCTCAAGGATGGAATTCGTGAGGCTATCGAGGACATAGGGCAGCCACTTTGCGATTTGGTTATGCAAAATTTCGTGAAAAGGATATGGTCCTGTAAGCGTGGTCGTGGTGGTCATTTGCCTGATGTTATTTTACACTATTAACGGCATACCTTCTTCTTTATAATGAAATAAACATCCGATCATTTATATTAAAAAATGGCATTTTTCTTTTAATATCAAAATAACACCTCTCATTGTAAAACCCTGTATTTAGCAGTGCATATTCTGAATAAAATAAATAGCATAAAAATTACATAACCAAGTTTTTGCATAGGAACAATAAGTTTTCCATAAATGCAGTTATCTAACGCCTCTACAAAATATCTTATTAAAGCACACAATCAATTAATTAAATTTATCTGTAGCATATAGAGTTAACGCACTGTTTTCAAATTTAAAGCTTTCTTTTTAATTTACTCACACAAAATCCCGTCACATGGTCTCAATAGTCTCCTAAATTAAATACTTCACATTTTAAACTTGTTACACACAAAACATTCCACTAAACTGTAATTTCTCTGAAGAGACTCATTGCCCAAAAACAAATGAATTTTTTTTTATTGAAAACGCGAAAATTTTCATGTAACCACGTTTGACTATAATGTGCATGGCCGTTATGGCGAAATGCTGTAATTGTTACCACAATTTAACTCTCAATGTTTATGGATTTCGGTTGCGCTATTTATAAAATTATGATGCACAACGAACAATGTTGTGCTTTTAGATTGAGAAAACTTAACCAGATTATAAACATTGTCTAGTCTTGGGAAGGTCGCGGCTTTAGATTTATTTTGTAAGCAATCTGTATTATTGTTAAGTGATTTTAATCTATGAACATTTCAGAGCACTTTAAGTAATTCAGTGATATGTAACGTTAATAATAATAAAATTTAATAGATTTTATAATATTCCATTTCAATGGTTGAAACTTGCACCTAGGGTTCAAGACTAAGCAAGAATGCATGAAAAGATAAAATTATAATTATATTTTAAATTCATTAATTCATGTCCTGAGCATCTAATGTTATAGGCAATCAAACCATTTGGAAATGATTCAGTATAACAAATTTAGTATAAGTTGACTCGGTAGGAGCATATTCCTACCTATAGGGTTTGCGCCCAATCAAATAATTGTAGAAAATTTTACCCCTCCTAAATAAAAATTAAACGGACAACTGTTTCGATACGGATCTAGCTTCTTTGTCAGTGTTCTCTAATTTATAAGCATCCAAAATAAAGATAAAAATGCCAAAACAGCCGCTTCTTTCTATTGTTTTTGTTGATATTATCGATTGATAACAAAGTTAATAAACTACATTATTTTTTAACAGATTTTGTATTCAGACTTATGGGCTTATATATACACTACCGCTCAAAAGTGTTCAGGCACCCCTTCTTTCATGGATTATTCATACAGTATTATGTTTACAAGAAAAACATTATAATAAAGTGAAATACGTATCTAAAATGTGGTTCGGTAAGAAACGCCCATTATATGAAATAAGGATTACTTTCCTTTACCTGCACTTAGCTGGATTCCTGGAAATTGTTTATTGGGATGTTATTACAATAATAATTCGTAGAAACTTCTGGGGAAAGTTATTTATGAAGTAAATTGTAGGTAATGATATTTAAATGGCCAGTCGCAGTGTGGTATTTACTCTGTTAACGTCTGAGCGAAACATCGAGTGATCGTTTTTTGAAAATGCCTACGTGAAAAGAATTGAGTGCGGAAACGCGTGCACTTATAATAGCGTATCGTAAAAGTGGCATAAGTAATCGAGGAATTGCCAAAAAAATGAAAATACCTCACGCTACGGTCAATTATAACGTAAAAAATATCGGGAAAGTGGCAGTTATCTTAATAAAAGACGGAGTGGGATGAGGATGGATCGTAGTAGTCTTTGCGTATAGACGTCTTTTAAATCGCTCCTGTCCAAAGTTTTCAAAAATTAAATTAATTTTTTAAAAACGTTAGTCCGAAGTTAATTTTTACCGGAAAAAATCTTATATTGTCCTAATCGACTCAAGAAATTTCTATCGAATGTTTTCACTTCGACTGGTAACGAAAAACAAATTACCAAAGAAAACTTCGCCGCTGGTATGGAGGAGCCCGACGGCTTCCCACCGTTGGGGCAACCTGAGGAAACGACGAATACGAAACTGGCGATAATCACCAGAAGAAAACTCCGCAGATGGAGGGTGCAAGCTGCAAATAATAGCGGACAATCAACAAATGGCCTAATTGCAGAAAGAAAATGATGAACTAAGGCAAGAGATACAGTCCCTCAATGATCTCTTCAAGAAAGGGATGAAGCCTCAAAAGACGCAGCCGCAAAATCAATGGCAACAGGTAAAAAAGCAAGCAATTCCAGAAGAAGTTCTAAGTGCTGGTGGCACCAACGAGAGCCAAAACTATTTTGCAGCGCTGGAGGGATTAACCGAAGATATGGAAATTGAAGAAAACATCGGAGGTAATTTTAATCAAGATAATGAATTAAATTTTATTCAATATTTAAAGAACAAAAATAAGGAGAAAAAACCAGCCCGCAGTTCGGCTGGTTCCTCTGAAAAAGCTTCCAACGAGACAGAAAAAGTTCCGCCAATCAACGTGTTCGGACAAACCGGGTTCGGCTTTCGGCAGCCGAAAATAAACTGGCCAATTTCGAAATCAAAACAGTTAATGCCGAAAAATTAACTATAAGGACGAAATCACTGGACGAAAAAAAGATCCTATTTGGCAGAATTATACGGAAGTTCGTGATGTAAATAAAAAGGGATCTAGGGCAGTGTGCAATGAATGCCATAAAGAGATACAGGGAATATCGCAGCGATTAAAAGACCATTGGAAATCGTGTAGCACTCGAAGTAAGTATTTTTTGATATAATTAAGTAAAATAAAACACTTGTTTTGAAAATAAAAAAACCCTTCCTTTAAATTTTACGTTTAAGTTTATTCGATCTTAATCGGTTTTCGACCATTAAAGTTCGGTCGAACCGTTGAGGAAGATCGAACGATAAAGGCCGAAAATCGATTACGATCAATATATACTTAGCAAAATTAAAAGGAAAGTTTCTCTTTTTCTCTTTACAATTAGAATAATTTTGCGAAAATGGAATCAATAACAAGCATTACTGTTTCATTAAAAAATATTACAATTATCTTTTTTTGTATCGTTTAAGGTCTTAGATCCTCGAATTTCTCATCAACTGGCAATCCGGAAATTCAGGAACCTTCAATTGGAGCATGTGCTGTAAGATTCAGACCCAGTAAAAGCAGAGTAGAAGACATTTCAACACCTTCATCACCTTCGAAGAACAAGTGCAAACCTCAAAAATTGTCAACATTTCTTGTAAGGACTTCAGAAGAGCTGAAGCAACAGTTAGACAAGCAAATTGCGAAAGCTGTATACGCTACAAACAGCAGTTTTCGGTGTATTGAACATCCTCAGGTTTTAAAAATAATAGAAATGCTGCGACCGGGTTATCAACCACCATCGCGATTTGATTTGGGAAACAGATTCCTCAATGAAATTTATAATGAAGAGAAGCAGAAATGTTTTTCTACTGTGAAAGATCAGACAGTGAATTTGTCAATAGAAGGGTGGTCTAATGTTCATATGGAGCCCATCATTTGCAGCTGTGTTACAACTGAATCTGGAGAGGTGTATTTATTGGAAAGCATCGACACATCCGGGAAACCTCACACAGCTGATTATCTAACTGAAATATCAAAGGGTGTTATAAAAAAACGCAAGACTGAATACAAATGTAGAGTTGCAAGTTTCGTGACGGATAACGCATCAGCCATGACGAAAATGCGATTAGACTTAAGAGCTGATAATGAGAATGAAGAAGGTATATTGACGTATGGCTGCGCTGCTCATATTCTAAATTTACTCTCTAAGGATTTGGATATTAAAGAGGTGCGTGAACATGTCGTACAAATTGTGAAATATTTTCGAAATAATCACTTCGCTGCCGCAAAATATAAAGCAGAATGTGGCAGATCCCTTATTGTCCCGCAGGAAGTCAGGTGGAACACCCTATCAGATTGCTTCGAAATATATTTGTCAGAATGGCAAAAAATTCTGAAGATATGTGAAGATAACAGAAATTGCATAGATAACGTCATATACCAGAAAGTCACAAACATGGTACTAAAGAGGTCAGCCGAAGATTTGTTAAAAATCTACAAGCCAATTGCGATAGCGATAGATACATTACAAAAATCAAATGCATCATTATCCGACGTTGTTGAAGTCTTCAAAAAGCTGGAGACAACCTTTGAAGAACAGGATGCTAATATAAATCAGTTATCTGCACTTAAAAGAAGATATAAAATGGCCCTAACGCCTGCTCATTTTTTGACTTATTTGCTGGACCCTTCAAAAACAAAATTCCAGTTAACAGCTGAAGAAGAGGCAAAAGCTTTAGAATATGCTCAGAGTGAGTATACCGGAACAGGCCTACTGCCTTTAATAATAAAGCTCAAAGCTAGAACTGATCCATTTAAACAATTTATGTTTGCAGAGGAAATAATAAAAAGTGTAAAACCATTACAATGGTGGAAATCGCAGTTGAGCACCATAGATAAACATGGTCAATTAACTCCTATCTTGTACCAGTTGTTCACAGCTGCGGCCTCCTCTGCATCTATAGAAAGGATTTTTTCCACATTTGGCTTAGTCCAATCGAAACTTCGGAATAGGCTCGGAAATGAAAAGGCAGCAAAATTGGTGTTCCTTTTTAAATATTACAATAAATAGTTATTTGGATGATTTCTTATTCATTTATAGTTAACCATAATTACTTACTTTACATCAATAAATAAAAACTGTGTTTGAAAAAGTATTTTTCTTTTATGTAACTGATTTGTTAATTATGATTCTAAGGAATCAATGAACTTTTATGAAAAAAATCAAATTTGATTTAAATCATGATTTTTATAAAAAAAATCACTTGATTTAAATCATTGATTTAAATCATGATTTAAATCAAATGATTTAAATCAATCAACCCTGCTGGCTACATACCTTATTCTTTCGTGAATTTGGATATGAATCGGCATGTTTTTGATTCTGACGGTGTTTCGGTTATATATCATATACATATATAGACGAGCCGCCGATAAGCAGATAAAATCGAGTATACTCCGAATTTGAATTCCAGAGATCAGGTTTGTTGAGCCTGGTCGGGCTGGTACGGAGTAATCTAGGTATTGATGGCTAAATGAAAATAGCTAAATTATTGGTAGATTGTGTTTTTTCGTTTTTCCTGTTTGATTTTCAGTTCATTATTGCTACAATTGATGTTGTCATAGTTTGTTTGTGATGTTTTTTTTTGAAAAAATTAGAGATGAATTTTAACCTACAGATTAAGAATATTGTCAACACGGCAAAAGCTCAAAAGTGCAAAAGTACAGAATTAACGAAGAACACCTAAAAGCCATTCCTTATTGGAGAGAAGAAAACATAGAAGATTTTAATTACATGAAAGATGTTACAGTGGGGAAGCGACCAGAATGGTTACCGAATGGTTACTGGTTGATTTCAAGCCAGCCAAAGATACGCTGATTTCTGGGGAGGTTCCACACTTCACCTATACCCCAAAAAGTGAAAAGAATCAGACCTTTTTGTTGAAGGGTTTGGACAGCGGAGAGGATACGGTCGATCTTCTTCACGTGCTCAAGGAAGCTGCACCAGATATTGATTTTATTTAAGTCAAAGCCTTTGCGACAAGAAGGTCGATCATAGAAAGGAAGAATTTACCACTTTACCTGGTACAAATTGCAAATAAGAGCAGTCCAAGTGCCCTTCAACAAATAAGGTACTTGAATTTCAAAGTGGTGAGGTGGGAATGCCTCCAGAAAAGAGAAGTCAACCAGTGTTACCGGTGTCAAAGATTTGGACATTCGGCTGCCACTTGTGCCATGCACTATCGTTGCGTTAAATGCAAAGACGTTCATGCTTCCGGTTAGTGCAAATTGGCTCAGACGGAGCCTAAAGAAAAATTATACTGCGTTAACTGCGGTGTTTTTGGTCACCAAACATCATATCGAGGATGCTCCCGATATAAAGATGCAAAAGTTAAATTTGCTCCAAAGCAAACACAAGTACACCGTAATAGCATACCTTCCAACTTCGTCAAGCCCGGAGTATCATTTGCACTCGCCGCTAGAGGACCAGCAGAAAAAGCTGGAAATAATGTAAATAATGTAAGTGGCAACAATGAGCTGCTTCTCAAAATTTACCAGCAACTTAATTCTTTATCGGAGAGAATCGACAAACAGGATTCAAAAATTAAATTTGCTTTTCAGCGTTTAGGTCTTTCAAATGTCCAATAACAACTTGTCATCCAGTCATATTCCCATGGATAGGCTTCGCCTCATATCGATCAACGTCAACTCTATCATTGCTATACATCGACGTGATTATCTTCTTGAATTTATTGTTAAGCAAAAGCCTGACATCATACTTCTCACTGAAACCCACCTCAATTCATGGCATCCCATGACATTCAAGGATTTTGCATTCGTAAGAAACGATAGGGTAATAGGTGATGGGGGAGGTGGCACCGGGATATTGATTAGAAGACCCTATTGTTTTCAAAATATTGAAAATGTCGAATTCAAAAACTTTGAATTTCTTGCAGTGTCCGTCATCAAAATTTCACTGCCAGGTGGGGATAACCTGTTCGTGATCTCTGCCTATGCAACTGGTCAAAATGTTCTCAAGTTCAAGGAGGAACTCAATTCCTTGTTTGAAATACTCGAATTGAACAGGCTGCATAATTATTATATTTTTGCCGGTGACCTGAACGCCAAGCATACATCATGGCTGAACGCCACCAATAATCCAAGAGGTGTATTCCTGAAATCATGGATAACAGAGAACCAAATTGAATACATGTGCAACCTATATGGGTCGGAGTTCCCAACATACCCTAGGACAAATTCATATTTGGACCTCTGTATTGCTGACGCAAGACTTAAATTCAGCTTTAATAGTCCTCAACGGAAACTGCAGGTGCTTCCTTATGATAGCGACCATAACGCAATCGTAATGGAAATCAATCATCAAAGGGATGATTTCTTCCTCATTCCACTTCGACAAACCATCGGTTGAATTTCAAAAAAACAGACTGGGGAAAGTTTCAAAAGAAGTTTAATCGGGAGTATCAGAAGCAATGTCCTCCTTCTGATGATGGCAACGCTTGCTCAATGGTTCCTAATGACAGAAATCTAACTGATGATGAAATAGATCTCTATTTGTCGAAGTTAGAGAAGCTGACGTTGGAAACGATTGAGAAAGTGGTACCCAAAATTAAACATCGAAACAATATGGAAGGATATGAAACACCAACCATCGCAAGGGTGAAAAGATTGAAAAGCCTTCTTCTCACACGCATCAACAATATTTATCGACAATTTTTGGACTACAACCATCCCTCGTTGGCTTTGTTGAAATTACACCTGAAGAATGTCCGGAACTTAATCCGTTTATACTTCAGGAGTGAGGTCAGCAATCAATGGGCGGAAAAACTGAGGGGTATTAGCCCACAGGACCCAGATGGCGTTTTCGCGAAAGTGAATAGCATATTCCGCAAGAAGTCTCGAGTGAGGGTATCGAATCTTGAAGTCGCTAGTGATGAGATAAATCTTCTCGATAGGGCTGGTATCGAAATTGATAGTACGACTCCGGATAGAAATGGAAACAGGATTATATGTGATGGATTGCAGAAACTTGCCCTGATTGGAACACATTTTGAATTGGTTCATCTGCCAAACCCAGAGAGAAGGAATGAAATATTTTCAGAGGTCGTTGAAGCAAAAGTTTCCGACTTCAAATCAAGCCCGAACGGCCAATCAATTCTTCATTTCGATGAAACATTAACATCTGACCTCATACCGAGCTTGAATCTTATTGATTATTTTGTCAGCTATGAAGACTTGTGTTTCATATTTTCGCAAGATAAACAACACGAAATCATGTGGTACTGATGGTATTCCAAATGTAGTCCTCCGACATTTGCCGGAGGTTGCTATTAGGAACTATTGCATATTGTTCAACAACATGTTGAGCAATTCATATTTCCCAAATGAGTGGAAAAAGGCTAAGGTATTTCCGATCTTGAAGAAAGGAAAAGAATCTTCATGCCCTAAAATCTATCGCCCAATCGGCTTGCTGCCTAACATCAGCAAGGTGTTTGACGTGATACTCAACAGAGCATTAAACGCCCACATTGAAAAATATGAGTTGATGCCGAATTGCCAATTTGGTTTTCGTGCCAGGCATTCGACCATACATGCAATAACGAAAGTAACCTCAGACATCTGTTGGAAACTAAATAACAAAGAATGTGTTAGAGCATGTCTCATTGATATTGAGAAAGCTTTCGACACGGTGTGGTTAGATGGACTAGTTTTCAAACTTCTTCAGGACAGGTTCCCCAAACACCTTGTCGCCATGATGTGCAATATGTTATACGGGAAATCATTTGTTGTAACTGATGGAAATCTGACAACAATGCGCGAATTCAAGGTCTTGAATGGTCTACAGCAGGGAACAGTTACTGCGCCCCTGCTTTTCTCAATATTCATTCGAAAGCTATTGAACAGCTGTGACTTTAATGTCTCGCCAACGCGATCGTTGGTAGCGTTTGCTGATGATCTGATCATCTATACGGCAGACCGAAAAGCTACAATAGTTTAGAGCAGTCTCCAAAAAATGTTCAATGATGTGCAGCTCTACACCGGCAATTGGCGAATGAAAATCAACGCGCAGAAGTGCGAAACAATTTTGTTTCGGACAACGTTGCAGGAGGTCAGTCAAGACCTGAAACGTAATTGGAAAGATTTCCACATCATGGCTGGTGAGGGTAGTCTTGAACGGGTTCCACATAAATCCTGTGTTCGATACCTCGGTGTTCATCTCGATCAGTATCTGTACTATACTGAACATGTGAAAACCATGCACTTAAAGTAGTCATGGCCCTTCGAAAGCTCTTTCATTCCAGATACATTGATCAAAAGGTCAAAATTATCTGTTACAAGACACTGGTTAGACCAGTATTGACATATGGATGTCAGATCTGGTACAACCAGAGCGCTAATACTATGAAAAATTAAGAGTTTTCGAAAGGAAATGTCTTCGTGCATGTACTGGTTTGTACAGAAAGCCTGAGACGGATTGGAAGTATTATATATCGAATAGAAGAATTTATCAAACTGCTGAAGTGATGAGAATCGATATCTTCATATTGAAGCTTCTTCGGAATCATATCGCAAGATCTGTGACTGTGAGTGAAAACCCTTGGATTTCACCGCCGTTCCACCCTACAGACGGGTATATAGCGACTTGCCTCGCTACTGGCTTCATTCCTCCAGAAGCATTCGTGTATTTGGACATGAATCGATATGTTTTTGATTCTGACGGCATCCCAATCATATATCACATATATAGACGGGCCACCGATAAGAAGATAAAATATCCTCCGAATTTGAGTTCACGAGACCAACGGTTCCAATGGAGATACTCATTTGCTAGATTCGTTGAAGCTGATCGAGTTGAGACGGGGCAATCTAGGTATTGGTGGCTGAATGACAATGCCTAAATTATTCGTGTTTATTTTCTGTTTTTGTGTTTTTTTTCTCGTTACTTAGTTTTTAGTTTCATCTCATTATTGCTACATCTAGTGTTGTTGTTTATTTGTATTATAAATTAGGTATAGGTTTCAATATAAGGTAAGGCTTTTTTTGGATTGAACTTATTTAGAATTAGGGTGTAACATATTAGGTATAGGATAAAAGTTCACTGTTGTGTTAGTAATATAAGTAATTTTTGAATAATGCTGGTTGGTTTTTTCTCCTTTTTTCAATTGAATCAAAAAATATGTAATAATCTTAATTAATTTGAATTTGCTAGTGTATTTTTTTCATTAAATGTGTTTAACTGATAACGTATAAATTTAGAGAGCCATTCGGGCCATTAAGTTTTTCATAGTTTTATTGTTTGGAATTTGCTTTATGTTCTTTTAAAAATTTATAACGATTGGTATTAAATAAAGCGCTTTTGACTTTGACTTTGACTTTTAAGACGGAGTGGGAGACCGAAAGCAACAACATACGCAGATAATCGCAGAATATTGGTTTCCAGCAAATTAAACAGGCATAAATAAATGTTGGTCGCCCAAAGCCAGTCAGCGTTTCGACACTAAAAAGTCGTCTACAGGAAGCCGGGCTCCACGGCCACATTGCGATGAAAAAGCTATTACTTCGCAAACAAAATAAGTGAAAGCGAATTTATTGTGCTCGTGAACACCAACATTGGACCATAGAAGAGTGGAACAACGTATTATAGACAGATGAGTCCAAATTTGAACTGTTCGGAACCTGAAGGTGAATATTCGTAAGGTGATCTGTGAGTGAATGTGCCAGAGAAGCGTGTATTGCTGCTACCGTGAAGCATGGAGGCGTTTTAGTGATGGTGTTGGGCTGTTGTGCTGGTAGTAGTACAGGGGGCATTGTGAAAATTGACGGCGTATTAAAAAAAAAGAAGGCTACCCTGAAATTTTGGAGAACCACGCAATCCCTTCCGGAATTCGTCTTTTGATTCTAAATTTTATCTTCATGCAATATAATGACCCAAAACATTCCTCCAAATCATGCAAAGGCTATTTACGCAATATAGAAGAGGAAGGAACTCTCCAAATTATGAACTGGCTTCCCCAGAGCCCCGACTTGAATCCGATCAAGTTACTATGAAAGAACTGGATCAGGAAGTACGGAAATCGGCTCCAACATCAGCTACTGACATGTGGAACAAATTGCCGTCATGTTGGACTTCAATAGCACAAGAAATCCTGGCAAAACTTATTGCGAGAATGCCCCGATTATGTGCTGTAATTATCAAGTCAAGAGGAGGTCACATTGATGAAGAAATATTTTAATTTTCGCATCTATTTAGTGTATTTTTATGAACGTATGTGTAGATGTACTTAAAAATAAATATTATCACATTATTGCTGGGTTTTCATACATTTTCGCTGCTAAACAGAGTGCCTTAACACTTTTGAGTGGTAGTGTAGATGGTTTGTAACTGTCGAAGTTCTTGCAAATTCAACATCACCCAAATACAATATCAATTGTCTAGCGTAACAAAAAGTATCAATTAGACAACTGACGCAAAAAAGTATAGTTATAGTGCATTTGATTGACTATGTTCTATGAAATAAAACTTTATTGGAATGTTTGTATTAATCGAGCAGTCGCACAATCAAACTGCTCGAAAACCTTCCTGTCTCCTATTCGGAATTTTGTGGCAGATTTGAAAAAAAAATATGTAATTAATTTTATTTGTAATCCTAATATTGTAGAACACTTTTCCTTCTTATTATTTTTTTTTTTTACTGTCATTTAATTCAAATTTTCGTCATGAGATTTAACTTTTGTAACAATTTAAAATTTTCATTTCTTGACTATAGTTAAAATTTCTTTACTTCACTTAAATTTCTTCACTCCATTAAAATCATTTTTTACTTCATTTAAATTTCTTTACTACATTTCAAATTTCCTTACTTCATTTAAATTTTCTCTACTTCAATTAAATTTTTTTTTTAGTTTCAAATCTGCATGTAAAATTCCGGATTTGGGGAACGCTGATGTAATACTCCTCAACAGTGTATTACATCACGGAAGAGAAGTGAACAGGGCTGATGGAGTCAGCTGAGGCGATTTACCGTATGCACGGGGTGGAAGGAAAAGAAGACACGTTTTTGGAATAGCTCGAGAGTTCGAGTTAGACCACGACACGGAATGACGCGGAGAACGGCGCGCGAAGAGGAAAAATAAAAAATTGTTTTAATATGTGAAACTTTAGCTGCATTGGCGTGTTTTTTCGAGTTTTAAATCCACGGTCAATACCTAATGTGTGACGTTACGTTGAGAATTCGAGTGTTAGAAAGAAAAGTTTTCTAGTCGTGCTGAAATCATTTGGAGGTGTGTCGCTCGCTTTCTGTCGCGATTGCCTCGATCTTCGGTGAACAATTTTCTTACGAGATATGTCACTTTTCATGTTTACCATTTTACTTCAAATTGTTTCCTCCAAAACAAACAAGCAAATCCCTGAAGTGTTTTATCTTTGCACTCCGTGAATTCGATGTGAATACAACTCGAGGCACTAAAAGCGTAGCGCACGAGAAAGCAAGTTTTCGGTCGATTCGTTGTAGGAGCACATACATACATGAAAGTGGGCAAAACGACGAAGACTAGCAGTGGCGATAACTTTGAGCGTCGTTCTGTATATGATCTTTGTTGGCAGCTTTTATACGAGCTGAAGAAATCTATTCATCAAGTGCCGATGTTTCTCCCAATAAAGAATGGTCGCAATTCTTGGGCAGGTTGTCAACATCATTTGTACGTAATATGCAGCGATTCGAGGATATAGTACGGGAACTCATTTCGGACAATGTACTTCACTTTTAAAATGCTGTTGCTTGCTTTCTGCGTATGTGTAAATGGATGTATGTATAAAGCTTTGATATGATTAAGAACGTGAAATAGTGTGATATAATCAGATTTAAGTTTAATCAAGAAAAATGCTATGACTGATTTGTTTAACCGTTTGGAATGTGTTTTAACGGGAGTTTTTTAAAGTATATATTGTATTAAACGCCCAGGAATTAGAATCAAGATTCAATTGAATTTCATTATCGATGACAAGTGATATAATCTACGATTATGTTAAAAGGAAAAGCAATTAAGTTTAATTATTGTAGTTTATTTAAACTTGAAGTATAAATCTTTTTCAATGATTTTCAGTCAATGCATGATATATGTTGCATAAAAGAAGTATAACCTTAGATATTGAAACAAAACAAATAGAATATTCGAGAAAAAAAAAAAACAGACGGGATAAAAACCGACAATTGAAAAATTAGAAAACAAAAAATGAAACCAATTTGATTTGTAAACGGAAAAAACTAGTTAAAAACAAATAGACTTACTTTCTTTACATTTTGGCCGCCAAGGAATTCGTCGAAGTAAAAACATACGAGTATTTATATATTTTTTGCATTGATTGATGTATTTTGTTTTGTTTTATGCAACTGTCACGATCATTGCTATCTAAATTAGAATAAATGAAATAGAATATTATCGTTCTATATTCTGCTAGAGTGCGCGATCTACTATTAATAAAACAATGAATTGCTAAACAAAAACGACTCGGTCTTTCCATTTCGTGTGACCAGGCTGGGTATAGAACCCACAACAATGGCAGGCTTTTTCCATAATATGGACTAGCCATCGGGTGCACTCCACCGTTTTGTCGCTTACCAGAGGCTCTTGCCGGGTAGAGTGGCCTTTCGCTCGCGTGCCCTTTTGTGGTGTAGGATTATGTGATTCGAGCACATAATTCTATAACGTGAATCGGTCACGTCTATATTTCTCTTTTGATGGGAAAGTTCATGCAAATTCTGTTTGTATGAATTTTCCACTCAAAAGTGAAATTTATGGCCACGTCTACGTTTGGATCTTGATCCGGTTGGGTGAGTGCGAGGGGGCACCACCTCCATCTGGATGCCCCACTCTTATTTGTGGGCCATAAGAATCGTTGGATAACGAGGAAGCCCCCTTAAGTCCGTCTGTCTATCCTAGATCCAATTCATCCTTTTCGTCTGCAATTTCTAACCCTTAGTTGGTTACCTCCTTCTTATTTCGACCTAGGAATTCAAGAATGCGATATTCTTTTGTAGTGGGTCCTTCTGCTGGGGGAAAGAACCCGCCCCACGACACCGCTAGCCTGCCAGCGCATTCACGCGTCCCGAGACAAAGCCAATCTCGGGGGATCCTACCATCCTCTTTCGCCGACGCAGCTGACCATCGCTGCAGTCCTGTGCGGACATTTACTTATACCTTTCACGACATGTTGTTGGGTATTATAATGTTATGCGTCAATGGCTACATTATTTTTACAACAATGCAATCAACAACATTGTTCTTCACGCACAACAAGAAAAAAAAAACTTGTGCACAATCGCACAAAACTCGTGTAAATGCTAGATAAGTAAGTTCTAAGGCATTTTAGACTTTTGAAATCGACGGCGATTGACCATTGACCATGGTTCAATCACCCATTGACAAAATTACCTTAAACTTATTTATTTAGACGTCCCCTTTAACGAGAGAAGAGAGAATTTTCTTTTCGCCATCCACTCTTTCTGAAAATATAATCTTTCATTCATATTATCCATTCAAATTTTTAACCTTCTCATTAACTTGTGGTGGACTTGAACCTGCATCTCATGATCAGAAGGCAAAAGCGCTCGTATTGAGCATCTTACCTGGTACTAAATCATCTACATAAGGCAATTGTAGTCGTGGCGGTTATTATGCTCAATGCTAGCTGCCTTAGTAGCTTCTCTATGCCTAACATAAGTTTCAAGTGAAATTTGCCTAGTATAGTCTAGTCTAGTTTGCCTAAGGTTATGTGTGACATTCCTTTGAATTTTAACCTTGATATGAAAAAAATATACCCATATGTATTCTGGTGGTTTTACCTCAACTTTTTCTCTCGGTACAATAAATCCTTTTTGATGTGAGTATAAAAGCTATTGTAGTGAATGGGTAATATACAAGTCCGTAAAGGACTGCAGCGATGGTCTGCTGCCTCGGCAGAGGAAGATATAGATATCCGCCGAGAATGCCCTTGTCTGGGGACGCGTGAATGCGCTGGCAGGCTAGCATTGCGGTGTAGTGGGGCGGGTTCATTCCCCCAGCACAAGGACCCACTACAAAAGACTTTCGCATTCACGAATTCTTGGGTCTCAAAAGAAAGGCGACCGAAGTCGCAAAAATTGGAGGCAACTGCAAAGAGGGGAAATGACTTGTTCAGAGAACGGACGGACTTAGGGTAACTTCGTCGTTACCCGACGAGGCTCATGGCCAACAAATAAGAGAGGTGCCCCCTCGCACCCGCCCAACCGGATCAAGATCCATATCTGTTGCAGTGGCCAAGTATTTCCCTTCTGAGTGGAAAACTCATACAACATAATTTGCATGAGCCTTCCCATCAGAGGAGAAATACCCCGGTGACCAATTTATGTCATAGAGTTAT
Source organism: Odontomyia ornata (assembly GCA_963969285.1). Taxonomy (NCBI): domain Eukaryota; kingdom Metazoa; phylum Arthropoda; class Insecta; order Diptera; family Stratiomyidae; genus Odontomyia; species Odontomyia ornata. Next base: position 252,336,097 of record OZ017742.1, read on the forward strand.
GCAATCGGATCACATAACCCTATGCCATAAAAAGGCATTTGTGCGAGGCGACTCAACCCGCGATGGTACCTGAAACAAACAGGAGGTTAGAATGGGCCCGGTGGCTGGCTCATTTTTTGTGGGGAACGCCCTCCACCGTACCGGGTCCTATACCCGGTCAGATACAACGGAATGGAAAGACCGAGATGTCCATTTAATTCAACATTTCTTTATTTGTTACTTTCGGCATCATTTTTCATCAATATTTTGTTATTCTCTAAATTCTAGGATTACGTTTTTAAGGCACTTTTGTGTTGGTATGTACTTTATATATGTATATAAACGTTTACTTGGCTTGGAGCGTTTTAACTATTCGGCATTCGGAGGATTATTTTTAGATAGCTAAACATTTATCAAATTCTATATTTTGGTAGACAGACTTATATTTGATTTTGATTAACCAAGAAAAGGAATTTATATAAAAAAATAATAATATGTAAATAAACAGTCAATGGCCATAGATTGTGATTCGTTACTAAACAATCCAGCAAAGTACGATGTGTTAAAACTTTTAAAACTCATTTTTGTTATTTTTTATACAATATGTATTATAACATTGATTCTTATTTAGAATTTTAAAATGAAGAGACTTATGATCGCGATTCCCATTTTTCAAAGTCAAAGTCAAAAGCGCTTTATTTAATACTAATCGTTATAAATTTTTAAAAGAACATAAAGCAAATTCCAAACAATAAAACTATAAAAAACTTAATGGCCCGAATGGCTCTCTAAATTTATACGTTATCAGTTAAACACATTTAATGAAAAAAATACACTTGCAAATTTAAATTAATTAAGACTATATCATATTTTTTGATTCAATTGGAAAAAGGAGAAAAAACCAACACCATCTCTATAGAGAAGAATACGAGATGGCAACGATCCGTGCAAATAACGATATTCTTCAAGTGCGTTCAATGCAATTTCAGGAGGTCCGACACTTGTGAAATATGGATTGGAAATAATTGCTGCCGAAAACTTCCGCGGAACTAAACTCTGAACACGTTTTCTTGTGGTGGAAATCCTCTGACTTGTAATTTGTGTGGAGCAAAAGCAAAACCACTCGCGCGAATTCGTCAGAGGTCCTCGATTCACTTCAAATTGCTACGGAAAGTCAAAATCGACTGACTTCTACAAATCGCAAAACAAATGAAAACCCGTTTGACTGTTCTTTTTCATGAGGTCAAATAGTCCGCAAAGGCATCAACGGTACTCAGTAAGCGGAGAATAATCCAAACCGAATATGAAATAAAAAGTCTTAGGAGCACTGATAAAGACAAGCAATTAAGATTCTACAGGTAATAGTAACTTATCCACTTTCCAAGGATGTCCTACAGCCAGCAAAATCGAATTAACAGCGATCACACCCCACTCAGCGTTGAAAGCGCGACTTTGATCACGATGCATTCCTTCGTGTCTTCATTTACGTCAAGGCACCCTGAATTTGAAGAGCTCGAAGTGCTGCCTACTTGATTGCTCCTACTTTTATGTTCCTGACTTAATCGCAGCAACCACAGTACAGCACTCCTAATGCGCTGAGTCTATCGTCACCTGGACAATAATTGTATCAACTTTTGGCTGGTGTGTATGCAACTCGCCTTCCCCCATGAGCCAGAGAGCTCCACGAACAATTGTCCTCTCGCAATGGCGCTCACAAGCGCTCGGCACTTCCGAGGACGACCGAAAACATAAGTTCATCGTGGTCAATTTACACTGACTTTTGCCCTCTTCCGTTACAGCGCCACCTCTCCTTGCGCTATGCCCGCCACTCTATCACGCTAGCGCACGACACTTTTTCCATAATCACTCTTCGTTTTTCAATGTTCACGCTGGTCAGCCGGATATATAATATTATGTTTGTTAGAGGTTATCAGAATATTTTCCTTTTGTCACTGATTATTGCGTCGCTTTCCGAACATTCAAAATACGCAATTATTCACTGCCTTTTTATGCTAGGTCACTGATAACAAATCAAAATCAACTAATTTCACTCCTCGGTAACCACAATGACATTTCGTCAATTTAGCCAACCTTCTCAATACCTCGAGGAACATCGAAACACTTCACACCTATCTTTTCGATGCAAGCCTCAAGGTAGGTTGCATATGATATTTTTTTATATGTATGGGTGCGCACACTTAATGAGTATAAATGCAAATATACAGAATTGCTTCTTGGTGGGTGTTTATTTTTTTAACTAATATTATTATCATACGGTTTTATTGATAAATTTGAATTCATTTCCAATGTAAAGAAACAATAATGAATAATGCGAAATAATATATCGCAGTTTTTCTTTGATATCACGTTGATTTGAAACAAAATTGGTGTGCGAGGTGTTTATTAGTTCTGGATTATTTTAAAAAGAAGACATTAGATATTTAGGAAAAAATTCTAAACTGAATAATCATTAATGTCTACTTGTCGCCGTCTATAGCAATATGCGTTTAATCGAACTGTCTTCACTTTTCAAGTAAGAATTTCAATTTTCTTGATCACCATGCTGTAGGGGTGAAGGAGATAGGAAAGTTTTAGAGCAGTTTGATAGGGTAACTGCTCTATTACTACACTATGGTACTCATTATTACTTATATTGAACAATAAATTGGTACTAACATAATTGAGACAATTTGAAGATCAAATAGGCCAGCAATAAATTGCCCTTTTAATTGAAACTCTACTAAAATACGACTTTGAAAATGAGTTAATTTTCTTTGTCTTCAATATGCTACAAAAACTTTGAAAACATTGAGTTAGAGGTCTCCAGTATTGATTGGATTGTTGAGCCTGACTCTTTCTAGCCTCTCACCGGATATGAGACCCGCAACGTTGACGAGGTACTTTCTTTTACGCAGCCATCGGGCTGTGTTTCTCTTAGTTTTGTAGGGGCTGTTATTGGGACGGGCAGTCCTCGCATGTAGACTCGTTCCATCGGGACCTTGAACCCAGCTGGGAGGGTTGTGAGGAGATCCAATCCCAACAGGATGCCCCTCCTCTTGTCATAGACCACAACTTCCTTCGTCAAGGAGAGGTCGCCCGCGATAATAACATACGTGGGAGCGAATGAGTAAAGTAGGTGAAAAAAATCAATAACCACCATTGATTCTGGCCATAGTATACTCAAATAGTAGCCACACCTTTCATTTACCCTGTGTTGCACACTTTTTGAATTTTCCCAGGGGCATTACAGCTGATCCGGGGCATTACAGCTGATCCATTTTTGGCGCGCTCAAGAAACAAAGCAAAATGCACATAAAATTTCCGACGCACGTGTTCTTTTACGCATTTCAGAACATAGGAGTGCTGCCAGATCCTAATAAAAAACTAAAAGATTGCATGGAACGAATTTGTTTTTCTGCAATGTTATTGATTTTTTAGCTCTGGTAGCCCTGAAATCTCTCATCGAAGCATATGTTTATATTCGCGCCATTCCTCGCATCAGCGTTTACCATCTACCTGCTACCGAAGATTTATGGCTTGCTGTTCGGCTTGTGTTCGGATTTTTCCGGAGGGTTGATGCAGTGTGGTTACTATTTGAGTATACTATGATTCTGGCCTTGGCCTTTCTTTTTTCCCTTCTTATTCTCTTTTTTCTTATTGGTACGGCTAATCACCAAATTCATGTATGTGAAATAATTTTTATTGGGACTTGGTGCTAGGGGAAAAACCCACCCCGTCAAATCGCAGACGTTTCCAATTGAGCACCAATCCTTGGCTCGCTCAGGCAACATGAAACCGCTGCAGTCCTCAACGGACAATTTTATCACCTCTGAAACTACTACAGCTTCTTCATCTGGGGGTGAGAAATGGCATAGCTTTACGATGCACAGCAAAGAACAAGCCATACACCTAAATTTGGGGTACCCCTTCAAAATAATCATTTATATAAATTACCCTGCTTACTATATGCAACTAGAGCTTGAAGGAAAATTAAAAGTATTGTATCCAAAGACATATAAATAAATGGACGAGCAACGAGAATCTGTGTACTCGTCCATGTGGGAAGCAATTTTTACACATACATATCTTACGCTCTCGAAACTATATGATTCCCTCTGCTTCTCCTTCCCCTTTGCTTCCCGAGAGCTTTTTCTTTCCTCTCTTCAGAAGGATCACTTCCCTCATTGACACCCGCGCACAAAAACAAAAACAAATCACTTTAAAGCTTAACTTCGCACAACTTTAGCGAAGGTTGCTAATTGCTTCGGCCTTAACCTTAACCTTACCACGGAGAGTATTGCGGGATAGTTGTTTACACAAAACCAGTCAAAAAATAGTATGACCGCTTTGGAACATTAACGATCACATAGCACTGAATTGAATAAATTTTTCAAAATAAGATTTAAAATTGGTTTTATGCCGACTTCGAAACGCTTTACACAACTTTGTGGAAAGGGTTACGTATCTTCGAATAATTAATTTTCTATACTTCACCTAGCCATGGATCGGTATCGTAATTATAGCCTGATTAGATAGTTTTCTTAATCGCAATCTACACAGAACAATCTGTACTACGCGACATTGACCGTACTAATATTAATATGAATTTGGGCAAGATAGTAGATTATTAGGGCAAGATAGTAGATATTAGGGCAAAACATCACTTGATTGTACTTAGCAGATTATCCAATTACTTTTTGGTGCATCTACTTCGAGTAAAGGACAGTGCTCAACTATGAGTTTACCCAATACAAAATCTGATTTGATTGATTCGATGCATTTACGAAATCATGTTAGTGGCAACCAATTTGTTCTAGAGATTATTTCGACGAACGAAAAGCCTACTCAGCTGTGATGGGGTCTGCTTCATAATCACACGGCTGAGTTAAATTCTGAGCAAAGTCTCTAAGAAATCTCAAAGATATGTTTCAAATTATTATTTTTAACCGACTTCCAAAGAAAGAAGGTTATCAATTCATCACTTATATTTTTTTTTTGTTACTTTTTTTTTATGTATGTTCACGCATAACTTTTAAACGAAGATAGATAGAAGAGTCCTGTTTTCGGCAAATGAGACGTCTTTCTTTCTGTTAGGTCCCATTTCAAGGATAAGAAATTCAAATAACGGCAAAGGACTTTACCGTTAAAACTAAAAATTTTTCCGACTTTCACCCCCATTTTTCAGCATAACTGATCGACGCCTGTAAGGATTTTGATTGTAGAGGTTTCAAATGAAGAACAATATATTGATCTAAAATGTATCGGTACAGAATTGCAATCCTTTCAAGGACTCTGTAGATGTTAACAGCTCAGTATGATACATTGATGTCGAGAAATTGAGTTTAAATGATCTTTCGTATGAAAAGTGTCAATTAATTTGTCACTCTACGAGGATTTGTTCGAGATATCGAATCCTTTGGTGGTGGATGATAAAAATGATCAGTATCCTTAATTTTTTGCATAAACGGTACATTTTACTCAATCATTTCTACCGGAAATAACCACAAAGTTAATTCTAAATGCAGCATAAATATAATTCAACAATATTTAGAGGGAAAATTTCAGGATGCTTTTCTTTTCCGCATTCATTCTTTGCTTACAGATGAACTCAGTAAAGGATCTTTCTTAAATCCTTTATTTTGTGGTAGGGAGGTGAATGCTATTTATGCACAGAGTGTGGGACTCCCATCGCGACTGGACTACCCACTAAACACCTCCCCTGTCAACCTGAGAACCCAGCCTGGAACCGTTTGACACATTAGTTCGGGCCAGGTCTCTTTTTGTTATGCCGTGGGGCGCCTTCAAGCTGGGGAGTCCCCCCTCCTAACGGGAGGGGAGAGGGGAAGAGGAAATGCCAGAAGAGCGATCCCCCAGCCCCAGCGCCCCCCGGCTGCTGTGAGTCCCTTTTATATTTTAGGACTGCTGAGTAGTCCTCTAATACTTTCTAGTCGTGTATCCTCCGTACTAAGGACTCCGAGGCGAATGTCACGGCCGGTAGGGTTCCCGCACAGCCAATACGGCGGAAAGTCAGCATATTTGCGGAGTTTAGTACGACGAGGGCCATCCTGGCCGCCATTTCCAGGATTCGTTTTCCCCGCGGATCCGTCTGAGGCATGCCCCATTCGATTGCTTTAGCGTTGAAGTCGCCCCCAACTAGCACTTTGCCCTCTGCGTTCAAGACAGCGCCCTCCAAAGCATTAAGCTTGGCTTGAAAAGATGATATCGACTCGTTAGGCGTTAGGTACACACTAAAGAAGGTGATCCCTGAGCACTGAACCCATACGAAACCATCTCCGCGTCCACAACTCTCCGCTTGAAAGTCACTGTTCCGAACCCAGATGGCGGCAGTACCAGTTTCATCAGAATACCATAATGCAGGACTTTTATTATGGTGTTGCTCACGCAGCAGCAAGAAGTCGGCTTTCATGTCCCTCGCAAACAGCTCAAGCAGATTTTGGGCGGTTGAACTGCGGTGTAGGTTTAGCTGCAGGATGCAGGTCATCGAAGCTCTGATTTTGCCTTGGCTAGGGCTTCCTGGAACACCCGGCATTTTCCTGATCCCAAGACGTGTCCAAAATCAGGTTTTGGATCAGCATCCTTGCAAAGAATACAGTGTACCTCACACACACACATAGGGAGTTCCTATCGGGTCCTTTGCATACTTGTGTGGTGTGACCATAACCAAGGCATTTGAAGCATTGAAGAGGCGTTGCTCTTCGCCGTACCCTACAGACAACCCACCCAATTCGTACTTTGCCCTTGTTCAGGAATTGTTCGGCGTCCTTTTCGGTCAAGTCGACTATGGCCATGCGTTGTCCCCTATTGTTTTCTAGTGTCAGTCTCGCTTTGATGCTTCCCACGCTAGGGAACTTCCTTTTGATGGCCTCTTCTACCTCGGCCAGATCCGTCACGCAGTCAATGTCTCGTATTTCGATCGTTGCCATCGGCTCGAGCGGGGCTATAGTTGCGCTTTTGCCGAGGACTTTCTTTACTGCGTCACAGAATGCATCTTTATTGCCGGCCTCTGCTCCGAATTCGACCAGTATGTGGCCCGACCGCGTTGGTCGTACTACTTTAATGGTAGTATTGGTGTCTTCGGGCCTAACGTTTCCCCTGATGTCCCGTAGTACCTCCGTGTAGGATCGGCCATCTTGGGGCTTTACAAGCAGTGCCTGCTGCTGGGGTCGCGGTCGGGGCTTCTGCCTCTCCTGGTTTGCATCAGCTCCTTTTTCTTGTTGGGCGTCGGTGCGAACTTTACTTTCTGGCTTTTTTGAAGGAGTTTCTTTGCGGCTTTCTTCGCTTCTTTTGTAAGCACTGTCTGGAACCCCTGATCTGGTGCTCCACGCCCATCAACTGCCTCTGACTTCCTTCTTTTATCCTGATCTCCTTCGATTGAGCTAGACGCCATTCTTTTGTTGACTTTTAATGGTGGAGCTATCTGCATGTCGCCTTTAGATTTCGCCCCAAGCGCCTCTTTAGCCTTCTGTTCATCTTTGGCCCTTAACCAGCTCCTCCGATAGTGCCCTATGCGATCTAGGAGCTCCTCTAGTTCAAGGAGCCCTGCCTGTGCTGCTTTGCAGATTTTTGGGGAGTCGCATGCAGATTGTATTCTTTTCAGAACATCTCCCACTTTTCGGAGTAATCTTTCTTCTTCGTATCGCTGGGCCGCAATCGTAGCTTGCAACCATCCTTAGGAGAGGTCATCGCGTTCCGTTTCCGAGTGCAGTACTTCCGCCACATTTTCAACGTTGGCGGTGCAATCACGCGGTGTCTGGTCACTCTTTGCTTTTAGTGCCATATTCTCCTCGTTGGCTTCTGGATTTTTCGTTGCAACGTCGGGATTTGCGACCCTGGCATTGGTCGCTTCTGTAACGATCGCAGCAGTGACAATCGAATTTGTGGTGCTCTTTATGTTATCTCCCACCGCTGGAACACCTGAAGTGTCCTGCAGAGTTTCCAGCTTCTCCTTAATAGGACGCTCGGGTGTTCGCTGGTTGCGTCGTCGTTATTATTTTTTGTTTCGTTTTTTGGATGTTTTTGATCTTTTGATTTTGTTTGCTCCAGTTTTTTCACAGCCAACTCCGATAAAGACTTTTTTTTTGCTTTAGCACTACAGCCCCTTTCGGGCCTTCACTTAGAGATAGTTTGAGCATTTCGTTATCTTGGTTGAATGTATCGACACTCGAGAAGCCACGACCAGGCTTTGGCCGTAGTATCATAACTGAACGGGCTAATAGTCCATCCTAAGAATCACTCGACACAAATCTGATTGTCACCAATGGGACTCGAACCAGGGACATTCGGATTACGCAGCAAGCGATAAAGACTTACAACTTGAAAATGGATGTGACAGATTGAGTAGATTATGTTATAACATATCCTTATATAGAGTAGCATTAGAGGGAAAAAGTTGTATTTTCCAATGATGTGGCGAAAACAATGCCTGGCAACTCTACAGCCGTCAAAAAGAATATATCGCGCTGTACCCTGGAAGTCTTCTGAGTGAATTGAGGAGAATGTTCCATCACTGTCCGAATACGATTGCATTGCGACGAAAATGCGAAGAGCGAACATGGAAAAAAAATCCCAAATTTTCATGATTATGTGCATGAGGAGACAATTCCTGCGAATCATCTCAGCATGGACGATGAACATGTGCTCGGCTTTATTATCGACGGGATTCCGGATACTCAGCTACGCGACCTTGCCCATATACAAGGATTCAACTCGATGCAATCATTGCTGCGAATTTTCGAGGAGATATTTTTGCGCGAAAGGAATTTTACATCAAGTTTTAACGTGAAACAAGACAATAAAGCGAGCGGTCGTAACCGTAGGAAGCAAGATAGGTGAGAAAGGCTCATCCAACGAAAGAGGCGGGGTGTAAAGAAAAATAGAAGACAAGGCATTCCACCCAGTATATTATGCTACCGGTAAGACGACGCCAGTGGAAGAAACTTACCCGAGCTATAAGCTCGAGGTACTTGCGATTGTAAAAGCGCTCATGTAGTTCCGGATATACTTACTCGCAATTCCCTTCAAGATTGTCACTGATTGCTACGCGTTTGTTCTTACTATGAATAAGCGAGAACTTTGTATGCATGTTGCGAGATGGGCACTTCAGTTGGAGGAATTCGTGTATAGCATAGAACATCATCCAGGCAAAAGCATGGCACATGTTGACGCGTTTAGCTGCAACCCACTGCCGATGCGAATGTTAATCTAGAAGATCGACGAGGGATTGTTGCCGCGATTAAAAAAAAAAAACTCAGCAGGAAGATGCAGAAATCCGAAGAATATTCGAGCTGGCACACAAGAACAAATCTCGAGGTTACATCATTCGCGGAAGCGTACTGTTCCGAGACGACGACGGAAAGCTACGACTTGTAGTTCCAAAAGGGATGCAGACGCAAGTTATCAAAATGAAACACGAGAGAGGTTACTTCTTGGTAAGCAAGGTGGAGGCTCTCATGAAGAAAGACTATTGGGTGCCAAAGTCGAGAAAGTGATTCGCAACTGTGTTAGAAGCATACTGGCAGAAAAGAAGCAAGGACGACAAAAGGGATATCTAAATTCCATCGACAAGGGTGAAATCTCTTTGGTTCTTTTCAAGTCGATCATTTGGGGCCTCCGGCGTTGACAAGGAAAAGTTACCGACATATCTTTGTCATTATTGACAGCTTTTCAAAGTTTATATGGTTATACGCAACCAACTCGTCAACGACTGCTGAGGTGTAGGATCGGCTTACGAAGCAGTCCGTGACATTTGGAGATCCAAGAAGAATTGTATCCGATCGTGGTATGCCTGCACATTGAACGATTTTGAGGCCTGCTTCAACAACGAGATGATTTAACTTGTGTTGATTACGACGGGAAACCCGAAAGCGAGCGGTCAAGTGGAGCGGGTAAATCGTACTATCATCCCACTGCTAACGAAGATATCTGCGCGGAAGCGGGAAGAATGGTATTAATATCTGAGCACAGCCTAGCTGTACTTGAACACAACTCCCCACAGAAGCAAACATATGGCACCATTTTGTTTGCTTTTCGGAACCCATACGTGTATTCGTGAAGATCTAAACATTCGCAAGCTTGTCGAAAACGAATGGATCAACGCTTTCGACGAAATTCGGTTCCAGGCCAAGGAGAGTATCAAGAAAATACAAAAATGACTCGACGTATTTTTTTACAAGAAAAAAAGACACAAATGTTTATCAGCGATTTGGTAGCTATTTGTCGGACTCAGCAAAGACTGGGTTTAAAATTAACAGCCAAGTATTTGGGACCTACGAAGTAACGAGAGCCTTGCGGAACGACAGATATACAGTCCGTAAAATCGGCAAACACGAAGGACCTTTGCAAACGTCAACGGCCGCTGATCACATGAAGTTGTGGGCATACGATGGAAATCGTAGTGACTCCGAAGACGACCAGGGTGACGGCGACTATAAACTTCACAACGACGAAGAAGACATCCGAGGACGTATGTCATCGCAGGAGGGCCGAGTGTAGGGAACGAGTAACAAAGCAACCATACAGTAGAGCTAAAAGTCAAGATTTATTATTCGTCGATGCCAGTTCTCTTTTGTATGCCTAATTAATAATCTGCAAATTAAATCTTTTTAAGTTTTATCTAAGCCCGAAGGATATTGCCACTCGCAGATTCTTGGGAATAAAATGGAGGCTTCAGGAAAACCCCGACCTGTGGAGGCACTATAAGGAGTTCATAAATGAATACATCAAACTCGGTCATATGCAAGAGGTAGCCTTGCAATCGTGTGAAGGCCCATGTTATTTTCTTCCACACTATTGTGTCCTAAAACCCGAAAGCAGCACCACTAAACTCAGGGTAGTCTTCAATGCCTCCTGCAAGACATCTACAAATATCTCTTTGAATAACATACTGCATACTGGGCTAACAATCCAACATGATTTGTTTTCAATCTTACTCCGTTTTCGACTGTCTCTCTATGTTTTTGCAGCTGATATACGAAAGACGTACCCGCAGATAGTGCTACATCCTGATGCCCGTAAATATCAACTGTTGATCTGGAGGAATGACCCAAATCAGCCACTACTTTACTACCAGTTAAACACCGTAACATATGGAACGACGTCTACTCCATATTTGTCAGCTAAATGTCTCCAAAGACTTGCTCAAGAAGAAATTCAGCGTTACCCACTAGGTGCCAATATATTACAACGAGATTTTTATGTGGATGACGTCATGACAGGCTCAGGTACTTAGCAGATGCAATTCAAGCAGAAGATGAACTAATCTAAATATTAGAGGGCGCCGAAATGAAGCTCCACAGATGGTGTGCCAGCCATCCTCGCCTTTTGCACAACATTGCCCCTGATGACAAAGAAGTGCTATTGGATTTTAGCAGTCACACTGAAGACTTCATTAAAACGCTCGACCTAACTTGGCTTCCTAAAGTTGATGATTTTCAAATACGGATCAATATAACCACGAGGGATGTGTCGTTTTGATTAACGTGAGCACCTGCCATGAATTGGCCTAATCTCACCATCACCATTAGACGGCGATTGGTTTAAGCGCCAATCATTCGCCCCCAAGTTCGGTACCAGTTTACATTGAGGGAACTCTCAACTTTGATACAGGTAGATCCGAGACCTAGCTATATCTGACGCTATAAGGTCAACGCCAACCTTTCTTTGCACCACTAGCCACCACGATACTCCCCGAAGGGCCGCAACCTATCAGCTGACCATCTTTATGATGGAGGCTCATCAGCTGCCCGTGGTACCTGAATATACCTCCAGGGTTGAGGTTCGCAGCAATGAGTTGATCTTGTTATCGAACAATCACAAAGCCACTATGTTTCGAATCCAGTTCCAATCCTAGTATTTTTACTAAGCGATTCGGGTACCCCGGGAACGCCAGTCCCCGTCGGCTTCACTGGAATCGGAGACGACAACCCAACGATAGCAGTTGCACCCCTTTGAATTACCAGATCAGTTCCGCCCTGGGGGTAACCACGAGGGATACAAAAATAACGTAGAGGACGGTATCTTCCGACATCACTAGGAGGTTTGATCCACTAGGTATTATGGGCCCCGTTATCGTCACCGCCAAGGTGTTTCTGCAGGACATTTGGCGCTTAGAGTTAGATTGGAATGCAGCCTTGCCAGAAGGAATGTATACTAGGTGGCTCAACTTTCACAAGAACTTGCAAGTTTTATAAAAAGTTACAGTTTCCTCCCCACGTTTTCGCGTGAAAGAAACTCAAGTAATTCCAGCTGCATATATTTTGTGATGCCTCACAAAAGGCATATGGTGCTGCGGTCTACGTGATGGATGTGAATCGTAGTTCGACTTCTATGCTCAAAATCACGTTTGGCCCCGATCCGTCTGAAAACGATTCCACGGTTGGAGCTATGCGCTGCGAAATTGGGTACGGAGCTTGGTCAAAGAGTCAAGGCTGGCCTACAAATGGAGGAAATCCTAGATTACTGCTGGACTGACTCAGAAATCGTTTTAGGGTGGATCGACGCAGCTGCTTCAGCACTCAATACCTTTGTTGCTAATAGGGTATCATGCATTCAATAACTTTCGGTAACAAAACAATGGCGGCATGTGAACTCAAAAAATAACCCCGCTGACATTCCCTCGCGTTGTTTTGTACCTACAAAATTGCCAAGATATAATATTTGGTTATATGGACCACCTTTTTTGCATGGAGCTCAGATACTATCGCCGCCAGATTATACAAAGCGACTATCATGTGACTTGAAAACAAGGGCAAAACTGACAACGATGACAACACTTATCAAGGCAGCCAATTATATTGACGATATTCATCATGGAAATTCCTTCAAAAGGTTATAGTGGATTATCGCATATGTGCTAAAATTCACAGAGAGCATTAGGAAGAAATTCACGTTGAATTCAACTTTGGCTAATTCACTCACAAGTCACGAGTTATCTGGAGCATTAGAGGTCATTGCGAAGTATATCCAGCAAGGTGAATTTGGTGATGCAATAAAGGACTTTTTTCATCAGAGAGAGCGCCATAAAAATAGTCCTATAGCTGACCTGACACCGTTTCTTGACGAAAAAGGAATATTGTGTGTTGGGGGTAGACTGGAGGCATCAAACCTGTTATTCGATGCAAAGTATCCAATGCTACTACCGTACAAACATCCGCTGACTAAGTTACTGATGGCTGATATTCACCAGGACAATTGTCACCTTGGTCCGCAAGCATTACTCGCGAAAACAAGGCAGTGGTTCTGGACAATAAAAGGAAAAATGTTAGCACGATCTATTGTGCAGCAATGTATACGATGCAATCGAGCAAACCCACAACTGCTTTCTCAACTTTTGAGAAATTTACCACCTACACGTGTGCAGCTTGCACGGCCGTTTATAAATGCTGGCGTAGATTTCTGTGGACCTTTGGTGATTCATTATCGTAGCCAAGGAACGCGACCGCAAAAGGGCTATATCGCCATATTTTGTTGCTTTGCCACAAACGCGGGGCACTTAGAGCTGGTGACTGATAGCACAGAAGCTTTCATTGGTTTCCTCAAACGATTTATCGGCAGACGAGGTCATTGCAAAAATCAGCTCAAAGAACTCTCCCCGTCCGTATACTCCGATAAAGCCCAAGAAAAGATTGCAGCTGTTTGTAATAACCGGAACATTGACTTCCACTTTATACCACCTCGTGCACCTCTTTTTGGTGGACTGTGGGAGGCCGCTCTTAAATCGGCCAAATATTTGCTACTCGGAGGTGCTTCAGAAGCAACTTTAACTTACGAGGAATTACAAACACTGATGGTAGGAATCGAAGCCATTCTCAACTCAAGGCCATTACCACCACTGCGGATAGACGCAAACGATCCCACAGCACTCACAACGGGACATTTCCTCATCGGAGAGCCTTCAACCACGACTGTAGATACCTTAGCAGAAACACTGAAGGGCGAGTTGCTAACCAGATGGAAATTTGTCCGCCATATTAAACAAGAATTTTAGTGGCGCTGGTCAGAAGAATATTTAAACCAACTACAACACCGTTCGAATTGGAAGCAGAGGAGTCAAAATGTTCAACCAGGTTTAATCGTTATTCTCATGGAAGACAACACACCTATAATGAAGTGGCCGCTTGGTAAAATTATCAAGGTTTATAGGGGCGAGGACGGCTATGTTCATGTGGCTAACGTAAAAACATCGTCCAACATATTTAAAAGACCTATGAATAGGCTTGCCCCTCTCCCGATAGAGGAAGTTACATGGGCTAATGAAGAAGTCACTGAGCCTCGCAAACGATCATGTCAGAAGATGACATAGAAGCGGGTATTTCCAGGAATCAACTTAAAAACGAATCAAGGGAGGATCGATCATATCAATTTTGTTGGCCTGCCTACTGGTTCTATTGGTAAACACAGAACAGATAAAAACATCTGTTGGCCTTAATCCAGGTGTGCATTTTCAATCATTGGGTCATGCATATTTATCATCGAGCGAATATAAGTTGTTGATCTATTATGACTTACAGCCATACTGGGCCGAATTCTGCATATTATAAAACGGGACAGAGCTGCTGCAACTACTCTGTAATCGAGAAAACTACAAGACAGCTTGTCTACAACTAATAACCCATTTCAGTCACATACAAAGCGAGCTTGTAGCCATAAATAAATTTTTGAAGCCTAGATCAAAAAGAGGAACGTTCAATATAGTGGGAAGCATGGCCAAATCCTTGTTCGGTGTATTAGATGAGGAGTGCGCCAATCAGATGTGGCACACAATGAGCAGTGTAAACCGAAATCAGAAGAAGTTGTTTCACTTTTAAAAAATCAGACATTCGTCATCAATTTGACGTTAAATATTGGTAAGTCTAAAAAGTGTTTGTCATTTTTCGATTGAATATTTTTTTTATTTAGAATGAATTTTATTTAAGTTTATATTTTCCATTATTATCTATGACCTTTTGCTATTTTTTGGGTGGAGCCATTATTCCATCTGTGTAGAACTTCTGTGGTTTTTCGGCGAGAAACTTGGTCAAAAAATTTTCACAGTCCCTTTTTGAAGTGAATTTCTTTTCATTAAGAAAGCTTTGCAGAGATCGAAACAAATGGTAGTGTGATGGTGCAAGGTTTAGACTATACGGTGGAGGCATCAAAACTTCCCAGCCAAGCTCTGTCAATTTTTGCCGGGTCATCAAAGATATGTGTGGTCTGGCATTGTCATGATGGAAGACAACGCCCATTCTATTGATCAATTCTGGCTGGTTTTTTTGAATTCCTTGTTACAATCTGCTTAATTGCTGACAGTACAAAGCCAGATTGAGTGTTTGGCCAGGTTCTAGCACCTCATGATAAACGATTCACTTCCAATCCCACCATACACACAGCATAGCCTTATTTGGTGTCAATCCAGGCTTTGAAGTCGTTCGTGATGATTCACCTTTTTTTGACCATGATCTTTTTCCAACCACATTCTCGTGTCTTACCCATTTTTCATCGCCCATTATGATTTGCTTTAAAAATGGCTCGATTTCGTTGGGTTTTATTAGCATTTCGCAAATGGAAATTCGGTCGATCAAATTTTTTTTGGCTGCTTATGTGTCGTTCTTCTTCAATTTTTTGTGAGATTTCATCGAGTTTTTCAGTGATTGGTCGATCTGAGCGAGATGCATCTTTGACATCAAAATTTCCAGAACGAAGGCGAGTGAACCATCTCTTGGCTGTGACTTTTGATAAAGTATCTTGACCGTAGAAAGCACAAATTTTTTCACGAGCTTGCGAGGCATTCGCACCTTGATCGTAGTGGTATTGTAAAACAAACGAATTTTTCCAGAAATTTCATAAATTTTTTCATGAGTACAACTTTTGACACGAATGACGAAATACAATACTGTCCATATGAAAATTGTAAACTGGAATGCCACCTTTCAAACGCATGTCAGTTTGACTTAATCTGATTAGTATTGCTCGATATATGACAACGAACACCAGCTAGTGACAAACAAGGCTCAATACTTTTTAGACTATCCAATATAATTGAGAAGAGAGAGCAAACCACCCAGAATAGGTTCATAGCAATAGAGACAGAACTAGACCGATTGGCCAATGAAATGAAGAGTCCCAACAATGAACCCAGCCAAGATAAGGTCACTAATCTGATCTAGACTCTGTCATTTCAAATGACTTTGGTCACCTTCACTCTACGAAGAATCCAAGCCTCCATAATAAACGTAATCACTGATACATAAGACGAAAAATTTAATCCGTTATTACTGTCGCAGCAGCAATTGACCGAAGAAATAGCCAACACAAAAGAGCACGAAAGACTTCGTTATATTTGAATTAGAAGTTTCACTTATTGACGTAGCGACATTTGATCTATTCAAGCTGTTTCCAATTCCAACATTCACAACCGGCTTATGGCAATACTTCCCAGTACTCGTTACTTAATTGTAAGTCCTCATCTTGACGTGTACTATCCGCTAACAGAACAGGAGTACACGTCTTGCACCTGGATGGAACTAACGACCCATTTATGTAAGCAGTCTCATCCGTTATATCACCAGGTGACCAATATCAGCACCTGTGAAGTTATGCTTTTAAAGGACATGCCACCCTCTACCGAATGTACCTTAACCGAAATCAAAACGTTGTCACTTTGGATTCAGATTACTGATTCTAACAACTGGACTTTCGCTCTTAAAACCCGGATTACACTTCATGTCGTCAAATGCGATACTGCAACCAGTCAAGGCCACCGCACTTATTTTAGCAAATTCAGAAGGTCCTACACAAAGGCTCACATTGGCGCAGACAACAATTCGTTGCTATTGGGAAGTCCAAATAAAACGTCGAGCCATTATCAAACATATGCAGCTGAACTCGACGCATTAAAAACGCAACTACACGGTGGGGTATATCAGCCTTGGTTCAAATATTGCGCTCTTCGCTTTCGTTACATTCAAGTTCAAACATCCTCTTTGCCGCTCCCAAACTCGAAGATCTGTTCCTCGAGCTCGATGTCACAGCTTACCAGTAAGCCAAGCAGAGATTTGACCGGACCGTTCAACGCGGGGGAGGATATATCAAATTACAATGCTAAGTGATATCTACAAGGTGTTTTCCAAAATAAACGAGACTGAGCTGATAATTTCGAGTTTATTTATTCAAAACAGGCTCCTCCGGCCTCGAGGCACTGTATTGCACGATCCAAAAGCTTTTCGAAAGAGTGTTTCAGGTCATTGACCGGGATATCCTTCAGGATGTCTTTTTGGATGCCTTCCATGGGCGCAAAGCGT
The DNA here is from genome assembly GCA_963969285.1 of Odontomyia ornata. Taxonomy (NCBI): domain Eukaryota; kingdom Metazoa; phylum Arthropoda; class Insecta; order Diptera; family Stratiomyidae; genus Odontomyia; species Odontomyia ornata. The sequence goes on from OZ017742.1 coordinate 252,353,373, forward strand.
TTTCCTTTCATGGCAAAATGCAATTTTCCGAAAAGGTATTGTAGAAGTCAGAGGGAGACATATCAGGCAAATACAGTGTGTGATTGATGGTTAAAATGCGATTTCTAGTCAAAAAATCAGTCACAAGAGTGGATCGATGAGATTGTGCATTATCTTATCATGCAATAAACGCCAGCTTCCTCCTTCGCAGTATTCAGGCCGAATTCGACGAATGCGATGCAACAAACGCTTCAAAACGCCAAGATAGAAAATTGCATTGGCGGTTTGGCCCATTGGCATGAGCTCCTTGTGGACAACTCCCTTGGAATCGTAAAAACAAATGAGCATCGACTTGAGTTTTGACTTCTGCAAACGCGAATTTTTGGGTGGTGGCTCGTCTGGGTCCTTCCATTCGGTACTTTGACGCTTGGATCCGGGTTCATATCGGTAACACCACGTTTCATCACCAGTTACAATGTTGTAAAGGAGATTTTCGTCTTTTCTTGTCTCTTTAATGATGTCTTTCAAATGATGAATTATAAGCAATTTGTGGTCTTCAGTTAACTTGTGCGGAACAAAACTTGCAAAGATCTTCCGTAAGCCCAAATGATCGGTTAAAATGCGATGGATCGATGTTTTGGAGACATTCAATTTCGACTTCATGAATTTCAACGATGATTTCGGCTCATTTTTGGTAAATTCACCCACAATTTTGGTGGAGTTTTTGGTGATCACTGATTTTTGGGAGCCCGTATGTTCATCGTCATTTATGTCTCACGACCATCTTTGAAACGTGTAAAACACTCATGAACTCTGGTACGAGATAGACAATCATCGCCATAAACTTTTTTCATCAATACAAATTTTTCGGTAAACGTTTTTCCGATTTTAAAACAAAATTTGATATTAGTTCTTTGATCGAAACTCATTTTGTACCGATGGCACAAACATACTGTCACTTTAGACGCAATAACTTCGCTTCCACTCAACCGAATGTCACCAAACTTTTACTGGAAGTCAGGGAGGGATGTGACTTTCTAAGGCACAATCTCATTTACAGATGGCGCCACCAAAAAAATTATATGACAAAGTCTCGTTTATTTTGGAAAGCATGTATGAGAATCAACATCAAATATTTTCGCCGTCTGCATACCGCCCGTTATGTGTGCTAGACACGGCTGGGAAAGTGCTAGAGAAACTCATCAAGGGAAGGCTCCCTGACGCGATTTGTGCGGTAGGGGACCTATCTCCTCGGCAGTACGGCTTTAGAGCAGGACGTTCTACCATTGATGCGATTGCAGAGGTGGTGAACGCGGTCCAAAAGGATCGTCCTGTTGGTGACACTCGACGTCAGGAACGCCTTCAATTCTGCTATATGGGTGGATATTCTGGGTACGCTGGAAAACTCTTTTCAAGTTCCAGAATTTTATATCTAATGCGGCTTTTGAGGAACTACCTAAAGGACCGAAGCCTGCTCTACGACACGACACAGGGCCAACGAAGGATGGAAGTTACATCGTGTGTTGTCCAGGGATCTATCCTTTGGTTCAGACCTGAGGAACGTGTCTTACGACGGGCTACTGGGACTTGAGATGCCAGATGAGTCGCGCTTGGTCGGCTATGCGGATGATGTTGCGGCTCTGGTCGCTGGATGCACCGTTGAACAAGCGCAACTTAGGCTAGGTGTGCTAATGCGCCGAGTGAGGGACTGGCAGACTGCTCGTGGGCTGAGTTTAGCACTGGAGAAAACCAAAGTGGTCATCTTGACAAAAGAGAGAATCCCTAGAGTAAGGATGATTAGTATTGGAGATATACGAATCGAATCGAAGCCATCGCTGAAGTATGATCGACTCGAAGATGAGTTTCTCTGAGTAAATCAGGGCAGCGGCTGAGAAGGCTGCTTCGGGAATATCGGCTCTGAGTCGACTTATGGCCAACGTAGGGGGACCTAGCCCGTCAAGAAGACGCCTCTTGATGAGTGCTGTAGGGTCAGTGCTACTGTACGGAGCAGAGGTATGGGGCGACGCTCTCAGCAAGGAGGTATACCGAAAACGTTTGGCACAGGTACAGAGAAGATGAGCACTGAGAATTGCATCTTCGTATCCGACAGTCTCCGACTCGGCGGTGAGAGTGATTGCAGGCGTCATACCTGTCACCCTCCTTGCCAGAGAGCGCCACGCCATTTACCTGCGCCGAAACGAGGATGCGAGGGAGATGGTTGTTTTGCGTGTACAAAATGGGTCAGGCTGCGAAGGGAACTCTACAGGGAGACGGGAGAGCTCACCCCGGATAATATAGTCGCGGTGATGCTCGAATCGGTTGACAAATGGAACCAGGTGGCACATTATGCTCGGCCAGTCCTAAAATATAAAAGGAACTCACAGCAGCCGGGGGCGTTGGGGCTGGGGAATCGCTTGTCTGGCACTTCCTCTTCCCCTCTCCCCTCCCGCTAGGAAGGAGATCCCCCAGCTTGAAGGCGCCTCACGGCGTAACAAAACGATACCTGGCCCGAAGTAATGTGTCAAACCGTTCCAGGCTGGGTTCTCAGGCTGACAGGGGAGGTGTTTAGTGGGTAGTCCAGCCACCTTCTTGCGAGCATGGAAGTCCCACACTCTGTGCATAAATGGCATTCACCTCCCTACCACAAAAAAAACATCAGATATCTTGGTCAGCAACTATTCATCACAAAATTCACATATGTTGATTCTCATAGATATCACCACATAAAGCTTATCATCATAAATTCTTTTTATCAAATTACTTGTAAACAGTAAATTGTATGTAGTCTTCAAAATTTAAAATTCTCGCATGATATTGTTCAAAGACAATTGTACGTGCATCTTGGAGATGTAATTTGACGCTTGTTTTGTCTAGCGCGCTTCGACATATCTTGTAGATGCGCGCTTGACAAGATTCAAATGCGGATGCAACATGATCTACTTATTTTAGAATAGGTGAATTTCGTTGTATTTGCATTTTTTGGCGAGGGAATTGCAAATCTACGATGCACAAATTTTATTGTATAAAATGACTTGATGCGAAAATAAATTTTCGCTTGCATTCAAATAGTCAAGGCGGTGTGTTAATTTTATATATTCTGCGCAGCAGTTATTGTGTACAAGGTTATGCACTTGTGCACATCTAAAATCAATTTTTGTCCTAGTACAAGTACTGGGATAAGTTTGTTATTGATATAACGCCAATAATGGCGACTTACATTACACCAGTACATGCACTGGAGTAATAGAATTTGGCATAAGGCCAAATTCTAAAAGGAACTAAGTCAAGGCAAAGGTATCTTGACTCAACAGTCCGTGTGGTGTAGTGGTTAGAGCACTCATCTCATAAGCCGAGGGTCCCTGGTTCGAGTCTCGTTGGCGACAACGAAATTTAGTACGAGTTATGATACGTGCTGGTTTAAGATCTGAATGTATTGCAACTGGGTGGACGGAGACACGGCCAAAGCATAGCACTGACCATATCACCTTGTGGAGTGCCGATAGATTCGATCAAGATAATGAGATACTCTAACTATCTGTAAGCGATGGCCCGAAAGGGGTTGTATTGCTAAAGCAAAACCAAAATCGCTTTTATATGTTCAGTAAATATCATCCTTTGTATCTTAATTTGATGTTTCATTCTCCTGTAATCCTTCTAGAAGGACATTGATTTATCAGAACCTTAATGGTGTGAATATTAAACAAGTTGGGTAGACAGACCTACGCTCATGTCAGAAGGGTTTTGTACTTAACCTTCAAAATGCGGTCTCCAGCAACGAATAAAATCAAGAAACATGTAAAAGACGATTTTATCGGAGAAAATATGAAATTCGAAGATCATGCTATTCTTAACAAAGTTGAAAGGATTTTGACTTCTGAGGTATTTGTTATTGTTATGCTCATAAATATCTCCCTTGATAATTTTTTAAAGGTTTTTTTTGAGGGAACACATTTTTCATGTATTTCCCACCCTATGCCTCCACTGTAGCAAAAACTGTCAGTTTAAGAAAACCTCCCATAAAGAACTTTCATTTGATACTCCCCTGTACTGTAATCATCGATTCATGGCCAATTTTTTCGAATCTAAGAATGGTTACAAAGCCCTTTTGCTAGGAGTTCTTTCCTACCTCATCGACTTGTTTCACCTTTGAGCATTAATTTTAAGGTACTCATCTTCAGTCATTCATTAAATTGAATCAAGTGTTCAAAGCATGCACCTTAACCGTTGAAGTTGGGGAAAAATAACTCAAAATGATTCAATCTTCGCATTTAAAATAGCCACCATTTTGTTTTACTACTGATACCACTAACTCAACTGATTCTCAAAGATATTCATGATACCTATGATTTCTGCCATTTTCATGCAAATCCTAGCTAAGCTGTAGTGTTTGAGCCGGTAAAAAGTGCATATTGTTCCATAACCATATGCTTCCATAGTATTACAGCGCATATTGTTCCACAGTAATACAGGAAAATTCAAAATGCTATAACTTCGTTAGATACCATTCGATCTTTGTGAAACTTTCAAAACAGGTTAATCTTATAAATAACTATCTGTGTATTGAATTTAAGGGTACCCTTAAGATTTGATTCAAGAAAACATAAAATCGATAAATCATACTATTACTAACAAAGTTGAGTGAATTTCGACTTCTCATGTATTTGTTGTTGTTGTACTCATAAAGGCCTACTTTCATGATTTTTTCCAGATTTTTCGAATGAAAGGTGTTCAATCTCGAAGGGGGGGGGGGGTACGTGAAAAGTTCGTACATTTCCCCTTCCCCTGGCCCCCTCGGTACCGGTAAGGCAATTTTAAGACTTGTTTTAAAAAGATCTCATCGAGACCTTTCCGATGACACCCTACTCGATTACCAATGGTGAAAATTTTTTTTAAAGGGTGTAATGAATCTTGCGACGCCGCTGGTGATCACTACTAACACACCTTGCCACCATGTGGCTTGGCATCTCATGTCGGTTGTGACGGTTGCACATCCCACGTCAATTTTGTCGTGGGATGGCAAAAGGAAAATGGACAGCCACATGGTGGCAGAGTGTGTGTTGTGAGTCGCGCGGCTGCTATCTACTCAACAATTGAGAAAATCGGCGAAATTAATTTAAGCAGCCGATTTAGTTAAGCTCAGCATACCAGAAGCAGGAAGTGTGTGCGCGGATACCAAGGTATGATGTTCAGTTCGATCCAAATTATAATCAAATCTAAATAAATGCATCCAACACAGTCGCCATCGTCGCAAGCTGCATATCTTCAATTCCAATCACCTCCTAAGGCATCCGATCATCTCTAAATGGACGAATATGGACCACTTTTCGCTGGATTGTTGGCCGCTTCGTCAGAGCTGCAGAGACACAATCCATCAATAACGGATTACAGTTATCGTTGGAAACACTTGCAAAACCTGAAGGCTTAAAGACGGTTGATACTCACGCCTTGAGATTATTTACCGGTGTTTTATTGAATCGGCTATCAGAGGTACGTAGAAGATATTCAATTGTACTTTGAATGAACAATTAGCCACCAAACTGTTGAGCATCACATCAAAATTAGATCGATTGTATGATGCATTAGCTATGGTCATCCAAGCAGTTCATACTCCTAGCATACATATCATTTTACTGACCGACTTCAAAGAGCTAGAGCAGTGTTATACATTTTTTAAAAATAGCATTAATAATGTCCCTGCCCGCTTTGGTGAGGGCTTAACTGTATATTTGGGAATTGCCTGAAAATTCGACGAAAAAGTCGATTTGACAGCCACATGGTGAGCGCGCGGAGGTTCGGCTGCCAGTGGAAAGGTGACGGAATTTTGTGAATAGAAATTAAGTGTATTTAAACTAGTGTAATTTGAGGCAAAGCGGTCGGTGATGATAAGATAATTTACAACTGAAATCATATGATAACCATATATGGCGGGATTTTCGCAAAAGGACCGCGAAAACATCCGAATTCCTTAAAAAGGTGCACAGCAAAGAAAAGATCGGAATCAGCATTATATGAGAGTTTCGATGCGAATGCAAGGGCGTTAGCTTTACAAATTCCAACACAAAATTCACAGGCACGACAAAGTCTTGAGATGGAATTTAATAATTTATTAACAACGGCAGCCGAACGACGTCCTGAAAATGAACAATTGAATAAATCTTGATCGTACACTAGCCTCTCAACATTGAGTGATGAATAATAAATAGGATTATTAGAATAATAATGAAAGCTAGAGGAATCCTTACGGCAAAACTTGGATCCAGTTCTAATGGACTATGGTTTGCTCGAAATTTTCAATGATAATGCTGAAATTTCAAATAAATACAGGAATATGACTCGGACTACCGAACGAGTATCTAGTACATACGTAGAAAAAAGTGATAGCAGAAGTAAACAAAAGAAATCGGATATCCTTTAAGCTATCAAATATCAACGAACCAGGTTTGAGTTTTACATCACAACTTTTCAAAGATTTTGAGCTGCTTTTTATTCAACCCTTAATAAACATTTTTCAAACAAATAATGCATGCAAACGATTTTTATTCATACTCCTTCTGAGCCTAAACGAATAAAATCGAAACTACTTAAACAAGCAATGAGACTTGAAAATCAAACCCCAAGAGAAAAATTAAAACTAGGACCATTAAATTGAAAGGCATGTGGTGCACTGAAGAGAACTAGTAACATTGTAATAACATGTTTATAATTTTCAACGGGACTAAAAAAAAAGCGCAACCAAATTTTTATAGTAAAATTTTTATATGCAAGGAACTGACATATTGCGACAGCGAATCGTACTCGTAAACGAAAATTTTTATGAAATTAGAAATACATTACAGTTGAAGTAAGTAGGTCTGGCTATAGAAAATTGATCATAACAACGATCTTTAAAGTTATTAATGAAAATATAACAAAACGCACAACATTCTCAACGGAACGCAGTACAAATTTTACGGATCCTTGAATTGTGTAAATACACAGAAATCAGATTAGTGCGTAATAATCAATACTTTATACTGTCCTTGATGATTAAACTATTATTAAATCTACCTAAGCAATAACCAAATACTTACAAAAGGGGGAGAAATAACTAAGATATGATTAGGTTTTAATGTATATGAAATTTAAATATCATGTATAAAATATTTAAGACTTAGATTAAGATAGCAATTAAGGTGTGGATGTAATGGCATCCTGTTGAAATAATTTATACTCCTAAGACGCTTAAATTGAAGAGTAAATCTCAAAAACAAGAAAATATCCTATATTGGAATGAGCAAAACAAAAAAAAAACAGGAAATATTCAACGCACACAGTGTATGTCTTAATACCAGTCTTAATTTATAAAATAAAATTATTTAAACATTAATCATCTAACGATACCATACCATACGCGTGAGATGATAGGCCCCATTTGTTTCCTTCAATTGAAAATAATTTTTATGCTATGTCGCGCTCACCAATAGATAGATACGTTCTCGCTAATTTCGACGATCCTATGTGTTGCAAATCAATAAAGACTCTTCAATGTAATTCATCAACAAGATGTCAAACTCTGTATGAATCCGCTCGAAATATGAAAGAAGTATTTTATGAACATCAAGGTTGACAATAAGAATTGATTTGATGCGTTATACACATTTTCAATCGAACCATTAAAAATAAAATATGCATTAACGTTAGTCGACAAAAACTTAATAAACATAAGACTAGAGAGTAGATTTGGTAATTAATTTAGTGTAATTGACTCTACAATATATGAAAATAGTTTTCGTTAGGCAACGCACATACTTTATTGATTATATAGATCTGTTTATAAGAATATTTCAAACTCTTTTCAAAGGGAATTTAACAATAAAATGAATTGCTAAAACATTAAAACACTACTTTCCTTTCCAGTGGTTCTTATTTTCAGCGGGAAATGAGGTGCAAGGTAGGTATGCCGTCGCGAGGGTAGGGTTTGAGAAGATCCGCTGAGGCCGGTTTCGCGTCGCGCGCGGTACACGGTACCTTTGTTGTTTTGCCTTTTTTTTAACGTAGCTTTCGTCGGGTTGAGTTAACGTAGTATTTTTTTCGGTACCGCGTCGGAAATTCGGGAACGCGAAGTAAAAATCAGATTTTTGTCCTTGACTGAGTAAATGAAGAAATACGGAGTAACGTAAAGTAGGTTTCCTCTCCGTATGGTTTTGTTTTTGTGACGCGTTTGAAAACGGGCATGTATTGGTGGCTGAAGATTGTAGATGAGCGTAATCCATTCGGAGACCCGCGACCGAAATCCTCTCCGATCTAGCTGGCCGACAAGCAGCCACCGCGTGAATGGATTACGGTGCACGGATTGGTTGACCGGTGGGTACCATCCGTTGGCACTACTCAGACTTAACGTCTAGAACCGATGAGAGGTCGGTTCCTCGTCCGGTCTTAGACTTAAACTCATTACAAGGGTCACCTCCCTATATGGAGAGATCTCCCTTAAACTCCTTTGAAAAAATTTTCCACCCTTCAACTTTCAAGAAGTCACCACTTCTGACCTTTTCACAAAGTTTCATGCTGTAGCTTCTATAGTTTCGGAGAAAAAGTACTGTGACATACAGACGGACGGACGGACGAACACAGGTTGTGATTGCAATAGGGTTTTGTATTTTAGTACAAAACCCTAAAAACCTAAGAATAAGTGTTACTTGAAGTAGTTACACATTGTTTATAGCAAAAATTAAAAGTTAAAAAAAAAATCAGTGCTAAAAAGCTACGAGCGATTATTTAAAAATTTTTTAAATAATAAATTTTTTTACTTGTGTTTTCAATTTTCAAGCATGAAAAAAATGCTTAAAAATTTGTTAACTAATGTAATTCATTAGATTTCGTACAACAAAAAAGAGTCACAATACCAAAAGATGACCAAATTTAACTCGTTCTCCAAAACGCACTCCTGAGTTTAGTGACACTCTATGGTTTTATCATCTAAAGGATCCTTAAAACATACCTTATCATCATCGTCTATGCCCACAGCCCTCCCTAGTAAACTCATCTTCGCTCGTAATTGTCCACTACTTAGGTAACTTGATTTTTCGGGATAGTCAATAGCCTAATAATTAGGCTAAATACTTTTAGTTTTTCATCCATTTGAATACATGCTCTAAATAAAATTATTGAATACTTTTAATCAACAATCAAATGATTGATTCATTTCCTGTTCATTTAATTAAATATGCTTGGATATACTCGTAATTGTGCTTCTCTTGTTTACCACTAACTTTTGAATCATTAACTCGTAATTTGCGATTGCCTAATTGAAATTTTCTTTTCTTGTGAAACCAAGCTTGCTTGTGGTTACACTAACTGGCGAAAATTCTGCGTCGATAAAATACCCTTTATTAAGGTATTCTTTTACAAACTATTTCGTTTTCCATACTAATCTAGAACGTTACCTAAAGGAGAATAATTATTCCTACAAATATGATTGCACAACCATCCAATATTTGAGCAACTGATTACACTTCCACACACATCCAAGCACTACAAAATAAAACATGTTAACATATTCATAACATTCATAAAAAACTTTTTTCACTTTTCATCTGAGAACCTTCTTAACTTTACACTAAAACCTGTTAAATAAATTTAAAACTTTACCATTTAAGAATAACACATTTTCCACCATAGGAGTACGAGTATGTTTCCCGATTACAAACAAAAGACAATTTAACTCGATACGGTATTAGCACAAACTCGAAAAATTGTCTAACTACGATTGCTCGTATCTCGAGACAAACTTAACGTTCAGCGATTAAGCCATACATCTCTTACAAAACACACCTGAGCACATGCATTACGATGTAGTAATCAACCCCCATCGCACGATATTTGACCAACAGTTGGTGCTGGTGGCTCGGTGAATTCCCAGCTTCTTCCAATAAACAAAACCAAGTCTGCAAAGGTATTAAGCATGGCACGGCGAAGTGGAGTGGAGTTAACGTCGTTTGCAGGTATTACAAAACACTTTCACTCTCTGCACACACCTATGATGGTTGGTAGTTAGGTGGTTTCTTGCTCACCGGCACTTTTTATGAGTGTTGTACTATATCTTGCACTCGGCAAATCTGCATCTTAGAGGAGTACTCGCATGGGTTGAAGATTTTTTTGCACTTGGCGCTTATGGCAATGTTTCGGCGTTTTCTTGTTTGGCGCTTTGTACGTGTGTAATAAAGATGTTAATGATTTTAAGTAGTTTCGAGGTATTACGACTAATTCGAGGAAATGTTTGTTATATTTTATGGCAGATGTAGCAGAGAGTAGAGCTAATTAGGAATTCAATAATTTGACCTCGATTTATTTATTAATAAACAGATTTTGCGAAATTGGGAAAACAGCTCAGCATTTATCATACAGATTGCCAGCTCCAGGTTAAAATTGACAAAGCGGTCCATTCAATGTTGTGGTGATCTGCGAGTATTGTTTAGCATACGGGTATATAGCCGCAGATTTATTTCAGTTTTTGTCTTGCATAGTCGTACATATGTATCATATGTGGCGTCAGTAAGCGAGAAACTTGCTGACCTTAAGAAGTTCATATTTCTGCTGAACTTCTTGCATGAATTGTTTACCAATAATTGCTTTAGTGATGACTGATTTAAATAAGTGGTCATATTAAGTTAAAGTTAATTTCAACGATCGGTTGATATGTAAAGAAGATAATGAGTCGAGTCCGTATCCAAAACCTTGATGAAATGTTAGTACTTGGCTTTTAATTACAGGTTTTTAGTATCTGAATGCGTTATCACATAAAGATCTACTTAATGGGGACTTGATGTATGTTTCTCTCAGCTACATGTTAAATTTATCACTATGCTGCCACTTAATTTTAGTAACTACCTCTGTATTCTACAGGCAAATATGGTATTTCTGTGTATCGCTTATGCAGAATAAGTAGTTTTGCAAGCTCATCGTTGTAATGTAGTCTTCTCTCTGTTCCTGTTTCACTGGGCCATAGATTTTCGGAAGCACTTTGCGCTCAAATATGTTCACTGCTTTTTCGGACTCGCTCGTCAGGGTCCATGTTTTAATCCACATAACAGCACAGTGTAGTAGGTACTTTGTGTGTCGCCGCAAAATAAAGCCCATGGGAAAAATTTTTTTTCCACCCAACCATTCATTTAAATTTGAAACTTTTATCTGGCAATGACTAAATTGGGCAGGCGTGAAAAACGTCGCGTACATGCGGAAACATTCTCTCAGATCGCACCCGAAAGACGTGTCTCTGAACTGAAAATGCACTGTTAGTAATCGAGCATCCCGCCTAGGCAAACTGCTCGAAGAACCTTTGCAAAGAAATTATCATCTCGTAAAAATAACAACGCAACAAGTGCGGAACAATTTGATACGCAACTTATTAAAAGTTTTATTATTAACTCGCAATAAATCCCGCCGCTACCATTATAAATAAAAAGTTTTTCCAAAGAAAAAAATAAATAAAATAACAAATAAAAATCAAGTATGACAACCTTATTGCGACAATCTAGCGAAGTAATTGCTAGATTGTTACAATGAGAATCTGCCGTTGCCGCCATGAAGAGGCTCGTTGAATCAAGCGGAATTCAGGCGAAGCGGGACTCGCAGTTTGCACATCGAGCGGGAGGGTCAATGGTTTTATTGATGAAACTCGTAGGGAATCCACTCCACCACTGCTCTTGTGAGAATAAATCGAAAAGTAAGACTACGGCGTTTGGGTTGTGTAAAGAATTTTTTATCGGGTATTTGTTGGCTGAAAGTTTATTGCCATTATCCCTGTTAATCTGATTACGAAGTGAATATTGATGAGTTGTTTGCTTAACATTGTTCAAACCGGTGGAGAGTTTCATTCGTTCCATCTAAGCGACTCTTAAAATCTTTTTTCTGTTTGCTGCAGCAATCCCTCGCCGCCGTCGTTTCGCGAGTTTATATCTTCCGCCTGTCCGTAAGGGAAAAATCAGTGATTTGTTCTGTGTTTAAAAGAAAATAATAAAAAAAGTGCTGCGACATTAAATGTTTTAGAACAGAAGGCAATTGTGCTGTTGTTGCGATTATGGAGTCATTTTAATTGTGTTCCCAATTGTGCAGTCAAGAATTGTCTGTCGATAAATCATGGGTAGTGGAACATTTCACGGTGATTTTAATGTGGTCTCGTTGATGTCGAGCTTTGTTTGTCAGGAGGAGTTTGCACAATGAGGGTGGAGGTGTGTGATAGTTCCGTCTCTGGAGATTCGCGGCTCGCTGCCTGTTCTAGCAGAACACATAATCGATACGTAGATAACAGATAAATCGAAAATTGTTGCTAGTAATAGATAAAACTAGTTCTCGATTCGAATTCAAAAAGTCAGTTGGAGTCTCGTGATAAGTTCTCTATGACTTGCGTCACTCGCTCGTGTACGTTCTAAATATTATTTCTGTGACCATTTTCAGCGTAAAATAAAAATTTAAAAATCCTAAAAATTATTGTTCAAATCAAATAAATCAAGTGGTGATAAGCATTTTCGTGGAAATCTAAACGGCAGCGTAATACTCGCATTATTACTGTACGTGTAGTAATCGCATTCGAAACATTGTTACCGCAAGGTGGACGACACAATTGCATAATTTTTCACGGTTAAATGGTTGCAAAGTTTTCCTTCTTGCTTTCTCAATTATTTTTGGAAGTGAAATTAGGAAAAATTCCCGAGAAATATTTCGCCCTTATCTTGACTATCTGGAGAAAAGCCTTCCCTTAAAATTTCATATTTTTACGAGTGAAGGCCGAATACCATATTTGAGTGTACGTTGCTATAATTCCTTAGTGTAAAGTTCCTGCCAGTTCCTTTGCATGACGCCATTTTAAGTGCAAGTATTGTCAAATTAAAGACATCGCAAATTTATTTTCGTGGAATATCGATGCTTTAATAACAAAAAGGTTCCATCATACCAACCTAAAGGGGGAAAAAATAATCATAATTTGGGAGAAATAAGGCAACAAACAGCAAAGATTACTGCCAATCAATCCTAGGGCTCATGAATTTGAATATACAAAAATAATTAATCTTAAACCTATAAGTAAAGCAAAGAACAAATTACCGAAATTGGTTAATGTTGTTAAAATTGATATAATTCAAAACCCTATGGTTATTAGCAGCCATTTAGGACAATATTAATTTTAAGGAAGAATTTATGTGAGTGATTAGCCCTTAATTGCCCCGAAAATGAACGCTCATCGAAGGAAGACTGGATAAGTGCCCGTCTTTTTTTTTAAATTAAAAAGAAAGTGTTTAAAATATATCACTTGCAACGAATATATTACGATTTAAAATGAAACGACACAAATTGACATATAAGCAGTAAAACTGTCAAGCCAAATATTTTTTAATCAAATTTTTTTCAATGTATTATTTATTTATTTATTAGCCAAGCAAGGCACTGGTACAAGAAATAAAAATATACAAATTTTGTACGCTAACTCACAATAATTACTTAAAAAATACAAATTAAAATTAATTAGATTGATACAATAAAAATATGGTGCCAGGGTTGGATACATGATGGGATTAAGATGCTAGGGCATTTGATAGCAGAGCTCTGAAATGGGTTCTGGACATGTCTGGGGAGTAATGCGCACCGTGTGAATTAAACGTTTTGCAACATCTATTGATAGGCTCATTATCGGCATAGATTGTGTGGTGCCGCTCTTCCACCAACAGACGAGAGTGCCTAGTGACTCGCAAGGGCTCATGTACTTTTATTTTATTAGTTAAAAATGGAACATTTATCGAGCCTCTGAGGACATCAAACGCGAAACAGCAGATTATCGTAACTCTCCGGGAAGCAAGTGATGGCATATTCAAAATTTGCAGCCTGTGCTCGTAGGGGGGTAACTCCTGGAAATTTTTAGGATCATATAGCGACCTCAATGCAAACAATACAAACTGTTTTTGAACCGATTCAAGTCTGTCAATGTGGACATGAAAAACAGGATCCCAAATAAGACAAGCATATTCAAGCATTGGGCGAACTAACGCGACGTACAACGTCTTAGATACCCAAATATTTTGAAACTCTTTGGATCGACGTTTGATGAAGCCGAGTAGCTTATTGGCCCTAGAGATAATTCATCGTAATGCAAGTTGAATCGAAGTTTATTGTCCAACATAACACCGAGGTCTACGACGCTGTTCACTCTGTTAAGTTTGTGGTAGTTGAGATGATAGTCGCAAGCAAGAACGGAGTTTTTACGGGAAAAACTTATTACCACACATTTTTCGAAATTCAGAGAAAGTTGGTTTTTTTCTGACCATTCTAAAAGAGAGTTTACCTTGTTTTGAAGGAATGCCGTGTCCTTAGGAGATGTTACTACATTGAATAGCTTAAGATCGTCGACATAAAATAGATGGGGAATATCAGACAGCATAACAGAGAGATCAGAAATAAAGATGTTAAAAAGTAGGGGACCAAGATGGCTGCCTTGAGGTACACCAGAGCAAACATTTACCCTTGAAATTTGACGAATTGGGTCCTACAGGGTGCGGCAGCATAACTTCCTTTTTTGAAATGCCCGCCCTTAAAGTGCTAACTGTTATAGCGCGGCGCTAGTAGTCTCATTCGAGAGAGGTGATTTTAAAGTTTTGCTCATCCCTTGGTTAGTCGCTGTCATGCGTTGGAACAGTGCGGAGCGTGCATTTACCGTTGAAAAATTGAAAATTTGTTTTGTTGAATTTTGAAAAAAGGAAGTTATGCTGCCGCACCCTGTATTTTTGAGATATGAGTCGAACCAGTCTAGCAAAGGACCACGGATTCCGAAGATTTTTAATTTGTTTGCTAAAATTTCGTGGTTAACACGATCAAACGCTTTGCTGAAGTCAGTGTAAATCGCATCAATTTGGTTACCTTTTTCCATTTCACAGAGGATACTAGAAACCATTAATGTAAGATTTGTAACTGTTGAGCGATTTTTTCGGAAACCATGCTGTTGATCGTTTAGCAGAGGCTCAATGATGGGCGATATTATTGAACAGACTATTTTTTTAAAAAGTTTAGGAATTGCTGATAGTATTGCAATGCCTCTGTAGTTTTCAACTGATGCCTTATCTTTACTTTTATAAATTGGAATCAAATGGGATGTCTTCCATATCGTTAGGAAAATTCCAGAAGAGAGGGATTTATTGAAAATAGTATGCAGAGGAAGAATCAATTGCTCTTTACAGTGAAACAAGAAGCGAGGAGGGATTAAATCAGGACCAGGCCCTTTATTGATGTCAAGTGCCTCTATTGCGTTGGATATATCATTTTCAGAAATGCAGAGTTCCTCGATGGGAGACGCTGAGTTTTCGACTGAAGAAGGTATGTAGGATGAGGAGTTGGTTGGACAGTACACGGATTGAAAATGACTTGCAAAAAATTCGCAGATGTCTACGGGATTGCACGAGCTCAAGTCTTGATACACCATACAATTGGGAAAACCTTGGGACTTACGTTTAATGTTTACAAAATCAAAAAACTTTTTTGGGTTATGGATAATGTTTTCACCAATTATGTTAACGTAAGAATCATATGCTTCCCGAGATTTGAGTTGCAATTCTTTAACCAGCGCATCATATTTATTTTTCATTTCTTGGCTAACGTTGGATCTTTTTTGAATTAATTTGTGGAGCTTATTCCTTTGGTTTCTTAAATACCTAAGGTCGCCATCAAGCCAAGGCTCAGAGAGCTTATTTTTCTTTTTAATTTTGGGCACGTACCTCTCAACGGCGTACATGAATATATTGTAGAAACAATCTACTGCGTCGTTTGCACCTAACGTTGAAAGCGTACCAGTCCAATCAATAGTATGAAGATGGTTGTTAATGCTATCATAGTCAGCATTATGGAAGTCAAAAACGATAGAATTATTGTAAGAAAGATGGTATTCTCTATCCGTAGTGGCTAATTCAAGAGAAATTGCGGAATGGTGGCGGGTGTTAGAAAACAAATGCTCCGCATTGCTAGTTGGAATCACCACAACTTCGTCATACGCATTTGTAAAAATGAGATCTAACCAATTACCATGAAGGTTGGGGGTCGAAGCAACTTGCTGCAAATCATTGCCATACATGGTGCTAATAATTTTGAAGTCTATACTGTCTAGAAAATTGACTGGGAGGAGTCCATTATCAGATTCATCGACAGTGAATGTCAAATTCGGTCGATTAAAATCCCCAGTAATGATTATTATGTCTTCTTCATTGATGGAGGCAGCTAGTGACGATATTATGTCACACGCATTATTGTAAACTTCTTCATTGGATCTTGGAGGGATATAAAAAGCCCCTATATACAAGTTTACATTCGCAATTTTGATACGAACAATTTTATGGTGGTAGGAATTGTTAGAGACAGTACTGACGGGCTCACTGAAAAACGAATTTTGCACTGCAATCAAGACTCCTCCTCCGCGCGATTGCCCAGTGCTGTGAGAATCCCTGTCGTCTCTGAAAATTGACCAGTTTCCATCCAGAATCTCTTCATTGACAAAACACTCATTCAACCACGTTTCAGTTAAGGTAAGAACGTTGAAATGGCATGATTTGGTGTCCAGATAAAGTTTGTTAATTTTTCCTCTCATACCACCCCAATTATGGTAAAAGAGGTTGAGGCGTTTAGAAGTGAGTGCGTTATTGGGGACGAAAAAATTTACGATGTTGCTCTCTAGATCGTTGAAGTGCTAATATATAATTGGAGCTCACATGCGACGCGTAAGTTTCCAGATCTTTATTAGTTTGTGCTGATGTTATTCCTAACTCTTCGTGGTATTTGATGTAAATCCTATAGGAAGGCCTTTCCGCTGGATCATAACCATAATGTTTGTCTTTGTTTTGCCATCAATGCACGTTGTGTCCGGAGCCTTGTACATGTATGCCAGATAAAGCCTAACATTTTCAAAAATTTTATGATCTCTAAGTCGGGATAAGAGATATTTGCCTTCCATATCATTGCTGGCATTGATTGTGGCTTTCACCATTGGAGGTATGAGCGGGTTCAAAAATGAATTCGTCTCAGGAGATGGTAAGGTGGAGACTTGTACACCACCATGTACAAAATTAAAGTATTTATCCACGGATCCCCTGTTTTCAGCGGCTGAAGTTGAGGTTAAAGAATTTTCGCACTGAACAATGGAGCTGTTTTGTTGCAAATTTCTAATAGTGCTATCACTTGGTGTTTCGGAAGTTGAGTGATGCTCTAAGAGATCATCCGTTGGGAGATTAGGAGGGGAGCCATGACTTATTTGATTGGAATCTGGATTAGGATTAACATTAACATTGCTTTGATTTAATGTATTATTAATATTAATATTTTTGGTATTTAGTCTACGTGTTATTTCTTTTACCGAAAATTTATTACTTAAATAAATACTTGGGTGCTCTGAATTTGTTGATCTTTTTGCCGCTTGCCATTTGCTAAACACCATACCATTCCAGACATACTTTCCATTCTTGGCTCTTAGGTTTGTAAAAAGCCATGCATACCTGCTTGGTATAAAAACTTTGAAAGCGCGTCGATGTTTATTCCGATGCGGTAACTCCTCCACTTTGCAGCTTTGTATTTTGAGATCTCGTTCGAATAACTGCTGCAATCCGGTGGCATCGAGTTTAGTTGATGCTTTTCTAAGATAGAATATCTCCCAGGATGCTTGGTTGGTAAACTCCAATTTCCTGATTCTGTTTCTCCAGTCATCCTCAGACCAAAATGTGCCCAGTTTAAAAATTTGAAATTGAACGACTGAAACTTGAATCGAAGGTGTTCGTGTAGCGGCATCGACATTTAATTCCAATGTATGATCATGAGCTTCGTGTGTATTAGCACTGATAGGATATATAGCAGTTTTTTGAGCAACTGTAAAGCTTTGTACCTTTTCTTCCAAAGTGGCAAATTGTTTTTGCAGTTCTTCGATTTTTGTTAATACTTGAGAAAGGTGTGTATCGTTTTGCTGATGTGGTATTTTATTCGATATATTGGCCAGCAACTCCTTCATCCTGTCTTTGTTCAAAACTTCAGTACTCGGCGGATGTAAATTCGAAATCAGGTTTTTCATCGCAATAAGACGTTGGTCGACTGATTCTAGAGCTCTAATTATATTATTATTGCTGCTTGAGAGCTTCGTAGCAAGTTCATCAAAGCAGGTTGCCATTTCCACGAAGCTTTCATCGTTTGCTCGGGATTTCGAACTCTGGCGGGCAATTAATTGGTCCTTTTCATTCATGAGGACATCTATGTGATCAGTTATTTGATCATAGAAAGTTCTGAATTTGTCCTCAACGTTTTGGCAGTCTGAACAAATAAAATGTGCCTCCAAATAGGGATGAAACCAATCCCTTGGTGCATCCATACAAGCACCATGTAGTTTTCTCCTGCAGAAACTTTTGCATATCACATATTTAAACGTTTGATCGAATGCTACACAATTAGCAAGATCACATTTACAGTTCATTGTTTAATATATATATATGCTATCCAATGTCAAGGTCGTGTGATTACTATGTATGGCACACAATACTATGATTACTATGATTACTATGTATGGCACACAATACTAGATTAAATTTAAGTCATAATTCTATACTTCAACTAACCACATAGGTTTATTTTTAACATCAACATTGTAATAATTTGGCATTTAAATTTTGAATGCGAAGTAAACGATAAAACATAAAACAAAGCTCATGACGCAGTTGAGGAAAAATACCTCAAATACACAAAATATCACTATTGGCGATTACAGTATTGAGAATGTTAGCGAATTTGTGTATTTAGGCGCCAAAATAACGAAAACGTAGAATACAGCTCGCAAATAAAATATTTTATTCAGTATTGACGATCTTGAAGGCCAGCTCCAAACACAGAAAAACAAAGCTCCAAGTATACAAATCTGTGATAAGACCTGTGTTATGCTATGGGTGTGAAATATGGACCCTAACCCAAGCATCCGCAAATATATTGAACGCCTTTGAGCGACAGGTCCTGAGGCGAATAATTGGAGCGAAGCTAGACTAGGACCAATGGTGAATTCGATACAACCATGAGCTGTATGAAATTTTTGACGAACCGGAGGTCTCAAGGATTGTAAGACTGCGGAAGCTGCAATGGGCTGGACACATGAATCGTATAGAAGAACAATGGATACCCAAGAAGGTATTCGCTGGGAGAACTGAAGGCCGGCGGCCAGTGGGGAAACCTAGAAAGCGCTGGTCTGACTCGGTCGATGAAGACAACTCATCGCTGCTCGGATTTTGGAATTGGAAGACGCGGTCAATGGACCGAGACAGTTGGAGGCGCTGTTTGCAGGAAGCGAAGGCCCGAAAGGGGCTGTAGTACTAAGAAGAAGAAGAAGAAGTAATAGATAGTAAAGACGAGATTCTCCCGAGTCTCGTGCGCGCTCACCAGGCACGGTCAATCGGACTTTGTTGTTACATTCCTTTGGTAGGCTACCTCGGCCTCGACACCGTCAAACCGATATAATCTTGAGAACCCTGAAAATTCGTGGATGGGAATTTTTTTGTAGTGGGCTCTTGAGCTGGGGAAAAGAACCCACCCCACAACACTGCAATGCTAGCCTGCCAGCGCATTCACGCGTTCTCAGACAAGGCCAATTCTGGCGAGCACCAACATCTTCGCTCGCTGAGGCAGCAGGCCGTCGCTGCAGTCTTTTACGGGCATTTAAAATTCCTTAATCACTACACACTTCACGCGGATACTTCATAGCGCGGTCATCCTTCTTGCTCTATGTGGATAGTTTTGTCGCATTTTGGACGTTCTTTTCCTAGGATTCTAGCCTTTGTAAAACATCAAAATAATGACAACATAGAGTAGACGCATTTGCCGCTAAAAGTAAATGGAGAATAGTCTCGCGGTTGATTTGTGATGAATGTCATTGCCAACAAAAATCGTCGGTAAGTGGATTTTTGCTTTCTATTCCTATTTATGTTATAAGCGCTCGCTTCCCAGAGGGACACAACAATGTTGAGCGCAACGAACTGTGACTGCGTCGTCGTGCTTGCAGCAGCCCCGTGCAGATCATGAAGCGAAGCAGTAATTGGCTGCCTCGAGTGTCCGTCAATGTGCCAACAGCAGTGCGAGCATTCAGACACTAGCAAACTTTGAATTTTTGAAGGTTTTGGGTAAAGGTACATTTGGTCAGGTAATCTTGTGTAGAGAGAAAGTTACCGCTAGGTTGTTTGTCATTAAAATCTTGAAGAAGAAAGTCAGTATACAAAGGCACGAAGTCACCCACACAATATGGAAGAACCTGTTTATTGCGGTGTTGTGATTGGCCGTAGGTGTAACCCCAAATTTTTCTTGACTTTTCTAGGGTTGCCCGCACAATAAAAAAATCTTTAGGGCTGCCTTAATTTCTGCATTTACGTAGGACCCCACAACTTGTTTAATCTCTCTAATTGATCGACCCGATCAAAATAATTTAGTATGTACGACTATTAGATTTTTTTTAATTGACTAGAAGTTCAAATGAGACTTGGAAAAAGAACCAAATTTAAACTAATACTGTCAGGCAAGCGCTGCTCATTTGGGTCGCTTTCACCATTCCCACACATATTCCGGCAATCACAACACCAACGCATGTGGAAAGCTTCTATTGCACTGGGTACTTTGATAAAAGTTTCTTATTCCTTCTAATAGTAATATCGACATTCCTAATTACGACATATTCACCTTCTTCAAAAACCTCGGCCGGTTTATACCTAGATTTATGATAATCGTGACTTTTTTTGTAATCTAGTAATAGCATCAGATGAATGCTCTATTCAAGTTTCCAAATCATGATCAGTTTGATCAAACAGCTTTACATCTAAATATTCACCCAACTAATCAACATGTGATCCCCGCTGCCGAACACCAAAAAATATCTCACTAGGGGGGCAGTATTGGGATACTGTAAACATTATATTTGGCACATTGCGGTGGGATACATTATGCACTTAAGGCAATTTTGGTCAACCTTTTCTTCTTTCGACTTCATGTTAGGAAACCAAAAATGCAGCTTGAGCTGTTTGACACACTTAACAACTCCATAATGGGCAATACCCTCATGAGTGATCCGTATAACATTTTCTTCCACCTTTTGTGGCACATAAAGTAACAAATCACCATATTCAATATTCCAAATTCCAATTTGTCACAAATCTTAACTAACTGTGGATCTCGATTTTGGGTAATTTGTATTTTCATGTCCACATCGTCGCATCGATCAATGCTACGTATTTGCGCCACCCTGATGTTGAATACTGTAATTATACTCTTTCAACTCCAAAGCCCAACGTGCAATTTGAGCAATAATGTTTCTTTTGCTTAACCCTTTAGTATACTCGTATAACTTTGAATATAAAAAAATATGTATATTTAAGAATTAAAAGAAAGATTTATTTGGCACTTCAGAAAATCAAAAAAGGGTATGTGCCATAATGGGTACATTGCAGCAATATCTTCATCTACGAAGTGTGGAATGCTTTGGAAAAATTATTTTGTTTATTGTTGCATACTGCAACTCCACACTTTTCAAAAATTGTCTGTGATTTTCCAGTGCATTTAGCGAGCTTGCACCGGAACCTTTTGTCGACCCATATTGGCTAGTGACCAACTAGGTCTTGGTGCACAGCAGCCGGAGGCACAAATTAAGATGGACCTTTGCATTTTTTTGGCCTATATGTCCAATTCAATGCTTCGGCGTTGAACATTCGATTTTATCCCCATGTTACTGAGCACTGTATCAACCTCTTCACAAAACTCAGCCGATGCCAACAGTGGTTCAACCATTTTCTTGATTTTATGAACTAGTTCGTATAGTAACCAGGCATTGGACACGGCAAGGCCCAAAAATGGTAAAACATGCGAACCTGCCATCTCTTGCTTTGTAGTTTTATTTTATACCTACCCATTACGCTGTCAATAAGATCAACCCCACTTATATGACGGTTATATTCTTCCACCACGTTTGGTCGATCACTAGTCCCGTACGCCTTGAGGCTCTTGTCGTATCTAGATACTTGTGATTTGCGTAGTTCACCCACAAAACTGGACGCAAGTGTGACTACTTTGTTATTCTTCCAGGTCACTGTAGATATATCAATTCCTTGGATACAGGCAACATACTCGACTGAAAAGCCACGTCCTTTTTTGCGGCTTTTTTTTCTGTGGGCAGGTTATGTCTAATGGTTCCCAAGCTCAATATTCCTTAATTAGCGAGATATTCTTATAGTTGCAGAGACGTAAAGTAATTATCAAAACATAGGTGGTAGTTTTGATTGCGTGGTACTTTACGAGTTAGCCTAACGACAACATTTGATCTAGCACGAAGACTCGGCTCATGAAACGCACTTCTCACTTCCTGTTTCTGGCTTAAACTTGTATGCAAATCTGCTGATACCGCTCAGAACATAGATTTTGTAGCCTCGCTTATGGGGATTCTTCGGATTGTTTCTCTTCAGGTTATTTCTCGCTTTCGCGGAACAAATCTGCTCATCCACGCTGAGATACTTCTCGAATAGGACGTTGAGGCAAGCTTCATTTAGCTTTGTCACAATTGCTCTGATTTTGAACAGGCGGTTATGATCTGCATAATCGAGAGGAACCATTTTGTATCCTATAGTGTGGGGTAGCCACAAGGCGCAAACGCCAAAAAGCTGGTTGAGGATTGCGGCTCAAGCCAACACCTCACTCCTTACCATTGGAATTTAATCTTCGCGTTCTGGGAAAACAGGAAAGAGTTTCGCCTATTTACTCGTACTTTGCTTACTATTGCGGAACCGGGTAGCAGCACACTCCCTCAGAGTCGCTGTTCACAATGCAAAGGCTCGTATGTAGTGAATTTGGATGTATTTTTTTCGTTTGCTCAATGGTCGACATGTATGTATATGATTCGACGACAATGAGGGTATATGCTTGACCGCCGTGAATAGCTAAACGATGGTATAATTTCGTTGGCTAAACTTAAATTTATTCGGTCGTAACACAGGCACTGCAACGCAGTGGATGACCTTGATCACAAATTTCTAAGATGTGATACATACAAAACAAATAGGGTCGGATTATTCAAAGGGTTTGCCACCGTAATGGATATCCTAGTGAAGGTACAGAAATTTGGTTATTTAGTTTGGAAAGATTATGATTTAAACAAGTTGGGTAAACAGACCTACGCTCATGTCAGAAGGGTTTTGTATCCAACTTCTCAGAAATGCAGTAACCAGCAATGAATAACATCTAGAAATATGTCAAAGAGATGTGCACGTTCAAAGGAAAATCCATTGTTTTTCTAATTTCAACGGTTGCCATTTTGTTGCAAACCAACAAAAATCACTCAAATCATAAATTCTCAAAAATATTAATGCAATTGACCTTGTTGGAAAATTTCAAGAAGATCAAATCAAAACTGCAGTGGCTGATTAGATGGAAAGTCCATAAAATACCAAAATCATGTGTTATTGTTGTTGTAATTGGAGAAATTTCAAATGGCTATAACTTCCGTGTACATCATTCGATTTTCATCAAACTTACAAAGTTTAAGAACCCTTAGCAGGACTACGCAAATATCGAATTCCGTTCAGTTTAAGGGTACCGATGCGATTTTATTGGGGAAAACGTGAAATTCGAAGATCATATTATTATTAACAAAATTGAGCGAATTTTGACTTCCAATATGTTTGCTGTTGTTGTACTTATAAACACCTACCACCATAATTTTTTTCAGATTTTTCGGATCATAGGCGTCCAATCGCGAGGGGGAGGGGACACAAATTTTTCGTGTATTTCCCCTCCCTGCGCGTCCCTGTAAGCAGAAAGTATTAAATTAAGACCTGTTTTCAAAAGCTCTCATCAAGACCTTTCAGTTGATACCCATATCGGCTACCTTTGATGAAATTTGTTTTTGGGGCCACTCCCCTATCTGGGGCGACCCCCCCTTAAATACCTTATAATATTTTTTGTAGTTGAAATTTGAAGAGAGCACCAGTTTACACCTGCATACAAAATTTGATGTTTCTAGCTTAAGTAGTTTGCGAGAAAAAATGCTGTCACACACGGACGGACGGGCGGACGGACAGACGGACAGACAGGTCGCGAAACTAGTAGGGTTTTGTAAAATTATTTTATAAAACCCTAAAAAATGTACGATGTTTAGTAATCAGCGCAAAACAATATTGAAAGATAAAGAGCTCATGGAGGTTTTTTTTTGTATTTTTGTCTCTTTATTTTTTAGTTTTTGCCATTTGCCTAC
Source organism: Odontomyia ornata (assembly GCA_963969285.1). Lineage (NCBI taxonomy): Eukaryota > Metazoa > Arthropoda > Insecta > Diptera > Stratiomyidae > Odontomyia > Odontomyia ornata. The sequence goes on from OZ017742.1 coordinate 252,377,602, forward strand.
TAAGCGAAGCACCTCCCACTGCTGACATTATAGACCTTCCTCAGCTCCTTTACAGACAGTAGAGCCATGCTATGCAATTAAAGGAAAATTTTCCTTTTTTATTAGAAACAAGTCACGCCAATGCGTAGAGACACAAAGAGTGTGCACTAAGTGGATTAATTTCACAATATATTGGGTAGTCTAAAAAGTATTGAGCCTTTTTTGTTACTAAATGGTGTTCCTTGCCATATATCGGGCAATAATAATCAGATTGAGTCAAACTGACATGCGTTTGAAAGATGACATTCCAGTCTACAATTTTCATATGGACCGTATTGTATTTCGTCATTCAATATCACTACGATCAAGGTGAGAATGCATCGCAGGCAGGTGATGTCTGCGTTCAAGATACTTTATCAAAAGTCATAGCCAAGAGATGGTTCACTCGCTTTCCTTCTGGAAATTTTGATGCACCTTGCTCGGGTCGTCCAATCACTGAAAAAGGCGATGAAATCTTACAAAAAATTAAAGAAAACCGACACATAAGCAACCAAGACATTAGTAAAGAACTGAATATCCATAAAAAAACAGTTTAGAACCATTTGCGTAAGGTTGGATAAACAAAGAAGCTCGAATCAACACAAAAAAATTTGATCGACCGAATTGCCGTTTGCGCAATGCTAATAATACCCAACGAAATCGAGCCACTTTTGAAGCAAACCATTACGGGCGATGAAAAATGGGTAAGATACGAGAATGGCATTCGAAAAAGATCATGATAAAAAAAAGGTGAATCATCACAAACGACTTCAAAGACAGGGTTGACACCAAATAAGGTTATTCTGTGTGTATGGTGGGATTGGAAGGGAATTGTTTATCATGAGGTGCTAGTACCTGGCCAAACGATTCGGCTCTGTGCTATCAGCAATTAACCAGATTCCAACTAGAAATTCAAAAAAACCGGCCAGTACTGATCAATAGAAAGGGAGTTGTCTTCCATTGTGACAATGCCAGAACACATACATTTTTGATGACCCGGCGAAAATTGACAGAACTTGGCTGGGAACTTTGATGCTGTAGTGAATAGGTAAATTCCAATGTCCGTGAAGGACTGCAGCGATGGTCTGCTACCTCGGCAGAAGAAGATGTAAGTATCCGCCGTGAATGCCCTTGTCTGGGGACGCGTGAATGCGCTGGCAGGCTAGCATTGTGGTGTCGTGGGGCGGGTTCATTCCCCCAGGACAAGGACCCACTACAAAGAATTTCGCATTCACGAATTTCCGGGGTCGAAAAAGCAAGGCGACCGAAGTCGCAGAAATTGTAGGCAACTACAACAGGGGTAAATGACTTGTTCTGAGAACAAGTGAAACAAGTAAAAAGGGCTGAATTAGGGTAACTTCGTCTTTATCCGAAGAGGCTCATGGCCCACAAATGAGAGAGGGGCAACCGGGTGGTGATGGAGTAAAGCCCCCCCCCCCCCCCCCCCAACCGGATCAAAATACATAATTGTTATAGTGGCCAGGCATTCCTCTTCTGAGTGGAAAACTCATACAAATAAACTTGAATGAGCCTTCCCATCAGAGGAGAAGTACCCCGGTGACCTATTTATGCTATAGAATTATGCAATTCGATTACATAACCCTACGTCATAAAGAGGTACCTTGCTCGGGGCTCTCAACCCGCGAAGTCACCTGAAACAAAGGAGGTTAGTATGTACCCGGCGGCTGGCTCATGTTTGGTGGTGAGAGCCTGCCACCATACCGGGTCCTATACCCGGTCAAAAGAACAAAAATGGAAAGACCGAAGGGTAAGGGGTATCAATTCATTTTATTCATTTTAAATCGTTTTTCTTGTCATTGTGCTCTACATCGTATTTCAATAGCGTTTTGTTAAAAAAAAATCATTCTCCGCGTTTGTTTTCGCCTTCTAACACTTTTAAGTTACATTACAAAAATATACTCTATAAATAATAATTTATAAATATAATACGAGTTAATGGTCGTTACTTCAGTCCCAATCCGTACGATTCATATACTCTTAACTATTTCAATTTATTTTCATAGTTGATTAATATCTTGAATAAAGGATCAACATCTTCTAGTTATCAATTTTTAAATTTGTTTATATATTCGAAAAGCAATAAACTCATAGTTAAGGCGTTTTCATCCTATAATCAAAGCTCGCTGTCGCGCAAAACATGAACTATTTTCGTATTTGTTGCGTTTCGGTTCTTAAAACAGTCTAAAGACTCATCTTGAATGTCTGCGAGCATGTATTCCACTGAAAATTTAAAACATGCAATACAAATCACAAATTAATCTTCACGAACATGTTTATACTAAAAATTATAAAGGGAGTTTCTCCGAAAACCTTCCAGTTGAACACTCCTCAAATGAGTTGAGTTATCTTTTGATAATAATTGAAATTCACGTAAAGGAACGAACAAATACGAAAACGATAAAAACGTCAACGTTGAACAAATTAAATCATTTCTTGAAGCTTCGATGAAGCTAAAATTAACTAAACCAACCAATGGAATCATTTAGAAAACCTGCAACTCGCTGATCCTCAATTCTTCATTCAGAAACGCATAGACCTTATCATCGGCGTGGATTATTATGTTCAGTTATTGGAAGGCTCTATTATTAAAGGTCCAGTTGGTGCTCCAATGGCTCAACTTACAACACTTGGCTGGGTTATCTCAGGCCCAGTGAGTGGTAACATCCAACAGTCAACTGCTTCAGCTCATCATTGTTTGGTTGATCAAGACCTCAACGACTTACTTGAAAAGTTCTGGATGCTAGAAGAACTTCCCACAACTAAAAAATCCAGCTTATCTGCTGAAGATGAACAGTTTGAGCAACATTTCATTGACACGCATCAACGAGACAACTGGATAATATATTGTGAAGCTACCCTTCAAGATATCTCCGAGTCAACTAGGCAATTCCTTCGTTCCAGCCCTCAAGGCCCTGAACCACTTAAATACAAGATTTGTGAAGAATAATGATTTTGCAGTAGCATACTCGTCATTCTTGCAAGAGTATAAAAGTCTAAACCATATGCTTCCAGTTCCAACTCAAGAGAAAGAACCACAATCAACATTCTATCTCCCACATCACGGAATTGTTCGAGAATCTAGCACCACAACGAAATTGCGTGTCGTGTTTAATAGATCGTGTCAAACACTAGAAGGACAATCTCTCAGCAATATTCTGCACACGGGAGCTAAATTACAAGTGGATCTATTCGACATCCTGTTATGGTTTCGTCAGTTTCGATATATTTTCTCAACAGACATCGAGAAAATGTATCGACAAATCAACGTTCATCCCGACGATTGGAAATATCAGCGGATACTGTGGAGGGAAAACAACGAATTAGTGAAGTATCAGATCACAACTATAACATACGGCCTTGCATGTGCCCCTTTCTTGGCGTTAAGAGCTATCTCACAGCTAATCAAGGACGAAGGTCCTAATTACCCGCAAGCTATTGATATTATGAAACATGGAAGATACGTTGACGACATTTTCGGCGGATCTGATACGCTCGAGGATATCCAAGATAAAATACTCCAAGTCGACAAGATATGCAAGGCGGGCGGCTTTCCCCTAAGAAAGTGGGTGAGTAATAATCCAAAGGCTCTTTTTCATCTTCCACCAGAACACTGTTTATCAACTAATTCAATCCAGCTGCAAGACACAATCAGAGCCCTAGGGTTATTTTGGAACCCATCGTCTGACGAATTACACTTCAAGTTTTCGTCACCGCCAACTACTAAAATTACCAAACGAGCAGTTTTGTCAAAAATTGCTCAAATATTCAATCCGATGGGATTACTTTCACCAGTCTTTATCCAACTTAAGGTATTTATGCAAGAACTTTGGGAAGTCAAATTGCAATGGGATGATGAGCTCCCACCAGCTCAATTAAACACCTGGATACAACGTCAATCATTGTTAAACGGACTAGATACTATTCGAATTCCAAGATGGATTGGGACTCAACCTACTGAAAATATTGAACGTCACTGCTTTTGTGACGCATCACAAGCAGCCATGGCAGTAGCAATTTTTACAAGAACATCGACAGAAACATCGATTGAAATTCACTTACTATGTTCAAAAACCAAAGTCGCCCCCTATAAAACGGATGACAATACCAAGAATGAAGCTCTCAGCTGCAGTCATGGCTGTCAAATTAGCTAAACATTGCCAGGAAGTCCTTCATTTGAATGACTCCTATCCACTTCTGGACGGACTCAATAATAGCTCTAACTTGGATCAACAATCACCCTTCACGATGGAAGGACTTCATCCATAATAGAGTGTGCTACATTAGAGAAACCATACCTAGATCACAATGGCATCACATCGCAGGAAAAATAAATCCAGCAGACTGTGCCACTCGAGGACTATCTGCTGAAGAAATCAAATCGTTTTCACTGTGGTGGAATGGGCTTCAATGGCTTCAGAGCCCTCCCGATGACTGGCCAACTCATCACGAAAGTTCAACCACTGTTGATGAAGACCTAGAAGAGCGAACAATTCATCACGCAGTAATAAATCATCCATGGGATATGCTGAATCGATACTCCTATGGGATAAATTACTTAGAGTTACAGCAATGTGTCAACGAATAGTAACTCTTCTCAGGAAACGATCATCACCTCCATATAGATCCCCTCTTACACCATCAAAATTCTCCTCGGCCACGACTTTCATCATCAAATATATACAGCAGAGACACTTTTCTAAGGAAATTCAAGACTTGAAAATGACAAAATAGCAAGAAACAGCCACTTGATTAGGCTTAATCCATTCCTCTGCCCTCAAGGATTATTACGCGTTGGTGGGCGTTTAGAAAACTCCAACCTCAGCTACTCTAATAAACACCCATGCATTTTACCACATGTCTCTACGCTGGTAATCAGAACAGCTCACTTTAAATCATTACACGGATCAACTCAGGAAACATTAGCAGTCCTCAGACAACAATTTTGGGTAATCGGTGGTCGAACTCCAGTCAAATCCTTCATCTTAAAATGCGTGACTTGCACTCGATACAGGAAACAGCATGCCCAATACCTAATGGGTCAGTTACCACCTTCACGGGTCACCCTAAAAAAGACCGTTTTTTCATTCTGGCCTCGACTATGCAGGTCCAATCACCCTTAAAACCTGGAAGGGAAAGGCACGACTTTATAAAGCATGGATAGCAGTCTTTGTCTGCTTCTCAACATCAGCTATCCATCTTGAAATTGTAACTGACTATTCCACAGAAGTATTTCACCTCAAGACGAGGCATTTGTGCTACCTTGACAAGTGATTGCGGGACTAATTTTAAGGGAAGCGATGCAGAATTAAAGAATCTCTTCTCACAGCAGTCGGAGATGCTAGGTAAATTCGCATCTCTGATAGCATCCCATTGAACGACATGGACGTTCAACCCTCCATCAGCACCTCATTTCGGAGGAAAATTCGAAGCAGCCGTGAAATTCATGAAGTATCACCTTCGACGGATGGTAGGAGAGACAAAGCTCACTTACGAACAACCCAATACCATTCTTACTCAAATTAAAGCTATCCTTAACTCTCGACCACTTTGCGCGCTTACTGACGACCCTGATGATCTTAGAGTTCACACTCCAGGTCACTTTCTAATTGACCAGCCTTTATCACTGATTCCAGAACCAAATCTGGAGTCAATCAAAACACCAAGACTTTCTGAATGGCAGCACCTCAATCAAATCATTCAGAGCTTTGTAGTAATCGAGCAGTTAGTTAAATTTACTATCTTGTTTTTTTTCCTCTTTAAATTATTGGATAAATTCACATAGAATTCAAATTTTATTTATGTCAATTTATAGATTTTTTTTCTCTTATTTTATTTTTTTTCCGCACAACTAAAACTGCTCGATTATTCGGCGCCGGCAAAGGGTTAAAGGAAATTCAGGCATAATATGTCCCAGATCAACTAATCAAACGAAAAACCAGCTGCTTTGTACAAATTGTATGGGACATCAATTTCCCTCCAATTTGATCACAACGAACGCAGCTCTTTAAGATTAATCTGGGACAATTCGAGATTTTGACAGGGCGCGCATGTGGTGGTATTCGCGTAGAATGGACTTGGCCGGTCGGAAAGGAGAACCGTAACATTTTAAAAAGGGAATGAAAGGTGAAATTTCGGTAGTGGCGCTTATAATTTGGGTTTCCTTTTGTCATTTGCATGCTTGCAGGGATGGAGAGTTTATAGCGACGCGAACGGAGCGAGAGCGGTTCTTGTGTGGGTGAATCAAGTGCGTGGTGAGGAGAAGAGATTGGGACTCGATCCCATACAGGCGGATGGCAAGCAAGGAGGAGTAATTGGACAGAAAAAAGTGTTTTCAAACGGGGGATCATATTATTCTTTTAAAGGCATTCCATATGCACATCCACCAACAGGGAAACTAAGATTCAAGCCTCCAGTTCCTCTAGATAAATTCCCTGAAGCAACTATTGATTGCAGAAATGAAAGAAATAAATCATTTCATAATGATCCAATAGTATCCGACCTTGTTGGATCTGAAGATTGTTTGTTCCTTAACGTATATACTCCAAAATTGAAATCAGATAAGCCACTCTTTCCTATCTTTCTATGCGGGATTAGAAAAAACAATTGCTTGAGAAGGAATAACAATAAAGATGCATAAGAATTAAAATGTACCTTCGGTCTTTCCTTTCCCAAAATTCAGCCGCCGGGTACATAACTAATACTTCTTTGTTTCAGGTGACATCGCGGGTTGAGTGGCCCAAGCAGAGTGCCTCTTTATGGCATAGCGTTATGCAATCGAATTGTATAATTCTATGGCATAAATTGGTCACCGGGGTACTCCCCTTCTGATGGGAAAGTTTATACAAGTCAAGTTGTATGAGTCTTCATTTCATGTTTTGCTCGCAGGGAGAATACAATTAAAATCCGCTTTTCGTTCAAAATTATATAAAATATAAGTTATAAAATAGTATGGACACTGCAAACAAAAGGTACTCACATCTCCTTGTCCGACGACGAGCGCTCGCTGACGAAGCAGGGGATTCTACCAGATGAAGTTTCATTTCGTTTTCGCTAAATGGATACTTAAAATTCTTAAAATCTTATTACTTTTTGTTCACTGTTTTATCATTTAATATTAATAATTATTTAAATATAAAAACAACTAGAGACTTTAATTTAACGTCACTTTTTACGAATAAACGTCCTTCCAGTGATTGTTTTCTTTTCTGTTATCTTGGGCTCAGGTCTGGCTCGATTTAGTACTTTTAGGAAATCTGACGTTTTTTTGCTCGCATGCGTGAATGAATATAAGCCTTTGAACATTTATACTCCCAATTTCCTTTTTGCCACTGATCTCTTGCAAACAACACCGTATCCAACTTTGATTGAAAAATAAACAGTATCCAATTAATTCCGATATTATATCAACTTCGCTCCGTAAATAATTGTACAAAATATTTAATAAACGAAAATTTCTCCTTGCTCGGATAAATTTCATGCTAAATTGTTTCATCGCATGGTGGCATGTCACCATTCAGGGCATTTTCAAAATTTTCTCCAAAGCTCGGTGATTGTTGTCTTGATTTTGTCGATATAATAATAAGTTTTAGATAAATAAAACCCCACAACAAATTAAAACAAGGTAAAATGAGCATTGCTTTCGTTTCGCGACATGGCATGAATTAAAAGAGGATCGGGATAAATCATGAACGTTTCGATATTTGAAAAATATTTCATATGAGATTATTGTTTAGTTCGCACTTCGATTTTCTACAGAAAGAATGAGTAAGACAATATATATAGCTTCTAAACCCTCGTCTTTAAACATTCACACAAGCATAAAAACAGCATCTGGATTGTGAGTCTATGCACACCAACAATCAACGGAAATGTTCCAATCATATTACATAACAGTTTTGTTTTTGCTATTTCTCTTTCTTTTTCACATCAAATTTTCGAAGCACATTTCTGTATTCTCTTTACCGTCGTATAAATTGCTGCAAAATTGCATCCTACGTTGTTCGTATTCACGGCACTTTTTCGCGCAACTTTGCCAACAAATTTTATTTTTCTTCCCTCATTGGAAATAAACTTCGACATGGGAACTTCACCATCACTGTCCGGCGCGACACTCGCCGTTCCCATTTTTCCAACCAATTTCACGTTGCCGCATGCACGCCAGAGCCACATACTCATGGGAGATAGACCACTTTCTACACTCCTTTTTCGATTTCTTTCACGGGATTTTCCAACTATTTCCCGAATAGATCACAAAAATATGACAATGAATGACGAACTTCTCCTCTTTTTTTTCGCGGCGTCCGTGCTGGCTGGCGATCTCAACTTGACTCCCCCTAAATGTCTCGCGGTAGGTTCTTAGCTCACGACGACGATCACGACGAGCATCATTGCTGTGTAGGATGCAATAGCATACCATGACTCTGTAGATCTAGATGCTGTTGCTGTTGTTGTAGCTGTTGTTGATGTTGAATTGGATCGAACATTGTCATTATGTGATCAATACAAACTGCACGCAAATGTATAGAGGCAGGTTGTGGAGCTTAAATGGTTTCTGCGACACGCCTGAATGTAAAGGTGCATCCGCGGATGGGATGCATGGAATAGCAAGTTGCGTTGAGTATATTGTTCACTGAAAAGATTTGTTACTAACAATTCTATGAGTAAAATTGTATATTTTGTATGTCTAGGATTACGATGAGAGGAATGCGAGAATGCGTATTTTACATACTCTCAAGTCATAGTAGGATCTTCTATATGGAAATGGTTTGCTGGTTTTGTAGTGATTTAGTAGATCTGGCCTATATTACGCATGAATTTTCTTTAACCCTTTGCCTGCGCCGAATTCGAATCGAGCATTTTTATTTCTATTTAATATATAAAATATTAAATATATGAATTTGACATAAAAAATAAAATTTAAATTTTATATAAATTATTATATAATTTAAATATAAAATAATAAATTTAAAAAAAACTGCTCTATTACTACAATGCATCCACCGTATAGTCCAGATCTTGTATCATCAGACTACCGTTTGGTTCATTCTCTGCAAAACTCCCTTAATGAAAAGAACTTCAAAAAGGGACTGTGAAAATCACTTGGTCAAGTTTTTCGCCGATAAACCACAAAAGTTCTACCCAGATGGAATAATGGCTCTACCCAAAAAATGGCAAAAGGTCATCGATAATGATAGACATTATGTACTTAAATAAAATCCATTCTAAATAAAAGAAATATTCTATCAAAAAATGATAAAAAGGCGCAATACTTTTTAGACTTAACAATATTTTTTACAAGGCTCGCCACATAACGTTTAGTTATGATAGCTTATGATACTAAGGTTCATGTTTTTACCCTGCCTTTTTGCTCATCAGATTATATTTGTTTTGATCTTATGTACACTTAAAAACGGGTCACGGTCTTTCCTTTGCCTGGTCATCCACCAAGTTTTTTGTACGCCCGTGTTTGGGCGCAGTGTGTGAACCAGTCCCGTAGCAGTCGAGACAAAGTATTGAACCAGCTGTCCAGTGTCTTTTACTTTGCCCAGGCCATTTCTCTGACCGGATAATTATTTGGTTTACCATGCAACGACTGTCGTAACGTATAAAAGAGGTACAGTATCAACGTCCTCGTAGTGCAAGAAACCAGATGGCACGGTGAAGACATCTTTGACAGGCGAACAGTGAAGAAGCCATGAGTTTGGAGTGGCTTTATTGTTCACAGCACATTTAACCAAATTGTCACCGACTTCAAGCCTGTTAATAAAACGCTCTGTGCGATTCGTAACAAGACCAAATTCTTTAACGTCTGGCTTGCCAGCTGTCACGTGCCTACAGAAGACAAGAAAGAGGCAATCAAGGATGAATTTTACAGTATCCTGGAACGCACTGTTGATACATTGCCGTCAAACGACATTAAAACTGTTCTGGGTGACTTCAATGCGAAAATTGGGCGAGAAACGGCACATAGAGGAACAACCGAAGGACACAGCTTCCATCCAAAGACCAGTGATAACACACAATGGCCGATAGACTTCGCTACTACTAGAAGCTTCAGAGTAAGCTCCACACGTTTTCCACACCCAGACATCCATAAGAGAACATGGGCATCCCCAGACGGCCGCACATTCAATCAAATTGACTATGTTCTAATACAAAAACGAGCCGCCACCAACATTCTCGACCCGCACTCGTTCCGCGGCACTGTCTGTGATTCGATTGACTACCTTATAAGGGTCAAGCTCTAATGCCGCATTTCCAAGAGCTGTAAACAAGGAGCATCAGTCACTCCAGGGTACCAAGTACACAACTTATTGGTAGCTCAGTACTAATTGGTAGCTCAGTACGTCGCATTAACATATCTCCGCAGGCGGGAGAAAGTAATGATGGCATCAAAACCATGTGGAAAACTGTAAGAGATGCGGCAGCAGAAGCAACTGAGGAGGTATTGGGACACCAACTAAAGAAAAGTAGGAGAGACTGGTAAACGAAGAATGCAAGGAAGCGATTAAAAAAATGAGCCAGGCATAGAAAGAATATATCCAGCGATCAACTTGGGTAAAAGAAGAACAATATAAAAGCTTTCGAATTCAGCTAAAAAAATTTGCCGAAGAATGAAACGACTGACCATCAACACCAAGATCCAACAGATCAACGAAAACATGACCCTACATGAAGTCAGATCGGCGTATGCCTCTATTAAACAACTAAGAGTAGGCTTCGATCCACAAACAAGTCTTTGCAAAACCAATCAAGTCAAAATTAAAAACAATGGGCTGCAATATTTCCACAAGTCATTCACAGCGTCTTCAACAACGGCTGGAGCTGTGAACAGTCCAGAAGCAGAACAAGAGGTCCCGGTCTCACCACCAATCATAGACGAAATGCAGACAGCAGTGTGGGACCTCAGAAAAAATAAGGCTCCTGAAATATATGGAATACCAGCAGTCCCCATCTAATTAACCTTTTTCATCGACTAATATGCAGAATATGATCAGAAGAGCAGCTACCAGAGGATTGGCGAAAAGGTATAATATGTCCTGAATACAAAAAATCCCCGTTGGCAGCACCAGCCAGAAAGGTAAATTTCTCGTATGTAGCGTAAAGTTTCGGAGAAGAATTTGGCTTGCCTACTACTAAACTTCTTTCTGCAATTTTCGTAGTACCACATGGGTATTTATTAACATAAAAAAAAATCTGGTCACGTTCGTTTTTAGAAACCTTTTATCGGGGCGCAAATATTTTGCAAATTAAATTGAGTTGCATGCGTATGGATTGTTGTTAACATATAAATACCGGTTTCGCCCTTCTCGCATCTGATGTTTACACAGTTCACAGTGGTAACCATACAAAGGCTTAAATAGCTCGAATATTTAATTTCAAAAGATTTCCATAAAAGTTTAATCAGCACTTGCATTGCCATTAATATATACATTTCAATTTTTTTCTGAACTGTGAGGGCCGTCATTTCGATTTTTATTGAAATCGGCTGCTAAAAATATTAAGTTGTAAATTTTCGACTGTTTTATTTGTCATTCGATTTGCATAATCAAATTAAATTAACTTGCCTTAATAACTTATAATTTCAAGTTTCAACGGAATCTGTTGAGAATCTTGGCTGCTAGAGGGCTGCAGAAATAAAAAAAATTTTATGCTATCCGCCTGTATGGGGAAACCCGCCTGTATGGGGAGACCCCCCTTAAGTACCTTAAAATATTTTCTTGCACTGCAAATTTCAAGAGGCACCACTTTTGACCTACGTAGAAAATTTCCTCATTCTAGCTCATGTGGTTTGCGAGAAAACTTGTTATGACGCACGAACAAACGGGCGGAGGGACGGACAGACAGACAAGTCGCGATTTTATAATTTTTTAGGGTATTGTTAAAAATATTATACAATATCTTAAAAATGATCTGGTTTATAAATTCTTTCAAGTAAAGTCATTTAAAACGCTTCAATGAAAAATATTCATTATTTCAGTTGGCACTAAAATAGCGAATTGCGCTTGCCTTCAGACCTTTGGGGGCCACCATTTTGAATGCATGCATTTGATTTTGGATTATTTTAAATCTTTGTATGCTAGGACCTCATCAATCAATGTACTATCTCGTTCAAATAGGAGTTTCACTGTAGACAGGGCAAAATAATTCAATTTTTAAAGAAAATCGCAGCTAAAAATATTAGGCTTTAAATTTTTGACTTTTTTATTTTTCATTCAATTTTAATAATTTCCTGCAAAATACAAGAACATAGTACAGGGATTCATAATCTCAAGTTTCATCAAAATCCGTTGGAAAATGTGACCGCTAGAGGGCCACAAAAACATGAAAAAAACGCATATTTAAACGGCCACCATTTTGAAATTTGCACATGCATGATCACCAAAATATCAAAGACTGTAGGTGAAAGTAATGTTTATCTTGAAACCAAAGTTTCATATATGTCGGATCAAAATTGCGACTTTTAAAAGCCTTTGAAATTTTGACCTTCAACTGGCCGCCATTTTGTTTTTTGCAACCCGACCTCCAGTTTTTTTACGTAATTCTTTAGATACTTATAATTTCTATCAAACTACCGAATTTCATGAAAATCTGTTGAAAGCTTTGACCACTATTACAACAACAAAATTTTGCACGTTTTTGGACCTTTGAGCGGCCGCCATTTTGTTTCTGCCGTACCGACTTTGGATTTTTTATTGTGAGATTCATCACATACTTCAATGAACCTTTGTACCAAATTTCATCCAAATCGGAGCTACACTTTGGTCAGAACAGAAATCGCGATTTTTCGTCTAAAATGGCCGCCATTTTGTTTTTGCCCGGCCGATATAGCTGGTTCACGAACTTATCCGAGATAATTCCCCAATACACCTTTCTTCAAAATTTGGTGAAAATCGAAGCAAAATTGCAACCTCTAGCGTGGTCACGAATTTCGTTATATCCCATATATATATATATATATATATATATATATATATATATATATATATATATATATATATATATATATATATATATATATATATATATATATATATATATATATATATATATATATATATATATGATGCTCTCCGCAATAGGTAAATTTCTCTCGAGAAATTTACCTAAAAGGCAGACAAATTAAAGTGTGATAAATATAGAGGCATCGCTCCATTGTGTACGTGTTATATATAAATTGCTCTCCAAAATCATAGAAAGAAAATTAAAGCCGTACTATGAAAGTATTATAGGAGAGTATCAGGGAGGCTTTCGAAGTAGATGGTCTAGAATAGACCAAATATTCTCAGTAAAGCAGGTGCTCAAAATGTGCTGAGAATATAGCATCGATGTGCACCAACTCTTCGTAGACTTCAAGCAAGCATACGACAGTGTTGGCATTACGCTTGACTTTGGCTTTCCAACAAAAACTAGTCACGATACTAAACACCAGAGTCCCAGGTCAATGTAAACGGTGAACTAATGAACAGCTTCATAATGAAATTACGTTTAAAACAAATGGATCGACTTGCCCCAATTCTCTTTCATATTACGCTGGAACACGTTATCAGGAACACATCAGCTGAAACCTCTGGTACACAATTTTTCAAGTCTACACAATCGGTAGCATATGCTGATGAAGTCAATATTATGGTACGTTCAATCTTAGACGCCAAAGGAGCATTTCTGAGCCTAGAATCTTAAGCACACCAGATTCGCCTACGAGTTAACGGAACTAAAATAAAATCATGACTCAAACGAGAAAAAAACTCCAGTTCGACAAAACCTGACCGTAAGTGACTACAACCTTGAAAGTGTGGATAACTTTGTATATCTGGGAGCCAACTTGAAAAGAAGAGGCGTCGGAAAGGACGAGATTGGACGCCACATGAATGCCGCAAATAAAGCCTTTTACTCCGTACTTCCCATTCGAAGGTTCATAGTTGGGCAAAATAAGCTCTGAATTTACAAATCACCAATCCAACTTGTGCTGTTATATGGAAGTGAAATATGTATCCTTATGGGCCTTTTCACACGGGAATGGTAAAAACCCATATCCAAACAGGTTTCGCGCTTACGCCCTTATGTTTACAGGTTGCATAGTTCAGCCAAGCTATTTTTGTATGCGATACACGTCTTGCGAGTTTATGTGTCAAAAGGATCATTTGATCGTTAAACATCGTGCGGACAACATGAAAGCGAAGAAAGAGAGATAAGCGATTGAGAATTGATGTTTTAGCCTCGAATTGTGCACGAGGTAATAAAAACTGGAATGAAAAATGTATTTTGATTGTTAAAGTTTGTCGATTCAAACTTCTATTCGATTTATTTGAATCCTCCGTGTTTTTCCACTTTCTGAAAAATATATTCCAAATTTGAATATCATTTTTAGTCGCATATTTTTCTTTATGTGTTGTAAACTTGCTTATTATAATGTGATTCTATGAAGATTATGCGTACTCTTAATTTTCTATAGATTTACAATAGGCAATTTATCTTCATTGAAATTGTGATATTCGTCGAGTTATTTACTGAAATTGAACATGGCGTCCGCTTTTATAAATTTATTAAATAACGCGTAGCTTCTCGCATCCACGCATCCATTTTTACACGCAAATTAAAGAAAGGCAATCGTTTCATGACGATTACCTTCTTCACCAAATGTTCAATTCGGAATGATTACAGGCGTTTGTATAAAATTTCCCCCACCAAATGATCGACGAAATGCTTTTGTGTATATGCGTTACGCTCGTTCACCCTAAAAAATGTTAGCCTGTTTTTACCATCAGGTCCCCTCAATGCCTCTCACTCTTCTTGCCCATATAACCTGTTTAACGCTCACTTTTAACGCTGCGTCTGTAAAAGCCCTATGAGTGAGTCCGAAAAGGCAGTGGAGATATTTGAATGCAAAGTACTCCGGAAAATCTGCGGCCCAGTGAAACAAGGAACAGAGTGGAGACTACGTTGCAACGATGAATTGTATGAACTATTTGACGATCTACCTTTTCCCACTTGCGTAGTCACGTAAATTGCGATGGGCGGGCCATGTAGAAAGGATGGAAAAAAAACTACCTACCCAAAAGAAAATTAACGGGTAGAGCACAGGGTAGACGTTCAGCGGGAAGACCGAGGACTTGATGGGAAGGCATGAGAGAAGCTGACAGCAGATCTTTGTTGGGAATAACTGGCGGACAAGGTCGTGGAACCGTGATGATTAAAGGAGGTTAATCCTGGAGACCCGACTTGGGCTGGCGCCCCATAGATAATGATGACGCAATTTTAAAAAAACCAGTGGTCTCGAAGTTGTCTTGAGATACGTCGCTTTTCTTTATGTATGGAAGTAAAATTATGATATTCGATATAAATTGCTTGAACCAATTTCTTTTTCCAATAAAAATTAATTTCCGACTGAAGCTAAAAGAATAATTTAATTGTTGAACACTAGTGATAGGAGTGATTAAGGGATACATCTGTGTGCAGCGAATGCTAGACGTACATATTACCTTGATTGCTTTTTCTTTCTGTGGTTTAATGTTCCCGGACAGTGACACTTCCACCTAAAGAGTTTATTCCGGTTTCTGTAATGGACCTTAAACAGATAACACCCTAAGAATTTGGAGCACTTTTCTATTTTAAGTATACATAGCTGATGCTAAATTTAAAGAAATCTAACGTTTGTTTTCAGACGCTTTACGTCTGCATTTAATTCTACGCTGCTACCTAGATGTATAGCAATGCAAATTATGCAGCAGTCGCAACAATAATTCTATTTCTGGTTATCACCCACGCTTGCACTATAAAAATGTGTTTAAATTTATTTTTAGATTTGAGGCTTCGAACCTCTTATAATAAACTGCGGACATTGTTCCAGTATTACAATAAAAAGTGTAACAGTGTTCTACAAGTTTTCGCTTAACATAAACTTTGCATTAACTGTAAAACAAAATCGACGTAACAGCATTTATAGAAACCTGTTCATCATTATATGCATATTAGTTTGAAATGTGTGGAAACAGTTTTGAGGAATTAGTCCCGACAAATACATACCACACGTTTAAAATATGTTTTGTTTTATTCGTTAACGAAACTCGCACATTTTAATTTCACTATTTGAATCAAGCATCAATATAAGCATGGTATTTTTACTATAACAGAATTAATTTTTTTTTCACTTTCTACAAATAAACCATCAAAACAATGCTCCCTAATATTTTCCCACGCGCAATGAAAACTTTCCTAATTAACGTTAAATACTTTTATTTACACTGTAGTGAAGAGTTAATGACACCGCGCGATAAAAAACATTAAAGAACTAAAGAAACATAAGAAGTAGTAGCTTTTGTTCTCATAAAATTTTAAGCTTTCGCCTTCTTGCTATTCTTACGATTCATTCGCGAATTGTTTTATTTGGTCAATTCTGAATTAAATATTTACATCTATTTTCATGTTTGTATATTATTTAATAAGGCTAAAGTCGCCGCAAGACATCAATATAGAAGTGCAATTTGTTGGATACACACATGCACTTGATTATATATAGCCTTGATTGCATCGTAGCGGTCAAGAGCAAAAAAAGTGTCAGCGTACGACTTTTCTACCCTAAAAAGCTTTATATTCGTTCATACGTACTAGTTGAGCTTTATGATGCCATACTAAATACGAATAGATCTATAAGTATGTACGTGTAGTGCTGTATCATTTTTTTGTCGCATTCAAATTTATATTTATTGCAAGTTCAATGTTATTGCTAAGAAAGTAATCAAATGTTTGATGTAATGTTAATGGAATGAAAATCTGAGATTTTCATTAACGGGTTTCATACTATTGAGCTTTTTAGACAAGGCGTTCTCAGCAGTCTTGTGTCGTTATTCCTTAACTTTGTGATTGAAATATTGTGTTTTATGTTACAAGTTGATGTTACTTCCTAAGTAGTAAACTTATATTTTTTATAATATAATACTTCAATCAAATTACTTTTATTATTAAAAATCCTGACCGTGATGAATAGATGAGAGGTCACTAATTAATTTGTTGTTGCAAAAGTTAAGCAATACACGGTCTTTCAACAAGAGGTTTTATTTTACATATATCTTCTTTATTAGAACTGTGAGCTCCTACTACTACTACTATCATTATTATTACCATCACTATAATTTTAATTGACAAGCATAAAGCAAGAAATTTAAAAATGGATCGATTGCAGAGATAGGTACAAAGGTGGTCCAATAAGTACTTAGCCTCACCGCCCGACGGCGCAACGAAAAAGGATAAGGGAATCTTGAACAGGACGCGATAAGGGGTTTGCGTTGAGACGCGAGAATTGTAGCCGGTTTGATAATTAAAATTGTTGATAATTGATTTGAGATGCTAAAACAGAGTTACGCTCGAGCCTATCGAAACTCATCTCAAATAATCAGCAGCTACAAGGAACTGTAAGTAATCTTCGAGAAGAAATGCATCAATATATAATGCCGACGCAGCAAGTATCACAACAGATGCAGTGACCATCATAGCCGACGCAGCAGCTATTACAGCAGATACCGCAACCGACACAGCAGCCATCACAGACGACTCGACTGTTATCACTACATATATCGCAACCAATATAGCCGACGCAACAGTCAACACAGCCGATGTGTAGAGATTTGATCAATTGACAGCTGGCCCGACCAACCTTGACCCTATCCTTACCTTGCATTTTCTTCTGTTTTATATAGAGTCAAAGTTGGTAAGAAAATCATAAATTGAATTGCCATCAAAAATGTCGGAAAAGTACTCATGAAAATAGAAATCAAACTACCACAGAATTTTGCTCAAAACAAAGTCATCATAATGTCAACCATCATTTGTTCGTGTAACAAGGCTTTTTTCACTTATTAGGGTGCCTCCAGAGAAGACGAACGTGATTTTCAAACTGTAGCATTTTTTGTGATTGTACCTTTTGAAACCCAGTTCAATAAATTGAACATTTTGTCAACTTGGGCTCGACTTTTTCTCAACTGAAAAACCCGAACCCACTGAAATAACAACAAAGTCAGGAAAGGAAATTGTCAGGCAAGTCGAGAAAGCAGTCCAAGACATCAGAACCGGCAAGGACAACATAATCTACAAATCAGCGACATTGAAGCAGCCATCGCACAGCAAGTCAAAGTTGAGCAATGAACACGCAAGTCGCTTTAAGTCAGAAAATCGCCACGAAAGATTATAAATTCATTTTGCTATTTAAAAATTGTTAGAAGCCAGTCGAATTGTTTAATTTATAGCAAAATGGATACTGTAAAGCCTCAATTGGAAATGCTAAGTGCAGATAGTCAAAGAAATGTCAATTTCATTTCATGGCGATTCCCAAACTGTGTTGCTGTCGACAACACATTTAAAAACGTTACCTGTAAAGGATTCTGCTCACGTAAATTACATGGGGCCTGTATGGATGCGCCAAGAGATTGGTATAATTGCTCTGATTGTCAAGGCTATGAACAAAAGCTTAGTGAGATGTACGATCGCATAATAGCGCAAATTGAAGTGATGATGGGCGACAAAGAGCAACTTATCGCACGGCAACATTCAAAATTTAGAACAAATGACGAAAGTTTTAATGAAATGCCCAGTTGCTTTGATGAACTTTCTACATCATTATCCAGTAGCAATCAAAAAATATGCAAAGCTCTAGATATGGTCAACACCCAACTGATATCAATGAAGGAGTTATTATCTTCTAGTCAACCTACAGTAAGCGATACTTTTAGTAGCAGTAACATCAGTGAAATGCTTTCAAAAATGGCCACCAAACTATCTAAACAAGAAGCTGGACACATCGTACAAAACTCACATATGAATGCGAAACTAGAAAGTATGGAAAGACAAATTGCTCGTTTAGAAAGCAATCTCGAGGAGCAAAATACAGTACACACAGTAGTAAAATATGTGGACTGTTTTAAACAAATGGAACCTGGTAACTGTGTTTCCCCGGTGAAGGAGAATCTAAACGCCTCAGCTCAATTTCCAGTTATCAACAAAAGTATATTCAAGCTTGGTGTGGTGAATTGGTCTGAAGAAGACTGGAATAATAGAATACCCAAGCTGGAGGCTACAAACTCAAGGAATGCTCTTGACGTGTCATCAACTGGGACTAATTCATACGCCGTCTTCTATTTAAAGAAAGTTCCTCACAATATGGGGGTAGATGGAATCCGCCGGAAACTCGAGTCAAATTTTTTAATCCAAGGCTGCAGAGTAGAAGAAATGGCACATTTTGGCAGACGTGACGCACATTCAAAGTTTTCATCCCACAAAAATATGCTTGGCTTTTCACAAACGTAAAATCTAACAATAAAACCTACACCTGGGATAGTATGATTTTTAAAAAGTGGAAATCAGCAACTAAATTGCCAAGGCTGGAGATGGACAATAGTACTACAACGAAGATGACGAAATCAGCAAAAGGTTTAAAAAAATTTCAGTTAGCATTAGTTCTACTCTAACCGGTAACCAAATTTATAGTTCTGTTGTAACTCCACTTTCCAGGCAAAATCTTAATTCCAGAGTTGTCCCAGATAATATAACTCCAGATAATTCTTCATTAACTGCACATACCCAAATTATCAATACTGTAGACAAAATTTCCACTTCTTCTACACACAAGACTGATAATGCAATCGATCCACATTCCTTTTCCTTTCCCACCACCAGTATTACGGAAAATACGAAAAAATCTTCGCAGGTGTATACGCCTTCTAATAAATACCCGAATTTTGTACATGGAGGTTTTCAAACACCTTCATCCCCACCTTTGATTCAGATGCCAGCACCAACGGATAATCTATCAATTATTTTAAAGCTTCTATAAATTCGAGCGCTGATCTTGAATGCAGATATCTCTTATCTAGACTAAGAGATCATAAAATCTATGAATATGTCAGATTGTACCTAGCATTTATGTACAAAGCTCCCGATACTACGTGTGTTGATGGCAAGAAGAAGACCAACCTGAAAGTTATGATCCAGCGAGAAGGTCTTCCTATAGAAATCGAGGCTCTCCGTGCACTATATTTAAGATTTCACACAGAACTAGGCGTGACATCTGACCAAGCAAAAAAAGACTTGGATACGTATGCTTCACATGTTAGCTCAAGTTACATTTCATCGCTTCAGGGATCAAGAGAGCAACATCGTAAATTTTTCCGTCCCCAATAATACGCTCACTTCTAAACGCCTTAGACTTTTTTACCACAACTGCGGAGGTATGAGAGGAAAGGTCAATAGACTTTTTTTAGAACGCCAAATCATGCCACTTCAATGTTCTTTCCTTGACCGAAACTTGGTTGAATGACTCTTTTTTAAACGAAGAAATTCTTGATGGCAGCTGGACTATTTATAGGGAAGATAGGGATTTCCGCAGTACCGGGCAAACTAGAGGAGGAGGGGTTTTGATTGCAGTTCATAACTCTTTTTCTAGCGAGCTCGTCACTACAGTCCCTAACAAATCCTTCCAGCATAAAATTGTCTGCATCAAAATGCCGAAATCAAACATGTGCACTGGAGTTTTTTATATCCCTCCTTAATCCAATGAAGTATTGTACAACGATGTATGTGATATAATTTCTTCACTCGCTGAATAAGATTATTATCTCCGGTGACTTTAACCGACCTGATTTGATATTCATGACTGATGAATGTGATAAAGGTCTTATTCCAGTTAATCTCCAGGATCATATGGACTTCAACCTGATGAGCACTTTCTATGGCAATGATTTGCAGCAAGTTAACATGTACCCCAACCATTATGGCAACTGGCTAGACAAATGCATACGACGAAGTAGTGGTCAATCCAACTAGTGAAGCGGACCATTTGTTTTCAAATAGCCTCCACCATTCCGCACTGTCTATTGAATTGTCCACTGCTGAAGAAACAAACCATCTATCTTACAATAATTCAATTGTATATGATTTCTATAATGCTAACTTCGAAAGCATTCATAATCATCTCAGCGCAATCGACTGTACTGGTACGCTTACAACGTTAGATGTAAACGATGCAGTAGATCATTTCTACAAGTGTTCTATGGACGCCGTTGCAAGATACGTACCTAAGATCAGAAAGAAAAATAAACTTTCAGACCCTCGGCTTGATAAGGATCTCCGATATTTGCGAAACCAAATAAATAAGCTCAACAAAATTATTCAAACGAAAACCAATGTGAGTCTTGAATTGAAAAGTAAATATGATGAGCTGGCAAAAAAATTCCAATTGAGATCTAGGGAAGCATATAAGTCATATGTTAACTCAATTGGTGAGAACATCATCAAAAATCCAAAAAAGTTATTTGAATTCATAAATATCAAACGCAAGTCTCAAGGTTTTCCCAAGTCCATGTCCTACCAGGAATCGACCTCATGTATCCCTGTAGATATATGTGAGTTTTTCGCTAAACACTTTCAATCCGTATATTGTGCGACTAGCTGTTTACCGTATACACCTTCCTCTGACATATATTCCGCACCTCTAAGTGAGAACATCTATATTTCCACAGAAGAAATATCTAAAGCGATTGAGGAGCTTAATTTCAATAAAGGACCCGGCCCTGATTTAATCCCTCCGCGCCTTTTGTGCCAGTGCAGAGGGCAATTAATTTTACCACTTCACATTATTTTTAATAATTCCCTTACTTCTGGAACTTTCCCGTCTCTCTGGAAGTCATCTCATTTGACCCCTATTCATAAAAACAAGGACAAAAGATCTGTTGAAAATTACAGAGGTATTGCAATTCTATCGGCTATTCCTAAACTATTAGAGAAAATAGTTTGTACGAAGATGTCTCCTACAGAAGAACCTCAACTCAATGACGAACAGCATGGCTTCCGTAAGAATCGCTCTGCGACAACAAATCTTACAGTAATGGTCTCTAGCATTCTCTGTGAGATGGAAAAAGGGTACCAGATCGACGCGAGTTACACCGATTTCAGCAAAGCTTTCGATCGTGTCAACCACAAAATTATGAATCATAAGCTGAAAAAGTTTGGGATTAGTGGTTCTTTGCTGGACTGGATTGACTCATATCTCCAGAATCGGACTCAGTTTGTTAAATTCTAAGGATTTGTGTCCAAGAAAATCGATGTTTGCTCAGGTGTACGTCAGGGCAGCCATCTGGGTCCTCTTCTATTTAACATCTTCATTTCGGATCTTTCTGCAGTTCTGTCTGATATTCCTCACCTATTTTATGCCGATGATCTTAAATTATACCACGTGATAACTTCCCAAAAGGACTCACTATTCTTACAAAACAAGATTAGTTCCCTACTAGAATGGTCAAAAATAAACCAACTATCTTTAAACTTTGATAAATGTCAGGTAATTAGTTTTTCTCGTAAAAACTCCGTCATCGCTTCTGACTATCATCTAAACTACCAAAAACTTAGCAGAGTGGACAGTATAGTAGACCTCGGCGTCATTTTGGATAGTAAACTGCGCTTCAATTTACATTACGATGAGTCTCTCTGTAAAGCCTATAAGCTCCTTGGCTTCATTAAGCGACGATCTAAGGAATTTCACAACGTATGGGTTTCAAAATCATCATATGTTTCTTTAGTACGTCCCATTCTTGAATATGCCTGCCTTGTTTGGGATCCTGCCTTTGATGTCCATATAGACCGACTTGAGTCTGTTTAAAAACAGTTTCTACTATTTGCGTTGAGATCACTATATGATCCGAAGAATTATAAAGATTTACCTTCCTATGAGCATAGACTCCGTATTCTCAATATGTCCTCACTAGACTCTCGAAGAAAGGTGATAACTTGCTGTTTCACATTTGATGTTCTCAGAGGCAATATAAAAATACCGTCCTTAGTTGAAAGAATAAAATGAATGAGAAAAAACGTTTCACAAGGCATTCACGTCTGCTGGTTGAAAAGCGTCATCACACAATTTACGCTGATAACGAACCTATAAACAGGTGTTGCAAAACATTCAACTCACTAAGTGTGCATTACTCCCCAACAATTTCCAGATCCCAATTCAAAACTTTGTTGTCTAATGCCCTATCCTTTTAATCCCATCATTTCATTCATAGATTAAGAAAAAATATTGTACTTTCATAAAATTTCAATAAATTGTAAAATATATTTTTAAATTTTTGTACCTCTGCCTTGTTTGGCAATAAAATAAATAAATAAATAAATTAAACCTAGCACTAAAGAACAAAGATCTTTATGATATGATAACGGGTGCAAGCCCAGACCAGCAGGTGCTGCTTCAACTGATACAGTCCCCGCTTGGTTAAAGAAAGATGTTGAGGCTCAAAATTTGATATGTTTAAATTTAAACAGCAAGATTGCGAACAAAATTGCATATTGTAAAACTGCCAAAGATATGATTGACAAATTAGTTAGTTTATATGGTACAAAGACTGATGTAACTTTAGAAACGTCCCGAATCAAATTCTTTACCTATGAGTATGATGAAAGCAAGTCAGCTGTTGAAAACTGTATGGAGATTTTGGATCTCGCGGATGAAGTGTCAACTGAAAATGATGAGTGTGCTACCTCCAAAATTGGCACATTTCAAGACATCCTGGGATAACGTGACAGGAGCAGCAAAGAACGTGGAAACGCTCATGGAACGTTTGAGACTCGAGGACAAGCGACTCAAAGAAACGACGACAAATGCAGAGGGCAGCACGAACAACGCTCTCATGGCCAGACGCAGGAAACAAAGACAGTCGTCAAACAGCAAGCAGGAAAAGTCGCTGTTCGCATGCTACAAATGTAAGAAGAAGGGATACTTCGCAAAAGACTGCGAATCTCGAGAAGAAGCGAATAAGTCAATAAACGGGAAAGCAAATAGGAAGGCATTTTTGACCACGGCACTCTTGACGGTGGACAACAACATTTCGAAGGACAAGAGCCACTTCATGGTATCAAGACTGTGGAGCCAGCCAACACATGACGTCTCACCGAATGTGGTTTGTTCAGCTTGTTGAGTTGGACGAGCACATCCCAATTGTGATTGGAGACTCAACCAGGCTAGATGTTGTTGCAGCCGGGAACATCGAGGTGGAAACATTCAATGGTCAAAAGTGGTATCGAGTGGTACTAGAAGATGTCATTTACGTTCCAAACCTCAACTTTAATCTTTTCTCAGTGAGTCATATGCTAAACAAGGGACGTGTATAGAAGGCAAACGGAAACGGGTCAACCTTGTATAGTCTGGATGGCAGGGAAATAGCGGCAATAGCAAAGCGCAAAGGAAATCTCCACAAAATGATGCTCAGGAGAGAAGAAGAGACAAGTTTGATGGCCGTGTCGATCAAAGTCTGGCATGAGCGACTCGCCCATCAAAATGTCAAGTATGTGAGGGACATACTGAAAAGGAAAGGAATAAAATACATTGATGACTGGAATGACTATATATGCACAGGGTGCTCGTATGGGAAGCTACATAGATCCTCACACCCAAACAACCCCAAGACAGCTCAGAAACCATTAGATCTCGTGCACATCGACACCGGCGAGATGAACATCCCGTTTTTGGGAGGAGTGAAGTACTGGCTCATGTTCAAGGATGATTTGACTCACTACCAAACCTGTTACTTTATGAAGACGAAAAGTGAAGCACCAGAGAAGATCAAATTTTACCTGAGACTCTTTGAAAACCAGCTAGAGAGGAGAGTGAAAAGTCTGAGGTCTGCCACCGGCACCGAACTGAAGAATGCAAAAACCAAGCAGATGGTGGACAAGTTGGGAATTTTCCACACCTTCACGAATGTACAATGGCAGCAATACAGGCTCTACATGATACCACACAAGAGTGTCTTAGAGGCCTGGAGAACCTGCAAGTGCCCACAAGGGACTGGGATCCGTTGCTGCTACATGTGCTAATCCAAAAATTGGATCCAGCGACTCACGCATCATACGAACAATCGTTATCCAAACCGCGTGAACTACCACTCTTGAGGAGTTTTTTGGACTTCTTGGAAACGCGTTTCCAGGCTCTCGAGACTCTCGGCTATAAAACAAAGGAACCGGGGATCAATCCTAGGAAAGCCACCAAGTCGACCGAGGCCGCCACGACAGCTTTTCGGTGCTTAATGTATGAGTAAGATCACCCGCTTTACTACTGCCCGGATTTCCTTCAGGATCACTGCTGCAAATGAACTAAGTTCCGTGTGCGCTAAGAAGCTGTGCGTGAATTGCCTTCGAAAAGGACATCAGGCTTCCAACTGCACGGCCAAAAGTTGCAAGCAGTGCTCCAAGAATCACAACACCCTGCTACATCTGCCTGGACCCAGCAAGCTGAAACAGACCAAAACGATATCCTTGAGCACGACAACGCTGAAACAGACTCGAAACCGCAAACAAATTCAGAATTGCCATCGCTCGCTTTAACGACTCTGATGGAGCCCCTACCCCAAGGACATGTACTTCTGGGCACAGCCATCATCAGGCTAGTCACCAGCAATGGAAAGACGACGGATTGTCGAGCTGTGCTGGACCCGGGCTCACAAATGAACCTAGTCACCAAAAGAATCATCAAACAATTGGGTTTATCATCGACACACACTTTGCTCTCATTGAAAGGGTAGATGGTATTACTGAGAAGGCATACCATAAGGTGAACCTCGGCCTAAAATCCAGATTATCAGGATATGCCGCGCAGTTGGAAGCCTACGTCATGGACAAAATTATATCACCGCAACCGTCTCAGAGCTTGAACACATCGGGATGGCACATCCCCAAAAACATGAGGATGGCAGATCCAGACTTCCACCGAACGGAGCGCATCGACATGTTGCTGAGTGCCGAACACTTTAACGAGGTCCTAGCCATTGGACAAATAAAGTTAGGAGTGGCGGCCACTCCCAGATTCATTGCCTTAGAGCGTTGATTGGAGAGGGACCCTGATCTACGATTTCCATACGAGGACTTCATGGAGGAGTTTATTCGGCTTGGGAATATGGAGGAGGTGACGTTGCAGCAGCGGGAGGAATTATGATACTTCCTTCTACATCATTGTGTCCTGAAGCCTGACAGCAGTACAATCAAGCTGCGGTCGATTTCCGACGCATCCAGTAAGACGACCACAAACGTTTCGCTGAATGATGTACTTCGTACAGGACCTACTGTCCAGGATGACCTTTTTCGATAGTCCTGCGCTTCGAAATGCCTTGTTTCGTATTCACCACCGACATCAAGAAGATATATCGGCAGATAATGCTTCATTTTGAAGACCGTCGGTACTATGGCTTGATTTGGAGAAATATTTCAACGCAAACAGTGCGATACTATCAGTTGAAAACCGTAACCTACAACACGACGTGTGTCCTGTATCTACCTACAAAATGTCTACAGGTTTTAGCACAAGAGAACCAGCAGAAGCGTTCCCAGGGCAGCAGCGTCCCCAGGGCAGCAGCGTCCCCAGGGCAGCAGCGTCCCCAGGGCAGCAGCGTCCCCTGGGCAGCAGCGCGTTGGAGATGGATTCATACATCGACGACGTCATGACCTGGGCAGACAGCTTAGATGAGGCATTTCTCAGAAAGGCAGAGTTACGCACCATACTCTATAATATGCATTTACCCAAATGGTGTGCCAACCATCCCCTATTGTTGAAGCAGATTAAACGTGATGACCAACAGGTCCAGCTGGACTTCAGCAGTTTCCACGAGGACTATATTAAGACGTTAGGTATCATCTGGCCTCCGAACACTGATGAGTTCCAGATCCTATTCAACCTGAATCCAACCGAGGTGAAGTTCTCCAAGAGGACGATGGCATCTGATATAGCCAGAATGTTCGATCCATTGGGCATTCTGGCTCCTGTGGTAGTGACAGCCAAGCTATTCCTGCAGGAATTACGGCGATCGAAATTGGACTGGGATGCAGCATTACCGATGGGGATCCATACCCAGTGGTCCGATTTCCGCAGTGGTCTGCCATCACATCAGCACAGGCGAGAAACCCGTGCAAGTACAGTTGCACACCTTTTGTGATGCCTCCGAGAAGGCATATATCGAAGCAATATACATGCGGTCAACCCTGAGGACCGGTCAAGTCGTCGTCAGGTTACTGTGCCAAGTCGAGAGTGGCACCGATCGACACACTTACTGCTCCGTGTCTGGAGTTGTGTGCGGCAAAACTAGTTGCTGAGCTCACAAGATGAGTTAAGACAGCGCTAAATCTGCAGGAGGTCTTTCAGGTATTCTGGACCGGTGCGGAGATTGTATTGGCGTGGATCAACTCTACTGCATCATCGTACAATACCTTTGTGGCGACCAGGGTCTCGGCCCTACAAACACTCTCAAGGCCGAACTGATGGCGACACGTGGCATTTGAAGACAACCCAGCTGACATCCTGTCGGGTGGGATGGCGCCGGCTGAATTAAGCCGCTGTAGTATGTGGTTGCAAAGACCACTATTTTTATCCAGGGCAGAAACAGTTTGGCCTTCCGAGTATCGGAGTGGGGCCCTTGCTACTTTGAGACGAAACGGACCAAGACCGCTATGGTAGCGGCAGAGGCTCTTAAAACACACTTTATTTAGCGGAACCAATACGGCAACTCCTTCAAGAGGCTGCAGCACATAGTGGCCTACATGATGCGGTTTATCTGTGATCTCAAGCTGGTAGTCAAGTAATCTCAACTGACAAATCAGGCGCCCACGAGTGATGAACTATCTACAGCCCTGGAGATCATCATAAGGTATGTACAATCACAAACTTTTAACTACGAACTTTTGGACATCAGGTTGGGGAGGCAAGTCTCCAAGCAATTCCTGAATCCACAGGACATAATTCCATTCCTGAATCCAGAGGACATAATCCGTGTCGGTGGGAGGCTGGAGGTCTGAGGCTGCCAAGATCATCCCATTTTATTACCGTTCAAACATCCGTTCACCAGACTGCTGATGATGGACATTCATCGCGACCACTGCCATCTAGGTGCGCAAACACTGCTCGCTATCACTAGACAGCGATTTTGCCCAATTCGAGGAAAACAACTCACGAGATCGATCGTTCAAAGGTGCGCGTGGTGCACCCGAGTCAAGCCTAAGCTGTTTTCACAAGTCATGGGAAACCTGCCTAGTGCACGTATTCAGCCAGCCCGTCCGTTCTTCAACTCCGGCGTGGATTTCTGTGGGCATATGATGCTCCATTACCGAGGTAGAGGTACCTGACCGCAAAAAGGGTACCTAGCCATATTTTGCTGTTTCGCTACAAAGGCCGTCCATCCGGAGCTAGTCAGCAATCTAAGCACAGGGCCATTTCTCTGTGCTCTCAAACGTTTCATTTGATGACGAAAATACTGCCGAAACATATTTGCGACAACGCCACCAACTTTGTGGGAGCTCAGAATCAGCTATCAGAATTGTCGTCATTATATTCGAACGAAGCGCGTTAAGAAGTAACAACGGCATGCTCCAGCCGGGGAATCGATTTCCATTTCATCCCTCCACACACGCTTCATTTTGGCGGCTTGTGGGAGGTGGTGGTCAAATCAGCCAAAAATTTGATCCGTCGAGGCATTTCGTCGGTGGCTCTCATCTACGAGGAGCTGCATACCTTGGTGGTTGAGGTGGAGGCTATCCTCAATTCTAGACCACTGACTCTGATGTCAAACGATCCCAATGATTTGGCAGCCTTAACTCCAGCACACTTTCTCATCGGAGAACTCCTCACAGCGATGGTGGATGGTCGCGCACAGCCAGTTACCAGAGGTCTCCATGCCCGGTAGAAGCTAATCAATCACCTCAAACTCGAATTCTGGAGACGATGGTCGCACGAGTACTTGGCGCAGTTGCAGCATCGTGTCTTGTGGAGCCAATCACACCCCAATGCGATCCCGGGAACAGTGGTCGTCACAAGCGAAGATAACATCCTATCGATGAAGTGGCCACTGGGGCGAATTATCAAAACGTACGAAGGCACCGATGGTTTCATGCGAGTCGCTGATGTCAAAATCACCTCCGAAACTTTGAAAATGCCAATACACAAACTGGCCCCGTTACCAGCACTCGACAACGCACAGTCTAACGAAGAACTATCACTTGACGAAGGAAGGGCGCTCCTCTTGATGTAACTGCTAGCTCCCATAGCGCACGCCTCTCCAACACAAGGCTTGGCAACCAGATCCCAAACGGGTCTGTATTTTCAACCATTAGGTCGAGTCTATTTATCTTCCAGCGAGTGGAAGTTGCTCATTTATTACGATTTGAGACCGTATTGGTGAGAATCGGCTGTTCTACAGAACGAGCTGAACCTTGTGGACTCTTTCTAAGACTCCACTTATTTCACTGAGTCTGCATCTGAAATCGAGGAGCTGCGACGCCAACTACAAGTGCAAGATGTTTCATGGAACGATCAAGTGACCGACCACGACATCCACCAGTACGCCATCGGCTACCTGGGCATTCTCGGATTAGTCATACTGGTGATCCACCTCCGCTGGCGGTCCTGCAAACAACAATCCAACCTGCATGTCCAACCACCAGTGCCGTTACCTAGACGCCACTGCTTACCGCACATCTTGGAGGAGATTGAACGGACCATTCAACGGGGGGTGGATGTTGAGTTCCTGACACGCCTGAGTGCCCATCACGGCCTGATCCGGCAACATCAACGCTTCAATCAACTAACATAGTTATTTAAGGTTAATTAGCACTGTAATAATTAGCCCATTCGTAATTAATTCGACTTATTTGATTGATTTATCAATTGATCAATCATTGTTCAATTGTTGGTTGGGTCGTTATATATTCTGCAAAATTATATATTCTGCAAATTCTCGTCCTCGTATGTCTTGTTTCAATTATTGGTTATTCAATATCTCTGTATGGTTAAAAAGAAAGTAAAATGAAGTTAAAATTTTAAAGTCTATAAACGAATAATAAAATCAAAGTTCGGGACAAATGAGTCCCGGCGCAAACAAATTATTTTGTTTATTTGATATGCGCAGTTCAAATATCTTTTTTTTAAAAAGCCAACGGGTCTACCTCTTTTGAGTGAGCAGACATTGAAAGTGACTCAGAGGAGTCGAAACGTGTCGGCTCACTCAAAAGCAAGGGCCGTCTGCTTTTCATGAAAAAAATTTAAATCATTGAATTATTATAATGAAACAAACAATGCTATTTTTATTCGAACAATTTATATTTGAATCCGTTCATAACAACCATTCACAATAACTCTCAAAAATCCAATTAATTATCACCAATCCCTCTGAGTAGTGCTGTCGTCAGACTCACCGCCGGCATTTGCAAAATTCCACATCAATAAGAATACAAGAGGGTATAGAATGTAGGAAAATGTCATTTTGTACTTCTTTGTCTTCTTTGATGATACTTTCTCGAACACGACTGTAATGAAAATGCTCAAAATGTTTGTGCTTATATACATAAAATTAAGATCTGGTCAACTATTATATAACTCAATCGTTACAAAATGATTTGAACACTTTAAATAGATACATGGTTTTTTTCTAAATAAAAAGAAAATGGTAAAAAGTTAGTTTAAATGGATTTATTACACTCATTTAATTTAATTTCACAGTTTGTATTATTGTGTAACTTTTGATTAGATTCACAATTTTATCAAAACTGTGGCCTAGATCCAATTTATTTGTTTATTTAAGGCACAGAGTAGATATGTATTGACACAAAGAAAACTACAAACAAATTCGATCAACTGGCTTGTTAACTTTGAAATCATTGAAATTTCGTCGTCCCATACAAAAACCTGTATTGAACGAAAATTAAACAAGCAAAGCAAGTGAATTTATAATAACCGAGGCCTTGTGGTTGATTTGAGTAAATGTGAAGCTTACCTTCTGTGGTGCTCCCCCCTCATATGGAATACTGATCGACAGAAGTATCGAAGCTAGTATTGTTTAGGGAGTGCCATTTTCATGGACCTGACTAATGGAGGTTTCCGTATGCATCCTCCCCCATACACGATAATCAATACCCATTATGTCTTCAATGCAGTGTAGTTGTAATGAACCTATTGTGTTACAGTGTCGGACATATCTTTCTCTAGGGCCGGTAAAGGTTAAAGAAAACCCTAGAAAAACTAAAATATAATGGAAGAGAAAAGTGGTTGGACATAGATTGGGATATCCATCAAAGCGAGAGAAGTGACCTCGAGACGCGGCGAGAGTTCCTTAGTCACCAGGGACCACAAAACACCATCTTGAGTGTTGATTACTTTAGGCCGTTTGAGTGGAGATATTACTGTCAGCTTAGCTAGGCATGCGGTGAGATCATATTCCCTCTAGTGGCCATGCTACTAGATCTCAACAACACAGGATGACCGATGCACTAAAGTACAACAAAAATGGACCCTATAAACTAGATACGCTCACATTAAAAACCAATGCGCATCCCAGAGTGCTCTACTTGAGAGGAACTTGCTAGAATAATCCTAGTTGGGGACATAGATAGTGGCAGACAAAGATTGGAGCAAGGATATCAAAGTCGTGCTATTTCTTAACTTTCTCCCACCCCTACCAAAGAACACGATGCACCCAAAAATCTGGAAGCTGCAAACCTTCTCGAAAGAGAGGATGCTGTAGAATAAAATTCCCATTGATTGACACGAAAAAGAATGCCTCATTAAAAACTTGAAAGTGTCTTCAGGGAATCAGATCCAGTTGCAATGTTCAAAAAACATAAGTAAGGATGCTAAAAATGATCTCCTGAAGCTAGAATAATTCATAGACTACATAGAGCATTGTGGGCATAGCTGGATAAAGGCAGATAGAGAGCTAAGGGCCAATACTACCGCTGAACCATTAACAAGAGCTCCAACGGGCAAACCGACCAATAATTATTACGAGTATCCACATCCCATCATTTCCACTCAAATAACACATCCGCGAACTGCAGCAATCAATATTGAATCAAATGCTTTTTATTCTTAGCTCTACAGTCCCTTTCGGGCCTGCACTTCCTGCAAACAGCGCCACCAACTGTCTCCGTTCGTTGACCGAGTCTTCCAATTCCGAAATCCGAGCAGCGATGAACTGTCTTCGTCGACCGAGTAAGACTAGCGTTTCCTCAGTTTCCCCACTGGCCGCCGGCCTTCAGTTCTCCCAGCGAATACCTTCTTAAGTATCCGTTGTTCGTCCATACGATTCATGTGTCCAGCCCATTGCAGCTTCCGCAGTCTTATAATCGTTGAGACCTCTGGCTCGTCAAAAATTTCATACAGCTCATAGTTGTATCGAATTTGCCATTGGTCCCCGTCTAGCTTCGCTCCGATTATTTGCCTCAGGACCCGTCGCTCAAAGGTGTTCAATATATTTGCGGATGCTTGGGTTAGGGGCCATGTTTCCCATCCATAGCATAACACAGGTCTTATCACAGATTTGTATGCTTGGTGCTTCGTTTTTCTGTGTATGCGCTGGTCTTCAAGATCGTCAATTAAATACTTTAGTTGCGAGGTGTATTCTTCGTCGTATTTCGTCTCTTTCATTGCCCGCTTTCGTTATTTTGGCGCTTAAATACAAAAATTTGCTCACATTTTTGATACTGTATTCGCCAAGTGTGATATTTTGTGTATTTGAGGTATTTTGCCTCGACTGTGTTATGAACTTTGTTTTATTTTCGTTGATTTGTAGGCCTACTAGCTTTGCTTCGCTGTCAAGTTTCAGGAAGAGTTCTTTGCCTGTTGTTAATGTCCGTGACAGAATGTTGATGTCGTCTGCATAGGCCACTACTTGGCTCGATTTGTATAGTAATGTATCTCGTGTATCGACAGGTAGCTTCCGTATGACGTACTCCAGAGCCAAATTGAATAGTAATGGGGGCGAGCCCATCTTCCTGCTTTAGTCCCATATTTGTGTCAAAAGCATCGGTGAGTTGGTTATTGATGCAGACTTGGGAGGTTGTCGAAGTCATTGTCATTTTAGTAAGATGGACTAATTTGGCTGGAATGCCAAAACCAAGCATTATTTGAACCAGTACGTTACGATCAATACTGTCGTATGCTTGCTTGAAGTCAACGAAAATTTGGTGTACGTCTATGTTGAACTCCCAGTATTTTTCAAGTACCTGCTTGACTGTGAACAATTGGTCTGTTGTTGATCTATCTGCCCTAAAACCGCCTTGATACTCCCCAATAATACTGTTGGCGTATGATCCGATTTTATCTTCTAAGATTTTAGAAAATATTTAATACGCCGTACAAAGTAGTGATATGCCGCTATAATTTTCGCACTGTAGCTTGTCACTGTTTTGTGGATAGGGAATATAATTGATTAGCTCCACTCTTTCAGCATATGTTCTTGTTGCCAGATGTACTGGATGACTTTGTGAATAACTTGATGAACACTACTGCCACCATATTTGATGTGCTCCACTAGAATCTCATCAATGCCCGGCGCTTTATTATTCTTTTGGGGTTTGATGATGAAACAAACTTCATCCAGAGTTGGTGGGGCCAATGGAAGCTCTCCGCAGACATCTATAGGCTCCGATGTTCTGGAGCTGTGCGGAGGATTAAGCAGGTTCTTGAAATATGATGCCCATATTTCCTTAATCTTGATTTCATCAGCGATGATATTGCCGCTGTCATCACGACAGAGGGTGGTTTTGGGCTGATAACCACATTTCAGGCTTTTCACTACTTTGTATGCTTGCCTTGTGTTTTTGTTCGCTAAACTTGCATCTATACTTCTCAATTGGTCGTCATAGTATTTTCTTTTCTTAATCCTAATTATATTATTCGCTACTCATCTGATATATTCATATTGTTCTCTCTTCGTCGTGGTTTTCCTACCTACGTATGCTTTGTACGCCTGATTCTTCTTATCTAACGCATCCTGGCACTCATCATCGAACCAATCATTCTTCTTGCGCCGGGCTTGATGTCCGATCGTCTGTTCTGCTACGGGTCTCGGTGAAATTTTTGGCCACAGACAACGTTTGGAGCCTTTCGATGTCAAATTTTTGCAGCGGGCTAGTCTTCGCAGAATATGTCTTTGACATACGACATCGATAGGTTAATTTGATAAAGTAATGATCTGAGTTACAATTGGCTCCTCGGTATGTACGGACGTCAAGTATGCTCGAGGCCCAACGTTGTTGGATCAGAACATGATCAATCTGGTTTTGTGTGTTGCCATCCGGTCATACCCAGGTCATTTTATGAATACGTGGATGTGGGAAGCATCTCGAACGTATGACTAGATTTTTGCTATATGCAAAGTCAATCAGGTGCTGGCCGTTGTCATTTGTTTCATAGTGCAGGCTATATCCTCCAGTCGTTCCCCGATGAGATAGCTCATTGCCAACTTTAGCGTTGAAATTACCCAGAATAATTTTTGTGTCGTTTGTGGGCAATGAGTCGACCAGTCTTTCCAGGTGATTGTAAAACGATTCCTTCGTTTCTTCGTCCTTTTCTTCGGTCGGGGCGTGAACATTAATCAGCCAGATTTTGAAGGATTTCGCTTTTATAAGGATCGCACACAACCGTTCATTGACTGCCTTAAAATCAATAACGAGCGATTTGAACTCTTTATCCATAATGAAGGCCACTCCGAATTCTCGTTTTCCGGTAGGCTTCCCACTTTTGAATATTGTGTGCGATCTCATGTCTTGTATATCATTTCCAGTCCAGTTCGTTTCCTGGATTGCCAGTATTTTTAATTGATATTGACTGGCCTGTTGTAAAAGGTCCTTAACAGCGCCAGGGTAATTGAGTGATCTGACATTCCAAGATCCAATGCCATAGTCCTTTTTTCGTTCCCGAGGTCGTGGCCGTGAGTCCAATCCATTCCGAGGCCTATCTGCAGGTTTCGAAACAATTAGAGGTTTTCCAGGGACGGGGAGCTAGCCCGTCGCCCAACCTCCATTCCGGCGGCATGGTTATTACGTCGATTCCGTTATCAGGCGCGGACGATTCGCCTTCACCCTCTTACGTCCTCACAAAGGACGTGTAAGTAGGATTTAGTAGCAGAGCTGGAGATGTATTTACAGTTATTAGCATTTCTCGACATTTAATGTTACATTATTGGGGAATCAGTAAACCCAATGTACACACCGAGAGCATTTACTACCATTTAATTGGGGGTTTGGGATGAGGAATCATGGAAGCTATGGGTTGGGAAAACAAGGGGTTCCCTCCTCCTTTCTCAAACGGGCTTGGGACCGTCTATGGCGGACTTTTACAGAAGTTATAGCCATTTTAATTTCCTCCGATTACAACAATGATATATGATTTTCCGACTACATGGGCTTTCCATCGAACCAGATACTACACTTTTGATTGAATTTCTCCAAGTTTTCAAATAAGAGAAATAACAAAAATACATTTAAATTTCAGGTCAGTCAATGGTTTTAGCAATATTGCAACAAAATGTTGCCTGATTAAATTGAAGTTTTTTTAAAGCAATACTACATTTGTTGCGCATGTCATGAAAGGTACTCTTGAATCAAATCATTCTACATATCCGCATATTGTAAGTTAAGTACAAAATCCTTCTGACACGAGTGTAGTTATGTCTACCTAACTTGTTGTATGACACCGTTAGATCTCAGAATCTGCAAACCACTTACGCAAATTTGTTTGAAACTTTCCTTGTATGTTTATTCTGTGGAATCGATGCACACATTCACAATGAATTGAAATAAATAAAATCTCTTAAAAAATTATTTCAAGTGTAAATTTTACTTTTACCAATGAAATATTTTTAAATATGCTTATGCTTGTCTGCAATTTCCTTCTTATCTTTATATACTCGCACGTACATCTCCTACGCAGAGGGTTCTCGATTCAAATTTTGTTGGACGTAACAAATTTGAGTGATTATTCTGCGGGATTATAAGCCTTATTTGATGAACACTGACTTCAAAATCAAGTTATTATCTTATAGTCAAGTCTAATGTTGACCTCACTTTGATAAATCTAAATATATACTTACCTTAAATTATTCAGTTATTATAATGAAACAAATAATGCTATTTTCATTCGAATAATTTTTATTTGAATCCGTTCATAACAACCATTCACAATGATACCCAAAAATCCAATTGATTATCACCAATCGCTCTCGCTACTGCTGTCGTCAGAATCACTGCCGGCATTTGCAAAATTCCACATCAATAAGAATACAAGAGGATATAGAATGTAGGAAAATTTCATTTTGTATTTCTTTATCTTCTTTGATGGTACTTTCTCAAACACGACTGTAATGAAAATGCTCAAAATGTTGTGCTTATATACATAAAATTAAGATCTGGTCAACTATTATATAACTCAACCGTTACAAAATGATTTGATCGCTTTCAATGGGTACATGGGTTTTTCTAAATTAAACATATTGTAAACAATTAGTTTATATGGATTTTGCACACTCATTTAATTTTGTTTAACAGTTTCTATTATTGTGTAACTTTTGATTACATTCACAATTTTATCAAAACTGTGCCCTAGATCCAATTTATTTGTTTATTTAAGGCACAGAATAGATATAGTCAGAAAGGAAACTACAAACAAATTTGATCAACTGGCTTGGTTGCTTTGAAATCAATGAGATTTAGCGGTCCCATACAAAAACCTGTGTTGAACGAGAATTAAACAAGCAAAACAAGTGAATTTACAATAACCGAAGCCTTCTGGTTGAATTTCCGTCTGAGTGTTTCTGTGCCCCCCTCATATGGAATGCTGATCGACAGAAGTATTCTTGGAAGCTAGTACTATTTAGGAGGTGCCACTTTCACACACCTGATGTTTTTTTTTTAATACCTCCATTCCCTACCACTCTCTCCATCAATCTTTCATTGTCGTACAGCGCCCATGCGATCTGCACTTCACATGTCGTCGATTCCTACGTGTGCCCCCAGGCAATGCTAAAACATCGGTATAAGGGGCATACCAAATGCTGTGAAGTACTCCTTTCCTGCTAGTCTAGTCAGATTCGTGAACAGTTCTCAGAGATAAAAAAAAAATATTATAATACGACGCAGTAAAAAAAACTCTGAGTTTATAAAAACTAGCTGTCTTTAAGTATCTCGCCGTGAGGGTCTAAAATGTCCTAAGATACTGTATTTTCAATCCTGCGGACTTATCATTAATTTTAATTTATTAGATGTTCCTTAAGTCTTTTCTTTAAAACCAATAATGAGTTTACGTTTTTCACTGTTTCCAGAAGATTGTTGTATATACACGCAGAGCATCATTCGTTGCATCGTTCTTTAGTCGATCAGTTCTAGCGTAAGGTATTACAAAATTTTTGGCATTTCTTGAATTATATGGATTTATTTGTGATACTTTTATAAAGGAGCTTCGTTCGGATTAACTGAAAATTAGACATTTGACGTTAAACTTTGCTTTCTCCCTAGTAATGATTTGACTGAAGGTGAGTGCATTTGTCCGTTGATACACTAGTCTTGTTGGAGTGAGAATTGGAAGGTTTAGAATATTTTTATAGGCTTTAGTTAGTATCCTGGATATAATATTAAGGTTTTGCTTTGACGATTGACTTCAAATGACCACCGCATAGTGTTGCTTTGTCAGTACAAATGCATTTAATACACGTTTCTTTATATGCATTGGAAAACCTCCATATCTTCTCAACATTCCTATCATTGGTGCTAGTTGTCTCCTCAAATTATTTATGTGTGGCAACCATGTCAAACGATGATCTATGGTAAGACCGAGATATGTAATTTCAAATACTCTTGGCTCTATCGCAGTTGTTATTATCGCGGTTGTAATGAATGATCCCCCCATTCCTTCAGCTCACCTTTGTAAAGGGTCTCTAGCCATTCAACCCATTTCTCGTACATTGGCAAATGTTCTGCCAAGAGGTACCTAGTATATTCGAGCAGCTTAATGAATGGAGTGACGTCACTTTCAGATGTTGATCATGCTTGGTGGATTGTCGTGGTTTCGAATAAATTCACTTTGTTGATCATGAAGTTCTTAATGGTTGTGAAAAAATTGCAACAGTAGCTCGCAGAATTATTCGTGCATGTAACACTGCCCCCACCTCAGTTCTTTTCGCCCCGAAAAGATGTGTCGCCAGTTGTAGTCAATTCTCCTTGGATGTAATATGGGGCAAGACGGTCCAGGTGCACGATTTTCATTTTGGCTCTCAGCTTACGGTGTTCCTGTATGCGATATACGACGTCGTTGATTCGCTTTGTAACCCGGTATGGTCCCTCCCAATTATGCTGTAACTTTGGAGACCTACCCTTCCGTCGCTGTAGGTTATATAGCCACACCTAGTCATCTTGGTGGAAGCCAGTAGAATTTGCCTTTAGATCATACCTGGTCTTCATGCGGTCAATAGCCGATTCAAGGTGTTTTCGCACTGTCCAATGCATCTGGTTCAATCGTTGTCTTAGCTCACTTGCGTACTCCGAGATCGTTTGGGGTTTCTCAAGGGATGCCACGAACTTTATATCAGCTGGCAGACGAATAGTCTTTCCAAAAATGACTTCGGCTGGGGCTTGGCTCGTCGATGCATGTTCGGCAGCTCTGTACGCCATCAAAAATAGTGGGATATGTCGGTTCCAGTCCCTTTGGTTCTCGTCAACCATCTTGGCGAGGTGTTTATTGAGCGTGCCGTTGAAACGTTCGACCATTTCAACGGATTGGGGATGCAGTGGTGTTGTCCTCGTTTCTATATTCCCAGTAGTTCGCACATTTCGCCAAAAACTAGTGACTCAAAGTTTCGGCCTTGATCCAAATGTAGTTCACAAGATACGCCGTACCTACTGACCCAATTTAACACTAGCTGTTCGGCTACAGTAGTTGCTTCCTGGTTGGGAATGGGGTAGACCTCGGGCCACTTACTGAAATAATCGGCCACAACCTGCGTGTATCGATTTCCCCATTCGGATTCAGGAAAGGGTCCAGCGATGTCAACAGCAATCCTTTCAAACGGTACTTCCACGTTATAGGTTTGCATTTGTCCCCTCAGTCGTCGCGTTGGACCTTTGACGGAAGCGCAAATGGTGCATCTACGGCACCAGTCCTCTACGTCTTCTCGAGCGTGGAGCCAGTAAAACCTTTCCCGCGATTTTGCTAAGGTCTTGTTAACACCAAGGTGGCCTTCCGAGGATCCATCATGCATTTCCTTAACCACATCGTGGATTCGGCTTTTGGGAAGTATAGTTTGCATCCTATAGGAGCTGCCATCCACCGTTTCCCATTTCCGCTTGAGTATGCCACCCTCCACCTGAAGGGAGTTCCATTGTGCCCAATAGCTTTTCAGGGTTACGCCGTGCATTGAAACGTCTTTCCACTCAGGTCGCCCAGTTGTCTCCTTCCATACGAGCAATGGTCCGATGTCTTCATCGGCTAACTGGGCATTTTGAATCGGATTCGGCCGTAATCAATCGCAGATCAACGGGCGCTCCTTTTCTTCAATCCGCCGGCAATGCTTGCAATTAGCTGGATATGGACGACGAGATAGGGCGTCAGCATTTCCATGAACTCCGCCCTTCCGATGAACAATTTCGTAGTCGTATGACTGCAATCTTTCGATCCATCTCGCAACTTGTTCCTCAGGGTTTTCGAAATTAAGTAGCCGTCTCAGTGATGCATGGTCCGTTCAAAAAACAAATTTCTGGCCATATAGGTACTTGTGGAACTGCTTGGTGGCCTCTATTATAGCCAATAGCTCCTTCCTGGTCACGCAGTAGTTCCTCTCACTTTTTGAAAGAACTCGACTGTAATACAAGAGGACTCTTTCTTCGCCATCGACCTGCTAGGAGAGTACAGCTCCAATACCGCCGTTGCTCGCATCGGTGTCAACTGCAAACATTTTTCCGGGTTTCGGATATGCCATCACGGGTGATTCACAGAGCTTTCCTTCAAGGTCTCAAAGGCTACCTGGCATTGTTCATTCCAGACATATAGTCAATTTTTCTCGGTTAGCTGATGGAGACACTTAGCTATTTTGGCAAAGTCTTTAACAAATCTTCGGTAGTAGGTCACCAAACCCAGAAAACTTCGTAGTTGGCGCTTGTTGTGGTGTGTTGGCCAACTTTTCACGGCTTCAGTTTTCTCAGGGTCTGTTTTGACCCCTTCTGCTGATACATGTCCCAGGTATTTTACTTCAGCTACAAAAAGGGTACACTTGTCGGGACTAACTTTCAAATTTGCCAGTCGCAATCGGGAGAAAACCTCTTCTAAGTTCCGCACATGCTCTTCGAACGTTCTTCCGGTAACAATGATGTTATCTAGGTCCACCAAGCAGGTTTTCCAGGTGAGGCCACTTAGCACGTATTCCATCAGGCGGTCGAAAGTGGCTGGAGCATTGCAAAGCCCAAATGGCATCACCACAAATTGGCACAATCCGGTCCCAACTGAAAATGCGATTTTCTCTCGGTCCTTCTTGTCGATTTCTACCTGCCAGTAGCCACTCTTGAGATCGAGTGTAGAAAACTATTTTGCGTCGGCTAAAGTATCCATGATGTCATCGATGCGTGGGAGCGGGTAACTATCTTTCTTATTGACGTCGTTAAGCTGCCTATAGTTGACACAAAAAACGAGTGCTACCATCCTTTTTCTTTACTAAAACTACTGGCGCAGCCCATGGACTGACAGAAGGTTCGATAACGCCTTGTTTTTCTATGTCCGAGATCAGTGCGCTCAATTCTCCTTGTTTGGCTATAGGAAGACGTCTCGGCGCTTGTCGAATTGGCTTGGCTCCCTGTGTATCTATGACGTGAGTTACCATACTCGTTCGGCCTTGGTCATCCGGGCTTGTTGAGAAGATGTCACTGTACTTGGTGACCAGATCAGAGGCTCGCTTGAATAGCTGCACTGGCAATTTGACCTGCTTCAATATTGCAGACGTGGGTTTCCGGGCTTTGTCTGTGTCTTGCCTCCTTTTCCAATGATGGTCATGAGTGGCTTCCAAGGAAGTGATGGTGAAAACAGGCTGGCAGCTGCCGATGATTTCTCCCGCTTAGATGCTCGTGGTTGAGCCTGCGGTGTTAAGGACTCTCACCGGCACGTATCCGTTCCTTATAGATCTTACAAGGCTTCGTCCTACAATCAAACTGCGCAATGCGGACGTCTTCGTTGGCTCTATCAGATGAGATTGCTAGTCTCCAGAATCACCATCAAGATT
Source organism: Odontomyia ornata (assembly GCA_963969285.1). Taxonomy (NCBI): domain Eukaryota; kingdom Metazoa; phylum Arthropoda; class Insecta; order Diptera; family Stratiomyidae; genus Odontomyia; species Odontomyia ornata. The sequence continues at coordinate 252,418,692 of OZ017742.1, forward strand.
GGCCCATACAATGCTTTCAGAAGAATTCGGTACATCAGTGTTGGCATATACTACTACATTCATCTTGGGAATTTGGACGCTGGGATCCTCCATCAAAACTTCGACATTCTGCCATTTCAATACCCGTTTGCCCAAATCCAACGTGATTTCATGTGGTCGCAGAGAATCCATTCCGAGAATGCAGTCATCCATAATGTTTGCGACCAGAAAATTATGTCGAAACGCAAAGTCTCCCAACTGTATCTGGAGGTTGACATCTCCATGGGCAGGTGCAATTTCTCCCGTAGCTGTTCAAAGTGAGAAAATTCTGACCTTTTGAAGTAGTTGTTGCCTCACATGGTCTGATCGGATGATCGATTGGGTTGCACCAGTGTCGATTGTTATGGTGCAATATTCTCCGTCAACTTGACCCGGAAGGCATAAGTCCGCATCTCCATGATGTAGTCTTGACACGGTGATGGTGGTGCTGGGGACGTCGATCCTCCTAGCCAACCTCTGTCCAACGAAGTTGGCTCCTACATGTTTCCCGCCCCTCAGCTTGAAGGGCTTCCACTCTGGGCTCCTGACTCGGTCTAGGTCTTCTCCTAGCTGCGCACCCTGGACAATAGCTCAGCTTTCGTCGCTTCTTGCAGTCTGTTTGCAGGTGCCCCTTCTCTCTGCAATTCCAGCATCTAGGCGCACCGTTTACATGCGGATCTCGCTCAATTTTGACGCGCTCACACCTGCACTTGTCTGTCACTACCTCGCGAACCCGGGCAGTTGTAAGGCTCACATTTTTCGCTGCCTCAAAATTCAGACTATAAACCAATGCGTCCTTAACTGTTTGCTTTTGAGCTAAACGCACGGCTTGCTGCAATTCTTGGTCTTTTAATGCATTGATGAATGATTCTGTTGCTGCGTCATCTCGATGTTCTGGGTCATAAGCTGGGTAAGCCAAAAGTGCCAGTCGCTCAATGTCTTGGGCTAGCTGCTGTAGGGTTTCACCAGGCTTCTGCATCCGATGCCGTAGCTGTGACCGATAAATCTGCTTCAGATGATCGTCTCCATAACGCATGTTGAGCGCATTCATTATAGCAGCCGGGTTTGAATGCAGCTGGGCCTCTTAGAGCAAGAATCAATGCAGTTGCTCGTTTCTGCTCATGCCAGTGATTTATCCGAGCGGCTGCTTCAAACTGGGTTTTGTAAATAGTCCAGACTGTTTGCCCATCGAATATTGGTGCTTACACATTTCTGGATGTGCTTTGCGCTGTGGTTATAAGCGAGGCTGGTGAGGTAGTTACTATTGCGTTTGCTGCTTCCAATTCCTTTTTCATGTTTCCCATCTCATGGTTGATTCTCTTCTCTACCTGGCTGATAACATGGTTTATTCTCTCCTCGACCTGGCTGATCTCATGTTTAGTTCTCTCCTCGACCTGGTAAACCCTTTCTTCGATGCATTTAATTTGTTTGTTTAGACTACCGAGCTCCGTTTTTATTTCGGTTGACTGTTTTTGAAAATCTGCCTTGACTTTGATCGCTTGTTGATCCAGCTTCGCTGATTGTTTATTTAGCTTCGCTGATTGTTCATCTAGCTTCGCAGCTAGACTGGATGACATCAGCATTAACATTTGCATTAGCGCATTTTCTGGCTCCTTTGATTTTGGTGTTTCTACTTCTCCACGTTCTGCGCCTTTTTCCGCATGTGAGAACTCACCCGAATCCAGATACGTGCCTTCCGACTTGATCGCGTCACACAAACGTGCAATCAGTATGGCTTTTGTGCCTTGTGTGGCCAGATTTCGCTGTTCCAACTCCTCCTTGAGCCCCGATATGGTCAATGGATCAATTTTTAGATGAAAGTTTCCTGGCATTTTTAATGTTTCCACTATTTTTTCACGAGTTTCCACGTTGATTTTCACTATTGTTCACTTAAAAAATGTTTAAACGTTTTCACTTCCAACATTTTCTTTCTCACTTCTTGACACCACTGTCGCATGTTATGGTTCGCGGCAAATAATTTTAATGTTCCGGGAAAGTGAAAACGCAATGTCTTTTCCAATTAAGTTTAAAAGAGTTTATTTAAAAGAATGCACAGTTATTAATTTCACTATTAAAAGTCTAACTTCCACTTATCAATAAATTTCTATTGCAATTGTCTTCTAAAATCACTTCACAATCGCTCAATCAATATCGCCTTTACCTCGCGCTCCACTCTATCGCAGTTGTTATTATCGCGGTTGTAATGAATTATCCCCCCATTCATTCATCTTTGTCGACAAGTTGATTTCTTCAATACAAACCGGAGCAAAATAAAAAATGGTATATTTGAACCCTGTTAGTTGAATGTAAGTTGCACTTGACACATGTATCATTCTTTTCTTTAAATTATTAAGTTCTTTACTTCTTATTTTTAGAATTTAAATTAGTTTGTAAATTATTTATCTTAGTGCTAAGCTACCATATACTCAGTAATTGTAATTTATAAAGACAGTTGTCCGTTTATATTTCAATAAATAAATAAATATTCGAGCAGCTTAATGACGTCACTTTGAGATTTTGATCATACTTGGTGGGTTCTCGTGGTTTCGAGTAAATTCACTTTGTTGATCATTAGGTTCTTAATGGTTGTGAAAACAATTGCAACAGTAGCTCGCAGAATTATCCGTCCATGTAACAATATATTCAAATTATTGGTGTATAACACAAACAAGGTTGGTCCAAGTATGGATACTTTAGGAACCCCCCGACTTCATTACATATTAACTGATGTTCTTTGGAATCTTTCTTCCAAATAACTTTTAAAAAGCTGTTTCGGTTTTCCTTGTATACCATACGATTCAGGTTTTTGAAGTAACAGGTCATGATCAACCGTATCAAAAGCTTTCTTCAGGTCCACAAAAATTGCAATAACATAATCTCCTTTATCAAGACTTTCATTGATGTAAAGTGAGACAAAAAGTAACGCATCGAAAGTACTCTTGTTCTTTTGAAAGCCAAACTGCTTCGGATTTATGATGGAATTGTCCATTCAGAAAGATTTTAAACGATTATTTACAAGTTTTTCGAATATTTTACTAAAGGCTATCAAAAGTGCAACAGGGCGGTAACTATTCCGGTCCAGATGATCTCCTCATTTGAATATTGGAAATATTTTTGCCAGTTTCTCTTCGTCGGGAAATTTTCCATTTCTAATATGCTCGTTTATATAATTTACCAGTGGTTCAGCTACCTCCTCTTTGATTAGAATAATTTCATGCGTGATGATGTTGTCAACGCCTGGTGCTGCATTTTTTTCAAATTTTCGATTGTATTTAATACAGGGTTATCCATTTCGTGGTAGGAAAGTATAACCCTGCCATTTGACATCTGTCAGAATTAAATGTCATCCAAAGCGTGTTTTTTTTAGTTGAAAGTTTGCCATTTAGAAATATGGATCGTTTAACAGTCGAAGAACGCGCTAAAATTATTAAATTTTATTACAAAATTGGTGATTTTGCTGTATCAACATTTAAGGCTTTACGAGCCGATTACGATCGACATAATCGACCTACACAGCAAACAATTTCGAACACAGTGAAAAAATTTGAAGGGACTGGATCGGTTATTGATATTGCAAGGCCTGTGCATCATCGCAACATTCGTTCTGCTGAAAATATCGCTATCGTTGCTCAAAGTGTGGAGGAAGACCCGAATTTGTCGATTCCTCGACGTGCCCAACATTTGGGCTTGTCTTACGGCTCATTGTGGCAGATTTTGCATTTGGATTTGCATCTCTATCCATATTAAATCCAACTCACTCAAGAACTTAAGCCTCAAGACCATACACAACGAAGAATGTGTAGTAATCGAGCAGTTATCCTATTAAACTGCTCTAAAACCTTCCTATCTCCTTCACCCTTACAGCATAGTGATCAAGAGAATTGAAATTCCTACTAAAAAAAGTGAAGACAGGTCGGTGAAACGCATATTGCTAAAAGCGGCGACAAGTAGACATTAATGATTATTCAGCTTAGAATCTTTTTTTTAATATCTAATGTCTTCGTTAAAATGATCAAGAACTGACAAACACCTTGCATACCAATTTTGTTCATTCGTCCATAATTTTCATTTATACGCATTAATTATACGCACCCACACATATAAAAAAATATCATATGCAAACTAATTCGAGGCTTGCATTGAAAAGATGGGAGTGAAGTGGTGCCCTGTTACGGTGACGCAAAGCTGACGCGTTTCTATGTTCCTCGACGAATTTACGGGGTTGGCGAAAGTGTAAAGACGAGAGTGTTGTTGGTTGCGTCGTTCTCTTTGCTCGGCTTGATCACTTCGGCATGATCAGTTGGTTTTATATCCCTTAGCACATTGAGTAGTTAAATAATACTGGAGTGGACAACCACGTGACAATATGGTTGCAACAACCCCCGCGACCACTTTTCCTACTGCTACGCTCTTGTTTACAACCTTAGAGAGAGCCAAATTGCACAAGCAAACATGGCTGCTGCTCAATGTAAACAAATTTTCATACAATACCAAAAATTTGCTTTCTATTTGAAAAACCTTCAGCATTGTATGAAAAACATGCAAAACATTAATATAATAACTACTCACTTGTGAAAGGAAACACGTACAGATCCTTTTCCACTATGATTTTTTCACGAACGAACTACACATTTCATTTTGAAATTCTAAGTTAATTACACAGTGTCACACGTTAAAGTAACTTAAATCAAAAACTCCAATCGAATGTTTAAACACTTGGAACGAATTTAGATCGCGAACACTTTCCACAGTTTTAATATCGGATAAAATTCGCGACGAAACATGCAAATTGGCCAATTTGGCGTCCAATTTGCATCAGTCAACTTGACAGTCAGTTCACACCTAGTCAGCTTTTGGAACAAGAAAGTGACCAGCAAGAGGCAGACGGGGAGGAAATGACAGACTGTTCACTTGGAAGAGAGCAGAAACCGGTCGCATGCTCTCTCATGCATTTTATATGAGCTTAGCCCATCCAGTTCTTATTATTCTTAGCGTTAGCAGGTTGGATTTAGTGGGGTATCTGAAGCGTTTGCTGGGACGGGTAATCGATCATCGGTTGAGTGATGGGTTAAAATGGTGAAGACATTAATTATAGCGCCAAGACTTAGTTGCGCTCATTAAGATCACCTCGGAGGTGGTCTCAGTTGGTCAGTCGGGAAATGAACGATCGTGGACCGCATTGATAAAAGTGATCGATGTAAATTGTGCAAGTAATGGGCAAAGAGTTTGGTAGAACGAGGTGGTTGCAAGTAATTATACGTTCCATAAAGTGGAAAAGAAAGTGAACTAATCAACAATCCTGATAATAATCATAGCTCAACCGCAAAACTGAAACCCCAATTTAAACTTCTCGGATCGTCTCATGTCGTTGCAAAAGTGTGTCACTATTTACATTCATTCAATGCCCTCCATTGCAAATTATTTGGCTCGTATGCACTCCACTAGACCTGATCGTCTATCATCCACTTTGTTGATCGTCTGGTACGCAAGCTCGCGACGTCAATTAGCGATGCAACTATGTTTGGCGGGAATACAAAGCAACTGAGGCCGATCTGGCTCATTGGTGAATGCAGAATTGCGTACTCACCAGCCAAAATCGAACAGGAAGATGGTTTGGGGAAATTTGATAACGATCATAAAGTACGTACTCTATTCGTTAGTAACTGCACTTCGTCTTGACTGGATTATCATCATATCACATATAAAGCATCGTTTGTGCCATTCTATTTGTAGTAGATTGGTCAGTTCGTAGTCAATCTAGGCTAGAACGGGAGCAACCAAAAGTCAGTGTAAATTGACAACGAAGAACTTATGTCTTCGGGCGTCTTGAGAAGAGAACGAAAACCACCCAAAAAGCAGCCAAGATTCAGTGCCGAGCGCTTGTGAGGCTCGCTATTAGCAGCGCCATCGCGAGAGGACAATTGGTCGTGGATTTCTCTGGACATAAGGGTGATACAATAATTGTTCAGGTGATGATGGACTCTGCTCATTAGGAGTGCTGTACTGTGGTTGCTGCGATTAAGACAGGAATATCGAAGTTGAAGCGATCGAGTAGGCAACACTTCAAGCTCTTCAAATTCGGGGTGCCTTGACGTAAATGGAGACACGAAGGAATGCATCGTAGTCACAGTCAAACTTTCAACGATGAGTGGTGTGTGATCGCTGTTAATTCGACTTTGCTGTGCTGTAGGATATCCTTGGAAAGTGAAGTCAGTCGATTTCGATTTTCCGTAGCAATTTGAAGTGAATCGAGGACCTGTGATAAAGTTGCGCGAGTGGTTTTGCTTTTGCTCCACACAAATTACAAGTCAGAGAATTTCCACCACAAGAAAAAGTGTTCAGAGTTTAGTTCCGCGGAAATTTTTCGCCAGCAATTATTTCCAATTCATATTTCACAAGTGTCTGACCTCCTGGTTAGTGCTCGAATCCGAGGCCGTTATTTAATCGAAGTTTTGTGAATTTAATGGTGGAAAATATTTTCCCACGCATCCACAGGAAAACGGTGTCCCGTCACGCCTGGAAATGTGCCCAGTGACATTAAAAGTTAAAATTTCCAGAAAAGATTATTTCCAAGTGCCTCCTTCCTGAACTTGAACTAATTTGTGGAATACTCCGCGATGTGCTTGGAGGCCAGTGACATTTGCAAGCAAGTTCCGTTGCTTTCGGAATTCAGTTGAGGCTGAACAACAGCCGCCTGTGGCTTTGGTGTTTTTGATAGCGCGTGTGGCAAATTGTTTGCGCGGGCCAGGTCAAAGGCTCATATCGCATTAAGGTATCGCAAGGTGTTTGATTGTTTGCTTCATGACGATTGGGTATCGGCGCTAGGTGACGTTGCCCGAATAGATTTATTTTTTTATGAAACTTCGGGCGTTAAGACTACACCTTGAGAACACTTATATTTCATATTGGCAAAGTTTAACTCTCGGGAAGCGAATCGCAATTATACGTTTGAATTTTACTTGCCGTGTGAAACTTCTTGCTCAAGCTTCCATAGGGACTTAAGTTCCTACTCATCCTTTGTGAATCAAGACTCGAAAGACGAGCTCTAAGCTAAAAACCGCGAATGTTGGATAAATTTTCGTTTAATAAATGAAATGGTCTTAATGTCTTATAGCGTATTTGTAGAAGAACTGATTCCTTTGATTGACCTATTAAATTTGCATTACATGTATGCGCCACCCTCTGTAAAATTGGCAGTTGTTCTCACCGGGATAATTCACATACTGAATACTTCTGACGAACAAGTAATCATACGTTTTTCTTTTTGGCCAAAAAGTATACGAAGCATTTTCGAATTTACAAATTTACATTTTTTTTTCAACCCTGCTGCGAACTTAAGAACAACGTCAATTCAATCTTTTGAAACAAGGAAAAATAATGTCAATATTGTACATAATACTTTCAGTATAACATAATTTAATGTCCGGTTAGATCACATGTCGAAAACCTAGAAACTCCTCTTTGATTTGTATTAATGGCATTGATCTTAATAAGGAAAGAATAGAAGAATAATTTGCAATTGGCGTGCTAATAAATTTAAAAAAAATTTCGACCAATGTTTTGAAGACATACTTTAGTAAACGATTTCTTATGCTTCTATGAAACTTCTAAAATATATACGTTTGTTAAAATGATTGTCGGAAATACAATGAATTACTAAACTAACCCTTCGGTCTTTCCATTTTGTTTTGTCCGACCATGTATAGGATCCGGTACGGTGGAGGGCTCTCACAACCAGACATGAGCCAGCTATCGGGCACATAATAACCTTTTTGTTACAGGAACTCTCGCGGGTTGAGTGGCCCCGAGCAAGATGCTTTTTTATGGCATAGGGTTATGTGATCCGATTGCATAACTCTATGACATAAATTGGTCACCGGGGTATTTCTCCTCTGATGGAAAGGCTCATACAAGTTATGATGTAGAGTTTTCCACTCTGAAGGGAAATACTTGGCCACTACAAAATATATGGATCTTGATCCGGTTGTTCGGGTGCGAGGGGGCACCATCACCACGCGGTTCTTCCACTCTTATTTGTGGGCCATGAGCATCGTCGGGTAACGACGAGGTTACCCTAAGTCCGTCCGTTTTTACTTGTTCAACTTGTTCTCTGAACAAGTCATTTCCCCTTGTTGTAGTTACCTACAATTTTTCGACTTCGGTCGCCTTTCTTTCCCAAGAATTCGTGAATGCGAAATTCTTTTGTATTGGGTCCTTGTACTGGAGGAATGAACCCGCCCCATGACACCGCAATGCTATCCTGCCAGCGCATTCACGCGTCCCCAGACAAGGGCATTCTCGGCGGATATCAACATATTCCTCCGCCGAGGCAGCAGACCATCGCTGCAGTCCTTTACGGACCTTTGATATTACCTATTCACTACAAATGTATGCGAATTGGGTGATTGAACAACAAGCAATTGATAACGTTTTTTCGAAAAAAAAATTTCTTTAGTGATAAAGCTCGTTTTTCGCTCAGTGGTTACGTTAATAAACAAAATTGCCGCATATGGGGCTCTCAAAATCCTCAGGTGATCGCAGAAAGGCCTTTACATCCGAAAAAAGTGACCGTTTGGTGTGCATTATGGTCTGGTGGTGTTATTGGCCCGTATTTTTGTTGAAAACGATCAAGGAAGAGCGACTACAGTCAATTCTGACCGCTATGGACGGATTATAACCGATTATTTTTGGAGAGAAATTGAAGATTATGATCTGGACAACATGTGGTTCCAACAGAACGGAGCCACAAGCCACACAACACAGGCTAATCGAGCACTTTTGCAAGAGAAATTTCCAGGACGCGTAATTTCGAGATTGAGTGATGTCAATTGGCCTTCAAAATCCTGCGACCTAACACATTTGGATATCTTTTTATTGGGCTATGTGAAAGATCCTGTTTACGCAAACAATCCTCAAAATCTTGAGCAATTGAAAACCAATATTCGTGAAGTTATGGCCGAGACCTTGCCGGAAATGTGCCGAAAAGTCATTGAAAATTACCTCAAAAAGATTGAGGCCTGTAAGGTTCAACCTTTATATTGAATAAAAAATTTCGTTTCTATCTGAATATCTCATGTGTTTTCTTTAGCTTTACTTCCCCAAGCGTAAAATGGATAACCCTATACTTCTTTTTTAGTCGTTTGATGTATGTGAAAGATGGACTTAGGTGGGCTATTTATTATATCAAAATAGCTAAGGGACGTTTCCGTATGCATCTTCCCCCATACACCGTAATCAATGCCCGCTATGTCTCCCATGCAATGGAGTTGCAATGAACCTGTTCTATTCACAGTGTCGGACACATCTTTCTCTAGGGCCGGTAAACATTAAAGAAAAAAACAAAATATGATGGAAGAGCAAAATTTTTAAACACGGGTTTGAATATTGATCCAAGTGAAAGAAATAATCTTGACAGCCAGCGAGAATCACCAGGGACGACAAAACACCAGCTCGGGTGGTGATTACTGCAGGCCGCAGTGGTCATGCTACTAGATCTCAACAACACAGGACTGTTGACGCATTAAAGTACGACGATAAACGGACGAGTGGGTGCAGTAAAAAACGATACACAGCCCAGAGTACCCTGCTTGAGAAGCACTTGCTCAGAAACAATCCTAGCTGGGAACATAGATAATGACGGCAGAAGAATGGAGCAACGAGATACAAGCCACGCTACTCCCTGAGCTTTCTCTCATCCCTATCAGAGAGCATCATAGAAATTTAAAAGCTGTAAACCTTCCCCCCAAAGAGGACGCTGTAGAATATGATCGCCATCGATTGACAAGAAAAATAACGCACCATACGTAAAGTGGAAAGTGCAAGACTGGATGATTGCTTGCCGGTTCCTGAAAAAGAAGAGAATCCACAGAGCAAGAAGATCAGTACTAGTTGGATCGAACTCATCAGCACTACCTCGGGTTACTGATCGACTCGAAGATGAATTTCTCTGAGCAAATCAGGGCACCAGCTGAGAAGGCTCCCTCTAGCGTGTTGGCTCTGAGTTGACTAATGGCCCACATAGGGGCACTCAACCCAATAAAAAGAATACTTTTATGTGACAACGCTCACTCGATGATTGTCAGAAGCCCTAGGTAAACAGCACGAAGGGAAGATGAACTGCGCATCTAATCCTTAATCTGAGTCTGTGGCTCAATTGAACGCCCGTAGGGATTGACTTCGACCTGGCCCAGCTCTTGAGCAAATAGGGTTGTTTTCAGTCTTACTTGTATAAGATTGGTAAGTTGAGATTCTCCGACTGTAGGTTTTGCGCAGAAGAAGAAAACGTTACCTGCCAAGCATTTTTCGCCTGCAAAAGATAGAATAGGCTATGTCAGAACCTTTACAAAGAAACAGGAGTGCTTTCCTGGAAATTCTAATCGGGGAGATGCTTGACTGGCAAGACAAATGAAACGATGGAGCATATTACCTTTGGGCAGACTTAATAGATAAAAGTAGCTCACTCGGACTCTTTCATCTCAGTCCAGTTAAATATATGGTTTATTTATTTTAATCACACTTTTTTTATCTAAATTTTATCTGTTCTATATTTACAATTTATACATGTTAACTAAAAAACTATTGGACTGCGAGGTTGCAGGTTTCTGCTGTCGTTCTGTTTTAATTTGAATGTTGTTTCGTTGGTTGGGGGCCACCTATGCATGTCGTAGTTGGGACGCCTTGCTCTACCCAGTCTGTCGTTGAATTTCCTTTCGACGCCTGTACTCGTGCCCCAGTTGGCTGACCAGGCGCCCCGACCAACGAGGCAACGCTCAAATTAAAACAGGCTTTATGGCTATAACAAAAGGGCTATAAAAATAAGAATATAACATTCGCACAGCCGGTAATTTCGGTTTTTAAGTTTACAGCATTCATAGCTGTTCGAAACTTTTGCCGAAAGTCGACCCTATTCAGCCTTACTCCTCACACTTGCGGAAACCTTTTCTAACTTGGACACATTACTCCAGTTAAAATAATAACAAAAACAGTTAAAAATAAAAATAATACAAATAATAATTTTCATAAACCTTTTCGCAGTGGACGTAATGAACAATTAAAAGTGAAAAAAGTGTCAGTGGTAACAAAATAAGAAAAATAAGAACTCAGTAAAATTAAACAATTTGAAAAAAAAAATGAACCATACCTGTATGTCTGATAAGCCCTTTAATAAAAACGGTGTGTTTCACCAATCGACTCCCAGCCGCTGCAATTAAATACGGCAAAGAAGCTGTCACAATCGCTAATCTGCAATCACAGAACTTCGCGAAAGATACGTGGAACGGCGGAGCTGCTGACCCTAATCTCCGTCAGTACCTACTTAATCTCCAAAAAACAAGTTTCGAAGAATTAGCCCCGAAGGCGTTAGACAGGGAGAGACTGGAGCAAGGTGCCCTATATTTCCAACCAAATCCATACACACGTATGCCCCATTCACGCCAATTCAACCCTTATATTCTTTCAATCCAAACTCAATTTAATTTCAACCCTTTTGTTGCGCCTTTTCAACCCCAAGCTTCAAACGCAGCCAATATGAGCTCACAAAAACCCAAATTCAATAAAAATACTAAAATAATTTGCAGTTTCTGTAAGAAACGGGGACACACGTATCCTGATTGTTACAGTCGAGAAAATACACCATTTTGTCCAGATTGTAAGGAATACGCGCATGATCCAAGAGACTGCAAAGCAAAATCTTCAAAAAGAAACTCGAATGAAACTGCCAAACTGTACAATGTGCGAATAAAATGTGACTTCTGCGGTCGCAAAAATTATGTAGTAATGACATGTGTTCAGAAAAAGAAATGGGAGAAAAAACTAAGGGAAACAAATGGTAGTCGAGCCGACAATCCCCGACTCAACTATAATTAAGATCAAGGGTGATCATAAGAAAATACCAACATTTAAAAATACTAAAAATGAAAAGAAAACAAAATTAATGACAGCTGCACCACCTTTAGATATAGGAGAACAGCCAAAAACAAATTTAACTATCAACACGCGTGCTGAGGTTAGTATCATCAAATGGAGATCAATAAAGGAGACATGTCCAATAAATCCAGAACAAAAAATTACTCTACAAAGTCCTTTTGGAGAGGGTAAAACCCTTGGAATAGTCTATGTGGTCTAGTGGTTAGAGCATGAACGCATAAGCTGAAGGTCCCAGGTTCAAATCTCGTTGGGAGCAACGTGATTTAGTTCCGGGGATTTTTCGGACAGATAATATCATAGCTGAGCTGGCGCACGGGAGCATGGTACTGACCAAACCAAATTCTGAAGAAATCAATACGGTCATGAAAATGAGATGCTCCAACTATCTCTAAGCGAAGGCTCGAGAGGGGCTGTAGTGCTACAAAGAAGGAGAAGAAAACCCTTGGAACCACGCAAGGCAATTTTACTCTCGCCTCAAAACTACCATGCACTTTACAAGTGGTAGAAAAAGTACTTGGCGTACCAAACGATGGATTACTAGAAAACGACTTCCTATCAAGAAACTATGACGTACGGGGTCCAAGTCAGAAACTTAGGGTTTCTCGCATGGAAATCAATCAAAAGGGATTTTCCATTCCTTTGGAGCCCCCAGCAGGTACAACACAATCACATCAGGCTCTAGTTGTCACGTCAAATGGCACTGAAGCAAGTCTAAGTAAAAGACGCTAAGTGTGACGGACCTAGAAGGCCAGCATAAGGATGTGAGCTGTAACTCTGACCGGAAAGGAATACTCACTGAGGGTATCACAAATAAATTAACTTTAGTGAAAGCCATTACTTTACGCCCTCGAACCCAAAATATAGTGAATATCCCACTACGATTGGCTGAGAAAATGCTTTGTTTGGCACAGGAGATTGATGAAGGAGTTTTCCTTGCTAACTGCCTCTTAAGCCCAAGCCAATCTAAAATATTTGCCGGTATTTTCAATTCAAGCAATTCTCCAATAACACTGACAGGTATTGGGCTGAAACTTGAAACACTTAAGGAATACCAGATTGGCTAATTGGACAAAACAAATAATAACGATGAGCAGCTTACAAAGATCGCTAGAAATGCAACAATGGAATAGGGAACTTGCATTGCATCACAAAAATCAATTTGAAACCCATAACATACACACACACACACCCACACTCACCCGATCTTTCCATCTAGTTCAAACAATACAGGGGTAGACCTCTAACAAAAAAATAATAAATAGTAAAAGTCGAGCTCTGTTTATCACTTCGATCATATTAAACATAAATCGAGCTCTGCTTATCACCTCGATCATCACTCTGCGTGCCACCTCGATCAAAAATGACAATGTTATAAAATTTGAACTTCAAGTTGTAAAAATTGAACTCTGAAAATATAGATTAATCTAAATATTGTAAATCATCCCGATCAAAATACAGAAAAAAACATAAACTGGTTCAAGAATGCGTAGGTCCGTACACAAACGAAAGGGTAGCCTCCGCGGTAAATACAACTATTGCGATAGGGAAGAGCTGGTTACTGTCCACAATAATCGATTAAAATCAAATTTTGAGTAAACACTACTAACATACGCAGTTCCGCAAAATTTATACAAATGTCTAAATTATTGTGAACAAATTCTTTCACAAGCAGCAGAGCTACAAAACTACAGGATGAAAGAAAAATTAGTAGTAATTATAAAACTACCTCTATTTCAAGCACCACTGATGCAACTTCAACAAATCCACACACTTCCAAATACTACCAACAAAATATTTTTCATTCTTCCCTCGATCGAGTTTTCGCATATAGCCAGTAGTATCGCATCACAACAATTTCTACTAGTGAGTCCTAAAACTCTACACACCCTGAAAAAAATTAAGCATCCCGAGCCTGGCGATTTATATGTGTGTCAACTTACCACTCCTATAATTCATTCCCCACCAGTGGTTAACGAAATTATTAACCTACTCCAATACCCATTTAAGAGGGAAATTAATTACCCCCCCAGAATCGGCACGTACATCGCCAACACCTTGATAAAACTTAACAAACCAAACAGTTGGGTGTATTTTCTAAAAACTGAGACCCCCATTTGTGGCCGACAAGACAAAAAATTAACCACCCATAGCCTCCTTGGAAAGGTTATTTTAACCCTCAAATTTCCGTGTACTTTACATATCAACGAGTTAATCATACCCTATCCGACAGAAAGCACAAATGATTTTAAAATACAACAGTCACAAGAGTTTCCAGAAATTGACCCCAATCACTCAAGCTCGATCTATATAATTAGCCAAAAATTTGATCCGTCGAGGCGTTTTATCGGCGGCTCTTACCTACGAGGATCTGCATAACTTGGTGGTTGAGGTGGAGGTTATCTTTAATTCTGGACCACTGACTCCGATGTCAAACGATTCCAATGATTTGTTGGCCTTAACTCCAGCACACTTTCTCATCGGAGAACCCCTCACAGCCATGGTGGACGGTCGCGCAGAGCCAGTCACCGGAGGTCTCCATGCCCGGTGGAAGCTAATCAATCACCTCAAACTCGAATTCTGGAGACGATGGTCGCACGAGTACTTGGCGCAGTTGCAGCATTGTGTCAAGTGGAGACAGTCACACCCCAATGCGATCCCGGGACCAGTGGTCATCATACGCGGAGATAACACGCCATCGATGAAGTGGCCACTGGGGCGAATTATCAAAACGTACGAAGGCGCCAATGGTTTTGTAGGACTTCCTGATGTCGAAACAACCTCCGGAAAAGATCAATACACAAACTGGCCCCGTTATCAGTACGCGACGACGCACAGTCTAACGAAGAACCATCAAGAACAAGCTTCCCCCACTTGACGAAGGAAGGGTCCCAGATCAGCGGTGATGACATCCCGAGGACAAAGTGGCGATCGATGCGAACCGGTAAGCCAATTGTGGCACTCCTCTTGATGTAACTGCTAGCTCCCATAGCGCACGCCTCTCCAACACAAGGCTCAACAATCAGACCCCATACAGGTCTTTACTTTCAACCATTTCCGTAGCACTACAGCCCCTCTCGGGCATTCGCTTAGAGATAGTTAGACTACCTCATTGTCTTGATAGAATGTATCGCGACACTCCACCTTGTGGAGGTCGAGTCTATTTATCTTCTAGCGAGTGGAAGTTGTTCATTTATTACAATTTGAGACTGTAATGGCGGAAATTGGCTGTTCTACAGAACGGGCCGAACCTTGTGGACTCTTTCAACGACTCCACTCATTTCACTGAGTCTGTATCTGAAATCGAGGAACTGTGACGGCAACCGCAAGCGCAAGATGTTTCATGGGACGATCAAGTGACCGACCACGACATCCACCAGTACACCATCGGCAACCTGGGCATTCTTGGATTAGTCATACTGGTGATCTACCTCCGCTGGCGTTCCTGTAAACAACAATCTAACCTGCATGTCCAACCACCAATGCCGTTACCTAGACGCTACAGCCTACTGCACACCTTGTAGGAGGTTGAACGGACCGTTCAACGGGGGATGGATGTTGTGTTTCTGACACCCCTGAGCGCCCATCACGGTCTTAACCGGCAACATCAATGCTTCAAACAACTAACATAGTTATTTAAAGTTAATTAGCACTGTAATAATTAGCCCATTCGTAATTTATTCGACATATTTGAATGATTTATCAATTGATCGATCATTTTAATTCAATTCACCACAAAGCGAAAATTGTTTAACTTTCGAATACCAGATTTTTATTTTAATCGATCGAGTAACCCATTTTTCATTCATTTTTTGATTTGTCAAACTTTGAAACAAAAGTTTAGTCATTGTTCAATTGTTGGTTGGGTCGTTATATATTCTGCGAATTCTCGTCCTAGCGTGTCTTGTTTCAACTGTTAGTTATTCAGTATCTCTGTATGGTTAGAAAGAAAGTGAAATAAAGTCGATAAACGAATAATAAAATCAAAGATCGGGGCAAAAGAGTCCTGGCGCAAACAAATTATTTTGATTATTTGATATGCGCAGTTCAATTATCTTTTTTCTTAAAAAGCTAACGGGTCTTGCTCTTTTGAGGGAGCAGACATTGAAAATGACTCAAGGGAGTCGGAACGCGTCTGCTCACTCAAAAGCAAGGGCCGTCTGCTTTTCATGAAAAAAATTAAAATCATTGAATATTATAATGAAACAAGCAATGCTATTTTTATTCAAACAATTTATATTTGAATCCGTTCATAACAACCATTCACAATGATTCCCAAAAATCCAATTGATTATCACCAATCCCTCTGAGTAGTGCTGTCGTCAGAATCGCCGCCGGCATTTGCAAAATTCCACATCAATAAGAATACAAGAGGATATAGAATGTAGGAAAATTTCATTTTGTACTTCTTTGTCTTCTTTGATGATACCTTCTCGAACACGACTGTAATGAAAATGCTCAAAATGTTTGTGCTTATATACATAAAATTAAGATCTGGTCAACTATTATATAACTCAATCGTTACAAAATGATTTGAACACTTTAAATAGATACATGGTTTTTTCTAAATAAAAAAAAATTGTAAAAAGTTAGTTTAAATGGATTTATTACACTCATTTAATTTAATTTCACAGTTTGTATTGTTGTGTAACTTTTGATTAGATTCACAATTTTATCAAAACTGTGGCCTAGATCCAATTTGTTTGTTTATTTAAGGCACAGAATAGATATGTATAGACACAAAGAAAACTACAAACAAATTCGATCAACTGGCTTGTTAACTTTGAAATCATTGAAATTTCGCCGTCCCATACAAAAACCTGTTTTGAACGAAAATTAAACAAGCGAAGCAAGTAAATTTACGATAACCGAAGCCTTGTGGTTGATTTGATTAAATGTGAAGCTTACCTTCTGAGGTATTCCCCCCTCATATGGAATACTGACCGACAGAAGTATTCTTGGAAGCTAGTATTCTTTAGGGAGTTCCACGTTCACGCACCTGAAGTAATGGAGGTTTCCGTATGCATCGTCCCCCATACACGATAATCAATACCCGCTATGTCTTCAATGCAATGTAGTTGTCATGAACCTGTTCTGTTCACAGTGTCGAAGATATCTTTCTCTAAGACCGGTAGACGTTAAAGAAAACCCTAGAAAAACTAAAATATAATGGAAGAGAAAAGTAGTTGGACATGGATTGGGATATCCATCAAAGCGAGAGAAGTGATCTCGAGACGCGGCGAGAGTTCCTTAGTCACCAGGGACCACAAAACACCAGCTTGAGTGTTGATTACTTTAGGCCGTTTGAGTGGAGATATTACTGTCAGCTTAGCTAGGCATGCGGTGAGATCATATTCCCTCTAGTAGTCACGCTACTAGATCTCAACAACACAGGATGACCGATGCACTAAAGTGCAACAAAAATGGACCCTATAACCTAGATTTACTCACAGTAAAAGCCAATGCGCATCCCAGAGTGCTCTGCTTGAGGGGAACTTGCTTAGAATAATCCTTGCTGGAGATATAGATAGTGGCAGACAAAGATTGAAGCAAGGAGGTCAAAGCCTTGCCGTTTCTTAACTTTCTTCCTCCACTACCAGACAATATGATGCACGCAAAGTTCTGGAGGATGCTGTAGAATAAAATTGCCATCGATTGACACGAAAAAAATACCTCATTAAAAACCGGAAAGTTCAAAAAACATAAGAAAGGATGCTAAAAATGGTCTCCTGAATAACTCATAGACTAGAATAAACTCATACACTACATAGAGCATTGTGGGCATAGCTGGATAAAGGCAGATAAAGAGCTTAGGGCGAATACTACCGCTGAACCATAAACAAGAGCTCCAACGGGCAAACCTACCAACAGGCACACCTGCAGCCTAATAGAAAAAGAACGTGAGAAAAGAGAAAAAGATGGAGCACTAATTAGAACTCCATGATGGACCAAAAATTCCAGATGGTAGTAGCAAAGGTACTAAAAAAGCCACAAAAAACTCCTACAGGATAACCTCATAGAAATGACAGATGGGACTCTTTAAAGAAGGAAAAGCAACGGTTGTAGGCACCTAAGATAGGCACATCTGGTGAAACTGAAGGATGGCCGATTCTACACAGATGTCATGTGTAAGATTAAGGGAGCAGTACAACCAGACGACCTCCATCCGGCCATCAAGTTCAGTTCGCCGAACTCCGGTCGACGACTTATTGGTAGAGTTTAGAGCAGGGGAAACAAACAGGGAGACATTCCATGATGCGATTAAAAAAACCCTGGGGCAAAAAGAAACAGTAGTATCACATAAACCGATGGATGGATCATTGTCTGCATCACAGGCTATATTCAAGTAGAGGAAGCCATGAAAAGTGGGTTCCTTGATTTAACCCACATAAAAGAAGGTACTAAGCAACAAATATTAGCTTTCGTCGATGTGACAGAGAATCCATCCAAGCAATCAATAAACATCGTCATCTATAGTGCGACAGCCCAAGCCGGGTCTTGGCATTCAGGATTAATCTCCTCCAATCATCACGGTTTCGCGACCTTGTTCGCCAGGTGTTCACTCCTAGCAAGGATCTGCTGCCAGCTTCTATTTTTTTCTTCCTTAGATTCCTCGGTCTTCCTGCTGAACATAAACTTGTAATCTATCCTTTAATATTCTTTTCGGTAGCCGGTCTTCTTCCATTCCTTCTACGTGGGCCGCCCACTCTTTTCCTTGTTTTACTGGGCAGTAGTTTGTCCGGAGCACTTTGCATTCAAATATGTCCGCTACCTTTTTGGTTTCGCTTCGGCGATAAAACAGCACAGGTTTGAATAATGACTTATAAATGCGAAGCTTGTTTTGCTTGTACACAACTTTGGACCTAAGAATGGTAAGTTCAGAGTGATTTGCTTTATTTGCGGCATCCAATCACATTCTTTTCGGTGCCTCTTCTATTCAGGTTGGTTCCAAGATAAAAAAAGATTATCTGCACTATCAAGGTTATTTGTTAATTTATTTACTAACCCTATACAGGGCGACCTCCAATTAAAGAGTGATTCAATAAGAAGAGAATCCATTTGAAAATAAGTAACAAAAGAAAAATAAATAAAATAAGTAACAAAAGAAAATTAAATGTAAATACTGTAATGAGTTTTTTTTTTCTATAAATCCGTGTAGATTGTCTGGCACAAGTGTCAGCGAGCTATAAACAAGACCGAGCTCAACGAGTAGCTTCGCTTAACGACCGCGCACGCGTGCTTGCCGACTAGCTATTTACGGGATCATATGAGGCGGTTTCTTGTCGAGCCACGAAGCTACATTATAAAATATTTATCATGTGTACTATACTTTTCGAGATGTATCGATCAATTTTTATGATCGTTAGAAATGTTCTATTATGTCAATTAAGCTACTCTACAGTTATTCAAAAATTTTTCATCTCGTTAAAGTTAGCAACCGTTACTTTCTCCGAAGAAGGTCATTGCATTACAAGGGGAATGTCAAACATAAAGATGTTTAAGTGGCTGGAGTGAACCACTCATCTCTGCCTAAAGGATGGAAATTTGGTGGATGTAATTAACTTTAATCTAGTAAAACAACAAACTAAGCAGTTTCAACGGGGTGACCACCTTCTCTCTTCAGGAGCAGCCACTCCTGATCACCACGAGGCTACTCGACTGCTTATGTTTATTGCTATACGTACTCGAATATGCACTGCGAATTAAAGCAAAACTAGAGGAGAAGCAAATTTCAAAAAGATTTAATGAAAAATATTACGTAATATAAAAGAATAAAAAGAAACAGGGAAAGAACCGAGCTGAAGAAGTTCATAATTTCGAGGTAGCCTTAATAAGGGAGAATGGAAGTAGATCTCCGTTCGCACAAAAGAGATAATAAACAAGTTAGGGAAACGCGATGGATGGTGAGTCATTCTTAATTCAAGTGATGAGAATCAATAAGATGATTACCTTATTTAAAAAGAAGGAACTCATTTAGCATCCGACAATGGCTCTCTAACGAAATTATCTTTAACAACAATAGTTGATCCTCACAGCATGAATAGGGTAGTTTAAATTTGTGGAACAGATGGCGAGTGAATTCACGTTGTACTGATTCAACGAGAACAATTAATTCGCTTAAAAATGGAGACCGAATGGGGGAGCAATATTCCAAGACTTTATGGACCGAGCTACAGTAAAGTATCATTACTGAACGTGGATCCGAGATTCGATGGTGAGTCGTCAAACCGAACACATCGCAAGCGAAAGCACTAAGGTGTCAAAAATGAAAGTAAAAAAGAAAATAAATTACAAGTATGTTGGAACAAAGGAAATCAAGCCTAGAAAACTGGCAACAGCAGAGGTACAAAGCGAGTCCCCAACAATTCAAAGATGGTCCGAGACGAGAAGGCATTTCTACCAAGAATAAAAGCGGCGAAGTAAGAAATGCTACAGTCAGCAACAATGGAAGTAGAGCAATCGGCATCAGGCGCCTCAAACAGGGTAATTATCAACCTGATCAACACGGAATCGGAGGGACTTAGAACGGTTCAAGGTAAATTGGCAATTTAGTGAAAGTTACCCATTCTTATCCAAGCACCAACCCCCCATAATCCAAACCCATACGCGCCTCTTTCGGGAGAAGAAAACATAACCTCCAAGCAAAACACGTCTGCCCCCGAAAAGAAGAAACCATGGTGTCCTCCTATATTCGTGGAAGAAATCACAGCAGTGACAGTAAAAAAATCATGGAAAAGAGCCCCACAACGAAGTATAGAATTACTCGATTGAGCGCGAGCAAATTAAAGATTACAGTTAACAAAGTCGCCATCTATGGTGAATTGCTGGATTTTATCCGCAGATCTAAAGCAGAAGGCTACTCCTTCACACCAGCGGAACGCAAAAAATATACAGTCATACTCAAAGGTGTAGACTCGGCATTCGGAGCTACACAGGTTAGAGAAGACATCGAAATACAATGTCCGGACATTGGAATCGACAATATCTCATCGTTAACCACCGAATGGTCTAAAGAGAACGGTGTGAACTTAGACGTACATAAAATAATCCTTATCCAAAAAGAAGACCAAGACCGCCTCCAGAAGGAGTGACCTACTCCAGTGCTATAGATGACAGCGCTTCGGCCATGTCTTGGCGAATTGTGGCTTCCAGGCAAGATGTGTAGCTTGCGGAGAGGACCACAACTCCCAAGAATACTCTAGAACGGACATTGACAAAACAAGTAACCCACCTTTCTGTGTCCTCTGCAAAGAGAAAGGCCACCCGTCAAACTTCTCCAGATGCCCGGAAAGAAGAAGGTTGGTAGGCAAGATAGCGTTTTTAAAAAATATAAAAGAACCCCCATTTCAACCCATCTTTTGAATATATCCAAACCCCAATAGCAACTGCCAACGTAATCAGTACCTCTATACTCGGAAGTCACGAGTGGAAAAAATTCAACTATGCCCTGGAACGCAGTACCACAAGAGAACCCCCTTCAAAGACTCCACTACGAAATAGTCCAAGTTTAATGAGTGTCACAAGGGAAACAACGATGGTACGCCAAAACAGGACAAGCCAGTTTTGCTCATTGAGCTATACCTTAACCTATATGGGGGTAAATAATCTGATTACTATCTGAGTCAGCATAAACTCTCTAGTTTCCCATGACAAAAGAATATTCGTGTCTAACATCACAAAATCCATTCAACCAGGCAAAGTTTTCCTTAACGAATCAGTCTTAAAACCAACACACAAGGTCCGAATAGAAAACTACCAAGTACTTAGAAACGACGCAGGCAGAGGGACCGCCATTCTATATCGAGACCACCTATAAGTCGACTAAATAAATTTTAACTATCCTGACATTTCCTGCACACTAGCAACTTTAAACATGCGAAGACAAAATGGTAGTCATGGGAAAATACTAATTGGATCTATTTATATACCAGGAAACCTGGGGCCTTCAATAGAACCGACCCTTAATAGAATACTAACAATAGCTGCTAATGACGACTCTATTTTCCTTAGTGAAGACCTTAAAGCTAGACATGAGCACTGGGGTGATTCAACACAGAATCCAAACGGCCAAAGAATATATCAATGGTTCCTGTTGAGCGCGTTTCTAACATGCGCGATCGTCAACGCAGGTGTCCCCTCATACCCAAGAAGCAGCTCCTTCTTAGATGACTTTCTAGTGTTACAAGACCTTCTAACTGGTAACACAACTCCCTACCAATGTGCAATCTTACCATCGATATCCTATCACCATTGTTTGAAACTAACCCTTCACCTTAATAACCAAACCACATTGAATAAATACCGGAAAAATTTCGCTCCTATGCCTCTGTTGATTGGGCAGAGTTCAGAAAAGACCTCGAAGACGATTTACCTCCCTCCCCCTTTAAACCAAATCCTATCTAACCAGGAAATTGATATCCGCATCCAGAAACTAACCGAGTCTATAGTAAAACGAATGGATGCACATGTGCCGGAACAAAAACTGAAACAATGGCTTGTATAGCCTTACGCAAGACACCAAACCACACATAAAGGAACAAAAACGGAAAACTCAAAGGCTTAAGTGAATCTTCCACCGGCACAATAATCGTATAAACTAGGAATACCTCACTCTCAAAGGGGAAATCACAGAACTAAGCAACCGCATAAGGTGGCAAATATATTAAGACGTGAGATGAATGAAGATTATAAAAGAAGATTGAGTTTACTCAAACCATCTTCAGACGTCTTTCGAGAAATTAATATAGTAACCCTATCAAGCACAAAGGGCTACCCTTCTCTACACCTGAAGAAAAGCTACGAGTTATCTCCTCATTCTACGGAAACCTGTACCGAGAAAGAGCCCCAGAGAACGAAAGGGCACAGGAAATGATATCGGCTGTAAGAACTAGAAACATCGATTACCAAGGGTCATACCTTATAATATTTTCTGACACCAACAAGGCAGTGTCTCCCCAACCTGAAACATTCGGGGAATTTTTCACATCCGTATCAGAAGTAGAAGATATACTAGCTGGTCTTAATAATAAAACCTCCTCGGGCCTAGACGGTCTTCTCAATAAAGTACTAAGGAAAGCCGGCGCAATAGTCGCCAAAAGCTTAACAATCATCTTCAACAATTGCATCAACAATGGTTACTTTCCCAAAAGATGGAAACGACACAACCTTATCCTTATCCCTAAACCAAACTGCGACGGAGACGTAAAAAACTTCAGGCCAATCTCTTTACTTTCCAAGATTGGTAAGATTCTGGGAAAAATCATACTACGAAGTTTTAGAGCATTTTAAATGTAGCTAATTCCGGAGTTTCAGTTCGGATTCCAAACCAAAAAATCCCCAGAACATGCTATAATGCTGATGCACGACACCGTCGTAAAAAACTTGCGCAAAAAACAATGCCCAGTCACATGCGCGCTATACGCACAAAAAGCGTTTGACTCGGTTTGGACTGATGGGCTAAAATTCAAACTCATGTATTCCAACTGTCCCCTGGCCCTCACGCGTATCCTTGACAGCTTCCCACAAAATAGATATTTAACAACTGAAATACATGGTACGGCTTCTGAGGGTGGTTTCAGGGTCTTGATTGTTGCTTAGATTCCCAGAAATTAATTAGTAATAAGATGTGCCACCTCGTCAAAGTCACTGCCTACATTGATTCCTGAGATAGGGGGGTGGCTGATATGGGTTAACCCACCATTCTGGGGAAGGGGTGGAGCAATAAAGTCGAACCCTGCATAAAAACTCAACAATAAAAAAGGCAATGAATTCCCTCGGTTTATTTTGAGTGTGAAAAAATGTTTACAACTATTTGAAAATTTCCCGGGAGTAAGATACGTGATGGGGGCTCAGTAGGTTATCTCGGGAGCCTCTTTATTGCTTAGAACGGCCGCAATATATTAAAAATAAAATAATGCCACCTCAAAGAAGTCTCTACCCGCAAGAACCCCATTTAGACTTGAGTCATTGTCCTTAATCTATGAAAACAATGGAAGTTGGGAGCGATTAAAATTTACCTATCGCAGTTCCTGATTAGGCATGAATGTTTTCAGGAATATCTTCACAGTGTAAGAGAACAAATGACGATATTACCTAATATCTACACACATAACCAAAATGACAAAGTACTCTCAGAAAAAAAGCTGCAGCCAGCCTTCTCGATACCCATTTATTTCAGGAGCACACTTTTGATTGGACCTTTAACCATCTAAGGCCAACTTCTGATGTTGCATATTAAAAAATTTAAAGAATTATCTTCCACGTATCACACATCCACCCTTCTATTCGCGTTTGAAGACCTTAAAGTTTACTTCGAAGCCCGATTACTGGTTCAAGGTAGAAACGTTTCGTATTCATATAGCTCCTGAAATAATCATAAATACAATGCGATCAGTAATGGCCTCCCTCATCTAAACACTTCCATCACTGATACTTGCTTCCCATCCCAATCTTTGTATTGACCTTCTTTTTTTGTTTTCCTGTTGTTATCTTAATGCCGTTTCAAATCATTGCGATTTTCACTGTCTGTAGCGGTATTGTCGGTGATTCACCCTTATTGGCTATCCTTATCACATAACGATATACACACTTGCAGCGCATGCATCCTTACATAAAAATCATCTGCCTTCTATATAGAAGATATCCTTAATTTTTTTTTTTCATTGCGGATTTGCAAGAGATTTTCAGAAAAGCTTTTAAAAACCAGTATTTGCAATCATCATTGCAGAGAAATGTCAATTTATGTCTCCTTTCTCGCGTATATTATAAATTCATAAATTAGATCCCAAGGAGAAAGTCAAACAAACATAACTTCTTACCCCGTTTTCTACTAGGAGCTTCGCACTGTAATTGAATTAAGTAAAGTTATTAACACTTTTGTATTTGTTATTATTTTAATCCATTAGTTTTTATTTTAATCAACATATAACAATCATTCACAATTACTACCAAAAATCCAATATTGATTACCACCAATCGTAATCGCTATCACTATCGCTTTCGTCATCGTAAGTATAACATTCGTCGGCATTAGCAAAATTCCACATCAGAAAAAACACAACAGGAAATAGAATATGGGTTAGTTTCATTTTGTACTTCTTTGTCTTCTTTGATGCTATATCGGGAATAAGACTGGAATAAAAGTTTGTGAATATTCTATTCTTTATATGTATATTACATCAAATTTTAGATCTGGTGAATAATTATATGAATAAACCGTTACTAAATGATTTTAACGCTTAGAATAGGTATGTTGTTACTTCTAATATAATGAAATTGAAAAAATGTGTTTTTCAAGAAAATTAGTTTTTATACTTAACTAATTATATTTAAGCCTGGTATTATTCTGTGCCCCAAAAAAGCAACTTACGCCAAAATTCATCATTTGAGTACAACGAGTATACTTTACTTACGGGCGGAATGTGAAGGATGCATATCGACGATTGTGAATTGATCTCAACACCTCATAAGTAGAGTAGATATACAGTGTCTTTCAACAGGAGGCGAATTCCGCGTTGAAGTTCAGCAATAAAATAGCCATAAATTCCCGGGTTCAACCATTTTTAAGGCTTTTTGATAGTTTTTTGGGGTCGAGATACAGGGTTGGGCTTCTGAGGGTGGTTTCAGGGTCTTGATTCTTGCTTAGATCACCAGAAGTTAATTAGTAATAAGATGTGCCACCTCGTCGAAGTCTCTATCTATAATTGGTTCCTGAGATACGGCCGTGGCTGATATAGCTTAACTCTTTACCCACATTTTTGAATTTCCTGCCATTTCAATACGATCAGCACTGATTATGATTAGTCCGAAGTAATGCGTCAAATAGTTAGAACGTATCTCAGATCGACAGGGGAGATATTAGAGTTTAATCTAAAAGAACAGCGCTGATGAGAGTCCCTGTTATATTTTGTGGCTTCGGGGTGTGGAGTTTATGTTAGTTGGCACCGACGAGTACTCTCTAAGAAAAAAGGTATCGGTTTCAGGCTACGTTCTCGGGTTGACTGGGGAGGTATTCAGTGGGTAGACCAGACGCTTGCGAGCATGGGAGCCCCACACTAAGTGCGTAAGTGGCATTCACGTCCCTTCTCTCTTTGCTCCTTAGTACGGAGAAATTTGATCCATTCTGTAGTAAGGAAACGGTCTTTCGGACGCCTATTGACGTAGGTGGGCGAGTTCTCGTCACCCTACCGTACGCGCTTCGCTTCAGGGACATCTTGCTGTTTCTGCTGAGGGGGCGCGTTAGTGAGATCGTTTCACCTTTACACATAGAGCTGGTTAAAGCCCATCAAGCAGAAGTGTTCAAACTGTCGGCAGACGGGACACCGCTTTACCACATGCCAGGCAGAGGCAAACATCTTTTGCTTCCGTCATGGTAAGCCAGATACATCTTCGCCAAATTGCACCAATTGCAAGAAGCCAAAAAACTTGCATATAGTGCGCAGAACAACCAGCAGCACTCGAGAAATACCATGTAACGGAACGTCACTCCGTCCCGTTTGCTAACAGTTCCACTACGACGAGCCTTCTACCAGAAAAAAAACGCTAGATACAACCACACTGACACCTTTGCTGGTTCATGATGCTGCATATGACGCATCTCTTCCACAGACCTCTCCAAAGAAATTTTGCAATAAAACCGTATCACATTAGGCTGCAAGAATACCGTGCGGCACTAAAGCGGATTTTCGCTTCAGAAGAGGTCACCTCACCCTAGCCCAAGACAAATTGGTCAACTCGTCGTTGAATTGGTCAACTCGTCGTTGCCAGATCTTGAATGTATGTAACTTCTTGGAGGTTTCCGAGAATGACACCAGACCTTATGCCCCAATCAAGGTGTTGAGCGAAATTGGTGCAAGTGTTAGTTGCCTTGCCTCGAGTTTCGGCTCAAATGTACTCCATTAACACCCTGCGTTAGTAAAACCTTGGCACTCAGATATGCTTACATCACCCGTCATGTTTAGAGGTCAAACTAAGGATATCACATTTTTCATCGTCCCCCCACTAACCCAGAACGTGTACCTTGACGTCAATTTGGTCCTGCAATTTGGTTTGGCCACAGATTTATTCTTGGACTCAGGCCTTAGGACTAGACACATCCATGAACTTACTTCTATGCCCGACAGACACCAATTAACTCCTAACCAACCACAATGCCTGGAAGCATCCATCGCCGCTTTTCCATCGTATGTAATTCATGGTCTTGGTCGCACTACTCTGGTCTCGCATGTTATCGACGTTGGCAATAGCAAGCCAATAAAACAGAGAGATCTCGCCGACCATGGAGCAGCTAGTGTACGCAGAACTGGACAGAATGCTTGAGTTGGGGGTTATAGAGGAGTCTCAAAGTGCCTGATCCTCCCCAACAACCTTGGTGGTAAAACCAGATAAAGTTCGTCTTTATCTCGACGCCCAGGAAGTCAACGCAGTGACCGTTAAAGACACGTACTCTCTTCCGCTCATCGAGGGAATATTGGGAAGACTGCCAAAAGCAAACTGCACTACGATTCTCGACTTGAAGGATGCTTTCTGGCAAATTCCACTCGATGAGCGGTCGAGGGATGCAATCGCTTTCACAGTGCCTGGATGACCACTTTGCCAGTTTGTCACAATGCCCTTGGGCCTGTGCAATGCCCCGAAAACGATGACCCGGATAATGGACAAAGTCATTCCACATCACCTGAAACACCAGGTGCTCGTTTACCTGGATGGTTTCCTACTCATCACAAAAACGTTTGATCCACAACTTCTACAATTGCGAGCAGTAGCCCTGTATATCAGCAAGGCAGGACTCATCATCCATGTCTATAAAAGCAAGTTTGTTATGACCGAAGTCAGATATCTAGAACATGTCATCTGACATGGTACTATCAAAATGGATCCGAATAAAACTCGGGCGATTGATGAGTTTCCCTTGCCGAATACCGTTAAGCAGCTACGACGTTTCCTGGGAGTGTGCAGTTGATACCGAAGGTTCATTCGGGACTACGAAACGGTTTCAGCGCCTCTATCGGACATGCTTCGGAAAGGTGAGTTCATCTGGTCCGAGCTCGGCTGAAAAGTATTTAAAGAGCTCAAGCAAGCTTTGACATCTGCCCCAGTCATGCACAGCCCTGACTTCCGGAAACCCTTCTTTATTCATTGCGACGCAAGTCAACATGAAGTTGATGCCTTGTTGGTGCAATGAACTGAAGACGCGGGAAGAAGCTCCCATTGCTTTTATGTCCAGTAAGCTGAACTCGGCACAGAAGAGCTACACCGTATCCGGACAAGAATGTTTGGCTGCGGTGGTGGCTGTCAAAAAATGCCGAGCGTACATAGAAGACCACCGATTCGAGATCATCACCGATCACGCTTCACCACAATGGCTGATGAGCCAAGTGGACCTACACGGACGCCAGGCCCGATGGGCTCTTAAACTGTAAAGATTTAAGTTTTTCATCTAACACCGAAAAGGAACACAAACATCGTGCCCGGTACTCTCTCGTTAATGTTTTCAGCCAAGAGAGGGGAATTGGCATTAAATGACGATAGTCACATCAAGATCGATTTGGACAGCCCGCATTCCAATGCAGACAACTACAATGAGTTGAGGCAAACCTTTGTAATCCAACAAGCGCAGTGGCCTGATTTGAAAGTGATCGACGGCTATATTTACCGACGAAATGAATACTCAACACCGGTGACTCTTTGCAGGAAGAAGAGTCTTGGAAGCTTTGAGTGCTGGAGGAGATGAGTCATAATTTGATCTTCCGTGCACACGACCATCCTCTAAATGTCACCGGTGGCTACGGTCGGACGCTTTGGTGCCTTAAAAAATACTTCTTTTGGCCTAAATTGTCCTCTCAGTATGCAGCCGCCTCAGTCTCTCGGTCATCATGAGTTTCGCTGCTGTGGGTGGTTTCCCTCGCCCAGGTTTTTCCCTTGGCGATGTTGGAGTCGTTGTCACAGTCAATGGCTTTGATGTTCATCAGTTGTCACAAATTTTGTAATTGACATTTTACACTGAACATTGATATTAGCATTCAAATTGACATTTGACGATAACATCTAACATTTTTATGTATTTTCATTTTTCACCCTTCAATCATTTTCTTTAATTATGACAGCTACTTGAGGGAAGAATACCGTTAGATTTTATGTTTCAAAATGGATGAAAAACATGCTCGAATAGTGAAACAAGTGTGATGGAGACGGTAAAAAGTAGATAACAATCAAACGGTCAAGCATAATACTAAGAAAGAAACCTTCTAGACTACTACCAAGATTCGATCTGATCTGATACTCACTAAGTATTTATAAGACACTTTTTCAAGGCACTAATTAGGGAAGAATTGACATCAATGAAAACAATATTCTTAAATTTAAAACAGCTTTACTTTCACATAACCTCCACATTGACGTTCAACTTTAAGTCAAGATTTCTACCAATATTATGACATGGGGGCAGCCAATAGAACGAGCATGGCGTTATCACCACAGAAGGTTCTTTACAGCCTTGCGTTGTACTCCTTTCAACTTGCTTAGGGTTTTCGGTTTTGCTGCTAACCTCCTCTGAAACTTCTTCAGGATGCGGTGTCGTACTTCTTTCATCTTGCTCAGGAGTTACAGATGCATCAGGATAAGGAGTTAAGAGGCCCTCCGTACTGCTATCCAGCCGTGTATTTTCTATTTCATCGGATGTCACGGTAATGAGGCTGACGGTCGAACGTGATGTCTCAGTAGATTTTTCACTTTCCCTGCTCTCTTCCGGAGCAATTGTGACTGTATATTTTTCGGTTGTTGGTTCATATTTCGGAATTTTTTCACTTTCATTTGTTACCTCAGTGCTTACTGGTTCAGTCGATTTCATGGTCGTTGTATTCTGACTGGAAGATCGATGGTGATCACTATTATTTTCTGGAGTGGTTGTTTCAATAGATTTTGAAGTCCTCGAGTCATGGCTGGTTAATTTTCCAATTTCATTGATTGGTTCTGTACTTTCTGGGAGAGTTGTTTTACCTTGTGTGGTATCTGTTCGCTCATTATCGTCTTCTGGACTTGTTGGCTTATGAGGCTGATAGGGTTGGTAAGTAGTATCCGGTACAGGATTTTTAGATGATTTTGGATTATTTTCAACCGATTTCGAGTCTTGAGTGGATGGCTTGTCAATTTCATTAATTGATTCTGTGCTTTCTGGAACAGTAGTTTTTTCTTGTGTGGTATTTTCTCGTTCATTATCGTCATCTGGACTTGTTGGTTTATCAGGCCAATTTGATTGGTCAGTAGTATCCGAAATAGGATCTTTAGATGATTTCGGGTCATCTTCAACCAATTTTGAAGTCATCGAGCCTTGAGTAAATGGTTT
Source organism: Odontomyia ornata (assembly GCA_963969285.1). NCBI lineage: Eukaryota > Metazoa > Arthropoda > Insecta > Diptera > Stratiomyidae > Odontomyia > Odontomyia ornata. The sequence continues at coordinate 252,448,975 of OZ017742.1, forward strand.
GTCAATTTCAGTCATTAGTTCTGTACTTTCTAGAACAGTGGTTTTATATTGCGTGGTACCTACCAGTTCATTATTATCATCTGGACTTGTTGGTTTATCAGGCTGATTGGTATCATCAGTATTATTTGATAAAGGATTTTTCGATGATTTTGGATCATCTTCAACTAATTTTGAAGTCGTCGAATCCTGAGTGGATGGTTTGTCAATTTCATTGCTTGTTTCTGTGCTTTCTGGAAAAGTGGTTTTATCTTGTGTGGTATCTTCTTGTTCATTATCCTCTTTTGGACTTGTTGAGCTATCAGACTGATTGGGCTGTTCAGTAGTGTCCGGTATAGGATCTTTAGATGAATTTGGATCATCTTCAACCAATTTTGAAGTGATCGAGCCCTGAGTGGATGTCTTTTCAATTTTATTGTTTGGTTTTGTGGTTTCTGGAACAGTAGTTTTATCTTGTGTGGTATCTTCCTGTTTATAATCGTCATCTGGAATTGTTGATTTATCGGGTAGATTGGATTGGTCAGTAGTATCCGGAATAGGATCTTGAGATGATTTTGGATCATCTTCAACTGATTTTGAAGTCGTCGAGTCTTGATTGGATGGCTTATCAATTTCATTGATTGATTCTGTGCTTTCTGAAACAGTTGTTTTTTCTTGTGTGGTATTTTCTCGTTCATTATCGTCATCTGGACTTGTTGGTTTATCAGGCCAATTTGATTGGTCAGTAGTATCCGAAACCGGATATTTAGATGATTTCGGGTCATCTTCAACCGATTTTGAAGTCATCGAGCCTTGAGTGGATGGTTTGTCAATTTCAGTCACTAGTTCTGTGCTTTCTGAAACTGTGGTTTTATATTGTATGGTACCTCCCGTTTCATTATTTTCATCTGGACTTGTTGATTTATCAGACGGATAGAGTTCGTCAGTACTACCTGATACAGGATTTTTCGATGATTTTGGATTATCTTCAACCAATTTTGAAGTCGTCGAGTCCTGAGTGGATGGTTTGTCGATTTCATTGATTGGTTCTGTGCTTTCTGGAATAGTAATTTTATCATGTGTGGTATCCTCTCGTTTATTATCGTCTTCTGGATTTGTTGATTTATCAGGCTGATAGGCTTGGTCAGGAACAGGATCATCTTCAGGCTTTTGAGAATTTATGAATTCTGTTGTAATTGTAGTTTCAGCAGTTACATTTGGGGTAGGTATATAGAATACAGTCGTTGCCTTTTCTGCAGTCGTCATAACTCTGGAAGTTGTTTTCCCAGTAAGAAAACAACTTTTCCTAGTAGTTGTTGTTTTCCTAGTAGTAGTCTCATCCTCAAAATAGAAACTGCCATCACTGTCACTCCAGTCATTGTTATACTTTGGTGGTTTATGTCGTGTTACAGGGTAAACTAGAGGATATTCATTAGGAACATAGGGAGTTGTTCTAATATATAGTGGAGGTGGAGCTGTTGTTTTACATTTACGGGTGCATTTCTTTTTAGTTGTATACTTCTTTGGACAATTTTTAGGTTTATAATGATTGCTGATAAGTTTTTCTAATGCTTTGGAAATTTTTCCACTATCACTTTGCGGTAGAAACGCACTAACACAAAGGCAAAATAAAATCACATTAACATTTTTCATGTTGATCTTAATAGAAGAATAAATTAACATCAACAAACCTGGACTAAAATTTCAAAAATAGGCGCGAAGTGTTTTTATTTAAAAAACATATTGAAATGATTTATGGACTGTGTGTTGTTTACATTGATTAATATTTACCGTAAAAAGCATGTAAATCGATTAGTGAAATACATACATAGCAATTTACATGCGTGCAAGCTATGTATAGAATTGACTGAAACACGATGTTAGCATATGCAAATAAACATGTTTATTCTATGGAAGCAGAAACTGAAATCGAACCCATGAGGAAGTTACGTCAACCGAATGATTGGATGACTTCAATGAATTCCTGGTTTGACGTACTCGCATACCTCTGAACAAGAAACAAATTGAGGTGAAAGTGGCAGTGGCTCGTTGCTTTTACGTAGGGCTTGTCAGAACTACCTGTGGTTGTGATAAGATCACTAAAATCTGGACCCAGTTAAATTACACCCTCCCTTTTTTAGAATGTGACGCATTTTAAAATCTTCACAACTGCACTATATGTCATCCTAATGATACCATGAGTGGATCTTACTTCAGTTCTCTTCAAAACCTTCTACCCTTCCCTTCCCACAATTGAATTCATGCCCCCGAATCCAGTAGTCCCAAGAATGTTTGACCAAGTACCTCGACCTGAACATAACCTGATGTTTCACGGCTGCTTACCGAGTACCGCAGGGGTTTCCCGCTGCCCTGGCGTATCTCAGCCCATGGGTCCATCTTTATATTTCATGTATCAAACCACTATCACTACGTTCTTGCTCTTAACTCCAGGGTTAAATTAATTTTCCTTTTCCTCTACATATCGGGAAGGTAAATTTTCCGTTCCACGCACTCTCTGCAGGTTTGGTCAAATAGTTTACAATCGAAGTACAGCACTCTAAATTATTGATTTGTTGTCATTTTCGGTCCCTCCGTTTTTTACATATACCCACTCTAGCTCTTACAAACGTTAACTATTTTTAACTGGCCTATAAGCCTCAAACTTCGGTTCCAGCATGTGCCTTAATATAGTCAGATTGACCGTTAAATCTTCATATCTTCAAGAATAATTCTATAGTGGTAATAAAGTAAGGTAGATAGATGAGAAATTTTCACGCAGGATATATACTCGTGATTTGTCCGCCTTCAAAAAGGGTGCTGAACAGCGGTAAAAGGATCCCTCCATCGCCAAAACAAACAACTCCGTTAACTTTTTGGTGCTCTAGATCTGCCGATAAATCTCCTTAAGTATGTTCATATCGTGATTTGTTGGAACAAACTCCACTGTTAGCTCTCTCACTATTTCTTTCCAATTCCTAGTTACTACGCAATTGGTTCGTAGCCATACCAGCCCTTTTCTCTCTTAAAATTCTACTACCGGTAGCTGAATTCACTCCTAAGAGACACCTTTAGCAAGTTGAAACTGCTTTGCCTGTTTTAGGGATACGCTCAAGTAGTCTGAATCATTCCTGTACTGAAGAAAAGATATGCTGCCACTTGGTGATGATTGGAGCCCTACGTCGTCGCGTGTATGCTATGATTGTGATCCAACGGTTTCGTCCAATTCTGTTCCACTCATTTGGTCACCTTATTTTCCCTGAGTCTCCATTCCCATCTGCCTTTATGCCAAGAGTTCTTCCATCATTACAATCAACTGGTATTAAATTTCCATCGGTAGAGGCCAAAATATTTTTTAGGTCCCCGTAAACTGGATTCTATTTCAGCTCGGATTTACAAGAAGTCTGATGCCTTGGGGTTTTCAGAGAAAAGATTTTCCCGTTGATACCCAGTAAGTTCCTTTTGGGTGATAAAAAATAAGCTTTTGCCGAAGCTAGGGAGCTGCGCGTACATGCTCCAACCTTCACAGCTGTCCGCGATGTTTTCTGCACGGTCTCCACTGTTCCTGTAGTCTGTATATTGATATCCATCTCATAATCTAGCTCTTTATGTCAGAGGTAGAAAGGATTTGATTAATGAGGGTTTCCACCATGAAAAGCTCTAACTTCTTGGATGAAACTAGACAGGAATAAGTATAATCCACCGATCAGTGCCCCTTATCCAATGGAATGCAATTTCGATTTCCTCGTCTTCCCAACCACAACCATCTCGTTACAGTCAAAATAGATTCTTCACCGTGTGGTAGGCGACATAAACCTGCCATGGGCTTGCCTTTTTTTGTGGTTGGGAGGTGTATGCCATTTACGCACTCAGTTTAGATCTCCCATGCTCGCAAGTTACTGGACTACCCACTAAATACCTCTCTTGTCAACCCGGGAACATAGCCTGGAACCATTTGACACATTGCTTTGGGCCAGGTCTCGTTTTGTTACGACGTAAGGTGCCTTCATGTTGGGGGATCCCTCTTACAGCGGGATGGGACCGGAGAAGAAGAATCACCAGACAAGGGATCCCCCAGCTCCGATGTTCTCGGCGGTTGTGAGTCTCTTTTATCTTTTAGGACTGCCCGAGTATAATGTGCCACATGATTCCATTTGTCAGCAGATTCAAGCATCACCGCAACTATATTATCCGAGGTGAGCTCTCCCATCTCCCTGTAGAGGTGACGTCACAGCCTGTCCCATTTTCGCATGCAAAAATATGGCAGGCATCGTCTTCCTCTCCTGGGCAAAACAGACAATCAGGAGGCCATGACTTACCAATTTTGTGCAGGTAAGACTGGAAACTCTCATGCCCGCTCAAAGGCTTAGTCAGATAGAAATGCTCTCAATTTAGCCACGGTCTCACATCCGGGATGAGGCGCGCAGTCCATCTTCCCTTCGTGCAATTCATCCAAGAATGCTGCCAGTCGTTGAGTTAGCGCTGTTTCTCCTGGCGAGCAACCATCTCCCTCGCGCTCTCGTTTCGCTGCAATAACTCTCACCGCTGAATCAGAGACTGTCGGATACAAAGATGCAATCCTCAGTGCTCCTCGTCTCTGTACCTGTGCCAGGCGTTTTCGTTATACCTCCTTACTGAGAGTGCGGCCCCATATTTCTGCTCCATACAGTAGCACTGACCCTACAGTACTAATCAAGACGATTATTCTCGATGGGTTGGGTCCTCCCACGTTGGGAATAAGTCGACTCAGGGCCAATACTCCCGAAGCAGCCTTCTCAGCCGTTGCCCTGATTTGCTCAGAGCAACTCATCTTCGAGTCGATCAGTAGCCCTAGGCACTTCACCGCTGGCTTTGATTCAATTAGTTTGTCTCCAATACTGATCATCCTTTCTCTAGGGATTTTCTTTTTTGTCAAGATTGCCATTTTACTTTTCTCCGGTGCTAGACTGAACCCATGAGCAGTCATCCAATCTCTCACTCGGTGCATTAGCATACCTAGCTAAGTTGCGCTTCTTCAACGGTGCATCCAGTGACTAGAGCTGCAACATTATCCGAATTGCCGGTCGAGCGCGACTCACCTGGTATCTCTTGTCTCAGTAGCCCGTTGTAAGACACGTGCCATAGATCTGAACCAAGAATAGATCCCTGGGCAACATCCGATGTAACTTCTATCCTTCGCTGGGTGTGTGTCGTGTCGTAAAGCAGGCTTCGGTCTTTCAGGTAGTCCCTCAGAAGCCGCATAATATATTCTGGTACATAAAAGAGTTTCCCGGTGTATCTCCAGAACATTTACCCATCTTGCGGAGTTGTAGGCATTCCTAACGTCGAGTGTCACCAGCAGAACAATCCATCGCTTGATGTGGCTATATGTCTCTGCCTTTTGGACCACACTCACCACCTAAACAATCGCATCAGTGGTGGAGCATCCTGCTCTAAAGCTGTACTGCCGAGCAAATATTTCCCCAGCATGAATTGCGTCAGTGAGTCTTCCCTTGATGAGTTTCTCTAGCACTTTCCCAGCAATGTCTAGCATGCATGATGGGTGGTATGCAGACGGCGATCTGGGATTTCCCTTTCCCTTGTTGATCAGTACGAGCCTTGCCACCTTCCATCATAGTGGAAAAACCCCGTCCCGTTGGTAAGGGTTGAATGTGCTGAGCAGCAAGTCAGTACAATGGTGATACACGAGATGCAACGCCTGAGCTAAGACGCCGTTTAGACCTGGAGCCTTCTTTCATTTCAATGATCGGATTGCCTCTTCCAGTTCTAGTCCCATGAAGAGTGGGCATTCAATTACTGTTTTACCGTAGGCAGCATCAACACATTGGTGGGGAAAACTGCTCGCACTATCCTGTCCATCTTATTTTATATGCAGGGCCAACGTAGGGCACCAAGCTTCCGCATAACTAGCTTATAGCCAAGACCCCTTGGATCCCTGTTCAGATTGTTCACTAGATTTTGCCAGCAGTAAGCCTACTAACCGGTTCCATGCCTTACACTGGTTTCGTCCCCGTTGAGCTTCACCTTTAAGCTTGGTACAATCATTTTACTATTTAGTGATTTCAGTTGATCGCCAGTATACTAGAGGCTTGCTGTGCTGGGGTTTCTTAGGGGGCATAGAAGCACTGCAAGCGATGATGCTCATAGTTGAGTTCATCATGTCTTGAGCTCCTAGACCCCTGAATCCTTTGCAAATCTTCCACCAGTGGTGCACTTGCCGTGAGCACCTTGATGAATCTTACGATCTTCATGCTCCCGATGTTCCACCCAATCTTGCCAGGTCGAGAGCATGGGGGTTGGGAATCAGCATCATAGATTTTAAGCAAAATGTACTGATGATCACTGACTGAGTAATCCTCTAATACTTTCCAATTGTGTACCGCCCCTACTAGGGACTTCGAGGTGAAAGCCATGTCGGGTACGGTTACTTCACAGCCCCTGCGGCGGAAAGTCAGCATATTGCCAGTGCGCAGCCCAATGACCATCTTTAGGACTCATCTTCACCGCGGGTCAGTTTGAGGGACGCCGCATGCGATTGGTGCAGGCAGATGGGATGATGCTCGTAGTTGAGTTCATCACGTCTTAAGCTGCTAAACTCTTGAGTCCCTTGCAAATTTTCCACCAGCGGCGCACATGTCATCAGCACCTCCCCAAAATTCTCGACGTCCACAACCCCAATGTTCCACCCAATCATGGAAAGTCAAGAGCATGGGCGTTGGGAGATAGCATCATGGATCTCAAGCAGAATGTGCTCATAATCACTGACTGAGTAGTCCTTTAATACTCTCCAAATGTGTATCATCTGTACTAGAGACTCCGAGGCGAATGTCCACGTCAGGTATGGTTCCTTCCGCGACGGGTCCTGAGGCGAATAATCGGAGTGAAGCTAGACGAGAACCAATGGCGAATTCGATACAACCATGAGCTGTATGAAATTTTTGTCAAGCCTGGAGTTTCAATGATTGTCTGGCGGAAGCTGTAATGGGCCGGATACATGAATCGTATGGACGAACAACGGATATCCAGAAAGGTATTTGTTGGGAGAACTGAAGACCCGAGACCAGTGGGGAAATTGAGGAAACGCTGGTGTGACTTGGTCAACGAAGACAGTTCATCACTGCTCAGATTTCAAAAATGGAGGACTTGGTCCATGGATCGAGACAGTTGGAGGCGCTGTTTACAGGAAGCGAAGGCCCGAGAGGAGCTGTAGTGCTATGAAGAAGAACAAGGTGGTTCCTTCACAGTCCATACGGTGGAAAGTCTGCATATTGCCTTTGTTCAGCACAACGAGCCTTGTCTTGACCGCCATCTCTTTGACTCGTTTTCCCCGCGGGACAATTTGAGGCATGCCCCATTCAATCGCTTTAGCATTGAAGTCTCTCTCAACGAGTACGTGGCCATCTGTGCTCAAGACAGTATTTTATAAGCATTAAGCTTGGCTTGGAAAGATGAAATTGATTCATTCGGCGTTAGGTGCACACTCAAGAATGTAGTCCCTGAACATCAAATCCACATGAAGTCATCTCTCCGTCCATAGCCCTCCACTAGAAAATCAGCACAGCCCTGAACCCAGATTATGTTATTACCAATTTCGTTAAGGTACCATGATGATGGGTTCTTGTCATGGTATTGCTCACTTAACAGCAAAAAGTTGTCTTGCATGTCCCTTGCAAACTGGTCTAGCAGGTTTTCGGAAGTTGTACTGGGGTTTAGGTTTAACTGCAAGATACGGGTTGTCGAATTTCTACTTGGCTAAGCTTTTCTGCGATATGCTTAAAATCGGCTGCCTTTGTGTACTCTTATTTTATATCCCTCGTCATCACATTTGGGGCATAGGGAACTTCTATCGGGTCCCTTGCATCCCTGTGTGGTATGACCATAACCAAGACTCTTAAAGCAGTGCACATGCACTGCTCTTTGCCTTACTTTCAGCTGACCCACCCTATTCTTACTTCTCCCTTGCTCAGAAGGTGTTAAGTGTCCTCCTTTGTCAGAACGATGATATCCATACAGTGCCCTCCTATCGTTTCTGCTATCAGCCTCGCTTTAACCCTGCTTATGTTAGGGAGCTACCTTTTTACGGCCTCCTCTACTTCGGCTAGGTCCGTGATGAAGTCAATGTCCCTGATTTTGATCGTTCCATCGGCTCAAATGAGGCAACACTTGCTATTTTGTCGAGAACGTTCTTGGTTGCATCGTACAATGCTTCTTTACTATGAGCCTCTGCAGCAAATTTGATCAGAATGTAGCGGGTTTATCGCTCTGCTTTAATGGGACTTTTGGTGTTTCTAAGCTTAACACCTCCCCTAATCTCTCACAACACATCTGAGTAAGGATTGGCTATCCTTGGATTTGAGGAGTAGCGCCTGCTGCTGGATTTTCCTCGTATTTTTTCCCTTTTGTCTTTCATCAGATGTTTTTTTTTTGTCGGGCATCCATGAGAACTTTATTTTCTGGAACATTTTGGAGATTTTGGTTTTTTTTTTGGTCACTTTTATTAGGACTGTCTAGAACCGCTGATCTAAAATCCGATGCCCATTAAGTGCCTTCTCTTTTTTCTTTTATCCCAGTATCCTTCGATTGGACTGCAGGCCATTCTTTTGATGGTGTTTGGGGGTGGAGCTACGAGTATCTGCGGTTCCTTGTTAGACTTAGCTCTCAGCTCTTCTTAGATCTTCTGCTCCTTTTCAGCCTTCAAACAGTTCCACCAGTAGTGCCTGATGCGGAGCTCCAAAAGCCCGTTTCATACATATTTGCTAACTTTTTTTGTGGGTTATATTCAAATAAGACTCTCTTCAGAATGTTTCCTGCTATTCCGATTTACGTCTTTTTCCTGATAGCGCTCAACAGCTATTGTGTTTTCTAATCTTCTTTCTGGGGAGAGGTTCTCTGCTTTGGTTTCAGGATACAATGCTTCTGTTGGGTTTTCGGTGATGTCAGAAACTTCGTGCAACTGCACTTTGTTGGTCTCCTAACTCTTTTCTTTTTCTGCCGCGATTTTTTGCTGATCTCAGGGTGGCTCATTGTGCGCTCTTCTCTCATAGGATGTTCTGGAGTGCACACTGTTTATTTTACAGCGCCTGTACGCAGCGATTATATCTGGCTGATATGTGCTCTCTCTTTTCGTTCGGTTTCCTTTTGTCTTCGTTCTTTGAATCTTTAGTGTCTATTAAAGTTTCTAAGCCGATGTAGTTATTTTTGATGAGTTCAGCGATGTTATTTCTATTGGGACCCCCCTCGGAGCCGCTATCCTCATTTGTATGTGTAGTTCCTTTTTTTGGTCACATGGTTATCATCGCAGAGTAGGGAGGCCATGCTTTATATGGACAGGTACTTAGAGCTAGACCAGCGCTAGTCGGAAGTCAGTTTCAACCAAACCTACATCATCAACTCAACGGTGCGAAATTTGAACGTACTCCGAGGCTTGCCAAGGTTTTACCGAGATGGAGATGGTATGATAGTTGGATTGGAGCCGTTCATGTGCGAGTGTCACCTCAATGATACTGTGCTATGCACTTAGGTCCAAAACATATGCGCCAGCCGAAAAAGTCTGTTCCAATTCAATATCCTGTTCGTCGTACAGAGATCGTTGCCAGGTCGTAGTCCGCGGAGGAATCTTGCGGAAACCTTACTTCCTCAGGCACGTCGGGGCGCCACTCCACAAAGAATGCTAGCTTCAAAGAGTACTCTGCGAGAATTCTTTGGGATTTAGTACGAGCAATAAAGCAAAGGCGAGTTCTAGAGGACTAGCTCAGTGATCAAGTGACGGTTCTTCTCGATGCCCGTACACTCAGTCTTCTGGGTTCTAGAGTTTGCAGAAGGGCTGGTGGCACTGACGGAAGATATGCCGGGGAACAAAGGACTTGCTGCTAAAGATGCAGTGAACTCAACTATGAGAATCATTCCTGCAAATCTTCTATGCACCACCGAAGACTACGGCACGGTAAGCCCTCAGTGCACTAGCGATTTGCTGAAATTGCTAAAAAGTGAAGGGAGTGTCACAAGCTCTGATGAGAGGTTCAGCGGGCATGGACTTGACAAAAGGCACCAGATTAACAGCTTATAAGCCCATTAAGAAATGCCTCCACAGAATAATCAACAGCTATAAGACCAGCTGTCAGGAAAATCAGATGGAGGAGATAAACAAGCATCCGAGTGGCCTGAGCAACAAGCTAATCATTGGGGAGCTCCACGCCCAAAGATGGTCCTGCTAGTTTGACGCAGAAAAGATAGACAAGATTGTGCGAGCTCTTTTCCCTGTTCATCGCGTCCATGTTTAGGCAGTCTACGATGAAGCATCAGTGGAATGCCCACTTTTCACGAATTTGGAACTGAAGGAAGCTGTTTAGTCTATGATGACAAGAAAGGCTTCAGGACCAAATGTGATCCTAGTCGAAGTGCTGTAGATAGTCTATCACATCTCCTTTGACTGACTGCATGTTCAATGCTTGCTTGCGTGAAGGGTTGTTTCTGGAATGCTTGGAAGTAGCGTTGAGTAGGGGAGTCCCAAGCCACCGCCTGCATACTGCCCTTTGTGCGTACTAGACAAGACCGGAAGAGTTTTTGAAAATCTCATCAGAGGAAGCCTCATTAACATGATTCATACTACTGGGGACCTGTTTCTACGGCAATATGGCTTCAGAGAAGGTCGCTCCACCATCGATGCAATCAGAGAATTGGTAAGCGCGGTGCAGCGTGTGGAGATACATAGCAGTTCTATACGACAGGTTGTCCTGGTGGTTACTCTTGGCGTCAGAGATGCTTTCAACTGCATTAGATGGGCAGATACCCTAGAAGCGCTGGGAAATGGTTATCTGATGCGGATCTTGACTATCTGATAGACTGTGGCCTGCTCTACGGCACGGATGATGGTAGTCACAACGGATGTCGCTTAGCTCCAGTTTTTGAAACATCTCGTATGATGGGCTACTGAGGCTTGAGGTGCCGGATGAGCTATGTTTGATTATTAATGCAAATGATGTAGTTGGTAATTGTGGGGGTGATACCCATAACTTTCTTTGTTAAAGAGCGCAGAAATATTCACCTGCGCAGAAATGAAGGGGACAGGGGCGCATGCTAAGGAGAAGAAGCAATTCTCTCCTACCGATTGTCAACAGTTCTAGGTAAACGGAAGGGTAAGGAGAGAGAAGACGAAGTGCCTACCTGATAGAGACCGTAGCTCAATAGAAGACATGGTGTGACTAATTTCTACCTGATACAGCTCTTGAGCGGATATGGATATTTTCGGTTTTACCCGCACAAGACTGATTAATTACGGTTTCCCAACTTCGTGCTTTGCAAAGGAGAGAAATGACACTTGCCATATAATTTTGCCTACAAAATATATCTAGTAAGTAGCATGGCAACTTCTTCAACGAAATCGTAAGGCACTGCCCGGAAATTATAATTGGAAATATGCTTACATTAGCTAACAAATAGAAGCACGTGGCACATAATGCTTGGTTAGTCTATCGAGGGTGGAGGTTTTTATATTCTGACTATCCCTTTCTTTCAGCTAAAGAAGACATTTTTATAAACCGGAGGGCACCTCCAAAACACAAACCAGGCATAACCTGAGATGATGTGTCAAATGGTTTTAGGTTATTTTATCAGACAGACTAGAAAGGTATTTAGTGGGTAGTCCAGAAGCTTTTTGCGCTTGGAAGTCCTAAACTTAGGGTGTAAACAAGCTTTACCTCACTACCAAAAGAAGTTTTAATTGGGACGGAGACGGTATAATATTAAGATTAAAGTCATTTGTGCCTGAATATCACCTTGACAACATTGCGCTATGCAACTAAGCCCGAAAATTCCCAATTCAAAGTCACTAGTCAAATGGAACATTATAGAAAAGTCAAAGTCCCTCCACGTCAGCCAGGCTGCGGCAAGTAGAGGTGACCAAAACTTCATCCCATTCTTTGTGAAGGGATTCTTTATAAGGTCGACGTCTACTTATTACAATCGCAATTATTAGAAGCTGTAGTGGTGCGTACTTCTAATCATAGGGATTATAACTTATACCAATTACTGTGCGCTTGGCAATGAACTACAATGTAATTCGTATACTGTATTTTTAACAGCACAAGTGTGAGCCCGATTTGCTGTCTTAGTATTTTCATATTCTGTACGATTGCATACAATTGAACCAACAAAAACATACCCTCGCCTCCATTCAATACTGTTTACACTCGATTAATAAGTTTGACTTTTGTATAAATCAAATGACATCTGTGATTAATGAACAGGAGTGATCAGTTTATCAGTGTATCATTATTTTGTATTCAACAAAATGCAAAGGAATAAACAGTCTATGCTATTTGCGTACATGAAATAAAGGGAGCCATTCCTGTATTTCTGCATGTTTTACAGAAGTCCTGCGTGACTTCAGCACTACTTAAGTTTTAGCTATCATGAAAACCTTATAGACAGTTCAAAATGACTGGTTTTACAAAATATAACCTATACACTATAAAATGGCATTTTGTCAAACTATTTGAGTTCAAATAAATGAAACAACAGTCCTTTATTGGAAAAATCAGCTACATCCCGGTAAAAGTTCAACATTCACGTTCACATTCAAGCCAAGATTTTTCCTTGGATATTGACATGGTGAGAACCAATAGCCTGAGTATGGTGTTGTCACTTCCGCACAAGGATAATTACGGCCAGGTGTTGTGGTTTTGTCATCGTTTTCAGGGTTTTTGGAATCATTAGGTGCTACAGATGTTAAGCTTCTATCATCATGAGCAGGATTATTTGGTTCATTAGCGACTGTACTCATTTCGTCTTGTTTAGGTATTTCTGGCTCAGCAGGTGTTGTGCTTATCTCCACTCGTTCAGAAATTACAGTTTCTCCGGAAGATTTCTGACCGGGGACTTTGCTATCCTCTGACGTTGTTTCTATTTCGTTTCGAGGATTATATGGCCTGTGGGGATCCGGAAAGTCAAATGGCTCTTCTGTAGCTTGTGATGCATTGGATGTTGAAGGTAAGGACCCCGAAGATTTTGTAGTTTCATTACTCTCCGTGGAATCTGTGATTTTATTGGGTTCCTCAGTTTTAGGTTCCTTACTGGACGAGTCGTTAGGGCTTTTTGTTTCAACAGATTCAGCAGTTGTTGAGTCATTGCCAGGATAGTCTTCAGTGGTCTTATCTATATTAGACATTTCTGTTTCATTAGTTAAAATAGTCGACAACTCTTGCGTTGAAATGTCATCACTTGGCGTTGATTTATCTGTTGCAGTAGGTATTATTATTGTAACATCTTTAATAGTTTTTCCAGTGGTAATCTTCGCGGTGGTCTTCTTTGGTGTACTGAAAGTTTCTTCTGAAGAAGGCTCTTCAGATTCTTCCGAAGAATCTACATACAATGGTTTTCGGTCATCTGTGTCCATAATATAATCATCGTCGCTCCTGTTGTCCAGCTCAGGAAATGAGTCTTCATACGAGTAAGATTCCGATTCAGGTTTAGTTGTTTTAGGTGTCTTTGACTGTTTTGTTGTTTTCGGGTTTCTTGTTGTCATACGTGGCGTAAGTTTTTTAAATTTAGTTGTTGGCTTTTGTGTTTTTATTACACTATGTCTTTCTTCAGAACTAAAGTCATAGATTAACCGATCGGATGTCCCTCCACCAGCTGGTCCACTATTGTCGTCATAGTAAATAATTTCATTGTCGTCCTTTTTTGAAGTAGATTTCGTGGTTGTCTTTGCTGTTGTATGCCTATGCTGGTATCTCTCAGGCTTACCAAAATGCACAGCGTTTCGTAAGTTATTCCTAACTTGGGCCACATTGAGCTTTGGCAAGGTGAGCGCAATGCAAGAATAAATTAGAATCAAATTTAAAGTTAACATTTAAAAAATAAAGAACAAAGTAAAGGAATGAAATGAAAAACTTGGACTGAAGCTTTAAAATAGACGTGGGGTCTTTTATAAGTTTAAAATGTTGGAAATACCATTTGTTTCACGTGTTGTAAATATTTATTGGTATCTACCATAAAAAAGCGTGTAAATTGATCGTACAAAAAACAATTTTGCCTACATGTATGTTAATTAGTAATAATATAATTGACTAATGTTTAGTGTACGTACGGTTGGAAAATCTAAAGTCAGTTCTTTTAAAGTAAGGTGGTTTTATTCATTCAGTTCAATAACCCAGGGATCACTTACCCATTCGGAAGCAGTATGTGTCATTTTTATCTATCTTGTCTTGAATAAGAGCCGATTGTCATCATGCTGTTCTTAGAAAAGATCATATTTAGGCTGTTCTTCGGCAAGACAACCATAAAGCTGCTAATAAGTACTTGGAGCATAATGATCCATATCACTCAAATTTTCCACATACGTGCATGGATCACAATTACTATTTAAGTTTTTCAATTAATCCAGGACCCAAAAATGTATTCATTCATACACAAAAGTTTGGCTGGAATCGAACCCACATCTCACGAAACACAAAGCAAAGACAACACTTTTAAGCCATAATTCTGTCCTTGTATGCTTTTTCTATTTTAGTTGGGGAAAAAATACAACATTGGTTTCAATTTTTTTTTTTTTTTTGATCAGAATGAACTTGATCACTGCTGGTAGTTTTTTAAATCTCGTTCAATTCTATCCATGTTGTCGTCATGCCTTTTTGTTCTTGACTGGCGTTTTTCTGAACAAGAGCAAGTGGATGGTTAAGAGAAGGTGACAGAAAATGAGTAACTCCTTGTGTCCAGTTCAAATTCTGCTATAAGTCTGTTACTTTCACTGACAATAAACTTTCAGAAAAAGCCTAAGCCTCCAAAATAAAGTGAGGAAACAAAATATCTGCTTATTTTGAAGTCCCGCAAAATAAATAATGACTCTACAAAACGTGCATCACTGGAAGCCTATCAATTGCCAAAAGTGGTGAACAGCCATTAATGAGTTACTAAACCCTTTTTTTTTGCTTTAGCACTACAGCCCCTTTCGGGCCTTGGCTTAGAGAAAGTTAGAGTATCTCATTATCTTGATCACATGTATTGGCACTCGAGAAGGTGATGTGGTCAGTATTACGCTTTGGCCGTGTGTCTATCTACCCAGGTGCGATAAGTTCTGATTTTGAAACCAGCACGTATCATAAATGAATGGGCTTAAAATCTGTTCGAAGAATCACTCGAAATAAATCTCGTTACCACCAACGGGACTTGAACCAGAGACCTGCGGCTTTTGAAGCGAGTACTCTGACCACTACACAAGGTGGACTAAACCCTTTAATTTACCTCAATATTATATGGAAAACCTGCCGGGAAAAATTATGGTAATAAAATTGCACTAGTGCATAATGTCGGGAGCCTTGAAAATTTTGAGAAAGGGCGTTTGACCCAGAATACAGGAATGGCGGTGAAAATAATGAAAGCTTCTTGCAAAAATCAAAAAAGTATAAGCAAGGACGTCAGGAATGGTGTTCTGGAGTTGGAAAAGCTCCTAGAATGAATTAGACACTCTAAACGCAAGTGGCTTAAGGGAGAGAAGGAGCATAAGCCTAAATCACTTGACAAAGTGCCAGTTATATTAACCCTTATTACCACTAAAATGGTGGCGTGTAATTGTGGTTCAATGGAAGGAGACAGAGAAAAGAGGAAGAAAGACAAGGTCCCGAGGAGTACATCACTTCAAATGAAGGGCTCCGGGTGGTTTCATAGAAGGCAGCCAAAAAATTCCTTCAGACATTGATATAAAATAAATAACCCCCTCAAGAAGCAAAAAGTGGAGAAACATCTACTTGTAAGTCAACCCGAGGTAAGGCTTGTGACTACAATATTTCGCGCACTTTTCTTCATCATTCACCGCGCTACATTGCTTCACTCTGCACTTTTACAAACATATCGCTCCACTATACATGCGCACCGCATGTACGTCGTCTGCGTGTGTTCCAGTGCGACGAGCAGCAAGAAATATGATATGTGGCCTCATGGTCGTGTGTTTGATCAGTTTGGCAGGCGCTGATAAACGAGCTCTAGGATAAGCATACATATTATTGTATCGACACCTGCGCACTCATCGATATTGAAAACTACTCTATCTGTATCACGATGGGGTTTTTTTTACTTTACTTTAGCACCACAGCCCCTTTCGCGCCTTTGTTTGGAGATAGTTAGAGTATCTCATTGTCTTGATTGAATGTACTCGTCAGTATCATGCTTTAGCCGTATGTTTGTCCACGCAGCTGTGATACATTCTGATTTTAAGCCAGCACGTATCATAACTGAGTTGGCTTGTAGTCCGTCTGAAGAATCTCTCGAAACAAATCTCCATATCGCCAACGGGATTTGAACAAGGGAACTTGACTTACGAGGTGGCTCCAACCACTACATCCCGCACGATGAGTTAGGATATTGAAATTGAAAAGCAAATTGTATCTGAAGAAGAATTTAGTATTGAATTATTAGATAACAAATCGTGTTTGCAAAAGAACCAAAGGCCAAAACTCGCAATCCTGCTTCTAGTGATTCGTCGAATTGAATATGAGTTTTATGTGATGGCGTTCACATTTGCCGCAAACGAACCCGCTAAAATACGGAAGTGAACGAACCTTTTTCCCACATTCAACGCGAATGGAAAATGCACCGGCGAAAGAGGTGACGGGTGAGATGACGAACACATTAGTAGTGAACTCGACGCTAGACGTTCAAACCGAGCATTTAGAATATACTATCCTGGGCGTGCTTATTGTGAATACCGCATCCCTCGTGTACATATTGTACAGGGATCATGCTCGCGGCGTGTAGAGGTGCGCTCAACTGACCCCCCAACCCCGATTATGAATGTCGAGTTATAAATGGCCAACGAAAACAAAGGCACTCCGGGCGCCACTCACGATGAAGAGTAGCCGGCCGCCAGAGAAGTGAATCGTGTCCAGTTCAGGGTCTGTTCTTTCTGGAAGGAAGGCATCGAGCTGTGGTTTGGTAAGGTGGAGGCCTACTTCAGAGTGAACCGTATTTCTGGAGACACAACGTGCTTCTAGATTATCGTTGCCAGCCTGGATATCAGAGTGATTAAGCAGGTGAAGAGTGCGGCATCTAGGCCACCGATATAGGGCAAATGTGAAAACCTCAAGCAGGAAAAAGCTTCCACTGAGTCTGCTCAGCAGCGAATCTATACGCTGTTATCTAAGGTTGAGTTTGGTAATTACTGGTAATAAGCGAGCTCGAGGATAAGTATATCCATCAATTGATTGATACCTGCGCACTCATCGATATTGATGATGGCTCCGTTCCATATCAGGAAGAGTTAGAAAGAAAGTAAATTGTAACTTAAGTCGAATTTAGTATTGAATAAATTGAATATGTCAGAGGACAAATCGTGTTTGCAAACGAACCCAAAAGCCATAGCTTAGCCAACAGTGCAAAACCCTAATGCAGTCTATTGGTCAAAACTACTAATGGTAGGCCCTATACAGATGTCCTATAAAGATTGGTTAAGTACCCAACCGATCAGGAATCAGGATTAGAAGCTACAAACATGGATTTTTTCTATGGTGTAGTCAAAAAGGTCCTGAGCCCACCAAACAATCCGTTGTTACTGTTTCAGGCCAAACGCGATGCTATAGAGGAAGTTGTCTGAAAGCGGCATATTCTAGTGGGAGAAAACGTCAACGCAAAACCCATTAAATAGGGCATACCTCAGCCAGATCTTATGAGAAAATGAGTACTAGAAATTGCAGCCGAAACTGGGTATTGAATACAGAAAACACCCCTACTTTCTGCCACTGGGGCTACGTAACAACTATATCAGAAGTTTCATTCACCTTGGAGCCTCTAGTTCTAGTAACACGAAACATGAGAGTCCTACAGAACTAATCAGCCAGTGACCACTTAAGATCAACAACGGTGCTTCTTGATGCACATATGCTCAGTCTTACAGTCTCAGGTGAAACACTAAGATGCTGGACATTGATAATTTTCTTGATTTATTTATGGCAGCTATGGATGCTATGAACTCAACTATGAATATTATCACATTGACCTACAGGCCCGGCAGTGACCCCAGCTCTGTAAATCACTAGTGTACTGACGTTCACTTGAAATCAATATAAACGAAGTCAAGGTTACAGGCCCTGACAACACGCCCAACGAGTAAGGACTTGTAAAGAAGCATACATCAGGCAATACAAGTTTATTAGAAAATGATGTTGGCAAGATCTGATAGATAATGTGGACCAGGATACTTGGGACCAATACTATTGGTGGAACCAAGGCTTCAAAATTTTTTTTTTTTAAATTGAGAGGTGAATACCATTTACGCACTAAATGTGGGGCTCCCATGCTCGCGAATGGCTGAACTACCCAGTAAACACTTCCTCTGTTAACCTGAGAACCTAGCCTGGAACCGTTTGACACATGACTTCAGGCCAGGTCTCGTTTTGCCACGCTTTGAGCTAGCTTCAAGCTGAAAAATCCCTCCTCTAGCGGGAGGGGAGAGAGGAAAGGGAATTGTCAGACAAGTGATTCTGTAGTGAATTGAATGTATATATATGCCCGTAAAGGACTGCAGCGATAAACTGTTGCCTCGGCGAGTGAAGATGTTGGCGCCCGCCGGAATTGGTCTTGTCTGAGGATGAGTGAATGCGCTGGTAGGCAAGCTTTGCGATGTCGTGGAGTTAGTTCTTTTCCCCAGCACAAGGGCCCAGAATTGCTCATTTGCTTACTGTTATGGCATTACTTCCAAATTATGCTAATTATATACACGTCGGACATCCTTCACTCTGACTAGGAACATCCTGGACAGTCCTTCATTTTCATCGAAGACTAACGACACAAGCCGTCACAACAGCAAGGGCACCCCGACTAAATAATACTGAAGTGAACACGTTGGTGATTTTTCAAGTTTAACCGCACAGTAAGAGCCCCAATGTAGATGCTGTCGAGAAATGATATCCGAAAGAATCGAGTTCATGTGGCTATACCTGCGGGATCAACGCTCTCACTCCCAGAATCACTTTGAAACGAACGCAATGCACGTACAACGCAACCTAATTGGATTTCCCCCCTTGAACCGAAATGCATTTACTGATGAATTTTCCGCGGAAAATATTACTCCACTACCAACAATATAGGTTCCACGCATAATATCGAATTGCTTCAAGGGCATGAGCGGGGATGTAACTGCTCACTGGAATTTCGGTGATTGAAAGTGCTAATGGATGAAAGGGAACGGACCTGGTAGAACACTCTCCTATTGCTCGGAACTGCACTAGATATAGACAATGCATAGTATGTGGACAACAAGTGCAAAACATTTCACAAAGTCAACACGCTATTTAGAATCCGATACGACGTCATTTAGATAACAGGAACTTTACAATGGTTCAACGTAATCTTCGCTTGCACATATTCGACGAGGAACAACACACAAAATATGGTGAACAGTGCCCACTCCTCCGACCAAACCCTATACGGGTCCCGCTTCACCATCTTTCCGTTTCTCTCGACGAGTCTCTTCATGGCGGCAATGGAGGGTTTTTTTCGACGAGATAGCCTGCAATTCTTCACTAAATTGCGTCGCAAAGGGAGTTGTCATGATGAAACTTTTTTTTGTAATTTTCATTTAATTTTTTAATTTTTCATTGGGAAGTAGTTTTTCTCGTAATGGTAACGATGATAGTGGCGGGTTTTAGTACGGGAAATTTTGATTTCCCCGCAATGGTACTTTGAGCAGTTTGCCTGGGCGACTGCTTGATTACTACAATTTCCCTGGCTGCTATGAGTCCCTCTTATTTTGCAGGAATGACCGAACATAATTTGTCACCTGGTTCTATTTATCAACCGGTCCAAGCATCACTGTGGCCATGCTATCTGGAGTGGGCTTTCCCGTCTTCCTGTAGTATTCCCATTGCAGTCTGTCCCATTTTTTGCCCGCAAAAAATATGTGGCAGGGATCGTCTTCCTCTCTTGGGCAAATCGATGATCAGAGACCTTGACTTCCCAATCTTGTGCGCGTAAGACTGAAAACACCCATGCACGTTCAAAATCTTGGTAAAATAGAAGTTAGTCTCATCATGCCTTTGATTCTATCTTAGCTCCGTGATGAGCTGCGCAGTCCATTTTTCCTTCGTGCAGTTCATCCAAGACTGCTGCCAATCGTTGAGTGAGCACTGTTTCTCCTTGCAGGCAACCATTTCCTTTGTATCCTCGCTTCGATGCAGGTTAATAGCGCAGCGCTCTCCAGCAAAGAGAGCAGGATTCATCACACCTGTTTTAACTCTAACCACCGAATTAGTAACTGCTCAGTGCTCCCCTTTTTTATACTTGTGCCAAGTGTTTACGGCATACCTCTTTGCTGAGAGCGCCACCCCATATTTCTGCTCCGTACAGTAGCACTGATCCTACAGCACTCATCAAGAAGCGTCTTCTTTATGTGCTGGGTCCCTCCTACGTTGGCCATAAGTCGACTCAGAGCCGATACTCCCGAAGCAGTCTTCTCAGCCGTTACCCTGATTTGCTCAGAGAAACTCATATTTGAGTCTACTGGTAGCCCCAGCTACTTCACCGCTGACTTCAATGGGATTAGCATGTCTCCAATACTGATCATTCTTACTCTAGAGATTCTCTTTTTGTCAAGATGACAACTTCGGCTTTCTCCAGCACTAGACTGAACCCACGAGAAGCATCCAGTCTCTCACTCGGCGTACTAGCATACCTAGCCTAAGTTGCGACTAGAGCCGCAATATCATCCGGATAGCCACCAAAGCGCGACTCATCTGGCATCTCCAGTCTCAGTGGCCCATCGTAACCCATGTTCCACAGGTCTGGACCGAGAATAGATCCCTGGGAAACACTCAATGTAGCGTCCATCCTTCGTTGGTCCTGTATCGGGCCGTAAAGCAGGCTTTGGTCCTTCAGGTAATCCCTCAGAAGCCACATCGAAAATTCTGGAACATGAAAAGGGTTTTCCAGCATATCCAGAATATCCACCCATCTAGCAGAATTGAAGGTGTTCCTAACGTCGAGCGTCACCAACAAAATGATCCATCGCTTGATGCCGCTATATGTCTCTGCCTTTTGGACCGCGCTCACCCAGGGGTCGGACGTCCTGCTCTAAAGTTGTACTGCCGAGGAGACAGGGCCCCAGCAGGAAGAAACGCATCAGTGAGTCTTCCCTTGATGAGTTTCTCTAGCACTATCCCAGCCATGTCTAACATGCATAACGGGTGGTATGCAAATGGTGATCCAGAATCTCCCATCCCCTTGCTGATCAGCACGAGCCTCGCTACTTTCCATCTCACCGGGAAAACCCCATCCCGTAGACAGGTGTTGAATGTGCTGCACAGTAAGTCAGAACAATGGTGATAGACAAGTTGCAATGCCTTAGCTGGAGAACCATCTGGTTCTGGAGCCTTCCTTGCTATCAATGATAGTACAGCTTCTTCAAGTTCTGGCTGTGTGAAGAGTAGGCACCCGGTTGCTGTCTCACCGCGGGCAGCGTTGACACGGACGAGATTAGCCGGGAAGCGTGGCCGCACCAGCTCCTCCATCTGTTCGGCTTCATGTATGCAAGGCATCCGTAGGGCACCAAGCTTCCAAATAACTAGCTTATAGCCAAGGCTCCACAGTGACTTTTTCACACTGTCCACTAGATCTTGCCAGCAGTGAGCTTTGTTGCTGTCAATCGGTCTGTGAAGGCATTTCCTGGCCGACTTATATGCTGCTACCCAGTTGCATGCCTCGTCATGGTTCCATGCACGTTGAACCTCACGATTTTCAGTGATTTCAGTCGACTACCAGTATACTGGGGGCTTGCTGTGCCAGGGTTGCAAGAAAGCGTTGCAAGCAGTCATGATGATACTCATAATTGAGTTCACCACTTCTTGAGCTGCCAGCTCTCTTGTCCCCTACGAATCACCCTGCAGTGAAGCACTTGGCGTTAGCACCTTGATGAACCTCTTGACGCCCATCCTTCCAATGTTCCGCCCAATTGTAGAATATCGAGAGCATGGACGCTACGAGACAAATTCACAGATCTCAAGCATAATGTGCTGATTATCACTGGCTGAGTAGTCCTCTAATACACTCCAATTGTATGTCCTCCGTACTACGGACTTAGAGGGGAATGTCGCATCCGGTATGGTTCCTTCACAGTCAATATCGCGTAGGTATTTATACGACGAGCTGCTATTTCTAGGATTCGTTTTTCTCGCAGATCTGGTCGAGTCATGCCCCATTCGATTGCTTTACCGTTGAAATCAACGTCCCCCCCGAAAAAGGTTGCTATCTGCGCTCAAGACAATGCCCTTCAAAGCATTAAGCTTGGTTTGGATAGATGTCCGTTCAGCGTTAGGTACACGCTCTTAAGTAGCCGCCGAATCATTATATCAAAGACGTAAATAAATTAGAAAAATCTTCTTGCCAATTAGACGAAAGTCCAAATAAAATCAGTGGCAACAAACATTGTAACCACCAGAAATGTTGTACGTACATACTTTAAAAATTCATACTTTTAATAGACACCAAAACTATCAAAACCCGCATAGAAAGATAGATTCAAAGCAATTACAATTTACAAACTAATTATATAATAGATACAATAAATAGATACAAAACAATTACAAATCTAAAAATTCATTATACTATCAAAAACCGCTAATTATATTAATATCGAATACTGTATAGACATAAAAATCTAATTATAAGCAAAATCAACTAAACAACAACAAAAAAATGCTGAAGCATATCCCGCGATCATCGTATGAAAAGTAAAACGACACCCAATGCACGTCATAGCAATGTGATTCAAGATCGGGAAAGCCCAACAGCGTCAAAGACGGGGAATACAGAAGTAACAGACTATGCATTTAGACACAAGGCAGCGACGATATGCAGTTGGAAATTCGATCATCACAAACGCGTTAGCGGATGAATGTTTACGAGTACGTTCCGGAATAAAAACAAAACCATGCATTTGGACATGCAACTTGATCTCCGCAAGCATTTAGTGGACTATTGTTAGTAATTCTACAGAGGAAGAAAATTGAATTGAAGAAAATGTAAGTTCAGCATTTCACCTGACTGAATTATTGAATTCAGTTTAATGAAGAAAATCGAATTGAAGAAAATGCAAGTTCCGATTTCACCTGACTATTGAACTCTGTTTAATGAAGACGATTGGATTGAAGCAAATGCAAGTTCAGCATTTTAACCGGCATAGAGTACTGAACTCTGTCAGCAGAAATAAAAAGTGGAATTCTGATCGATCGGGGAAAAGGCCAATAGCCCTGATTGACAGCGTAAGCACTTTACGTGTATAAAATCACAAGGAGCGGAGCAATCAATTTGTGTGTTTTTCCAGCAAGCGAAAACGTAAGCTGGGACCTCGACTTTAGCCTGGTCACAGTCAACTTCAACTAAATAGGATCCCTTGGCTTGCACCTGGCCCTTCTGCTGTGTTGCTGCATCCCGTCGCTACTTCGGCTCCTCTGGCTTACGTTTGTCGCCGGCCCCACCATCAAATAGGGTTCCTTGGCTTGCGCCTGGCCCTTCTGCTATATTGTTGCATCCCATCATTACTTCGGCTCGTCGGCCTACGCCTGGCTGGACCTCATCAGTCGTTGTTTACCGCCGGCCCCACCATCAAATAGGACTCCTTGGCTTACGCCTGGTCCTGGACATCCTCTCGTTGCATCAGCTCCTCGGCACTCCCCAGGCATGGTCGATGGTAAGCGGCTCCACGAAGCACTCGATTCTTCTTGATAACCGCTCAGTTCATTGGCAGGCTTCTGTCAGCCCAAGAGAAACGAAGGAGCGGTCCGAGGCTCCCTTAGCTGTTTCGCCCCGCCCAGAAGCCTGCCGAGCTACCATTCCACCGCCAACAACCATCAGGCCCCACTTAGGCATTATTCTTGCTGCGGAACCCCTATCAGCCTCTCGGTCCATCACGATGGAAGAGTATAGGGCTCAACAGCAGCGGAAACAACAGCCAACAGCTGGGCAGAATTAACAAATCTCCCCAATACCCCCTTTGAAGCCACGCAAAGGAGGTCAGTAGACAAAATTACGGCACCAACTGGGGGAACTGCTGCGTTTAGTTCGGGTCAGCCTCACTTCGGAGGAGAAAGCCCGTTTCCGCGACCAAGCGTGGGCCCTTCAGAAATAGCGTTGCAAGAAGCAATGGGAGAAGCACCGCCAACACCGCTCAGACCGGAACCAGTTAGGAGACCTCACACCATTTTGAATGCATTAACCCTGTAGTAGTGTTTATAGTTAATAAAAGAATTATAACATTTTAAGAAAAAAAATAAAACAGGTTTTTTCCTTTTCTCCATTGAGAAGAATTTTTACGGTGTTTCTAAGGTAAGGTGCGATTGTTAGCCATAATTATCAGAGTGGTATCATTTAAGATATTTTTTGTAACGACACTAAATAAGGTGGTCCCTGATCACCGAAATCAATGTTCCGGGCAGTACCTGTTTCGTCAGGATACCATGATGCAGAACTTTTATCGTGGTGTTGGTCACTCAACAGCAACAAAGACGGCTTTCATGTCCCTCGCAAACGGCTCACGCAGGTTTTGGACAGTTGAACTGTGGTGTAGGTTTACCTGCAGGATACGGGTTGTTGAAGTGCCCATTCTACTTGGCTAAGGCTTCTTGGTAAACCCGACACCCTCCTTTATACACTCTTTTTGTTTGTATCTTATTTTACCACATTTGTAGCATAGAAAACTCCTATTACGTCTTTTGTACTTGTGCGATGTAACCCTAATCAAGACATTTGAAGCATTGAAGACACGCTGCGCCTCGCCGTATCCTGCAGACAACCTACCTTATTCTTATTTTGCCGTTATTCACAAAATCGGTGAAGTCAATTATAGTCAAGCGTTGTCCCTTCTAGTTTCCTGGTATGAACCACCTTTTGATCCTGCCCACGCTAGGGAGCTCTCTTTGGATGGCCTCTTCTACTTAGGCCAGATCCGTGACGCAGTCAATGTCTCTTATTTTGGTTGTTACCATCGGCTCGAGCGAGGCAACAGTTGTGCTTTTGCCGATAACCTTCTTGATTGCATCGCAGAATGCTTCTTTATTGTCAGTCTCTGCTCTGAATCTGACCAGTATGAGGCCTGAACGGGTTGGTCATACTGCTTTAATGGCAGTGTCGGGGTCTTGGAGCCTTACATTTTCTCTGATATTCCGCAACACTTCTGCGTAGGATCGGCCATCTTGGAGTTTTACGAGCAGTGCTTGCTGCCGTGGTCTTTGTCGTGGTTTCTTTCTCTTCTCTCTCACATCAGATCTTTCTTCTTGTTGGACGTCCATGTGAACTTTATTTTCTGGCACGTTTTGAAGGAGCTATTGTACTTTGCGGGCATTGTCCGGAATGCCTGACCAAGTGTGCCACGCTCATCAGTTGCCTCTCCATGCTTAGAAACTGTTTGAGCAGACCCCTTTAGTACCTAAATAGGGACTATTTAGGCAAGCCCATCATTGCCTAAGCTAGGAATGTTTTAGGCAAGCCTCATCACTGCCTAAATTAAGGACTATTTTGACAAGCTTCATCAGTTCTTAGTTTAGGTAGTGATTGGGTAATGCATTACCTTCGGCATTAGGGCCTAATGCAGAATCCTCATTAGGCCCTTATATCTATTTAGAGATGCCTAATTAGGGCCTGATCATTTCCTAAATTGAAGTTCTACTTGGAATTATACATAGTATGTTAAAGCTTTTCCATTGCTTAAAAAGTGCGCCATTTATTTGGTAAAGTACCTCGTTTTGAACTTTCAGTGGCATATTATATTCTTGGCTTTTGAATGGTGTGGCTCAACATTAATGCTCGTCCTTCATCTAATATATTTGTACATTGCAAAGTGGATAATAGTCCAGACATTTTAGCAGAGAAAAAAGTCCAGGTACAAATGAAACTTATTGGGTCCAGTTAAAATATTATTCTTTATGCTTCGAATAACATACAGTAGTATATAAAATTCTAGTACTAATAAACCTTGCTGATAAACTGGTACACTTACTTTACCTCCTGGGATCTAGGTTTATTCATCGAGCTTTCTATCAACTCAGAGTTAGCGCTTAATCCATTCTCATTCTAAAAGTAACCCAGACAAACCACCTTTTTATACTTCTAACTTTACAAGTTGACTTCTTTCAGATGCCTAACACTTCTTATGGAGTGAATATGATCATTTTCCCGCTAAGAGAAAACGCAAGGCTTCATCTGAATCACTTACGTTTTTACGTATGTAGATCTTTCCTGCTACGGAGCGTGGGAATATCTTCCTTTGCAGAAGCGAACGTGAGAGGGAGGTGATTGCTAAGGTAGAAAGACGACGTTCTCTCAGCGATTGGCAGCATTCCTGGGAGAAAAACACCAAAGGAAGATGGACTGTGTGTCTGATAGCTCGCTGACACGCTATAAACAACACCGAGCTCAGCTTACTAGCTTCGCTTAACGACCGCGTACGCGTGCTTGACGACTAGCATTTGCGGGATCATATGAGGCGGGTTCTTGTCGAGCCACGAAGCTATACTACAAAATACTTATCACGCGTACTCTACTCTACAAGACATACCGATCAATTTTTATTATCTTTGAAAATGTTCTATTGGGAATCAATTAAGCTAATCTACAGTAATTCAATTTTTTTTTGCCTTGTATAGTTAGCGGACACGAAGGCTTGAGACAAACGCAAATATTACACAAAAAGCAACCGTTACTTTCTCCGACGAAGATCGTTGCATTACAAGGGGAATGTCAAACCTAAAGATGTTAAAGTGGCTGAAGTGAACCACTCATCTCTGCCTAAAGGATGGAAACTTGACAGATGTAGTTTACTTTACACTAGTAAAACAACAAACTAAGCAGTTTCGACGAGGTGACCACCTTATCTCTCCAGGAGCAGCCACTCCTGATCACCACGGGGCTGCTCGACTGCTTATGTCTATTACAACATATGAATTCAAAATATGGCAGAAATTAAAGAAAGAAGATCACAATACGATATTAACAATTACTATTTAAAGGGATATTTATAAATTTGATTTTTCATTGAAGTTTTGAATACGCCAAGAGACTGTGGTAGAGGACCAAGACCTCGCTGGTTGTGGATACAAGGTCAGCGTAGCAAAGGAGAGTGGAAGAAGGTGTTAGTACGTGCATACGGAACCTGAAATTGAAGCGAGGATCTATTAGGGCGAGCCGCGTCGAATGTATTTATTTGCCTGCATAAATTTTGAGGTAAAAGGCATAAATTTTGAACAAATTTTACCTGCATAAATTTTGAACAAAAGACATTCGTCAAGGAAAGATCGTCTGGACTCAAGGGTAGGAAGGTTCAAAGTATGAAGTCGGTCATCATAAGGGGAGTAAGGAAGGTTGAATTTGAAGAATAGAGACCGTGTGAATCTGCGTTGAACTGGCTCAAGAGCATCGATGTGCTTCCTGTGGTACGGACTCCAAATTTGGGAGCAGTACTCCAAATTACTACGTACTAGTGAGAAGTAAAGACACATATAGGAGGTGATATGTTGGAATGACGAAGCGGATCGTAAAATATACCCAGTTATGCGCCAGGCTTCCTTAATAATTAGAGCAATGTGCAGATCAAACTTCAGTTTACAATCGAAAAGCACACCAAGATCCTTAAAGAAGCTTACAGGTTACAGGATACCCACAAGCCTATACGTTGAGAAAAGAGGACATTTTTTACAGGAGAATGTCATCTGATGGCATTTGGAAACATTTAAGGAGAGATGGTTTGATTCACACTAGTCGCTAAGACACTGAAGATCGAAGGATATCCACATCTAACAGGGAATCAATAACTTGAAAAATCTTGAAGTCATCAGCATAAAGGAGACAGGGGGATGTGATAACAGAAGGTAGATCATTGATAAAAAGTAAAAATAGTATGGGGCCAAGTATTGAACCTTGCGGAACTCCCGAGCTCGGGTGAAAAGAAGAAGAGAAGCAAGAGTTTAAAGTGACTACACGTTGACGATTCAGGACATAGGAGAGAAGCCAGGAATAGAGGCAACTAGGGGCATTGAGCCCTAAAAGTTTCTCAAATAGGAGAGGGTGATCCACTGAATCAAAGGCTTTAGATAAATCCGTAAAAAAAACGCCCATTGTTGGTGTTGATCGAGGGCAGCTGCAATATGATAGGTAAAAGAAAGTAAATTTTATAAGGGTAGATCTGCCTCTGACAAAACCATACTGTTGGTCTGCTAAAGATGGGAGGACAAGTGGATACAGCAAATCAAAAACTATCTTTTCAAGAATTTTACTAAAACAAGGAAGAAGGGAAATAGGCCCATAGTTTGAGACGATATTACGGTCACCAGATTTTAAAATAGGAAAAATGTGGGCAATTTCCCATTTGGCGGGGAAAACCCCACAGGATAAACTCAAGTTAAAAACAATTAAAAGGGGAACACAAAGCGAAGAATCTAAAGATTTCGCTAGAAAATTTGGAATGCCATCAGGGCCCACACTGGTGCTGTTGTCAAAATTATTTAAGAGTTGCTCAACCTGCAAGGGGTTTGTTCGAAAATTAGTAGAGGAAAAAGCGCAAGAAGATTGGTTGAAGGAAGGGGAATGCTTAGCCCTGCAAAAAAAGGAAGAAAAGTAAGAAGCGGAGAGTTCACAAGATTCTTGAGGAGAAGACGATATCACGCCATTTAGAGTAAAGTTATCAGGAGCATGATGAGAGGTCCTTAAAGATTTTACGTACCACCAGAACGCACGAGTTTGATTCGACATTAACGAAGTTTCAATGTGGTTAACATATGCATGAAGTGCAGAAGTGGCAATTTTCTTGGCGGTGGCATGACGCTCTTTAAATTTAACGAGGTCAATTGGAAGACCACTGGATAAGATTTTTCTGCGGGCAGCATCTTTAGCTTTAATTGCAGTGGCAACATCTGAATTAAACCAAGAAGCATCTTTAGGTCTTCTTGCTGGACACACAGGAGTAAATTGCGAAATTAAGGACGAAAGAAACATATGGAGCTTATCAACACAATCTTCAGTGTGGAAATTGCTGAAGAAGGAATACCAATGCACGGCATTAAGGTTAGCTTCCATGCTCGGTAAATCAGCATTTAAAAAATTAAAGCGGGAAGGTGAGGAGTTCTTCAAAAAACGAGAAGATGTGATAGCAAGCTCAATAGAGAGCGGTGGATGATGGGGATGATGTTTGACAAAGGATGAGAGTGCCACGGATGCGGACAGAGAAGAAGGTAACAAGTTGGAAAGAACAAGATCAAGCAATTTGTTATTGGCATTAGGAAAAGTGTTGTATTGGGTGAAAGAACAGAGGGAAATAAAAGAAGAAAGAGCAAAAAAAACACGCTACCGCCAGAAACTATGGAGATATACAAATCATTGCAAACAATAGAGGGCAAATTGAAGTCACCACAGACCAATGTAGGGGTAGAAGGGAAACGAGCATTAATGTAGCTCGAAAATTCCGCAAAGAGTCGTGCGAAAAAATTGCAGGACTGTTACATGGGATATACACAGATGATACGAGGAAGGTAAGAGAGCCAGATAGAGAGAGTAGCACAATTATCATCAGAGGATTCGCTGGTAAGGGAAACGTGTATACCCACTAGAACGCCTCCACCGTCAGACTTACCAGTAGCATCACGGTCTCTATCTCTGCGGAAGATTAAATGGTTTGGGAGTAGCTCACTATTACTAACGTCATCTGTCAGCCATATTTCCGGTAGACAGATGATATTATACGGAAAAAGGATGGAAGAAATACGAAGCTCAGTAGTCTTGGTCCTCAAGCCACGGACATTTTTGTAATAGCAAGTAAAAAATGAATTACGAGGCCTAAGAGATGTTTCTTCTGGAGCGAAAGGAGACAGGATGGTTCCGCTTACGAATCGGAGAGAACTTTTTGACGAATACGCCAGGTGGCCAAAATTCCTTATCAAGCTAGATACTTAGGTTAGCTGGAACAGTAATTTTAAAAGACGCAATCAATTTGTTCGTCTTTCTATCAGGCGTAAGTTTGGTGCGCTGGAGCAACTCAGGAGTAAAGTTCAGTTTGTACTTTATATGAGCGATGATATCTTCGACTGGCGTGCTATATTCTAATCTTGAGAGAAATATTTGTAGCGGTAGAGATATAGCACGCAGGGGGCGCCTGGTTTCACCGCAGTAATATTTGTCGTCATATAGCCTCCATGTGAGGGCCCCCGGCTGGCAGATGTAGATCCTGGTGAGCCTACATTTCTTATCCTCAATTCGGTATCAGCATTACCTTGAGATAAAAATCTTATAACAGAGGTTTCAGGCGGGCATGAAGACTTTGGGTTTGTCCCGATACTAACTAAACGTTGCGGTGTTATAGAAGCTGGCTGCAGAAGTTCAGCATGCTGCTGATTTGATGTCAATTGTAGATGTTTTGGTTGTGCTTGTTGCTGTAGTTGTTGTACATGATGTTCATGATGTTGCTTTTGAGAACCAGGTGAGGTTTCTTTGGAATGGCTCCCTTGCTGGCATCAACCACAGCACACACATCAGAGCTCTTGGCAGGAGAAGTTGGCGATAGTGCAGGAGGATTGTTGGCTGGGCAATCCCTATCGTTGATGGAAGGAGTACATACTTCGCTGCGAATTTCTTCTAAAATTTTTGATTGCTATTTTAATACTCTGAGCGTATCTGAGATTGTCACGCTGCGACAGTCATTACATCGAAAGAAAATATTTGAATCGAATTTCGCCCAGATGTCATAAAAGGATGCAGGGATGCCTAGTCATTTAAGGTGGAAAGACTTCGCACAATATCCATGGATGTAGCGCATCATGATCGAGTTATCGTTAAAGTTTAAAAAAAAAATCCGGAGGTATCCAACGTGGAGAGGTGCTTTCTAGCAGCCCCATTTCTTCCCATCCTTTCTACTAGAGATGAGATTTCTGTAAGTTGAAGGCATCCTTAAGCATTGAAAAATGGGAGACCGGAGACCGAAGTAAAATGTCAAACGCTTCCAAAGTTAACAAGGTAGGCGTTTTGTGAATAGTTCAAAAATCTTGTGCATTTGGGAGCCCCATGCTTAAGGCGTAAACATCATTCATCTCTCTACTGAAAAACGCTACAACTTCGAATTAAAATGGGCTCAATTAGCCGCATCTGGCGTAAAAGGAAACTGAGACAGGCCTCTCCATTAAAGGAGGCGTTATATTGCTGTTGTTGCTCCCAAATTTAAATTAATGTATAAAGTTTAAAGCCATTAAGATTAAATGTAAGGAATTAGACAAGCAGTTCTCTTCATCCCAGAATTAACCTTACAGGAACAAAGACAAAAAGGTACACTGCATACGGCAATATTTCTAAGATTTAAAAAATCGCTTTTAAACTCTTTTTATAAGAATGACATATTTTCAAGTATGAAAATTCTTTATTTAAAAAAAACAGCCCTAATTATAATGAAACTTGTTTAGGCTAATCATACACTAGACCTTCAAAAATCACATACTTATCTATAATATTGACAGTTGATAAATTATTTCAAATGACTTAATTTACATCAAGTCCGATTTCAAATTTTACAAATAATATTGAAAATTATTGAAATCAAAAATAGCTCCATCACAATTTGTTATTAAGGCGATTTTGAACAGTTACCAAACATGTCAAATTTTGTTTCTCGAAAACCTGACAGTTCTGTTTTAAATAATGAATCTTGACCAACTGAGTCTGCGCTCTTTGATTTAAACTCTGAATTGAAATTAATAAAATCTGATTAAATCTTTGGCTGCAAACGTAACTGAAATTTTTATGTTGAATTTTATACATTCTTAACAGTGTTCTTTACTTTTTTAGGTATACTTTTCGGGTTTCCCGAATAAATGTGATACAATATTATTAATCTTCGGCTGTTTTTGATTATTACTGGCAACATGTTTTATCATTTCGACATTTTTCTTGTCATTCTCCAGAGAGCTTGAATTTTCATTGACAGCCTTATCGGACTTTTTTGGTCCACGTGGTGGCCTTTCATAAGAATCTTTATTTGGCTTCTTAGACTTACGTGGTGGCTTTTCAGAAATAGTTTGTACTACCACTTCAATATTTGAATCATTTAGATCCTCAGAGCTTAAACTTGATTGCGATACTTCATCAGAACTAGAGTCGGCGTAACTTATTGGAATGACATTCTCCTCAAGAGATTTATTTTCACCACTTGAATTTTGAGGGTATTTCCGGTAGTCCCTTGGCGTGGATTTTGTAGCATACCGAGGTGGGGCAGATGTTGAAATTTTATATGGCCGAATCCTTATAGTAGTATGCGGGCCATAGTAACGGTTGTACTGTTCATCATCCTCTGTAGTGTATTTCTTTACCGAATCCTTCTTTTTATCACCCTTGTTATATTCTCTCGACTCTGATTGATCCGAATTAATGCCACTGTAGGAACCAATTTCGGAATTATCACCTTCCACATAATTGGAGCCTTCGTCACTTAGATCCTCAGAGGAGGACCTTCCTTGATCTGAACCATTATCACGGTTTTCGCTGTTGGCATAATTTTCCTCTTCGTAGTTGATCTCCGTTGAAGGTAATGGTGAGAGCTGAGTCTCGCTCAGAACCTCGGTGGAGTTTTTGTTTTCCCTGTCACTAGGTGTTGAGGTATTTTGAGGTTTCGGATGTATCGTGGTAGTTTTCCAAGTCCATTTGGAAATATCAATCGTCGAGTTATTTATCGCAGAGATTGTATTTGTCGGTGTGGTGGAAGTTGTGGTTCGAGGGGTAGTTGTGGTAGTCGATGTACTGGTAGTAGTAGTATATATGGTATGTCGTACCAAATCTTGAGGTGGGTTATATCGAGGTGGATTGTACTGAGGTGGGTTATATCGAGGTGGATTGTACTGAGGTGGGTTGTATTGAGGTGGATTAACACGTGGTGGGTTGTATTGCGGGGGTCTATATTGAGGTTGATTGTATTGGGGTGGTCTATATTGAGGTTGATTGTATTGCTGTGGTCTATATTGAGGTTGGTTGTGTTGTTGTGGTCTATATTGAGGTTGGTTGTATTGCTGTGGTCTATATTGAGGTTGGTTGTATTGGGGTGGATTAATTCGAGGTGGATTATATCCAGGTTGAACATATCGGCCATTATAATTCACATATTGTCCGTTAACATCACCTATCACTATTACTACCGCGATACAAAAAAGATGTAACAAAACGTTCATATTCACCACTTGAATTTAAAAGAGAAAGTAGAGTAAGCCCGAATGAATGAACAATTTTTTCTGAATAAAAATTTTCAGCCAAGCTTATTCGTTTATAAATTGGAATTATTTGAGCTGAACCCAACCGTAAAAATCAATTGTAATTGATTGTGAACAAATGAAATTACTCATACGTGTCACTAATTAGTAAATGAATCTCACGCTATGAATTAGAACTTGCGGAAAATTAGATTAGTGGCTACGTTTTTTTCCCCTTTTATGCATGTGTGCATTTTCTTTGTAAATATTTATCTAATCTTTTGAAATAATCAGACTGAATTATGTTCAATTTAACATTTACATTTATTGCGCTTTCTTATCCCGATCTAATTGATTTTTTTTACATTGAAACTCATTAGCCGGTATTTTAAGTTTACCGGTGTCCTGATGTAAGGCCTGTGTTGTTTTTTAGTAGAACAAGGGTCAAAACCTTTTATGCCTTGTTTTTTATGCTCGAAGATGGGCAAGGCTTTTGGACTACCTACTAAACGCCTCCCTTGTAAACCATAGAATTAAGTCTGGAACTGTTTGCTGGATTAGTTTTGGCTAAGCTCTGTTTTGCTACGCCTTAAGATTGAGTTTTAGGAATCCACTTTTAGCAGAGAAAGAGGGAGGTGATAGGTTGGCAGAAAAGAAACCACCCTACCTTGAGGCTTTCGGTCGCTTGAGTAAGCCCTTTTTAACTGTTAGTGCTTTCCGAACTTATATCATATCATTCCATTTGTCAACCAATTCAAGCATCTCTCCAATTTGACTACCTGTAGAGAGCTGTCTTATTTCATTATAGAGATCGCCGCACTCCCTCTCTAATCTTTCACGGACAAAAAAAAATGTGTGACAAATGTCGTCTTCCCCTATTGCATAAAATATACAGTCAGAAGACCATGACTCACTCATCTTGTGCATGTAACACTGAAAACACCCGTACCCGCTCAAGAGCTGGGTTAGGTAGAAGTTAATCTCACTACTCGATCGAACTATGTTCTTACATAAGGAATAATATGTGCAATTCATCTTCCCCTCATGCTGCTCACCCAAGACTGCTGACAATCGGTGAGAGAACATTGTCTCTCCTTGACTGCAACTATCTCCCTATAGCCTTCGTCCTGATGCAGACAGATACTTCTGGGCTCTCTTATAAGGAAAATGATGAGTAACACCCCTGTGGTAACTAGCACTGCTGACTCAGAGACTGAGCAAAATGCAGATGACTCTATACCTGCAATAGGCATTACCCCAGATTTCTGCTTTATATAAACTTACAAACTGCTAGGCAATCATCAAAAGTAACCTTTTGACGGGTTGGTTTCCCTTCTATTGGCCATAAGCTGACTCAGAGTCGGTATACCTTCAACAGCCTCATAAGCTGTTGTCCTGAGTTGCTCAAAGAAACTCAGATTGTGTATCAACAGCCTCAGTTGGTGCTTTATTGTTGGTTTGGATTCAGCCAGCACTTCCCAAATTCTGATAGTGCTTACTAATTATTTTATACCCTCTACAGCGGAGGCTTACTGGATGAAATCTCATCAGTGAGGATATTTATCCGAATTTTTTATAGAAATAACTTACAGTTATAAGCTAGAACATTAAACATATCAATTACTCTGTTCGGTTTAAGATTGGTTAATTTCAAACAGGTGTTGTCAAAAATCTTTTGATCACTCGGATCGCTGCATTGATTTTCGCAGATTTATGCAATTGCTGCAAGCTTTCTTAAACCTGTTTAGGGCTTTGTAAAACGACTTTTGCAAAAACCTGCTAGTTTTGCGTCTTGTCTGTACGTCTGTTCACCCTTCTGTCCGTGTGTCCGTGCGTCTCAGCAAGTTTTTTCAGAAAATGTAAAAGCTTCGAAAGTCATCAAAAATTTCACAAGCTTTTAAGCTTTTTATACTGAAGTAACCCTTAAAAAAAATTGTCAAATAAAAGCAGTTGAGTGGGGTGTCAAATGAAAGGTCTTGCTTAGAACTTTTGAAGTTTCTCCCACGTTTGTACACCTTAAGGCCTGATACTCTGAAAAAATCACGGAGGTAAGTCTTCACGAGTACAAGGGCAGGAAATAGCAAAGAAATCAAAACTCAATCAGCATCGTTAGTAAGTAATATTTGATTTGTCCCCCTTGAAACCGAAACGATATCTTTAAACTCCATATAATTTCACAATTATGTACGCTTGCGTTCACAAAATTTAATGGAAATCGGATTATAATCAAGTGAGATTCAGTTATATGGAATTACAATAACAATAACACGTTTTGACAGTTGCTATAATATTGCCAGTCGACCTAGACACCATAGTTTCCTGAAGATTTTCATGAAAAGTTCAGGACTAGAGTTTAATTTGAATATGTTTAAGTAGCCGGGCATTCAGAAAAATTATTTAAGCTGAAACTAAATGGT
Source organism: Odontomyia ornata (assembly GCA_963969285.1). NCBI lineage: Eukaryota > Metazoa > Arthropoda > Insecta > Diptera > Stratiomyidae > Odontomyia > Odontomyia ornata. The sequence goes on from OZ017742.1 coordinate 252,484,553, forward strand.
AGCTGCTAAGAACCTCTCGATGAATATAAAGGGTGATCCAACCAAAACACACGATGTTAATTGTAAATAAAGCAAATAGTTTTCAGAGAATTATGTTAATATTTTTTATTGTAATAGAAAGATCTATGACAATTATGCGTAAAACAAAACATCACCCAAATGCTCGCCACGGCTACGGTGGCATACTCTATCCGATGGTCCATATTTTCAATGACTCTGAGACATAATTGTTGGCGTTCAATGTCGTTAATGCGCTAAATTATCTCATCCTTTAGCTCTTGAATTGTTCTTGGCTTATTGACGTACACTTTTTCTTTTGAATATCACCAGAGAAAGAAGTCCAACGGTGTCAAATCACATGATCGTCGCGGCCAATTAACATCGTCACAACGTGAAATAACATAGCCATTGAATTTCTCGCGCAAAAGAGCCATTGTTTCGTTGGCTGTGTGGCAAGTGGCACTATCCTGTTGGAACCACATCTCGTCCAGATCCATAACGCCAATTTCTGGCCACAAAAGTCCGTTGTCATCTCGCAATAGCGAACACTATTTAGTAGGCTTCAGCTCTTGATTCAATTGAACCTTGTAAGCGTGTATATTCAAATCTTTATTCAAAATTCGCATCAGTAATGTTCGTGGGATGTTCAATTGCTGGTCACGACGATGAGTTGAGGTTGACGGCTCTTCTGCCACACTATCGCGAACAACAGTAATGTTTTCCGCAAAACGAATTGGGCGAGCATGCACAGGTGATTTCACATTTCCTACGCACCCGGTTTGCTGAAATTTGTGCACAATTCTCCCGATTGTGGACGCATTTGGTCGATTATGCTGACCAAAAAAATCACGAAGTGCACGAAATGCATTTTGATATGAATGCCCATTTTCGTAAAAGGCTTCAACAACGTTAACGCACTGCTCAATTGTGTACCTCTTCATGGTTAAATTTGTCAAACACTGAAACAAAGAAATGTCAATTAAGTTGGGCAAAAAACTTGACGTTAGGGTGTGACACAATTAACATCGTGCATTATGGTTGGACCACCTTTTATATGGTAAGTACAATAATATAATTCAACCCACCGAATCATGTCATCAGGAAAGCCCCTCTGGTAAGAATATTCTAATGCTAACTTGACTTTTTTCTTTAACGATCCAAAGTTTCTTTCTTTTACTAACCCTATTGACTGAAGCATTGACACGTGAATAATTTTTCTGAGAGTGCATAGATCTATTTACCAATTCTCATTGTTTCTTTTAGGCATTCGTTTCCTCTGGGCTACTAATCGCTATTTTATATTGGCTGTACTATTAATCGTCCTATTTTTTTATTGAGAGTAATCAGATCATACTACTATTACTACCATTTTTTTTGGTTGGAAGGTGAATGCCAGCTATGCACAAAGTGTAGGACTCCCATGCTCGCAAGAAGGTGACTGGACTACCCACTAACCACCTCCCCTGTCAACTTGAGAACCCAGCCTGGGATCGTTTGACACATTATTTCGGGCCATGTGTCGTTTTATTACGCCGTGAGGTACCTTCAACTTGGGGATCCCTCTTCAAGCGCCATCTGGTTCGAGCATCACCGTGACTATATTATCCGGGGTAAGCTCTCTCGTCTCCCTGTAGAGGTCCTTTCGCAGCATGTCCCATTTTATGCACGTAAATTATGTATGGCAGGCATTGTCTTCGTCTCCTGGGCAATACCGACAATAGGAGGACCGTGACTTACCAAACTTGTGCGGGTAAAACTGAAAACATCCATACCCGCTCAAAAGCTGCGTCAGATAGAAGTCAGTTTCGCCATTCCTTGGATTTAGCCACGGTCTCATACCCGAGATGAGGCGCACAGTCCACCTTCTTCATGGAATTCACCCATGACTGCAGCGAATCGTTGAGTGAGCGCTGTCTCTCCTCGTGGGCAACCATCTAGCTCGCATCCTCGTTTCGACGCAGATAAATAGAGGGGCGCTCTCTAGCAACGAGGCCGAATTGTATCACGCCTGCAATAGCTCTCACCACCGAATCAGAAACTGTTGGATACGAAGATGCAATCCTCAGTGCTCCTTATCTCCGTACCTGTGCCAGGCGTTTTCGGTAAACCTCCTTACTGAGAGCGTCGCCCCATACTTCTGCTCCGTACAGTAGCACTGTCCCTACAGCACTCATCAAGAGGCGTCTTCTTAATTGGCTAGGTCCCCCCACGTTGGCCATAAGTCGATTCAGTGCCGATACTCCCGAAGCAACCATCTCAACCGTTGTCCTAATTTGCTCAGAGAAATTCATCTTCGAATCAATCAGTAGCTCCAAGTACTTCATCGCTGGCTTCAATTCGATTCTCTTTTTCTCTTTTTTGTCAAGATGACCACTTCGGTTTTCTCCAGTGTTAAACTGATAGCCCAGTCATATTAGGTAAAAAAAGGGGTCAACCTCGGAATGAAAGATAATAAGCTGCAAATTGGTATGAACCTTTGTTTTGTCATTCTAAATGTTGTCTCAAAAGTCACAATCGTTATCGTGTTCGCGTCTCAAGATATTCAAGGTCAAAGGTCACAAAAATCGGTTTTTCGCGAATATCTGGCTTCCTATCGGTTAAATGAGATTTGCATTTATTATAAAAGTTGTAGGCTATAAAATTCCCTACAACTTTTGTTTAAACTTTTTTTTCATACGACCAACCGTTTTGAAGGTAGAGCGCGAAGAGTGCACATCGTACAGTCATATACGGCCTAATGCAAGGTCAAGCGTGAGTTATGGTTATCAGTACGTTATAAAGTCAATTATTTACTTGGAAATTATAATTATTAAACAATGCCTATTATTTATGTACTAACTATTAATTATTTATATTTAATTAAAGTAAGTAACTTGATTATTTATATATAATTATTCATATTTAACTATTTAAGTATAAAATATTATTAATTCTGGATTATATATTTTAGTTTTATTTTAAGTTAAAATGATAGTAAGATTATATATTTTACACATATTTTTATTTATTATTAAATACGGCATAATATACATTTATCAAAATGTGAGTTCAAATATCAAAAGTATCTTTGTTGATTTTAATTGTAATGAAATTGGAAATGGAAGCTATTTATCTTCTTCTTGTTCGTCGTCTTCTTCTTCTTGTCGCTCAAAAATGTTCGATTCATTGTCATCATCCTCATTATCTGTCATGTTCATCTCCAAACCTTCCAGAATATCGGGATCATATGTATTTTCTTCATCGGGATTACTTGGATACAGTGAAGCGTTGAGGCAAGCTTGTCCGTTGCACTGGCCGCAAGCTAAAGAACATTGTAGCCCTGATTTTCTGCATCCACAGCGGGTACCACAACCATTTTTGCAATTGCAAAATATTACGTTTAGTAGTTCGGCTGGTGCTGGAGGTAATAACGTTCGTATGGGCTCCAGGATTTCATTTTCAAGCATCCAGCCCCATTCTTTAGGTTCTAAGTCCTTCCCTAACCACGTTTGAATCTGGTAGTAGACACGTTTTATGTGTTGATGAGCTGCTACACTTGTTGGTGGAAGTGTTGACAGTTGTACAGGTTTATTTAGTTTTGTAAATTTGATGAATTGCGTGTAGCGGAAATGATCAATGTTGTCCTCAGATTTTGGAGCATTATATAATGCCAACAAGATGCGCACTCCATTTTCTAATAATGTTTGTTTTGGGCAGTTTTCTTGTTGAAATACTTCCACCAGTTTATCTAAATCAGGAATTTTTTCCAATGCTCTAGTAACAGTTTTTTTTCCTTTTTTAAATAGCGCAGAAGTCGTGTCACAGCCACTGAATGCGTGTAAAAATAAAATGTGCTTTTTAGTACGAGGATATTGGTCAAAACTTTTAGTAGAATAATTATATATAAATAATCAAGTTACTTACTTTAATTAAATATAAATAATTAATAGTTAGTACATAAATAATAGGCATTGTTTAATAATTATAATTTCCAAGTAAATAATTGACTTTATAACGTACTGATAACCATAACTCACGCTTGACCTTGCATTAGGCCGTATATGACTGTACGATGTGCACTCTTCGCGCTCTACCTTCAAAACGGTTGGTCGTATGAAAAAAAAGTTTAAACAAAAGTTGTAGGGAATTTTATAGCCTACAACTTTTATAATAAATGCAAATCTCATTTAACCGATAGGAAGCCAGATATTCGCGAAAAACCGATTTTTGTGACCTTTGACCTTGAATATCTTGAGACGCGAACACGATAACGATTGTGACTTTTGAGACAACATTTAGAATGACAAAACAAAGGTTCATACCAATTTGCAGCTTATTATCTTTCATTCCGAGGTGAAAGCCCTAATATGACTGGGCTATGAACACGTGAGCAGTCATTCAGTCTCTCACTCGGCGTATTAGTATACCTTGCCTAAGTTGCGTTTATTCAACGGTGCGTTCAGCAACCAGAGCCGCAACATCATCCGCATAGCCGATTAAGTGCATCTCATCTGGCATCTACAGTCTCAGTAGCCCGTCGTAAGACACGTTCCACAGGTCCGGGGCAAGGATAGATCCCTGGGTGACACCTGATGTAAATTCCATCCTTCGTTGGCCCTATGTCGTGTCGGAGAGCAGGCTTCGGTCCTTCAGGTAGTCCCTCAAAAGCCGCATTAGATATTCTGGAACTTGAAAAGGGTTTTTCAGCGAATCCAGAAAATTCACTCATCTAGCGGAGTTGAGGGCGTTCCTGACGTCGTGTCACCAACAGGACGAACCGTCGCTTGGCGCGACTATATGCCTCTGCCTTTTGGACCGTGGTCACCACCTCTGCAATCGCATCAATTGTGGAGCATCCTACTCTAAAGCCATACTGCCGAGGAGATAGCTCCTCAGCAGCACGAATTGCGTCAGTGAGTCTTCCCTTGATGAGTTTTTTAGCACTTTCCCAGCCATGTCTAGCTTGCATAACGGGCGGTATGCAGATGGCGATTCGGGATTTCCCTTCCCCTATGTTGATCAGCACGAGCCTTGCAATCATCTATCGTACCGGGAAAACCCCGCCCCGTAGGCAAGGGCTGAATGCGCTGAGTAGCAAGTCAGGACAAGGGTGATAGACAAGTTGCAACACCTCAGCCGGAATACCATCTGGACCTGGAGTCTTCCTAGTTTTCAGTGAAAGGACTGCCTCTTCCAGTTTCGACGGTCTCTTCCAGTTTTGGCTGTGTGAAGGGCGGACTCTTGACCGCTGTTTCACCGTGGACGGGATGGGTGGGGAAGGGTACCTGCACTATCTCGTCCATCTTTTCCGTATCAAGCTTCCGCATAGCTAGCTTGTAGCCAAGCCCCACGGGTTCTTGTTCACATTGTCTACTAGATCTTGCCAGCAACGAGCCTTGCTATTGTTAATCAATTTGCGAAGGCATTTCCTGGCCGACTTATATGCTGCCAGCCAGTTGCATACCTCGTCACGGTTCCGCGCCCATTGAGGCTCACGTCGAAGCTTCTGACACTTTCTTCGCTTTTCAGCGATTTCAGTTGATCCCAAGTACACTGGCGCTTGCCGTGCCGGGGTTTTCGACGGGGCATGGAAGCGTTGCAAGCAGTCAAAATGATGCTAATAGTTGAGTTTACCATGTCTTGAGCTACTAGTTCTCCCTGCAGCGGCTCGTCTGCTGTAAGCACATCGGCGAACCTCTCGCCGAGAGCACGGACGTTGGGGGACAACATCACTCATCTCAAGCAGAACACACTGATGATCGCTGGCTGAGTAGTCTTCTAATGCTCTCTAATTGTGCATCCTGTATCTTAAGGACACCAAGGTGAATGTCACGTCCGGTATGGTTCCTCCATAGCCAATACGGCGGAAAGTCGGCGTATTTCCGGTCTTTAGTATGACGAACGCCGTCCTGGCCGCCATTTCCAGGATTTATTTTCCCCGCGGATCTGTTTGAGGCATGCCCCATTCAATTGCTTTAGCGTTGAAGTCTCCCCGAACGAGCACGTTCCCGTCTGCGTTCGAGACGACGCCCTCCATAGCATTGAGCTTGGCTTGGAAGGATGTTATCGATTCGTTCGGCATTAGGTACACACTAAAGGAGGAGGCCCCTGAGCACCGAACCCACACGAAACCGTACCCCCGTCCACAACTCTCTGCCTGGAAATCACTGTTCTGAACCCAGATGGTAGCAGCACCAGTTTTATCAGGATACTATACTGCAAAACTTTTATCATGGTGTTGCTCACTCAGCAGCAAAAAGTCGGTTTTCATGTCCCTCGCAAGCTGGTCAAGCAGGTTTTGGTTGGTTGATCTGCGGTGTATGTTCAGCTGCAGGATACGGGTCATCGAAGTTCTGATTTTGCCTTTGCTAGCGCTTCCTGGAAAACCCGGCATTTTCCTGATCCCAAGACGTATCCAAAATCAGGTCATGGATCAGCATCCTCGGAAAGTATACTTTACATACTTATGTGGGGTGACCATAGCCAAGGCATTAAAAACATTGAAGCGGCGTTGCTCTGTATCCTACAAACAACCCACCCTATTCGTACGTTGCCCTTGTTCAGAAATCGTTCGGCCTCCGTTTCGGTCAAGTCAATTATGACCATGCCTTGTCCCCTTTGGTTTTCTGGTGTCAACCGCGCTCTGATCATGCCCACTCTAGGGAGCTCCCTATGAATGGCCTCTACGAACTCGACTCGGTTCGTGACGCAGTCATTGTTTCTTATTTCAATCGTTGCCATCGGGTTGATTGAGGCTACAGTTGCGCTTTTACTCAGGACTTTCTTTTCTGCGTCGCAGAATGCTTCTTTAATGTCGGCCTTTGCTCCAAATCCGACCAGTATGTGTTCTGGCCGAGTGGGTCGTGCTGCTTTAATAGCAGTGTTGGTATCTTCGGGGCTTATATTTTCCCTGACATCTCCCAACACTTCTGCGTAGGATCGGCCATGTTGTGGTTTTACGAGTAGTGCCTGCTGCTGGGGTTTTCATCGTGATTTTTTTCTCTCCTATTTTGCGTCAGGTCTTTTTTCATACTGGGCATCCGTGCGACCTTTATTTTCTGGCAATTTTTGAAGGAGTTTCCTTGCGACTTTCTTCGCTCCTTTTCTCAGCACTGTCTGGAACCCCTGGTCTAGCGTTCTACGCACATATTGATGCGAACTCGGGAGGTCGTTGATGTCATTGTCTTTTTGATAAGATGGATTTATTTGGATCAGATGATATCGTATCTGATTATTTGGTACTGTTTGTTGCGATCAATACTGTCGCATGCTTGTTTAAAGTTAACGGAAATTTGGTGTCAGTCTTTGTTGAACTCTTAGCATTTCTCAAGTTTATGCTTGACTGTAAACAATTGGTGTGTTTTCAATCTATCTGCTGTAAAGCCTTCTAGATACTCCCCGATAATACTGTTGACTTATGATCTGATTTCATTTTTTAACTCCGTACAAAGTAGTGACATGCCTCTATAGCTTTCGCTTTGTGGTTTGTCAGGTTTTTTGTGGATGGGAAATATAATTGATTGCCTCCACTCATTTGGCATATGTTCTTGTTGCCAAATGTGCTGGATGACATTATGGATGGCTTTCTGAACACCATATTTAATAATTTCTACTGGAATTTTATCGATACCCGGCGCTTTATTATTCTTTTGAGCCTTGATAGTGGAACATCTCATGCAGAACTAGTGGGGCAGAACTAGTGGAGCTAGTGGAAACTTGTGTACTTAAGCGCCAAAATAACGAGAACCATTAATGAAAGAGACGAAATACGCCGAAGAATACAGCTCGCAAATAAAATCGTTTATTCAGTTTTGACGATCTTGAAGACAAGCTGTATACACAGAAAAACAAAGCTCTAAGTATACAAATCTCTCATAAGACCTGTGTTGTGCTATGGGTGTGAAATATGGACCCTAACTCAAGTATCCGCAAATATATTTAACGCCTTTGAGTGGCGGATCTTGGGGCAAATAATCCGAGCAAAGCTAGGCTAGGACCAATGGCGAATTTGATACAACCATGAGCTGTATGAAATTTTTGATGAGCCGGAGATCTCAACGAATATAAGACTACGGAAACTACAATAGGGCTGGCCATATGAATCGTATGGACGAACAACAGATACCCAAAGAGGTAGTCGTTGGGGGAACTGAAGGCTGGAGACCAGTGGGAAAACCAAAAAAAAAACGCTGGTATGACTCGGTCGACGAAGACAGTTCATCGCAGCTCGGATTTAGAGAACGCGGTCGATAGACTGAGACAGTTGAAGGCGCTATGTGCAGAAAGCGAAAGCTCGAGAGGGACTTTAGTGCTATGAAGAAGAAGAAGTGGAAGCTTGGTGGGAATATCTTCGATGTTTTGAGGTGTACGGAGGATTTAAAAGGTTTTGAAATATGATGCTCATCTTTCCTTAATCTTGTTTTCATCAGCGTTCGGCAGCCCTACGAATTATCAAAAGCGGCAACATTCCAACACGCAATCTTGCCAAGTTGTATTTTCGACGTGCGTCATGTAAACGTTTGGAGTACTGCTGCGTCTCGAGAATGTGGTGTGGAACGGAACGAACCGATAAGAAAATATGTTGGAATATTTCTGGATTTTCTTTGGGGGGAAAAATTACCTGCCTCATGATTTTTGAGCGACTGAGGGTTATACGAACAAATTTGTATTTTGGTATGGGTTCTTTTGGCACCAAATCTATTCTCCGCGTGTGCATTAAAACGGGTTAAGTGTGAATTCCACCGGGATCTCAAAAGTGGCTGGAAAAGGTTTGCCAGCTCACATTTCGTACGAAAAGTGAAATGTATGTGTAAGCGAAATCGGTAAATCGTATTTTGTAATGAGATTTCTAACATACTCATCGCGTTACGCTTTCTGTCCAAACTTCAGGCTTGGTTACAACAGCTGCTATTACCAATAATCTCGGTGTAGCACGATAGCTTTATCCAGAAGTGTTCTCAGACTCTTTGTATTAGTGCAGTAGTACGGTCTTGCAGTAAATTATATCACGTAAAAAGTTTTACTTGATGTAATGGTAACACAAATTTGTAGTTCGTTAGTAAGTTCTTCATTTTAATATTTTACGTTATAAACATATTGTTACATGTACAAATAATTCCGCGAGCTACTGTCGCAATTGTTTTCACAACCATTAAGAACATCAGCAAAATGAATTTACTCGAAACCACGAGAACTCACCAAGCATGATCAACATTTGGAAGTGAGTCACTGCTCCATTCATCTGCTCGAATATACCAGATACCTCTCGGCAGAACATTCGCCAATGTACGAGAAATGCATTGAACGGATGGAGACCCTATATAAAGGCGAGCTGAATGAATGGGGGGATCATTCGTTCGACCGCGATAAAAACTGCGATAGTGTGTGGAAAGCGATATTGTTCGAGTAATAGAAAAGTGATTTTCGTTGATTGTTAAGTGATCTTAGAAGACAATTTAATTTAATTTAAAAGACATTGCGTTTTCACTTTCCCGGAAAATTAAAATTATTGGCCACGAACCATAACACGCGATAGTGGTGTCGTGAAGTGAGAAAGAAAACTTTGAAAGTGAAAACTTTTAAACATTTTTAAAGTGCACGATAGTGAAATGTAAAGTGGAAACTGGTGGAAAAAAAATTAAAGCCGACATAATAAAAATACCGCGAAGCTAACATCAATGAATTTACCATGGTGGGTGAGCCCTTAGATGCGGAAAAAGGCGCAGAAGGTGGAGAAGCAGAAACACCAAAAGTAAAGGAACCAGAAAATGCGCTGATGCAAATGCTGATGCTGATGCAGCAAGAGCAGTGACAACAGTCATCCAATTTAACTGCAAAGCTCAATGAACAGTCATCCAATTTAACTGCGAAGCTTAGTGAACAGTCATCCAGTTTAGATAAACAATCAGCGAAGTTAATTGAACAATCAGCGAAGCTGGACCAACAAGCGATCGAAATCAAGGAAGTGCAAAAATAGTCAACCGAAATAAAAGCGAAGCTCGGTAGCCTGAACAATCAAATTAAATGCGTCAAGAAAAGGTTTACCAGGTCGAGGAGAAGGTCAGCCAGGTTGAGGAGAGAATCAACTATGAGGTCAGCCAGGCCGAAGAGAGAATGAACCATGAGATGGAAAAAGTGAAAAAAGAATTAGAAGCAGCGAAGGCAGTAGTAACCACTTCACCAGCCCCGCTTATAACCGCAGCGCAAAGCACATCCAGACATGTGCAAGCACCAATATTCGATGGGCAAACGGTCGGGAGAATTTACAAGACCCAGTTTGAAGCTGCCGCAAGGACAAATCACTGGAATGAGCAGGAACGAGCAACTGCACTGATTCTTGCTCTAAGAGGCCCAGCTGCCAAGCTTTTGCAGACGATCCCCGTTGAATTGCACTCAAACCTGGCTGCTATACTGAATGCGCTCGGGATGCATTATGGAGGCGATCATCTGAAGCAAATTGATCGGGCACAGCTACGGCATCGGATACAAAAGTCTGGTGAAACCTTACAGCAGCTAGCCCAAGACATTGAGCGACTAGCACTTTTGGCTTACCCAGCTTACGACCCAGAACATCGAGATGACGCAGCAACAGAAGCATTCATTAGCGCATTAAGGGACCCGGAATTGCAACAAGCCGTGCGTTTAGCTCAAAAGCAAACCGTCAAGGATGCATTGGCGTATAGTCTGAACTTTGAGGCAGCGAAAAATGTGACTCGTACCACTGCCCGGGCTCGCAAGGTAGTGGTAGACGAGTGCAGATGTGAGTGCGTGGAAAATGAGCGAGAGCTGCAAGTAAATGGTGCGCCTAGATGCTGGGATTGCGGTGAGAAGGGGCACCTGCAAAGAGACTGCAAGAAGCGAAGAAAACGGAGCTATTGTCCAGAATGGTGAACATCCAGACCGTGTCTGGAGGCTAGAATAGAAGCCCATCAAACTGAAGGGGCCAACTTCATGCAACGGACGTCAGCTAGGAGGATCGACATCCCCAGCACCCCCATCACCGGATCAAGGCAACATCGTGAAGAAGCAGACTTATGCCTTCCTGGTCAAGTTGATGAAGAACATTGCACCATAACAAACGACACTGGTGCAACCCGATCGACGATCCGACCAGACCTAGTGAGGCCCCAACTATTTCACAAGGGCAGAGTTCATGGAAATGCTGACGCCCTATCTCGTCATCCATGTCCATCTAATTGCCGACAGATTGAGGAAAAGGAACCGCTCGTTGATCTGCGATTGATAACGGCCGAATGCGATGAAGGTTGGTCATCGGAGGAGATTCGAAATGCCCAGTTAGCCGATGAAGACATCGGACCATTGCTCGTATGGAAGGAGACGACTGGGTGACCTGAGTGGAAAGACATTTCAATGCATGGCGCAACCCTGAAAAGCTATTGAGCACAATGGAACTCCCTTCAGGTGGAGGGTGGCGTACTTAAGCGGAAATGGGAAACGGCGGATGGCAGCTCCTATAGGATGCAAACTATACTACCCAAAAGCCGAATCCACGATGTGATTAAGGAAATGCATGAAGGGTCCTCGGGAGGCCACCTTGGTGTTAACAAGACCTTAGCGAAATTGCGGGAAAGGGTCTACTGGCTCCACGCTCGAGAAAACGTAGAGGCCTGGTATCGCAGATGCACAATTTGCGCTTCCGTCAAAGGCCCAAAGCGACGACTGAGATGACAAATGCAAACCTATAACGTGGGGGTACCGTTTGAAAGGATTGCTGTTGACCTCGCAGGACCCTTTCCTGAATCCGAATGGGGAAATCGATACACGCTGGTTGTAGCCGATTATTTCAGCAAGTGGCCCGAGGTCTACCCCATTCCCAACCAGGAAGCAACTACTGTAGCCGAACAGCTAGTGTTAAATTGGGTCAGTAGGTACGGCGTACCTTGTGAACTACATTCAGATCAAGGCCGAAACTTCGAGTCACTAGTTTTTAGCGAGATGTGCGAGCTGCTGGGGGTATGAAAAACGAGGACAACACCGCTGCATCCCCAATCCGATGGAATGGTCGAACGTTTCAGCGGCACTCTCAATAAACACCTGGCCAAGATGGTTGACGAGAAACAAAGGGACTGGGACCGACACATCCCAATATTTTTGATGGCGTACAGAGCTGCAAAATATGGATCGACGGGCCAAGACCCAGCCAAAGTCATTTTTGGAAAGACTATTCGTCTGCCAGCTGATATAAAGTTCGGAACACCTCCCGAGAAACCCCAAACCATCTCGGAGTACGCAAGTGAGCTAAGGCAACGGTTAACCAGATACATCGGACAGTGCGAAAGCACCTTGAATCAGCTACTGACCGCATGAAGTCCAGGTATGATCTAAAGGCAAATTCTACTGGCTTCCAGCAAGATGACTTGGTGTGGCTATATAACCCGCAACGGCGAAAGGGTAGGTCTCCAAAGTTGCAGCATAATTGGATGGGACCATACTGGGCTACAAAGCAAATAAACGACGTCGTATATCGCATACAGGAACACCGTAAGCCGAGAGCCAAAATGAAAATCGTGCATCTGGACCGTCTTGCCCCATATTGCACCCAGGGAAAATTGACTACAAATGGCGACACATCTTTCTGGGGCGAAAAGAACTGAGGTGGGGGGCAGTGTTACATGTACAAATAATTCTGCGAGCTACTGTCGCAATTGTTTTCACAACCATTAAGAACATCAACAAAATGAATTTACTCGAAACCACGAGAACCCACCAAGCATGATCAACATTTGATAGTGAGTCACTGCTCCATTCATCTGCTCGAATATACCAGATACCTCTCGGCAGAACATTCGCCAATGTACGAGAAATGCATTGAACGGATGGAGACCCTATATAAAGGCGAACTGAATGAATGGGGGGATCAATCGTTCGACCGCGATAAAAACTGCGATAGTGTGTGGAAAGCGATATTGTTCGAGTAATAGAAAAGTGATTTGCGTTGATTGTTAAGTGATCTTAGAAGACAATTGCGATAGAAATTTATGGAAGTTAGATTTTAATAGTGAAAATTAAAATTGGGAAATAGACCAAATAAGTGATTGTGCATTTTTAAGTAATTTAATAAACTCATTTAATTTAATTTAAAAGACATTGCGTTTTCACTTTTTCGGAAAATTAAAATTATTGGCCGCGAACCATAACACGCGACAATATATTACTTTATGTTTTTGATACCACATTCAATAGTACTTTAAACTAGTTTACCACATTGGTTACCACCCAAAAAAACAATCTTCCTTGGATTTTTCTGGGTTTTGGATTATTATTTTTTATTTCAATTATAACAGATCAAACTTCAAATTAAAAATAAGATGGATAAATCATCTAGCAATATCCACAAGCTTTGATTCGATCATATATTTTGCCTCACTGGAAAACAGGATCATATCTTCGATTTGGAGATGGTGGTCCATATGGTGGATAGTCCGACTCGTCACGAGCCACTTCTGGGGCATGATAATGAGCAGCGCTGCATATTGCTAAAATAATAGCAAATACACTATAAATGGACAAAATGTTCATTTTTCTTTTCAAGGTTTTTCGTAAGGAATCCACAGTCACAATAAGATTGAATTTAAAAATTGAACATATACAAGGCAGTTTGGTCGATTATAGTGCTCTGAATAATGTAAATCAAAGTGTTAAATATTACGCCGTTAAAATCTATTAGGTGAAACTGCAGTGGCGAATTGAATTTCGCTATGCATAATTTGAGGCGTTACTTGAGAAAAGTTGGAGCTGAGTTACTTCATATTGAATGCTGTCGTTATAAACGGAAGTGCTAGTAGGAACGTAACAAATGCAAATTATCTCTCTCTTTCTCGAAAATTAAAATTCTTTGAACGCTACCATTCTCACCAAAAAAGAATCTAACGGAGATGAATACTGATTATTAAGTTCAGCCTACATTGTAATGTTTGATTTTAGATCTTCGACTAAAATTGAACTTTTTTACGAATTTTTATGATAAACAACATGTACAACATGACTTGCATGATTTGAAAAAATTAATATTTAAATTTTATATGTCGATCAATCAATTAAGTTAAGAAGTTAATTTGATTAGAGGAAGTGAGGCATTAAAAAATATATTGAACAATTGTTTCCTTATCAAGAAAAAAAAATTCAAAAATTCAACCAATATTCGCTTGTTTTGCGAGTATTTATTTGTTGGTGGTACCTTATCATTGAATTCAAGTTGCATTTTTCAAGCTTATTAAGATAAAAATTCGAATTATATCAGTGATATTACTCTGATTGGTATATTTATGTATGCACACATAATTTCGGCGGAATGTTCAAAGTTTCTTGCTTGACATCGCAGCAGATCTTACCGATAAACTCAAATATGTAAAAAATTATCTTAAATCGTTTGATTTGAAGCAACATTCTTAATTAATTGAAGTAGATTTTTAGCATTTGAAAGATAACAACCTATGACAATAGTTATTTATTTGGAATTTCCATTCAGCAATTTTCTTGTTTTATATTTCGGTATTTCCTGCATGCTAATAGATTAAATTATCAGATATTGTGGCAAAAACGTTCTCAATTATAGGGAACTCGTATAGTTATCGTTATATCAGATGATTTCAAGCATAGAACCGTAGAAATCCTGCCTTTGTATTGGTCTAAATTTCATGTAACATTTGCTATAAATCATCACGTATGACAATTAGGATTAAATATGTGTAGCGGATTTCTAATCTGCAGTCTATTTCAATATCGTTAACGAATTGAAATGTAAAGAAAAACTTAGAACTTAAAAGTTCACGCGCGCTTGACTGCCAGATTTGGGGTGTGTAGTAATCGAGCAGTCATACACGAAAACTGCTCGAAAACCTATCTCCTACCCGAAATTGTAGTGGCAGTAGCATAGTGCAATTATCGATTGTTGTGAGTGCTTTAGTTCGCTGAGTTAATTTTCACGGGATATTGCTTGAAATTCTTCAGTTTTAACCGGAAGTACAACTGTTGAAGATGTGATTTTCGAATGCAAAATCTGCAAATTAAGTACTGAGCTAGCCATGTTAAAATCAGAACCAGATAATGCAAATCAAAAAGGTAATTCGTTGTTGGCTGAGGTTGATGATCAAAGACAACAAATGAAAAAATTGTTAATGTCGCAAAAGAAACAATACTTGCATATGAAGAAATGCTACAACGAAAGCGAGCAAGAGATACGGAGATTGAAACGAGAAAATGATGCCATGGCAAAAGAATTGCACGTATGCGCAACAATTTATCTCAGTGCTGATAAGCGTTACAA
The DNA here is from genome assembly GCA_963969285.1 of Odontomyia ornata. NCBI lineage: Eukaryota > Metazoa > Arthropoda > Insecta > Diptera > Stratiomyidae > Odontomyia > Odontomyia ornata. Next base: position 252,499,818 of record OZ017742.1, read on the forward strand.
AGAGAAACTAACAGAATGAGGTATTAGAGAAGAAATTAATATGGACTCAAGAAAAGTTGGTTGCATTATCATTGGCTAAAGGTATCAACTGGCTGGACTCGATGTTAGCATTTTGTAAAAATGAGACGGAGAGACTCAAGGAACAACTTCGCAGTTACTTTATTCAAAAAGGAATACTCGAAGAGCATCTAGGAAAGTTGCAGCAAGATCTGGCTAAATGGAGGTTTGAAGCTTTGAAATCAAGAAGAGTAATTGTCGACAGGGATACACTCTTGGAAGAGAACAGCATTGAATTTAGCCTATATTCTTCAATCCCTGTGAAAGTAATGTGATTAAAGCTGAACCAGAAATATTCACGAGAAAACATACACATGTCAATCAGTCGTTGTAGATAATTGGAACAAATCAAATAACTGTATCCCCATCCAACCATTCTATGGAGGAAATTGCTACTATTTCTAAAGAAAATAATAACAGAAACCAATCTCCATTAATCAAGGCAGAGAGAAAAATTTCTTCCGTTAACTCATCAGAATTACACATAACGCCTAGAAGCTCTCGCAAAAATTATTTAAATGATTCAATTTATAAAGAAAATCTCTCATATTCTAATGTGAAAGCTAACAGCAACAGTTCATTTATTGTAAATGGGAATTCCGATGAGCTTACACTAAGTCGCGAAAACGATTTATTTGTCAAGTTTCCAGAAGAATAAAAACCTTCGGAGCAGACACCATTTGCATAGCAATATCACTAATATGCAAAGAGATAAAGCATCTATTAAACAACAGCCGCGACAGCAACATCAATTGTAGCAGCAACATCCATTGCAGCAGCAACATGAAATGAACGTGTCCGTTCGGTGCTCAGGGATCACCTTCTTTAGTGTGTACCTAACGCCTAACGAGTCGATATAATCTTTCCAAGCCAAGCTTAATGCTTTGGAGGGCGCTGTCTCGAACGCAGAGGGCAAAGTGCTCGTTGGGGGCGACTTCAATGCTGAAGCAATCGAATGGGGCATGCCTCAGACGGATCCGCGGGGGAAACGAATCCTGGAAATGGCGGCCAGGACGGCCCTCGTCGTACTAAACTCCGGAAACACGCCGACTTTCCGCCGTATTGGCTGTGAGGGAACGATACCGGACGTGACATTCGCCTCGGAGTCCTTAGTACGGAGTATAAACAACTGGAAAGTATTAGAGGACTACTCAGCCAGTGATCATCAGTGCATTCTGCTTGAGATAAGTGATGCTGTCTCTCGACGTCCGTGCTCTCGGCCTTCTACAACTGGATGGAACATCGAAAGTATGGACGTCGAGAGGTTCGTCAAGGTTCTCACAGCAGGTGAGCCGCTGCAGGGAGCTTCGGAGGGGACGGAAGAACTGGCGGCTCAAGACGTGGTGAACTCTACTATGAGCATAATTACGACTGCTTGCTGCGCTTCTATGCCCCGTCAAAGACCCCGGCACGGCAAGCCCCAGTGTACTGGTGGTCTACTGAAATCGCTGAAAAGCGGAGGGAGTGTCACAAGCTTCGGCGTGAGGCTCAACGGGCGCGGAACCGTGACGAGGCATGCAACCAGGTGGCAGCATATAAGTCGGCCAGGAAATGCCTTCGCAAACTGATCAACAGTAGCAAGGCTCGCTGCTGGCAAGATCGAGTGGACAATGTGAACAAGGATCCGTGGGGCCTTGGCTAAAAGCTGGTCATGGGGAAACTTGGTGCCATACGGAAGCCTTGTATACATGACGCGGAAAATATGGACGCAATAGTGCGGGGACTCTTCCCCACCCATCCCGTCCGTGTTGACGCTGTCCATGGTGAAACAGCAGTAGAGTGCCCACTCTTCACACAGCTGGAACTGGAGGAGGCAGTCCTTTCCTTGAAAGCGAGGAAGGCTCCAGGTCCAGATGGTGTTCCAGCTGTGGTGTTGCTACTCGTCTATCATCATTGTCCTGACTTGCTGCTCAGCACATTCAACGCTTGCCTACGGGATGGGGTTTTCCCGGTACGATGGAAGGTCGCGAGGCTCGTGCTGATTATCAAGGGGAGAGGTAATCCCGAATCGCCGTCTGCATACCGCCCGTTATGCATGCTAGACACGGCTGGGAAAGTGCTAGAGAAACTCATCAAGGGAAGACTCACTGACGCAATTCGTGCTGCTGGGGACCTACCTCCTCGGCAGTACGGCTTTAGAGCAGGACGTTCTACCATTAATGCGATTGCAGAGGCGGTGAATGCGGTCCAAAAGGCAGAGGCATATAGTCGCACCAAGCGACGGATCGTCCTGTTGGTGACACTCGTCGTCAGGAATACCTTCAACTCCACTAGATGGGTGGATATTCTGGACATGCTGGAAAACTCTTTTCAAGTTCCAGAATATCTAATGCGGCTTTTGAGGAACTACCTAAAGGACCGAAGCCTGCTCTACGACACGACACAGGGCCAACGAAGGATGGAAATTACACCGGGTGTTGCCCAGGGATCTATCCTTGGTCCGGACCTGTGGAAGGTGTCTTACGACGGGCTACTGAGACTTGAGATGCCAGATGAGTCACGCTTGGTCGGCTATACGGATGATGTTGCGGCTCTGGTCGCTGGACGCACCGTTGAACAAGCGCAACTTAGGCAAGGTATGCTAATGCGCCGAGTGAGGGACTGAATGACTCCTCGCGGGCTGAGTTTAGCACTGGAGAAAACCGAAGTGGTCATCTTGACAAAAAAGGGAATCCCTAGAGTAAGGATGATCAGTATTGGAGACATACAAATCGAATCGAAGCCAGCGGTTAAGTACCTGGGGCTACTGATCGACTCGAAGATGAGTTTCTCTGAGCAAATCAGGGCAACGGCTGAGAAGGCTGCTTCGGGAATATCGGCCCTGAGTCGACTTATGGCCAAAGTAGGGGGACCTAGCCCATCAAGAAGACGCCTCTTGATGAGTGCTGTAGGGTCAGTGCTACTGTACGGAGCAGAGGTATGGGGCGACGCTCTCAGCAAGGAGGTATACCGAAAACGTTTGGCACAGGTACAGAGAAGAGGAGCACTGAGAATTGCATCTTCGTATCCAACAGTCTCCGACTCGGCGGTGAGAGTGATTGCAGGCGTGATACTTGTCGCCCTCCTTGCTAGAGAGCGCCGCGCTATTTACCTGCGCCGAAACGAGGATGCGAGGGAGATGGTTGTCCACAAGGAGAGACAGCCCTCGCTCAACGATTGGCAGCAGTCTTGGGTGGATTGCACGAAGGGAAGATGGACTGCGCGCCTCATCCCGGATGTGAAACCGTGGCTAAATCGAAGGCATGGTAAGACTGACTTCTATCTGACCCAGCTTTTGAGCGGGCACGGGTGTTTTCAGTCTTACCTGCACAAGATCGGTAAGTCACGGTCTCCCGATTGTCGGTTTTGCCCAGGAGAGGAGGACAATGCCTGTCACATATTTTTTGCGTGTACAAAATGGGTCAGGCTGCGAAGGGAACTCTACAGGGAGACGGGAGAGCTCACCCCGGATAATATAGTTGCGGTGATGCTCGAATCGGTTGACAAATGGAACCAGGTGGCACATTATGCTTGGGCAGTCCTAAAATATAAAAGGGACTCACAGCAGCCGGGGGCGCTAGGGCTGGGGGATCGCTCTTCTGGCATTTCCTCTTCCCCTCTCCCCTCCCGCTAGGAAAGGGACTCCCCAGCTTGAAGGCGCCCCACGGCGTAACAAAACGAGACCTGGCCCGAAGTAATGTGTCAAACGGTTCCAGGCTGGGTTCTCAGGTTGACAGGGGAGGTGTTTAGTGGGTAGTCCAGTCGCGCATGGGAGTCCCACACTCTGTGCCTAAATAGCATTCACCTCCCTACCACAAAAAAAAAACATGAAATGAACAGCAACAAGGAATGCAACAGGAATGACCGGTTCAAAATGAGGGGGAACGGATTGAGACTTGATCCCGTACCGCCGGAGAACGGGCAGTTAACCTTTGGTAAGGAGGAGCGTAAACTGAATCGAATTGATAAAAGTTGATGACGAAATGAAGTTTTTCCGCGATAGGAGTGATTGCAAAAAATATATACTGGGGTGTAACCAGAAGTGCTAAAATAAATGTCGTGTCTAGTACTATTCGAGATAAATGTGGTTGTAATAGAAAAATGTAGACTTGAATACGTTTCCCAATCGCAGAATTATACAAGTGAAGTAGTGTACTTTAATTGTAGTTTTTGGAAAGTATTAAAAGGTGAACAACGGGATAGTTGTTGGATAGATGGGAATCGAATCGTGAAAAAATGGAATGTGAGATTAATTATATTTTCCATGTGGAAAGCGTTATGAAATGCTCGAAGAAAATCTAATGGTACCTTACATTAAGCGGTGTAGTGTGCTATTTAATGGGAATCGAAGTGTTGGTGATCGATAATAAAATTTTCCAATAGCAATTACTGTTAAAGTGTGATTTCCGAGAAGCTGTCAGAAATAGATTTTCTGATAAGCGCTCCATATAATATACATCTATTTGATTTTATGATAATTGTGGATAGAAAACAGAAACCGTGTTTTCGTGATCAGATTTCTGGGCATGAACCAATGATAAATATATTTTGCCAGTTCACAAAGTGAATTAACAAAATAATTTATTTCAAGAGCCTTATCAAATGTAGGACGGCAATTTTAAAGTAAAGCAAAGAAATTCCTCTATTGGATAGTTTCTCGCATCCTGGCACCTGCATGGGAGTCCCGCCAATTTCAACGCTTTTTGATTAGTCAGTTAAGCGCCGACAGAAGCGTACATTGCAACAACAATGGAGACACATATGTGCAGTCGTCATATGTAGCAAACATGTCGCATCAATAACGCATCACAAATTCGTGACTATTATCACAGTTGGCGGCGGCGTCAACGGCGGCTAATACAACTGATCGTGCCAGAAACAATAATCATACCTGTCTGGCATCGAAGAATCATTACCCTTGCATTGAAAAGATCTGCAACGACTTCAAGACGATATTTGGCGCTCTAAAGATTTCTTCGCGCAGCGCATCCAAATCATCTTCAGGTCTGTGGAGTTGAAAAGACGCAATTGATGACAATGACACGAGCTTGAGTTAATACAACAAATGACTACCATATATCAGACAACTGATCATCAACAATCATTCACCAGGAAAAACAGTCGTGACAGCATTAAAACTACGAAGGATAAATTGTTCAAGACAACAAATTCAAAATATTCAATCACCACTCTCCACATGCACCATACCTAATCAATTCCTGTGCTTTTTCCTTCCTGACTTCATTCATCCATTCAGTTGATCGCACTCATTAGTGGCGATATCTTGAAGCTACAAAGAACCAGAAAATAATTCAACGTATTACGTTTTACCAAAACATTGCACCTCAAGTTTTGACGAATAATTTGGAGAAAAAAAATCTTAATTTAAAATTTAAAAAGTAATCTTCATCTAGAGAAAATCTCATATCAACCATCGCCTGGCGTGGATCATGGTGAATACCCGTTTGGTTTTCTTTTATGTATTATTGTGTTTTCTTTGATCAATTTCTAGTTTGCCATATTATTTCATCAGGGCAAATCCATTACTTTATTCAATAATATTTGTTTTAAGTTTAAGCTTAATCAGAAAATATCATTTGAAAATTGTTTTAAAAATTCCCTGCTAAGCACAACTGGTAAGATGATTTCTAAAAGTTAAAAAAATACTTTGCAGATCAGTATCAAGATAGATAATATTGTATGATTCTAGCAAAGTAATCGAAAAAGGTCATTTTTGTAATTTGTGAAATTTTATTCGCAACTTGTATGGACTCTAACGTTTTGATTTACCTTTATGTATAAATATATCAAATTTGGAAAAAATAATATTTTTGTAGATTACTCTTGTTCATGGCAACGAACGGGATGAAAGAAAAGAGAAGTAAAACGAAAAAAAATTAAAGAAATGATGAATTAAAATTATACCGTCGGTCTTTCTATTCTGTCGTTCTGACCGGGTATAGGACCCGCTACGGTGGTAGGCTGTTCTAGCCATCGGGCGTGCTCCACCGATTTGTTGTTTTCAGGGGCTCTTGCCGGGTAGAGTGGCCTTCCGCTCGCGTGCCCTTTTATGGTATAGGGTTATGTGATTCGATCACATAATTCTATAACATAAATCTTTCACGTCTATATTTCTCTTTTGATGGGAAAGTTCATGCAAATTATGTTTGTATGAGCTTTCCACTCAAAAGTGAAATATATGACCACGTCTACATTTGGATCTTGATTCGGTTGGGAGGGTGCAAGGGGGCACCACCTCCGTCTGGATGCCCCACTCTTAATTGTGGGCCATAAGAATCGTCGGGTAACGACGAAGTCTCCACTAGTCCGTCCGTTTTTGCTCGGCACAATTTTTTTTTCAAAGAACTTAGCAGCCCTTAGTTTGTTACCTCCTTTTTTCGACATCGATCGACTTTTTTTTGAGACCCATGAATTCGTGAATGCGAAATTCTTTTGAAGTGAGTCCTTGTGGTGGGGGAAAATAACCCGCCCCACGATACCGCAACGCTAGCCTGCCAACGCATTCACGCGTCCCCAGACAAGGCCAATCTCGGCGGATCTTAACATCTTCTTCTGCCGAGGCAGCAGACCATCGCTGCCGTCCCTTGCGGACATTTATACCTACTTCTCACTACAGGTGTTGAAAGGTGGGTTCCTTTATTTCATCTTGCGTTTTTATAATTTAATTTATGTAAAAAAAAAATTTACAGCTGAAATAAATGTTTTAAGCCTTTGTTTTGTGTCGGGACTCTTTTGTCCCGGCAAATAAGCAGCAATTCAAAGTCCTTTGCTACACTCCAATAATTGTAAACCAAACTGAATTCCGCAAAATGAGCAATCACTTTATCACCAATACCTTTACAATCCAAAAGCGCTGCTTTTAACTTCGAATTTATTTAAATTACTTAAAAAATATTTAACAAATTCAAGCTTAAAATGATTTATTCATGTCGAAGGTTTTGCACTGACCTCTCCGTTGTGTTTTCAAACGCTGATTACCTTTCTTCCAATCTACAAACTTCAAGACGCGCATACATGCTATTGTGCATCGTCGGCGATATAATATATTCGCATGAACTTGTGAGTTTTCGTTCGGAGACAGAACCCAACAACTTTTTGTCGTGTGAAATGAAATTCTCTTTCTCATAAAAGACAAGTTTATTCGCGTTCAAACAAAATGAAAATCATATAAACGAATGTACGGATGATCCCATGTTGTTGGTTGTCAATGCGTTGTCGCGTGCGTTTCGCGGTAGACTAACTCCAATGCCACTCTTCTCTTGGTTTTAGGATTTGTTTCCTTCGATTTGTTCGTATTGCTGGTGGCGTTATTTGTGTCAGTGCTGGAGCCGCCACATCTACCCCCTTCCTAGTGACTTTCTTGGAATTGTTGGAAAAAGTCACGATTTTTTTAGCTGTTGCGATTTCTTGAGTTTTTGGTATCGCTCGAGTTTCTGGAATTTGTAGAGTTTCTGGAATCTGTGGAGTTTCTGGAATCTCTGGAGTTCGTGGGTTCAAGTTTTTATTCGCTTCGTTTGCCTGGTCTGATTCAAGATGTGCTGGAGTCAGTGGTGATATTGAGATGTTTTGTTCTGAATCGTTGACTAGGATTTTGTAAAGATCATCGGTTATTCGCTCGAGCACTTGATGCGGCCCTGTGTATGGTCTCTGCAACGGGCTTTTCACGCGGTCGCAGCGTACAAACACATGTATGCATGTTTTAAGCTCTTTTTGGCAAAAACGTTTTATTTTTGAGTGATGAGCTGCCGGTATGGGCTTGATGCTGCGCATTATTTTGCGGTGGTTTTCCACAAACCTTACAAGGTCAGCGTTTGTGGTTTCTTGAGTAACGAAAAATTCCCCAGGTATACATAAAATTGTGCCGTACAGCATTTTAGCAGGTGATGCTTTTAAATCTTCTTTGTAGCATGTACGAAGGCCGAGTATTACTGATGGAAGTGCGTGGATCCAGCACACAAGTGCTGCTTTTAAAGTACGATGTAGTCGTTCAACGAGTCCGTTCGACTGATTGTGATATGGCGAGGTCCTAGTTTTTACTTCCCAAGAAGTTTATCATGGCTTTAAATAAGGCAGAGTCAAATTGCGGTCCCTAGTCTGTCGTGAGAGGGGTGCCGTAATTGACGATCCAATGGTTGAAGACTGCCATTGCAACTGTCGGTGCTGTGGTCTCTTTCAAAGGCACCGCCACGGGCCATCGTGAAAATCTGTCGATGATTGTTAGGCAGTAGCGATATCCCTCTACAGGCGGCAAGATGATTAAATCGATGTTAAATTGATTCAACCCAGAGGCTGTGACGCTAATGTTTTGCGGAGTTGTTTTGTTGTGTCGATGAACTTTTGATTTTTGGTACTCAATGCATTCTCGTGACCATTCTAATGCACCTTTTTTGATACCGGGCCAGATGTATTTTTCTCGTAATGCGCGAGTGGTAGAGTGACCACTCGGAAGTGAAAGGCCATGAGTGATTCCGAATGCAATTTTTCTTAAGTTTTGAAGAAGGTAGGGTCTTATTACATCTGTAGAGATGTCGCAGTAGACTGGCGAGTTGTTGTAACTTGAGGGATGCCGAGTTTTTTAATAACTCAGATAATTCCTCGTCGTTTTTTTGTTGCTCACTAATTTCTTTTGGGTCAAATTTTGACGGCATATCGATTGTGTTGATTTTCGATAATGCGTCCGCTACGACATTCTCGCTGCCTTTAATGTAGACTATGTTGGTCGAGAATTGTGAGATATAGCCTAAATGCCGTAGTTGGCGTGGAGATGCTTTTTCAGATTTTTATGAAAACGCATTGATTGTGATCGGTTTTTATTTCGAATGTCCTGCATCGAGTTGATGTTGGAAATGGCGAATTCCTGCAAAGATTGCCAAAAGTTCACGATCGTACACGCTTCAGTTGCGTTCTGGTTTGGTTAATTTTCCAGAGGAGAATCCGATCGGCATCCATACGTTGTTTATTTTTTGTTCGTGATGCACCAATCGCTGTGTCGGATGCATCGGGTGCTAAGCACAATGGCGCCATTGGGGATGGAAACGATGTGAGTGTGATGTCGGCTAGGCTTTTTTGCTTTTCTCATATGCTTCAGTTGCTTCTGGTGTCCATTTGACTTCTCGTTTGTTGTTCTTTTTGGAGTCTTTCATGTACGAGCTTAGGAGTGCTTGAGTCTTGGCAGCGTTTGGTATGCAATTTCGGTAATAGCTTATCATTCCGAGAAATCTGTGGAGATCATGGATTGTTTTTGGTTTTGTATAATGGGTGAGGGTTTCTATCTTCTTTTGTGGTGGCTTGTAACCAGCACATTTATTGTATATCCAAGAAAATTAACTTCGTTTTTCACGAAGGCACACTTATTGTAATTTATCGTGATCCCGTTGTCTTTCATCCTTTGAAAGATAGTTCGTAAATGTTTTATGTGCTCTTCGTGAGTGTCGGAAAATACGATGAAATCGTCAACGTAGCAAAAAATGTAATCGAGGTCACGAAAAATTAAATCAATCCAGCGTTGAAATGTTTGGGTGGCATTTCGAAGACCGAATGGCATGACCAAATATTCAAATAGTCCGAAAGGTGTAGCGATGGCTGTTTTCGGTATATCTTCTTCGGGCATGGTTATTTGGTGATAGTCCTTCACAAGATCAATCGTGGAAAACACATTTTTGTTGAAAAGCTTAGGAAAAAGATCTTGTATCAGCGGTGGCGTGTATCGGTTGGGCACGGTTCGAGCATTTAGCTTTCGATAATCGCCACAGTGGCTTTTGTTGCATGTGCAGCGAGATGACCATTGATTTTTTGAAGGCCTTATATAGCCGGCTTCGAGCATGGCTAAAATTTCGGTTTCTGCACTTCGTCGTTTTTCTGCCATGAGTTTGCGTGCTCTTTTGACAACAGGGGGACCTTCAGTGATGATATGATGCACGGCGTGACAGTTTTGTGTTATTGCTTTTTTATCAATGGTTTCGTTAAGTCGGAGAATTCTTCCATCAGTTTCGCAAATTTCATGTTTTCGTTTTCTGTTGTTATAATGGTCGATATTCGGTGCTCTGATGTGATTTTGATTTTTCCTGTTGTTGAGAGAGACGTTTGTGGATCGATTAGGCGTCGTTTCCTCAGATCAACTAGAAGTCCGTAATAGTAGATAAGAACGGCTCCTATGATGCCAGTCTTGACTTCAGCAATGATGAATTGGAATGGCATGTTTCACCGCAGTCCTAAATCCAAATTTAATAGTCGCTGGCCATATGTGTGGACTACTGAGGAATTAGTTGCGTAGAGTTTCAGTGGGGATTGTTTGAGCTTCTTTTTTAATCAGATGGGTGGAACGATTGATACACAAGAACCAGAGTCTACTAAGTTTTGTTGTCCTGTTTTATCTTGCAAATGTAGGGGGTGTTCTTTTTTCATGTTTTTGCTATCGTCTTTCGCCTTTGACGTTGTTGATGTAGACGATGGCATATTTAGTTTCCCGGATTTTCTCTTTTGTTATAGGAGCATGGCACGCGGCACTTCCGCGCGGCTTCTCCGAACTTGATTTTTGTTCTTTTGGTTCGTATTTTCTCTGGTAATAATTTTCTTTATTTCGCGATTTTGATCTCGAGCGCTCCGATTTTCGTGAATTCATTTGTTTTTTTCAAATTCTCAAGCTCTCGTGAGATTTTAGCGATGTGAGCGGGCTTGTTTCACTTTTTGAAATCACCGCCATCTCAAATCCATCCACTTTAGACACCTCTAGAATTTTGTCGGCTTGCACCGCAAGTTCGCACAGATCTTGGACTTCACTTATTGCTAATATACGACGGACTTGCTCTGGAAGTTGTTCTAGGAAAAGCGTTTTTAAAATTTTCTTCTTTTTGTTTTATTTGCATTTTGTTTATTTGTACTTTGTTTATTTGCGGGGTCACCGATGTGGGTTTTTGTTCGGAGACAGGACCCAACAACTTTTCGTCGTGTGAAATGAAATTCTCTTTCTCATAAAAGACAAGTTCATTCGCGTCCTAACAAAATGAACATCATATAAACGAACGCATGGTTGATGCAATGTTAGTTATCGATGCGTTGTCACGTGCGTTTTGCGGTAGACTAACTCCAATGCCAATCTTCTCTTGGTGTTAGGGCTTGTTTCCTTCGATGTGTTCGTATTGCTGGTGGCGTTGTTTGTGTCAGTGCTGGAACCGCCACAAACACATATTAAAACATTTATACAAGATACCCATTTAAACAAAAGACACATCGTGAACTTACGCTCCCGGATACAATTGCACAGTCAGCTTTTTGCACGAATGTTTTGTCTGCTAGCGCAAGCTTTCACATTAGCTGCTGGCGCACTTGGAAAATCTCCGAACGTGTTCATGGAATCTGCTTGCTTGTAAATTGTGCTGGTCCTCTTCTTTATCCGTTCCAGGTCTCATCAGAGATGTTCAAGGTGAATGCGCTATACGTGGCAAGCATTATGCTTGCATATGGGAACCGTCTGTAACTCGGGCGAGGTGATGCTGATAGTTAATTCACTCAACTAAAGCCCGATCCAAATATACGTGACAATTGTCGTTTGTTGCACGCGAAATGGATTTAGCGCGTGGCACTTCACTTCTTTAATGCTAGACAATTATTCTGTATTTATATAATTGCAACTAAGCCAGATATCGCACCATTGGAAATAGGTCGGCGAAAAGCATGACCGTTTCTATTTGTCGTCGTCGTCGCTGCCGCTGAGTATGCATTTGAAAATCAGCTATAAATTATAGTTATCGAGCAGTCACACAAGTAAACTGCTCGAAAACCTTCACAACATTTATCCGAAATTTGATTGCAGATTTGAAAAAAAATCCATTACTTCCATTCATGGTTATAGATTATATAATATTTTTATTATTGTTATTAAATGTAAATTTTATATCATTTTCTTCTATATTAAATTCAAAAGCTTCCTTTTAATTACGTTCTTTATGATATTTAACTTTTTATTATTATTTAAAATCTTTTTCATGTTTTTACTTCTGTTAATTTTTAAAATTCAAATCTGCAAATTAAAATTTCGGACTTGGGAACACTGATTTCGTGCATCACATCCAAGTATTGCATTGGCAAATGCAATCTAACGTGTCTGAGCTAGAAGCTTGGAAATGTACTGTTGCGACACTGAGAACTGGACGACGGATAGAAAAGACGGGGAGTCTGCTTGAAATCGCCAACCAGCGCGGACGCCGCGAGAAATAGAGGTGTCGAGATTGAGATGCACGAGGAGATAGTGAGGCTAGCACGCGATTCACGATCGATTTTCGTTTGTAATAACTTGAAATTGTGCGCTATTAGCTTAATTATTGCATGTGGTGTTAGATCTAAAGAAAATCCGACAATCGATTTCTGACAAAATAATTGATCATGCCGGCTGTTTTTGAATTACTCGAAATAAATATTGACCGGTGCAGAAATTCATCGGTAAAACAGTGTAGATTTTAAATCATCCACTATACGAAACTGCAATCGTAAACCCCTTGAAAGAAACAGGGGGCGTCGGAAACGCATGCGGTACAAGATGCGGGTGTCACATTGACTACGAGTGCGCAAAGTTCTTCTCATTCTCTCGTTGTCATCAATAATATCTTTTATTGCTGGCTGGGTGTTTTGTGTCCCCGGTTCAGCGCATACTTTTGGCGTGGGATATTAAATGCACAATAATTGGCTAACAAGTCATAGATACTGTGAAAAATCAGAGAGTCGCGCATTTTGCAATTGTTTTTTTTCGTTCGTGGATAGATGAACTCCATTAGTTTTGTGTCACCGTTTAAGCGCATACATTTGGCATGATATGTTCATTTCATTTCATTTATTTACCTCTTTACTCCCACTAAATAAGTTGTTACTTGTAGCTAAGTGCGAGGAGTAACATTGTACATATAATATACATAATTCAATACCTCATTTTCCTAATTTACTAACACTGCATATTGTTCTAGAAATATTGTTATTTTGTAACTTAATCTAATTTCATTGGATAATAAACTTTAATAATTTAGTAGATAATAAACTTTAATGATTTAGTGGATAATAAACTTTAACATTAATAATTTCATTAGATTATTGACTTTAACAAGGTAATAAAAGCTTATTTTTGAGAAAGCAGGAATTCTAGTTTGCTATAATAATTGTTCTTTGAGAATCTAGCCCCTAAGGATTTGTATGACTTGTTCATTTTTTAAATGTATCTTAAAATATTTTTTGAAAATTTCATAATTTTGGCTCATATCTTTGATGTCCCTTGGTAAAGCATTGAATATTTTAGGTCCTAGGTATGTAAAGTGATTTTGCTCCAATCTTGAATTGGTTCGGGTAGACGGAATGTACCTATCTGTTTGCCTAGCATTTACGCCGTGATAATTTGGTTTCAATTTTTCTGTTTTTATCATAAAAAGAATTATTTTTAATTTATATTGACTTTTCAAATCAAGAGTGCTCATAGGGTAAAGATTTGATTAGAAGGATTGGTAACGGGGACTCCCGCTATTAATTTAAGGACGCGCTTTTGCGTTATTTCTACATTACTTATGTGTGTTTCAAAGGCTCCTCCCTATATGTTTTCATCAGATCTTCTATTTTGAGTATACGCTTTAGATTATAGAAAAAGTATACCAAGCCTTTTAGCTTGTTGTTTAGAAGCGTTAGGTGCTCTTTCCATCTTAGATGGCTATCTGCTATTATACCCAAATATTTTGTTGAAGTTTCATTTTCCGATTCAATGAAACTATGTGAATCTTGTTGGTTTAAATTTAATTTAATCTTATAATTTCATCCCGGAAGCCCACTTCTTGAATTAGAAAATAGATCAACTTTTGTTTTTTCCAAATTTAGTTTTAGTGAATGATTAGTTGTCCAGTTTTTGATATATTTTCAAAATGTCAATAGCTTTACTGTAGCAAGTATTCCAATTTATGCATGATACAAGAACTGCTGTATCATCAGCAAATCCGATTATTTTCAAATTTGTATTTGCAAATTTAAAGAGAGATGCTACGTAGATTTTATACAGTATTGGTGATAGAACTGTACCTTGCGGAAGACCATACTCTGTATTTGTTATTCGTTTACTATATGTTTCCTCAATCTTAATAGTTTGTTCCCTGCTTTCCACATAACATTTTAATAGTTCAAGAGGTTTATTTCTAATTTCTATTTGATCCAATATGTCCACCAATGTTTTATGGCATATCGTATCAAAGGCTTTTGAAAAATCAAGGAACATGCCAAGCACTTTTGTTTTATTTTAAAAATTTTCGAAAACGTGCGTTGTTAATTCTGTAATTGCATTTTCTACTCCTTTGCCGCTGCAAAATACGTATTGTTCTTCTGGGATTATCCTGTTGTTTTCTAAAAAGCTATTTATTCTATCTTTTAAGCATATTTTGAATATTTTCGCAAAAGTGTTTAGAAGTGCTATTGGGCGGTAATTGCTCATATCTGTATCATCACCATTTTTAAATATTGGAATTTTTGTACTTTTTTTCATTTTATTAGGAAATATTGGTTGAGTGATACATGCATTGAAAAGTATCTGGAACGGTTTTTTTATGTTATCCTTAATCAATTTAACAACTTCTGCAGTTATTCCGTCTTCACCAGGAGCTATTCTGCCTCTTAAATTAATAATTACCTTCTCTATTTCTTCTACGCTTATTTTATAAAAGTGAAGTTCTGCATTGGGTTGTTGTGTAGTACTCATTTCATTGGTTTGATAATTTCCAAGGCAATATTTTTTCCTACTTCTGAGAAATATTTATTGAAAATGTTAGCGGTTTGATGTTTCTTATGCTATAGTTCGATAAATTGATAATTAATTTTCAGTTCTTTTCCCAAAGTATTTTTTTCTTTCCTGTGTAAAATTTCATTTATTGAACTCCAATATTTTTTTGGGTCCGTCTCAGCCTTTTCTAATCTGGATTTATAGTAAATTGTTTTAGCTTTTTTTATTGTGTTTCTGAGCAAATTACGGTGTTTCTTGTATTTGCTTTTTAATTCAACGTTGTTGGTTGCCTTTTGACCTTTTGCCTCAGCTTATCTCTAGTCTTGATAGAGTTTAAAGTAAAGTAATTAATTCATTGTTATTCATGACTCTTTTAGATAGGACATTGGATACTGCAATATGTTTTGTTTTTCCACCCTAAACTTGTAATTGATTGCATTTCATTTTTGGTGTTGGTCCATCTGATGAATGTATGATCAATATATGTCTGGGAATTGTTTTGTACTCTAGTGGGTTTATTTGGTCATTGTGTATTCGTTAGTGATTGCATTGAGATCATCTAATAAGTCTATGTTTATATCATCTACTATAATATCAATATCGTTATTCGTTTTAATGTTCACTATGTTGGGTAAATCCAACGTATATGTAACTTTCACCTATTTCATTGTTTGACGTACCGTAGTTGAGACCAGCACCTGTATTCTGCTCCCTCACCCTTTGCTTGAATTTGGCCACAAACGTTTTTTGGTGTTGATTCTGGTGAATTTAACCTGTATTGTTGGGATAGCGTTTGGTTTTGCCCTCATGCAGTGTGCGGTGCTAATTTCGGTATCATGCAATTCCAGCCCAACGTGCTTAGATATATGCAGTACTATGTCCGTTGAATTTTCATTTCCAGTTATTGTCGCACCGTTTATGTTTACTACGCTCATATTGTTTTCCTTTTGTAGATATTCATTTTGGTTTTGTAATTTCATGATGTCATTCTTTAGAGATGAGTTTTCAATTTTCAGGTTTTTAATTTCTTCCACGTATGTATTGAGTTTCTTCTCATAGCCGCCAAATTGGTTGGAGAGAAATTGAACCGAATCCACCAGCTCACTTATCTGAAGCTCCATTTTTATTTTTTGGCAAATTTTACTGATCACTTCATGATTGATGCCTATTACATACTTTTTGCACAATGTACACTAAATTAAATCCTTCACGTTGTTAAAAGCTTTTTCACACTTGTAGCAGCTAGTCATTTTTAAGGTATTGGATTGTAACCAAACTGATTGTATGCAAAGACCGGCGTAAATTTATTAAAATGCGAATAGTGTCGTTTTAAATCCAAAACTTTTATAAAACTTCCACTCGATGCATTAAAACTCATGAAATATTTCTCACTTTTTATCGTGTACCATTTCCGACTGACGTTTTGAAAAATTTGATAGTTTTTGGAAACTAGTGACAGTAGAAATTTAAAACACGTCTGTACACAACGAATGCACAACGAGTACTGATGTTCAATGCACAACAATTGGCTAACAAGTCACAGATACTATAAAAAGATAAAAAAACCGCGCATTTTGCAACTGTTTATTTTTTGTTCATAGATAGGGCAATAAAATTGTGCTGCAAGCAAATCAGGTACTGCCGCGGGTCCTTGTGGAGCGCCTATTGCTCGGAGTGAATTGTGTAGGTGGATGAATTTCGAGAAGTGATTGACTCTGGATTACTTGATTTATTGAGAAGAGAATTTTTGTGAAGTGTTGTTAATCAAAAGAGACCGGTTTCAGACAATAGTTTTCATATGAAGATAATCACTTTGAAGTTGTGTCGGATTTATTTACAATTAAGGCGCTGTTAAAACAACTAGTAATTACTACCGGATGAAACGCGACCGCGCCGTCTCATGTCGACAAACATCAAGTCTTCAAAACACAAGCCTATAATACGAACGCCGTGCAATTGCTTTCTCTGAGGACTACGTTTTGCGCCCTTTAAATTCTCGCGGAGTTGAGGACGCCCACAAAATTCGATATCTGAGCGTCACTGGGTACTACAATTTATTCAAGTTACAATGGTGTTTTTGCTACCTGCTTGCCTGTCTATTCACTTGCCTGTTTGCCTACTTACTTGTTAGTCTACGTGCAGACAGCAACCGAATTAGATGATTTGGGGACGAAGACGACCCCGTTTTGATGGGACTTTTGCTGTTTATATACCCCCAAAACTCCACAACGAGTTACTGGAAATTAATGAAAGGGAACTCTTACAAGTTGTCCCAAAAATAAAGACAAGTACGAAAACAATAGTACAAGGTGATACCAAATATTTTTATCACCGGATGAGTTTTGCATCGGGACGAAAAGCTATTTGCCACGGAGTTGAGGTAACAGGCAACGTTCGATGTTCGGTCCATTTCTGTGGAATCTTACGCACTTTATTGCCCTCTACTGGAATGATAACAACCTGTCATATCGAGAATATCTTTAATGACTACCATTTATTTATTTATTTATTTTTTAAATAAATAAAAAACATTTGTAAGCATCACCACATCACCAGCGGGTGCCCGACGAGGATATAGGTGAGTACCCGTGTGTTTTTTTCTCTAAATTTGTTCTTATGTAAGTAATTCTGAAAATCGGTCTTTCCTTTCATTAACTCTGACCGGGTATGGGACTCGCAACGATGGCAGTCTCCTCCACTGAAATGAGCTAGCCATCGGGCGCGCTCTTCCCTTCTATTGCATTGTAGGGCTCTTGCCCGGGTAGAGTGGCCTTCCGCTTACGTGCCTTTTTATGGTATAGCATTATGTGATTTCATCGCATAATACTTTAACATAAATTGGCTACGTTAATTTTCCTCATTAGATGGGAAAATTCATGCAAATTATGTTTGTATGAGTTTTTCATTCAAATGAGAAATATATGGCCATGTCTACATTTGGATCTTGATCCGGTTGGGAGGGTGCGAAGGGGCACCGCTTCCATCTGGATGCCCCACTCTTATTCGAGGGCCATAAGTATCGTCGGTAACGACGAAGTCCGTCCGTTTTCTCCATGCCCAATTTATTCTTTGAACAGCAATTTCAACCCTTAGTAGGTTACCTTTGCCTCGAAACCAGTCAATCAGCATTCAACCCTTTTATTTCGTACATGCGAACTTTTTTTGCATTGGGTCCTTATGCTGGAAAAAAGAACCCGCCCCACGACACCGCTACGCTAGCCTGCCAACGCATTCATGCATTCTCAGACAAGGACAAATCTCGGCGGATACTGCCATCCTCCCACCGATACAGCAGACCATCGCTGCAGTCCTTTACGGACATTTATCTACTCTAATTCACTACAATTTATCAGCCAGGTTTTGAAGAATTTCGCTTTTATATGGATCGCTCGCAACTGTTCATTGACTGTGTAGTGAATTGGGTATATATATTTGGTTTCCCACAACGGAGACAAAAGATGTTAGCCTCTGCCTGGCACGCGGTAAAGTGATGTCCTGTCTGCTGGGAGTTCCAACACCTAGGAGCCAGTTCGTGCAGTTTGGCTTGATGTTGTTGGTCTAGCTCTGTAGAAGAGGAAAAAATGGTGTTAGACTTACTGTCCGTTATAGATGGTCTGAGACAAGCTGGCGCGGGTAAAGCCGGCACGCTATGTTCAGCTACTGAGCGTCAATCTGATTGCTCTCGTCGGCTGGAGAAATTACCTTGGGATGTGAACCGCTGGGAGTGTTGTACCACTTCAAGCGCTTTTGCAGACGTGCGAAGTGCATGCACGTTATGGCGTAGGGCGACCACCGGTCGCTCTTGCAGCTCTGGCCTGATCCCCTCCCAGAAAAGGCTGAGAAACTCAGACTCTGGCATGAGGCTCATCAAACGTTCCAACAGGCAGCACAGGAGTAGTAGTCATCTACGGTCTCCTGCGCCTGTTGGTGTCTATTCTGAATGCGCTGCTTCAAGGAGTCATCCCCCTTAACTGGTGTGAACTTCCGCAGTGCTGCACGCCTCAACGTCCACAAACCGCCAAAACCAACGGAGCGCGCTCCCACTAAACAGCATTTGAGCGCAGCGTGTGACTGCTCTCATATTTCCCCCTAAATTCAACCACGCCATGTTCTCGACCCTCCTCTGGAAGGCACCGATTGTCATAGGGTCATTCTGGCCTGTAAATACCAACTTCCAGCCAGCCACTATCTTGGCTACTTTAGATGGTGGAAGGTCTCCTGGCTGGGTCGATGGTAGATGATCCCAGGTGTCATCAGGCATGGGTCGAGATAGTGGATCTGGTGGTGGTGGATCAGGAGGTGGTGGATCCGGAGGTGGTGGGCCAGACAATCGCTCCAATTGCTGCCGCATTTGTTCCATGCTGGCAGCCTTGCAATATATTGTACCCCCTTTGTTTCTCAGGTAATAGCATCTAATTATGTCTGTGTCGCAATCTTAAAAGTTGTTACTTCTAAAGTTTGACGGTTTGATTAAAAGAAGAACAAACATGCTGAATACATTTTTTATTTGTGCTGAATAGGTAATTCCATAGTTGCTCTTGGATCGATTCTCTTTTGTTTGATTCAGCCATAGTCAGCTTGTATAGAAATAATTTGGTCAAAATTAACGAAAAATAAAAAAAGAGCGTATTATTAAAAGCCAAAACTCAGTCTTCTCCTTTATTGTATAAGACAGGAGCGAGTATAAGACCCTCGGCGTTGGCACGCATCCTCGACTCTAGTTCAGCTTTTGGGCTGTAGTTTTTTTTTTATCTTGGAGGGCCTCTCGCCGAGATGAAAAGTCTTCGCATGCAGACTCGTGCCACCAATAGTCGTGAGCCACAATTTTCCTCGTCAAACTCGAGGTCGGACGACTTATAGCATACGGGTGAATGGGAAGAGGTAGATAAGTATGATAATGTTAGCGTTTGGTTCTGGCCTGGTTTTTTCGTATCAATTTCTTTACACATTCCCAAATGTGTGTATGCAAATAAATTGTAGTGGGACTTTGTGCTAGAGGAAAGAACGCGCCCCAGGACACCGCAGATGCTACCCTACCAGCGCATACATGATTGTTTCCAGTGGGCACCAATACTGAGCTTGCTGGGGCAGTATGACATCACTGCAGACCTTTACGCACATTTTTATACAACCGATTTCCTTACATGTATAATTTTTTTTTTTGATTCTGTATGTTGATTGAATGCTCATAACTTTCATCGTATTATTTTGAATAAAACATAAACTATCTACGCAGCATTCAATTACAAATATTCTAAATTGATTAACATACTGATGACTCTCAAATGTAATTTACATTTAAATAGAATTCTATTCATCCAATGACTAACTTTCTCGCTTCGCATCGTTAACTGCCTTGCCAACAGTCCTTGGTCATCACATCATTTATTCTGCATGTGCATTATCTCGGTAACTGGTTCATTTAACTTTCGTAATTTAATGACCCTGTATCTTCGTTATTGTAGTTTCATCTCCACACTATGATTTGCACCAACCAGTTCTACCATGCAAGACAAAAATATGCTATTCACTAGCGCGACGTACGAGTATGCTAGTTAATCTATTGAGAGAGAATCTATAGAATAGAGTAGGGTCAATTAATTTACTGATAGCGCCAACATAACTGGAAGTGGAAATAATGATCACGTTTGGCACAGTTTGCCGCTCAATATCATTCCAGGCCAGCAAAGCTAGTATATGAGTACAACATTAAATTGAATATACCAGCCAGTGCTCAGTTGATTATCTCTAACGACACGCTTTTGATTAGATTACATTTGATTATCAACACGACAACGAATTTAATCGTGGCTTCGTTAGCGGCTTATACTCTATTTGATATGATGTAACGTGAGTGCGTCGGCCAGGTTCTGTGGACACAGTTTAGTCAATTTTCGGATTGCCAAGTGGCGGTTGGACCTAGACCGGAACACTAAATCGCTCTGTATCCGCTTAAATGAAATTGTGACGATTGTGAATGCACTCAAAGATTGCGTGTCCTTGCTACGCGTCACGACGGTCGAGGTTGTCGGCCGTGTTTGTCAAATGTCACGTTGACATTCTTGGCTTTTGTTATTCGTGTTCGTGGTGCTGTGAAGAGTGTTGTGTGTGCAGTTTTGAGTTTCGCAATAAATTTTGAGTCATTTTAGCAAAAAAATTGTGCGGTTTGCTAAGAGTTCGATGGCATTTGGTAGCGTGGGTAGTGTGAAAAGTTGAAAATTCCATTGAGCGTGAGAAGTAATTGTGGAAAAGCTGTAAAATTTTCCCCATGCATCTCCCGCAGCGCAAATCTGAATGGAGCTTGAACACAACATTTCGACTCGTGTATCAAACAAATGCAAACATCTACGACAAACATTCATGTTTATAAATAATTGTATTAAACTGTAGTTGATAAAGGCGGTATTCTGCATGCACGTGGACATCTGAATTGAAAGACGGCGGGCGATGATGTTTTGTCTGTGATTGCTTTTCGGTTTGTATGTTTTTTATGTTTGCCCCGGGCCCGGTATATTCGTCGCCGTCGTCGATATACGCTACGTGAAAGTCTTTTTATTTAAGTTGAAGGTAACAAGGTAACGTTGACCGAGAATGTCGCTAGTCCGACAGTTTCAAGGCCTAAGTGCATGGATACGTGTCTTGATTTTATTCGCTCTGATATGGGCCTTCCTAATGTACATATTTGCCACGAAATTAGGCTCGACATCAATTACAGATCAGGACACGTCTCTGCTGCGACGCCTAAATGAAGCGATTCAGGCGCTGGAGCAGACAAAGCTGAAGAATAGCGAATTGAAAAGCTTAATTGACGATTTCATGAAGTTAGTAAAACTCCCTCCAAAAACGTTGTTGTCCTACTAACATTTGCCATTTTACCTTGCAGCGATCAACCAAATCGGCCATCAGCCCAAAAGATCCTCGAAAACCTTGAATCCCATCTGCAACTACCACTCCGCGATACTCATAATTCCCCATTGCCCGTGGCACCGGGAGAGCCTAGTCTTGAATATGAACAACTTCGACGACGTGTACGCGAGAACGCGCAAGAATTTTGGAACTATTTCAGCTCAGAGCTGAGTAAAATAAAGAAAAAAGTTTCTGGTGACGTTCCGGAAATAAATGAACAAGTAAATAACATATTGCAATTAGGTGCGGAGCACAAACGGTCACTTCTAAGCGATATTGATAAGATGCGAACAGTCGATGGATATGAGTCGTGGAGGCAACGGGAGTCGGCCGATCTCAGTGATTTAGTTCAGAGGCGGTTGCACTACTTACAGAATCCAACTGACTGTAAAACAGCCAGGAAACTAGTGTGTAAACTAAATAAGGTAAGACTTATCGTATTAACGCCTCTTGAATTCATATCTAATTCACTTAGAAAAAAAGGCAGTAATACGTTAGAAATATTTTAATACACTTCTGTTTGCTTATCTTATCAGGCGGAATAAAACATGAAGGCACTCACCTAATTGATGGCATTATGCCAGATTGAAATATTCTTAAAAGATTACATATATATTACGATAAGCATCGCGTTTGCTTTCGTATTTATTGTTTGCTGATATTTTTATAAGCCGTGATAGGGAGTGCACAGTGTAGAGTGATTCAACGTGGCTAAAATAAGCTATAAATTCCTTGGGCCTTAAATGCTGCATTTTCATGCAATTCTACGGAATAAGGTTGACTTTATCAAGATTTTGCAATATTTTGCTTTTTGATTATGTGGTAGATATAAGATTCGCTGAATTTCCGTTTCCGTACTAACAAAATTTTATCTTTAATAAATAAATCAGAAATATTCGTCCATCAGTATCTACACAAATTATGAAGTCTCTCCGAAAATGTTTGTTTCGACCCCACAGAAAAGAAATATAAAGAAGTAAAGGTTCGAAGAATTTACTCAACTAGCCTGGCAACATTCAATACGTGTTTTAAACCAAAAGTGAATCAGTAAAACAAGAAAGTTGAAAATAATGCAAGCCACGTAAGGGGGCGTTCAAGTATTACATAATGCAATGTTTGAAGATTTTTAACCCTCCTTCCCCCGCTGGAACGCTTCGCAACGTTTTTCTGTACCCCGCCTCACCCTCCATAAACGTTACGTAACACCCAAGTGACCATTTTCACCTGAAAGTCACAATTATGGTGTGCAAAGTACCGTAAAATCGCTAAAATATATTTGTGATTGTTTTTATCGCGTTTACGTCAAAAAAGGTAAACAACAGATTTCTAACTTGCAATACATGCGTAGATTCTTTATTTAATTTATTCATTTTGTTATTTACTGAAAAAAATCACACATTTGCCTAGGTTCAAAATATATTAAAATGGGCTCAAATTTGTCCTAATAAACTGTTACTGCTAATCTTATATTTTTTCATGACCTGGCCCTGTCCTTACATACATTTTTGGGTTCATTCACCATTGTTCTGCTCATGCATTCTCCCATTTTAGCTTTTTTAGGCATTTCTAAAAAGTATTTTACCAAAGCCTTACTCATTTCTCGTCATGTCTGTCGTGTCCGTCCGTCACAGCAAGTTTTCTCAATAACTAGATCATCAAACTTTGTTGAAAGATAGGAAGTTATGGTACTCCAAACGTTTAGGCCCCATCAAGATTTTTAAAGGGAGGGTCCCCCATATACCGACTTGACATTTAAAAAGTTTTTTTTTTCATCAAAGGTAGGAGTGAAATGAAAATTTCAATTTATCTATGAAGGGGTCCAGGAGAAGGAAAAAATTTACAAAGAATTCGTTGTCACGATTGAACACCTTTGGGCAAGATTCAAGGTTGTGTCTTAGGGCTTTTCCCGGAGTTCAATAATAATTTACTTTAATTACATTATAATATTAATTTTTTGGTAAAAGAAAACTTTAAAATGTTGACACCAACAACGTTATTATACATTAATTGATTATAAAAGAAGTTTGTAAACATCATCTGCCCTAACAACTAGTTTTAAAATTTTAAAATTGATTTCCTTAAAATTAAGTACATTATTTCTTTAAGACTACCTTAAAAACTACTCATTCGCTGCGTCCATAGAGCGGTTGTCCGTCGCTCTCCTGACAACTCCCGCCTTGTGCTCCTTGGCTCGTATGGTTCCCGCTTCAGCAAGCTTTTCTGCATATGATTTTATCGGCTCCATTCCTGTCTCCTGGAACAGCACTTCGTTGGGGTAAGACGTCCGTCCTCCCGTCTGCATAGGCCTGTGCAAGCCCGGAGGATTTTTCGCTGCACTAATCCTATCTTGCCCTATTTTGTTTTCGGAGCACCAATCCATATCATCACCGCATATGTAATGATCGGACGAATCAAGGTTTTATAGGCCAAAAACTTGGCTCGCTGTCGAACGTGAGCACTAAAGGTAGCTTTCCTGGCAAAAACTACCCCCAAGTTCTTCCTTTGCCTAGAGCAGTGCACCATCTGCCCATTCAACTTAACCCTGGAGTTACAGATGCCTCTTGTACGACGAGCGAAGTTTTTGTGGGGGTCCTTGAACACAATTAATTCACTTTTCCTTGCATTTACCTTGATTCCCCATTTCCGGTAATATGCAGTAAGAGATTCCAAATATTTTTGGAGCCGCATCCTAGCAAAGCGCAAATTGTGCTCAAATGACCATACTAACAAGTCGTCAGCGAAGAGGTTCACCTGTATTTCGGGCTTATATTCATCTCTTACGCCAGGGACGTCAGAGGTGAAAATGTTGAAAAGAAATGGGCCTAATATAGACCCCTGTGGGACTCCCGAGTCAATACTAAATGGGTCTGAACTAGCTCCACCAGCCACCGCAAAGGCTGTTCGTCCCCTCATAAAGCTGCCTATAATTTTCATAATATGGGGCCGGAAAGCCAAGATTTATCATTTTGTAGAGAAGCCCATTGATCCATACAGAGTCAAAGGCTTTCTCCACATCGATCAGGCATAACATCCATCCACAACACGGTCATAACATCCACCGTGGAGTGAGCTTTTTTGAAGCCAAATTGTCTTTCCGGCACAATTTTTGCCCGGGCAGAGAATTGTAGGATACCTTCAAGTATTACCCTTTCAAGAAGCTTACCAATGTTTGAAAGCAACAAAATCGGACGAGTATCGATTACGTCAGTACATCCCGACTTCTTGGGTATTGCGAATATTTTTGCACATTTCCATTGCTGAGGGAAGTAGCAAATGCTAATGCAGTTATTTAGAATGATCGCGAGGAGAACAAAGAAAACATAGGGAAGCCTTTTAAGCATATAATTGGAGATTCCATCAGCCCCTGCTAATTTTTTTGAATTTTGCCCCAGTGCCAACAAAATGAGCCTCTCAGGGCTGACAAACAGATCATGGCCAGTAGGTGCGTCAGAGGGAGTTGAAACAGAGAACCGAGTCAAGCACAATTGATCATTGTCCCTGTCGAAATTCGTTGTGGTGCTGCTCACTAACGAAGTAACGGAAGAGTCCTCACTTGCTTTCTCTCCTTGAAGAACTTTCGCAAAATGTTTTGTGATAGATTCAGCGATGGCTTTGTCATCCACGAGCATGGATCCATCATAAGTGAGGACCCCGGGCAGCCTTTTTCTGTCCGTTATCCTGTTGATGTGAGGAAACATACAGGGACCTGGTTTGATACTTTCCAGCGCCTGCTCAAATCGCTCGTTAGCAAAAGCCGTGGTTCTCCTCGAGATCATTCGGTTTAGAGACGTACGAGGGTCATTCAACAAGTACTTAGCCTCACCGCCCGATGGCGCTGCTATTACAAAAGAGTTTTACCGTCGTGCCGTACATTCAACAAAACTAATGAAGGGAACTGACTGAAACTTTGACAGTAGGCTACTAAAAGAATGTACTGCAAGGTGGTAAAACTCTATTGTAATAGCAGCGCCATCGGGGGTGAGGCTAAGTACTTGTTGAATGACCCTCGTAATCTCTAGGTGAATACTCCCAGTTAACCATATTTAAATTGCGGTGGTAGATTCTTGCGAGTAGCTTTCTAAGCCGACTACGTCTACGATGAAGCTCCAAGATGTCTTCCGGTAAATCTCGATAAAAGTAATTTGTCGAGGATTTCTGAATGGAGATCTTTGAGATGACCGTATCCAGGGGTTGAATTTATACAAGCAACTCCCTCATCAATTTCAGGAATAGAAAGATTTTTCGATCTATTGATCGAAATCCCCGTCAATTTTCCGTTAAGGTCAGCACTTACTGCTGCCCAATCGATTCGCTTGTATGGAATGAAAAGTTGAGGATCTGCAACCTCAAGTTTCACACCCTTTTTCACTGTTAAGGTAGGTCAGCTCAACCAGAAGATGGTCAGACTCGGCCTCAAGAACTCCACCTTCGAAATTCCTCCAACTGTGAAAGAGATTTACCAGATTGGCAGACACAATGAAGAAGTTAATAATAGACGAGCTTCAGCTGAAGGTAGGGTCTTTCAGGGCAATCAGTATGAGATCTATATTTGATTGCACCCAGATAGAGATAGCTGTTCCATAGCCATTAGTTGCGATATTTCCCCATGAGGGATGCTTAGCGGTAAAATCACCTCCCATGGCATAGAAATCGAGTTTTTTGCACAGAGTAAGCACTGTTTCCATGTCGTCAATGAGTTCCCTCACCGAGTATCCATGTCGAACATAGATCCCCACGAACGCAAAGGTGCACCCTCCCAGCATGGAGCTTATTATTTCTGCTTCCTTTGGACTTTCAGGTTATTTTTGTGAGCCATAGCAACTCCAAGACTTCCCTCTGGATCATCACGCCTGATGATCTTGTATTTCCCCAGATGCACTCTGTGTCTTTCTTTGAGTCTTGTTTCCGATATAAACAAGAAGTCTGGTCTATGGGCATTCAATTATTCTTGAACGAAATTCCTTTTATAGCGTGGAGCTAGTGAACATATGTTGAGGATGGAGAGTTTAATAGAACTCATCACGACAACATACTTTGAAGGCGAATTCTCTTGAACAATTGTTGACAGTCAGTGCTCAAACCCATATTTCGGTCATGCTGCGACTGCTGGGGTTGCTGTATAGGCTGTGGTGAAACTCGCCGGGTGCCCCTTAGCATTGCAGTTGACGCAGAAGATCTCGTCTTTTTTCTCGTCCTTCGAGATTGGACATTCCATGGACTTATGCTGCTTGTCGCATTTTACGCATCTAACTTCGAGTCCGCAGTTAGAAGCGACGTGGCCAAATCTTTGGCAGTTGAAGTACTGGGAAGTGAAATTTTTCTGCAGACGCTCCCATTGTATCTTCGGGTACAATAGGAACTTTATGTCCATTGCTTTCTCCACTTCAAAGTCTGGTTTGAACTGGACTAAGAAGGATGAAAGCGTCCTTTTTCCCTCCTAGAGGTTAAAGTGGAGAACCTTTTTACTGAAAAGATATCTTCTCCGAGATGTTCCTTCAGCTCAGTCACGACATCATTCTCGTCATATGAGCTGTGCACGGCTTTTAGAAGGAGAGTTAATTTTCTCTCTCCTGGAAGGGTGTAGGTGTAGCAGGCCACTGTCGCACACTTCAGAAAATTAAAAAGGCTGGTGTGATCCTCAGCCGTTTTAGGGTGGATTGAAGTTCGTGAGGAGCTGTTGAGCTCTGGCTCGTTTTCAGAGTTTCGTGCGCATGCTCTTATGACGCTTTCCCTGAAAATATTCAGGTCAAGCCAATAGCACACTATGGGAGGCACCCTCTCCTTTTTGGTAGCAGCCACGCTTGGCTACTGGGGCTTCGATTTCCCTTTATTTCCCTCTAGGCCCGCCCTTCCACCCGGCTTGGGTATGGTCCTGGAGAAACTAGCGGAGGCTATTTTCGTCACCATTTTGAGCTGGGGTAAATCCCGCTCGCTCACTTCTAGAGTCTTTGATACCTTCGATGTGGGCTCCTGCGTTGGAGACCCCATCGGCCTCTTTCTGGCTTCCGGCTTTACGATAGCCTCCACCTCGTCACTACTTTCCGTGGAACTTCCACCCTCATCCATCTCCATGTCACTGGAGACCTCCGGCACTTGTAGTTGCATCTTGCAACTAGCAAGCAAATCGAGGATAAACTCCTCCTTTATGTCCCCCCCCCCGAATTTCTCGCAGAAACGCTGCTAGTTTTTTCTCGCCTTCCGCGTGAAGCTAGATTTAGCCGTGGAGAGCTCCCCATATTCATTTCTTTCCCCCATACCCACAGATTCCAAGACAGAACTTGGAATACTGTCGCGGGAAAATAAAAGAAAGTAGAAACTGAGACCCTTATTATCTAGTAATCGAAAGACTAAAAGGAAAAGTAATTATATTATAAAGAAAAACAGTACACATAAAAAAGCCTTAATAATAAAATTTTCGTGTGTTTCCAATTTCAAATTCAACTCCTTTTCCTTGTCTCCACTCCACTTGTGCTCGCACTACGTGCCTTGCCCAGGTGCTTCAACTCATTTCCACAAATTCCAAACAAATTTTTCCTCCAAACACACAAACGCACACACAAATGTTTCCTCCAAAATTTCGCAACTCCTGACATTTCCACTCTCCTCCGAATTTCAGCATTCATACAAATCCTCCGAAAAACTCTTGCCCTTGATCCGTGTTGCCTCGACGACTGCTCGACTCGAACTCTATCATTGGTCTTTCCCTCCGAAAATCTCCGAAGAAAAACCTCCGAAAAACTCTTGCTGCTTGATCCGTGCTGCCTCGACGACTGCTCGACTCAAACCTATCATTGGTCTATCAACACGCGCTAGCTTCCCGCTACTCGTGTGTCTGTCTGCTCGGAGTGATCGCGATGTTGTGTGTATTTGTGTACAAAATAATTGTTTGAATTAACACAAACAAAATTTTTCCACTGTCTTGTGGCCGCATTTTCTGCTACTCAAATCCACTCTTGAATGTGTGTCCGCTTGGACTTGCTCGGAATAGGAAGCCATATGGCAGCAGCACTTACTACCACACACATGACCATTAGTAGGCCGACTTTGCGGGCTAACTTACATGGCGGTATATGAAGAATTGTGGAGGTGCCAACGAAAATTCAAGGTTTTGTATGGTTTCGAGACAGATTTCTACAGTGAAATCTAGATGACCCGCGGAGAATACAATAGCACTCCTAGTGTAGTGAAAACTATTTCAGTTCGTAAAGCCGTTTGATTTTTATCGCCTTCCAAAGTGAATGAATACGAGTTTGTTTACTTCTCAAAGCTTATTTATCAGTGATGGTGCGAAACATGTGCTTCATTTGCTCGTCTTGAAAAGTGTAGGAATGCAGTGAAGAGGACAAGGTGAATTTTAAGCATGCACGGAATGCGTTTCATTAGGAAAATAGTATACTCGTATATTAAGCGATATAAGTATTTGCTTATGCCGCAGTTGCCTGACAGCTCACGGAAGCTTGTCAATAGTAGGCCGACTAATACAAATGCAAATTGCTCCCATATGGTTTCCTATCTTACGTCAGTTTTGGTGTGTACACAATAATTGTTTGAACTAACACAAACAAAAGTTTTCCACTGGCTGGTGGCTGCGTCTTCTGCTACCCGTTATTGTACGCCCGGAGCGGTCGCGATGTTGCATGTATGTGTTCACAATAATGCTTCGAACTTAAGCAAGAAAAAGTGTTCGACTGTCTGGTGGCAATGACTGGTTATATCCGGCTCGAGGTTTACGCGCTAGCTTCGCGTTTCTATTATTTCGATTAGGATGTAGTAGATGGTTCGAATAAAATTTCCCAATGTTCAAAAGGATTAAGTATTTATTAAACACACGGATTAGCACACAATTACACATAAAACAAAAGTAACGTTTCGTGCAAACGATAGTAAAAAATAAGACACGTCTGTTCATTGGGACGTTCTGTCGTGAACTCTCTTTAGAATCTTTCCTAGTTGTGTGAATAAGCAATGGTAGGAGAAAGATAGGCAAAATAGGTATATTTAAATTTGTTGTATCAAGTAATGAAACTATTTTAGAGAACCTTAAACGTTGGTAAATATCAATTGACAACATAAGAATACTAAGGATTATTGGGGTTCTTGGAAAAATCTCGCCAATAGAATTATCTATATTATCAGCTTTAACAAAGAGTACAAGGGCAACAAATATCTCAGAAATCGAAATTCGCAAAACTTTGATGATAATAGAATGATTTATAAATTTTACGTTTTGCTCCATAAAATCATAACGGTACACTTATACTTTACAAAACTATGAAATTTTGTACTCTAGCGTAACACCCTTATGTTCTGAAATCGGATCATAAACACTTGGGACATAGCCATTTGAATTAAAAGAATAACAACAACAAAATCAAGTGTTGAAAGTTTGTATGTACAATTGTACTTCCTTCAAATCGACTTAGACACTACAATTTCCTTCAGGTTTTCATAAAAATTTCAGGAGTTATGTTTAATTTGAGTACTATATTGAATTCGCTTGAAAAAAAATGTTGGCGGTTATATGTTGTTTGTGTGAATTGACCATTTGATCCTATGTGAATAATGGATACACGAGAAAATTGTTTTTAATCCTAGGATATTTACAAAGCCCTTCTGGCAGGAGTACTATCCTGCTTACCCGTTTTCTAATAAAATATTAACCTTAACCTTTGGCAACGCAATTAAAAACAGAAACCCTAACTGAAATAAAACATTTTAATCAAAATTAAATGGTATTGTCAAAAAATTTTAAATAAAGTTATCCATAATTCAAAGAAGAATTTTTTTTTATTGTTTTCCGTCGGGCCTTCTTGACCTATAGACGAAGACGCGTTTCGGCTTCTTGTAGCCATCTTTAGCTCGGTGCCTTAGGTAAAAAAGAAATATTTGACTTCAAAGAAGTAGGTATATAAAAAAAACTATTCAATTTAAATTACTGCTGTCCACGGGTTTGCCAGCCACTCAGACTCTTTCATTTCTCGTATTCGGAGAGCAGCGAAAGAGGGTTCCGGAATCGTTAAACCACTTGCATTAACTTCATCTTCGTCGAGCCAATCAGCATCCTCAGATGATGTTTCACAACGGCGCATCAAGTCACTGTAGCTTTCACGACGGTTTTGGTTCATCTTGCCATATACGGAACGACTGCATTTGCTCACTGTTGTGGGATGTGAAATAGATCCCACAGATTGCACATATTCTGTTCCTGAGATCGGATTGTACTGATGGGCAAAAGAAATCGTAAGGCATCTGCTTAAACCTTTCTAGAAGAGCCGACAAATCAACGGACAATCTCACAAGAAGTGGTGAAAACTTCCATGATCCTGTGTCCAGCTGACTAGGTACCAGGAGCTTGCTTGGTGTTTGAAGAATTGGGCAAGGTGGCGGCAGGAAATTATCCGGAAAGACAGATTTCAATGCACTCCTCGAGCGCGAACAGCAGGATTCGTCCGCGCGTTTAATCACATCCAGAAATATTGTGATTCACAGACGTGTCCGCTATACCACGCCTGATTAAGTTCTGCTGGATCCTGCAAACTATCTTGAGGATTTCTATATTCCGCCGAAACTTCGTAGTTGTCAATTTTCACTTCCCACCATACGTTAACAAGTGTCTCCTCAGCGTGCTGAAAATTGCGTTTTTCTAAATCATCATCAATAGTGATCCCTTTGTTGCCGAGATGAGAACCATAATATTCATGCGGCAGGATGACACCTTACAGTCGTTTGCTGAGAGGGGCAATGCGTCGCTCAACTCGGTTGTGTGCACTCCGCCTTGGATCATTAGTTGCATTTTTTGAAGTGTTGCATGGCAAAGCTCTTGACTTTCCGATAACGCGGGGTTTCGTCTGGCCCACAATCTACAAAGATGACGATCACTGACTTCATGATGTTCGATTCTGTCATCATTAAGGATTTGAATGCAGACACTGATAAAAGTGATTCGAAATCATAAGCATGGGTGTTCGCTGTGGAAGATGCGTGTTTCCCACTCCTTATGGATATGTTTTTCGGCCCGCGTAAACCAACAGCTTCTTCCTTACCGAAACCATCAGGATACACGTTGACGCCGGCGTATACAGAAGGAATAAGTTTGTGCCGCTCTGCCACAACCCAGTCATGGTCTGGTAAAAGTATTCTGTATTCCATATGCATTAACAGAGGGCTCTGACTTTTCACTGTTAGTAAACCTATTGATACACAGGCTTTATCGTCTTGAGAAAGAACAAATACTTGTTGCTGTCCCAGAAGCGACCCGAGAGATTCCGTGGACCTAATTGTAGCAGTGCAGAATTCTCAATCCGCGTGTTTTTGTGCATCTCGGTCTGTAGCCATGATAACTTTACGGCTGCGATACGTACGTATCTCTTTCCCGCTTGAGTGTTAGAAACGTGTGGGAGTAAATGAAGATATGCGCCGCTTCGAGAAATTTGGGATCACATCAACAGCAGCCTCTCTGTCAGGTCGGAAACAGTGAGACAACTCCTTATCATTTCTGTTCGGTGGCGTTCATCAGCTGCGCTTCCATGAATTGCAAAGTTAATTATGGTCTCCACGAGTGCTCGAAATTTTTTTGCACGCTTGGCACTGTCTCGTTTTTTCTTTAAACATTTTTTTTCTTCTTTCAATTCTTTTCGTACTTTTTTTTATTTCTTTGTGGCCATCATCTTTCGCTATGCCAGTGCCCCTTGCTTCAGTAAGAACATTTATTCTCTGTTGAAGTAGGCCAATTTTCTTGGTAAGAGTTTCTTGAGGCGGTCTGTTTGGAATATTTTTAGTGATGTCCGAAACAATCGAAGACGTGTGTGGTTCCGTAGACAGGATGTCCATATTATTCACAGTTTCCTTATCAGTAGCCTCACTACGCCGTAGACGGTCCCAAGCCCGTTTGAAAAACGAGGAGCGAATCCCTTGTTTCCCCAACTCATAGCTTCCATGATTCCTCATCCCAAACCCCCCAATTGAATGGTATTGAATGAAGCAAACGTTCTCGAGGTCGCACTTTGGGTTTACTGGTTCTTCAATAATCGGACATTAAATGCCGAGCAATGCTAATGACTGTAAATACATCTACAGCTCTACTACTAAATCGTACTTACACCTCCTTTGTGGGGACGTAAAAGGTTGAAGGCGAATCTTCTACGCCTGATAACGGAATTGACGTAATAATCATGCCGCCGAAATGAAGGTTAGTCGACGGGCTAACTCACCGTCCCTGGAAAACCTTAAAATGTTTCAAAACCTGCAGATGGGCCTCAGAATGGATTGGACTCACGGCAACCACCTCGCAACGAAAAAAGGACTATGGCATTGGATCCTGGAATGTCAGATCACTCAATTACCCTGGCGCTGTTAAGGACCTTTTACCACAGGCCAAGTTAAAAATACTAGCAATCCAGGCAATGAACTGGAGTGGAAACGACATTCAAGACATCAGATCGCTCACAATATTCAAAAGTGGGAAGCCTACTGGAAAACGAGAATTCGGAGTGGCTTTCATTGTGGATAGGGAGTCCAAATCGCACGTTATTGATTTTAAGGCAGTCAATGAACGGTTGTGTGCGATCCGTTTAAAAGCGAAATTCTTCAAAATCTGGCTGATAAATGTTCACGCCCCGACCGAAGAAAAGGACGAAAAAACGAAGGAAACGTTTTACAATTACCTGGAAAGACTAGTCGACTCATTGCCTAAAAACGACACCAAAATAATTCTTGGTGATTTCAACGCTACGGTTGGCAAGGAGCTATCTCATCCGAGCACAAATGACAACGACCAGCGCCTGATGTACTTTGCATGAAGCAGAAATCCAGTCATACATACGACTTGCTTCCCACATCGACGCATTCATAAAATGACCTGGGTATCACCGGATGGCAACACACAAAATCAGATCGATTATGTTCTGATACAACAATGATGGGCCTCGAGCATACTTGACGTCCGTACACGCCGAGGAGCCAATTGTAACTCAGATCAGTACCTGATCAAATTAACCTGTCAATGTCGTATGTTAAAGGCATATACAAAAATTTTACATCGAAAGGCTCCAAACGGCGCCTGTGGCCAAAAATTTCACCGAGACCCTCCGCAACCAGCTGGCTCCCATCTTATCAGACGCATCGTTAAAGATGAGCACCGAGCTCTGGATGGAAGTGAAAGCGGCTATTAAGACCGTGGCAGACTAGACGATCGGACATTAAGCCCGGCGCAAGAGAAATTAATGGTTCAAAGATGAGTGCCAGAATGCGTTAGACAGCAAGAATTAGGCATACAAAGATTCCATAGGTAGGAAAACCAGGACAAAGAGAGAACACTATGAAAATCTCAGAAGAGTAGCGAATAAGATAATTAGAATTAAGAAAAGAAAAAAAATTGACAACCAATTGAGAAGTATAGATGTAAGTTTAGCGAGCAACAACACAAGACTAGCATACAAAGTCGTGAGAAGCATGAAACTTGGTTATCAGCCCAAACCCACGCTCTTTCGTGATGACCGGCAATAACATCCCTGGTTAAACGAAAATTAAGGAAAGATGGGTATCATATTTCAAGAACCTCCTTAATCCTCCGCAAGACTCCAGCACATCGGAGCTTCCATTGGCCCAACCAACTCTGGATGAATTTTGTTCAACCATCAAAGCCCAAAACAATAACATCGATGAGATTCCAGTGGAGCTCATCAAATATGGTGGCAGTAGTGTTCATCGAGCTATTCACAAAAGTCATCCAGTACATTTAGCAACAAGAACACATGCCGAAAGAGTGGAGCCAATCAATTATATTCTTTATCCACAAAAAAACGTGACAAGCTACAGTGCGAATACTGTAGAGGCATGTCACTGGTTTGTACGGGTACAAAATATTTTCTAAAATCTTAGAAAATAAAATCGGATCATACGCCAACAGTATTATTTGGGATCTCAAGGTGGTTTTAGAATCGATAGATCGACAATAGACCAATTGTTCACAGTTAAGCAGGTATTTGAAAAATGCTGGGAGTTCAACATAGACGTACACCAAATTTTCGTTGACTTTAAGCAAGCATACGACAGTATTGATCGTAACGTACTGCGCCAAATAATGCTTTGAATTGGCATCCCCAGCCAAATAAGTCCGTCTTACCAAAATGACAATGATGTCGACGACCTCCCAAGTCCGCATCAATAACCAACTCACCGATGCCTTTGAGACAAATATCGGACTAAATCAGGGAGATGGGCTGGCCCCATTGCTATTCAATTTGGCTTTGGAGTTCATCATAAGAAAGCTACCTGTCGATACACGATGTACATTACTATACAAGTCGAGCCAAGTAGTAGCCTATGCGGACGACATCAACATTTTGTCCCAATCATCAACAACTGCCAAAGAACTCTTCCTGAAACTCGACATAGAAGCAAAACTAGTAGGGCTACAAATCAATGAAAATAAAAAAAAGCTCATGACGCAGTCGAGAAAAATACATCAAATACGCAATGTATCACACAGCTGCATACACAGGAAAACAAAGCTCCGAGTATATAAATCTGTACTAAGACCTGTGCTATGCTATGGGTGTGAAACATGGACCCTAACCCAAGCATCCATAAATATATTGAACGCCTTTGAGCGACGGGTCCTGAGGCGAATAATCGAAACGAAGCTACTCGTAGACGGGGCTAATGGCGAATTCAATACAACCATGAGCTGAATGAAATTTTTAACGAACCGGAGGTCTCAACGATTATAAGACTGCGGAAGCTGCAACGGGCTAGCCACATGAATCGTATGGACGGACAACGGATACCCAAAAAGGTATTCATTGGGAGAACTGAAGGGCGGAGACCAGTGGGGAAGCCGATGAAACGCTGGTCTGACTCGGTCGATGAAGACAGTTCATCGCTGCTCGGATTTCGAAATTGGAGGACGCGGTCAATGTACCAAGACAGGTGGAGGCGCTATTTGCAGGAAGCGATGGCCCGAAAAGGACTGTAGTGCTAAGAAGAAGAAGAAGAAGAATTTTCTATTTTTATTCACCCTTCTTTTGACAAACTTGTTGTCGATATCTTTTCGGCTTCGAACACAATGAAGGGCGCAGATGAGTCGGTATATGCTCTAAAGATCGACGGTGCTTGGTGCTTTTTTAAGATAAGTTTATTAGAACTCATCAAGACAACATACTTGAAGGCGAATTCTAAATACGTAGCTTTTTTCTCACTAGGACTAGTAAGTTTTTTATAGTGGAAGATGATTGAGTCCATTTTTTGAATGAGTCTGCACAAGTCACATTCGAATTGTTGGCAGTCAGTGCTCAAAACCGTATTTCAGTCATTCTGCGACTGCTGCGGTCGCTTTTTAGGTTTTTGTAAAATAATTTTACAAAACCCTACTAGTTTCGCGACCAGTCTGTCCGTCTGTCCGTCTGTCCGTCCGTCCGTCCGTCCGTCCGTGTGTCACAGCAGTTTTTCTCGGAAACTACTTAAGCTAGAAACGTCAAATTTTGTGTGTAGGTGTAAAGTGGTGATCTCTTCAAAGTTCAGCTACAAAGAAATTTTATAAGGTATTTAAGGGGGGTCTCTCCATATAGGAGAGTGACCCCCCGAAAAAAAAATTTCATTGAAGGTAGCCGATATGGGTATCAAATGAAAGGTCTTGATGAGAACTTTTCAAAAAATTTGCTTCGAGGGGCGCACAGGGAGGGGAAATACACGAAAAATTTGTGTCCCCCCCCCCCTCGCGATTGGACACCTGTGATCCGAAAAATCTGAAAAAATCAGGGATGTAGGCCTTGATGCGTACAACAACAACAAATACGTGAGAAGTCGCAATTCACTCAACTTTATTAGTAATAGTATGATTTATCGATTTTATGTTTTCTTGAATAAAATCTTAACGGTACCCTTTAATTCAATGAAATTCAGTACGTAGATGTCTATTTGTAAGATTGATCTATCCTGAAAGTTTCATAAAATTCGAATCATATTTAGCGAAGTTATAGCGGTTTGAATTTTCCTGTATTACTATGGAACAGTATGCGCTGCATTTATTACTATGGCAACATATGGCTATGGAACAACATGCGCTTTTTACCGACTCAGACATTAGAGTTTTGCTAGGATTTGCATGAAAATTTCAGGAATGATAATAGTCATGTATATCTTTGAGAATCGGTTCAGCTAGTAGTATCAGTAATCGTAAAAAAAGATAGTGGCTGTTTTAAATGCGAAGACTGAATAATTTTGAGTTATTTTTTCCCAACTTCAACGTTTAAGGTGCATGCTTTGAACACTTGATTCAATTGAATGAATGACTGAAGATGAGTACCTAAAATTAATGCTCATAAGTGAAATAGGTCAAGGAGGTGGGAGAGAGCCCCTAGCAAAAGGGTTTTGTAACCATTCTAGGATTCGAAAAAATTGGCCATGAATCGATGATTTCAGCACAGGAGAGTGGCCCCTGAAAAAAAATTCATCAAACGTAGCCGATATGAGTAGAAATGAAAGTTTTCATGGGAGCTTTTCAAAACAGTTGTTAAACTGTCAGTTTTTGCTTCAGTGGGAGCACAGGGAGGAAATACATGTAAAATGTGTTTCCTCCGTCGCGGGTGGACATCTGAAATAATTATCAAGGGAGATGTTTATGAGTATAACAATACCAAAAACCTCAAAAGTCGAAATTCATTGAACTTTGTTAAAAATAGTATGATCTTCGCATTTCATATTTTCTCCAATAAAATCGTCTTTGACATGCTTCTTGATTTGATTCGATCTGGTGACTGCATTTTGTAAATTGAATACAAAACCCTTCTGACATGAGCGTAGGTCTGTTTACCCAACTTGTTTTTGCTGCTATTTGGGTGGTCGTACAGGCTAAAGTGCACTTCTTTGCACCTTTCATAAAACTAAAGTACGATACCCCTTCTCATACTGCATTTTTGATAGAGGCAGCGAGGACCTCCATCTTCTTTTTTTGTGGTTGGGAGGTGAATGCCATTTACGCACTAAGTGTGGGACTCCCATGCTTGCAAGCGACTAGACTACACACTAAACACCTACCCTGTCAATCCGAGAACCCAGCCTAGAACCGTTTGACACATTACTTCGGGCCAGGTCTATTTTTGTTACGTCGTGAGGTGGGGCGCCTTCATGCTGGGGGACCCCTCCTTTAGCGGGAGGGGAGGAGGAATTGCCCGACAAGCGAGCCCCCAGCCCTAAAGTCCCCGGCTGCTGTGAGTCCCTTTTATCTTTTAGGGCTGCCCGAACATAATGTAACACATGGTTCCATTTGTCAACCGATCCAAGCATGACTACAGCTATTCTATCCGGGGTGAGCTCTTTCATCTCCCTGTAGAGGTTCCGACGCAGCCTGTCCCATTTTTCGCACGCGAAAAATGTGCAGGCATCGTCTTCCTCTCCTGGGCAAAACCGACAGTCGAGAGATCGTCACTTAACAATCTTGTGAAGGTAAGACTGAAAACACAAATACCCGCTCAAAAACTGATTCAGATAGAAGTCAGCCTCACTATGCCTTCGATTTAGTCACGGTTTCACATCCGGGATGATGCGCGCAGTTCACTTTCCCTTCATGCAATTCACCCAAGACTGCTGCCAATCGTTGATTGAGCGCTGTCTCTCCTCGCGGCCAAACATCTCCCTCGCGTCCTCGTTTCGACGCAGGTAAATAGCGCGGCGCTCTCTAACAAGGTGGGCAACAGGTATCACGCCTGCAATAACTCTCACCGCTTAATCAGAGCCTGTCGGATACGAAGATGCAATCCTCAGTGGTCCTCTTCTCTGTACATGTGCCAAGCGTTTTCGGTATACCTCCTCTTTGGGAGCGACGCCCCATATTTCTGCTCCGTACAGTAGCACTGACCCTATAGCACTCATCAAGAGGCGTCTTCTTGATGGGCGGGGTCCCCCTACTTTGGCCATAAGTCGACTCAGAGCCGATACTCCTGAAGCAGCCTTCTCAGCCGTTCCCCTGATTTGCTCAGAGAAACTCATCTTCGAGTGGGTTAGTAGCCCCAGGAACGCACCGCTGGCTTCGATTCGATTTGTATGTCTCCAATACTGATCATCCTGACTCTAGGGACACCTTTTTTGTCAAGATGACCACTTCAATTTTCTCCAATGCTAGACTGAATCCACGACCAGTTATCCAGTCTAGCCTAAGTTACGGTTGTTCAACAGTGCGTCCAACGACCAGAGCCGCAACATTATCCGCATAGCCGATCAAGCGCGACTCATCTGGCATCTCCAGTCTCAGTAGCCCGTTGTAAGATACATTCCATAGGTCTGGATCAAGGATAGATCCCTGGACAATACCCGATGTAACTTGAATCCTTCGTTGGCCCTGTGTTGTGTCATAAAGCAGGCTTCGGTCCTTCAAGTAGTCCCTCAAAACCCGCATTAGATATTCTGGAATTTAAAAACGGGTTTTCCAGCGTATCCAGAATATACACCCATCTAGCGGAGTTGATGGCGTTCGTAACGTCAAGCGTCACTAATAGGAAAATCCTTAGCTTCGCCATCTCTGCAATCGCACCAATGGTGGAACGTCCTGCTCTAAAGCCGTACTGCCGAGGAGATAGGTCCCCAGTAGCATGAATCGCGTCAGTGAGTCTTAATTTAATGAGTTTCTCTAGCACTTTCCCAGCCGTGATTAGCATGCATAACGGGCGCTATGCAAACGGCGATCTAGGATTTCTCTTCCCCTTGCAGATTAGTACGAGCTTCGCCACCTTTCACCGTAACGGGAAAACCTCGCCGCATTAAATGTGCTGAGCAGCAAGTCAGGACAGGCTGGGGTGCAGACTTCTTCTTTGCACCTTTCATAAGACTAGAGTACGAGACCCCCTCTCATACTGCATTTTTGATAGAGGCGGCGATAAACCCCCTCTGCTCCTTTTTCTTTTGAAGATTCTTCCTTCTCTCCTCAACTTTGCATTGCAGCTGACGGACAAGATCTCCTCGTTATCCTCGTCCTGCGAGATTGAACATTCCAACGATTTGTATTTTTTATGGCATTTGACGCAGTGAACCTCAAGTTCACAGTTAGCAGCTATGTGGCCAAATTTTGTCCTTTTTTATAGATACTCCTATTGTATCTTTTGATGCAATAAAAATATAATCTCCATTGCTTTCTTCACTTCAAAGTCCGGTGTGAACTGGAGTAAGAAGGAGGATAGCGTCCTTTTTTCCCTCCTGGAGGTTATCGTCGAGAACCTCTTAGCTGATAAGACTTCTTCTGAAACTTGCAGTTGCATCTCGCAACTAGGAAGCAACTTCAAAATGAACTCCACCTTAATATTCCCCACAAATCTTCCGCAGAAACGTTGCGAAATTTTTTTTAGATTTCCGTGTGAAGCTCGATTTCGCTGCGGGAAGCTCCCCTTTTTCATAATTTTTCCCCATGTCCACAGATCCCAAGATAGAACTTGAAACACTGTCACGGGAAAGTGAGAGGAAGATTGACCTGTCGAATTGTTTCATTGAAAACCCGAAAAGAAAATAATCTATTAGAAAAATCAAAAATGGATACACAAATGCCTAATTCAAAATATAAACAAAACAAAAGATATTTTTCCGTCAGCACGTCAACTGCTTGCTAAGCTCCTCTTTGTGCCTCCACTCCCGACCAAGCACGTCTGGGCACTTTCACACTCGACCAAGCACGTTTGGCCTTCAAAAATACACCAGCTTACTCCACCTGACGTTTACGCTACCCAGCTCGATCAAGCATGTCTGCGTGTTCGACTTCCAACAATCGCTCCTAACAAATCACATTGCTATAATTTCTACACCTAAAAGACAAAATATCTGGTCTGAAGTGTTTCCTTCTGTGAAGAATTTTACTAATACCGTTTTGCAACGATATTTACTTTCACGCATTTTGTGAATCTTCTCTGGAACAATTTCCTGATGGTAGCCAAAACGTGTTCCAACCCTTCATTTTTTTCCTATAATGTATGCAAAAGTAACCATCTCATTACAGAATAGTAAATAAATTGTAAATCTATAATAATTTTCCCATATTTAGGGTTGTGGCTATGGCTGTCAATTACATCATGCTGTCTACTGCTTCATAGTTGCCTATGCCACCGAAAGGACATTGATTTTGAAATCAAAAGGATGGCGCTACCACAAAGCGGGCTGGGAAGAAGTATTCAAACCAGTATCCGATACATGTGTGAATATCGACGATGCATTCCATGCGAGTAATTGGCCAGGATCGCATGATACACAAGTTGTAGTACTGCCAATAATCGACTCGCTGGTACCGCGGCCACCGTATTTGCCTTTATCTATTCCTGCTGACTTAGCACCACGACTAATGCGACTGCACGGCGATCCAATCGTTTGGTGGGTCGGTCAATTTTTAAAATACTTACTAAGACCACAAGGTACAACCGAAGACATGCTCAAACTGGGTATGGAAAAACTAGGATTTAAGAAACCTATCGTTGGGTAAGTTGACGCTATATACTTTTATTGCTACTATTAACCACGTCTTTCTTAATTATAGTGTACACATTCGACGCACCGACAAAGTGGGAACCGAGGCTGCCTTTCACAGTGTTGACGAGTATATGACTTATGTGGAAGATTACTACAAAACGTTAGAAATGAATGGAACCACAATACCACGACGCGTGTTTCTAGCCTCCGACGATGCACGTGTTATTGATGAAGCTCGCGAGAAGTACACTCAGTATGAGATAATTGGTGATATGAATGTTGCACGTATGGCTGCTCTATCAACACGTTATACAGATTCATCTCTTAATGGAATTGTTCTGGACATCCACATGTTATCACTTTGCGACTACTTAGTGTGCACCTTCAGCTCACAAGTGTGTAGAGTCGCATATGAGATAATGCAAACCCTTTATCCGGACGCATCGGATCGTTTCAAGTCGCTGGACGATATTTATTATTACGGTGGTCAGAATGCACATAATCGAGAGGTGGTTCTACCGCACAAAGCACGCAATCACGATGAGATTCATATGAAAGTAGGTGATTTAGTTGGAGTAGCTGGAAATCATTGGAATGGTTATTCGAAAGGAAAAAATACAAGAACGAATCAAATAGGTCTATTTCCGTCATTCAAAGTAGTTGATAAAGTAGAAACAGTGCAATTGCCTACATACCCAAATGTGAAATAATCGAGGACGAAATCGATGTGAATAATGTATAGATGTTAGAATTATCCGAGAAAAATATGTGTCTTTTGTTTATAATTAGTAAATATTGATTGACATCAGTGAGATTAGATCAATAAAGATATTGAAAGATTTATATAGTTCCCAAGATCGCCACTTTGCCATTTGGTAGTATTGTTGAATCGATAATTTTATTATGAAATTCTAATTGCACATTTTACTCATTCTTTTATGAATCTGATAACACATTGTATGTATAAATTAAATAAATTTAAAATGAAAATGTGCAATTAGGAGCAATGCAATGTGAATCGATTTATTATTTTCGCTATTCTAAATATGTATTAATTTTCTAACACTGTTTTCTTTACATTGTGATATAAATGTTAGTTGAAATGAACAGGGTTCTTAGTTTTCTTTACGTTTTTCTTTTAAACTTTTCTACTATTACTGAACGTCAGCGCGAGAGAGAGAAAGAAGAAATAATGGATGTATGTTAGGTGAAATCATTATGAAATGAAAAGATCTTGCAATAAAAATGAATAATCGTATTAGAATCTTATTTCAGTAGACTTTTTTTTTATTTTTCAGATCAATATAGTAATAATTCATGTTTCCCATACATGAGTTTAACGTTTTCGTACTCAAGGATGTGCGAGTTGCAGCAGAGTAAGTCTAGATTGCCACAACCCAAATAATTGTTCCAAGTATAGTCATTCCAGTCAAAGGACAAAAATTAATTTAAACAAATTTTCAAACTCCGAAACTATACAGAATTAAAATTTGATGTATAAATGTCTTATATCCTGTACTACTAATAAAACGAAATCAAAACTGACCTTAAATATCGATACCAAGGTGAACGGTTGCCTTGGATTTACAATTGTAATCGACGAAGGGAAATTGTGGTTTTCCACACTTCAAATACAAAGCAGTTTTGAGTAGGAATAACAGAAAATATGACTTAGGAAAGGGTTGATTCAATTACACAAATGAACAAATTCATTGTAGCAGGTCTAGATTCACAGATACAGCGTTGTATAGAGTACCTAAGAGATACTCCTAAGTAAAAGAACAACATGTTCTTCACCCGGGCCTTCTTGACCATCACTGCTAGAGTAGGATTAGGAGAAATAATTGAGCGATTAAATAAGTGGTTGGGCGAATAATTAAACGTGTTTCTTTATAGGGGGACACTGAAAAATTAATTTCTGTAATAAACATAAGCAGACGAGCAGCCCCGTGGTGATCAGGAGTGGCTCCTCCTGAAAAGAAAGCGTGGT
This sequence comes from Odontomyia ornata, assembly GCA_963969285.1. Classification (NCBI taxonomy): domain Eukaryota; kingdom Metazoa; phylum Arthropoda; class Insecta; order Diptera; family Stratiomyidae; genus Odontomyia; species Odontomyia ornata. The sequence goes on from OZ017742.1 coordinate 252,542,948, forward strand.
CACCCCGTCGATTCTGCTTAGTTTGTTGTTTTACCAGATTAAAGTTAACTACATCCGTCCAGTTTCCATCCTTAAGGCGGAGATGAGTGGTTCACTTTAGCCACTTTAACATCTTTACGTTAGACATTCCCTTATAATGCAACGGCCTTCATCGGAGAAAGTAACGATTGCTTTTTGTACAATGTTTGCGTTTGTCTCAAGCCTCCGTTCCCGCTTACTACAGCAATACAAAAAAATGTTGAATTACTGTAGAGTAGCTTAATTGACACATAATAGAACATTTCTAAAGATAATAAAAATTGATCGGTACGTCTCGTAGAGTACGCGTGATAAATATTTTGTAGTGTAGCTTCGTGGCTCGATAAGAACCTGCCTCATATGATCCCGCAAATGCTAGTCGACAAGCACGCATACGCGGTCGTTAAGCGAAGCTAGTCAGCTGAGCTCGGTGTTGTTTCTAGCTCGCTGACCCTTGTGCCAGACAATCTTTTCCTATTAATTGTTCACCGCGTATTTATTTTATCTGCTTAGCTTGTTCTTCACAGCTGTGCGTTTAACAACATATCGTGCCGTTGTCACGCCAGCAAACAGCTAATGCAAACTTGTTGGTGCAAACAACGTCCAGATGCTCGCATCATTCAATAGTAAGGCAAAAATCTACCATTGAATGATGCGACGAAATGTTCGTTGATGTCGCATATTGAAAAGAAATTACTCCAGGCTAAATATTTATTCATGACCAACTTTTGGGTGTTTGAGTTTTAACCCTTGATTGCTAATGATTAAAATTTTAGCTAGGTGAGAATAAATTTCCAACATGCGACACATGCTGATCGCAAAATTACTTCCCGAGCTGCAGCGGATACAGCCAAGTTCTCGGCTTCCGTCGTACTTAGCGTCCAGTCTTTGCTGCAGTGATGACCTCGTGACGGCCTGTTCACAAGACAGAAAATGTATCCCGTCGTAGATCTTCGCGTTCCCGTCTCTCCGGCATAATCAGCTTCCGAGAACCTACTAATTTTGCTTCGTTACCGCCGACGAAATGCGCGAAAATGTATTTTACAGCTTGCCGATGTGAAGGTTTATGTTCATTTAAGAACATGCTTACTGCATTTATCGCGTACGCAATGTCCGGTCTCTAGACAGCCGCTAGGAAAACTAGAGTACATAATACTTCGTGGCATGGTACGTGACTTATTTTTCCTTCGTTTCCCATGACTGGAGCCAGTGCTGCATGCAAATCCGTCGGCACGCTTATCGTTTCCATTTATCGCGTTCGATTTGCAGCCCGACAAAAACATTCGAAGCCTCGACCGTTATTTTGAATATTCCATTTAGTCGTTGCATGCTTTGCTTTAAAGTCTCTAGATTGTTCTAGGCTATTAGGTCATCGTCGACAAATACGCACTTGTTTAAAATTAAATTCGCTCTTTATGAATTTCTGATTCCAACATCTTGGAGACTGTTTGAGCTCATAGAGAGACCTCTTGAGTTTGTACATGACGTTCCTTTGATCTTTCAGGTTCAATCCTTCTGGAACTTGTATGAAAATTGTTTCTTCCAGTTTTCCGTATAGGAATGCAGTTTGAATATCAAATTGCATTACTTTAAGATTTTTCGCGGCTATCGTTGTCAGCAAAATTCTCAGTGAATTATATCTCAACACTGGAGAAAACGTTTTCTTGATGTCGATCCGTTTTTGTTTCAGGAAGCCCCTCGCACACAATTGAGCTTTGAAATGGTGTACTTCCCAGCCACATCCGTTCCCATTTCAAGTCGATTAGTCTCATCTCCGGCGTTTTCCTCGCGAGTTTCTGCGTACAATGTTCTAAATGTGCTTTAATTTAATTTTGAATAGCACCTGCCACCCGCCGCGGCTTCACTGCTATTTGTCGCTTCTTCGTACGTCAATGGAACTACGTACTTGATCACATTTGCATTGTGTTGATACCTTTTCGAAGGTTGCTTATGTCTTGAAAGAATTGTTTCTTGTTCTTCCTACTTACTTATGTCCTACGAGAGAATATTGGAACGTTCTCACTTAACTTGAAGTTTCGAACTACACTGACCTTTTTATTTCAGGATCATACACCCGGCAATTTGTCCATTCTTCTGTACATCCAACCAACAAATTTTTTTTGCTCGCGCATTAAATGTCTGCGTGCATTGTATGGGAGTGTACACGTACGCATCTGATCTAAGGATTCGAATATGCTTCAGGTTTGGAGCTTTCTCAAATAACGCCTTGTACCGCGTTACTGCACCACTCGTCCAGGCGGTTGGATTAAGAACGTATACCGCACAATGCACATCTTCCAGCCATAGAGTTAATGTAAGATTCTTCGTGATCACCATTGTACGAGCATGTTCGACAATCATCCAATAGTCGCGTTCGACTTTGCCATTTTGCTCTGGATTATATGGCGCTGTTGTGTAGTAGTCGAGCAGCCACTTAAGCAAACTGCTCGAAAGACTTTTACGAAGAAAATACAATTTATATGAAAATAACGCAATAAGGAAAAATTTATAAACTTTGTTATTTTGCGGCCCATACTAAGCCCAGCTACTACTATCGCTGCTATTATCAGGAAAAAAATTTTTCCAAAGAAACAAATGAAAAAATTAAATAAAACTACAAGAAAAATGACTAATGGCAACCCCCTTTGCGACGCAATTTAGTGAAGCGATTGTTAGTTTATCTCGACGAGAAAAACCTACGTTACCGCCATGAACAAGCTCGTTGTGATAAGCGTAAAGATTGCTACGAAGTGGGACTCGCATTTTAAACGACGAGCGGAGTAGACGTCGCTTGAGTAATGCTACGGGTTTCATTTTAAATGTGGGAAAATAACGATTTTCCGGATCTTTGTTGTATGACTTGTGCGAGCGAGACGAATTTTTTAATTTGTAGAGAATTTGATGACTCCCCGTGCATCAAAACTATCCCGCATTTGATAGATAATTAAAGAGTGCAAGTACCTGTACGGAGATATGTACAACAGACGGTTCGTGGTCGTTGTATTTTTCACTTCAGAGTACAGTGGAAAAAGTGATTGTATCTTGTTCGATTTTAATACGTCCAAATTGTATGGAATAGTATCCCCATTTTTATTAGTGTCCAATAGCTCCAATAAATTGTGCAATATAGCAATTATAAAGTGGATTTAGTGTTGAATTTCCACTGTAAAATATCCACCCGTAAAACTGCCCAACCCCGACAAATCTTATGAGAATGCAAGTTCAAATTTCATTTCCCCATACCATTGAAAATCTGCAGTGTTATCTCATTCGCACTAAGTGCATACTAGCAGAATCTGAAAGTCGTACATTTGCGTACGCACATAAATTAGTGCATTTCTGTTTACGAAAAAGTGGCATAGAAATATACATTATTTCTCTGTGTGATCGGGTTCGAGAGTGAATGTAGTAGAATTGGTTTTGTCTGTGGGTGTACATGCAATACATAATTCGGTACAATGCTAAAGGTCGCTCCTATCTATACCATTTGGCAGTAATCAAAGACAAAACATTCACTATTTTGTCGGAATGTTTAAATAAACATATACCATTCATCCCAATCGTTATTTTTACAAAATGATGAATTCGATATACAGGCTTTTAAAGATACCGAACAACTTTTTGTTGGACGCAATGATTTTGTACTTTTTCGAACGCAAATAAAAAGAATTATAAGCAGAAACGACCCAATTTTGGCATAAAAATAATATATAGTTTCAACATTGAGTCAGGTCGGAGTTACTGTACCGGTTCAAATCCAAAATAGGCAGGGTTGCTGTATGATTATTGGAACGTTTCAATAACTGGGAAATCTTTCCTTCACAATCAGATTCGTCAGCTGATTGGGGCACTGATATCTGTCGCAACAGGGAAAAATGACTAAAAAAGATGTGTAAGAAATGCTAACAATTCCTTCAAGTACATGTGGAATTCCAGAGCAACTGTAGCTGCCCCGTATGGTTTATACCTTTGCAAAGTGCATTACGATGAAGATGGACTGATTTGAATAATCAAATCAGAACCACAGGAAGTAGTTCAGTCAAGTATATTTTGACATAGTTTGCTGTTGTGAATTCCGTTAGAATGAATTTGTTAGAAGAAATTAAAAATTCACTATTAAAGAACCACAAGCAATCAAATTTTAGCGTTTACAGATCTTACCCGCCACGTCAATGAGCGCTCGTGGGAGGACTGGGTAAATACCCTTTTTTTCGATAAATTGCAATTGTTTACTATATAAAATATTTATAATTTATTGTACAATTTATTCAACTTATTTCTAAATTTTATTGTAGAACGTTCACATTTGAGGGAAATGTTTTATGCACCAGCACACTTAAAAATATGCTCTCATAGCTCTTACTATTCAAATTAGACTATTTTATTGATTGATAAAGTTTCACTTGGATGCCCCACCCTTATTTGGGGGTCGTGAGTATAAATAGTAAAGGCGAGATCCTCTCGAGGGTCGCACGTTTTTGCCAGGCCCAGTCTGTCGTTTTGCTTTGGCAATCCATCCCTTCAGTAGGTTATCTCGGCCTCGACACCGTCAAACTGAGTCCGATCATTTAATTTGTGAATGCGAAATTTTTTTGTAGTGAGCCCTTGTGCTGGGAAAAAGAACCCGCCACACGACACCGCAATAGTAGCCTGCCAGCGCGTTCACGCGTTCTCCGACAAAGCGAGCATCAACATCTTCCCTCGTCCTTTACGGACATTTATATGTCTTCAATTCACTACAGTTTTCTCTCGCTTTATTCTGCATTCTTCGTGGTAATTATCCATCTGGTCATCGCAAAATTCTCGGCCAATGTCAGAGCACATCGGCTCATAGACATTCAAATGCATTTTCTCGCTCGGCTATATATTTTTATCGACCTCCAATTTCTTATTGAAGGACCGCCTGTGCAATTTCCCCAATTGGCATGATTCACAAAAATACGTCACTTTTATCCATAAATATCACTCCACATCATTAAATTTGTCAGAACTTCGTTACTTCTTCGGAGCTTTCTTGTTTCGCGATATTGAATAACATGCCGAAATACATCATTATTCACTGTCGCAAGTCATGATAACCGAACTTTTTTCGAAACGCACTCCGAGTCCGATAAGCATCAAACCTTTGTAGCTTGTTCGTTATTATTTTTTGCTAGCAAATCAGAGACCATTTGTCCTATATCTCTTTCGCAGAGATGCACGACAGCACACACACACTTGTTGCGCCTTGTTTGACAAAATTATGAATTTTTCCGTAGCATCGTCTTTCACATTTCTCTTTATCGCGGTCACTTGTCCATCACCAGCCACAGGCGCCGTGCTCTTGACATGGACGACATCAAAAACATCATTCATCACAAATAACGCGTTCGCTTGAGCTTTCCAGCCTTAGAAACTTGTTCCATCGAAAGGCTTCACGCTCTTCAGCGAGATTCGGACAGACTTCTCGGATTCGATTCACACCTTGCACGTTTCCAAACCGTTTGCTCTGACACTTCATTGATGACCAACTACTATTCCGCGCCACGTGAGACTTGTCGAATAATTTCTATTCACGTTCTCCCAATTTCCATAGCGAATTATTAACACGGCCCATAACCTGTCGTACCAGGATTAGGGGAACGAATTGGGCAATTAAATAATTAACAATAATTAAACGTGTTTATTTATTTAACCAAATTTATATGCAAAACGTAAATCATTCGCGAGCGTGCTTGTCATCGATCAAATTGATTCCAGATAAAGAAATTATCATGGTCCACTCTCGGCTAGCATCGATGCATGAGCACTACTTAAGATACCCGAGTTGAACTCGACTCATTTACCTATACAGTTGCTTACAGAATCGTGCGTCTTGCATCCAAAGTCGTAGTACAATTGAAGCAGTTCATGTACTTAGAGTTGATAGTATTCAAATTTTTTATTGCCTAGAAAGCCTTTCCTTGCTTCCAGCTCATACTGATTCAATGAAGAATTCGTCCTTAACCTGACGTTCCCGGCTGCTGTGAGTTCCCTAATCCACAGTCGGGGAACCATGACTTACCAATCTTGTATAAGTAAGACTGAAAATACCCATGCCCGCTCAAAAGCTGGGTCAGATAGCAGTCAGTCTCACCATGCCTTTGATTTAGCCACTGTCTTAAATCCGTGATAAGCCGCACAGTCCACCTTCCTCTCTTCATACCATTCACGCGAGACTACTGCCAATCGTTGAGTAAGCGCTGTCTCTCCTCTTGACCAATTGTGGTGGCAGGTATCACGTAATAACTCTCACTGCTGAATCAGAGACCGTCGGATATGAAGATGCAGTCCTTAGTGCTTCTCTGCTCTGTACCTGTGCCAAGCGTTTTCGGTACACCTCCGGTACAGTAGCACTGACCCTACAGTACTCATCAAGAGGCCTCTGCTTGATGAGTTGGGTCCCCCTACGTTGGCCATAAGTCGACCAGAGCCAAAGCAGCCTTCTCAGCCATTGCCCTGATTTGCTCATAGAAACACATCTTCGAGTCGATCAGTAGCCCTAGGTACTTTATCGCTGGCTTTGATTTGATTAGTATGTCTCCAATACTGATCGTTCCTACTCTATGAATTCTCTTCTTTGTCAAAATGGGCGCTTCGATTTATTCTATTGTTAGGCTGAACCCGCGAGCAGTCATTCAGTCTCTTACTCAGTGCATTAGCATACCTAGCCTAAGTTGCACTTATTCAACGGTGCGTCCAGTGACCAGAGCCGCAATATTATTCGCATAGCCAATCAACTACGACTCACCTAGCATCTTCTGTGTCAGTAGCCTATCTTAAGACACGCTTCATAGGCCTGGACCAAGGATAGATCTCTTGGCAACACCCGATGTAACTTCCATCCTTCATTGACCCTGTGTTGTATCATAAAGCTTGCTTCGGTAATTCGAGTAGTCCCTCAAAAGCTGCATGAGATATTCTGAAACTTGAAACAGAGTTTTCCAGCATCTAGGGAATTGAAGGCATTTCTAAGGTCTAGCGTCACCAACAGAACGATCCGTCACTTGGAGCAGCTATATGCCTCTGCCTTTTAGACCGCACGCACCACTTCTGCAATCGCATCAATGGTGGAGTATCCTGCGTCCGTGAGTCTTCCCTTGATGAGTTTTTCGAGCACTTTCCCAGGCGGGAAACACCTTCCATCGTACCGGGGAAACCCCGTCGTGTAGGCAAGCGTTGAAGGATAATGGTGATAGATGAGTTAAAACACCATATGAACTTGGAGCCTTATTTTTATTGATAGACTGCCTGTGTGAAGAGTGGACACTCGATTGCTGTTTCATCTTCGACAGCATCAAAACGGGCTGGACGAGCGGGTAAAAATGCCCAAAATATCTCGCCCATATTTTCCGCATCATGTATGGACACCAAGCTTCCGCATAACTAACTAGCTTGTAGCCAAGGCCCAACAGCTCTTTGTTCAGATTGTCCATTAGATCTTGTGAGTAGCGAGCCTTGCTGTTGTTAATCAATTCTCGAAGGCATTTTCTGACCGACTTATATGCTGCTACCCGGTTGCATGCCTCGTCACGACTCCGGGTGCGTTTAGCCTCACACCAAAGCTTGTGACACTGGCTTCGCTTTTTAGTGATTTCGTTAGACCACCAATATAATGGGAGCTTGCCTAGCCAGGGTTTTCGATGGGGCATAGAAGTGTTGTGAGCAGTCATGATGATGCTCATAGTTGAGTTCTTGAGCTGCCAGTTCTTCTGTCTAGTGTGAATATCCCTGCAGCGGAGCACCTACGATGAGGACCTTGATGATCTTCTCGATGTCTATCATTCCGATGTTCTACCCAATTGTAGAAGGTCATAAGCACGGACGTCGGGAGGATACATCACGGATCTCAACAAAGTCTGCTTACTCAGGCCCAGAAGGAAAGCAATTTACGAGCACGACGTTACAGCCGGAACTGTCAAAAGCTGTACAATTCGTCTAAAAGAACAGGTCAATAGGTCTATAAACCTGGTGTGCATTGTGACGTCATTCTTCCGCTTTTGAGCCTATGTGAGCAGGCACTGATCTCAAGCAGAACAAACTGATGATCACTGGCTGGGTAGTCCTCTAATACTCTCCGATTGTATATCCTCCGTATTAAGAACTCCAAGGCGAATGTCACGTCCGGAATGGTTCCTTCACAGTCAATACGCCGGAAATTCGGCGTACTTCCGGTGTTTGATACGACAAGCGCCATCCTGCCCACCATTTCTAGGATTCATTTTACCCGCGAATCTGTTAAAGGAATACCCCATTCGATTGCTTTAGCATTGAAGACTCCCCCAACGACCACGTTGTCATTTGCATGCAAGACAGTGCCCTGCAAAGCAATAAGCTTGGCTTGGAAAGATATCGATTCGTTCGTTGTTAGGTACACAAAAGAAGGTGGCTCTGAGCATCGAACACACACAAAACCTTCCGCCCATCCACATCCATTCGCCTGGAAATCACAGTTCCGACCCCGGATGGTGGCAGTACCAGTTTTATCAGGATACCATAATGCAGAACTTTTATCGTGGTGTTACTCACTCAGCAGCAAAACGTAGGCTTTCATCTATCTTGGAAACTGCTCAAGTAAGTTTTGGGCACCAGAACTGCAGTGTAGGTTTAGCTGCAGGATGCTGGGCAATCGAATTTCTGATTTTGCCTTGGCTAGGGCTCCCTGGAATACCCGATATTTTTCTGATCCCATCAGGTGCCAAGATCCGGTCTTGGATTAGTAGCCTTGCAAAGGATACAGTGTGCACCCTTCGTACATTCTTTGCTTTTATCTCCTATTTCATCACATTTGTAGCATAGGGAACTCCTTTCGGGTCCTTCGAATACTTGCGCTGTGTGGGCATAGCCAAGACATTTGAAACATCGTCGTATCATGCCGACAACCCACTCTATTCTTACTTTGACCTTATTCAGAAATTGTTCAACATCCTTTTCGGTCAATTCAATGATGGCCATGCGTTGTCCTCTATGGTTTTCTGATGTCCGCCTAAATTTGATCCTGCAAATGCTACTTTGGCCAGGTCCGTGACGCAATCAATGTCTCTTATTTCAATAATTGCCATCAGCTTGAACGAGGCTACACTTGCGCTTTTGCTGAGGACTTTCTTCACTGCGTAGCAGAATGCTTATTTATTATCGGCTTTTGCTCCAAATTCGACTTGTATCTAGCCCGACTGGGTTGGTCGTACTGCTTTAATAGTAGTGTTGGTGCGTAAGGGCCTTACAGTTCCCCTGATATCTCCCAACACTTCTGCGTAGGATCAGCTATCTTGGGGTCTTACGAGCAGTGCCTGCTGTCGGGGTCTTCTTCGTTGCTTTTTTCTCTCTTGTCTTCTTGCTGGGCGTCCATGCAAACTTTATTTTCTGGCGCGTTTTGAAGGAGTTACATCGCAGCTTTCGTCACTCCTTTTGACAGCACTGTCCAGAACTCCCGATATAGCGTTCTACACCCATCAAGTGCTCCTCCTTCTTTCTTTTATCCCGATCTCCTTCGTTTGGCCTAGACGCCAGTCTTTTATTGATATTTAATTATGGGCTTGAGCAGTGTAAAAGGGACATGAAAGCTGACTTTTTGCTGCTAACGGAGCAACATCATGATCAAATTCGACATCATAGTAGATTCTCTGGCGAAACTGGTACTGCTGCCATCTGGATTCGGAACAGTGCTGATTTCCTAGTGGAGGGCTATGGAAATGATGGTTTCTTGCGGATTTATTGTTCAAGGACTTCATTCCTTAGTATATGATTAACGCCGAACGAACCGACATCATATTTCCAAACCAAGCTTGATGCTTTGGGGGATGCTGTCTCGAATGCAGATATCACTGTACTCATTGGGGGGACTTCAATACTAGAGCTATCAAATGGGGCATACCTCTAAATGATCCGCCTCCAATTTCAATTTGCGTCGATTGATATTAGTTACTTGTATAGCTCGTAATACATGGTGACTTATTTGCTGTGGATTTTGATTCACCTTGCCGGCACTTTCTTCTCGATTTGTGTGGCTCCTGACTAGTTAATTTCATTAATTTTTAAAATTGAATAACTTTTTCAATTCCGAAATATATGTGTTGTCTAAAATTCACTCTAGTTTTCGCATGTGAAATTCTTAATCATCTATCTAAAGACACAAATGTGTCTGAAAGTATGAAGTCAGTAATGAGGCAAGTCTGAATGTACTCGTCTATAGAGTGGAACGACTGCAAAATCTAAGGATTCCCGTTCACAGTTACAGGCTTTGTGATCTGATTTCGAGGCAGTTGCAAAATGAAAGTGTCAGCTCTCATCACTTTAGCATTTTGATAAATTCTTCAGTGTTTCCAATCCGTCTTAGGCTTTTTGTACAGACCAGTACATATCGAAGACACTTCCTGTCGAAAACTCTTAACGTTTCCATTTTACTAGAACCCTGACTATACTAGTTTAACCAGAGCTTTGTAACCGATAACTTTGACCTTTTGATCAATATATCCGGAATGGAGGAGGGATATGATATCATTACTTTTTATGCTTTACTGAGCATCTTCATTATAGTGCAAATATTGCTCGATATGGAAACTGTGGTTTCAACACAAGATTTATAAACAATCCTTCCACTTACGTTTCAGGTATTGACTAGTTAATAGAAACATAGTCCGAAACAAAATTTTTTCTCATTTTTGCGCATTCACTTTCATTGACGACAGTATAGAGCTGCACATCGTTAAAATTTTTTTGTGGATTTCTTTTTACTACTTAAGCTTGTTAATCTACTTTATAAATTATCAGACCATCAGCAAACGCTACTAATGATCACTTTGGTGATAGGTTCAAATCAAAGTCGTTCAATATATTGTGAATGAATATGGAGGAGAGTTTTGGTGGTCAGTTTTCCTTGGTGCAGACCATTCAAGACCTGAAAATCACCTTTTGTCATTCGATTTTTCTTTCTTTAATAATAACCTAAACTTATCCTGATTATCTTCAAGTAAAGTCTAATTATATTAAATAATTTCCATCAAAACATTCCTCTTTTATAACCGACGGCAGTTAAATGTGCCGGGAAAACTTCCCGGCATACAACTTCCGCTCAATCTGACGTCACATTGACACTGCACCAGCCACTGAACTGCCACATACCAATTCGCCGTACCATCGCCGGGGCTAATGTGACAGCGATTTGTTTACGTTCAAGCATATGGGTGAACTTTTGCCGGTCCCCAGGAGTGGTGTGAAATTTTCGCTGTTGAAAAATCTGCATTTTTACGCGTCAAACGACTCGTCGGTGCCAAAAAACAATGTCAATCGTTGAGCAAGCTGTCGATAGTATCAAAACCGGTAAGTAGCAAAGTCGCAAACTTATATTGCACGCAAAATTTCATTTCTCCCGATTGCTTGAAAAAACTTTTTCACACGCCAGACATTCATTTGTCTGCGGACAAACGGGATGGAAAGGCCCTTTATTGATCACTTGAGCTGTGCCACCCCGTCGCCCGGACGGGATGGAATGGGAATTATGAGGGTGTAATTCGGGAATTCTATGTGAAGGCCCAACAATTGAGTGTCCATCTGAGAGGAGTCGTGGGCAGGTCGGTGCTGAACTTAGTGGTCCATGACGGTGCAACGGAAGAGTGTGAGCTTTCGAATTCGGACTAAGCCAGCCTGCAATGGCGCCGGGACCCCTCCGGCTCCGCTACCGGTGAATTTCCGTTTGTGTGGATGCTGTGAAATGTGCCAAGTGCAAGATGGTGCACGGTGGATAAAGGTGAAGCATTCGGTGACTAGTTCAGATACCGGTTTTTCGGTTTCCTGCAGTCGTGATCCCTAGACGGGCTGCTAATTCTATTACTTCCAAGAATGTCGTTGAAAAGTTGAGGAATGCATGGTCGCGATTAACGACGTATCGCTAATTTGCAGGCATGGAGTTCATTTTTCATGTGGCAGTTTAATGCCCCGTGCGAATGTGCACGGCACCCGCATCGGCAGCTTCCGTGGCCTTCATTCTGATATTTTCGACAAGAATGTGTGGATGAAGTCATCCACACCCATTTTGCAGTGGAGATACAAAAAGAAAGTGTTCGTAGTGCCGTGTTCCTCTTCTGGTCTATTCTTGAGCTTGAGATATCATTGCGCCGCTTTTCATACTTTTCCTGGTTGTGTGCACTTAACTTTCTTGTATTGCCCACAAGGTTCACAGGGAGCCGTCGTCCGTGAAAACCTCACTAAAGTAAGTAGTCGTGGTCGTGGTTGCTGTCGGCGTCGTGGTGATTAATATTTGCAAAATCCAATCGTGTGAGTTCTTGTTTTTGCGCTCACCTGGTGTCCGCGACAAGCGAACGATCAACCCAACCAGCCGGCTAATGTGTATTCGTTCCATTTGCAATTGCTTCTGTGGACATGCGGCTCGGCTGGTTGCGTTATACACAGCTTTTGTGTACATTTTTGTAGAACACTGTGCCCAATAAAAAAGCCAACAACTGATAAACAGCACAATTGACATAGTCGCAAAACACATTTGCATATGAGAATGTTTCTTGCTAAAGTATCTCGCATGGCAATCGCCGCAGAGTGATTACGGAGTGACATCTTTTCGTGTCAACGCAAATTCCAAAGTTTCCGGTTGAACAAGAATAGTTGAGGTAAAAGACAGTACACGTGCCAGCCACGACGAATCTGAATTAGGGGCTCCTTGTCGCAATTGTGCAGAGTCCTTGAATGGTGAAAACTTTAAAAGTATGAGTGTATACAGTAAAATGATTTGTTAGTGATTTTCAAATGAAATTTTTAAAATAGTTAATTTTAAAAATATAATGCAAAAATGTTTTAAAAGCAAAAGGATTTGCTAAATTTTTTTTCATTATCTCCTTTTTCAAAGTTCTCGTTTATGGAGTCAAATACTTGAACCTTCTACAGGAAGCGCATGATTGAAGTTTTTTTTTTTTATTTTAAAGTTTTATTTCTATGCGAAAATGCTTGTGACCTACATAATTCGGTGTGGGTATTGTCATGAAATTAAACTTAGAAACAAATCCGATGAAATTTTCAGCTAAATGCAAATCAATGCTGTTGGTATTATTTTGAAAATGGAATAATTTAAAAGCCTATATACTAGCCATATTCAAAAGCAGTTAGTGCTTACAATTTTATTCAAAAGATGTAGACACAACATAACAACATATACAAACCAGTGGGGAAAAATGACGAACCTTAAGGATTGAATTATATTCTTTGGAAGGCAATATAAATAGAAGGAGACCTTATGTCTTCAATCCACTAATGAGTCTACCATTGTCTTTTTTCTTTCATAAGATGTCGGTATGAACCAAAACAAGACCAGTGCAACTCTTTACATTAGTCTCATACTCTTGATGTATTTAAATAAGAACTTCAACGTTGGCTTCCAGATGCTTGCTAGCAGTTTAAAAGCGCTCATTTTATTACCCTATAAAAATTTAAATCGTTCATGAGAAACGTTGCCGGTATTTATTAGTTTTCATCCTCAGTAAGTCTCATTTGCCCTACTGGCGAACTTAATCACATGGGAACTGGTCCTCCCTGAAAGGTTTTGTAATCAAAGCATGGTTGATTCAGGCTTTAATTTAATGGGACACGTAAGATGACTAAAATGCATCTCTTACGTTAATATGTACGAGTACTATAAAAGTTCGAATGACGCTCCATTATCGCTAGAAGTGAAATTAAAAGAGATCTATTGAGATTATTTTGCAGTCAGGACGTAGTTCCGATTAAGATCTCTTATTGATTTAAGAGTAAATGTTAAAGTTAGCAACTTTGGGATGATGAATAACGATTATTTAGGGTAAGAAACGAAACGAAAAAACGTATTTTCAATCGCATTGATTATTACATTGATCGATCTCTACTGACGAGAGAACATTTTGTAACATACGAGTAGTATTTCTTTAGATTTTGTGTGAATAAGAAGTGTGAATGAGTTGTCTGCCATTTCTGTTGATAAAGTTGAAATAACTGAATGGCGCGAATTGTTAATTTCTAAAACTCCCCCTCAAGTCGAGCCTTGTAGTGACTTGATTGATGATACTCCAAGATAAGGATGTGATAAAAATGTTTCGGTCCTGGTAGCCTCTTAGTTAATATAACGGCTGGCATTTTCTCGGTTGACAAATAGACAAGATCAACTGGATAGTATTTCAATATTTCGCGAATGAAATTATGCAGTCAATTTACCGCCTTCTTGGCTGTCGTTAAAAATCGTCACTTTCACAAGACTCGGGAATCTGAGGTCTTTGAAGCAGCTGATAAGAATTAAAGCTTCTTTCGAGGCGTCAGTGATTGTTATGTACTCTGCTTCGACGGACAAGAGTGTAACCGTCCGTTGCTTCCGTGATTCCCACAATATATCAGTTCCACTCAACTAAAAATTTACCCAATATGTGAACGACAATCAATTGAGCAATTGGCCCAAACACCATCGACGAAGCACTTTAAAAAATTGTAATCCTTCCTAAATCTGAGTCTAAGACTTGATATATCAGAGAGCTTGGCTAGGCTGCCGCTTGTAGGGACAGCAATTTCAAACAAGGTGACAGCTGATTAAGTTCGCCACTTCACCATATGGACAACAGAATTTGCTATCGCTAAGGATCCATTTAACATTAGTTTTAGTCAGTCGTTGTTAAGATGTTATTAGGAATAGCCTCGTTAAGTATTTGTGTGGTGTTTCCCTTCAATCACTTTCCTGTGTCCCTTAATATTTAGTTCATCAACAACGAAAAACACCACACGCCCAATGTTCTTGTTGGCGATTACGCGATTACGCTGACCACGTGAGCGATGTCCGTTTGCGTTCCAAAATCTATGCTCGAACAAATTCCCTGTATGGAAATGCCTCGGTGCGTGGTTGATCGCTTGAAGGTCTTGGTAGTTTCTGATCAGTACCAAGCGGAGTTCTCACAGGCTTGCAGCCTTCCATCCAGCATATTCGCAGAACATCACGTATGTAAGTGGTATGAGATAAAGTTAACCAGTTTCACCACGAGAGATCTTTTGTCCTACAATTAATTCACTTCTCCGATATCCTTAATTTTGAACATTTCAGATTACTTTTTCTTGGTGAAGTTTGAATGATTGCTGATTGTCTTACATGCTCGGATTTATTGCATCGCCAGTAAAAATTCTCGTATCGCTTGCTTCCATCTGACTCCAAAAGTTTCTTGAATATTGACTTCAATAGTTGAATTAAAGTTGAAAGACTCAATTAATTTCGGGAAGGTTCACCATAAAAATTAATATATTGGGTTGTTCGATAATGAATGCCATTTTTATAAGTTTATCGAAGTAATTTACTTATATTAACAAACATTAATCAATGATATATTGACTATTTTGTTGGATAACCTTTTGCTATCTTTCGGTAAGTTGGAAAATTCTACGTTCGAAGAAGCCTTGGTTTAGAAGCGAAGATATGGTCGAACTCATTTTTAACATTGAATCGAAAGTTTTACTGTTCAAATGGCTTTGAAGGGAGGGAAACAAATGATAGTCTGATGGTACTAGGTCAGGACTATAGGGTGGATGTGGCATCAGTTCTCAATTGAGATGTGTGGTCTGGCGTTATCATCATGGCATATCACGCCTTTCCGATTGGCCAGTTCAGGGCGTTTTTCGTTAATTTCTTCATTCAATTTCGATAATTGACAACAGTAGACATTCGAATCAATAGTTTGGTTTCTTGGAAGCAGCTAAAATTAGACTATACCCTTGTAATCCCACCACGCAGAAAGCTTATTCGTCTTTTGGTGAATACGTTGATTGTGGAGGCTCATCTTACTTGGTCCATGATCGTTGTCGGACTACGTTATCGTAAACAAACCATTTTTCATCCCCCGTTATGATTCTTTTTAGAAGTGGGTCGTTTTTATTACGATTCAGCGAAGAGTCGAATATGTTAATGCGTTTGGTATGATGAAATCCCCTGTAATTCGTGAGTAACCCAAACATCCAGTTTGTTTATGTAACCAAGCTGTTTTAAGTGCAAGTAAAAAATTGAATTCGATATGTCGAGCTTCTCTGCTATCTCTTGAGTTGTCATACGCCGGTTAGTTTCGATTAACGCCTTTATTTTGTCGTCATCAGTAGTGGTTGCATCTTGCACATTAAAATTTCCAGAACGAAAGCGAGCAAACCAACGCTTACACTGGCGTTCAGTAAGACAGTCCTCACCATAAACTTCACACTTCACATTTGTTTCGAACTTGCACCGCAGTAAGACAATAAAATATGCCGATAATGCTCTCTTTGATTGCCCATTTTCAAGTTTATTTTTAATCAACTTGTTGTTTACTAATGACGTTCAGTTTTTGACGGAAGATAGTCTAAAGTCTAATCTTTAAAATATTATATACTCGTAATAATAAAGGGAGATTCATTTTGAGGTTTGATTTTCAATAGGCTTTTTTTGACAGATCACGCGGGACTCCCGTTTAACTGTAATGTAATTTTTATTCACGATTGTTTAACAAATCATGATGGAAAGACTTACACCGCAACAACGTGTGGTTAATAGACTCGTTATCAATTGAAACTAACACAACCATTCGATTTAAAATGACAACACAACGAATGAATATTATCTAAATTTTACTGAGTCGTCTCACTTCGACGATGCTTGCGGCAATACTACTCTTACAATCTACTTAGGTCTACTTTTATATTAACAAAATATGGAAAAACATGGGAGACCAGATGTATAACAATTCCATCATCAAAGGGTTTATCCTGTATGCACGGACCGGCAGTAATTTGGTCGTTTATTGCACCAGCGCATGATTATCCCTTGAGTTCGTGCAAGAAAGGATACGTTTTATTGCACCCGCGCATGGTAATTTTTATGGTGCGGGCTGGAAACGGATAGTTCTTATTATATTTATTGGGGTTCCCGGGGTTTTGTTACAGGTAGTTGCAACGATTGCTGCCACAGCACCCCCTTACAAGTGATTTGAATCAGAAAATTTCAACTTTCAAGCGATCAAAGAATCGAACTCGTCTTCCTGAGCGTGCATGCCTTGATGAGGATTCGTCTGCATGATTCCTTGGTGTTTGAGTTTTAGTAGGCAACTTTTCTCTCGCTTGCGATGGCATGGAGCCTAGGTGCATATTCTTGTTGCTCAGTATCGTCATCATCGCTTATGATTTCCTCCATAATGTACTCTGGTTTCAACCTATCAATTGAGATGGTAACATTTTTGCCTGGAACATTTACCACGAAAGTTTTATCGGCTCTAGGTACGACTTTGAAAGGACCGCTATGCGCCATTTGAAGCTGCTTTTTTATAGAGCAAGTGCGAGTAAAAACGTGTTGCGTTGCGGCGAGATGTTTGAATATGAACGTTTTCTTTTCACCATGTCAAGTTAGGCTTGTAGGTCAAATTTGCTCTGCAGTATTTGGTCAAATTTGCTCTGCAGTATTTGGTCAAATTTGCTCTGCAGTATTTGGTCCTGGTTTGATTCTACGAGGAATTCAACTGGTATTCTTAATGGTTCGCAACTAGCTCTGGAACGGTTGATTGGAGGTGTTCCTTCCAAGCGCAACGTATTCCTAGGAGTACTGAGGATAAGACTTGTGTCCATTGATTGTTCTTGTGACATTTGATTGCTGCTTTGAGTTGCCTGTGGAATCGCTCGACCATGCCATTTGGTGCTGGGTGATATGGTGTTGGCCTGAAATGAGTGGTACCAGTTAGGTTGTTTAATTCCCTAAACAAGCATGACTCAAATTGGCGTCCTTGGTCTGTTGTAACTCTTAAAGGCGCCCCAAAGCTTGAAATCCATTGGGAACAGAATGCCCTTGGAACAGTCTCTGCTTCTTGATCTTCCTTGGGAATTGCTTCTGGTCAGCGTGTAAAACGATCTATGCATGTTAAAATGTACCTGAATCCTTCTGATATAGGCTTGCTGAAATCAATGCAGCATTTTGCCCATTCAAGGCAGCCTTTATTCATTGATGGCCAAACATAACGCTGTAAGATGTGTTTAAGGGTGGTCTTGATACCCGGGTACACTGTTGAACACAGTTCTTCGAAACTCCTTTGGCACGACTGGGTGTGCTGTTGCTGTGGAAACATCGCAGAGTAGGGTCTCTTCTGATCCTGGTAGCTTGATGAACTTCGGTTGTAGTGCTGATTTATCGTGTTGTAGGCTTTTTAGCTCATTGTACTTTTGAGCTGCTGGTATAGCTGAGAAGTCGACTTTTGCTTCGATTTCTTCTATCCTCGAGAGAGCATCTGCAACAGTATTCTCCTCTCCTGGTATATATCGGATATCTGTAGAGAATCGGCTGATAAAGTCAAGGTATCTGAACTGTCTCGGAGAACATTGCGATTTTTTTTCCTAAATGCAACGGATATTGGTTTGGGGTCAGTGTAGAAAACGAATTCTCGTTACTCGATTATACAGCGGAAATACTTAACGGCGTCGTAGATCGCTAAGAGTTCTCGATAATAGGCGGCGTATTCACTCGTCGCTGACTTCAGTTTTCTTGAGAAAAAAAAACCAACGGTTGCCAGTGGCCATTGGAAAGTTGTTGCAGTGCTGCACCAATGCTGAGGTCGGAAGCATCACAAAATATTGCTAGTGGTGCGTTGGGTACTGGGTGAAAAA
Organism: Odontomyia ornata; assembly: GCA_963969285.1. NCBI lineage: Eukaryota > Metazoa > Arthropoda > Insecta > Diptera > Stratiomyidae > Odontomyia > Odontomyia ornata. The sequence goes on from OZ017742.1 coordinate 252,561,605, forward strand.
GTAACGTTGCTTGTGCTAGGCTTTCTTTTGCTTCATGGAACGCTGCTTCTGCTTCCGGGGTCCAAAGTATGGTTGATTACCCCTTGATATTATCAGCAAGTAGGCTAAATAATGGAGCTTGAGTCTTTGCGGCTCTCGGTATGAATCTCCGATAAAAGTTTAATATACAGTCTTCCACAAAAGTCAAGGTACAGAGAATCGGTAACTGAAAATTTTATTACTGAATCAATATTTTTATTTGAAAACCAAAAGTTATGAAATGGTAATAATACGAGTTCTGTTGAATTTAAGTTTTCATAAATTTAAAGGGATTCGGCAATAATGATCATTGAAGACAATCATTTTTTGTTGGCAATGTCTCTTTTCTACTCCACAAAAGTCTTGGTACAGTTGCAGAAAATGTCCTGTTATTTGTAAAAAGGGGAATCCCCCAAGTTCATATTATCAGAGTGAGTTAACAACCGTAGGCCGCTGTCTTTAATATCGCGTCCGTATTCGTGGTGTATCTTTTATTTAATAAAATTTTTAAAAAATGAGTCGAAAGGAGTTGAGTATTAAGGAGTGTGAAATAATTATTAATCTGCATTCAAATCAGAGCAAATCATATTCTGAAATAGCTGAACTAGTGTTGCGAAGTCGGTCAACCATTCAAAAAGTGATAAATCGATTTAAGAAGGAAAATAGAGTGGAAAATGTGCCCCGAACAGGTCGTCCATCTAAACTAAGTGCAAAGGACAAGAGAAAAATTTCGCGAATGGTAAAACAAGATCCATTCCTAAGCTGTAGAAAAATCTGCGATGCTCTTGGGATTAATGATAAGAAGGAGGTTAGCGCAGAAACTGTGCGTAGAGCTGTCGTAGAAGCTGGGTTTTCATCTCGTACGCCTAGAAGAAAACCTCTTGTAAGTTCCATAAACCAACAAAAAAGAATAACATTTGCAAAAGCATAACCAATAACGTTTTGGGATAATGTTTTATTTTCGGATGAGTCTAAATTTTGTATATTTGGTGTAAATGGGCATAAGAGGGTCTGGCGAAAAGTAGGAGAAGCATTTAATCCCAAGAACACTATTAAACCAGTAAAACATGGAGGCGGTGGTGTTATGGTTTGGGGTTGCATGGCTGCTGCTGGAGTTGGAAATCTGACATTCATCGAAAATACTATGGATCAGAACTCTTACTTAGAGATTCTACGAAACAACATGAAACAAAGTGCAGCCAAATTAGGTATGCGAGAAGATTTCTTGTTTCAACAGGACAATGACCCTAAGCACACTGCGCATAAAGTTCGAATGTGGCTATTGTACAATACTCGCATGCTTGCTACACCGCCTCAAAGCCCTGATTTGAACCCTATAGAGCATCTTTGGAATGAGCTTAAGACAAAAATCCGAAAAAGAGTGATATCAAGCAAGGCGCAGCTTAAGGATGTTATATTGGAGGAGTGGGCCAGAATCAGCAGCGAATTTACTAAAAAATTGGTATATTCTATGCCTAAAAGACTGAAGTCAGTAATTCAGATGAAAGGATATCCGACAAAATATTAAGAAAAGTATAATTCAAATAACTATGCAAGACTATAATTACAATTTGTATCATTTTTCTTTAGGTGTACCATGACTTTTGTGGACTTCATTCATTGACTTTCCAACACATCATATGTAATAATATATTAATACGACAGAATTTTCGTTTTGTTTTACATGAATTTAAAGTATAATGATTATAGTTGAAGTAATACCAAAAAATTTTTATCACTATAGGTTTTTTAAATAAAAATATCAAACAATTTTCATGATATTTATCACTGTACCTTGACTTTTGTGGAAGACTGTACCTAAGAACTGACGTAACTCTTTTGCTGTTTTCGGCTGTGGGTACCGTCTGATGATTTCAACTTTTTGCGGTAGCGGTCGAAGTGCCATTTTCACTGACTAAATAGACCAAGAATTGTACGCTCGGTTTCCAAAGATGCACTTAGCTGAATTAATGACTACTGCGTACGTTTGCAGGGGGTGAAAGAGGATATTAAGGTGGTTAATGTGTTCTTCTGCTGATGATGAGGCAACTCTGATGTCGTCGTCTATAACGCATAGCAAAAATCCATCCCACGCAGTTCTTCATCTATGAAACGCTGGAAAGTTTGCGCTGCGTTTCGTAGTCCGAACTTTATGAACGGGAACTCGAACAGCCCAAATGGTGTTGTAATTGCTGTCTTGCAGGTATCTTCTTCGGCCACCGGCATTTGGTGAAACAATGGTGGAAAAAACCTTTTTGCCCGCAAAAATGTTCGAAAAGTCGTGGATGTGTCGAACGGGATACCGATCTGGAATAGTCCGCAGAGTCTCCATTCAATGTTGGCCTTTTGCTGTATATGAAGGGGTGAAGACCAGCAGCACTGTGATGATCTGGCAATGCCTGGTTTTAGCATGTTGTCGAATTCCGTTTCGGCTATTTTCAGTTTATCTGGTGCTATTCGTCTGGGTTTACTAGCAACTGGTGGTCGTGCATTAGTATTATATAGTGAACCATACTGTGTTTAGCTTTTGGTACTCCGTCTGGCTTCAGGATCTCCGGATATTTTGATAGAAGCTCATGAAATGGTGTTGATCCTGTGACCAGTTTTACGCTGAAAAATTCTCCAACCACGGAACGACCTTTCACTGTCAACAGCTTTCGATTCCTGGGATCCGTAGTACTCCAGGAAATCGAATTCAATGAAAATTACGAAGCGCCAAGTGAGATCGCGTCGTAAGCCAAAGCACAACGTCAGGGTTATAAGTAAGTAGTTATGCGTGTCCCATTCGCCGTGGAAAGTTCAAAATCACACCTTTCTCAGAGCGCAGTGAAGTATTTGTGAGGATATACGCATAACTCTGCACCAGTGTCTATTAAGAAGGTTTTCTCGCCTGGATGTGTCCCATTCGCCGCGGAAAGTTCAAAATCACACCTTTCTCAGAGCGCAGTGAAGTATTTGTGAGGATATACGCATAACTCTACACCAGTGTCTATTAAGAAGGTTTTCTCGCCTGGATGTCGTTTATAAAGAGGCGGCGTGATTAATTAAGGCGCGTTTTTCGCGCGTTTGCCAACCCAAAAGTTCTTGGTTTTGTGCATTTGTTTGATATTGGGCCAAAACGAGCATGGCACCAGCATGCTGCAGCGTAACTACTCCGGGACGTGGAACGTGTGCGGTTACGTCAGAAGCTTCGGGTATGAGAACGACCTCGCAGCTCACTGATCTCTTGGCGAAATGAATCCAGTTTATCTTCCATCTTTGCTGATAGCTTGAACTCAAGCCTCTCTTGCTGTTCGGCTAGCGCTTCTGCTATCGTTGTTACTGTAAGTGGACCTGGTGTTAGTGCTGGTGTCGCCACAACTACTACCTGCTTTCGCTGAAATGACGACATCTCCATGATTATTTAATCGGCCAACTCTGCTGCGATCTCAAGCTGGATATCTTTTTGAATCAGTAGAACCGGCTTCATACCCTCTGGCATTCTTTTAAACCACATAGCACGGAGTATTTCATTGGAAATCAACGAACCTGCCAGTTTTCTCAGATGGCGTAGAAACTGACTTGGTTTCCTATCACTTAACTCCTCGAGCTCTAATAATTGACGCAAGTTTTGCTCTTGCGACGCACACAGCCTTTCAACTCCGTGTATGGCTTCTCGGGTGGCGTGGAGGTTCCGATTTCTCGTATTTCTGTAGTAACTTTCCTACCTAGCGATTGAACCAAACATACGTATTTCTGTCCCTCGGTGGTTAGATTCGCTCCTTCGAAAGCCAGCTCAGCTTGCGAGAACCAGAGTTCTGGGTCATCATTATTGAATGGTGGCAATGTAACTTTGCCGCTTCGATTCGAAAACGCGGACTGCAATGCAGTAATGATTGCATTTTCATTTGCCGAGTCGTTAACTATTCTTGTAGCTATTTCGTTTATATCACATCGGCGTCACCATTGTGGTTAATGGACTCGTTATCAATTCAAACTAATATTATCTAAATTTTATTGAATCGTCTCACTTCGACGATGCTTGAGACAATAATACTCTAACAATCTACTTACGTCTACTTTTATATTTACAAAATATGTAAATATCTGGAGATCAGATGTGTAATAAACCCATCATCAAAGGGTTTTTCCTGTGTGCACGGACTGGCAGTAGTTTGGTCGTTTATTGCTCCAGCGTATGGTAATTTGTGCAAGAAAGGATACGTTTTATTGCACCCGCGCAGGTATTAATTTTTATGATGCTGGTATGGAAACGGATTATTCTTATTATTATTTTTATTGGGTTTCCCGGGATTTTGTTACAGGCGGTTGCAACCATTACTGCCACAAACGTATCCAAATTTTTCAGCTGTATTACGAAAATCAGCGTTCTGTGAGAAATGTTTTTCGTGCTCTTAGAGCAACTTATGGTGTGTATCGTCTACCTACCGAACCTGAGAACGTCATTTCACGTTTTGGACCAGTAAATTAGCCGTCTAGATCGTGTGATATCTCACTTTTAGATTATTTTCTTTGGGGTAACACGAAGTCTCTAGTCTTCAAGGATAACCAAGCTTCAATCGGCGGTTTGGAAGCCAAAATTACTCGTGTCAATCGCGAGATACCGATGGCTATGCTGGAACGCGTCGTCGACCCTCAGGATGGACCATTTACGGCGTACTCGTAGTCGCGGTCAACTTATGAACGAGATAATATTTAAAAAGTAAATCGTAGACTGTTCTTTCGACCCACATAATTTTTAACGGTGGAATTCAACTTTATGCCTTTTATTTGAGATTAAAAATCAAACCTCATAATGAATCACCCTATATAAGCCACGCAATCACTATTACATGAAATACAGGTATGCAGTTCACGAAATTAAATATGCAGTTCACGAATTATCGAACAATCCAATACAATAAAAAAATCAGACATGAAAAACAATGTCAAATGCTATCAAAAGAGGATTATTAATTATTATTAATTAATTGGATCAACTCGATTGAAATACCTTTTTTTTGGTTGCATAATATAAAAGAATTCCCACAAAAATCTAGGTAATGATGCCTTCACCAAACATTTACAGCCAAAGTAAATAAGTGAATTTAAATGATAATGCTGTTCCTCGCTTCGGTCGCTGGCGGTGTTTGATTAAATAGATTTTAAGCTACCGTCAATCCATTTCGATTAGTTCAAAATAAAGCAACATACTACTAATACAATCTTTATCATTTATAGCGCGACCGCTCAAGCCGGGTTTTGCTCTCCAGGATTAATCTTCTCCAATCATCACGGTTCTGCGACCTATATTCGCCAGTTGATCACTCCCCGCAAAGATCTGCTGTCAGCTTCTATCGTGTCTTCCCATCGAGTCCTCGGTCTTTCGCTGGACGTCTACCATGGGCTCCACCCTTTGGTGCTCTTTTGAGAAGCCGACTCCCCTTCGTTCTTTCTACATGGCCCGCCCATTGCAGTTTGCGTAATTTTACGCAAGTAGATACAGGTGGCTCGTCAAATAGCTCATACAACTCATCATTGTGATAAAGTTTCCACTCTGCTCCTTGTTTCGTTCAAATGTGTCCACTTTGTTCGAATATGTCCACTTGCTTTTCTGAATTGCTCCACAGGTTCCACACTTCACTTTCATATAACAGCACAAGTTTGACTAGTGGTTTATAAATACGAAGCTTCATTTGCCTGTACACAAGTCTAGACCTTAGAATAGGAAGTACGGAGTAATAGCCTGCGGCGTTCAATCTAGTCCTAGTTCCCCGGGGGGGGAATGGCAGCCGACAGGAATACTCTTGGAGGCTAACATTCTTTGCGGAGTGTCGCCCTCACGTACCCGAGGAAATTCCTGCAGGGGGAATGCCGGTCGACAGGAAATATGTTGGTTTAGACCTAGTTGCTTTGCACGGTAGCGCCGAGATGACACTCATAAGTGAACGGCTCCAATTCATACCGTCTTCGTCCCGGTAAAACCTTGGCAGGTCTCGGAGGGTGTTTGAAGTTCGCACCATTGGAACGGTGGTGTAGATTCAGTTGAGACGGACTCCCGATTAGCGCTGGTCTGGCTCTGAGCACTTGTCATTATAAGGGCTTGTGCCACCCTCGCATGGCCTCCTTGCTCTGCGAAGATAACCATGGGGGCCAACAAGGCGACTACACACGAACGGAGATAGCGGCTCCGAGGGAGGACACAATCAACTGCAGCAACTAAAACCCCCCCAAAACGATCAAAAAAATTAAAAAAAAAAAACAAAAATAATGACGACGCAACCAGCGGTTGCAGCCACAATTTTTACAGCACATCGGGAGCGCTACTAACGATGACGAAAACGACTATGAATTCAATCACAATGAAGACGGACGAAAAACGGAGAATAACAGACACTTTTGTCCAGATTGAGATTTCTGTGGCGTTCGGGCCCCGCAAAAAAAAAATGATGCGAACCCCAGAGGGTCCTAAAAAGGAAGCGCGGGAAACTCTGCAGGACGCGCCAGATATTTGAGCGGTGGGGAAAAATACAAACTATCGAGAATTCGACGATTACTGCTGCGACCGCTACCGAAGCAACCGAAAGAAGGGTCGTGAATCCCGCAATAATAACGAACCATACTGAAGTCCACAAAGAGATCGCGGCAAGAAAAGAAGGGAGTGAAAGGAATCGAAAATTTGGCTGAATTGCTGTACTGTGAAACGAAAGCCGATAAGCTCTCTCAAGAAATGTCGCAACGTACAATTGCTGTCCAGTGACATGAAGAAGAATGGATAATTAAAAAGCGGGAGATGTTCTAAAAAGAATAGAATCTGCTTGCGACGACAAAAATCAGCAAAGGTATAAAGATTGGGCTCCTTGAACTAGAGGTGCTCCTAGACCGCAAAGGGCATTGCCGGAGGAGCTGGTAAAAGGCCGAAGAGGACTAGGAGGTCGAAGAAGAGAAGAAGGTTAAAGAGACGCTAAGGACTAAGCCTAAAGGGCACGCGGAAATGGCTCCACCATCAAACATCAATAAATGAATGGTGTCTAGCCCAATCGAAGGAGATCGGGATAAAAAAAAAGAAGGAAGAGGCACTTGATGGGTGTGGAAAGCCAGATCATGGACCGCAAAGAAACTTATTCAAAAAGTGCCAGAAAATAAAGTTCGCACAGGCGCCCAAAAAGAAAATCCACACTTTCAAGCTTGTAGTCGCCAACTGTCATATTTTGTCGAACTGGAGTTTCCTCGTTTGAGTCATGAAGTTAGTTTTAGTTTCATTAACTCGTCGGCCAATTCAGTTGGCTTCAGATTTTAGTCTCAAAAATGCTCCTTTTGGCATCTTAGATTGAACGTGCCATAAGATTGATGTCATCAGCACATGCTACCAATTAGTGTACCCGAGGTTTCAGCTGATGTCTTGACAACGTATTCAAGCTGAATATTTAAGAGCATTGGACAAGTTGGTCCCCTTGTTTTAAGCCTGATCCATTATGAAGCTGTCCGTTAGTTCACCGTTTACCTTAACCTGGACCTCTGTGTTATACATCGTAACTTTGACCATACGTGCTAGTCTTGTTGAGATGCCAAAGTCAAGCATTATTTTATGCAGGGCATTTCTGTCGACACTATCGTAGAGTTGGTGTTTATAGATTTTTATATTCCCACTACTTTTGAGCACCTGCTTTGCTGAGAGTATTTGGTCGATTGTAGACCGTCCACTTCCCAAAGCCTCCCTGATACTCTCCTATAATACTTTCATAGTACGGCTTTAATTTTCTTGCTTTGATTTTGGAGAGTATTTTATAAGACGTGCACAGTAGAGCGATGCTTCTATAATTTTCACACTTCAATTTGCCCCCCGTTTTGTGTACAGTACATATTATACTTTTCCGCCAGTCCTCTGATGACTGCTGCTCTGACCATAACCTGCATATTAGTCGATGCAGGAGGGTATTTAGATGGGGACCCCCGCTCCAGAGCAGTTCTGCTGGTATTCCATCTATTTCAGGAGGCTTGTTGTTTCTGAGGTCCCGAACTGCTGTCTGTACTTCATCTCTGGTTGGTGGTGAGACTGGGACCTCTTGGCCTGCTTGTGGAATGTTCAAAGCTTCAGTCGTTCGTTTCTTTCTTCGGCACATTTAGCTTGACGTCGAAGGCCCTTATATAGTTCTTCCTTGGCCCGAGTTGGTCACTGGATGTATTCTTTGTACGTCTGATTCCTTTTTTCAACCACTTCCATGCATTCTTCGTCGTACCAGTCGTTCTTACATTTCTTACTGTCTTCCACAAAGTTTTGATGTCATCACTACTTTCTCCCGCCTGCGGCGATGCCCGCTTGTTGATGCAATTTTCCAGCGCTGACATGTATGTGGACGTTACTGATTTATCGTTCAGCTTGTGTATCTGGTAACTTGGGGTACCTGATCTTCCTTCTTTACAGCCCTTGGAGATGCGGTGTGCTTTCGCATATCAAATGTGTCTTCACCGTACCATCTGGTTTCTTGCACAACGATTGTATATTTCTGTTCAGTGATCTAACATTACAAGCTCCAAGTCGTTGTCATTTGTCCACTCAGACCCGAAGCCATTGTCCTGGTTCTATTACAAGTAAATACTATGTGGACCGTTGTCAGCGCTTCGACTTAGTCGGTTTTTGTTCTGCGACTGGTATTTTATTTCCCCACATACCCGTCGGCTTGGGCACCCTCTATCCGCCACCTGAGAACGCGTCCGATTGTGGCCCGAACGCCTCACACGGAAGTTTTTTATGAATGCAAGGGCAAAAAATTCAGGGCTTAAAATTCTCATTTTCCGAAATAAAGTCGTAACGGAATCCTCAAATTTCTGTCCAATCCAGTATTTCCACATCCTGAAGGTTTAATTTCTCTGATTACAATAACATCAAAAATTCTGCCTAAATTCAATAAGCTTACTGTAATATTCCACATCATTTTATTACAGAAGAAAGTATTAAGGAGTTATGTCACGGCGATGTGATAAAAGTAGCTAGCAAAGATATTTCTGTTAAAATGGACTCGGACACAACGGAAACAAAGACTGAAAAACAAACTAACGGCTCTTCATCTGTGCTCAAAAAGGACGTTGATAAATCGACAGAAAAAGTGGAAAGTGAAAGTTTAAAAAAATCCCCAACAGAAGATGAAAATGCCTCGAAAGTTGAACAAATGGATGTGGATGCCTCAACCAATGGCAATGGAAATGGCGTAGCATCGAATGAAGGATCGCCAGAAAAGAATGGCAAAGAGGCCGAGGAGGAAGAGGATGAAACAATAGAGAAGAATGGCAAAGAGACTGATGAGACAAGTGGAGAAAGTAAGACTGATGCTAAAATCGAAAATGAAAAGAAAGAAGAAAAAGATGATGAAAAAGCGGAATCAAATCAAGTTGATGAAGAGAAAAGTAAGAAAGTAGAAAACTCGGAAGAAGAAACAAAAGAAAACCCCATAAATGAGAAAGTAGAAAGCAAAGAAGATATTGACGATAAGACCAAAGAAGAGATAAATAATGAAGATGTAGAAATGAAAGAACCTGAAGATAAAAAAAGAAAGTTGGAAGATGAAAAAGCTTCGGCTGAAAGTGATAATGTTGATGAAAATAACAAAGAAGTAAAAGAAAGTAAAAATGAAAACTCAAAAGTAGATGATAAGAATGAAACTAATATAGCTGATGTCGAAATGAAAGAGGTAGAAGAGCCCACTAAAGAAACAGACAAGAGCACAATTATTGACGAATCAAAAGAAAAAGAAGTGACTGAAGATGTGAGTAAAAGTGGTGATGACAAAGCCCCACAAGGGGCTTCTAATATAGATGTTAGTGATAGCAAGGTAGAAGAATCGAAAGATGCATCTAGCGTAGATGACAATAAAACTCAAGAAGAATCCATGTCAACTCCCGACGAAGAAAAGAAAACTGATGTGGTTGGAAATGAAGCTCCTTCCGAAAATAGTGATCAATTACCCAAAGTTTCAACAGAAGAAAGCAAGGATAATACAGAGAATGATGAAGTGAATAGGGAAGAGGAGAAACCCGTTGAAAATGACGAAGGTACAACTAAACCTACGGTTCCGCAATCAGAAAAATTAGAAGACGACCCTGCTGTAAAGAAAGTGAATAATGATGTCGAAAAAGAAGAAAAAGAGAAAACCCCTCCACCTACTGAGACGAAATGTACGACTCCAAAAGAAGAAGCAACAGGCGAACATGGAAAAACTGAACAAAAAACATCTAAAGAAGAAATTTCAAACGAAGATCAGAATAAATCGACAGTTAATGGTACCGATCAAGAAGTACCGGAAGTAAATGCAGAAGATGGTAAAATCTCATCAGATGCTGGAACAGAGGAGCCTAAAGGACCAACAGATACATGCAAAGATGATGAAGCGAAAGCTGGAACATCACGATTGGAAGAAAGTACTGCAGATACTGAAAAGGTTGAAGATGAGAAGGAAAAAGAGACTGAGAATAAAGAAGACTTGGTGAAAGATGAAGAAGATGCATTACATCAGACCGCGTATGTTGATGAAAATCGCTTCTTTGAAAGTGGTACAATTGTCGAGCTTTCACGAATCGCTTGGGATAGTGGAGTCGACAAACAGCAGTACGTACGCGGTTGCTTATGGTCGCCTGACGGAACATGCATTTTAACGGCCGTCAATATGGATGGTAAGATACAATTCTAATATGAGCTTACTATTTCAAATGTCATTAAAACACTCAGGAATGCATGTAATCAATCTTCCAAATGACCTATATTCAAATGAGTCTACTAGTGGTGATCGTCCTGTGGACAAGCTTGAATCTGTCATCAATGTAAAAGAAGGTGGTACGGTGTATGACTATTGTTGGTATCCTTTCATGAACAGCACGATGCCAGAGACTTGCTGGTAAGTTTCTTTTGAAATACCATTGATATCTTATTCTAAAGTTTGTTTAAATTGACAGTTGGTTATCATCACGACAACACTGCCCTATTCAATTATGGGATGGATTTACTGGTGACTTAAGAGGATCCTATCGAGGATACGACAATGTAGACGAAGTTGAAGCAGCATTTTCCGTAACATTTACATCAGATGCTGAAAAGATAATCGGTGGATATAAGAAAACGTTAAAAATATTTGACACAAAATCGTAAGAGTTTATGATTTCAATGCTATTTAATTGGCCGTACTTATATTATGTTTCTAGTCCGGGCCGAGAATACTCAGTCATTCCAATTAAGCAACCATGTTCCTGTTTTGCTATCCAAGAAACTCAAAGCAATATAATTGCAACAGGTTCTTGGAATTGCGCCATAAACTTATATGATTTACGTACACCGAAACTTGGTTCCTTGGTAACATTGGAAGAGCATGTCGGTGGTATAACATTCCTCAAGTTCAATGCAAATGCAGAATCACTATTCAGTGGCGCTCGAAAGGATAATAATTTACTAGAATGGGATATGAGAAACTTCTCGAAGCCATTGAGAAAATTAAATCGAACTGTTAAAACAAATCAACGCATTTATTTTGACCTTACGCCAGGTGAAAAATGGCTAGCTAGTGGTGATACAGATGGACTAATTCGTATATGGGATCTTAAGTCAGAAAAGGATACAGAAGAGTATTCGGTAAGATTGTATAAAATTTTCTCTCTAATTTAGAAGATAAAACTCATTATTTTATTGCAGTTTGAGCTTCATAAAGACTGTTGTAACGGAGTGAGCTTCCATCCATCGCGACCAATGTTGGCAACATGTTCCGGTCAATATCATTTTATGGAAGGTGGAGGAGACGGTGAGCCGCATGAACCACGTGAAGAAGTGTACGAAAACTCGTTGATATTCTGGTGGATCGGTGAAATGTCTAAGGATAAGGACAAGGTAGACGTAGAGAAGGAGCAAGAAGAAAAGATGGATGAATCGTAATTTATTTATATACTTGTGGTGTTTAATTTTAAGAAAAGTATCTCACATGCTAATTTGTGTTTTGGATCGTAACGATTTCAAATACAGTTTGCAGGTCTATGTCTCGATATTCGAAAGGTATTTTAATTCAAATGCACATTCATTATTTTCATATATTCGCATTGTGTTGAGTTCAGTTTTATTTCTATGGGGAAACATTTCTACTTTTGGCGTATGTATCAGTTATAAGTTGAATGAGATGTGATCTTTCTAAAGGTGACTGTTTAAAACGAAATGGTTATCGAAAATAATTAGATTTCAGGATCTAGGGACTTATCAAATTCTAGGTAATTTAACAACTAAGGCTGTACCGTTTCTTAATAATGGTTTGTAACACATACCCTTTCGCAAATATGTTGAACGCCTTTGAGCGACGGGTCCTGAGGCGAATAATCGGAGCGGAGCTAGACGGGGACCAATGGCGAATTGGATACAACCATGAGCTGTATGAAATTTTTGACGACCCGGAGGTCTCAACGATTGTAAGACTGCGGAAGCTGCAATGGGCTGGCCACATGAATCGTATGGACGAACAACGGATACCCTTGGGAGAACTGAAGGCCGGAGACCAGTGGGGAAACCGAGGAAATGCTGGTCTGACTCGGTCGACGAAGACAGTTCATCGCTGCTTGGATTTCGAAATTGGAGGACGCGGTCAATGGACCGAGACAGTTGGAGGCGCTATTTGCAGGAAGCGAAGGCCTGAGAGGGGCTGTAGTGCTACGAAAAAGAAGAAGAATATAAGCCATGCAATCACTACTACATGAAATATGCAGTTCACGTCATCTATGAGAAAAAAAGACATGAATTATCGAACAACCCAATACTTTTAAATAAATTGACTAGAGACTCTTTGAAATGTTATGTTAGCATAACCTGGCCGCGGAGGGTTGCCAGAGTTGGCTTTTCGTCTTCAAGATTGTACATGAGTTAGTGTGTCCTTGAAATGACCAAAATAAATACGTTGCAGGCTCTTCGTTCAGAATAGCTGAAATCCTCGAAACAACTGACTACATACAAAAAACATCGGACTACATACAAAAAACAACCGGCTTCATTAACGCCAACAGTTACAAATGTACCAACAAATATCCCACAAGTGAGTTTCAGAAAGAATTACGTACAGCAATCATCGCTATCAACCCCTAACACATCCACCCCACCCCTTAAAGCCTATCCTAAACACAAACCAATACTCCTATCCGACCTGTTGTCAATTAGTGCCCGGCTCCTGTATACACACTAGTAGGACACTTGACAACTATATTGAGCAAAGTTTTACATTCCGAAGACAAACACATATTAAAATACAGCCGTGAAACACATGGATGAAACACTGACCATTTTAAAAGCGATTTACAGAAGAACTATTATGCCTCATACAGACAACAATCAAACAGAAATATTTCAAGTTCAACAGCAACACAATATTGCCAACGACAGAGAGGGGAACAGAGATTAGTGGACAGCCTTGTACAGATCGAGATTCCTGCGTTCAGGCACAGCAAAAAAATGATGCGAACGCCAGAACGCTTTAAAAACGAATAGGCGGAAATTCCGCAAGACGCGCCAGCTGTTCGAGCGGTGGGGAAAAACATAAAGAACATCGAGAATTCGATGGTTACTGCTGCGATCGCGACCGAAGCAAGGGGCTTGAATCCCGAAATAATAACGAACCATCCTGAAGTCCACAAAGTTTTCACGCAGGAAAAGGAAGGAATGACCAGACAAATAAGCGTCGTTATGTGATTTCACCGCTACCATCGAAAATGTGGCGGAATTACTGTACTGGAAAGGGTTAACTCACCCATGAAAGGCGGTCGCAAAGTACAATTGCTGCCCAGCGACATCAAGAAGGAGGGCTAATCCGAAAAGCGGAAGACGTTCTAAAAAGAATAAAATCTGTAAAGAATGGGCTCCTTGAACTTGAGGGGCTCCTAGACCGCATACGGCATTACCGGAGGAGCTGGCTAAAAGTCGAAGAGGACCAGAAGACCGAAGAAAAGCAGAAGGCTAAAGAAGCTCTGAGGACTAAGCCTAAAGGGCTCGCGCAGAAAGCTCCACTATCAAACATCAATAAAAGAAGGGCGACTAGCTCAATCGAAGAAGATCGGGATAGAAGAAGGAAGAGGCACTTGATGGGCGTGGAATGCTAGAGCAGGGTTTCCTGACAGTGCTGCCAAAAGGATCGAAGAACGCCGTAAAGAACCTCCTTCAAAAAGTGCCAGAAAATAAAGTTCGCAAGGGCGCCCAACAAGAAAAAAGACCTGATGCGAAACAGGAGACAAAAAACCCATGACAAGACCCCGACAACAAGCAGGCACTGTTCGTAAAACTTAAAAATGGCCGATCCTATGCGGATGTGCTGCGGGATATCAGGGGAAATGTAAGGTCCGAAGACGCCGACACTGCTATTGAAGCAGTGCGACCAATGCGGTTGGCCCACCTACAGGTCAAATTTGGCCGGAAATAAAGGAGCATTCTGCGACGCAGTAAAGAAAGTCCCCGGCAAAAGCGCAACTACAGGTTCGATCGAGCCGATTGCAACGATCGGAATAAGAGACAGATGGGCCTGGCCGAGGTAGAAGAGTCCATCAACAGGGAGCTCCCTACCGTAGGCACGATCAAAGTGAGGCTGACACGAGAAAACGATAGAGGACAACGCATGGCCAACATTGACTTGGCTGCATAGGATGCCGAAAAAGTTTGAATAAGGGAAACATAAGAATAGGGTGGGTTGTCTGCAGGATACGGCGGAGCAGCACCTCTTCAATGTTTCATATGGCTTGGCTTGGATCCGGTAGGAGATCCCATGTTATAAATGCGGTGAAATGGGACATGAAAGAAAAGAATGTGCAAAGGAGGCCCACTGTACCCTTCGCAAGGGTGCTGATGCAAGACCGGATCTTGGCCACGTATTGGGATCAGGAAAATATCGGGTCTTCCAGGAAACCTTAGCCAAGGCAAAATCAGAACTTCGATGACCCGTATCCTGCAGGCAAACCTACACCACAGCTCAACCGCCTAAAGCTTGCTTGAGCAGTTTGCGAGGGACATGAAAGCTGAGTGAGCAATACCATAATAAAAATTCTGCATCATGGTGTCCTGATGAAACTGGTACTGCGGCCATCTGGGGATGGTTTAGTGTGTGTTCAGTGCTCAGGGACCACCTTCTTTAGTGTGTACCTAACGCCGAGCGAACCGATATCATCTTTCTAACCCAAGCTTAATGCTTTGGAGAGTGCTGTCTCGAACGCAGACGGCAACGTGCTCGTTGGGGGAAGACTTCAACGCAAAAGCAATCGAATGGGGCATGCCTCAAACAGATCCGCGGGAAAACGAAACCTGGAAACGGCGGCTAGGACAGCGCTCGTCGTACTTAACACCGGAAATACGTCGACTTTCAGCCGTATTTAGAACATCGTTTTAACCCCCCCACCCACACCCCACTCTCAATCCTCTCCAACATTAAATATAATTATTCGACAATCCACACATTTATTTAATTGTGATCAGATGTTGTCATACAACACAATTGAAGAAAATGGGATGGGAATTGTATTTCAATAACATTTTGGTCGAATTTAAGGCATTAAATTATAATATTTGAAAGGGCAGATCCCCGATGCTGCTGTAATATATTGTGCAAGGACGGGTTTTAGAAGAGCAGCCTTCTTTTCTCTAGAAAGGCATCCTTCTATTCTCTAGGGAAGCGTTCTTGTACTCTTCCTTCTACTTTATAGAAGGGAACCCTTCTATACTTTATGATACCCTTCTATTCATTTGACGAGTACCCTTCTATAGAATAGAAAGGTGCTCCTCTTGAGAATAGAAGGGCGCCCTTCTATTCTTTAGAAGGGCACCCTTCGTCCCACACCCCATTCCCAATTCTCTCCAACATCAAGTATGTGCAAAATACCAACTTTTCACGATAGTGTACATTTCCCAATTTTCAAACCTTAAAAACAATGTAAAGGAAATTTTTTTCCGCGCCTAATATATATATATATATATATATATATATATATATATATATATATTCTTTTTCAGCATGAAAAACTGTATAACATACTGAAATTTCAAAAAATCGGAAGTATGGCACCTAAACTAAATAATTACCGATCAACAACAGCAAGGCTCGCTGCTGGCAAGATCTAGAGGACAATGTGAACAAGGATCCGTGGGGCCTTGGCTACAAGCCAGTTATGCGGAAGCTTGGTGCCCTACGGAAACTTTGTATACGTGATGCGGAAAAGTTAGACGAGATAGTGCGTGCACTATTTCCCGGCCATCCCGTCCATGTTGACGCTGTCCATGGTGAAACAACAATCGAGTGTCCACTCTTCACACAGTCGGAACTGGAAGAGGCAGTCCTTTCGTTAAAAGCGGGGAAGGCTCCAGGTCCAGATGGTGTTCCAGCTGAGGTGTTGCGGCTTGTCTATCACCATTGTCCTGACTTGCTACTCAGCACATTCAACGTTTGCCTACGGGACGGGGTTTTTCCGGTAAGATGGAAGGTGGCAAGGATCGTGCTGATCAGCAAGGGAAAGGGAAATCCCAGTTCCCCGTCTGCATACCACCCATTATGCAAGGGAAGACTCACTGACGCGATTCGTGCTGCTGGGGACCTATCCCTTCGGCAGTACGGCTTTAGACCAGGACGTTCCACCATTGATGCGATTGCAGAGATGGTGAACGCGGTCCAAAAAGCGGAGACATATAGTCACACCAAGCGACGGATCGTCCTGTTGATGACACTCGACGTCAGGAACGCCTTCAAATCCGCTCGATGGGTGGATACGCTGGAAAACTGTTTTTAAGTTTCAGAATATCTAATGCGGCTTTTGAGGAACTACTTAAAGGACCGAAGCCTGCTCTACGATACGACACAGGGCCAACGAAGGATGGAAATTCCATCGGATGTTGCCCAGGGATCTATCCTTGGTCCGGACCTGTAGAAAGTGTCTTACGATGGGCTACTGAGACTCGAGATGCCAGATGAGTCGCGCTTGGTAGGCTATGCGAATGATGTGGCTCTGGTCGCTGGACGCACCGTTGAACAAGCGCAGCTTAGGCTAGGTATGCTAATGCGCCAAGTGAGGAACTGGATGACTGCTCGCGGGCTCAGTTTAGCACTGGAGAAAACCGAAGTGGCCATCTTGACCAAAAAGGGAATCCCTAGAGTAAGGATTATCAGTATTGGAGATATGCGAATCGAATCAAAGCCATCGGTGAAGTACCTGGGGCTACTGATCGACTCAAAGATTAGTTTCTCTAAGCAAATCAGGGCAACGGCTGAGAAGGCTGCTTCAGGAATATCGGTTCTGAGTCGACTTATGGCCAATGTAGGGGGACCCCGCCCATCAAGAAGACGCCTCTCGATGAATGCTGTAGGCTCAGTGCTACTGTACGGAGCAGAAGTATGGGGCGACGCTCTCAGTAAGGAGGTATACGGAAAACGTTTCGCACAGGTACAGAGAAGAGGAGCGCTGAGGATTGCATCTTCGTATCCGACAGTCCCTGATTTGGCGGTGAGAGTTATTCCAAGCGTGATACCTGTCGCCCTCTTTGCTAGAGAGCACCGCGCTATTTACCTGCGTGGAAACGTGGATGCAAGGGAGATGGTTGTCCACGAGGAGAGACAGCACTCGCTCAACGATTGGCAGCAGTCTTGGGCGAATTGCACGAAGGGAAGGTGGACTGCGCGCCTCTTCCCTGATTTGAGATCGAGGCTAAATCGAAGGCATGGTGAGACTGACTTCTATCTGACCCAGCTTTTGAGCAGGTATGGGTGTTTTCAACCTTATCTGCACAAGATCGGTTAGTCACGGTCCCCCGATTCTCGGTTTTGCCCAGGGGAGGAGGACAATGTCTGCCACACATTTTTTGCGTGCCCAAAATGGGTCAGGCTACGAAGGGACCTCTACAGGGAGACGGGAGAGCACACTCTAGATAATATAGTTGCGGTGATGCTCGAATCAGTTGACAACTGAAACCAGGTGGCACATTATGCCGGGTAGTCCTAAAATATAAAAGGGACTCACAGCGGCCGGGCTGGTTGGGGCTGGGGGATCGCTTTTCTGGCACTTCCTCTTCCCATCTCCCCTCCTGCTAGGAAAAGGATCCCTCAGCTTGAAGGCGCCTCACGGAGTAACAAAATGAGACCTGGCCCGCAGTAATATATCCAAAGGTTTCAGGCTGGGTTCTCAGGTTGACAGGGGAGGTGTTTAGTGGGTAGTCCAGTCGCCTTCTTGCGAGCATGGGAGTCCCACACTCTGTGCATAAATGGCATTCACCTCCCAAACACAAAAAAATACCGAAAACGCTTGAAGCAAACACAGAGAAGAGGAGCACTGAGGATTGCATCTTCATATCCGACAGTCTTATTCGGTGGTGAGAATAATTGCAGGGGTGACACCTGTTAGCCTTCTTGCTAGAGAGCGCCGCACTATTTACCTGCGACGATGCGAAGTAAACGGTTGCCCGCGAGGAGGGACAGCGCTCATTTAACGATTGGCAGCCATCTTCGGTGAATTGCACGAAGAGAAGGTGGACTGCGCGCCTCATTCCGGATGTGAATTCGTAGCTTAATGGAAGGCGTGATGAGACGGACTTCTATCTGACCCAGCTTTTTAGTGGGTATGGGTACTTTCAGTCTTACCTGCACAAGATTGGTAAGTCACGATCCCCCGATTGTCGGTTTTGCCTGAAAAATGGGACAGGCTGCTACAGGATAGTAGCAGTGATGCTTCGATCGGTTAACAAATGGAACCATGTGGCACATTTTGTTCGGAAGATAAAAAGGACTCACAGCAACTGGGGTCATCGGGGCTGGGGAATCGCTTGTCTGGCAATTCCTCTTCTCTCTCCCCTACCGCGGATAGGAGGGGTGATCCCCAGCTTGAAGGTGCCCCACGGCGTAGCAAAACGAGGCCTGTCCCGAAGTAATTTCGCAAACGGTTCTAGACTACGTTCCCAGGTTGGCAGGGGAGATGTTTAATAGGTAGTTCGTAAAAGGGCTTAGAATTTACATATCAATACTACCGTAGATGGAAAATTGAAGTCAATGTTGGAAAAGCAATGTAAATGCTCTTCACCCGGAAGCGTAAGTCTGTTCACCTACCCGAGCGACCAATATAATGTTTAGGGCAAACTATTCCCTAATTATCTTGGGTTATATTCGACGAAAAACTAACCTTCAGAAGTCAAATTGAGCCTATTAGCTCCAAAGTGTTCAAGACTATGCTCTCGCTATACCCCCTTCTTAATCGCGATTCACGTCACAGCACCAAAAACAGAGTTCTCATGGTCAAAATAGCAGTCCAACTATTCATCCTATACGGCTCACCTACCTGGGTCCAATGTGCTGAATATCTAGTAACAAAGCTTCAGATCACGCAAAATAGTTACCTGAAAAAGGTACTTAATAAACCGACTATGTCAGAACAATATAACACCTTTATACCGCATGCATTCTAATAAAGAAAAATTATATAAAAAAAAATACATTATTGAATATAGCTAATACACGGTGCCGCAGCATGCATGGACTGTGGCGTCGTTTCGGCTACTTACTTCCATTCAAGAAAATTGGTTTAAAAGTAATTTTAGGCTATTTTTTGCAATCAACGTTAGTAATATTTTTTTCATTGTTTCTGCGACCAAAATATAAAATTCCAAGGATTTAAAGGGAAATCTAGAAAAGTTGTTTGTTTTCCATGAAGTTTAAGGATAAAAAAATATTCAAGGATATTTCAAGGCTTTCAAGGACCGTTCGACACCTTGTAGGAACATTTTGAGAGAACACTTTTAACGTCTAACGCGTTCATACACTATACACTCCAGCTCGAATTAAGCGTTGAAGAATCTCTAACGAAAGTATTACAAAATTTAAATAATGAAAATACGCTACTTGGCCGTTCTAAACTTCCGGTACGTAAGCACAACAAAAAATCTGGCACTCTGTCCCGGCGATCACTCAGCTGTTGAATTCGCCGTAGCCGGTCTTGCGCACCTGTAGGGTTGGCATTGCATTTTACGTACATATGTTTGATTCTTGCGTACATATTTAGATTGGAGCTGTCAGTGGAGGAAAAATATTTGATGTAAGAGATTTCGTACCATCTAGAGTTGGGATCGCAGATCTACCTTTCGTTTGCGATTATCTCATATTAAGAGCGTTTCTCGCGAGTGCTTTCAATTAAATTATAGAGCGATTTTAATACTGGAAAAAGTTGTCTTGTTGTATAAAAACTAGTGTGTGAAAAATGGCTTTGGCACAAGTTTTCCAGAATTCGTCTCGTGGAGGCATCCAGCAAATTAATAAAATCGCTTGGACCACTCAATTAATTCGTGCAATGGTAAGTGTAATTTATATTTGTTATATTTAAAATTATGATACGGTAAATATAAGTCAGTTTTAAGTGAAAAGTGATTTTATTGGGTATGTCCATTCATAGACAGCAGATATTATGTAATGATAGGTTGGGATGATCACCCTGTTTAATTTTGGTCCATGTAAATTTGACCGGGATCAAATGAACCTGTTTTTTTTGGATGTATGGCCTAAATTGTAATTACGTCTATAACTGTGGACGTTTACATGTTAATGTTAGGTCCTGCGCCTTAGTATATTAACCTCAATTGAATCATAGTCTCGTTGTTGGTGAAAGTTTGTAATTAAGCACCTTTTAGATGTAACTCTAGAATTATCAATTTAAGAAATATTTTGCTGTTCTATATTCTAAACATTTAACTGAAAAGTGTTTTGAAGCAGAATGTCGGTCACTCTCGACAGTAGCAATCCTAAGAAGCGAAGACTTTCTTCTCATGAAAGTGAGGAACAGGTAATACTGTTAACAAATTTAAGGTCCAATCTGACAATATTTACACCTTGCTATTGCCACCTTCGCAATAACCTTTTAAACCGGTTTTTAAACTCTTAAAAATGTTACAGAAATTATTTTGTGGAAGCCGGCCTGGAAAAAGCTTCTCTTAAATATGCTCTCAACTTACATTAAATGTATTAACATTGAAGTGTCTGGTGAAAGAAAGAAGATTGACTTGCTTTCTCTTAGTATGCAAATGGTACACTTATCTAGCAGTTACACTTTAAATTTGTAACAAGTTAATTCATGAATTGAGATTCGTTGTTGCGAGTTTGGATGTTTTGCAAATATGAAACGTAACTTTTGTCGTACCATGCCTTTGGTAGGTTTTTATCTATTTAAAATTTGCTACTTCAATATTTCTTTGAAATTATATGAGATGTACAAGCATTGCAGCCATATGCACAAGTTAATATTGCTAGAAGGAATATTAAAATTCACGCCGTAGAGCTTATCAGATACACTTGTTTTGTTTTTTTATCACTTATTAGCTTCTAAGAGAAAATATTGTATATGCCTGATTAATTGTTTTTATAAATGTAGGAAAAGTAATTTACATACAATAGTTATTAATATTAATTCTTCTTAATTTTATTTATAGAATCTAGTGGCACTTGACTGATGCTATTATATGCTAATATAAGAAGCTTAAGGCACAAGCTTAATGGTATTGAAATCTATTTAAAGCAATATCCCGAAACAGAGTTGATTTCATTTATTAAAGCATGGACTTACTGAGAAGATGCAAAATAAAACATTGATTAATATGATGCTAGATAATTCGAATTTCGAAATTCGAGCTGAGATGGACTCTTGTCGTCAACCGAGTCAGACCGGCATTTCATTGGTTTCCCTACTGGTCTCCGCCCTTCAGTTCTCCCAACGAAAACCTTTTTGGGTATCCGTTGTTCGTCCGTACGATTCACGTGGCCAGCCAATTGCAGTATCCGCAATCTTACAACCGGCTCGTCAACGATTTCAAATAGCTCATGGTTGTATCGAATTCGCCATTGGTCCCCATCTAGTTTTGCTCCGATTATTGGCCGCAGAACATGTCGCTCAAAGGCTCTCAATATGCTTGCGGATGCTTGGGCTAGGGTCTATGTTTCACACCCATAGCATAGCTCAGGTCTTCTCACAGATTTGTATACTTGGAACTTTGTTTTCCTGTGTATGCAGCTCGTTTTCAAGATCTTCAGAACTGAATAAAATATTTTATTTGCGAGCTATATTCTTCGGCGTATACCGTCTCTTTCATTACCGGTTCTCGTTATTTTGATGCCTAAATAAACAAATTCGCTCACATTTTTGATATTGTATTCGCCAAGTGTGATATATTATGTATTTGAGGTATTTTTCCTAGACTGCGTAATGAGCTTTGGGCTTCGCTGTCGAGTTTCAGGAACTTTTTTGGCGGTTGTTAACGACCGACAAAATGTTGATATCCGCATAGGCTACCACCTTGTATAACAAGTAACGCTTGTATCGAATAACAACGTACCTCTTGTATCGACAGGTAGCTTTATTATGAAACATTCCAGAGCCAAATTGAGTATTAATGGGGTCAGCCCATTTCCCTGCTTTAGTCCGATATTTGTGTCAAATGCATCGGTGAGTTGGTTATTGATACGAGCTTGGTAGTTTGTCGACGTCATTGTCATTTTGGTAAGACGGACTAATTTGGCTGGGATACCAAGGTAAAGCATTATTTGGTACAGTACGTTACGATCAATTTCGTATGCTTGCTTAAAGTCAAAGAAAATTTAGTATACGTCTATGTTGAACTCCCAGCATTTCTCAAGTACCTGCTTGACTATAAACAATTGGTCTATCGTCGATCTACCTACTCTTAAGCCACCTTGATACTTCCCGATAATACTGTTGGCGTATGATCCGATTTTATTTTCTAAGATTTTTGAAAATATTTTGTACACCGTACAAAGCAGTGATATGCCTCTATAATGTTCGCATTGTAGCTTGTCACCTTTTTTGTGGATAGGGTATACAATTGATTGGCTCCACTCTTTCGGCGTATGAACTTGTTGCCAAATGTGCTGGAAGACTTTGTGAATAGCTTTATGAACACTGTTGCCACCATATTTGATGAGCTCCACTGGAATCTCATCGATGCCCGGCGCTTTATTATTCTTTTGGGCTTTGATAATGGAAAACACTTCATCCAGAGTTGGTGGGGTCAATGGAAGCTCTCCGCAGACATCTATAGGCTCCGATGTTCTGGAGCTGTGCGGAGGGTTAAGGAGGTTCTTAAAATATGACGTCTGTGGCGGATCAGCCACCCACACGCAGCGAATATCCTGCAACACCTGAACAACGGACCGACAGCAGACATCCAGCCCCCGACTGCCACGCACGCATCGCCCATCTGGGTTGTATGAATGCTCAGCCGAGCATCAGATAACAATCGTCAGCATATGGATGCTAGAACGACGAAACTCAAGCGCGTGCTCGAGAAAATGCACAGCAGGCAGTCTAGCTGATGGATGAGCGTGGACGTCTCAAGTATCAATAATGCATATTCGTCGGCAAGGAATGGCGACCACCGTGGGTATGGCCAGGCGTCCCTCGTCAGCATATGCACATTTAAGCGGCCAGCGCGTGAATTCTCTGCGAGTTCTAGTTCAATTTCTAACTTTGCGCAACGAGTCGACAATTCGAAATTATATTCTCAATATTTTAGTTATGTGTAGAAATAATTAAAATAAATATCTTTATAGGATAAGACAGCCACCGAGGTTTTCAGCTATCCCATACGTCCATCTTTCCATGATCCTGTTCTCATCAGCGATGATGTTGTCGATGTCATCACGGCAGAGCGTGGTCTTGGACTGATAACTTCACTACTTTGTATGCTTGTCTTGTGTTGTTGCTCGCTAAACTTACATAGATTTTTCTCACTTGGTCATCATAGCAATTTCTTTTCTTAATTCTAATGATCTTAATCGCTACCCTTCTGAGATTTTCATAATCTTCTATCTTTTTCCTGGTTTTCCTACTTAAATATTGTTTGTACGCCTGATTTTTTTTCAAACGTATTCTGGCGCTCATCATCGAACCAATCATTTCTTTTGTGCCGGGCTTGATGTCCGATCATCTGTTCTGCCACGGCCTTAATTACTGTTTTCACTTCCACCCATAGCTCGTTCCTTGGAGCGATGTGTCTTATATTATGGGAGCTAGCTATTTGTCGACCATCTCAGTTTTTTGCCGCAGACGCCGTTTGAAGCCTTTCGATATCAAATTTCTGTAGAGGGCTGACCTTCGCCGAATACGCCTTTGACATACGAGTACGACATGGATAGGTTGATTTTAACAAGTAATTATCCGAGTTACTATTGGCTCCTGGGCATGTACGGACGTCAAATATGCTCGAGGCCCAACGTTGTTGGATCAGAACATGGTCGATCTGGTTTTGTGTCTTGCCATACGTTGATACCCAGGTTTTAATTAACTGGTCAATCCATAAAATCATTTTGATTGGTGCAAACACCTAAAATTAAAAAAAAAAAACAAATTGGGTAAACAGACCTACGCTCATGTCAGAAGGGTTTTATACCAAACTTACAAAATGCAATCACCAGCAACGAATAAAATCAAGAAACATGTCAAAGAGATTTATTTGCTCGTTTAAAAGAAAATCCATTCCATCACTAAAATCATGAAATCCCAAAAGCATTTATGTCATCGATCTTATCTGAAAATTTACAGAAGATCAAAACAAAACTGCAGTGTCTGGTTCGATGGAAAGTCCATAAAATACGAAAATAGTGTGTTGTTGTTGTAATTGGAGAGATTTCAAATGGTTATAACTCCCGTGAATATGATATGAATTTCATCAAACTTACAGAGTATTAGGACCTTGTGTAAGTCTACTTAAATATTGAATTTTATTGGGTTTAATCCAAATGATTTTATTGGAGAAAATGTGAAATTCGAAGATCATACTATTATTAACAAAGTTGAACAAATTTGACTTCTAAGGTATTTGTTATTGTTGTACTCATAAATATCTCCATTGATAACTTTTTTCAGATTTTTTAGATCACAGGTGTCCAATCGCGAGGGAGGCAACACATTTTTCGTGTATTTCCCCCCCTGGGCCTCCACTGAAGCAGAAACTGTCAGTTTAAGAACTGTTTTGAAAAGCTCTCATAAAGACCTTTCATTTGATATTTTGATTAAATTTTTTTCAGAGGCCACTTCCCTGTTGTAGTGAAAAGTAGGTATTCGGATGTCCGTGAACGACTGCAGCGATGGTCTGTTTCCTCGGCGAAAGAGGATGATAATATCAGCCGAGATTAGCCTTGTCTGCGGACGCGTAAATGCGCTGGCAGGCTAGCGTTGCGGTGTCGTGGGGCGGGTTCATTCCCCCCAGCACAAGGACCCACTACAAAAGAATTTCGCATTCACGAATTCTCGGGTCTCAAAAGAAAAGGTCGACCGAAGTCGAAAAATGTAGGTAACTAATTAAAGATGGCAATTGCTTGTTCAAAGAACAAGTCGAAACGAGTCAAAACAGACGGACTTGGGGAGACTTCGTCGTTACCCGACAATTCTCATGGCCCACAAATAAGAGTGGGGCAACCGGATGGATGTGGTGCCCCTCGCACCCGCCCAACCGGATCATGATCCAAATGTTGACGTGGCCATATATTTCCCTTTTGAGTGGAAAACTCATACAAACATACTTTGCATGAGCCTTCCCATCAAACGAGAAATATAGATGTGACCGATTTATGCCATACAATTATGTGATCGGGTCACCTAACCCTATGCCATAAAAAAGGCACGCGAGCGGAAGGCCACTCAACCCGGCAAGAGCCCCTGAAACTATGAACAGGTGGAGCGCGCCCGATGGCTATAGCCCATATTGTGTGAAAAGCCTGCCCACATTGCGGGTCCTATACCCGGTCCGGTAAAAACGAAATAGAAAGACCGAAGTTTACAATGTCTAATAATTCATCATTTCTTTTATTTTGATAACAGTTATCACGTCTGTTAATTTAATGTCAATGACAACCTGTCAAGCATAATCCACTATATTCGAGCAATTAATTTTTCCGCGCCTGCTTTTGCGCAAGTTTAAATTCAATAAAACTAGAGAGTGTAACCAAATAATAGAAAAAAATTTTCTCAAATATACTTAATATAAACATTAAGCAAAAAAATTTTAGAAAAAGAAATTATACAAATCTAAAAGGAATCAATCATTGATGAAATAATATAGAAAATGACACAAAAAAATGAATATAAATATAGACAATAAAACGTTAAAGAAAGCCAAACGGGTACTCACCATCATCCACGCCGGGCGCCCGCTGGTGATGTAGTGAGATTTTCCTGTATGAAGAAATTAAGAAAGCACAACAACACTCGTGACTAGAGTAACTAACTTGAAGGCATGTAGAAATACTTTGTATTTTGTTTTTACTTTTGTATGTAGTCGCTCCTCTTAATCCAATTTTGAACAGTTCTTCTTATATGAGAACATGTAACCTCCTATAACATCTATATTGTTTTCTTCTTAGACTTTATTCATATTTTTTTTTATATATTTTAAAATATCATCTGAATTACTTTATGTTTACTCTTTGCTTTTTTCTTTCGAGTCTCTCGTATCTACTACATTAGTTAGTATGTTCACTTTTTCCTTTTTGTTTTAAAATTATAGTTAAATAAAAACGTTTATGGATATGAAAGTGGTTGAGTGTGGTATTATTTCTTTTTATTGGCTGCGGCGTATTACGTCGAGGCGTTGACGGTCGACCTGAATTTAAGCCGCTATATAAGTAGTTGGCTTTCTTTTCTGATGGTCTCCAAAATCGCAATAATTTTGTGCTGAGAACAACGTAACAAGTTGTCTTTTCGCAAAGAATTCATATCCATTTTCCACGACCTGATGCGCACGACATATTAAATCTAAATCATGTCGATTTAAAAATTTCGATACAACCTTTGCGCCAAATGTAAAGCTAACACCTCGATCATTCTCGCCCCAACCTTGTACATCGTTATCAGGATCACTCCACAATAGATCACATACTAAGCCATTGTCGGGAACATCAGTAGGCCGCATTAATCGACGTATTTGTTCCATACCTTGTAAATCAGGACTTAAACCACCATGACAACAAAATATTTTCTCATCAATAATCATAGAATCCATAAATTCTATTAATACTGGCGCATTCGTGGCTACCACGTAGTAAAAAGAAATTTTCCGGGTATTTGCTTTTGTAAGTAAGCAACAAACAAACTGTTTCAAGCGGTTGTTTTCCTCTATCCTCTTCCAAAATTAAATAATTGGCTGATGGTGGGAATTCACCGTATTCGAATACATGCAACAAATCTGTATACTGTCCATGTATATCACCGCATATAATTAGCGGTGCTACCAATTCGAGTAGGATTGGCACAAATTTTCATTGGGTCATTTTCACTATAGATCACATCACAATTTCCCGTACAAAACTCGAACATTCTCTTACGCGACACCGCTACCGATTTTCATATCTTCTGTTTTATTTTCATTGGCGAATTAATTGAAAAATTTGAAATAATTAAACAGATGCGACGTCTCTGTCCACTTCGCTCCCGTCGTCGTCCACGCGGTCTCACAATCTCAAGCAGACTCCTTATTCCCTTCACAGCTGAGTTTTTCTTCTGTTTGTCCGTCGTCAACCGTAGCGTCACCCTGTTACGGTGGATGAAGACGGGTCCCTTGCTCAGCTGCTTTAAATTGCATTTATTGCTCAGCTGCTTGAAATTGTGATGCAGATGAAGTGGGCACTTTCATGTTGCTGAGGATTGAAATTGTTTGAAATCAATGGAAATTTCATTTTGTTTGTTTAAATTACGTTAATGGGATTTTCTTTTATTTGTATTGTTGGTGTGCTATATAGTATATTAAATTTAAAAATACATATATATCTTTGGTTTTTAGCGATTTCGTTTGTTTGTAAAGTAGAAACATTGAATTGGTCTGTTGAAATATAAAAGACGAAAAGTTATGATTTGCAGCACAAGAACTCTTTTGTGTGTGTATGCATACGATTTGTTTTGCATTTTGTTGTCTATCGGAAACAAAACCAAGCTCGGATTGTATTGTGAGGCACTCAATTTAGACTTGCACGAAATCCACAACAATGTACAGCGCGCAACAATCTTTCTAAGCCCAAGTATCTATTTTGTTGTCTCTACAATACTCGCTTGTTGTAAATTGGATTGTTGCGGTTGAAGTCTGACGGGATATTAAGATTGGCCAGAAAATTCTTGTTTTGTAGCCGTGATGAGAGTTGTTGAATTTGCGTTTGTACGGTTTTCAATCGTAGCTGCTGTTGTGGCGTCAATTGAATGGTTTGAACTCTGGGAACTGGAGGCGTAGCATTCACACTGATCAAGGGTGGCATCGTTTGAAGAATCTCCGGTTGTGATTTCGGTGTAACAGTCACCGTAGGGAGATGAATTGCGTTTGGATTAATTCCCGACAAATTCATTTGGTGATTCATACCAGATGTTAGTACTGATGGTTGATGGGAAGCAGTGCCAATGATATTTATCACATTGGTGTTATTTGGACCTATGTTATTGTTGCTATTGCTTGTATTGCATTGGCTATTATTCATAATATTTCGCTGTTGCTGCGAAATTTGCTGCATTGGTGCTGTCACGCCGACAAGCTTTTGGGTAGGAGATAGGAGGGTTTTCGAGCAGTTTATTTGTATGACTGCTCGATTACTACACTGTAATCATCGATTCATGGCATCAGCACTTTTTTTTCGAACAAAGCCCTTCAGTTAGGAGCTTCCTCCTGGTTTCTCGGCTATTCAAAATTATTCAATTTTCGCATTTGAAAGACACTATTTCGTTTTACGTTTACTGATACCAATAGCTGAACCGATTCTCAAAGATATTCATGATACTTATCATTCCTGAAACTTCTATGCAAATCCTAGCAAACCTGTAGTGACTGAGTCGGTAAAAAGCGCATATTGTTTCATAGCCATATGTTTCCATAGTAATACATACAGCGCATATTGTTCCATAGTAATACAGGAAAATTCAAACCGCTATAACTTCGTTAAATACTATTTAATCTTTGTGAAAGTTGCAGGACAGGTCAAGGGGGTACGCGAAAAGTTTGAATATTCGAAGTAGCAGGAGAGTGCTCCGGTCAGAAGGGTTTTGTAAACCAATTTGTAAATCAAATCATGTGAATATCAAAATTGGCACCTGATGTAGATTCAAAAGTTCGAAAAACTAAAATAAGGTTATTATATCGATTCTTGATATTTGCCTAGTTTTCCGACAGAGCTCGATAATGCTGGATTTCGCAACGTTTTTCCGTCCCTTGTCATAATTGTGTCTTTAACAGACCGGTTTCGACAGTGTGCCATTCAGTGCTTTTTTTCGTTCTTATTAGTATTTGTCCAGGTCTTCTGGTACTTAGCCACCAGGTATATGTTCGTTTGTTTTTGTTCGAACAAGAAGCAGGATTCCCTTTTGTATTGCGTGGCTATTTTTATTGTTCTTTTCTACAGCTAAATAAAAGTCAGTGATTTTATTTTATTTCTCTATGTATTGTTTCTGCAACTTCTGAATGAACACTTCCTCAAGGCTTGACGATGTTAGATATACTAGTAATGGGAAATATATAGTATATATACGCATTAGCATCGTTCTTTAGACGATCCGTTCTGGCAAAAGGTATTACGAATTGATTTGCAATACTTTAATTATTGGTGTTTGGTTCGATCCATTAGATTCTTAATATAAAGGTATGAAGATAAATTTAGCTTTCTCCATTATAATTATTTGGCTAAAGGATAATTACTTCATTGATTGGCAAACCCGTTTAGTTTGAGTGAACATTTGCAGATTTAGAATATTTTTATATGTTTTGGTCAGCAACCTAAAAATATGTCTCAGAGAATGAAATAATCACATTTGCGGGAAACAGCTTGACAAATGTTTATTTTTGACATAAAAATATGACTAACCTGACAAAATAGTCTTTATCCATTCAAAAATTAATTTAATCTAATATCCAGGTTTTAATCAATTCAAAAATACAACCACCATCTAAACGCTATCGTAAGTCAAATGTGTTAGAAATATTTATTCAAAAAGTCCGTGATCATACTTCGTTTCCAATATTAATCAAAAAGTCATACCCTTTTTAAATAATATTATGGAATGCAAGGCCAAAAAGCAATGCCAAAATGTAAGTAAATTAGTAATTGACTTTATGTAATTACAAATATATTATATTTAGTTTATGCAAACTTACCTTTACTATTAATTGCCAGAAAATGTTGGAAATAAGTTTCATTTTAATTTATAATGTTCCAGAAGTGTCAATTTTCACCAATGATGTTGACCGACAGATTTTTCTTTAACGCGTCTTACAATATTAAATGAATTTCTTTAATCCCTAAAAGCTGATCGCGAAACAAAGCAAACTGAGCTCCGCTCAAATGTCACGTCCCAGAAAGTGATCATAATTAAGCCAAAAAGGCATTCATAAGATAAAACGAAAGCATGAGCTCAACGAATGCAATAGCAAACAGGAGAAATATTACAATTGTATGGGTAATCATAGGGATGCTGAGCATCATACAGAGCAGACTCGTGGGATTGCAATTGCTAGGAGTACTGACTACAATTTTTTTAAATATCTCCATTGCCGACCACTCTCTCCATCACTCTTTCTTCGTCGCACAACGATCTGCATTCACATTTCGGAGCTTCGTCAAGTGGACCACCCAGACAATGTTCTAAAAGTTGGTATAAGGGGACACACCAAATAATGTGAATTAATCCTTTCATGAATATCTAGTCCAATTCATGATCAGCTCCCAGAGATAAAAAAAAATTCAATATAAATCGACGCATTAAAAAAACTCTAACTATCTCTTCAAGTATCTTCCCGATTGGATCAAAAATGCCTTAAGATACTGAACTTGAAAAAAAGGTCGTCAGGTCCACACTTCAATCAGTGTCCATTAAATGATCCCTAAGTCTTTTCTTAAATACCAAAAGTAAGTTTGCTTTCTTGACCATTTCTGGAAGATTATTATACAACCGCAGAGCGTCATTCATGGTATCGTTCTTTAAACGATCAGTTCTGGCAAAAGGGATTACAAATTGATCTGCATTCCGCGCATTATATGGGTTGATTTGTGATACCATAATTAATAGTGTTCGGTCCGATCCATTAGTTTTTAAATTTTTTTTTTTAAATACCTCCATTCCCTACCACTCTCTTCATCATTCTTTCTTCGTCGCACAACACTCATGCGATCTGCATTCACATTACGTCGCTTGGTCCTTTGTGCCACCCAGACAATGTTTAACACATCGGTATAAGGGGGCACACAATATAATGTGAACTAGTCCTTTTCGTGAACATCTAGTCAAAAAAATCATGATCAGCTCTCAGAGATAAAAAAAAATTCAATTTAATACGACGCATTAAAAAAAACTCTGAGTAACTGTCAGTATCTCGCCGATAGGGTCAAAAAGAACGTCTAAGATACTGGGCTCATAAGAGCAGAATTACAGGTCCACGCTTCAATCAGTGCTCATTAAATGCTCCCTTAGTCTTTTCTTAAATACCAAAAATGAGTATGCTTCCTTAACAATTTCTGGTAGATTGTTATATATACGCAGAGCATCATTCTTTAGACGATCCGTTCTGGCAAAAGGTATTACGAATTGATCTGCATTCCTCGCATTATATGGGTTGATCTGTGATACCTTAATTAATGGCGCTCGTTCCGATCCATTAGTTTTTAAATTTCTGTAGATAAACTTAGCTTTCTCCATAATAATAATTTGACTAAAGGTTAATTATTTTGCCAATTGTAAAACAAAACAAGTTTGAGTAAGCATTGGCAGCTTCAGAATGTTTTTATACGCTTTGGTCAGCAGCCTGGATATACTGTTTAAATGTTGCTTTGCTGATTGACTCCAAATAAGTACTCCATAATTCAATTTCGCCAGGACAAACTCATTTAGAACAAGTTTCTTGATGTGCATTGGAAAATCCACATATCTTCTTAACAATCCTATTATTGGGGCTAATTGCCTCCTTAAGCTTTTTATGTGTGGTAACCAGGTCATACGATGGTCTATGATAAGACCAAGATATTTCATTTCTAGCACTCTTTGCAATTTTTCGCCGTTAATATTTAGTTCGACATCTATGTCTCCTTTGTTCTTTTGCTTAAAAACAATATATTTTTTCTTTGAAGTGTTCAATACTAGTTTGTTTCCAATTAACCACTGATGGAATTTTCCTAGATCCTCGTTGATAGTGTTCTCAATGGCAGTTTTGTCTCGTCCTGAACAAAGTAGAACTGTGTCATTAGCATATAATGTGTGATATCCCGTCAGCCCACATGTATTTAGATTATTTGTGTATAGCAAGAACAAAGTTGGGCCAAGTATTGAGCCTTGGGGAACTCCTGTTTTCTTAGTTGCATGATCGCTCAGGACATTGTTGATTAAAGTTCTCTGCGATCTTCCCTCCAAGTAACTCTTAAACAACCGCTTAGGACTACCCTGAATACCGTACGATTCAAGTTTACGAAGCAAGAGGTCATGATCAACTGTATCAAATGCTTTTTTCAAATCCACATAATGATTTCACTAAAGGTTATTGATTTTGCTAATTGCTAAACCAACCTAGTTTGAGTAAGCATTGGAAAATTCAGAATGTTTTTTTATGCTTTGGTCAGCAGCCTGGATATGATATTAAAATGTTGCTTTGCCGATTGACTCCAAACAAATACTCCATAATGTAATTTCGTCAGAACAAATGCATTTAGAACAAGTTTACGCAGGAACTGGTCGACTAAAGAATGATGCAACGAATTATGCTCTGCGTATATATAGGGTTTTTCCATTAAGGACATAGAAATAAATAAATAAATTTCAATAAATCGATTTTGAGGCGTGCTGTATGGCTAGTGGCACTGTCTTGTTGAAACTACATATCGTTGATGTAAAGTTCATCCAGTTCCGGCCACAAATAATCTTGTAACATAACACAAATGCGCTCTCTATTGACGGTAACATGACGGTCATTTTCATCCATGAAAAAATACGGCCCAATCACACCTCCAGTAAACAGATGCAGATGCAACGGTGTCTCAAGAAGCGTATGTGGGTTTGTTGCTGACCAATAACGCATATTTTGCTTATTAACAAAGCCATTGAGCCAGAAATTAGCTTAATTGCTGAAGATGATTTTTCAACAAAAGTAATTAATAGTAATTTTAATAATTTCCAAGCGTTGCTGGTTCGTTGACTTTACCATGATGAAAATGTTGACTTTAACTAATGTTTTGACATTGACAGTTCATTAAAAAAGTTTAAGGGTGCCTTCATATAAAGATACGAAATTGTTATGTCCCTAATGCAAAACCCTATATAACAATCTTCCAGAGATAGTGAAAAAAGCGAACTCAGTGGTTTTTAAGAAAAGACAAGGATTGTTTAATTCCGTTGGTGACAACGAGATTTGTTTCGAATGATTCTTCGGATGGACTATAAGCCCTTTCAGTTATGATATGTACTGGTTTTAAAATCAGGACCTATCGCAGTTGGGTGAACGGAGACACGGCCAAAGCGCGGTGCTGACCATATCACCTTCTCGAGTGCCGATACATACGATCAAGATTATGAGAGATACTTTGTCTCTAAACGAAGGCCCAAAAGGAGCTGTATTGCTAAAAAATAAAAATAAATATAGAAATAGTCTTAATTGTATCATTTGTTTCTGAAATAACCTTTCAAGCTTCGTATACTTTTCCAAAATATATTTTGAGATAAATATTTAACCGAGTAAGAGAACGATATAGTGTTATTCAATCCAATTTAGTGCCACTACATTGACCTTATTTGTTTATTATTTTTTAAAGTCTTAAAGCATGAATATTTTCCACATACATATAATATTCTCCATTTCTAATCTCTCAAGCTTAAAAACTGACATTAAAGTTTAATTTCCATGATTCTTCGCCATGACCATCATTTCAAACCATGAGATTTAATTATTTTATGGCAAGATATGGGAACTGTAATTACAAAAAGAACTTGGAGGCGCTTTTACATATGCAGGTTGTAAAATCAATTGAAAACAAGCTTCAAAACAGAAATCCATTAGATTGAACGTGTCGCTTTGTGGTCTTAAGTCTGATAATATGACCGCAACAATTTTTTCTCAAGAAAACTTTCATGTTTAAAAGTACACATCAAACGAATTCCCATGTCTTAAAAGCTTTGATATCAGTCTCTTATTGGATTTGGTCGTGAACAAAAGTCAATAAACAAGTTGAGCATTATGAATTCTGTAGGTAGCTCACTCTTAAAGATTCATATTTGTTTTGATAAGTTTCAATTTGCACGCCCAATAAAATTTTTAACGATTAATTATTTTTATTCTTAACAGTCTTCTGGCGAGTTTCGAATTGAAAGTGATACATTTGGCGAATTGAAAGTACCAGCGGATAAGTACTATGGCGCCCAAACGATGCGTTCAAAAATTAATTTCCCGATTGGTGGTTCACGGGAAAGAATGCCAGTAAGTATTGCATTTTAATTTTGTTATATTTAACATAAAGTGATAGATTTAAAGTGAACAGAAGTAAATATCAGTCAGATTTGTCGAGTGCTACAGATTTAATCTCTTTATAATCGGCAATCATATCATTAGATTGTATAGCTGATAATGAATATTTATAGTATCTCTGGATATGGCATGCATTTTTTTTGTGTTTTTGTTTTGAAGTAGTTGAATTGCATTGAAGTATAATTATCAAAATCAGGAAGCGAAGGCCCGAGAGGGGCTGTAGTGCTAAGAAGAACAAGAAGATAATTATCAAAATAATAAAATAAACATCTAAATTTTATTATTATCAAGTGATTTCATTAAAACTGGTAAAACTCTAATTTATTTCGTAAATTAACTTCGCTCATTAAATTTCTCTCTATTTCATAATTAAAATTGCATACTTTGTTACTAAACAATTACAAGTCTAATTGTTACGAAAATTGTGTCATGTGATATTTTCCACGATAGAACCTTTAGCTTGTTTTGTGATGTGCTATTTTGTCGAGATTTTGCAATATGATAATCAATAGACAATAAAGAGTTTGTTAAATTTCTCACAAACTTGGCGAAAATGATGGAAACATTTGAAAATCAAAAGTGAGAAGTGGTAAATTCATTAACTTTTCGTAAGAAACTGCTAAATAAAATGATAAATTCATTTAATGATGTATAAAATTCAAGCGAAGCGGGTGCATTTTCATATTTGTTTGGAAAATATCGGAAAATTAAATTGGTAAAATAAAAAGATATATCGCCACCGTCTTCACACAAACATATATTGCTTTATGCCAAAAGAGAAAGCTGTTGGCAGTTTATTAGTTTTTGATGAGATTACTTTTGAAATAAAAATTTAAATGAATTGAATCGAAAACATGACCAGGTATAAAAATAACCGAGAAAGCAAAACGAAGCTTATCAAAAAGTTGCATACATTTCGTTTGTTATTAGTGGATCTTTTGTATAAATTATGTGTTACAATGAGAGCGCAAGATTTGCATTCTAATATAAGTAAAAAAAAAAACTTAATTTGCTTCAGTAAAGAATGGATATATTTATTGATTTATAGTGCAGATATTCGGGAATTATGTACAAAATAAAAATTTCAAAGCACACAGGGCACATATCCGAGTACCAACCTTTTCAATAACGTGTCGCTAAAAATTTGCAGTGTTTCGTTGATACAGCGATGAATTTTGGCCACACTTTTTTTATGTAGTGAAAGTTTCAACGAAAAAATAGTTGTACATGCTTTAATATTAGATACAAGAATGGATGTGTGTCTGTGTACTCAAACGCAAAAACTCGAGAACGTCGTCGGCCGATTTAGCTGAAATATACACCGAATATGTTTCTAACTGAGCCGGATGTAATAGGGGTTTTTTTTTTAAATTTGATGGATGGATAGCTCGAGAACCAGTTGGTCGATTGCATTGAAATTTACACCGAATATGTAGACCGATGTTATCGCAAAGCTTCAAGAAAATCTGATTGGCGGCAACTAATAAAATCAGAAAAAAATGATGTCATAGATTTTTACACGTTCTCGTTGATTCCGAGATTTCCCCAAGGAAATCTAAACCGACCTCTCATCGGTTAAAGACGTGAAGTCTCGGTATGTGCCAACGGATTGTACAGATCAACTAGTCCGGTCACCCTTAGTCTGCTCCGAGGTGGCTGCTTGCAGGCTAGTTAGTTCGAAGAGGAATTTCGGTCGCAAAACTTACGCGAGTCAAAGTCAAAGTGCTTTATTCAATACTAATCGTTATAGATTTTCAAATAATATAAAGCAAATCCCAAGCATCAAAAATAATAAAAATTGATGGCTCAAATGGCTCTCTAAATTTATATAGGGTCTTGCATTTCTTTTTCTTTTTTTTGTGTTAGGGAGGTAAATGCCCATTTACGCACAGAGTGTAGGACTCCCATGTTCGCAAGAAGGTGACTGAACTACCCACTAAACACCTCCCCTGTCAACCTGAGAAGCTAGCCTGGAACCGTTTGACACATTACTTCGGGCCAGGTCTCGTTTTGTTACGCCGTGAGGCGCCTACAAGCTGATGGATCCCTCTTCTAGCGGGAGGAGAGAGGGGAAGAGGAAGTGCCAGACAAGCGATCCCCCAGCTCGAATACCCCCGGCTGATGTGAGTCCCTTTCATCTTTTAGGACTGCCCGAACATAATTAGCCACCTGGTTTCATTTGTCAACCGATTCGAACATCACCGCAACTATATTATCCGGGGTGAGCATTCCCGTCTCCCTGTAGAGGGTCCTTCGCAGCCTGTCCCATTTCATGCACGCAAAAAATGTGTGGCAGGCATTGTCTTCCTCTCCTGGGCAATACCGACAATCGGGGGACCGTGACTTACCAATCTTGTGCAGGTAGGACTGAAAACACCCATGCCCGCACAAAAGCTGGGTCAGATAGAAGTCAGTCTCACCATGCCTTCGATTTAGCCACGGTCTCACATGTGGCATGAGGCGCGCAGTCCACCTTCCCTTCATGCAATTCACCCAAGACTGCTGCCAATCGTTGAGTGAGCGCTGTCTCTCTTCGCGGACAACCATCTCCCTCGTATCCTCGTCTCGACGCAGATAAATAGAGCGGCGCTATCTAGCAAGGAGGGCGACAGGTATCACGCCTGCAATAACATTCACCGCCGAATCAGAGACTGTCGGATACGAAGATGCAATCCTCAGCGCTCCTCTTCTCTGTACCTGTGCCAGGCGTTTTCGGTAAACCCTACAGCACTCATCAAGAGGCGTCTTCTTGATGGACTGGGTCCCCCTACGTTGGCCATAAGTCGACTCAGAGCCGATACTCCCGAAGCAGCCTTCTCAACCGTTGCCTTGAAACTCATCTTTGAGTCGATCAGTAGCCCAAGGTACTTCACCGATGGCTTCGATTCGATTCTTATGTCTCCAATACTGATTATCCTTACTCTAGGAATTCTCTTTTTTGTCAAGATGACCACTTCGGTTATCTCCAGTGCTAAACTGAGCCCGCGAGCAGTCATCCAGTCCCTCACTCGGCGCATTAGCATACCTAGCCTGAGTTGCGTTTGTTCAACGGTGCGTCCAGTGGCCAGAGCCGAAACATCCGCATAGCCGATCAAGCGCGACTCAGCTGGCATCTCCAGTCACAGTAGCCCGTCATAAGACGCGTTTCACAGGTCTGGAACAAGGATAGATCCCTGGGCAACACCCGATGTAACCGCCATCTCTCGTTGGCCCGATGTAATTTCCATCCTACGTTGGCCCTATGTCGTGTCGTAGAGCAGGCTTCGGTCCTTTAGGTAGTTCCTAAAAAGCCGCATTCGATATTCTGGGACTTAAAAAGGCTTTTCCAACGTATACAAAATATCCACCCATCTAGCGGAGTTGAAGGCGTCTCTGACGTCGAGTGTCACCAACAGGACGATCCGTCGCTTGGCGCGACTATATGCCTCTGCCTTCCGGATCGCGCTCACCACCTCTGCAATTGCATCAATGGTAGAACGTCCTGCTCTAAAACCGTACTGCCGAGGTGATAGGTCCCCAGCAGCATGTATCGTAATATTAGCTATAATAATTAAACTTTATTAATTTCACGATGAAATACAAACAAGTTGGGTAGACAGAACTACGCTCATGTAAGAAGGGTATTGTACTGAACCTACGATATGCAGACATATAGAATGATTTCATTCAAGTAATCTTTAATGACATACACAACAAATATTTGTTTCCGTTAAAAGAAAAAAGAGTGTTACTCCATTTTAATCATTGAAAAAACGAAATTTTTAACGTATTTTTGTTATTAATCTTATCTGAAATTTGGAGAAAATCCATCAAAAGCGTAGTATCTGGTTCGATGGGAAGCCCACAAGGTAGAAAACTCGTCTATGATTGTTGTAATCGAAGAAAATTCGAACGGCTATAGCTTCTATAAATTTTCTTCTCCTTCTTAGCACTACAGCCCCTTTCGGGCCTTCGCTTCCTGCAAACAGCGCCTCCAACTGTCTCGATCCGTTGACCACGTCTTCCAATTCTGAAATCCGAGCAGCGATGAACTGTCTTTGTCGACCTAGTCAGACCAGCGTTTCCTCGATTTCCCCACTGGCCGCCGGCCTGCAGTTCTCCCAACGAAT
This sequence comes from Odontomyia ornata, assembly GCA_963969285.1. Lineage (NCBI taxonomy): Eukaryota > Metazoa > Arthropoda > Insecta > Diptera > Stratiomyidae > Odontomyia > Odontomyia ornata. Next base: position 252,600,206 of record OZ017742.1, read on the forward strand.
ACCTTCTTGGGTATCCGTTGTTCGTCCATACGATTCATGTGTCCAGCCCATTGCAGCTTCCGCAGTCTTACAATCCTTGAGACCTCCGGTTCATCAAAAATTTCATACAGCTCATGGTTGTATCGAATTCGCCATTGGTCCCCGTCTAGCTTCACTTCGATTATTCGCCTCAGGACCCGTCGCTCAAAGGCGTTCAATATATTTGCGGATGCTTGGGTTAGGGTCCATGTTTCACACCCATAGCATAACACAGGTCTTATCACAGACTTGTATACTTGGAGCTTTGTTTTTCTGTGTATGCAGCTGGTCCTCAAGATCGTCAATACTGAATAGAATATTTTATTTGCGAGCTGTATTCTTCGGCGTATTTCGTCTCTTTCATTGCCCGTTTTCGTTATTTTGGCGCCTTAATACACAAATTCGCTAACATTCTCGATACTGTCTTCGCCAAGTGCGATATTTTGTGTATTTGAGGTAATTTTCCTCGACTGCGTCATGAACTTTGTTTTATTTTCGTTGATTTGTATCTATAAATTTTATTCAAACATAGAATGTAAAGACTTTTTGGAAGACTACTTAAATCTCTAGTTTCATTCAATTTGATGATATGAATATAGTTTTCCTGCGAACATTTCGTACATTACCCGTTCTCCTTGCCCCTCAACGTTGATAAGGTAATTTTAAGATCGAATTTGAAAAGATTTCATTAAGACCTTTCACATGACACTCCACATGACTATCTTTAATGAAAAAACAATATTTATAAATAAAGATATATAATAATAAAAATACTAATCATTTTTTGATATCTCATCTAATGAATCGTTTTTTTAATCAAAAATAAAATAATCAATGGTTGTTTCGAGGTCAAGTGTGACGGCCAAATTAATTTCGATCACCATCTACTTCATCCGCATCAATTTCTGTTCCATAGTGAATATTCCTGAGAGCCAAACCGTTCAGTCTGTTTTCACTTTTGACATTTGCTGAATATTTGAATAAAAATTACTTGAGGTATGCCATATGTAACTATGAGATTTTATGTAGATCTCGGGCAAATCTACTAGATTTATTAATTTTCTGAATTTGAATTTTATATGGCAAATCTATAAGATTTCGAAGTAGATTTGAAAATATTGTTCAAATCTTGAGATTTGATGTAGATGGGCTTTCCATACTTCAAGTTCAGCTTTAACCACAGATGTACTTCTTTCGGCTAGCTATGGGTATGTGGTAAATAAAATACCACTCGCAGACCAAAGTCGTCTAAGTCGAAGCGCTGAGAACGTTCCACAAAGTATTTATTTGTCATGAAAACAGGACTACAGCCTCGGATCGGATTAGATAAACAGCAATAACTATCACAACGTATGACGGACTATTCTCGTAGAGTGAACAAAAAGAGAAGTGCAAAGGCCTTAACACGAACTAAAGACTATATTGTTACACACCTGTCTGTTCCATTTATCTGCACGCTATCAGCGGTGTAATCTCGCTTTTGCCTAGAAAAATTGTAATCCATGATATGTTGAGCATCCTGATGGGGTTGGTATGTAAAGATGAGTAATTTATAATAAAATATGTAAGATTTAATTTTTTTTTCAATCTGATTCCCCATAAATATTTTATTGATTCTTTCTTTGTGCAACCAATGGCATTTTTTTTGGCTTTGTTCTTGTGTGTCTTTCTCTTCTAACCCAAAATACACTATAAAATTTTATATAGAATGTTTGATTCATAGCGATTATGTTTATGCATGTTGTTGTCATTCGAAAATTTTTTTTGTGCTTTTTAAAAAATATATGTAAAGATCAAAATTGAAAATTGTGTAAAAAATTTACAAAATTTTGCATGAATTATGTTCTAGAGTTTATATGTATTCGTATATCATTTTTTAAATATCTCTGTTGTTGGTTTCTTGTTGTTCGTCTTGGTCATCCATTTTGAATTTTTTTCGTCTGAAACAAATTTATGTAATAGCTTTTGACTCTTTATTCATGTAATTATAATATTAAACTATTTTATACAATAAAGATCCAAAGAGATATTTACGCTTAGTCTTTAACCTCGATAGAGCATGCACCTAATTCCGTCGTTTGTTCCCTCGCTAATTTCTCCGAACATTCGGATTTCTTAACGTGTGTTGTTATATCTACAGATGTTATGCTTTGCGGTTTACCCATTTCGTCAAAATTTCAATTCAAACGCTCTGAATATATTCATTATGATTGAAATCTTGGTTTTGTCAAAAAACTAGTTCAAATTTACGTCCTTTTGCTTGTTAAATCGCTTCTCTTTCCACTATCTTGAATTCCTCAACAAATTGGTTGGTAAAGAAAATACTAACAAATACTAAAATATATTCAATGGCGTGTTATGGGTTGATGCTTTTCTAAGCCCGACGATACACACGCACGCACACAATATCAGACAGACTTTTTGATCCCATATATTTTGACGTCTTCCCGGCCACTGAACAGGATTTATTTATAGAGATATTCTAATCCACAATGGTTTGAAACATTCCCGTAAATAATACATGGGAAACATGAACTTATAACATTTCACTAGATTTGTTTATTGTGGATTTTAAAACGTGCAAAATGATAATTGTTAGCGGATACGATAGTCCACGTAATGTTTTGGTTAGAGTAATCGCTGCGTAAGCCGAAAGTCCCTGGTTCGAATCTCGTTGGTGACAACGAGATTTGTTTTGAGTGATTTTTGGGACGGACGATAAGCACATTCAATTCTGATGCATTCCGGTTTAAAATCAGAATGTATCGCAGCTGGGTGGACGGATCAACAGCCAAAGCGTGGCACTGACCATATTACCTTTTCGAGCGCCGGTACATTCGATTAGGATAATGAGATACTCTGATTATCTCTAAGCGAAGGCCCGAAAGGGGCTGTAGTGCTAAAGTAAAAGATAGCATGCGGAAACGACGACACACCATATTTGATCTTTGGCTGGTGAGGAGTGGGTCTTCAAATCAATATGAACTGGACACTACTCACGATCAAAGCGGCGAAACAAACAACTGCCACTTAGCTCACCAGCGAATTCCGATGCCTAGCAATCACACATATGCAAAATAAGCTACGTATATGTAAATCACTAATCAAAACTGTGCTGTTATATGGAAGTGAAACATCGACCCCGATGTGCAAATCATATTTAAACGTAAAATGCCTAGGAAAATCTACGGCCCAGTGAAACAAGGAATAGAGTTGAGACGACGTTACAACGATGAGTTGTATGAATTATTTTATTTATTGTTTGCGTAAAGTTTGGCAATTTGCAATGGGCGGCCCATATTAAAAAATTGAGGAAAAACTACTACCCAAAAGAACATTAAAGGGTAGAGCGCATGGTAGACGTCCAGCGGGAAGACCGAGGACTCGGTGGAAAGATACGATGGAAGCTGACAGCAGATTCTTGCTGGGAGTGATCAACTGGCGAACGAGGTCGCAGAACTGTGATGGTCGGTGGAGATTAATCCTGGAGGCCAAAGCCCAGTGTGTGCTGTCGCGCCATTTCATTTGAATATTTTCAATTGGTCCACCAGCATTCCTGAAAAATTATTTAACTGGAACAAAAGGGTGCCTGTTATTTGCTTATGAAAAAAATCCTTTATCTTTTGCATAAATTTGAACGATTTCTTATACAAGTATTGGATGAATAATTCAAGGCATCAATTCATGTCGTCAGAAATTTTGTTTCGGATGGTTACAAAGCCTTTCTGGTAGGAGCACTTTTCTGCCCACTCGACTTGTTCTATTTTTATTTCTCGCTTCTCTTTTCAATTTCAATCTTTGTTTCCCATCATTACCGCTTATGCTTTCTTCAACGCCATTTAATCGATCTTTTTGTCGCACTACATGTCATTTCAGCCTGTGGATTAGAAAAATTCCGTCATTCATTCAGATTATACCTTTGCATTCAAACGTGTTAGAGTACATTCATCCATGAACTAATTATATGCCATTTGGAATTTAAAATGTTTACCCATTTGTATCTATCCGTTTATTAAAAAATAATGTATAAGTTTAGCCTTGTATTTTTCAAGTAACAGTATTCATCGTCTACGTCTCGGTCGGTTAATTAAAAAAAAAATGTTTACAGCCCTTAATTTTTTATTATGAAACGGCTCCAGCTAACTTTTATAAGCTTTATGATCTATTATTTTGTAACATGCATAACAAGATGTTTATATTGATATATATCTTAAACATTTTTGCATTTGATAAACGTCCTAAAACTATTATGTTTTTCTCTTAACAGGAACCAGTGATAAAAGCCATGGGCATTTTGAAGAAGGCTGCGGCTGAGGTTAACAAAGAATTCGGCCTTGATCCCAAAGTAAGCGATGCAATTTCCAAGGCTGCAGATGACGTCATCTCGGGCAAACTTTACGAAGACCATTTCCCATTGGTTATCTGGCAAACAGGATCTGGAACCCAAACAAACATGAACGTTAATGAGGTAAAAATATAGAAAAATAAATAAATTTTATTTTAAATGAATTATATGAAACATTTTCAGGTAATCAGCAATCGCGCTATAGAAATTTTAGGTGGAAAATTAGGCTCAAAGGATCCAGTACATCCAAATGATCATGTAAATAAGTCTCAAAGTTCCAACGATACTTTCCCAACGGCAATTCACGTGTCGGTTGCGATGGAATTGAATTGCAACCTGAAACCAGCGTTAAAAATTTTACACGACGCACTGAAAGCTAAATCCGTTGAGTATAAAGACATCATTAAGATTGGAAGGTAGGTTTTATCGAATTCAACCAAAATATCTTTATTCAATCGCTAATCTTCCCAGAACGCACACAATGGACGCAGTTCCTTTAACTTTAGGTCAAGAATTTAGCGGCTATGCTCAACAAATGGCCTACGCAATAGATCGTGTCGATTCAGTTTTGCCACGCGTTTACGAGCTAGCTCTTGGTGGAACCGCCGTGGGAACTGGATTAAATACACGGATTGGCTTCGCGGAAAAAGTTGCAAAGCGTATCTCTGAACTCACAAACTTGCCGTTCGTGTCGGCCCCTAACAAATTCGAAGCACTGGCAGCACGAGATTCGATGGTAGAGGTTTCAGGTTGTTTGAACACAATTGCAACGAGTTTAATGAAGATCGCCAACGATATTCGTTTCTTGGGATCTGGTCCACGTTGCGGTTTGGGAGAGCTTAACTTGCCAGAAAATGAGCCAGGAAGTTCCATCATGCCGGGAAAAGTAAATCCAACTCAATGTGAATCTCTTACTATGTTGGCGGCACAAGTTATGGGCAATCATGTAGCTGTAACGATAGGTGGTTCCAATGGTCATTTTGAATTGAATGTGTTCAAACCGCTGATAGTTTCAAATGTACTCAGGTCGATTCGGTTGCTCTGTAAGTTCTAATGCTATGCCTCTTAACTTTTCGTGATATCGTTATTTTATTTTATTTTAGCCGATGGATCAAGGACTTTCACCTCAAATTGCGTTTCTGGAATCGAACCCAATCGTGAACGTATTGCGAAAATTATGCAAGAATCACTCATGTTGGTTACAGCTCTCAACCCGCATATTGGCTACGACAAGGCTGCTAAGATTGCAAAAACAGCACACAAGGAAGGAACCACATTGAAGGAAGCGGCAATCAAACTAGGATTCTTGACAGAGCAACAGTTCCAGGAATGGGTCCGACCTGAGAAAATGTTGGGACCGAATTAAATTATTTTTAATTAGCATTTGGACGAAACCGGAACTAAATTGTTATGCTATATATGATCATAAATCTTTAACACGCGAATATTAAATAAATAGATCTAGTAAAGCGGCGGTTTTACTGAAAAAATAAATATTATCTTAAAACGACGTTAAATATCCACGTGGAACGGTGATCCCTCCTGGTATATTTAATGGACCATTTACCGTACGCACGTGTCATGAATCATAGAATTTTATACGTGGAAATCGGAAAAAGCAAACTTCATGTGATCCTAAGAGATTTTAGCCAATTTATTGGCGAGGTTAATCTCATGATATTTTAGGGGAAATTCTGTCATATCTTTTTTCCCCAACTTTCAGTCCGAAATAAATGCTCCACATCGATTGCACCAAATGAGCGAGCTTGGCTATGCGCATACTAAGACCTCAAATTTCATGTATTGTTGAACGCGATCGGTGTGATTTGAGCGTTTAGCTTACATCCCTTAAGATATGTGGAGAAATTAGGCGTGTGACGAAGTTGGGAACGAATGAGCGACCACCAATGAAGCGACCCACCACCTGCCGGTATTCCCAATATAGTAATACGACATTTGCCTGAGGTTGCTATTAGAAATTATTGCATATTGTTGAACGACATGAGAAGCAAATGCTTGTATTGTGTAACATATACTAGGCTTCACATGAAAAAAGTACAAAAATTCACCTTGCATTGTCCACTGTACACCTACACTTTTTAGAATAGCTAAATGAAACACAGGTTTAACTTCTTCCACGGACAGCTAGCTTGAGGAGGCAAATAAGCTCCTATTCTTTTGACTTTTAATCACTATAAAACATGAACGAATGTGTGAACTGAAACAGAATTCATTTTTTAAAGGCCGTTAATATGTTCTCCACGGACCGTCTTGATTTCACTGTTGAAATTTACTTTGAAACGGTACGAAATCTCGATTTTTGTTGACACTTTCACATTTCCTCATACACTGCCATATAATTTTGCGCAAAAAGTCAGCCTATATGTGGTCATGTATGTAGTAGTAGAGTTTTCATGTACATGGCTTGTTAAGGTATAGTAAGGCTGTAGCATTCCTCGCAGGGAGCGTGCTGGTCCACAGGTGTATTTTGGAGGCTTGCATTCTTTGGGGAGTGCCATCCCCGCGTACCCGAGGAAGTGGAGGTTTCCGTAAAGTGCTGGTCTTACTTTTGATGTAATTTCAGCGGAATGGGGGTGCTATATTGTCGCAGACCTCAGGGTGTTAAGCGACCCGTGCTCATCGAGGGAAGGCAACCAGGGACAAAAATAGGTGTCGTGAACGGAGCCTCAAAGCTTGGTGAATCTCTGAGTCTGCAAATGCCTCTGGCGGTAGCTTAAAATCCAGACCGAATACTGCGATGAAGAACGAGGAGACACGTACAAACGGCAGAGGGTACTGAGCGAGCAGGCTGCCGGCCGTTGTCATCCAGCAACTGCCAAGAAGTGGTGAACTTGGCTTCTATAATAGATATATCTACAAATAATCTCGGGCCCGATGGCGTAAATCGCACTCTAGAATACCATATAAGAGTGGAGCCTGTAATAAACCATCCTGAAGTCGAAAAACTAACCGCGGCAGAAAAAAAGAGGGAGGAGATCAACGAAGTGCGTTTGGGCGAAGTTGTTGACATTGCCTAAAATGTAACTGAAGCATTGTATCCAGAAACCAAAGCAGAAAACCTCTCTCCAAAGAGAAAGTTGGGAAATACAATAGCCGTTGAGTGCTATCAGGAAGAAAGATTAATCCGAAAAGCGGGAAGCATTCTGAAGAGAATTAAACCTGAATGTGACTCGCAAAAAATTAGCAAAGGTGTAAGCAACGGGCACCTCAAGGTCCGAATCGGGCATTATCGGGGGAGCTGGTTAAAGGCTGAAGAAGAGCAGAAGGCCGAAGAAAGACAGATGGCTAAAGAGGAGCTGAGGGCTGTCTACTGAGGAAGCGTAGATAGCTCCACCACAAACACCATCAAAAGAATAGCCTCTAGTTAAATCGAAGGGGACCGGGATAAAAGGAGGAAAGAGGAGGCATTTAATAGGCATGATACGTTAGATCAGGAGTTCCAGACAGTGCTAAAAAAGGCAACCAAGAAAGCTGCCAAAAAACCTCTACGAAACATCCCAGAAAATAAAGTCCTCGTAGATGCACAACAAAAAGATACCTAATGCGAGGCAGAAGAGAAAAAAGCCACGACGAAGAGCCCAGTGGCAGGCACTGCTCGTGAAACCCAAGGATAGCCAATCCTACGCAGATGTGTTGCGGGAGATCAGAAGAGATATTAAGCCCGAAGATACAACCGCAGTGCAACCCACCCGGTCTGGCCACATACTGGTCGAATTTTTTGCAAGGGCCAACAATAAAGTAGCATTCTTCGATGCAATCAAGAAGGAGGTTCACTCAAGCTGATGGCAACAATCGGAATCAGGGATATTGACCGCATCACGGACCCAAACACGGTAGAGGAGGCTGCCAAAATGGAGCTCCCTAGCGTACGTAGGGTTAAAGCGAGGCTGGCACCAGACAACAATAGGAGACAATTTATGGCCTTCATCGACCTGACTGAGAAGGACAATTTATAAGGAAAAAGTAAGAATAGGGTGGGTTATCTGCAGGATGCGGCAAATAGCAGTACCTCTCCAATGCTTTAAGTGCCTGGGTTATGGTCATACCGCACAGGGATGCCAGGGGCTCGATAGGAGTTCCCTTTGCTACAAATGTGGTGACATGAGTCATAAAGAATGTTTGAGGAAGGCACACTGTATGCTTTGCAAGGATGCTGAACCAAAACCGAATTTGAAGCACGTTTTAGGATCAGGAAAGTGTTCGGTTTTCCAGGAAGCCTTAGCCTAGGTAAAAGCAGAACTTCGATGACCCGTAGCCTAAGGTAGCCCTACACCCTTGTAGAACCGTCCAAAATCTGCTTGAGTAGTTTGTGAGCGACAGAAAAGCTGACTTTTTGCTGCTCAGTGAGGAACACAACGACAAGAGTTCATCATCATGGTACCCTGACAAAATTGGTACTGCCGCCATCTGAGCTCGGAACAGTGCTGATTCCCTACTGAAGAGCTATGGACGCAAGGCTTGTTTCATGTGTGTTCGGTGTCCATTCTTTAGTTTGTACCTAACGCCGAACGAATCAATATAATCTTTTCAAGCCAACCTCAATGCTTGGAGGACGCTGTCTCAAACGCAGATGTTCACGTGCTCGTTGGGGGTGACTTCAATGCTAAAGCGATAGAATGAGTCATGCCTCAAACTGATTTACGCGAAAAACAAGTCCTAGAGATGGCGGCCAGAACAGGACCCGTCGTGCTGAACATCGAAAATGCGCCGACTTTCCACCGTGTGGGCTGTGAAAGAACATACTTGACATGACATTCACCTAGGAGTCCCTAGCATGGAGGTTACACAATTGGAGAGTATAAGCGGACTACTCAGTCAGAGATCATTAGTAAATGCTGTCCCTCAACGCCCATACTCTCGATCTTCCCCGATTAGGTGGAACATCAGGAGGAGGTTTGTGAGGTGCTCACAACAGGTGCGCCGTTACTGGAAGATTTGCAGGAGACTGAAGAGTTAGCAGCTCAAGACATGTTGAGTTCCAATATGAGCATCATTACTTTTGCTTGCAGCGCTTCTACGTCCGGTCAGAGACCCTGGCACGGTTAGCCTTCAGTGTACAGGTGGTCGACTGAAATCGCTGAAAAGCAAAGACGGTGTCACAAGCTTCAACTAAAGCTCAATGGGCACGGAACCGCGATGAGGCATGCAACCGGCTAATAGCATATAAGTCCGCCAAAAAATGCCTTCGCAAAATAATAAACAGCAGTAAGGCTCGTTACTGGCAAGGTCTGGTGGACAACGTGAACAGAGATTCATGTGGCCTAGAAGCTAGTTATGCGGATGCTATAGTGTGGGCACTTTTCCCGCCCATATCGTCCGTGTTGGCGCTGTCCACGGCGAAATAGCACTCAAGTGTCCACTCTTCACGCGGCTGAAACTGGAAGAGGCAGTCCTATCATTGAAACCAACGAAGGCTCTAGGCCCAGATTGTGCTTCAACTGAGGTATTGCAGCTCGTTTTTCACTATTTTCCTGACTTGCTAATCAGTATATTTAACGCTAGCCTGCGGACAGTGGTTTTCCGTAAATGTTATAAGGTAGAAAAGCTAGTATTGATCAACAAGAGGATGGGAAGTCCGGGCTTGTCATCTGTATACCGCTCGTTATGCATGGTAGACATGGCTGGGAAAGTGCTAGAGAAACTGATCAAGGGAAGACTCACTGAAGCGATTTATGCGGCTGGGGACGTATCTCCTCCACAGTTTGGCTTTAGAGCAGGATGGAACAGTAGAGGTGGCAAGCGCGGTTCAAAAAGCGGAGGCACATAGCCGTACCAAGCGACGGGTGGTTCTGTTGGTGACACCTTGATGTTCGAAACGCCTTTAACTCCGCTAGATGGGTGGATATTCTGGATATTTTGAAAACCCCTTTTCAAATTCCAGAATATCTTATGCGGCTTTTGAGGAACTACCTGAAGGATTGAAGCCTGCTTTACGATGAAATGCAGGGCTGACGAAGGATGGAGGTTACATTGGGTGTTGTAAGGACGATCAGTATTGGGGAAGTACTCATTGAATCGAAACCATCACTAAAATACCTGGGGTTACTGATCGACTCGAAGATGAGTTTCTCTGCTACTGTGCGGAGCAGAAATATAGGGCAATACTCTCAGCAAGGAGCTGTACCGAAAACGCTTGGCACAGCTACAGAGAAGAGGAGCACTGAGGATTGCATTTTCAAATCCGACAATGTCTAATTCTGCAGTGCTAGTCATCGCAGGTGTTTTTGATGCTATAGTTTTTTTTTTTGATGAAATGTGTTTAATGATAACGTATAAATTTAGAGAGCCATTTGCACCATTTAGTTTTTCTATAGTTATTGTTTGGAATTTGCTTTATGTTCTTTGAAAATTTATACCGATTAGTATTGAATAAAGCGCTTTTGACTTTGACTTTGACCTATCGCCTTTTTCATTGGTCGGCAGCGGTGAAGAGCGCAAAGGGAAGATGGACTGCACAACTAATCACTGTTTAAGACCGTAGCTTAATCGAACGCACTTCTACTTGACCCAGCTCTTGAGCGGGCGTGGATGTTTTCAGTCTTACTAGCATAAAATTGGCAAGTCGCAGTCCCCTGAATGAACGTTTTACGCAGGAGAGGAAGATGGTGCCTACCAAAGATTTTTTGCTTGAAATAAATCGGACAGACTGTGCCGAGATCTCTACAGGGAAACGGGAGAGCTCTCCCCGGGTAGTCTATTCCCTTGAGTCAAATGGAACCATGTCGCACATTATGCTCGGGGAGCCCTAATCGATAAAAAGGGCTGCCAGCAGCCAGAGACGTCGAAGTTGGGAGATTACTTTTCTAGCAGTCCCTTTTTCTCCCTTCCCTTCCGCTAGGGGAGGGATCTCCCAACTTGAAGGCTACCCGCTTTGTAGCAAAATGAGGTTTAGCCTGAGGTAATGTATCAAACAAATCCAGACTCGGTTCTCACGCTGTCAGATGAAGTGTTGAGTGGATAGTCCAGACATCTTGCGAATCTGGGAGCCCCACACTCAGGGTGTAAATAGCCCTCCAAAGCCCCAAAAAATTGATTTTGGTTTGCCCATATTTATGATGGTACAAAGCGCATAGCACAAGTCATCATCTGCTAAGAAATGTTGCCATTTAATGAAGATCAAAAAGATTTTACTCGTGAATGAACTCCAACCCTTTTTTTCCTTCTACCTAACCTATGTTAGGTGTGTAATGGTTATGGCTTAAGCGCACAAGCCACCGATAAATCGATTGATGACCTCTAGGGACTTATGGTAGTATAGTGCTTTTTCTAGTCTTTCTTTACTGGGTTTGTGAACTTCAACTCAGGATCCTAGTGAGCCCCATATTGGCAGTTAGGTGTGCTATCACCCACACTTAAAAAGGCAAGGCTTGACGGCTTTTCGGATATCAAATAAATAAAATAATTGACTATACTCGCAGTAGCTGCTGATATTACCTACGCCCTCTAGATATAGGATAATCAAGCTCCAATTGATGTAATGCAATAAAATGCTCGCATCAATATCATTGTTAGAAAGCGTTATAAAGGGGTTAGAAGGTTCTAATTATTTTTTGATCCTTGTCCTTTTGCAACGAATGGATGGAAACAACAAAAAGAAACAATTTATTTATCGTTGAGCTCCTTTTTGATATGCTTTCTGTAGTCGATCACTGTTTGCACATAACTGTACCCCTCCATCCTCAAAAGCATTCAAACTTCTAAGAAAGGCGTACTCAGAGCCATGGTGAATAGGGTGCTACACGAACCTGAGGAAGTATGGTGAAAATCCTGTGGACTCATGAATCACCTCGCCCAGGGCAACATATGATTTCGGAAGATTTCGTCCCACTTGCTATAATCCGACTCTATGTAGGCCCTAATGGCATTCTGTGTCGACTGGTTTGATCTCTCCGGACAAAATAAGAGCTAAAATGTCTATTAGCAAACTCGTTAACCAACCTGTTAAGATGATAATTATGGTTTGAAGCTTGTATAAAACCTTTTGTCTATGATCATCTGTCATCGAATGCCTTAAACTTTTTGATTCATACATCAATTCCTAGTTTGTTTGTTTTTTTTTGTTTTTCTTTCTAGTCACTTTATCGCCAATCATGACTGCTCTATTCTTGGCTTTTTATTTCATAGTAGTTATACTCCAACACTCCTTATTGGCTAGAGCACTCTGTTCGAAATTTTAAGGTCAAATAGTTACAAATTAGTTTTTTCCACAGCATTTTAGTTTCCAAACTTTCATGTTTTTAGAACTTATCAGTATACTATTCTGGGATTGTGTTTCTTCCTAGATGGAAAAAACTTGTATTATTTCGCAGTAAGATTGCTTCATTTTGATTTCTATAGATTCATCTGTTTTGCTTTTGGCTTGGCTTCTAATTAAAGTCTTTACTTTACTTTTATCAAATTTTTAATTCAACTTATGTTATTTTGTGTAATTCTCGTTATTCTTCATTCGTTAATTTGAAACTTCCGCTGCTCACAATTGTGAATGAACATGCACGGCTGGAAGCTTTTACTGACCTATGCCTTTTCTTTATTGTGATTCATTTGTGACAATTGTCAGCTGCTAGAAGCTTTGAGTAATTAAATAAATTATTCATCTGAGGCTAGAAGTAACGTCATTTGACAATGGTCATTTGACACATTTACTGTCAATATTGTGCTGCGATCTGTTTCCGCAAAAGTGGGACTTCTGTGTTTTGGTGTTTGCTGGTAAGGATATAGGCATTGCAAAATGGAAAAACCACAGAAAATGCCCAAAGTGGCAAAGGTAAGAGTATTCCTCATCTGATATAATCGTCCCTTTTAAAATGTACTTATTTCATAGGTTAAAAACAAAGCGCCTGCTGAAATTCAAATTACTGCCGAACAACTTCTTCGTGAGGCCAAGGAGCGTGATTTAGAAATCCTTCCGCCGCCGCCAAAACAGAAAATCTCTGATCCCGCCGAACTCGCAGACTATCAACAGCGCAAGCGAAAGCAGTTCGAAGATTGTTTGCGGAAGAATCGGATGGTCGTGAGCCATTGGATCAAGTACGCGCAATGGGAAGAATCGCAAAAGGAAATCCAACGAGCTCGCTCGATTTGGGAACGTGCACTCGACAACGACCATCGCAATATCACAATATGGCTCAAGTACGCCGAAATGGAAATGAAGAACAAGCAGGTGAACCACGCAAGGAACTTGTGGGATCGAGCAGTCACAATAATGCCAAGAGTAAACCAATTCTGGTACAAGTACACGTACATGGAGGAAATGTTGGAGAACGTGGCAGGAGCGCGGCAAGTGTTCGAACGATGGATGGAGTGGCAACCGGAAGAGCAGGCCTGGCAGACGTATATTAATTTTGAGCTGCGGTATAAAGAGATTGATCGGGCTCGTTCCATTTATGAACGCTTTGTAATGGTTCATCCAGACGTAAAGTACTGGATCAAGTATGCAAGGTTTGAAGAAAATCACGGGTTTGTCCATGGATCGAGGGCCGTGTATGAGAGAGCTGTGGAGTTCTTCGGGGAAGACAATATGGACGAGCGACTCTTCATTGCGTTCGCCAAGTTTGAGGAAAATCAGAAGGAGCACGATCGTGCTAGAGTCATTTATAAATATGCATTGGACAATTTACCTAAGGAACGAACGCAGGAGTTGTATAAAGCGTATACAATACACGAGAAAAAATACGGTGACCGAGCAGGGATTGAAGATGTTATTGTCTCGAAAAGGAAGTTCCAATACGAACAAGAAGTCAACGAAAACCCAAACAACTATGACGCCTGGTTCGATTATATTCGTCTGGTGGAGGGCGAAGGTGATGTGAACGCAATAAGAGAAACATATGAAAGGGCAATTGCAAATGTCCCTCCGGCCAAAGACAAGAATCTTTGGCGCCGCTATATTTACTTGTGGATCAACTACGCCATCTACGAAGAACTCGAAACCGAAGACATGGAACGGACTCGACAAATTTACCGCACTTGCCTCGACCTCATTCCACACAAAATATTCACTTTCAGTAAAATGTGGTTACTCTACGCTCAATTTGAGATTAGGAGAAAAGACGTTCAGAAATCGAGAAAGGCTCTGGGGACGGCGATTGGAATGTGTCCACGTGATAAACTATTTCGTGGGTACATCGATCTCGAGATTCAACTGCGTGAATTCGACCGTTGTAGGATTTTATATCAAAAGTTCTTGGAATATGGCCCTGAAAATTGCGTGACATGGATCAAATTCGCTGAATTGGAAACATTACTTGGTGACATCGACAGAGCGCGGGGAATTTTCGAATTGGCTATCCAACAGCCTCGCCTTGATATGCCGGAACTCCTCTGGAAAGGTTACATTGACTTTGAAGTTTCTCAAGGCGAAACGGAGTTAGCTCGTCAATTGTATGAGCGACTTCTGGAACGCACTCATCACGTTAAAGTGTGGATATCTTATGCAAAGTTTGAATTGTCCTCTCCTGCCGAAGATGATGACATGAATATCGCACTAGCACGAAGGATCTACGAGCGAGGCAACAATGTTCTTCGTCAGTTTGGAGAGAAAGAGTCGAGAGTTCTGCTTTTGGAGGCTTGGCGTGATTTTGAAAAGGAGAGTGGAACATCTGAAAGTCTTCAAAAAGTTGAAAATAAGATGCCGAGACGTATTAAGAAACGTCAAAAGATCATATCGGAAACGGGTGTGGAAGAAGGTTGGGAGGAGGTATTTGACTATATCTTCCCAGAAGATGAGCTGGCAAGACCTAACTTGAAGCTGTTGGCGGCAGCAAAGGCGTGGAAAGCGAAGAAAGAGTCAGAGGATAGAGACATGCGGGAAGCAGGCCCAAGTAGAGCGATAACTGATTGAAAGAATGCTTTTTAAAATAAGTTTTAGATATTAAAGAGAATAAAATAGAATATAATTTTTTAATTTAATAGTTCCGATGTTGCTTTCTTGCTTTATTTGTTCTGAATTTCAGAGATTGGAATAAGTGTACAGTCTTGCCATATAATGAAAATTGACTATATATTATTCTCATAAACATATAGCGACATAACCAGGAAAACTCTGCAGACGGCGGATGTAAAACCCAAATAGTTGAAAACGACAAAGAAGTGATCCGACTTCGACATGAAAAACAAGAACTCAAGCTACAACTACAATCCCTCGAAGATCTATTTAAGAGAGGGATGAAGAGTCGAGACGCACAGCCGCAAAAGCAAATCAATAAGGAAACAAAGGTGAAGAAAACTGGAAAGCAACCTATCCCAGAAAAAATCCTAAGTGCTGGAGGAACTAACGAAAGCCAAAACTATTATGCAGCGCTGGACGGACTACAACAAGAAACGGAAGTTGAGGAATGTATTGAAGGTAGTTCCAACCAAGATAATGATGACAATTTTATTCAGTACCTAAAAAATAAAACTAAGGAGAAGAAACCAACTCGTTGTTTTGCTGGTTCCTCTGAAAAAGGCAAAAAAGACCCGCCAATCAGCGTGTTCGGGCAAAACGGAAAAGATATGATACAGCTATTGGCAGCCGAAAATAAACTAACCAATTTCGAGATCAAAAGAGTTAATTCAGAAAAATTAACTATTAGAACGAAATCATTGTTTGATTTTAGGTCAGCTGAAGACGCGCTGAATTCTGGGGAGGTTCCACGCTTCACCTATACCCAAAAAGTGAAAGAGAATCAGACCTTTTTGTTGAAAGGTTTGAACTGTGGAGAGGACACGGTCGATTTCCTTCAGGTGGTCAAGGAAGCTGCACCAGAAATCGAATTTATTTCCGCCAAAACCTTTGCGACAAGAAGACCGACCGTAGAAAGGAAGAATTTACCACTTTATCTGGTACAAATTTCAAATAAAAGCAGACCAAGTGCCCTTCAACAGATAAGGTACTTGAATTTCAGAGTGGTTAGGTTGGAAAGCCTCCAAAAAAGAGAAGTCAATCACTGTTACGTTACCGGTGCAAAGACGTTCATGCTTCGGCGAGTGCAAATTGGCTCAGACGGATGTAGTAATTGAGAGTTGCTCGAAGGACCTTTGCGAAGAAATTACCAACTCACAGAAATAACCACGCAATAAGTGCGGAAAAATTTGATACGCAACTTATTAACATTGTTACTTCTAACCCCCTACAAATAAAAAAAAAGATAATGGCAACCCTTTTGCAACAAAATCAAGCGCAGCAATTGCTGGATTGTGTCGACTAGAATCCTCCGTTACCGCCATGAAGAGGCTCGTCGAAAGAAGCGGGATTTGCACTTGAAACATCGAGCAGATAACATTTATTCGGGGTGACTGACTTGGTTGAAGAAAATTTGAAAGAAATTAGTTATGTGATGGACCATGTGTTCATTTTCATTATACGTTTGCAATTAAAATTAATTAAAACGTTCGGTACCGAACTATATGTAAAAGTTTTACAATGTTACGAAAGCAAATGCGTGGCTCACGTACGGGTGAACAAAATATTTGGGCATTTCGAAGCATCCCATACAGTCTTGCAATTTCATTTATCTAATCAAAAACGAAATCACTTGGTGATTAGAAAATGCGGCCCCGACAAATATTTTTAGAGAGAACGAGTCATGAATCGTTTGACGCGGTCGCGTTTGCAACCACGGAAAATTTCAAACCTTTTGAATAATTGTGATGTTTTTTTCGGATAAAGTTTAACGTTGATACTAAGTGTAGTGAAAATTAACGTAATTAAATTTAATGGGCGATGATGAACTAAAAGTGATTTCTTACCCATAATGCCATGTCCTTCACACCTATGCTCAAAGTTTATAATAATTACTGTAATTGGAATGCATAATAATGAGTGCCAAATTGGTTAACATTCTTTTTGCCTTTTAGGTTTTTACGAGCTTTTGGCATACGTACACCTCCCACCCTGAAAGTGACAATTCCATTTGCATCTTTCACGATACCAAGTATACCTGCGATTGTGCGTATGGATCCTAAATGAAACTCTCAAAGTTAAAACAGTACAGTGGAATCTTCGGCACCAAAAATCAGATTATCAAATTCTTGACTTGTACCGAAAACTATTTGCGAACGGAGATGCTGACGGTTTAGCTCAGGCTTTTGTTTGTTGAGCGGATGTTTTCTGTGGAGATTTAATTAAAAGTGGGCACCGCTTCAACTTGGATGCCCCACTCTTATTTGGGGGTCCTAAGTAATAAATGGTAAAGACGAGATGCTCTCGAGCGTTCACCAGGCAGTCCATCCCTTCAGTAGGTTACCTTGGCCTCGACACCGTCAAACTGAGTCGTTTGATCGTTGAATTCGTGAATGCAAAATTTTTTTGTAGTGGGCCCTTGTGCTGGGGAAAAGAAGCCACCCCACGACATCGCAATGCTAGTCTGTCAGCACACTCACGCGTCCTCAGACAAGGCCAATTCTGGCGAGTACCAAGATCTTCGCTCACCGGGGCAGCAGATCATCGCTGCAGTCCTTTACGGACATTTATATTCCTATAATTCACTACACGGAGTCTAAAGAAAAATTATACTGCGTTAACTGCGGTGTTCTTGGTCATCCTGCATTATATCGAGGATGCTCCCAATATCAAGATGCAAAAGTAAAATTTGTTCTAAAGCAAACATACAGTGTACCAATAATGTCTTCGTACAGTAGCTATTTGAAACTTAAATGATAAAAAACAATAAGATGTAGTATGAAATTTGAAAACGGGTGAATGCAGATTTATTCATTAAGCATTTTTATTTAATTTAAAAACAAAACCGAATCCATTTAAATTATTTATTACTAAATTATTAACTAAAAATTAAGCAAAGTCCAAAATTTACTTCCAATAAAGTCTTCGTACACTTACAAAACAACTCATGAAAAATCTTAAAAACTATAGATAAGCATATGTATGTAAATTTTTTTAGTATTTTGTTGGATAGCCTTTATTTTTAATCACAGCTTTAAGACGTTGTGGCATAGATTCAACAAGTTTTTTGGTATAGCTTGGGTCTATTTTCACCCATTCCTCCTGAAGAGCCTGTTTCAACTTAGCTTTCGATGTAATATGATGAGTCCTGATCCTTTTTTCCAGCATGTTCCACACGTGCTCAATGAGATTGAGGTCAGGACTTTGCAGTGGTGTCTTGAGCAAATGTGGAGTTTTGTACGCCAAGAAAAGCCTAGTATTATGAGCCATGTGCTTAGGATCATTGTCTTGTTGAAAGTAATAATCCTCTGATACACCCAACTTTTCAGCACTTGGCACCAAGTTTTTTTTGAGAATTTCAATATATGTTCGATGATCCATGATACCTTCAATTATTTCCATGTTTCCAACACCGCTGGCAGCCATACAGCTCCATACCATTACGCCGCCGCCGCCGTGCTTTACAGTTTTGATGGTGTTCCGTGGGTTGTAAGCTTCTCCTGGCTTTCTCCAGACTCTAAGTCTCCCATCAGACCCAAAAATGTTATATTTGGACTCATCAGAAAATATAACATTGCGCCAGAACTCGAGAGATGCATTGTGGTATTGCCGAGCGAAGTTCAAACGTTTTCTGCGATTTACTTCATTTACAAGTGACTTCCTGCGCGGTGTACGAGACTTGAATCCAGCATCAATCACAGATTTTCGTACTGTTTCTGGATGAACTTCCTTTTGATTGAATTGAAGAAGCTGTGCACTAATTTTTGGTGCACTTAAGAACGGATCCTTGGCAATCATACGCTTGATTTGCAGCCGATCTGCATCAGTGAGAATTGCAGGACGTCCTGATTTTGGCTTATTATCTACGCGGCCTTCATATTTAAATCGCCTGATTACAGACTGGATAGTCGAACGGCTCCGGGACAGTAGTTTGGCAATTTCCGTGTATGATTTTTGCTCCTTTATGTGTAAATTCAATATGAGCTGACGCTCTTCCAGCGACAAGTATTTACCAGGCATAATAACGACTTAGACTGAGCAAATCAGCAAAACTTATACAAAACCCTTTGTTTACGTTACTAGAAACCGTTATGAGTGGAAAATGTGTGATTGTGATCGAAAACTATCAGCAAAGAGACCGAAGGGCTAGCGAAAGTGAAAGTGTACGAAGACATTATTGGAGGGAAACTTGGGACTTTGTTGAATTTTTAGTTAATATTACTAAATTATTAACTAAAAATTCAACAAAGTAAATAATTTAAATGGATTAGGTTTTGTTTCTAAATTATAGAAAAATGTTTAATGAATGCATCTGCATTAAACCTATTTCAAATTTCTTGCAACAATTTATTGGTTTTTATCACTTAAGTTTCAAATAGGTACTGTACGAAGACATTATTGGGACACTGTAAGTACGCCGTAGTGTCATAGCTTCCAACTTCGTCAAGCCCGGAGTATCATTTGCACTCGCCGCCAGAGGACCAGTGAATAATGTTGCAAATAATGTAAACAATGTAAGTGGCAATAATGAACTGCTTCTTAAAATTTGCCAGCAACTAAATTCTTTATCGGAGGGAATCGATAAACAAGATACAAAAATTAATACTCTTTTTCACCGTTTCGGCCTTTCAAATGCCTCAAAATAACTTGTCATCCCGTCACATTCCCATGTGTAGGCTTAGTCTCATCTCGATTAACGCCAACTCCATTGTTACTCCACATCGACGTGACTATCTTGTAGTAATTGAAGAGGTCAAGCATGTGATAGCTTTAAATACATTTCTATTTCAAAGATTGTTCCTCAATTTTCTTTATCATTGTAATGACTTCTATGAATTTGAGCTATTTCGTTTCGTGCTACTATCTTGAAATTTTGTTTTTTTATATTTATCATAATGAAAGGTAATACTCTATTCGCTTCCAAAATAATAAAAAAACAAATGCATATCGGTCCATTATAATGAACTTTTTTAAACACAACTTCTAATGCACTCGAGACAAACAATAATTTTTACACACCAGTTTAAATTGGAAGTGAGTATAAATATACGGTTAAATACTAACTGAAACTGATGTAACGATAAATTGGGAAGAAAGAAAGAAAGAGTTTTAGGAATTTGAAAGGAGAAATAATAAAACGCAGACCTAGAAGTGGCGATAAATAAAATCATCATTTTTACGTACCGCAAGAGCCTGCCTTGCGCGATATTGAATTGAGAATAAATTAAACGAATGCAACATTTTCCTTCTGCACTTCAGAGCAGTAAATCAAGTCAAGTCTAGATTTCAAAGAGCCGTTACTAGAACTTGAAGAGAAATTTTCTGAATTGAATCTCAACTCAAAGTCTACAAACAGACGGAAAAAGTAGAGGAAGATGATACTGAAGCTGTGCTTGAGTTACAGAAAAATGACATTGGATTGCAATTGGATTATCCCGTTGAGGCTGTGAAATATGGGGAGTCGAGTTTGGGAGGTCGAGAGGATCGCGCCGGATTGATACCTTGACTCGAGTGTGAATGTGATCTTGGGAGCATCAGAGAAAGTAAAGTTAGTTTGCGAAGTTTGTCTTTATATTAGCGAACGGATTCGAAAAAGTATATGAAGAAGTTGACGCGATCGCAACTAGATTTTTAACTATCACACTAAATATTAATCGAAAAGATGTTCCGTGTTTGTATCAAAAGGAAAGTGTTAAGTTCTGTGATATCCTCGTCTCCATGATTCAGAATTAACAGAATCCAAGCATGACATTAATTTTCACAATAATAAGTTTGTGAACAGTGTCGTTTATTACGTTTCGATTTGTGCGATTTTGAGTGCTTGCCTTCGGATCTACGACATCGAGATGAAGGTCTCCATTTAGTCTGGCCGGCTGATCCTTCGAAAGGAAACTTGTCAAGAAATTTGCACAGAAAATTATCGATCATAGACAATTTTGTGCATTTCGGAACGGAGAAGGAGTTTATGGGGAGTTTTTTTTGCACATAAATGCATCCGCGAGTGATGTAACGAGTGTTGGAAAGTGCAATTGTGAATCGCAAAGTCGCGCCGATGTAGTGATGCAGACGCCCTGAAAATTCGCTTAATTAGACGACGGAAAGAAGAAAATTTGCAGTTTGCCGTGTAATGTGACGCCTACGCCCAGGAATCGAAGCGATTTCGATCCCGAACCCTTGTAACCTGCCAGATGGATATGTCCTCGAAGTGCCAGCGGACTTCATCTGTTGTGCGGATATCGTTGTGCAGAAAATATTTTTTTTTCTGTCCAAATATTTAGATCCGTGGATATAAATATTCGAAATATAGAATTAATCCAACCCCGGCACATTTCGAGACATAGCCATCTGGAAATGCCCCTCCACCGTGGCCATCGAGAAAACTATGCCACTGGCGACATCTGAAGAAGCACATTTCCGCCATATGAAGTGCCATTCCACGCACATATGTTTTGTCCGAGGTGACAACCGGAAATTTTGACAGCCACATGGAGGCGCTAAACGTCATCGTAAAGTTCTTCGTGATAATATCCAAGGTATTACAAAACCAGCTATACGTCGTTTGGCGCGACGTGGTGGAGTGAAACGTATTCCCTGTTTAATCTGTGAAGAAACGCGTGGTGTGCTTAAAGAGTTTTTGGAAAACGTTATTCGTGAGGCAGTGACATTCACCGGAGCAGAAACATTAGGAAAGAGGTTAGTTTAGTTAATAACTAAATAGAAAGGTTAGCAATATTTTGTCTGGTCTGCAGCGGAAGGCAGTGTGAACTGAATCGAAACCAGCCGATACTGAAAATACCGGGGACACTTCTGCTAAAATAACCAAAGAGAAGAATACCAGTCCCGCCGAAGCCGTCGACCCCGCACCTTCTTCCAGTTCCCACGAAAATACGTCCGAATATACAAGCTTGGACAACATTAGCGAATGTTATTGTTAACGGAGTAAAAAACCCGATGAAAATGAAGTGACGTATATTGTTCACCAATCGAACTATAGCGAGGAAGTGTTTTTAGCTGTTTCTGATGCCTATATAAAATAGCGAGATATATTAACTCGAAGGACGAAAACAAAATGGAGTATAAAAATACTAGAAAGTTATGAAAGAGTGAAAGCAGACACAATTCGGATAAATTTCGACACAGTGAAAAAGGACAAGAAAGAACGAATCTTTACGGTTGAAGAAGGATTATGTCAGGAATTAGAGAAATATCTTCGTGGAATTCTTTCCAAGCGACTTCTAAGTGAAATGAATCAAACCTGGTATAAATGTGTAAAATGCTCAACTCAATTTTCTCGTGAGAATACATACAAGAAATCAAGCGTTGACGTTACTTGTCCCGAATGCTCTAGTATTTTCGTTGTTGAACTTCACGAAAAGCTTAGTTCATCGACAAAAGGTTCGCTGCCAAAATACGAGGAACTTCCGGGCATAGCTAGCAATATTTCAACTTTAAATACAGTACCAACTAGTAATTTATCCTCTACAACACAAACAACAGCTACTGCAACCCAATCCAGTGCAACCGGACAACAAAGTGCGGGTGAGAAATATGTAATTGAAGAAAGTGCTTCACATAGCAGTATAGGTTCAGCTGGATCGTTAAACGAATCATCATCGTGTTTAAAAATTACTCAATCAGAAAAATCGTTTGATTCAAATCAAAGTGTCGCGGGTAGTTCGACACCTGATCGTGATATTGATTTCAATTTCAGTAAAAACGGTGAAAGTGATATCGAAATTTTAAGTAATCCCAGTCAAAGTAGCATTGAAGTTCTGGAGCATGCTTATCAAAGCCGAAAAACATCCGAAGAACGTCGTATCTCCAGAGTACCGTCCCTTGATACCATAGAGGATAGTAGTTACAACAATGCTCCTTGCATAACATCAGTTGCCATTAAGAATACTGCACCAGAAATCCATGTGGAGATAACAAAAGCTCCAGAGGTGCAGCAGGCGTTAGAAAGTAGTAATGCAGTAACACCAGGTGGTGAAACGAAAACTTCTTTAGGGCATATCAGTTTAACCGAAAGCAGTTCGTCGGGTTCTGTTACGGATAGCATTTGCACAGCTTACGAACAGGAGGATAAGTGCGGAACAGCTATTAATTCACCAGAACGTAAATCATCACAAATTCAAAATACAAATGGAAAGGAAATAAGAAGAGAAGATTCAATCATATCGTCTATGTTTGGCGGCTTATTCCAATCAACGAATATTTTAATGTCACGGTCACAAAAACCACCCGAAGATATTGTTTGTGATAAATTAAATTCTCCTATACCGATTTTAGTGATGCCGATCTACGAAGACAGGTTGTTTACCTTCAGGTATTTGCACGTCGTTTATTTTATTTTTTTTTTATTTTATTCAGAAATAAGTTACTGAATGAACAATTAATTTAAACCAAAACTCTGATAATAAAAAAAAAAAATTTCATACAAGAAGAATACTTTACCATTCGTGGTATCAAACAAAATGTATAACGGATTCCCCTATTCATACTAAAAAAAAAAAAAACTATAAAAAGATTGGTATATTCAAATGTAAATTGTAAATGTAAATTGTGATCCTCGCTTTTCTATTTCGCATAAAGACAGAAGTGGCAAAATAGAGCCTTCATCTTCAAAATTGTTCTAATTTTAATTACAAGTATGTAAGGTTAAAAATCAAACGTAAAGGCTAGCGAAATACCTATAAATTATTTGTGGGAAACTATAAAAGTAGAAATTAATCATGATACACCCATGTGAAGTGTTATTGTTATTGCCTGTTTACACGCGTAATTATACATCACGCTTTGTTTAAATTTGGCAGATGCCGTGTAAAGTTCACATGAAATTGCGTGATTTGGGATAGAAAGTTATCAATTGATTGATAAAAATTAAAGAAATATAATTGCAATTATAAAGATAAAAATATGAAGTAATATTTTCCTGAATTTAAGGATAGTTTTATTGAGTTATATGAACTAATATGATAATATTAGATGTATATACGAAAACTGGCATATTTTCGGTATTTAAGGTAATAAAAATAATATGAATTGCTAAGTTAACACACGACTTTCCTTTTCAGTAACTCGTTCTATTTCAGGGGGAACGGAGAGTGTATGGTAGGTATGCCGTCGCGAGGTTAGGGTTTCGACAAATCCGCTGAAGTCGGTTTCGCGTCGCGCGCGGTACGCGGTACCTTTGCTTGTTTCGCCATTTCCTTAGAGTAGTTTTCTTCGGTTTAAGTTCGAGTAGTATATTTTTCGGTACCGCGTCGGTGAATCGGTAACGCGCCTATGGGATTTTGTAGCGTTTTTGATTTGAGATCTGTGGATAGATCACATCCAGAACTAACGTAATGTAGGTTTCTCGTTCTGGATGAGTAATTGTTGACGCGTTTGAAAAACGGGCAAGTTCAGGTGACTGAAATATTGTGATTGAGCGTAATCCATTCGGAGACCCGCGACCGAAATCCTCTCCGAACTAGCTGGCCGACAAGCAGTCACCGCGTGAATGGATTACGGTGCACGGATTGGTTGACCTGTTGGTACCATCCGTTGGCACTACTCAGACTTAACGTCTAGAACCGATGAGAGGTCGGTTCCGCGTTCGAGCTGAAAGTAGAAATTCATTACAATGGCGCCCAACGTGGGGCCAAAAACATCCTAAGGGGGAAAGAACTTCGCGTCTTCTGACGAGTTGGTCCTTTACGGAGGATGTAAGGTACTTTGGTACTCGAGTCCCACTATCAGGAGCAGTGGAATTGTGTGATACACACTAGAAGTCGCTTCACGTGAGTTGTAGCTTCCGCTCTCCTTTGTTTGATTTTTTTTTTCGCGACAGAATCCTTCCGATGTGTTGTCCCAGGTTAACCCCTGTAAGGACCTTCTATTTTCTTGATGGAACTGCCAGTCTGATGGGTTTACCTATCAGCATGGACTCTCAAGAAAATAGAAGGCTACCTTGCCTTTATGTCGCGGAAGGATTCTAACTATTTCTTATGCGTGTTAGACGAGTGGTATCGGTTCAACGTTCGATGGCGTATGCTGGAGTTGCGAAGCCCGGAATGCTTCTACGCGTCGGGAATTTTGACCGCGTACAAAGTCGTTACGGTAGCTCTACCACTTGTCTCGTCGAGTCACTTTAACGTAGTTTAGAGACGGTTTTTTGTAATGTATGTGGGTTTAGGGGATATAAATTTTGTAAATCGACCGAAAGCACCCTTTCTTCGGCAGAATACCACGCACTCTCTTTTCCCGTTGGAGGAGTCGACCACTGAAAAGGAAAGGGTATCAAATAAATCTTTTTTTTTTTCTTCTCATCCAGTATCAATAGCTCGCCACTATCGGCCACTAAACTAAGATTAAGCTTTTGTATTTATATATTAGGGGTATAGTAATAAGTATTATATTTTATATATTTTAATTTTTCCAGCCATATTAGCACCACA
This sequence comes from Odontomyia ornata, assembly GCA_963969285.1. Taxonomy (NCBI): domain Eukaryota; kingdom Metazoa; phylum Arthropoda; class Insecta; order Diptera; family Stratiomyidae; genus Odontomyia; species Odontomyia ornata. Next base: position 252,625,911 of record OZ017742.1, read on the forward strand.
TTAAACCCACACGATAATGGCAACGAAGCGGACCCCAGAAAAGCGATGGACACGGTCCAAAACGGTCCAACCCGCGAACTGTGGAATCTGTTTCGAGGACGTAGTGGAGGGCGTACACAGCGTGCGATTGGATTGTGGACATTTATTCCATCGTGCCTGTGTACAACAGCTCCTCCTCACGTCAGAACTGTGTCCCTTATGCCGGCGACCCATAGATCGGTCTGCCCTAGACGTCCCCCTCGGAACGCCCCTACCAACGCGTGGAGCAGTGGCGAAAGGAGCTCCAGAAGCCGAGCCGTCACAACCACTCTTAGACCTGCAAGGAGCAGTAGGCGGTGAAGTTCCGGCTGCAAGTGTCGTGTCCGAGGTGACAACCATGCCTTCCGCCCACTCCATTGACACCCTCGTGGCGTTGATGAGGGATATGTCGGAGAGGATTGGCAACCTGGAGGGAAAGATCCAGAACCTCCCGTTGAGCCAACCACCCAGCCGCGTGAGAACTCCGCTTGGCTGGGAGCCAAATCCCAGTGTGGCGATGCCCCACTCCCGACAATCCGAGCAATGGGTCCCACCCCCAAGGAACTCGGGAATGGATCCCAGAGCTCCCGAATACAGACCGCGACACAGTACCGGACCTCCGTTGGTACCTCCAGCCCCCGAGGCTGTTCAGTACCACAGGTCAATCGAGGATGTGATTCCCCCCGGGAACGCATTGGCACCTTTTCGAGACCCGACGCCTCGTATCATGGAGAGTTGGCGCCTGAACTTTACAGGGTTCAACGATATGATATCGGCGGACCGGTTCCTTTTCCGGATTCAGGCGTTGGTATCCAGCACCCTGGGAGGGGATTCCTCGGCCTTCCTCCGGCATGCACATCTTTTGTTCAGCGGCGACGCTGCCGACTGGTACTGGAGCTTTAAAGAGTCAACGCCACGTCCCACTTGGCACTCTTTCAGTGCAGCCTTCCGCAATCGATTTGAGGATGGCTTCACTGAGAGAGAGCTAAGAGAGCAAATAAAGAAACGGAAACAAGGCGCTCACGAACCGTTCGACCAGTACTACACCAGTATAGTGAGATTGAGCACTCGCCTGCGAAATACCATGCCCGAGGACGAATTAGTAGAAATTATCAGAGAGAACATGCGCTGGGATCTCCAGAACAGCCTGCTACATTTTCCCATCAACACCATACAGGGATTGCGCCTCCATGCGCGTAGACAAGAACACTTGGATGAGCGACGAGGTACCTTCCGCCCACAACCTCGCATAACGGGACCAAATCCCCGAAATCATCACACCGCGGAGTTGATGGCAGCGGACCACCTGCTTGCTGATCCAGTACCAGTACCGAGGAGCGGAGCACCACCGGAGCTTGAGGACCCAGCATTGATTGATCGACCCTCCCTTGAAGCACTTACAAGCCCGACGGTCTGTTGGAACTGCCGACAACCGGGACATCGGTTCTACGCATGTCCAGCGGAGCCGACGCTTTTCTGCTACCGCTGCGGGAAGGCCGACACATACGCACCTGACTGTGCAAATTGCAAAGGGCGAAAAAACTTGCCACCGAGTGCCGCGACCACCCGTCGGCACTCCTAGACCCCGGACGAACCAATCCAGACCCCATCACCAGCTATGACCCAGCTCCCAACATGACTCCAACTCTGCTGACTCGCACCGCTAAACACAGTTCTCCCGAAGTTCCACAACCGACGCCGTCCTTCGCCGAGGCCAATGCGCAGGGAAATGATAGCGAGACGAAGGTTCCTTGGCATGTAAAACCTTTTCATGTCAGGTTGCGGAATTATTTGGCTACTCGACAGCGCATCTTCCATGAGGAATTGGCCACAAATGTCCCACCGCGAAGCAAGCGAGCCACGCGTCGGATGCGGAGCTTCTGGAGAAAAGTCAGGCAGTCGAGGAAAGTGTTGAAGGACATATACTTAGACGAATTATTGAGGGATGATGTTCGGCCATATGCGTCAGTACACCTCCTGCAACAACGAGTATCAGGCTTAGTCGATACGGGAGCCAGTGTGAATTGCATCTCTGCCGAGTTTGCAGGGGAGGTACTGGCAAAGCACGCGGACCAAATCCGTCATTTCACCTCCTGGTTAAGCACGGCGGACGGAACTCGTCACTCTGTAGTGGGAAAAATTATGACGGATGTCACCTTTAAAGGGGTAACTAAACCTATGGAATTTTTCATCATACCTCAGTTAACCCAGAATCTTTATTTAGGAGTGGATTTCGTTCGAAAATTTAACTTGGCCCCGGCACTATTTTCCAGTTCGACCCTGGAGTCCGTCACCACCGTTCCTGACCAATCTCAACCCACTAACTTACTACGGCATACACTGGATGTAACTCAGCAACTGCGTCTCGACTCGGCTATATCGGCTTTTCCATCGCACGAGAAAGAAGGTCTCGGGCGGACTGCCCTGGTGTTCCACACTATAGATGTGGGGGACGCTAAACCCATAAAACAGAGACATTTCGCCATATCTCCGGCGAAGGAAAAATCGTTATATGCCGAAGTGGATCGAATGCTATCATTAGGCGTAATCGAAGAATCACAGAGCGCGTGGGCTTCCCCAGTCACCTTAGTTGTCAAGCCGAACAAGGTCCGGTTATGCTTAGATGCCAGACGCTTGAACGCCGTCACAGTCAAGGACGCATATCCTCTACCGTTGATCGAAGGCATTTTGAGTCGATTGCCTAAAGCCCATTTCATCACGAGCTTAGACCTCAAGGACGCCTTCTGGCAAATTCCTTTAGACCCCGGTTCAAAGGAGAAAACAGCCTTCACAGTCCCAGGCCGGCCCTTATATCAATTCGTGACCATGCCATTCGGATTGTGTAATGCCCCCCAAACAATGACGCGCCTTATGGATAAGGTGATACCACCTCATTTGCGGCACCAAGTTTTCGTTTACTTGGACGATCTGCTGCTTATAACCGAGACCTTTGACGAACACATCGACCTGCTTCAGGAGGTGGCTCTACACATCCGGAGGGCAAGATTAACCATCAACATAAGGAAGAGCCAGTTCGTGATGACGGAGGTGAAGTATTTAGGTCACATCATTGGGCATGGGCATATCAAGACCGATCCGGAAAAGACTCAAGCGATTGACGTTTTTCCATTACCCAAGACCACCAAACAGTTACGCCGATTCTTAGGCTTATGCGGATGGTACCAGCGTTTTGTACGTGACTATGCCACCATAACCACTCCTTTGACCGACATGCTGCGTAAGGGACGTAAATTCGTCTGGGAAGAGCCCAGCTTGCGAGCCTTTGAAGAGCTAAAGAAGAGTCTGACTACAGCCCCCGTACTGCACAGCCCGGACTTTGACAAACCGTTCTCAATCCATTGTGATGCGAGTCAACATGGGGTGGGAGCAGTCTTAGTCCAGGTTGCACAAGACGGCGAGGAGAGACCTATAGCCTTCATGTCTCACAAGCTGAACCCAGCCCAGCGAAATTACACGGTCTCCGAGCAAGAATGTTTAGCCGCGGTGTTGGCAGTGAAACGCTTCCGAGCCTATGTGGAGGGACACACCTTTGAAATCGTTACGGATCACGCTTCTCTGAAATGGCTAATGAGCCAGACTGATCTCAACGGCAGATTGGCCAGGTGGGCACTGAAACTCCAGGCATTTGACTTCACAATTCGCCACCGAAAAGGAAGCCAGCATGTAGTCCCCGACACCCTATCCAGAATGTTCGCCCCTGAAGGAGCCGAGTTGGTCCAAGAGGACGACAGCCCCCAATTGATCGATCTGGACCATCCTGCCTTCAAGTCAGCCAGCTACACCCAACTGATTCACACTATCCAGAACCAACAGCCCCAGCTTCCTGAACTGCGGTTGACGGATGGATTTATTTACAAGCGGATGGGACACGCATCCGGTGACCCCATACAAGAAGAAGAACAGTGGAAGTTGTGGGTGCCCGAAGAATTAACCACTGATCTTATCAGGCGGGCTCATGACCACCCATCAAGTGCGCACGGCGGATACGGTCGTACACTTAGGCGGTTGAAAACCTGTTTCTTTTGGCCTAAGATGGCACAACAGATAAAAGCGTACGTAGCCTCCTGTGAGCTATGCAAGTGCACTAAAGCGCCCAACACCATTCTTCGACCACCCATGGGTAAGGTTGAGGTCCCCGAACGCGTGTTCCAGCGCTTGTACATTGATCTTATCGGTCCTTACCCTCGATCTGCTTCTGGTCACACGGGAGCTGTCGTGGTCCTGGACCAGCTCTCCAAATTCCCTATCATAGAACCACTACGTAACATGCACACTGGACCAATAATCAGCTTTTTGGAGAACCGAGTCTTTCACATGTTTGGAGTTCCGGAGAAACTTGTCTCCGACAATGGGGTCCAGTTCACCTCCAGCAAGTTCCGAGACCTAATGTCCAAATACGGCATCATCCACCAACGAACTGCCGTCTATTCACCACAAGCCAACGCATCCGAACGACTGAATCGTACGCTCATAGCGGCCATTCGCGCCTATGTCCACCCGAATCAGAGGGACTGGGATCGCAAATTGTCCGCCATCACTAGTGCACTGCGCTCGTCGTACCACGCCACGACCGGCATTTCGCCGTATTTTGCAGTGTTCGGCCAGTATATGATCTGTCATGGGAGCGCTTACCGGCTATTGCGGCAGCTGAAATCGCTAGAGGACCCAATCGTGGTTCTAGAACCGCACGAAAAGCTCCAACTTCTGCGAGATCAACTGCGGGAGAAGATTGAAGAAAGTAGACGGATGGGAGAGGAGCGGTACAACTTGCGATCTCATCCTTCTGGCTTTAAGGCCGGCGACGAAATATATCGTCGAAACTTCCGACAGAGCGATGCCACCCGACATTACAATGCCAAACTAGACAAGAAATTCGTGAAGTGTCGAGTCATACAAGTCATAAGCCCCACCCGATACCTCATCGCGGACATGACTGGTAAGACCCTGGGAATTTACCACGCAAAAGACCTTAGACGATGAAGTGCAACTAATTCCCACGAGAAACCTTGGCTTATCCCAAATCTCTGCCTAGACGAAGGCCTCCGAATAACACCTGACTTCCTACTATATAGTCACTGCCGAGTCTTCACGAACAGGGTTGTAGCCTATCCTTCGAAACGGATCTTCGACCCGCCACGTCCCTAACCAAGACCTGTTACCAAGGAGACGGGATCGTAATTACTTCGATTTTGGGGGGGGGAATGTGTAATGTGACGCCTACGCCCAGGAATCGAAGCGATTTCGATCCCGAACCCTTGTAACCTGCCAGATGGATATGTCCTCGAAGTGCCAGCGGACTTCATCTGTTGTGCGGATATCGTTGTGCAGAAAATATTTTTTTTTCTGTCCAAATATTTAGATCCGTGGATATAAATATTCGAAATATAGAATTAATCCAACCCCGGCACATTTCGAGACATAGCCATCTGGAAATGCCCCTCCACCGTGGCCATCGAGAAAACTATGCCACTGGCGACATCTGAAGAAGCACATTTCCGCCATATGAAGTGCCATTCCACGCACATATGTTTTGTCCGAGGTGACAACCGGAAATTTTGACAGCCACATGGAGGCGCTAAACGTCATCGTAAAGTTCTTCGTGATAATATCCAAGGTATTACAAAACCAGCTATACGTCGTTTGGCGCGACGTGGTGGAGTGAAACGTATTCCCTGTTTAATCTGTGAAGAAACGCGTGGTGTGCTTAAAGAGTTTTTGGAAAACGTTATTCGTGAGGCAGTGACATTCACCGGAGCAGAAACATTAGGAAAGAGGTTAGTTTAGTTAATAACTAAATAGAAAGGTTAGCAATATTTTGTCTGGTCTGCAGCGGAAGGCAGTGTGAACTGAATCGAAACCAGCCGATACTGAAAATACCGGGGACACTTCTGCTAAAATAACCAAAGAGAAGAATACCAGTCCCGCCGAAGCCGTCGACCCCGCACCTTCTTCCAGTTCCCACGAAAATACGTCCGAATATACAAGCTTGGACAACATTAGCGAATGTTATTGTTAACGGAGTAAAAAACCCGATGAAAATGAAGTGACGTATATTGTTCACCAATCGAACTATAGCGAGGAAGTGTTTTTAGCTGTTTCTGATGCCTATATAAAATAGCGAGATATATTAACTCGAAGGACGAAAACAAAATGGAGTATAAAAATACTAGAAAGTTATGAAAGAGTGAAAGCAGACACAATTCGGATAAATTTCGACACAGTGAAAAAGGACAAGAAAGAACGAATCTTTACGGTTGAAGAAGGATTATGTCAGGAATTAGAGAAATATCTTCGTGGAATTCTTTCCAAGCGACTTCTAAGTGAAATGAATCAAACCTGGTATAAATGTGTAAAATGCTCAACTCAATTTTCTCGTGAGAATACATACAAGAAATCAAGCGTTGACGTTACTTGTCCCGAATGCTCTAGTATTTTCGTTGTTGAACTTCACGAAAAGCTTAGTTCATCGACAAAAGGTTCGCTGCCAAAATACGAGGAACTTCCGGGCATAGCTAGCAATATTTCAACTTTAAATACAGTACCAACTAGTAATTTATCCTCTACAACACAAACAACAGCTACTGCAACCCAATCCAGTGCAACCGGACAACAAAGTGCGGGTGAGAAATATGTAATTGAAGAAAGTGCTTCACATAGCAGTATAGGTTCAGCTGGATCGTTAAACGAATCATCATCGTGTTTAAAAATTACTCAATCAGAAAAATCGTTTGATTCAAATCAAAGTGTCGCGGGTAGTTCGACACCTGATCGTGATATTGATTTCAATTTCAGTAAAAACGGTGAAAGTGATATCGAAATTTTAAGTAATCCCAGTCAAAGTAGCATTGAAGTTCTGGAGCATGCTTATCAAAGCCGAAAAACATCCGAAGAACGTCGTATCTCCAGAGTACCGTCCCTTGATACCATAGAGGATAGTAGTTACAACAATGCTCCTTGCATAACATCAGTTGCCATTAAGAATACTGCACCAGAAATCCATGTGGAGATAACAAAAGCTCCAGAGGTGCAGCAGGCGTTAGAAAGTAGTAATGCAGTAACACCAGGTGGTGAAACGAAAACTTCTTTAGGGCATATCAGTTTAACCGAAAGCAGTTCGTCGGGTTCTGTTACGGATAGCATTTGCACAGCTTACGAACAGGAGGATAAGTGCGGAACAGCTATTAATTCACCAGAACGTAAATCATCACAAATTCAAAATACAAATGGAAAGGAAATAAGAAGAGAAGATTCAATCATATCGTCTATGTTTGGCGGCTTATTCCAATCAACGAATATTTTAATGTCACGGTCACAAAAACCACCCGAAGATATTGTTTGTGATAAATTAAATTCTCCTATACCGATTTTAGTGATGCCGATCTACGAAGACAGGTTGTTTACCTTCAGGTATTTGCACGTCGTTTATTTTATTTTTTTTTTATTTTATTCAGAAATAAGTTACTGAATGAACAATTAATTTAAACCAAAACTCTGATAATAAAAAAAAAAAATTTCATACAAGAAGAATACTTTACCATTCGTGGTATCAAACAAAATGTATAACGGATTCCCCTATTCATACTAAAAAAAAAAAAAAACTATAAAAAGATTGGTATATTCAAATGTAAATTGTAAATGTAAATTGTGATCCTCGCTTTTCTATTTCGCATAAAGACAGAAGTGGCAAAATAGAGCCTTCATCTTCAAAATTGTTCTAATTTTAATTACAAGTATGTAAGGTTAAAAATCAAACGTAAAGGCTAGCGAAATACCTATAAATTATTTGTGGGAAACTATAAAAGTAGAAATTAATCATGATACACCCATGTGAAGTGTTATTGTTATTGCCTGTTTACACGCGTAATTATACATCACGCTTTGTTTAAATTTGGCAGATGCCGTGTAAAGTTCACATGAAATTGCGTGATTTGGGATAGAAAGTTATCAATTGATTGATAAAAATTAAAGAAATATAATTGCAATTATAAAGATAAAAATATGAAGTAATATTTTCCTGAATTTAAGGATAGTTTTATTGAGTTATATGAACTAATATGATAATATTAGATGTATATACGAAAACTGGCATATTTTCGGTATTTAAGGTAATAAAAATAATATGAATTGCTAAGTTAACACACGACTTTCCTTTTCAGTAACTCGTTCTATTTCAGGGGGAACGGAGAGTGTATGGTAGGTATGCCGTCGCGAGGTTAGGGTTTCGACAAATCCGCTGAAGTCGGTTTCGCGTCGCGCGCGGTACGCGGTACCTTTGCTTGTTTCGCCATTTCCTTAGAGTAGTTTTCTTCGGTTTAAGTTCGAGTAGTATATTTTTCGGTACCGCGTCGGTGAATCGGTAACGCGCCTATGGGATTTTGTAGCGTTTTTGATTTGAGATCTGTGGATAGATCACATCCAGAACTAACGTAATGTAGGTTTCTCGTTCTGGATGAGTAATTGTTGACGCGTTTGAAAAACGGGCAAGTTCAGGTGACTGAAATATTGTGATTGAGCGTAATCCATTCGGAGACCCGCGACCGAAATCCTCTCCGAACTAGCTGGCCGACAAGCAGTCACCGCGTGAATGGATTACGGTGCACGGATTGGTTGACCTGTTGGTACCATCCGTTGGCACTACTCAGACTTAACGTCTAGAACCGATGAGAGGTCGGTTCCGCGTTCGAGCTGAAAGTAGAAATTCATTACAGCCGTAGCGGATTTACCAACTCATATCAGATGGATCAAGGGCAAACGAAATATTGGTTTTCTTATATCTCGTCGGTAGAACCGTAAGAGTTGAAAACTTTGTGCGAAGTATTAAAGTTCTGCATTCCATTGCTTCAAAGGCGTATGCAGTTGAAGACTATTTGAATTGGCATGTCACATGTTTGACCGTGGGACAGAGGCACGTAGGAGAAGGATTATCAGTGTTTTCTAGTGAAACATGTAAAGTGTGCAGTGCTTCATCTAAATCGAAGAGCTGAAATTGCAGACAAGTGTATTAGCGTTCAGTAGAACATCAGAAAGTTGTTGCTATAAATATTGGATAGAGAATAAAACAGTAATTTTGCTGCATAAATTGGACGGCGCGAAACAAGAGTTTGAGATGAGATGGAGTAGGCAGTGCACGCTGCATATATTAAGTTTACAATGTTAATAATCGTGTGCTTAAATACAAATCAAGGACGGGGAATATTTCCTAAAGTTAATATAAGTTAAAATTACTGAATTATAAGCGGAAAGTGCTAAAATATTAAATATTGACGTGCGTCTAAAATAATACAAGAAAATTTAAAGCAAAGAAGTTAAGTGAAATTATAAAAATTTAAAAAAGGAAGGAAGAAGAAAAGTTGACAACGAAATATTCCAGAAATATCGCGAGTGCTTTTAACCAAGTTGCTATTCAGTATTATTACATTTCAGGGCCATCTGCATCGTCATCGAGCGCTCGGAGGACCATGCGGGTGAGTACCCTTTTGTTGCCTTAATGTTGTTATATATACTTTTGGTTACATTTGTTTTATATCTACTTTTTTTTACATTTTTTTTATACATTTTTATATTTGAGCTTAAATTTTTTTCCTCAATTAATTAATTTAGATATCCATTTAAATTTTTTTTGCGTTAAATTTTTTTTGTGTTTACCTTTCAAATTTTTCCTTCCATTTATATTGAAAATTTTGTACCATTTCCGAAAATTAATCGTAGTACATAAAAAATGATGAAATAAAAATGGAGTAATAACGTACCCGAGGGTCTTTCCTTTCCTCTAATTCTAATCGGGTATAGGACCCGGTACGGTGGCAGGCTTCCACCCCAAAACATGAGCAAGCCGCCGGGTACAAACTAATTCTTTTTTTTTGTTTCAGGTGACGTTATGGGTTGAGTGGCCCAAACAGAGTGCCTTTTATGGCATAGATTTATGCAATCCAATTGTATAATTCTATGACATAAATTGGTCACCGGGGTACTCCCCTTCTGATGGGACAGTTCATACAATTCAAGTTGTATGAGTTTTCCACTCAGAAGAGGAATACCTGGCCACTTCAACAAGCTATCAATGGATTTATTCCAGTTGGGTGGGTATGTAGGGGCTCCACCACCACCCGGTTGCCCCTCTTTCAATTGTGGGCCATGAACTTCGTTGGGTAACGACGAGGTAACCCCAAGTTCGCCTTTCTTCTCAGGTTTCACTTGTTCTTGTAACAAGTACATCTCCTTCGGTGAGGTTATCTACAGTTTTTGCGACTTCAGTCGCCTCGTGAGCTATCGACAAATTCGTGAATGCGAAATTGTTTTGTAGTGAGTCCTCGTGCCGGGGAAACGAACCCGCCCCACGACACCGCAATGCTAGCCTGCCAGCGCATTCACGCGTCTCCGGACGAGGGTATTCTCGGCAGATACCTCCATCTTCCTCTGCCGAGGCAGCAGACCATCGCTGCCGTCCTTCACGGACTTATGGAAACTCTCTTTATTCACTACAATCTCCTTGAATTCATTGTTAAGCAAAAGCCTGACATCATGCTTCTCACTGACACCCACCTCAATTCATAGCGTTCAAGGATAGGTGGCACTGGGATATGGGTTAGAAGACCCAAAATATTTATAAAGTCAAATTCAACTGAATTTCTTTCAGGGTCCGTTATAAAAATTTCACTGCCAGGTGGGGGTAACCTCTTCGTTATCTCTGCCTATGCAAGTGATCGAAGCGTTCTCAAGTTCAAGGAGAAGCTCAATTCCTTGTTTGAAATACTCGAATTGAACAGGCTGCATAGTTATTATATTCTTGCCGGGAACCTGAAAGCTCGGCATACATCATGACTAAACGCCAACAATAGTCCAAGACGTGTTTTCCTGAAATCGTGGATAACAGAGAATCAAATTGAATACAAGTGCAAACTGCAGTACAGATTGAAAAGCCTTCAATTTCGTGCTAACAATATTTATCGGCGATTTTTGGACTACAACCATCCCTCGTCGGCTTTGTTGAAATTACATCGAAGAATGTCCGGAAGTTAATCCGTGCATACTTCAGGATGGAGGTCAGCAATCAATGAGCGAAAAAATTGAGAGGTATTAGCTCACACTCCACCGTGGGCGGTCCCAAGTCCGTTTCAGAAATAATTAGGGAACCCCTTGTTTCCCCAACCCACAGCTTTCATGATTCCTCATCCCACACCCCCAAATTAAATGGTAGCAAAAGTTCTTGGCATCGAAAATTGGGTTTAATGGTTCCCCATTAATGGGACATTAAATGCCGAGAAACGCTAGCAACTGTAAATACATCTACGGCTCTGCTACTAAAACTAACTTACACCTCCTTTGTGGGGACGTAAGGGGATGAAGGCGAATTTTTCGCGCCTGTTAACGGAATCGAAGTAATAACCATGCCGTCGGAACGGAGGTTGGGTGACGGGCTAACTCCCCGTCCCTGGTAACCCTAAAATGTTTCGAAACCTGCTGACGGGCCTCAGAATGGATTGGACTAACGGCAACGACCTCGTAATCGGAAAAAAACTATGGTATTGGATTCTGGAAAGTCACATCACTCAATTACCCTGGCGCTGTTAAGGACCTTTTACAACAGGCCAGTCAATATCAATTAAAAATACTGGCGATCCAGGAAACGAACTTGACTGGAAATGATATTCAAGACATGAGATTGCACATGATATCCAAAAGTGGGAAACCTACTGGAAAACGAGAATTCGGAGTGGCAATCATTGTGGATAGCGAGTTCAAATCGCACGTTACTGATTTTAAGGCAATAAACGAACGGTTGTGTGCGATCCGTATAAAAGTGAAATTCTTCAAAATCTGCCTGATTAATGTTCAAGCCCCGACCGAAGAAAAGGACGAAGAAACGAAGGAAACGTTCTACAATCACCTGGAAAGATTGGTTGACTTATTGCCTACAAAAAACACAAAAATAATTCTGGGTGATTTCAAAGCTATGGTCAGCAGTGAGGTATCTCATCGGGGAATGACTGGAGGATATAGCTTCCATGATGAAACAAATGACAACGGGCAGTGCCTGATCGACTTTGCATGTAATAGAAATCTAGTCATACGTTCGACTTGGTTCCCACATTGACGCATTTGTAAAATAACCTGGGTATCACCGGATGGCAACGGACAAAACCAGATCGAACATGTTCTGATCCAACAACGTTGGGCCTCGAGCGTACTTGACGTCCGTACATACCGAGTGGCCAATTGTAACTCAGATCATTACTTGAGCAAATTAACCTATCGATGTCGTATGTCAAAGGCATATTCGGCGAAAACCAGTCCGCTACAAAATTTGACATCGAAAGGCTCCAAACGGCGTCTGTGGCGAAAAATTTCACGGAAACCTCGACAACCAGCTGGCTCCCATCTTATCAGACGCATCGTTAAAGACAAGCAACGAGCTCTGGATGTAAGCGACTATGAACTACGGCAGAACTGACAATTGGACATCAAGCTCAGCACAAAAAAATGAATGGCTCGACGATGAGTGGCAGAATGAGGCGTACAAAGATTGCGTAGGTAGGAAAACCAGGACGAAAAGAGAACACTATGAAAATAGAAGAGTAGCGAATAGGATAATTAGAATTAAGAAAAGAAAATACTATGACGACCAATTGAGAAGTACAGATGTAAGTTTAGCAAGCAACAACACAAGTCAGGCATACAGAGTAGTGAAAAACCTGAATCGTAGTTATCAGCCCAAAATCACGCTCTGTCGTGATGACATCAGCAATATCATCGCTGATGAAACCAAGATTAAGGAAAGATGGGCATCATATTTCAAGAACCTCGTTAATCCTCCGTACAGCTCCAGAACATCGGAGTCTATGGATGTTTACGGAAAGCTTCCATTAGCCCCAACGACTCTGCATGAAGTTTGTTCCATCATCAAAGCCCAAAACAATAATAAAGCACCGGGCATCGATGAGATTTCAGTAGAGCTCATTAAATATGGTGGCAGCAGTGTTCATAAAGCTATTCACAAAGTCATCCAGCGCATTTGGCAACAAGAACTTATGCCGAAGGAGTGGAGCCAATAAATTGTATTCCCTAAACAGAAAAAGGGTTACAATCTACAGTCCAAAAATTATAGAGGCATATCACTACTTTGTACGGTGTACAAAATATTTTCAAAAATCTTAGAAAATAAAATCGGATTATACGCTAACAGTATTATTGGGGAGTATCAAGGTGGCATTAGAGAAAGTAGATCGACAATGGACTAATTGTTCACAGTCAAGCAGGTACTTAAAAAATGCTGAGAGTTTAACATTGACGTGTCCCAAATTTTCGTTGACTTTAAGCAAGCATACGACAGTATTGATCGTAACGTACTGTACCAAATATTGCTTTGCTTTGGCATCTCAACCAAATTAGTTCGTCCAAGTCCGCATCAATAATCAAGTCACTAATGCCTTTGACACAAATATCGAACTAAAACAGGGAGATGGGCTGGCCCTATTGCTATTCAATTTGGCTCTGGAGTACATCATAAGGAAGCTTTCTGTTGATACATGAGGTACATTTCTATACAAGTCAAGTCAAGTAGTAGCCTATGCAGACGACATCAAGATTTTGTCACGGTCATTAACTACTGCCAAAGAACTCTTCCTGAAACTCGACAGCGAGGCAAAACTAGTAGCGCTACAAATCAATGAAAATAAAACAAAGGTTATGACGCAGCCGAGGGAAAATACCTTTCAAATACATAAAATATCACACTTGGCGAATACAGTTCGAAAATGTTGACAAATTTATGTATTTAGGTGCCAAAATAACGAAAACGGGTAATGAGATACGCCGAAGAATAGAGCTCGCAAATAAAATATTTTATGCAGTTTTGACGATCTTGAAGAACAGCTGCATACACAGGAAAACAAAGTTTCAAGTATACAAGTCTGTGATAAGATCTGTTTTATGCTATGGGTGTGAAACATGGTCGCTAACCCAAGCATCCGCAAATATATTAAACGCCTATGAGCGACGGGTCCTGAGGCGAATAATCGGAGCGAAGCTAGACGGGGCCCAATGGCGAATTCGATACAACCATGAGCTGAATGAAATTTTTGACGAGCTGGAGGTCCCATCGATTGTAAGACTGCAGAAGCTGCAATGGGCTTGTCACATGAATCGTATGGACGAACAACGGGTACCCAAGGTATTCGTTGCGAGAACTGAAGGCCGGATACCAGTGGGGAAACCGAGGAAACGCTGGTCTGACTCGGCCGACGAAGACAATTCATCACTGCTAGGATTTTTAAATTGGAGGACACGGTCAATGGACCGAGACAGTTGGTGGCACTATTTGCATGAAGTGAAGGCTCAAGAGAGGCTTTAGCGCTACGAAGTAGAAGAAATATAAAATTTAACCTTCTATGGATATCTGGGCATAAAGGGATAGAGGCGGTTGCGTTACCTGATTTCCACGCTAAAGAAGGGACTAGGAGAGGCCCATTGGAACACACCCATTTAGAGTAGGATAATATCATGGATATTATCGCTTCAATGATCAAAAGTGACTGGCGAAATCACTACCTAGAGAAAAGTCGTGGCTTTACTGCGTATATCTGGAAAAGAGCCCACTGCTTGAGAGGCGGAAAACGATGGTTCCACGCCCTAGAGATCAGCAGCCCTGCCATTAAACCAATAAGTAGAGTTCTAGTCATCAAAAGATATAACAACTTAAGACTTTTCAAGGCGAAATGCGTAGATTCGGAAAGGTACAGGTCCTGCAATGATATTGACGATCGAGGTCGTCAAGTTTTTAGATATGATACATACAACACAAACAGAGACGAGTTTAACTTCTTTAACTAATTCAACGGATTTAAGACCGTAAGGGACATCCTGATAAAAAATGACAGGAAGTTGATTGTTGAGTTTGGAACTTACATTGATACTGCAAAAATTAGGATTTAATAAATACATTAATATATGGTCATCAGCGCCAACAAAACCAAAATATGGAGAGCCTTTGGAGGTTCTTCAGTCCACTTTTTTACACTATTGATCTTTTTTGATTATTTTCTGACTTTTTAGCGCTTTTGACGATTTCCTTGGCCAGGGATTCATATCATAATTTACTTTTTTGTTTTTGGTCTTTTAGTGTTTTAACCTCTCGTAACTGACATAGAGTCTATATTTGCAATTACAGGGAAGTTCCTTTCTCGGTTTACCTTTTTACACTATTGATGCTTTTTTATAGTTCTTTGACTTTTTTAGTGTTTTTGACAATTCCTCGGATAGGGATACATATCGACTGCTTACTTTCTTAACTCCCCTTATCTGACATACTCGTAGAGTCTATGCTCTGTAACTACAGGGAAGTACTTTTTTCATCATTCTATCAGAAATAAGTCACACCAAATCAGTAGGGAAACAAAGAGTAAGAGTATTGGTTTCTTTTTTCATCTCACTATAAAATTTTGTTTTTTAACACAGTTACCACATAAATTTAAAACCACGGTAGTACGATTTTGTAGTAATTGAGTAGTCGCCAAAGCAAACTGCTCCAAAACCGCCATAATACTGATCCAAATTTTAATTGTAAATTAAATATATATATATATATATATATATATATATATATATATATATATATATATATATATATATATATATATATATATATATATGTTTGTATATATATAAATATATATGTTTTTATGTATATATATATACTCGTATATATATATATATATATATATAAATATATATGTTTTTATGTATATATATACTCGTATATATATATATATATATATATAAATATATATGTTTTTATGTATATATATACTCGTATATATATATATATATATATATATATATATATATATATATATATATATATATATATATATATATATATATATATTGTCGCGTGTTATTGGTTCGCGGCCAATAATTTTAATGTTCCGGGGAAGTGAAAACCCAATGTCTTTTAAATTAACTTAAAAGAGTTTATTCAATTAATCACAAAAATGCACAATTACTTATTTTAGTATTTCACAATTTTAATTTTCACTAAGTCTATAAATTTGTCATTCAACTGTCCACTTAAAATCACTTCGCACTCAAACAATCAATCGTCTTTACTTCGCGTTCCACTATATCGCAGTTTTCTATCGCGGTTGTAATGAATGATCCCCCCATTCATTCAGCTCGCCTTTATATAGGGTCTCTACCTATTCACCCATTTCTCGTACATTGGCGAATGTTCTACCGAGAGGTACCTGATAGATTCGAGCAAATTAATGAATGGAGTGGCGTCACTTGCAGATGTTGATCATGCTTGTTGGGTTCTCGTGGGTTCGAGTAAATTCATTTGTTGACGTTCTTAATGATTATGAAAACGATTGCGACAGTAGCTCGCAGAATTATTTGTACATGTAATTATTTGTACTTGTAACACTGCCCCCACCTCAGTTCTTTTCGCCCCGAAAAGATGTGTCGCTATTTGTAGTCAATTCTCCCTGGGTGTAATATGGGGCAAGACGGTCCAGATGCACGATTTTCATTTTAGCTCTCGGCTTACGATGTTCCTGTATTCGGTATACGACGTCGTTGATTCGCTTTGTAACTCGGTATGGTCCCTCCCAATTATGTTTCAACTTTGGAGACCTATCCTTCCGCCGTTGCGGGTTATAAAGCCACACCAAGTCATCTTGCTGGAAGCCAGTAGAATTAGCCTTTAGATCATACCTGGTCTTCATGCGGTCAGTAGCCGATTCGAGGTGTTTTCGCACTGTCCGATGTATCTAGTTCAACCGTTGTCTTAGATCACTTGCGTACTCCGAGACCGTTTGGGGTTTCTCAGGGGGTGTTCCGAACTTTATATCGGCTGGCAAACGAATGGTCTTTCCAAAAATGACTTTGGCTGGGGCTTGGCCCGTCGATGCATGTTCAGCGGCTCTATACGCCATTAAAAATAGTGGGATATGTCAGTCCCAGTCCCTTTGGTTCTCGTCAACCATTTTGGCCAGGTGTTTATTGAGCGTGCCGTTGAAACGTTCGACCATTCCATCGGATTGGGGATGCAGCGGTGTTGTCCTCGTTTTCCGTATTCCGAGCAGCTCGCACATTTCGCCAAAAACTAGTGACTCAAAGTTTCGGTCTTGATCCGAATGTAGTTCGCCAGGTACGCCGTACCTACTGACCCAATTTAACACTAGCTGTTCAGCTACAGTAGTTGCTTCCTGGTTGGGAATGGGGTAGAACTCGGGCCACTTGCTGAAATAATCGGCTACAACCAGCGTGTATCGATTTCCCCATTCAGATTCAGGAAAGGGTCCTGCGATGTCAACAGCAATCCTTTCAAACGGTACCCCTACGTTATAGGTTTGCATTTGTCCTCTCAGTCGTCGCTTTGGGCCTTTGACGGAAGCGCAAATTGTGCATCTGCGACACCAGTCCTCTACGTCTTCTCGAGCGTGGAGCCAGTAGAACCTTTCCCGCAATTTCGCTAAGGTCTTGTTAACACCAAGGTGGCCTCCCGAGGATCCTTCATGCATTTCCTTAACCACATCGTGGATTCGGCTTTTGGGTAGTATAGTTTGCATCCTGTAATAGCTGCCATCCACCGTTTCCCATTTCCGCTTGAGTATGCCACCCTCTACCTGAAGGGAGTTCCATTGTGCCCAATAGCTTTTCAGGGTTGCACCATGCGTTGAAACGTCTTACCACTCAGGTCGCCCAGTTGTCTCCTTCCATACGAGCAATGGTCCGATGTCTTCATCGGCTAGCTGGGCATTTCGAATCTCCTCCGATGACCAACCTTCATCGAATTCGGCCATTATCAGTCGCAGATCAACGGGCGGTTCCTTTTCCTCAATCCGCCGCCAATGCTTGCAGTTAGCTGGACATGGATGACGAGTCAGCATTTCCATGAACTCTGCCCTTGTGAAGTAGTTGGGGCCTCACATGGTCTGGTCGAATAGTCGATCGGGTTGCACTAGTGTCGTTTGTTATGGTGCAATGTTCTTCATCAACTTGACCAGGAAGGCATCTGTCTGCTTCTCCACGATGTTGCTTTGGCACGGTGATGGTGGTGCTGGGGATGTCGATCCTCCTAGCTAACGTTTGCCCCACGAAGTTAGCCCTTGCAGTTTGATGGGCCTCCATTCTAGGCTCCTGACACGGTCTGGATCTCCACCATCCTGGGCAATAGCTCCGTTTTCTTCGCTTCTTGCAGTCTCTTTGCAGGTGCCCCTTCTCACCGCAATCCCAGCATCTAGGCGCTCCATTTGCCGGCGGCTCTCGCTCATTTTCCACGCGCTCACACCTGCACTCGTCTGCCACTACCTCACGGACCCGGGCAGTGGTACGAGTCACATTTTGTGTTGCCTCGAAGTTAAGACTGTAAATCAATGCGTCCTTAACCGTCTGCTTTTGAGTAACCGCATGGCTTGTTGCAATTCCTTGTCCTGTAAGGCGCTGATGAATGCTTCTGTTGCTACGTCATCTCGATGTTCGGAGTCGTACGCTGGGTAAGCCAAAAGTGCCAGTCGCTCAATGTCTTGTGCTAGCTGCTGCAAGGTTTTGCCAGACTTCTGCATCCGATGCCGTAGCTGTGCCCGGTAAATCTGCTTCAGATGATCGTCTCCATAGCGCATCTCCAGCGCATTCATTGTAGCAGCCGCGTTTGAATGCAACTCAACGGGGATAGTCTGTAAAAGCTCGGCAGCTGGGCCTCTTAGAGCAAGAATTAATGCAGTTGCTCGTTCCTGCTCAGTCCAGTGATTTATCCTAGCGGCGGCTTCAAACTGGATTTTGTAAATACTCCAGACCGTTTGCCCGTCGAATATTGGTGCTTGCACACTTCTAGATGAGCTTTGCGCTGCGGTTATAAGTGGGGCTGGTGAAGCGGTTACTACTACCTTCACTGCCTCCAAGTCTTTTTTCACTTTTTCCATCTCATGGTTGATTCTCTCCTCGACCTGGCCGATCTCAAGGTTGATTCTCTCCTCGACCTGGTTTACCTTTTCCTCGACGCATTTAATTTGGCTGTTGAGACTACTGAGCTCCGCTTTTATTTCGGTTGACTGTTTTTGCAAATCCGCCTTGATTTCGATCGCTTGTTGGTTCATTTTTGCTGATTGTTCATTTAGCTTCGTTGATTGTTCATCTAGCTGCGCTGATCGTTCACTTAGCTTCGCTGATTGTTCATTTAGCTTCACAGTTAAATTGGATGACTGTTGTCGCTGCTCTTGCTGCATCAGCATCAACATTTGCATCAGTTCATTTTCTGGTTCCTTTGGTTTTGGTGTTTCGGCTTCACCACCTTCTGCGCCTCTTCCTGCAGCTGAGAGCTCATCCGAATCCAGATTCACGCCTTCCGACGCGATCGCATCACGCAAGCGTGCAATCAGTATAGCCTTTGTACCTTGTGTAGCCAGATTTCGTTGTTCCAACTCCTCTTTGAGCTCCGATATGCTCAATTGATTAATTTTTAGATGTAAATTTCCTGGCATTTTTATTGTTTCGGCTATTTTTCCACGTTAACTTTCACAATTGTGCACTTTAAAAATGTTTAAACGTTTTTACTTCCAAAATTTTAATCTCCCTTCTCGACACCACTGTCGCGTGTTGTTGGTTCGCGGCCAATAATTTTAATGTTCCGGGGAAGTGAAAATGTCTTTTAAATTAACTTAAAAGAGTTTATTCAATTAATCACAAAAATGCACAATTACTTATTTTAGTCTTTCACTATTTTAATTTTCACTAAGTCTATAAATTTGTCATTCAACTGTCCACTTAAAATCACTTCGCACTCAAACAATCAATCGTCTTTACTTCGCGTTCCACTATATCGCAGTTTTCTATCGCGGTTGTAATGAATGATCCCCCCATTCATTCAACTCGCCTTTATATAGGGTCTCTACCTATTCACCCATTTCTCGTACATTGGCGAATGTTCTACCGAGAGGTACCTGGTAGATTCGAGCAAATTAATGAATTGAGTGACGTCACTTGCAGATGTTGATGATGCTTGTTGGGTTCGAGTAAATTCATTTGTTGACGTTCTTAATGATTATGAAAACAATTGCGACAGTAGCTCGAAGAATTATTTGTACATGTAATTATTTGTACATGTAACAATATATATATATATATATATATATATATATATATATATATATATATATATATATATATATATATATATATATATACATGTTTGTATATATATAAATATATTTATATATATATATATATATATATATATATATATATATATATATATATATATATATATATATATATATAATTACTTTAAATTAAATTTGGACATGACAACGCTTTTTAACGCAGCTCATTCACGAATTGCATGTCCGAAAGCAATCTACAGGGAGAATGAGCTGGCTTGTCAACTAACGGTGTGACATGTATCGTGAGGTGACGATTGGTAACAACGGGGGATTCTGCTTTTGATCGCCACAGTGAGCACACCGGGAGAACTGCGTCGGCAAGCGTTGATTAACAAGAAAGTGCGCTATCGGTTCTCATAAAAAACAAAAGCTCCGTCTAATACAATAGCCCGGGAAAAATGATCATTTTATCGCAATATCCCTGCGGCCGTTCTGATTTTAATTGATGATAATTATGTTAAATGGTGTCAGTGCACTATAAGGTGTATGCGCGGCGGCCGTTACACTTTTATTTATACACTTTATTCATACACTTTGTCGTCGTGGAAAGTTCACGTCGTTCTGAGTGCTTTGCTAGCGGAAAAAGTGCGATACTAGGGAGAAGGACGTTATGCTGGGGTTGCGCCGGATAATGGACATTGGTGCAGTGATATGTGAAAATAAATGAAAAGAAAGTAAATAAATTGAGAGAGAAAGAGAAAATATTATTCAAAAAGGAGGTTATAAAAAGTCTTGAATGAATGCAGAAGTGATCCTTTAAATATTTGAAAATTAGTGAAAGCTGTGGCCTTGTCGTTTGTGTTTGCATTGTCCTTGTCAGATGAGCCAATTCTCAAACGTCGACCGAGTCCGAATTGAATTCAAACAAGTTTTGGATTATCTGTTCGAGAAGTAGTCAAACAATTTATTAGATTACATTCAAAGAGACATCATACAGTATCGATTAAAAAATGTTCTTGTTTTGTACGCGTCATCGCTACAATATCCTTTTTCAAATTGTCGACGAATTTATGTCGAAGAAGTATTGAACGCTTGAATCAGGAGCTGAGCTTGTATACTAAACTAAATAAAACAAACAAAAAGTTTATAAAGTGTCGAAATTCGAACGCAAAATACGTCTGACAGATCGAGTTCCCCACAATTGAAAACCCATAGGACTATCTCGTTCACACCTATACATGC
This sequence comes from Odontomyia ornata, assembly GCA_963969285.1. Classification (NCBI taxonomy): domain Eukaryota; kingdom Metazoa; phylum Arthropoda; class Insecta; order Diptera; family Stratiomyidae; genus Odontomyia; species Odontomyia ornata. Next base: position 252,647,288 of record OZ017742.1, read on the forward strand.
CAGCGAAATCGGAAATATGAGTGACTGAATTATAATTTCTCGTTTGTACAGGGTTCTTTTAAAAGTCTCGGTTTCTAATTGGTGCGGTAATGCGATAAATTCCACAGCTTGGATTATTGGTGTAGCCTCACGCCTCACTTTCGAATAACTAAAGAAAAGATCCACCGTTAGAACACGTCAACAGAAAAAGAAGTCGAAGTTGATCCACACGAGCATGGTGATTAAGAAGAGCATGATTCAAACTATCAACCACTGCCACAAAAAAAAAACAATTGAACAAATCTTAGCGGCGATCAAAAAGATGAAAGTCTTTGGCGTTATAAGGAAGCATTGTTAGGAGATGCGCAAGCGGGTTTGGTTATTGTTGAACCAAATGATACACGAAAAGTCATAATGGAAAAGTTAGTATTATGCGTAGATGGGCGTGATGATATGGAACTTAATCTTACCAGTGATTTGTCGTTACTTAAGAAACAGTGTGAAATAGTTCATGGACTTAAATACGTTCAAAAAACATATCGAAGGGGCGAACCAGTTGATAAAATGACACACATGTTTGGCTCACATCCACCGAAAAAAAGAAATTCAAAGCTACACGACACCAGTTGAAGAGGCGCCATCTGGTATGATGGCACGTGGTACTTATTCTGTGTCATCACTGTTCACGGACGACGACAAGCATGAAGATTTGAAATGGGATTGAACATTCGAGATTAAGAGAGTCTGGAAATAAATGACAATTTAGTTTGACTCACGTCACACATTTTCTATTTTTCCTTGTTTTTCATCTTAAGATAAAGTTATTCGCCCAATTGTATTTTCAGTGATTCTAATCCACCGTGTCTTTGCAATCAACAAAAATAATACTTCATGCTATCTGTGTGCTTAATTAATTTAAAGGTACTCGCATGTATCTTACCAGTTGTAAAATTAAAGTACGAATCTAGTGTAAAGAATAATGATAATAAGAAAAAATTAATACCATTAACAACAAAGTTTTCAGGCATCTCCCATACCATCGACAGGCGCTCGTCGAGGATGCTGGGTGAGTACCCGTTTGTTTTTGTTTGGATTTTTATTTATTTGTATCTATTTTAACGCAATAGAACATGAAACATTTAATTCACCATAAAGACTATATTATTTTGTACTTTTATAAATGCATCTACCTTTTTAAACGGTTGAGTGTTGATATATTTGAAAATGTGTACGCGTGGTTCATATAAAGTAGTATTGTTCCGAATTCCGACGTACCGGCTTTCTCCCATTCTCAACTTTAAATTGCCGCCGTAACATCTCCACCTCATTTTGGGCATATATATCCTTTTCCTCAATAAACTTATTTTATCAATTAACCATTTCCCTGTAATTTTTATTTCCTCCTCATCACAATCATACCCTTTTCCCTTATTTTCAATTACAAAAAATAGTAATATAATAATAATTTTAATTTTCCCACTAACAGCACTCCGTTCATTCGACACATTTTTCCTAACGAAACCCAATTCCTTCCTTCATACTAACTAATTTTATTCATTAGCACCCACTTACAAATTTTATTTTTCATACTAACAAAAATTCATTCACGTTTCCCTACTAATAAATTTCATTCCCACGCCCATCAAGAAACAGTTGAAGTTGCTAAATCGATGAATGGGAAATCAACAGAAGGTGGCTCCGTTGGTAGCGTCATGGATTCTCGACCGGGGGCCCGCTGGGACCCTGGGTTCAAGTTCCCCGAGCGCAGGGAAGCACTCCTTTTGGAGTATCGGCAAAAACAATTGTTTCCGTGTATATATAATAATTTGCATCTATTCAAACGCTTCCATAGTTATGCAAATTGCCATATATGCAAATGAAAATTGTTGCGTTTGTCGATAAGGAAAAGATGCGTGGGTAGCGGAATCGAAGTGTATTGAACTTCGATTACATTACCCAGATGCGGCAGTGGTAATTGAAAATGAGATGATTGCGGGGTCGGATTTGCTGGATGTGAAATGCTGGATTGGGTTCTTGGATTTAGGGATTCAGTATTTGGTTTTTCGAAGAAGAGGGAGTTATTTTTGGCGGTGTTGAGTCTGATTTTTGGGTTGAGATGCAATTGACGGTTGAAAAAGCGAAGAATCTGTTTGAGACGGAGGAGAACAGTGTAAGGAAATTCGTACGTGGATGAAAAATCAATTCAAAGTTTTATAGTTTGTTGTGATTATTATTATTATTATTGATATTTTAAAAAGAATACTAAGACAAGTTTACTGATAGAAAATAAAAATTATAATTGAATTTGTAGTGCAGTTAACGGACTTCTTAACAGATGATAGACAATGAAATGCTTTTGAATCCGAATGGACGGAATTTAAAATCGACACCAAATGGATATAGTGATTGAAATATAAAAAACTAAAGTATGAACAAATTAAGTGGCAAGTGCTAGTTTTAACAATAGCCAAACACTCGAGTGCCGGAACTCTTAAACTATAAAAAAAAACGCGAGAAGAAAATCAGTGGGCGAGCTCCTTTGTAGAGAGAATAAACTTGAATGAATTAATTGAAAGTAGACGTGAATTGCCGTACAGCGGATTAGTGGCTGTGTAAATTGTAAAATTAAAGTAAAGTTTATACTGTTTTTTTTTTTTGTTTTATGCACGCTAAAGAAAAAACAAAACGGAAAGTTCGTGGATTTAATTTTTCAGTGATTTTTTTTCAATGATCCCCCTCCTTTTGTTGCCGAGCGCTCAGAAGCATCAATAGGGGTGAGTAATGCACACATTTTTGCTTTCCATTTTATTTCCTTTCATTATATTACAAATTTGTTGTTTGTAGTAGCTTTTCGCATGATTATTTTTGTCGATTTCTCTCATCACTTTACGACTTCATTTGAAGGCCAAGAGGCTAGTTTTGTTTTACAATATTATTCTTTTTTTCACAAATTGTTGTTGTGTGTTTTTCTAACTCAAAATAAAAACGGCCACAATGTTCTAAGTATAAAAATCTTTTTTTCATTGCTCAATATGACCTCCCCCCTTTCCCGTCCTTATCCCTCCGTGTTAGTGTTTTTATGTAAGGTGGCTCAGCACGAGCAGAGGGTGTTCCGGAAGTCCCACGACACGACTGAGCACTAGCCGGCCTCAGTATGCCACCCCGGGCTATATACCCCTCTTCTGAAACTTAATGTCTGCAACTGCGATATCTTCCGCGGTTTGCAACGGTATTTAAAAATAAATAATGAAGAAAAAAATAAATAATGTCAGGCAAGAGTTTAAGAGCATAATGTTGGCTGAAGTTTTGACAGCAAAGAATTATAAATTTGAAGAGGAAAAAAATAAATAAAATGATTTGAACGAAATTGTGATGGAATGAGATAAAATAATTGGCTTTAAAATTAAGGAAACCAAAACTCTATACAAAATCAATTAATTGAAGCTTGCCTCTGTTTTTTTTGCCAAAGAAAAAATCATGGTACCATACGTTACTTACGATTGTGGGAGATGCAGAAAATTAATTTCGGATTGTGAAATCGGCCCAGGAATATATAACGAAAATTTTATATTGAGCTACACTTTTTTAATTACCCGTTGTATAAAAATAAATCATAACGTTAATTTTAGAGTGCTATTAGTAATTTCCTTGAATATAGCATGGAGAATTAAGAAGAAAAAACCGATCTTTCCGTGCCATCTCAAATACGGACCGGGTATGGGACCCGCCATGTTGGCTGGCCCCTCCACTATAATGAGCTAGCCAGAGGGTGAGCTCACCCCTTTTTAAGTCGTTTACAGGTGCTCTCGCAGGGTAGAGTGGCCTTGCACTCGCATGCCTATTTATGTTATAGGATTTGTGATTTCATCACATAATACCATAATATAAGTTTGCCACGTCCATATTTTTCATTTAAGGGATAAATTCATGCAAATTATGTTTGTATGAGTTTTTCACTTAAATGGAAAATATATGGCCATGTCTACATTGGATCTTGATCCGGATTGGGGGTGCGAGGAGGCACCGCTTCAACCTGGATGCCCCACTTTTACTTAGGGGCAATAAGTATCGTCGGTAACGGCGAAGACCTCTCAAGTCTCGTCTATTTTCTCTAGGCCCAGTTTGTGATTTGCTTGCGCAATTTTTAACCCTTAGCAGGTTACCTCAGCCTTAACTCCGGTCGATACGTACTTGTATCTTTTAAATTCGTGGATGCGAAATTTTTTTATAGTGGTTCATTGTGCTGGGGAAAAGAACCCGCCCCACGACACCGCGATGCTAGCCTGCCAGAGCATTCACGCGTCCCCAGACAAAGCCAATCTCAGCGAACCCCACCATCGCTGCAGTCCTTTACGGACTTTTATCTACCCATTCCACTGCAATTTTTTATGAATAAATTGTATTTTGAATGTACTTCACCCGGATTTTTTGCCCAAAGATCATAATCGGCGACTTCCTTATTTTTAAATACACTTTAAAAAAGGGTCACAGTCATTCCCCCGGTCTGGTCCTCTAACTACCTTACTAACATGACCCGAGTACCACTTTTTTACCACCAAAAAATTCTTCGTATGCCCGCATTTTTGGGCTCAGTATGTGAACCAGTCCCGCAGCAGTCGGGAGAATGTTTCGAACTCGCTGGTCAGTGCCTTATCTTAGCCCAGGCCATTTTTCGGACCGGTCCTTTACCGGTCCCACCACACAATAAAAAACAACAAGTTGGGTAGACAGACCTATGCTCATGTCAGAAGGGTTTTGTACTCAACTTACAAAATGCAGTAACCAGTAACGAATAAAATCAAGAAACATGTCATGTTTGAGGATCATACTATTATTAGCAGAGTTGAAAGAATTTTGACTTCTGAGGTATTTGTTATAGTTATACCCACAAATATCTCCCTTGGTAATTATTTCAGATTTTTTAAGATCACGGGTGTCCATTCGCGAGGGAGGAAACACATTTTTCATGTATTTTACCCCCCCCCCCCCACAGCAAAAACTGTCAGTTTAAGAACTGTTTTGAAAAGCTCTCATAGAGAACTTTCAGTAATATCGACTACCTTTCATGAAATTTTTTTTCAGGGGCCACTCCTCTGTACTGTAATCATCGATTCATGGCCTGTTTTTTAGAATCTTAGAATGGTTACAAAGCCCTTTTGCTAGGAGCTCTCTCCTGCCTTTCCGACTTGCTTCAATTGTATATACTCATCTTCATGATACCTATCATTCCTGAAATTTTCATGCAAATCCTAGCAAAGCTGTAGTTTCTAAGTTGGTAAAAACCGCATATGGCTCCATAGTCATATGTTTCCATAGTAATACAGGGCATATTGTTCCATAGTACTACAGGAAAATTCAAATCGCTATAACTTCGTTAAATACTATTTGATCTTTATGAAACTTTGAGGAAAGGTCACACTTATAAATAGTCATCTGTTTGCTAAATTTTATTGAGTTTAAGGGTACCGCTTGGATTTTATTCAAGAAAACATAAAATCGATAAATCATACTATTACTAACAAAGTTGAGTGAATTTCGACTTCTCATGTATTTGTTGTTATTGTACTCATTAAGGCCTGCATTCGTGATTTTTTTCAGATTTTTCGGATGGAAGGTGTCCAATCGCGAGGGGGGGTACGCGAAAAGTTCGTACATTTCCCCTTCCCCTGCCCCCCTCGGTACTCGTCAGGCAATTTTAAGACATGTTTTGGAAAGATCTCGTTGAGACCTTTCCAATGACACCCTACTCGACTACCAATGGTGAAATTTTTTTTTTGGGGGGTCACTTCCCTAGTTGGGGAGACCCCCTTAAACCCCTTTGAAAATTTTTCCACCATTGAACTTTCAAGAGGTCACCACTTCTGACCTTTCCACAAAGTTTCATGGCTGTAGCTTCTACAGTTTCGGAGAAAAAGTGCTGTGACATACAGACGGACGGACGGACGGACACAGGTCGTGATTGCAATAGGGTTTTGTATTTTAGTACAAAAGACCTATTCAAGAGAGGGATGAAGACTCAAGACGCACAACCGCAAAAGCAAATCAATAAGGAAACAAAGGCGAAGAAAACTGTAAAACAAGCTATCCCAGAAGAAACCCTAAGTACTGGAGGTACTAACGAAAGAACGAAAAATTGAAAAAAGTGTAAATTTTTCTATTCTAGTCACCTAATTGACGAAAGATCAATGAAATCAAAACTAGTATTACCCAAACAAGGATAAATTAGACTAAACCTGAAAGTGAACTGAAAAAAACAATGGAAAGACTCAACGAAAGTCGACAGGAGATTGCTGATAGGAATCTTAAACTGGCGATCAAGAGTACAAAATCATGGCAATTTAATGTGAATACTTCTGCAAACCAAGGTTGTTTTTCGGCAGTATCAGCATGGATGAGGATGATTGAGAAACAAAAATAAAATAACTATCTCATCATGAAAATTTATTTGACGTTTCTATCAAAATTAAACCCAATTCAGACGATTTACGCAGCTTTCATTAAAATATTTTTCCTTGCAAGAATATTTAAATTTAACCGTGATAAACTTTCTTTCATCGGTTTCTGCTTTAATCAACGTAACTGGGGCAAATACCGAAAGGCTATAAGAAAGTTACTTTAAAACTGAGAAAATCGTTACCAAGAATTAAGGCAAAACACGTTTCATCCATCAGAGCTATTTTAACTTTATCGACGGGCATTAAACGCACCTAAGCTATTACGAGTGTACCTTCACCTTCGAAATTAATGTTTCATTCTAAGTACCATTACATTGTAATCATGAAATTTCATATTAACCCTCTTCTCGTAATGGCACACCACAAGCTCATTAAATCATCTAATTAAATCGACGTTCACCAGCCAACCTATTAGTGTAGTGCAACCAGCTTCAAGTTCACACTCATCATGGCTGATAGCATCCTTGTAGCTCTTATAACAATTACAAGCAGTAAAACAGTTTTGCTCCCTCCTTCTTAAACCACGAGGAGGTTTCATGAGTAGTTTTTTCCAGTGTTATTTGTGAATATCAAATTAATTGGAATATTTAATATTTCCAATAAGCAAAAATTTAAATCAGAACCATCAGGTTCATTGCCTATGATAATAAATTCAAAGAAACTGGATCAGTATAAAAGTTTTTTATGTAATTTTGAATGGAGGTAGACCTCCTTTAGCACAATTATTACCGCTTTATAAAATGATTTTTATCTATGCATAAAATAGATTGGCCAACATTAAATTTTTTGAAAACATCTTAGCCCGAACGATAAAACATCCGTTGTTTCTTTAATGGAAGCGGGCAATTATATGAGGGAATGGTAGCTGCTGAACTATAAAAGGATAACGGAGAGCTGTCGGGTAGGAAGGAAATTAGAGTAATGCAATTCAGAAAAGTGAAGAAACTTGTCTAAGGTACAGCAGCAAATTCGCTCGTAAATATCTGTTATATTACATGCTGAAGGAAATTCATGAGTAAGCATGGCTGGATATATTATTTATTATACTCGTATATGTATAGTATATTAAATTTTTTTAACAGAGTACAATAATAAGTTTGTTCAGTGCTAAGTTGCGGAAAAATGTGAAAAACATTTTACTTTTAATGAATTTCATAGAAAGGAAGGTTATCATTTCTACTATGTAATTTTTGGGCTTTTTTATGTAGTTTGTGCTTATGCATAGCTTTTGGCCGAGAAAAGACAAAAAGGTTCTGTTTTTACAAACTGCTGGATTGATTTTCTATTAAATCCCATTTAGAGGACATATAAATCAAATTACGGTAAAGGATGAATACCATTGGAAACTAAACTTGGTTGTACTCGTATATCAGAAGTATGTAGTGGTAAAAGGTATTTAAAAAATGTCCGTAAAGGACTGCAGCGATGGTCTGCTGCCTCGGCAGAAGAAGGTGTCGGTATCTGCCGAGAATGCCCTTGTCTGGGGACGCGTGAATGCGCTGGCAGGCTAGCATTGCGGTGTCGTGGGGCGGGTTCATTCCCCCAGCACAAGGACCCACTACAAAGAATTTCGCACTTACGAATTTCTAGGGTCGAACTAAAATAAGGCGACTGAAGTCGCAAAAAGTGTAGGTAACTACACAAGGGACAACTGACTTGTTCGTGGAACAAGAGTATCAAGTGAAAAGAAGTGGAAGTAGGGTGACCTCGTCCTTACCTGGAGAGGCTCATGGCCCACAAATGAGAGAAGGGCAACCGGGTGGTGATGGAGCCCCTGCGCATCCACCCAGCCCCTGCGCACCCACCCATACAACTTAACTTGCATTAGTCTTCCCATCAGAAGAAAAGTACCCCGATGACCAATTTATGCCATCGAATTATGCAATTCGATTGCATAACTCTATGTCATAAAGAGGCACCTTGCTTGGGCCACTCAACCTGCGCCGTCACCTGAAACAAAAGGAAGGATTAGTGAGTACCCGGCGGCTGGCTCATGTTTTGAGGTGGAAGCCTGCCACCGTACCGGGTCCTATACCCGGTTAGAATTGTAAGAAAGGAAAGACCGACGTTTTGCTTTAAACACTTCATTGTTTTACTTTATTCCTCTTTTATTTTACATTTATTATATGTGCTCAAAGTAGCATAAGCTTGATACGAGATATCTATGATAATTTTACAATTGTGGCATTTGCTCTCTGCTCTGACTATGAAAAATATTAATGCGATTTAGCACGTAACTGTGATTCATTATAAATCCAACATGCATGAGCTAAGCTAATTATTTTTTTAACAATCGTTGAAGCTATGCCGAAAAATATGAATGAGCTCTATTCTTTACCAAATGAATGAAAAAAAAATTTAGGTTCGATACGTGGTACCACTCATCAAAGCCTTCTCTTACCAAGTCAATGCGAGGAAATTTCAAGGAAAGTAAAATGGATTGAAAGGAATGTTCCGAGCGGTTGGCTTTTTGATCAAGCTATATAGTTCGTATGCCGGATTTACTTTAACACACCAGAAGGTCCCGAATTCCGCACAGACGCTAGCATCTAGCAAATTTTAAATTGTGCTTTCTCATATTTGCACATTTTTACTCAAATATTACTGAGGCAATACTACAGAATTTGATTAACATTCATGCAAGATTGTCAAGATTTTATTCTTGGACCATAAAATGCAATCATTAACTTCTAGCTGTAACCAAACAAAAATATTTATGACAATCTGGTTCTCACTATTATTTATTTGTTTGTGTTTTAACACTTTCCAATCCACTGTAATTAGCAGTGGTGCATGACATGATTGTAGTAAGTTATGTTAATAAAAATATAATTGATTTAGGTAAATTCAAATTTGCACAAAAAAAGTCAATTTTTTTAAGAGAACTGTCAATTAAAAAATTTAATTTTTTTCCCCGATGCAATTTCAGTTAGAATGAATCGTTGAAATAGATTCGTCACGAAAATTCATTTTTTGTTTCTTTTAATGCGAGGGAATGTCATGAGAAAATCGATTGCTTAGTTACTTTCATAATCGAATAAATAAAACTCTAGTCTAAATAGTTAAATTCAAAATTTAAAGCAAAAGTTATTTCAGCTGACTTGGTTGCGACAGACCGTTAATAATTTCCTCTATAAAACAACGCGAGACTGAATTTCATTTGTTTTTTCATCAGCATTTGCATTGTTTGTATTTGCTTTTTCACCTTCGTCTTTAAATTCCTGTTATCACTAAAACTGCACATTCCGTCCTACTCTCGACTAATTGTTCAATCCGAATAAACGAGGTGATAGCGGGCTCCATTATCAATCGATGCAATTTCCTCAATCGTTGGAAAGCGTATGAACTTAAAATGCCGTTGGATACAACATCAATCAGATGTTTTGTCGTCCAGGTTGAAGCGTTGCTTTTTAACTCCACGCGGCTGGGTTTAGGTGGCAGTATACACACAATTTTCATTATCTCATCTATATTTAAATATTCTACTGTCCACTGTAAAACTTCCAACACTGATTGTGTACTCGGTTACCCTTAATCAGTTCTATTTCTACTTTTTTTTCATCCCAGCTTATAATTCGTCATGTCCTTGACTTGAGCGTACGCACCAAATCGCAACGGGCGTTCATCGTTTAGCACAGGCCGTTGTTATGCGATGAAGTCCAAACAAACAAATTGCCAAGCAGACAATCAAATACACCAAAGTCCTTGCTGAATGAGAAAAAAACTAAAATTTTGGTGTAGTATTCACAAGATCGAGTGTCCCAAGGCTGCGAAAGCAAGCATAGGGCGCTTTGTAGGCAATGAGAAAGAAAACAGTGGTTGCAACATCCATGCGAACTTCACGAAATGTGTATGGCTAGCTTAGATGATACTAATAAAGCACAAAGCGCGTGGAGATGATTTTTCTACATTAATTGGCAACAAAACAACCACAAGCGGAGCGTACACTTGGAAATCTTGTAATTTCCACACACAATACAGGCGAGCACCACAAAACCCCAAATTGCATCCTTCACTTTGCAAACAAGCTACACGCTCCTATTTCGTCGGACTTTGCAAGCGTTTCGGGCAAAAATAGTGCAAACGCTATTCACACTAACATTTTTTTTTCAAACATTACCGAAATAGAACATTGTAATGGGCCCGTTGTGCTTGGCGATCGCTGCACTGTCACCAATGCCATATTAATCATTGCATGCGCGCGATCAAGTTGTTACACATTTTGTAATTCACTTTGCATATAGTCTCGATACTTAATGCGATTATTAGCACTTTTCACGTAAAAAATATAAGCGAGAAGGTCTAAGAATACGCCATTTTTATTGCAATCTTTCTTCCGTTCTTCTTTTTCTTCACCCCCTTTCGATTTACAGTTGGGAAGTTGAAACTGTAACCACCACAAATTCTCCACTTCCCGATCACTTTATGATTCGCAACGTATTCATGCACCCTAACGGTTGAACTTTACAGATAATTTTTCAACACAACTGTAATTCTTTCACGTCCATATTTTCTTCACTTTTCTCTCGACTCATGAAAAAATGGATATCGTAAATTGATGTATTCTACAACAACGAACGTTTTTCAAATCCTCATCTATTAACTTTGCAAAATCTTATAAGTAAATCAAACGGGTAATTCATGTGCTCGACTAGAATTTCCTTGTCGGCTGGCTCGCGGGCACTCATCTACGCGGCGTCCGCGCTGTGTGGCAGTTTCGAGCAGACTCCTCGAAATCTCCCGGCGACAGCACCAGCAGCACCAACCGGTCATACTCCCGCTACCGCCACTGCTATCGCTCGTACCGTTCACTATGACAGTCTCTTCTTAGCAATCCCTTTCTCGCTTTTCTTTCTCATAAACTCGTTATAAATTGCAACTCGCCGGTCTTCCGTAGAGGGCAAGTAAACTGGTTCCCGGCCGCAGCTTGCAGCTGGACATAGACACAATGCACTTTTGTTTGAGGTGATTCTTAATGAAAGACCAAAGCATGGTTATTTTATCTTCTAGATTGATAACAACATAATTTTGTTGCAACGATTGGAGAGTTGTCATTTGTTGTTCATGCGGAGCTACATAGGCTGGGCCCTTTAAACTCAGCCTGGCCAAATCTTTCACCGATTTCGTTTGTGTTGCGGCAAACAAGAGCGTTTGCCTCTCGGGTGGTAGATTCTCAATTATAGCATTCATTGTTTGCTTGAAGCCCATGTCCAGGCAACGATCCGCTTCATCTAAAACAAGAATATACATTGAAGTTGCATCAAATAGTGGATTCTCGTCCATCTACTGAAGTAGCCGGCCCGGAGTGCAAATCAGGATAGTGCATTGGTTCATTCGGCTACGTTCAAACTTTAAGTTCTTTCCTCCAATAATCAAACCAGCTGAGAACTCGTGGTGGGTTCCGACCTTCTGTAATGTTTCGCAGATCTGGTATGCAAGCTCGCACGTTGGTGAGATTATGATAGCGCCGGTTCCGTCCATCCGGATCCATTTTTGCAAATACAACTTTTCAAGAACCGGCACTAGGAAAGCTGAAGTTTTTCCACTTCCTGTCACCGCAGCACCTAATACATCACGACCTTGTAATGCATGGCCAATACTTTCACGTTGAATATCAGTCGGCACTTTATAATTGCATGCTTTTAATCCTTGCTTGGTTTTACGTGAAAGCGGCAAATCGTCGAAAGTTTTCACATCGCTTGGAGAGCTAAATTTCGTTTGCAATTCCTTTATTTCCGTATCTTCATGAACCTTACCTGATCGATTACTACAAGTACTACCCTCTGAAAAATTTGGGTAGTAAAAAATTTTCAAAGATTCTTAAGAGGCGTTTCCTCATAGGGAGGGAACCTTTTGGATTTTTTTTAACCAAATGTAATCCAGCGGGGTGTCAGAAGAAAAGTTTTCACTAAACACTTTGAAAACAAGTTTTAAAATGACAATGTACTCGTACAGAAATTGGTGTCCCCCCTCACAATTAGATACTTTTAATCCAACATGTTGAGTTTAATAAATTCAGCGCGGGAATTAGGTATTAACAAAAGATAAGTTTATTTGTTTTAAAACGAAATAAAAGATATAACAAGAAGATTACATAAAGTAAATTCAACATATTTGATTTGTCTCTAAACGAACTCGATGTATGGCTTTCGCTTCTACTTGGATTCGAAGCACAAAACGAACTGAATTTCGGTCATCATAGACCAACTCACACCACGGTGCTTTGTGTACACCCAATGGTAATACAAGTATACTGGATGTGAGAATATTTTCAACACACCCTCTTGGTACAGACGTCGCACTGGACACCAGTTTTCTCGGGAACAAAAACCAAGTCCTTCAAGACAATGATCATGACTCACACGAGTCAGCGATTTTGTCAAAATATCTGCTATCATATCCTTTGTAGGTATGTATTCTAACACAAACACACCAGCACCAATGGCTTCGCGAACAAAATGATGTTTAATGTTAACATGCTTCGTTCGTGCATAAAAAATAGGACCACTCGCGATAAATTGAGCTGAACGATTATGAATATAAATTGTCATATTTGTCCATTCTTCTAACTCAATCTCAATTGATAAACTCTTTAAATAAATAGCCTCTTTCGCAGCTTCTGCTAAGCTAACATACTCCGCCTCAGTCGATGAAAAGGCCACAGTCCTCTGCTTTTGAGATTTTCCTGGTTACTGCTGGACCACTTAAGAGGAAAACATATCCAGTATATGATCTTCGATCAATATTGCAGCTACCCCAGTCCGCATCTGTGTAGCTTGTTTTTGAGTATCCTTACAGTACCAGCAAAATATCTCCTCGTTTTGTTAGGTTTGTTTACAAAGAGCGCTAGCCTCGACACAGTATTAGCAATGTCTGGTCGCGTCGACACAGAGACACATACATAAGAGCTCCGATGAGTTCTCTATAGGGACAATTTGCAGCGAACTCACTGTCTGCGTTTATATCAACACGCGCACTTACTTCTGCAGGTGTTACTACGGGATTACACTCATCCAAGCCGTATTGCTTCAGCATTCCCAACATATAACCAGTCTGGATTATTTCGATAAATCCATCACCTTGATTTATTTCCAGGCCTAAACAATACTTTGCCTTACCGAGATCTTTCACCTGGGATTCACTTAATAGTTCAGCCTTAAACTTCGTAATGTTTTTCACATTTCTTGATGTCCCAAGTAAATCGTCAACATACTCAAGCGCTAACACGAAGTCCTCTGCATCACTGAAGATTAACATGACTGTTTCTTCGTCGATTTGGAACCCGAGTTCACCAATTTTTCTCGAAGTTTCACATACCACTGGTGGTCAGCCTGGCGTAGATCATACAACGCCTTTTTCAAATGGCACACATCCCCACCACTACGCAAGCTATTGAGCATCTTCCAAGCTTTAGCATTGACTTCAGTCGATTTATTTTGTTTTGACACAATTCTCTCTAGCGTTTCCATTAGCATGTCACTTTTTCATTTAAGGCACCGTTTAAATATACAGTCACAATATCAAACTGCCATATCTGCATATCGAATTGTACAGCCAAAGCCAATAATCATTTCAATGACTCATACCATATTTTTGACAGCAACCCTTTGCTACCAAACTAGCCTTGCGTCGCTCAATGTTTCCTTCTGGACCATATTTGTTAGCCAGGACATATCGACATCCAAAAACATTTTTGTTTTCACTGTTCATCACGATATCATATGTATCATTTTTGACTAAACTTGTGACCTCAGATTTGTGGTAATAGTGCAGTTACCCTATTAAACGGCTCTAAAAATTTTCCTATCTCCGTCACCTCTACAGCATGGTGATCAAGAAAATTGAAATTCTTACTAGAAAAAGGAAGACAGTTCGATTAAACGCATATTGCTATAGGCGGCGACAAATAGACAGTAATGATTATTCAGTTTAGAATTTTTTCTAAATATCTAATGTCTTCTTTTCAAAATAATCCAGAACTTATAAACGCCTCGCACACCGATTTTGTTTCAAATCAACGTGATATCAAAGAAGAACTGCGATATATTATTACGCATTATCCATTATTGTTTCCTTACATTGAAAATGAATTCAAATTTATCAATAAAACTGTATGATGATAATATAAGTTAAAAACATAAACAACAACCAAGAAGCAATTCTGTTTATTCGTACACAATTGTCATTTTTATTCATTAATTGTGCGCACCAACAGAAATTTAAAAAAATATCGTATGCAACCTACCTTGAGGGTTGCATCGTAAAGATAGGTGTGAAGTGTTGCGATGTTCCTCAACGCATTGAGAAGGTTGGCTAGAATGTGGTTGCCGACGGATGTCGGAGAGAGAATGATAAGTTTTGAGTGGTTGGACAAAGTGTCTAGAAACGGAGTGGTGTTCAGTTTTCAGATAAGTAAAATTAAGTGATTCGAATTTGTTATCAGTGACTTATCATAAAACGGCAGTGAATAATTGCGTGTCTTAAATGTGCGGAAAGCGTCTTGGGAAGAGAACGAAAACCACCCCAAAAAGCAGCCCATATTCAGTGGCGAGCGCTTGTGAGCGCCATCGCGAGAGGACAATTGGCCGTGGAGTTCTCTGGCGCACGGGGGAAGGCCGGATTGCCTACTCACCAGCAAATCCAAAATCTCGGGAGAAGAGGAGCCTTTTACACAGCTCGGCTGCAGATAACTTGAGAGTTCCTATTGTGGAAGATGTCGCTGTCATAGGGTGTGCGCTGTTTGTTAAATCGTCCGGCACTCACAACCGGAAAATCATCGTCCATACAGAACGTTGGAGTCGCAGCGGCTACTGCTAATAGGAGTTCTCACCTCTATGCCGTGCGAACGCTCCACCGACAATGTACACTAGTAATCAGTGCATTATTTCAAGTGACAGAAAATTTATATTAGCTTTTGCAAGCATGTTCGTTTCCGTGACTTATTAGAATCCCGTATGAAGTTCAAGTCACATAACCTTAGAATTAAAAGGGTCGATTGAAAGTGATACAATCCGAAAACGCCTCACGGAAATTTATACCCAAGCTGGGGTTGCGGAAGGCCCCAAATTTGCTTTTGTAATCGTTTCCAAGCGGATTAATACTCGAGATTTCCTAAATTAAAATAATCCGCCTCCGGGGACAGTTGTTGATGATATTATCACTCTACCGGAGAGATATGATTTCTTCTTAGTATCTCAATCAGTTCGCCAAGGTACTGTAACTCCAACTCACTATAGCATTGTGAATTATAATATTGGCCCGGATACCGATAAGATGCAGATTCTCACTTATAAGATGACACATTTGTATTATAATTCATCGGGCACAACTCGTGTTCCGGCCGTTTGCCAATACGCTCACAAACTCGCATTTTGGTGGCGCAGAGTATTCACCAATCTCCATCAAATTTGTTGGAGAAGAACTTGAACTCCTTGTAGGAAGGAAAGAAAAGATTAAATTTGTTTTGTACTTGAGTTTATTGAAATAATTAAATTCTTCTTCAGTTTTTAGGTTTGATTATATAATCCTTGTCAAACGGTTAATCATATACTAGTCATCTGGTGCGTTGATTTTTTTTTGGTTTTATAAGCTTTTAGTCCAAAACCATGCATGGTATTCTATGGGCGTAACGTGATAGATAATTGGTATTAATTCGTGTTTGTTTGACAATTGTTTCAATTTTTCTATTAGGGAAATTTATTTTTTGTCGAAGAGAACGTTGCTATATTTCAAGTGTGAGAAAAAAAATATAGGGGGGGAACAAACTCCCATTTTGGTACTATTATGTATTTAAATTATTAATCGAAATAACTTATTATTGTTTCTTTCCTATTTGTATTAATTTCTTTATTTAAACCAAGAAAATACGTAACTATAAATTTATATCGAATCAACACAAAAGTGCCTTAAGAACGTCACTGTAGAAGTTAGGGAATAAGCGAATATTGATGAAACATTATGCCAAGACTATTTAATGAAGAAATGTTGAATTAAACGGACACCTCGGTCTTTCCATTCCGTTGGACCTGACCGGGTACAGGACCCAGTACGGTGGCCGGCTATCACCACCAAACATGAGCCAGTCGCCGGGCACATATTAACCTCCTTTTAGTTTCAGGTAATATCGCGGGTTAGGTGGCCCAAGCAAGGTGCCTTTTTATGGCACAGGGTTATGTGATCGAATTGCATGACTCTATGACATAAATTGGTCAACGGGATTGGAAGGTCATGCAAGTTATGTTGTGTGAGTTTTCCACTCAGAAGAGAAATACCCGGCCCATGCAACATTTATGGATTTTGATCCGGTTGGGCGGATGCGAGGGGGCACCATCACCACCCGGTTGTCCCACTCTTATTTGTGGGCCATGAGCCTCGTCGGGTAACGACGAAGTTACCCTAAGTCCGCCCATTTTTACTTGTTCCACTTGTTCTCGGAACAAATCATTTCCCCATGTTGTAGCTGCCTACAATTTTGCGACTTCGGTCGCCTTTCCTTTTGAGACCCCAGAAATTCGTGAATGCGAAATTCTTTATAGTGGGTCCTTGTGCTGGGGGAACAAACCCGCCTCACGACACCGCAATGCTAGCTTGCCAGCGCATTCACGCATCCTCAGACAAGGGTATTCTCGGTGGACATCTACACCTTCCTCTGCCGAGGCAGCAGACCATCGCTGCAGTCCCCCACGAACTTGTTTACATTAACCTATTCACTACAGATTCAATGGCGTCCATCCATTCGCTACAATCGTCTCTATTTAAAGCGTCCTGTACGCTAACTTCAGCAGCACCAGCGAAAACGTCATCATCAAGACCATCTTCCCATTGAATCCCCTTCCCAAATTCATTTTCTGTGTCGCCCGCTGCTCCCAGTACGTAACATTCGTGGTCTTCCAGGGGCTCTTTTGTACTCTGCTTCAGACTTCTTTTTCTAACTCGTTCACATTATCATTTAATCTCGGCGAGAATTCAACAATCTTGGGCTGACTTATTTGACTGTCATCTCTGTCTAGCGATGTAAACAACTCGTCCAACACACGCGTGTCACCTGAGTTCTTGTTAGAGTCCTCGATAAATTTCACATCGCGCACATTTACAATTTGATGGCTGTTAGGCAGCTATACTCGGTATACCTTCCTATATCTAGAGCACCCTACAAATACACATTCACTAGATCTTTGTGTGAGCTTATCTTTGTTAGGATCTTTGTCTAAAACCATCACTTTAGAATCAAACATTCGCAGATGACCAGCCTTAGGTGTCTTCTTAATCCATTTCTCGTATGGAATTCGTCCTTTTAAGCTAGATGTTGGACAGCGATTTATGATATGACATGCTACCGGCAAGGCTTGAGACCAAAATGCCGCCAAACCAGATTGCAACAAAAGACTCTCCACCACGCCATTTTGCTGAAGTATTCGAGGTACTGTCAGCTTCTCTGGACACTTTGAGCTTCCAAATACTTGTCAAAGTCAACATTGCAATACTCACGGCCATTGTCTGATTGCAAACACTTTATTTTACATCCGGTTTGTTTTTCAACCAACCGTTGGTATAGCTTAAACGTTTCTAAGAATCCTGATTTTTGTCTTAAGAAGTAGACCTCGCACCACCTGGGGCTGTCAACAATAAACGTCACGAAGTATTTCGCTCGACCCATAGATTCAGTTCTGAAGGGTCCCATTGTGTCGGAATGCACTATTTTCAGCACTAATGCAGTCATCTTGCCTTTGATGCATACCTCACATGTGGGTAATTGATCTGTAGCTCTTACAGAATCTGTAGGAATTACTCCATCTCGAATCAGCTTCACTAAGTCTTTCGCGTTTAGATGGCCCATCAGTTTGTGTCACTTCAACAGTTCAGAGCACTCCGGTTAAACTGCCGCGCATTCAGAATTTTTCCGCACGTAGTACAAATCAACCTTGTAATGTATGACAGATACATTACCACACTCATAATGCACATAGGCATCGTTCTTCCTGAAGGTTACCTCATGTCCTTTGTTTGTGATTTTTGCCACGGAAATCAAATTTGTCCTTAAGTTCGGCGCAAATAAAGTATCGCGGAACTCAATTACTTTTCGACCTTTATCACCTGCTACCGATTAGTGCACAGCACCCGCACCCTTGATATCAGCACATGCTTGACTTGCCCTGTCGTTGCCTTATGGCTCACCGCACAGTAACTATGATCAACACAGTTCGCTGATTGTTTGAACCTCTTGTCACTTGTCTTCGTCGGAAACACATTTGCCTTATGTCCCAGGGCACCACACTTGAAACATTTTATTTCCTTTCGTGAAGACGATCCTCTCTTTCCTTTCTTAGGAAAAGTTTGGCGCACATTTGCTCGATTTCCAGCCACCATTACTGTGATGATGCTACCTGACGCTTGCTTTGGCGCCTCGCTTTCTTCCTGAATTTTAACCTTCAAAGCTTCAGCGTTGGGAAGCTCATCTATAGACTCGATTCCACACCGCAAATTTTCATATGAATTGATGGTTGATCAGGTTTTTAAGTTTTTTTTTTTGATTTGTTGACAGGTTTTGCACACCCGAGGTGATTTCATCATTGACTCCGAAAACTGCTGTGAGCATTTGCCCAAAGATTCCACACTTCTGTCGCTTCTGGTTGATATTGTGCTTGGTAACGTCAATAGTATCCGAGATATGGTGGAAAAGATCCCAGCAGTGTACCTTTTTAGTGATTTGTTTACCCATAGAACACAAAGGATACAATTTTCCCCATGTTCTTCTCATCTGTTGCTAGGTCTAAGAATGGAAGCTCAATGTTAACTTGCAAGATCCCTCGATTCAGGTTGGCTTTTCCAATTTGCTCTATGTACAGACTACCATCTAGGTTTGTGATGGTAGCATCAGATGGCACAGGAGATGGTAAGATTCCAATGACCAGGAGCTTAGTAAGCGCTATTACTGAGGGACTTGGAAGATGACGGTTTATAATTTTCTTTTTTTTGTGTATCAGGATCCTCATCTAGGGGCCGTTTGTTTGTTTTTTTTGGATGATTGACTTTTTAAGTTAGTTGGGGTTGAGCATATTTCTGCTAGTTGCTCTGTTTCCTTCTTGAATGGTAGCTTTTTGATGATTCCATTCAACTTAAGAGACACGGTTTGAACCTATCCATCTGGTCCGAGATTGGTTGCGACAATTCTCGCTAAAGGCCATCGCATCGATGGAATGTTATCGGTTTTTACTAGAATAAGCTCGCCAACCTCCGGGTTTTCCTGTTTCTGAAGCCACTTTGATCGTTGCTGTAAGCGTTGTAAGTATCCTTATGTCCATCTCCGCCAAAAGGACTGTTTCATTTGGTGGGCTTAGTGCCATCTCTTCAGTAAAGCTGGTTTGTTTTCACAAGGGTCACCTTTGATCTTGAATAGATTACCCCCAGTCAATAAATTACCTGGAGTTAATGCAGCTATGTCGTTCAGATCGTCGCTTATTTGAGTTAGTGAACGTGAGTTCATGCATGCCTCGATATGAGCCAATAAGATGTACATCTCTTCAATGTTTAAGATTTGGTGGCCAACTGTTTTGTACAAGTGCCGCTTTATTGTCTGCACGCCGGCTTCCCAGAGACCACCAAAATGTGGGCTACTAGGAGGGATAAATTTCCATTACATGCTGTGATTTGCAACTTCTGAACGACATGCTTGAAGAGTGGCTCTGTACACGGCCTGCAATTGTTTGTTGGCTCTTAGGAAGTTTGAACCGCAATCGCTGTCTATTACTTGGCACTTCCCATGTCTTGCAACGAATCGTTTAATAGCTGCTATACATGCACTAGTCGTCAAACCAGAAACAAGCTTCAGGCGAAAGGCCTTTGTTGTCATGCATACAAAGATTGCGATGTATGCTTTTGTAGTCTTGTCACCTCTACCTCCACTCCATTTTATGTTGATTGGCCCTGCGTAATCGACTTCTGTGTGTAGGAATGGTTTTTCGAATTGCCCTCGAGAGGCTGGTAAAATTCCCATTTATTGAGTCATATGGCAGGCAGTCATTTTGAAACATGACACACATTGATATGATCGAATATTTGAGTCGCAATTTCGCTAATGTCAGTTGGCTACAACCATGTAAAGTTTGTTGATGAGCCTGCCGTATCAATAGCGTTGCTAATGGGCCTTTCGGGATGATAGCTGGGTGTTTCGCTGTTTCTCCAATGAGTGCATGTTGAATTTGACCAGCCACCCAGTGGATCCCTTCAGTGTCAATCCATGGAGATAAGGATTTAATATGGTTGCTCTTCAAAACTTGACCAATCGTAGATATACTCGTATCTTGAATTTCCTTCTTGAATACTATGCTTTGCATTATCCTCACATATGTGTTGGGCGCCTCTCGAAGTTCAGCTTTTGATGTTTCCCAACTGTTTCATCTTGGGATGTTTGGAATTGAAAGCAAAACGTTGGCACAATGCTACAATCTGCTGCAGTTTGTAGAATGATGAGTACCTGATTAGTATGTCTGGTTGTTCTTCAGTCGTAGCAAGTAGTTATGTTGCTTTAGCTTCTTCTTCGCCTTCAATGGTTAGTTGCATCACTGGAGGTATTCGAATAACGCGTGCGTTTAGCCACGTTGGTCCATTCCACCACAGGTTGGATGTAAAAGTTCCTTTGAGTACATGCCTATTGTCGCGATATCAGCTGGGTTGCCAGTGTTCGGCTGAGCTATGTTGATGCATAATA
Source organism: Odontomyia ornata (assembly GCA_963969285.1). Classification (NCBI taxonomy): domain Eukaryota; kingdom Metazoa; phylum Arthropoda; class Insecta; order Diptera; family Stratiomyidae; genus Odontomyia; species Odontomyia ornata. The sequence continues at coordinate 252,668,429 of OZ017742.1, forward strand.
CTCACACGGTTAGCAACATCGATTTTCCATTTAGCTGCTGGACTTCGAAACCAGAATAGGACTACTGTTGAGTCAGTCCAAAAAAATCGGGGAGCGTTTTTCCAATTGTGTGCCTTAATGACTTTAGCCTTAAGTTCAACCAACAATATCGCTCCGTTAAGCTCCAATCTAGGGACTGACTCCACATTTGTTGGAGTGACCTTCGATTTAGTTGCTAGTAAAGTGACCTTGGTTGATGTTGTGGTCACAACACGAATATATGTACTATATATAGCGGAAGCATAGGCTGTTGATGGGGAGTCGCAAAAACCAAGAAGCTCAAATTGATGGGATGGACTGAAATCGATCTATCTATTTATTCTTAAAGCTCTCAAGTTTGCCAGTTGTTGTCGCAACCGTATCCACACTTTAGTTAAGTCGGAGTCTAGTGGTTCTTCCCAATAATTTTTGGCGATCCACAACTTCCAAATTATCGACTTCCCAATGATTATACATGGTTGTAACCAACCCATAGGATCGAATAGCTTGGCAACTTCTGCTACCACAATCCGATAGGAGTACTCTTGGAGGCTAGCATTCATTGGGGAGTTCCACCCCCACGCACCCGAGGAAACCCTGCAGGGAGGATGCTGGCCGATAGGAATACTCTTGGAAACTAGCATTCTTTGGGGGAGTTCCGCCCCCACGTACCCGAGGAAATCCCCGAAGAGGGAATGCCGGTCGACAAGAGTACTCTTGGAGCCTAGAATTCTTTATGGAGCGCCGCTCCCATGGACCCGAGGATATGAGGGGCACCGTGAAGCGCCCTCCGAGGTTTACAGGTAACGACCCTGACTGGATCTGTACTACGCTTTGGATAATGAACTAGAATTTATGCTTTGGGCTTGTGGTTATGATGGTTTGGACCTCGTTGCTTTGCACGGTAGCACCGAGGTGACACTTGTGCGTGAACAGCTCCAATTTAACTTTCATACCGTCTTCGTTCCGGTAAAAATTTGGCAGGCCTCGGAGTTCGTTCGAAGTTCACACCATTGGGTTGGTGGGGTAGGTTTGGCTGAGATGGACTTCCGATTAGCGCTGGTTTGGGTCTGAGTAATTGTCCCCATAAGGGCTTGTGCCAACCCTTGCATGGCCTCCCTGCTCTGTAAAGATAACCATGGGACAAAAACAGTGATTACACACACGAACGGAGATAGCAGCTCCGAGGCGGGATCCAATAAAATTGGAGCAACCAAAACCATAAAAAAAGATTTAAAAAAAAAACCAATAAAGAAAGCAAAATAACAACAACTACGACTCAACCAGCGGCTGCAGCTACGATGTTAACAGCATATCTGGAGCGGTACTAAAGATGACAAAAACGACGATTAATACAATGCCAGCGAAGACGGACGAAAATGGAGATTAACAGACAGTCTTGTCCAGATAGAGATTCCTACGGCGTTTGGGCACAGCAAAAAATGATGCGGACTCCAGAGCGTCCTAAAAAGGGAGAGCGGGAAATTCTGCAGGATGCGTCAGATGTTTGAGCGGTTGAGGAAAATATAAAGAACATTGACAATTCGATGGTCACTGCTGCAATGGATACCGAAGCGATCGAAGCAAGGCCGTAGATCCCGATATAACAACGAACAATCTTGAAGTCCACAAAGAGATTCCGACAGGAAAGTACAGGATTGACCAGACAAATAAAGCGGCGTTGTGTGATTTCATCGCCAACGTCGAAAATGTGGCGGAAGTACTGTATTCGGTAACGGAAGCCGATAATCTCTCCCAAGAATGATGGTCGCAAAGTACAATTGCCGCCCAGCGACATGAAGAAGAAAGGCTAATGCAAAAAGCGGGAGATGTTCTGAAAAGAATACAATTTGCAAACAACTTGAACTAGAGGAGCTGTTCAAAAGGCGAAGAAGACCAGAAGGCCAAAGAAGAGCAGAAGGCTAAAGAAGCACTGGGGATGAAATCTAAAGGGCACGTGCAGAAAACTCTACCATCAAAAATCAAAAAAAGAATGGCGACGAGCCCAATTGAAGGAGATCGGGATAAAAGAAGGAAGGAATAGACACTTGATGGGCGCGGAATGGCAGATCAGAGGTTTCAGATAGTGGCGACAAAAGGAGCGAAACTCTTTCAAAACGTGCCAGAAAACAAAGTTCGCACAGATGCCCAAGAAGAAAAAAGACCTGATGCAAAACAGGAAAGAAAGGAGCCCCGATAAAGACCTCGGCAGCAGCCACTGCTCGTAAAATACCAAGATGGTCGATCCTACGCGTAGACGCTGCGGGATATCAGGGGAAACGTAAGGCTCGAAGGCACCAACACAGCCATTAAAGCAGTACGACCAACGCCATCGGGCCACATACTGGTCGAATTCGGAGCAGAGGGAAGCATTCTGCGACGCAGCAAAGAAAGTCCTCGGCAAAAGCGCAACTATAGTCTAACTCGAGCCGATGGCAACGATCGAAATAAGAGACATTGACTGCGTCACGGATCTGGCCAAGGTAGAAGAGGCCAGCAAAAGCGAGTTCCCAAGCATGGGCAGGATTAAAGCGAGGCTGACACAAGAAAATCAAAGGGGACAACGCAAGGCCATCTTTGACTTGACCGAAAAGAACGCCGAACAATTTCTGAATAAGGGCAAAGTAAGAATATGCTGGGTTGTCTGTAGGATACTGTAAAGAGCAGCATCTCTTCAATATTTCAAATGCCTTGGCTATGGTTACACCGCACAAGTGTACAAAGGACCCGATAGGAGTTCCCTATGTTACAAATGCGGTGAAATGGGACATAAAAGGAAAGAGTGCACGACGGAGGCACACTGTATTGTTTGCAAGGATGCTGATTCAAGACCGGATTTTTGACACGTCTTGGGATCAAGAAAATGTCGAGTTTTCCAGGAAGCCATAGCCAAGGCAAAATCAGAACTTCGATGTCCCGTATCCTGCAGCTAAACATACACTGCAGTTCAAGCGCCCAAAATTTGCTCGAGCAGTTTGCGAGGGACATGAAGGCCGATTTTATGCTGAGCAGCACCATGATAAAAGTTCGGCACTGTCGGCATCTGGGTTCGAAACAGTGATTTCCAGGCGGAGAACTGTGGAGGGGGGGATGGTTTTGTGTGGGTTCGGTGCTCAGGGATCACCTTCTTTAGTGTGTATCCAACCACCTAAAATTTACTCGAGCAGTTTGCGAGGGACATAAAAGCCGATTTTATGCTGAGAAACACTATGATAAAAGTTCGGCACTGTCGACATCTGGGTTCGAAACAGTGATTTTCAGGTGGAGAGCTGTGGACGGGGGATGGTTTTGTGTGGGTTCAGTGCTCAGGGATCACCTTCTTTAGTGTGTATCTGACGCCGAACGAATGATATCATCTTTCCAAGCAAAGCTTAATGCTTTGGGGGGGCGCTGTAACCTCGGCAGTATGGCTTTAGAGCAGGACGCTCTATCATTGATGTGATTGCAGAGGTGGTTAGCGCGGTCCAAAAGGCCAAGGCATATAGTCGCGCCAAACGATGGTTCGTCCTGTTTTTGACACTTGACGTCAGGAACGCTTTCAACTCCGCTAGATGGGTGAATATTCTGGATACGCTGGAAAATCCTTTTCAAGTTCTAGAATATCTAATGCGGCTTTTGAGGGACTGCTCTACGACACGACACAGGGTCAATGAAGGATGGAAGTTACATCGGGTTTTGCACAGGGATCTATCCTTGGTCCGGACCTGTGGAATGTGTCTTACGATGGGCTAGTGAACCTGGAAATGCCACATGAGTCGCACTTGATCGGCTTTGCGGATGTTGTTGTGGCTCTGGTCGCTGAACGCACCGTTGAATAAGCGCAACTTGCTTGCTAATACGCTGAGTGAGAGACTGGAAGACTGCTCGAGGGATCAGTTTAGCACTGGAGAAAGCCGAAGTGGTCATCTTGACAAAAAAGAGAATCCCTAGAGTTAGGGTGACCAGTATTGGAGACATACTAATTGAATCGAAGCCAGCGGTGAAGTACATGGGGCTACTGATTAAACCAAAGATGAGTTTCTGTGAACAAATCAGGGCAACAGCTGAAAAGGCTGTTTTGGGAGTATCGGCTCTGAGTCGGCTTATGGCCAACGTAGGGGAACCCAGCCTATCAAAAAATGCCTCTTTATGAGTGCTGTAGGGTCAGTGCTACTGTACGGAGCAGAAATATGGGGCGACACTCTCAGTAAGAAGGTATACTCAAAACGCTTGGCATAGGTACAGAGAAGAGGAGCACTGAGGTTTGCATGCTTGCATCCGACAGTGTGTGATTCAGCGGTGAGATTTATTGTAGGCGCGATACCTTCTGCCCTCCTTGCTAGAGAGCGCCGCATTATTTACTTGCGTCAAAACGAGGATGCGAGGAAGATGGTTGTCCGCGAGGAGAGACAGCACTCACTCAACGATTAGCAGCAGTCTTGGGTGAATTGCACGAAAGAAAGATGGACTGCACGCCTCATTCCGGATGTGAGACCGCGGCTAAATTGAAGGGATGGTGAGACTGACTTCTACTTGACGCAGCTTTTGAGCGGGAATGGGTGTTTTCAGTTTTATTTGCACAAGATTGATCAGTCGCGCTCCCATGATTGTCGATTTTGCCCAGGTGCCACATTATGTTCGGGCAGCCCTAAAAGATAAAAGGGACGCACAGCAGCCAGGGGCGTTGGGGCTGGGGGATCGTTTGTCTGTCACTTCGTCTTCCCCTCTCCCTTTTCACTAGAAGAGGGATCCCCCAGCTTGAGGGTGCCTCACGGTGTAATGTAATGTGTCAAACGATCTCGGGCTAGGTTCTCAGGTTGACAGGGGAGGTATTTAGTGGGTAGTCCAGTCGCCTTCTTGCGAGTTTGGGAGTCCCACACTCTGTGCGTAAATGGCATTCACCTCCCAACCACAAAAAAGCTCCGTTTTATCGCACCTTCTGTTTCCTTGGATTAGCTGTTGGAGCAGACTTTGGTTTTGGGCAGCATGTAGCAGAAATCGCCTCTGCACTACGCAGTTGCTTAACGACTCTTATATGCTTAACGACTCTTATATCCAGGTTGTGTCTCCTGTTATGCGGCTCGCCCCAAAGTTTGCCTCAATTTGCTCGAGCCATAGTTCGACGTCCTCCTCCCAGAATGGCGGAATCCGGAAAGTGGCATTCTTCACACCGCTTATCTCTGCGGCTTCAGGCTTCTCTTTTTCGTGAGCGGCGGTCGGGATGTCAACTTTGCCTTCGTTCGGCATTTCGATTTTTACGGTCGAACTTGGGGGAGGCTCACTTGCACGCACCTCTTTACGCCACGGACGTGGTCCCTGTACAATGTGTACACTGGGGACGTGATATTTACTGCGAGCACGCACAATAGTATCACCTCGATGCGGTCGCTTTGCACTGCGAGCGCTGAATTCACCACCAAGGCCCTTGTAACTTCACCTTTCACTTCTTTCACGGGCTGGATTCCAATTCACGTTGGAAGCTGAGCACTATACACCTAGAAACGTTCCTGATGTAGCACCGTGCGTTGTTTTTAAGGTCGCGTGAGGCAGGATCGCCAATTATAGTCCTTAGATTCAAACACGGTATAAGTATCTATTATGTCTATTTATTGAGTGATTATTAAGTTAATCTATTCTCTGGTGCACTATCGATATGTTCAACTATAAAAATTAGTTGAAGTTCTTTGTCGCTCACGATGGTCTGCACTGACTCCTTCTTAACTTTTGACCTTTTATTTATCGCCGGCTGAACGTTTCATTTGTACCATGAACTGCTGACCACTCACACGCGCGACCACCAGATATGGCGAGTGGAGTTCATATCATGCGACACGATATGCGCCTGAGATCAACGTTGTTGTTGCAACGCTAGTGTTGCCTCCTTAAATGTTTTAATTTTGATTATGGACATTGTAATTTATTTATTTATTTGTGGAACTGTGATGATTGGAGGAGATTAATCCTGGAGGCCAAGGCCCGGCTTGGATTGTCGCGCCGAAGATAAAGGAGCAAATATAGATCAAATTAGGTTTAAAATGGAAGCATAAAGATTTTATCTGAAATCCTTAATCTGTCAAAATTCATTTTATAATGAATAGAGAGGATATTCCGAAGAAAGCACTTCAATAGGGAATCAAACAACTTGGACCAGCTGTATGTTTTCCATTCTGGGTTAGACTATGCAGAACAAAACTGTCCATCCCTTGCTCGATTGTATTTAATCCTTCCTGTTGCCAGTTCATATTTTACCTTTATTTATTTAGGTCAAAGCTGATTCTTAAGAACCAGCTGCAAATCTTGATGATAAATAGAACAAGGACATACGCAAGCCTTTTAATTTCTATTGATCGAAACATGCATCGGGCAGATATTTATGATTGAAAACATTCCCAAGAATTCAATACCCATGTCAAATCACACGGGAGCTAACTAAATTGCTTTTGTCCTAGGAGCCTGAAAAATATTTTCCAGTCTAGCATGAAGCCACCCACAACCCTCCCATATTGGCGGAGAAAAACAGTTCGCTCTCCCCGATACCACATAGAGTGAATTGAAAATATCCTGCTTGAACCTCTCAGAGAGTGCGCACTCTCTCAATAATTTTGCTTTCGGTCACGGTCATCGTTCAAGCATGTCGTTCGTTGCTTCCAAGAGCGCAACAGTTTGCCTTTATTTATAGTAATAATTTCACGACCATACGCATTTCGTTGTGAACATGTTCCACGGGGGTGGCAGCCTGTTGAAGTGGTGATGATGAAATATTGTAGAAGAGATTTAAGCTACTTTGCCTACGGCCGTGTATGTGTGTAAGTTGGTTGTTTGTGTTCGTTGTTTTTAGAGATTTTATGAAATTGAGATTTTTCCAGGTATACGACAGAGTATTTAGTGATATGCTTACTTTTTAGGTGGGTGGCTCTGGTGAAAAGAGAACGACAAATATTTTGAACATGAGAATCAGAGCATGTGGTGGTTCATGCGACATTTCACATTTTTTTCGTACCTTAGATGGCTCTTTTGCAGTTTTATAATGGAGAGAATATGAATGAGCTTTATTTAGTGATGCAACAACAAATTTAAGGGATGCAAATGAGAGTTGATTTATTTATAATGAGATTTTTAAAAGTTAATTTAATATTTACTTTTAAATGTTGCTTTGTTAGCATTTTGGAGTTGCACGTGATTATTTGTTTTTAGTAATTTGACATCAAGGAACTATACGTCTAGCATTCATTGCGTATAGACGTGTTGTTTTAAAGAAGACAACGTCTAGAATGTAACGTTCGAGATTTCTCGAAGGAAATTCAAACCGACCTCTCATCGGTTCTAGACGTGAAGTCTTGGAACGTGACAACGGACTATACCCATCAGGTCGACAAGCCCGGACTCTCTTAGTCTACTTCGAGGTGGCTACTGGCTAGCTAGCTAGTTTGGGAAGGAGTTTCTGTCGCGGGTCTTACGCGAGCAGATTAACTCCGAAATACAAAAACTCAGCCACCGGTTCAAATGCCCGATTTAAAACGTGTCGAACAACTTCCATCGACTCTACTCTAAATGACATACTTTCTTGCAAAGAAAAAGAACGAAATAATACGCGCTCCCGAATATAACCGACGCGGTACCCGAAATACACTACTCGAACTCAAGCTTGAAAAAACCTACTCTAAGAAAAAAACGCAAATTCAAAATATCGCACCGCGTACCGACCGAAACCGACCATTCACAGATTACTCGAACCCTACCTTCTCGGCGGCATACTTACCGTTCGCCGACATTATCCTGCTGAAAGGGAACGTTTTTCCTGGAAAGGAAAGACTGGGTTAGCCTAGCAATTCATATTTTTATCAAATGGTTTTGTAGCGGATGTTGGTGGCGGTCGATGTTTATTCTATAAATGAAATACTTTATTTATAACAACAAACAATAATTTTATTTTAACAAAACTTTAGAATATTGCGCGCGTGAACGAGTGCTCGCCGTATCGTGGCGTGAAGCGTTCTGTTTCTTCTCTGCATTTCCATCCTTTATATATCCGCGGCGATGATAGCGTTGTGAGAGATTTGGGATGCTCGCAGTTTTTCCCGGACTAATTGCACATGGCGTTTCGTCATAACTTTGCATGTGCGAAGGATTTCCTAATTATCCCTTTTCAGAGAAGACAGGGTTTGAGGATGATGCAAGGACGTTATATGCGGCGACGTGTGTTTATTGCCGTCTGGGTTTATGTTGTTTTTTTTTTCATTGCCGGAAACTTTGTGTATCGTTGCCGCCACATCACCCCCTTGCCAGTGATGAAGCCACGTTGAAGATGAGTGCATAACGATTTACTGGGATCCGGCTTGGTAGCGTTGTACGAAGCGAACCCGTCGTTCTGATCGTCGAAGTTTCTGTTGCTGCTGCTCTTGTAGCTGCAACCTTGATCTTTCTGTGGCAGGGTTGTTGGTAGGATCTAGTTGGGTTTCCGTCTGTTGATTTGTCTCGTTGCTGATAATGATTTCATGGTCTTCTGGAGTTATCTCGTTCAAGGTGTACGCGGGTTTTACTCGGTCGATTGATACCGTGATATCTTTTCCTCTAATCCTTATGATAAAAGTCGTTTCGCCGCGTTTGATTACCTCATATGGGCCATCGTATGGCATTTGCAAAGCGGTTTTAACAGAATCATGTCGTAAGAAAGCGTGTGTTGTTGTAGCAAGGTCCTTGAAAATAAACGGTGTGCGTGCACCATGTCGGCTTATTGGCACTGGTCTTATTTGCTCGAAGTGTCGTCGTAACTCCTTGATGAATTGTGCTGGCTCGTTGTCTGCGCATGCAGGTTCGAAGAATTCTCCTGGAAGGCGCATGGGTTGTCCACATAACATTTCAAAAGGAGATGCACCTAAGTCTTCGCGGATAGTTGCTCTGATGCCCATGATGACGCTGGGTATGATTTTAGTCCACTGTTCGTGCTGGTGGCATCGAATCGCTGCTTTTAATTGGCGATGAAAACGCTCTACCATCCCGTTGGCTTGGGGATGGTATGAGGTTGTTCGCAAATGGTTGGTGCCCGAAAGACGATTGAGAGAACGAAATAAATTCGATTCAAACTGGCGCCCTTGGTCGGTGGTGATTCTCAGTGGAGTTCCAAAACGGCTTATCCATCCTTCCCAGAAGGCTCTAGCGACTGTTTCAGCTTCCTGGTCGTGAATTGGTTTGGCCTCTGGCCAACGTGAGAGACGGTCCACGCAGGTGAGACAATATCTTTTTCCTTCTGATATCGGCATGATTATAATATCTATATGTAAATGTTCGAGTCTCGTGGAAGGTGGTGCGAAATATCCTACACGCGCGAACGCATGCCTGGTGGTTTTCGATTGCTGACACTGGATGCAAGCTCGTGCCCATTCGCGGCAGTCCTTCTTAACAGCTGGCAAGATGAATCGTTGTGCGACGAGCTTCGCAGTTGCGTTTCTGCCTGGGTGAGAGTGGCGATGTATGGATTCGAATGCGGCTCTCCTGAAAACTGGTGTGATAAACGGTCGGGCTTTTGCTGTTGAAGTGTCGCAGAAAATTTGAGCGTCCGTTCCTGGGACATGTATTTGCTTGAGTTGCAAAGACGTTTCCGAACGTAAAAGAGCTTTTAGTTCCTCGTCGTTCTCTTGTGATTTTGCCAACTCAGCGTAATTGATGGGTGCTTCAATTGCTTCGATTCGCGACAGAGCACGGCAACGATGTTATCTCTTCCCGAAATGTGCCGAATATCGGTCGTAACCTGGCCAATGAAGTCAAGGTGCCGAGCTTGACGAGGTGACGTCTTGTCGGGTGTCTGCCGGAGGGCGAATGTCAGCGGCTTATGGTCTGTGTAGACCGTGAAAATCCTTGCTTCTATCATGTGCCGAAAGTGCTTGATAGCGAGATAGATTGCCAATAGTTCTCGGTCAAAAGCGCTGTATCGGCACTCGGTTGGGCTGAGTTTTTTTGAGAAGAAAGCGAGTGGTTCCCAATGTCCATCAACTCGTTGTTGCAGAGCTGCACCTACGGCAATGTCAGAAGCGTCACAAAATACTCCCATTTCTGCACCAACTTTGGGGTATGCAAGGAGCGTTGCTTGCGCCAAGTCTCTTTTCGTTTTTTCGAACGCTTCTTCGGCTGCTGGTGTCCACTGGAGCAGAGCTTTCCCTTTTATTTTATCGTGCAGCATGTTGTTTAACGGTGCCTGTGTGTTTGCGCAACTTGGCATGCCAATTCTGTAAAAACTGATCATGCCCAGATACCGACGAAGTTGCTTGGCGGTTGTTGGCTGAGGGAAGCTGAGAATCGTTTCAACCTTTTCCGTTACTGGTTTGATGCCATCATTGGAGATGAGATAGCCAAGAAAGGGTAATTCTTTGGTGCCGAACTTGCATTTTGACACGTTGATAATTATGCCGTATTTTGCCAACCGTGTGAAAACTTCTCTTAAATGCTCCAGGTGTTCCTCCGAGGTCTCGGACGCCACTAAAATGTCGTCCAAATAATCGAAGACAAAGTCCAGACCTCGAAGTACTTCGTCCATGAACCGTTGGAAGGTCTGTGCAGCGTTTCGGAGTTCGAAGGTCATGAATGGAAATTCGTAAAGACCAAAGGGCGTTGTTATTGCCGTTTTATGGATGTCCTCTTCAGCCACGGGTATCTGATGATACGCTCTCACCAGATCGATTTTCGAGTATACATTCTTGTCGTGAAGTGCCTGTCCGAAGTCATGGATGTGCCTGATCGGATACCTATCTGGGTGTGTGCGTGCATTGAGTGCACGATAATCTCCGCAAGGTCGCCAACCTCCATCCTGTTTTGTTGCCATGTGTCAAGGTGCTGCCCAGCTGCTAGATGATGGACGTGCAGTGCCGAGTTTAACCATGGCGTCGAATTCCCTGCGTGCAGCGGTGAGCCTTTCAGGATCTAATCGACGAGGTTTGCTCGTTGTTGGAGGCCCAGGCGTCGTTCGGATGTAATGCCTGGTATTATGACGTCTCTCTGGAGCGCGGCCGTCGGGGCGCGTGATATCCGGGAATTCTGCAAGAATCGCGTGATACAAGGTATCACCTGAAACGACCTTGATAGTAGGTGTGTTGGTGCGAAACACACGACCTTTTGAGGTTAGTTGCGTTGCCTTGTCGATGAGTTGGCTTTCTTGAATATCGATCAGCAGTCCAAAGTGTGCCAAGAAGTCAGCTCCGATGATCGGTTTGGTGACGTCAGCGATGACGAAGTTCCATGGAAATATGCGCCACAGGCCAAGGTCGAGTGATAACGCTGTCATTCCGTAGGTAGCTATCGTGGATCCGTTAGCGGCTGCAAGTTCATACGAAGTCTTCTTGAGTGGGCTTTTGTTTGCTGATCGAGGGAACACGCAAAGATCGGCGCCCGTATCGACTAGGAAGTGTTTCTGACTTCCCCGGTCCACAATAAATAGGCGGCGTGTTTTTTGGCTAGAATCGCTGGCCGCCATTAGCGATTGCCGTTTGCGTTTCCCGACAGTTTACATGGTGATCTGCATTTCTTTGCTTCGTAGCCAAATCTGGAATGGTACCAGCACAAGCCCTCTGCATCCTGGTGATTCCGTGCTCTTGAATTACTACGATAACATGAGTTCGATCGTCTATAATCTTGGCGGGAAGGGCGACTCGTCGATCGCAGCATTTCTACTTCTTGCTGCAATTTTTCCATCTGCTGATTTAGGCTCAGTGTGAGCTGTGCAAATCTTGCTCCGAGCTCAGCTTCGAAAAGTGATGTTGCTGGCGTGATCTGAGCTACGTGGGATACACTGCTCCTAGTCAGTAATATGATCGCGTCTGCAAGTTCGGCTGCTTTGTCGAGAGGCTGGTCCTTCTGTGTGGCCATAATGGCTTGCGTCTGAATTAGAAGACGTTAGCCAAATGCAATTAAAATAATTTCCTATTTCGTGATAGTGGATATCGCTTCTGGATTAAGGCGAGTGAATTTGTGAAACCAGGTCACCAACGTTTGGATTTTCTTGTGGTTTGAGCCATTTTGGTCTTTGTTGAAGTCTTTGAAGGTACTCTCTTGACCATCTAAACCAAAAGGAATGCTTCACCACCTGCACTAGTCTCCATCTTTTCAATAACATTACGTTCGCTTCTTCCGGATCACTCTTGATCTCAAATAAGTTGCCACCAATCAAAAAACGCCCTGGTGATAAGGCGGCATTATTTGAAGGATCACCGCTTATCTCGGTTAATGGTCTAGAATTTAGGCACGCTTCTATTTTTGCAAGAAGTGTGTAAAACTCCGTAATGGTCAGCAGCTGTTTACCAATGACTTTAAAGAGATAACGCTTCATCGATTTGACACCAGCTTCCCAGAGTCCACCAAAATGTGGACTTCCGGGAGGTATGAACTTCCATTCTAGACCTTCCCGAGCTAGTAACTCCATTCTTGTGTGTATAGTTTTTTCGGATTCACCTCGAAGCTTCCTATTGGCACCAACAAAGTTAGTACCACAATCACGGTGGAGTCTGCGGCAGTTTCCTCGTCTTGCAATAAATCGTCGAATTGCTGCAATGCACGTATCTGCTGATAAGTCTGAAGCTAACTCCAAGTGGAAAGCCTTTGTTGCCATGCAAACGAAGATGACTACATACGCTTTGGTGGTTTTTGCACCTCTTCCTCCATCCCATTTAATTGTTATCGGGCCAGCATAGTCAACGCCAGTATTTTCGAATGGATATGATGGACGCACGCGAATGCTCCCATTAGTTGGTAATTGGGCTTTGCTGTCACCTTAAAACAGGTAAGACAACTATAAATTTCCTTCCTTACGAGTGAAGAGCAGGATTTTATCCAATAGTCAAGTCACAGCGTCACAAGTGTTAATTGGATGCCCCCGTGCATGGTTTGTCGATGAGCTTTTTTGACTAGTAGCTCTGCTAGCTTGCCTTTTGGTATGATAGCTGGATGTTTTGTATTCTGTCCTACCAATGCAAAGTGTAGTCGCCCGCCCACCCTGGGGATGCCCTCAGAGTCTAGACCAGTATGAGCTTTTTATTCTTGAGATGCTGAATCTCTTCTTGATAGGCTTGCTTCTGTGCTAACATTATACACATGTTATGTGCCTGTTTGAGTTCTATAACGGAGAGACTGCCTATTTTTTCGTCTGCAGGTGTACGACAATTGTGAACAAAACGGTTGCAATAGGCTATCACTCGATTCAGCTTATTGAAATTTGAGTAACGTGAAAATATCTCAGGTTTGTCTGACGCCTTTATTACTATGTGTGCAACTTCACACCTTTCAGCTTCCTTGCTTTTCTGTTTAGGTACCGTACTTTTATCTAGTTTTATCTCACGTTTCCATTCCACCATAAGGAACCACTCGTCAATTCGCCTGGGTTCAAACCTCGCGTCGCAAGATCGGCGGGGTTTTTTGTGATGCTATATGGTTCCAGTTTGATGGCTATGACTTCTGTTGTATCATGCCAACTCCGTTAGCCATAAAAATATTCCAAGTAGATGCAGGTTTCTGTAGCCATGCCAAATAGTTTGTGAATCCGACCAATACTTAACTGGGGCTTGATCCCATCGGTGTGCTGCAAGGACTTGCTCCATGATATTGGTTAGCAATACTGCTCCACAAAGCTCTAACCTAGGTATTGATTCAATGTTGCTGGGTGACACCTTCGATTTAGCGGTGAGAAGACATGTGGTGATCGATGATTCGTTAATGATTCTTATTTATGTGGGTGCAGCGAATGCCAGTAGTTATGCGTCACAAAATCCATGAAGTTCAATTTTAGCGGATGGACTGTACCCTATCCACCGAGGGATCCTTAATTTGCTGAGTTCATACAGCTGTCGACGCACAGTGAGCCAGCTGTTGATTGTCTCCTTATCGAGTGGCTCATCCCAACTACATTCTGTTTTCCATAGCCTTTCCATTGCCATTTTTCCTATTATGATAATAGGCTGTAACCATCCAATTGTATCGAACAATTTTGAAATGTCAGACAGAACGTCTCGTTTGGTGCATGGCTCATCCTCTGTTTTAATTTTAAAAGAAATTGTATTGGTTGCAGGGTGCCAGTAAAGGCCCAGAGTGTTAATAGTGTTTGATACATCAATGCTTAAGGTTACTTGGGTTGCCCGATCAGCAAGAGGGACGTGTTCCAAAAGTTTCATATGATTTGCGCTCCACTGCCACAAGTGAAATCCATCTTTTTCCAATAAAGTTTGAAGATGTTTTTGGAGTAGTACTAACTCCGACAGTTTGCGTGCTCCAGTTAGACATACATAGAAATCCTGCTGCAAAACCCTAGCTGCAGTTGGAAGGCTTTGACGTTCATCTTTGGCTAGTCGTTGAAGTATTTTAACGGCTATGTATGGTGCACTTGTTGCTCTATATGTATTGGTTGTAAGACGATATATTTGAATCGGGTCTGTCTTTTTGAAGCGCCACAAGATTCGGAGGCAATTTCGGTCAATTTCATATAGCCTAATCTGCCGATGCATCTTATCAATGTCTGATGGAACCACATATCGATGCTGTCTCCATCTCATTAGAATGTGAAAATTGGTTTTCTGGAGTGTTGGTCCAGTTAGTAGTAGCTCGTTGATTGATTTTCCAGATTTCGTCTTTTGGGATGCATCGAAAACTACTCGAAGCTTGGTTGTTGTGCTACTGTCCTTGATAACTGCATGATGTGGTAAATAGTAGGACGGTTTTTCGTGAATTGCATTGATTGGGACTCGTTCCATATGTACAAGGTTGAAATACTCTTTCATGAATTCATTGTATTCCCTGTGTAAGGCTGGACCTCTTTGAAAACGCTGCTCTAATTGACGAAATCGAACAAATGCTGCCTTCTGTGTGTCGCTTATATTACTTTCCAGGTTTGTATTTGATTTGAATGGTAATCGCACTGAATTGGACCCATTCGAAAGACGTCGGGTGAACTTGCGGTAGTGCTCTTCTGCTTCCCTTTCCTCTGCTGTCAATGGCATGGTTGATGGAGGTTCCTCAAGTTCCCAAAAACGACGCAATGACATCCAGTTCATCGTATGATACCGCAACTTGAACTCTTTGTCTGTCTGTTGATGGTGCCACAGGACCAAATAACACCCATCCGAGCTCAGTCTGCTGTGCCAAAAGATTTCCTGTTTTTAATCCAGGTAGTAAGATTTCGCTAAGCACGTCTGCTCCAATCAGTAGATCGATTTTCGAAGGCTTATGGTACCTCGGGTCTGCTAGCTCCTCTGGCTTCAGCCCTTCCTGAAGATGTCTGGCTGTTTGTACAGAAGGTAAAGGAGTTGTAATGACGTTTAAGATGAGTGAGTACATCAATCTTTCTTCCTTACTATTTCTCCTTTCACATTCGCTACGATTGTCGTCTATCCACGTATGGTAACTTCATGACCTCCAATAGATAAATTAGCCTTTCTCCCCTTGGCATTTAATACTCTCATATCCGCTTTACTAATGAGTGATCTTTGTGCTCCATTATCTAATAACGCCCTCAGTGTGATAATTCCCGCTGTCTGTGGTTCAGTGTTGTGCGCTCACACGAACCAACGCTGTTGCTAACAGAACTTGGCTTCCGTTGTCAGCTGTCCACATGCATGTGCTGCTATTTTTGGGTCCTTCCGGGCTTACTGACTATGCGGTAAACGCATGCAATGTTCTGTTGTGTTTTTTCCCGCACACCTTGCACCTACGTTTTGATGAGCACTGTTTTGCTACATGCTGATCGCTGAGGCAGTTGAAACATAATCGCTTCGAATTGACCAGCTCTCGTTTTTTTGTACACTCGTCTGACTAAATTTTGTGCAGTAGAATAGCCGGTGATCTTCATTGCACATTGGACATTGTGCACTGGTACTCGCTGAATAGGCGGCGACCGCAGACCGTTTAACGGGTGGTTACGTACAAGAAGTTTATAGGGCTTCCAGCATGACGAATCGGTTCTACAGAAAAGTCAAAAGTTTTTCTTCTCTTTTGCCATTCTTTTCTGGTTTCCTCATCCAGTTTTTGATTGAGAACGAGCCACCAAGTCGAACGCGTTGACATTGAGGGTTGAAAGCGTAGTCACCAACTGATTAGATACATCGACCATGCGCTTGAGCTGCTTTACGTCGTCCTTGTTGCATCGTGGTAAGTCCCAATCACCATCTTGTTTGAGATAGCTCTATCGTTGTAATAGCGCTCGCATAATAATTCCCACGCTGGCTGGTAGTTGGCTTCGGTGACAGTCAAGTGCTGGATAAGGTTGTCTGTGTTATTTCCTAACGAGTTTCGAAGATATTGCAGTTTCTGTACCGCATTATGTTTCTCGTTCTCATGAAAATTACATTTGTACAGATCCCGAAATGAGTACCACGACGAATATCGGTCATCAAAAGCTGGAATCTTGATTCCTTCCAGTTTGATGGCTTCCATCTCATTCCCTGAAGTTGTCGCAGTGGAAGAATTTCCATCGTAATCTTTCATCTCCTCTAAGAATACCGTCTCATGGTCCAGAGCAATGTTTTCCAGCACCTCAAACTCCTCAATATACTGCGTGCGTTCTTTGTCACTCTTCATCTCCTGGCATACCAGCGGATGACTGGCTTCGCACTTGCTCCAAAGTCCCTGCAGCTTTTGAAGCCTTGCGTTGAAATAAGCAAGACTGTAACGCCTCGTGCTACCTTTTTGAAGTTCTCGATGAGCCCTTGGATTGCTCTAATGTTGAGATCCTGGGTTGCATTTTACGACATCCTTAGCTAATGTTGAACCTCTGTCTTCTTAATCTGCCTCTTGACCTGCTTATGGTCTCTGCTTCTAATATTAGCTTCTGATATCCGGCTCGACGGACCAATGTTCTGACGCCTCCTCGATGAAATGAAACGATTCTCTTGAGTTAATTGAAATGACTGACTTTATTTGCCTAATTGCTTTGTTTCTATTTATTCTAATGTGGGAAAAAGTTCTGTGAGAAAAATCGTTATGATCATAATGATCCGTGAGACAAATTTTTCCAGGTGAAGATTAACACTGGACATATCTTCTTACTGTCTGGTATTTGGATTTTGTAGATGAATCTGATGATGTTGGGAATGTTAAATGTATGAAATGCAGAATCTGATGATGTTGGGAATGTTGACTATGGGAATATGCGTTAGTTAATTAGATTCATGGGAATGTTTTTCTTTATGGAATTCATGTGTGAACAGGCATGCTTCGTTAAAAACAATAAGGAAGACTCGTTCTTCAGTCCTATCCCCAAAAGTGCATTGGCGTTGGCATTTTAATTTCTTCATATTGTAAATTCCTAGTTTCCCTACCACGGACAATCGATTTTTACGTTTAAGGCTTTAATTATTCTTAAATTTTATGTCGTGGCGTAATTACTTCTTTGGCTATTTATATGTTCGTATCTTCTTTAAAATAAATCTCATAGTATCAATTCTTTCGTTCAAATATAAATAAATGATTCGGTATAGTATTAAATTATGTTTACCGGAGGTGTTTAAGTTAACCTCTTACCCCAAATGGTAATTAAGCAATATTGGTTTAACACGCGGGTACTCATTTTGACGAATTAAACAACACTCTTGCTAATTTCAACAGAAAAAATCGACTCATATTCTTTACCTCCGCAATTTCAACAAAAGCCACTTGCACAAGGCGTGTCTGGGGAGCATATAATTAATTCTTGCGAACTCAAGTTGACCTTCAACACGAAATTGTCTATCTTCGCTTTGCATGGCCAAATATTGGCACCTTGATAAACTGATCAGTCACAGTTAAAATAACCATATATGATAATTGGACGACAATAATTGTCCAATAAGGTAAATAAATTCACATTATTCACACGCGTAGCAAAACGATAAATAATTATTTAGCCCATACTCGGGGAATTATTTCCGACCGTCGAAACATGGCCGGTTCTGTTTTACGACATTCGATTGAGTGGTGGAATAGTAGGTGGTTCCCCGAATGTCCACCTATATCCTTGCTCATACAAATTCCTCCCTCGTTTTCGTTTCACCAAGCCGTCGTCAGTATATCTATTGTACAGCAGCAGGATGGCGATGGATACTCCAGCACCTGCACTTGCACATGCCCTATCTCCCACTTAGCACCGAAATTTTATTTGGGGCCTCGCTCTCCAATCCACCTGACGAAGAAATCAAATTGAGGTTAGATACATGTAGAATCTCGTGGCACCATAAATAACTATACCTTTTTCCTTTTTTTTCGTACGTACAGCCTAAAGCCTATATCCTGCTTGGAAGACGACGAAACAGAACTATTAACCTCACTTTTCAAAACGAAATATACCTTTTTCCCGATCAAGGATTGGTGAATGTGTGAAATTACACCATCTCCGGCAATAGTGGCTTTAATTAGACTGTCTAATTTAAGAACCTCAGCCGTCAAATCCTCTAGAATGGCTGCAGAATATACGGCAGCAGTTGTACCAACACGTCTGGGTCTTGTTGTACGCGATTTTCAATGTCTATTACTTCTGCCAACGTGGAACTGAAGCCCAGCACGAGCCGCACGGGATACCTCTTTCGCTTTGACTTTTCCGGAATTCAGCGGCAGCGATTAGTTTAAAAGTCGCTCATGAACTGTCGACGTCAGTGGCGTAGGCTATATGGATCGGCTGGTCGACGTCAGTCACATAGGGCATATGGATCGGCTGGTCGGTGTCAGTAGCATAGGGCGCCAAAAACGAGGTTATCACAAGTACTTACTGTGTACAGATGTGTTTTTAATTGCTTCTATCACTACTTTTCGAAAATTAAATAACTTTTAAAACGTCAATCGGAAATTAATTTTTATTGGAAATTACATCGTTGAAACAATTGTTTCAAGCAATTTGTATTGAATATCATAATTTGGTTTAGTATTCCGCATGCTGTGGTGGTTAGAGCACTCATCCCATAAGCCAAAGATCCCTGGTTCAAATCCCGTTGGCGATAACGAGATTTGTTTCGAGTGGCTCTTCGAACGGACTATAAGCCCGTTCAGTTATGATACGAGTACGTGCTGGTTTAAAATCAGAACGTATCTCAGCTGGGTGGACGGATAAGGTGATACTGACCATATCCTCTTCCGATTAAGGTACTGATATACTCTATCTCTAAGCGAAGGTCCGAAAGGGGCTCTAGTGCTAAAACAAAAAAAAAAAAAACAAAACAATCACAATTTTACTTCAATACATAAAGAAATGCGAAGAATCTCAAGAAAATTTCGGAACGTAAAAAAAAAAGCTCGTGACTATGTTATGAAATATAAAATCAACCAAAAAAAAAACTCCCCGTAGCCACTCCTGGAAGGAATGATTTCTCGCACTCCAAAATTTTAATTGGAATATTGTCAAGGAGCCACTCCATGCGCTGAAAGACTGGTAGGAAGGATTTATTAATCAAGTAGAGGTAAAGTTAGTATAAACAATGTGAATTATTAGCGTTAAGTAAGGTTAGGGATTAAGTAGAAAAGAAAGCAGCTATTCTTCGCCACCTAATTCCAACTCCGGTCCCACGACGAGGATTGGCAGGAAAATTCGGAGCAAGGGAAGCGAAACCTCCCAAAAAACAACTCCGGGGACGCACAAGCTTCTCAATGCCTAAATGCTATATCGTTTATCATCACTCCGGCGGTATCGAATACGATGCTTACATTCTAACATAGTGCGGTATATTACTATTAAGTGTATGACCACTGATACTGGCTGATAACTCCATGCTGATGGTGATCGCCAGAATGAGTCCAATAACAATAAATAACCATTTATTCTTTTTAAATGAAACGAATAAGCATTAAAATTCCTACGAAAAGGATCAAATTCCCAGCGATACTTAAGATGGATGACATGACTAAGAAATTTAGCGAACTAAACATGCCGTAGTCTACATAAATATATTCTGCCAAAAATCCTGTGAAGACACAATCCACCGGCTATCTGAACAATAGTTGACACGATTCCCACTCAACTGGCTTTTGCAGTTCAATCTATGACTGAATCAGAACCAATTGAAGCACATCCATCAGTATAGTACCCTCAATATTTATACGGATCCAATGCATCTTCTCGTATTAATGAACAGCAACTTTTTGGTATACTCTTATCTGTAACATTGATCGTACCGCAACACTGAAACGTATTTTGTAGCTTGCCCCATGTGCGAACAACGTTCCAATTGTCACCACGCATTGTATCCATATTTGCATGAAATAACTCCCATCAAAATAATTCCCTCAAAATAAAACAGCGTCGGCTTATTAAAACAAAATATGTACTTACGAAATCCTTGGACTTACCACCCGACACACCGAAAAATCCTTTCGCGGACACAATTATGGCACCGGTAATGAAGAGGGCCACGGAAACTCAACAGGGTAGACCAAATATGCCACCATAAAGGCGTACCATCTTTATTTTAAAATATTTTGCGATGGGCTTAAATATTTGCAACATTTTCCGGCGTTCGTGCACATAAACACAAGTATCAATGCGATAAATGACACTACAACCAAAACAAGTCGATATGGTTGTTATCGATAATGCAGTGGATTGTGCGTGAAAGAAAGATAGCCACCAAGAAAAACTGGGCTTGTGCCCAAGGAGAACGCTGTAAGGTTAAGCAGCCGTGGTGGATGTTGTGGCCTTGAACTTAAGTTCTTCAACTCAAGTCAAAGAGCCGTTGCGACAAAGTTATAAAAGAGCCAGCGACGATGGAAGCAGTATCTTTTACGGAATATTTGGACAGCGAAGAAGGACGAATATGCAGAATAGAGGGATCACGACGAACAACAGGCGTGAATATTAGAAGGAAGGAACGAGGAAAAATCGATTCAGAGAACGAAGGAAAAATTGACTCAGACAACGAAGGAAAAATTGATTCAGACAGCGAGCAACGTTGAAGTTTCGCCGCAAGCACGCTAGTTGGGTAGAAGCGGAAGAGTTGAAAATGCGAGAATTTTGACTATCAATGGGGCCCCCAACGTACGAATTAAGGAAGATTTATAAGTGTACGGATTTTGAGTATTTTAATAATAACCTTGCATGATACTCGAGATTAATTTAAATTGAAGACAAAATTTTCTTGTTTTGTGATAGTGTTTCAGGCAATGCGTTCGCACATGGAGCGTGCAGTGTTGGTGGAAGGCGTAAATTACGCTTGTGTACAAAAACCCCTCCCGTCGGGGATTTCAATTCACTCAGTTGATTTTTAGTGGAAGTTAGAGTGAATAAGAATCCTCTGCGCCGGGAAATTTCAATTTGCTTAGTTGATTCTTAGTGGAAGTTAGAGTGTACCAGAGTAATCTTTGACGGGGATCCCAATTTGCATATTTGGTATTTTTCTTTTGGTAGAAGTGGTGATAGGCGGCTGGACGAGCCGGGAAAATGCCACCAGCGGTTTTTCCAGTGACCGAACCATTCCGGGGAGCCCCAAGCTCGCCAATTGGCTCCTGGAGGCAGTTCTAGGGTTGGCGAGTGGTGCCTTCCTACCCCGTCTCCGTGGGCTAGCCGGGACCCCAACGCCCCCAACCGGAATTGCTTGGTGTAACGTAGCAACTAGTAGCCCGCATGGTTTAGTGGTTAGAACACTCAAACCGTAAGTTGAAGGTGCCTGGTTCGAGTCTCCTTGGCGACAACGAGATTTAGTTCGAGGGATTCTTCCGACGAACTATTCTGATTTAAAATCAGAAGGTATCGCAACTGGGTGGATGGACACACGGCCAGAGCGTGAAATTGACGATATCCGGTCCCCGAGTTGCTGATATATTTGATCAAGTTAATGAGATACTCTAACTATCTCTAAGCGAAGGCCCGAAAGGAGCTGTGGTGATAAAGCAACGTAGCAACTATTATCGCAAAAAAAAGCATGATCGTAAATAACGATGAAATTAATAAGCTCCGCATAGAAAATATGAACTATAGCTACGGATACAATCCTTCAAAGAGCTAGTCAAAAATAGGATGAAGGATGAAATGAAATCATTGGTTGATTTCAAGTCAGCCAAAGATGCTTTGAATTGTGCGGAGGTTCCACGCTTCACGTATACCACCAAAAGCAAAAAAAAAAAAACAGGGTTTTGACTGCAAAGAGGACACAGTTAACTGGTTTATTTAAAACAAATATCTAATAAAAGCAGTCCAAGTGCCCTTCAACAAATAAGGTACTTGAATTTGATAGTGGTGAGGTGGGAACGCCTCCATGTAAGAGGGGTTAACCAGCGTCATAGATTTGGTCATTCGGCTGCCAACTGCACCATACACTTTCACTGCGTCAAATGCAAAGAAATTCAGACCCTCGGTGAGCGCAAATTGGCTCAGACGGAGCCTAAAGAAAAATTGTGCTTCGTCAACTGTGGTGTATTTGGTCATCCAGCATCATAACGAGGACGCCCCCGATATCAATATGCAAAGGTTAAATTTATTCCAAACAAATGCAAATACACCGCAGTGTGATAGCTTCTAACTACGTCAAGCCCGGGGAATCAATTGCACTCGCCGCTGGAGAACCAGCTGACAGTACTGTAAATAGTGTAAATAATATAGGTAGCAATAATGAGCTACTTCCTAAAATTCACCAACAACTTAATTCTTTAATAAAAAGAATCAACAAACAAAGGTCGAAAATATTCTTTGATTTTTGGACGTTTTGGGACGATTTGCTGATTTCGTGGTCTGTTCGAATAATTTACAGCATGCGTTCGTATGGACTTATCCAGGTCCATTGGCTCTGGTCCTCGAGGTGGCCTTGGAAGAGGATGCTGGACCTGATTTTGCTGCTGGTAACTCATGTTTCTATTGAATTGTGGCGTTTGTCTGGGAGCGGGGATAGACGCAGGCTTTGAGAGAGAGGGTAAGATCCTGCGAGGGGATACCGGTGGTGCACTTTGGTGTTGAGGTCTATGGGATGAAGCCTGTGAATTATTGGCGTGCTGGATGTGGTTGTAGAAATTCTGTAATTTAAAACACAGGTGAAGCGCCTGCGGTAAATCAGCTGGTTCACGAATGCTTAATAATCGGGGTAAGTCGCACCTTAAAACCTTCACGAAAGTGTCTAAGGCTTTGTCCCTATAAGCTTGCGTCATTACATTAAGTGCATCCCGTTTAATACCATGCAGCCCAATTTGTTAAGAATCAATGAAAGGTGATGATACACAGATTTGTAAAATTTAGTTATTGTGTTAGGGCCTTGTACGAGAGTCGTCATCTGATACTCTAACGTTCCAAGGTCTCTCTTGTCCGCGTAATGAAGCGTGAGACACCTGCAAATTCTTTCCCAATTAAGGGGAGTATTATACGACTCAAGCACAATGTCGGCATGACAGACAATTTTATTTCTTATTACGGAGAAGATACCGTAATATGTTGGAGTGCCCCTCAAATGTTCGTAGATAGCGAGGATTTGATTAATCCTTTTTTTTCCACGAGCTGAATTTTCCAGGCTGCCCAGAGAATTCTCTGAGGCTTTTAAGCACGTCCGGGATTTTATCCATATCACACAGGCTAGAACTTCCACCAATATTTATGGGCACATCACTATCGTTTTTTGTATCGGATGCGGGATTCATGCAATTGTTGCCGGCCCTGCGTCTAAAAAACTTCGGAGACAGCTCGAGTAATTTAGTCCAAGATATTATTTTCGGGGCTTGAAGTGCTCGCAAAGGGTGTGGTAGCTGCAGGACTCACAGCTGGAGCTCCAGCATTTTCACTAGGAGCTGACAATTGGGCCGGCCGCACAAAATTGTTCGAGTTAGACATTATCGCGAATTACAAACACTTGAAACCGTCGATGGGATAAAAAATGTCGTTAGTTGTGAGTATTAATAAAATCGATGACGAAAAATTTCATTAAACACACAGAATTTTACTTAATTTGTAAAATTTATGAAATTCCCGGACCTAGGATGCAGGAAACAACAACAGCCAATTTGCAATTGGCTTTTAGTGAAAAGAACAATATCGACAATAAATACCGAAAAATCGTTTTTATCGTTCACTGGTAAATACCAGGAAAGCACAAATGTACGAGTTTTTCATGTTGTCGCGTGTTATGGTTCGCGGCCGATAATTTTAATGTTCCGGGAAAGTGAAAACGCAATGTCTTTTAAATTAAGTTTAAAAAGTTTATTTACTAAAAATGCACAAAAATTTATTTCACTATTTTACAACTTGCCTATCACTTTTTACTTCAACCGTTTATCACTTCACAATCAATATCGCTTTAAATTCGCACTCCTCACTATCGCAGTTTTACTATATCGCGGTTGTAATACTCCCCCCATTCATTCAGCTCGCCTTTATATAGGGTCTCTAGTCATTCAATCCATTTCTCGTACATTGGCGAACTAACTGGAATATTCGAGCAATACTGAATGGGCAGTGACGTCACTTTCAGATGTTGATCATGTTTGGCGGGCTTTCGAGTACATTCGTTTGTTGATCATGATGGTTGCGAAAACAATTGCGACAGTAGCTCGCAGAATTATTTGTACATGTAACAATATATACAAGTATATAACAATTCACTTTAATTTGTCAAAAATGATTCAATATATGTAGTTTTTGAGTGAGAATAATCAAATATTACAATGTAAAAGTTATGACTTACATTAAATAAAATAAAGCTGCTTCCATGGCGTTGGAATGCTGGGTATCGGGCTGATACTTCGCGGGTGAGGTGGTTTTCACAATATCCTTGTCATTCTCCTGGAACTACTGGGGGAGCTTTCCTTCGCACTGCACCGCGGGCTAATGATTTTGGTGAATCACTGTCATATTTTCCGTTTCATTTCTTTAAAGATTGTTACTTTCACTACTTTCAAAGAATATAACTCCCGTTTTACTGATGTCGCGATAGCTGCCCCACGTTGGGTACTATTTAATAATAACACGAGTCAACCTGATCTTTATTTCTCGACAAAAATTAACAAACTGAATTCAAACTTAATATCTAAACATAATCATAGCTATTAATTTTTGCTGCGTTAGTCACCTGTACTTTCGATGTCGAGGAAATGTTGCAGACACGATATCAGCAATTTTATGCACATGCATTCAGGTGAATTTGGATAGTTAAAACTTTCATTCCCGGTACGTGTTAAGTTATAAAAAAGAAAGCAATACGTGCAACAGTAAGTCCGCCAAAAGGTAGGCTAGGAGTTGGCAACCTTAGGCGCATTTTATATTATGAAATATAAGAAAATGAATTCAAGTATCATAAATGAACATAAACAACATCGAAAATAATGTTTTGGTCCAATCACGTGAAAAGTTCAACTTCAAATGAATAGCAATATTGAAATATTAGTCTAGTTACCTTCAAATTGATATCGCGCCTAATGGCACTTCATATAGAAGGCATGCAGAGCATTTTGAGTGAGTAGTGCAGTTGGTAATCAAATAAGAATAATTTCAGCAAAGCCCCCTTTTTGTTGGGGTGGCTGGTTAGAGGATTAAAGTACCATTAAGTCATTTGAGTACTTTAGTGTCTTAAAACTTGCTTTTACTTTAATAAAATTTATGAAAATCTCTAAAACGCATTTGAATTTGAATGTTATTATATTTTTAAAATCATACTAAGATCGCATTTATGTTTCATTGCGAAATATTATTAATTTGTGTTAGCTAGCTTCTACTTTATACTTTGTAATGGGGCCAACACTTATGACAAACTACTTAATAAATAAAATAGTACTCTAGAGAATGGTTTATTCAGTATCACGTTTGGCTGTGGGATGAATTTTTTTTTGTGGTATGGAGGTGAATGCTATTTATGCACAGAGTGTGGGACTCCCATGCGTGACTGGACTTCCCACTAAACACCCAGCCTGGAACCGTTTGACACATTACTTCGGGCCAGATCTCGTTTTGTTACGCCGTAGGGCGCCTTGAAGCTGGGGAGTCCCTTTCCTAGCGGGAGGGGAAAGGGGAAGAGGAAATGCCAGAAGAGTGATCCCCCAGCTCCAGTGCCCCCGGCTGCTGTGAGTCCCTTTTATATTTTAGGACTGCCCGAGCATAATGTGCCACCTGGTTCCATTTGTGAACCGATTCGAGCATCACCGCAACTACATTATCCGGGAGTGAGCTCTCCCGTCTCCCTGTAGAGTTCCCTTCGCAGCCTGACCCATTTTGTACACGCAAAAAATGTGCGACAGGCATTTCTCTCTCCTCCTGGGCAAAACCGACAATCGGGAGACCGTGACTTACCAATCTTGTGCCGGTAGGACTGAAAACACCCATGCTCGCTCAAAAGCTGGATCAGATAGAAGTCAGTCTCACCATGCCTTCAATTTAGCCACGGTCTCACATCCGGGATGAGGCGCGCAGTCCACCTTCCCTTCGTGCAATTGACCCAAGACTGCTGCCAATCGTTGAGCGAGCGCTGTCTTTCCTCGCGGCCAACCATTTCCCTTGCATCCACGTTTCGGCGCAGGTTAATAGCGCGGCGCTCTCTAGCAAGGAGGGCGACAGGTATTACGCCTGCAATAACTCTCACCACCGAGTTAGAGATTGCTGGATACGGAGATGCAATTCTCAGTGCTCCTCTTCTCTGTACCTGTGCGAAACGTTTTCGGTATACCTCCTTACTGAGAGCGTTGCTCCATACTTCTGCTCCATACAGTAGCACTTACCCTACAGCACTCATCAAGAGGCGTCTTCTTGATGGGCTGGGACCCCCTACGTTGGCCATAAGTCGACTCAGAGCCGATATTCCGGAAAAAGCCTTCTCCGCCGTTGTCCTGATTTGCTCAGAGAAACTCATCTTCTAGTCGATCAGTAGCCCCAGGTACTTCACCGATGGCTTCGATTCGATTCGTAACTCACCAATACTGATCATCCTTACTCTGGGAATTCTCTTTTTTATCAAGATGACCACTTCGGTTTTCTCCAGTGCTAAACTGAGCCCACGAGCAATTATCCAGTCCCTCACTCGGCGCATTAGCATACCTAGCCTATGTTGCGCTTGTTCAACGGTGCGTTCAGTGACCAGAGCCGCAACATCATCCGCATAGCCGACCAAGCGTGACTCATCTGGCATCTCAAGTCTCAGTAGTCCGTCGTAAGATACGTTCCACAGGTCCGGACCAAGGATAGGTCCCTGGGCAACACCCGATGTAATTTCCATCCTTCGTTGGCCCTGTGTCGTGTCATAGAGCAGGCTTCGGTCCTTTAGGTAGTTCCTCAAAAGCCGGATTCGATATTCTGGAACTTAAAAAGAGTTTTCCAGCGTATCCAGAATATCCACCCATCTAGCGGAGTTGAAGGCATTCCTGACGTCGAGTGTCACCAACAGGACGATCCGTCGCTTGGTGCGACTATATGCCTCTGCCTTTTGGACCGCGTTCACCACCTCTGCAATCGCATCAATGGTAGACCGTCTTGCTCTAAAGCCGTACTGCCGAGGAGATAGGTCCCCAGCAGCACGAATCGCGTCAGTGAGTCTTCCCTTGATGAGTTTCTCTAGCACTTTCCCAGCCGTGTCTAGCATACATAATGGGCGGTATGTAGACGGCGATTCGGGATTTCCCTTCCCCTTGCTGATCAGCACGAGCCTCGCCACCTCCCATCGTACCGGGAAAACCCCGTCCCGTAGGCAAGCGTTGAATGTGCTGAGGAGCAAGTCAGGACAATGGTGATAGACGAGCCGCAACACCATCTGTGGGATGAATGTTCGCTTTTTGGATGTTACGCTAGACCAGGATAGAGTCTTAATTCACCAAAAGAATCACAAGGCTCGAATCAGTTACTTTCGGGTTAAGCGCCTAGAATCCTAACATGCAACATTATACCATATTAAAATACATCTCCTCTGCATATTTTAGCTGATTTATATAATTTGTTAGTTTTTCATTTGTGTCAAAACCATTATGATTCAAACTTTTTTCACTTCCACAGTAATTTCTCAACTATCTCTATTTAATGTCCATCCAACGGCATTACAAAAACTTGTCAACTTCAATTTAAAGTTTAATTTGTTTTGATTCCTCCTTCGATTTGTTGGCGTTTAGACTTTACTAAGAATTTAACTTTGTTCCTTGTTTCAAGGCTCACAATAGAATCTTGTATTAATCTCTAGATAAGCAATTTCTTTAAAATATGGCCGCAAAACAACAACTTTTACCACTAGAACATGAAAACTTTGTTTACCTTAACTACTCGTACAAGAACAAGTTTGAAATTAGTTTTATCAAAGCAGTACGAGTGTAGGAAGGACATGCAATATGCAATGGTATTTTTGCTTGAATGAGACGAAGTAATGAAAGATGCGAATAGTTTTCAATGAATACAACTTTGTTGGCAAGTAAGGACTATTTACGATAGGAATGTTTTTTGAACGATATAAGATGAGTAGGAAAATAACGGTACGTAAGTTCGTGTATCATAGTAAACGAGATTTGTAGTCATTATTCAAATAAATAGAATTGATGAATCTAGAGCATAGTTAGACATCATGTTTGGTCAACTCCCCGTTAATATCATAATATTGAGAGAGAACCTCTGTTGAATGAGGCGCTTGCTGATGTTCTTTTGCGATCACTGTTCTGGAACTTTTCACCGCTTAGATTATTTCCTAGATTCAAGTTATTACCCAGTTTTTTGTTCTGGTTACATAAGGAGGTGGCGTTTTACTTATTCCCACTTTCTGATTCCTTCAAGGTAGAATGCCCGTGGCAGAAATCTTATGTACCATTTTATTTTGCCAGCAAAGTTCTACACTCTTTATTATATGGAGCTCGTAAGTCTCCAGATATGCTCGTGTCTTTTGAAACGTTGCTTGTGAATCTGCAGTGGCTCTGAGGTACAGTTCCCTCTTTCATCTGCAAGATATCTCTCTGGCCTCTATCTAAAGGCTGAATGTTCGACTCTTTTGTTTATTCCAGGTTGACGGCATTTTGGTTTAGCCGAGTTGCTCATGCTATGGCTTAAGGGCATTAGCATTTCATTCAACATTTTTCCAGATTCAGGCTTTTCACACCCTAAAATAAGGATGTTTCGGCGGAGCTTTTAGACCCGGGTAAGCACGCCTGGAGGCGGGCCTAGGAGCGCCACTTGCTTGTCCCATAAGGCCCCAATAAGGCACAAAGCGATAATTCGGCTTACCGGTACACATTTTCCCGCACCCAGGAAGCGAAAACCCAAAATGTACTCTGAAAACGAACTAAATACACTTTGCGGGCACTCTATGCTTCTACTGCACCTGACAACCACTTTGGATGCTATCTCCTTAACTCACTCCCAAGCACTACCACTTAACTTCCGTTGAATTCAAATTCGCTATTGAGTTAATATTTCACTAGTTTAGCCTCGGGAAATCGCTCCCGAGTCGCACCCGTTACGCACTGCAAGATGAATAAATATCTAGTAAACTCCTGTAATAGAAAAGTATTGTTACATGTACAAATAATTCTGCGAGCTACTGTCACAATTGTTTTCACAACCATTAAGAACCTCATGATCAACATAATGAATTTACTCGAAACCACGAGAACCCACCAAGCATGATCAACCTCTCGACAGAACAGTCGCCAATGTATGAGAAATGCACTGAACGGCTAGAGACCCTATACAAAGGCGAGCTGAATGAATGGGGGGATCGTTCATTAGAACCGCGATAGTAAAAACTGCGAAAGTGTGGAGTGAGAATTGAAAAGCGATATTGATCGAGTAATAGTAAAGTGATTTTCGTTGATTGCGAAGTGATTTCAGTGGACGGTTGAAGTAAAAATTGATATACGACTTGTAAAATAGTGAAAATTAAAATTGTGAAATAGTTAAATGAGTGATTGTGCATTTTTTTTAGTAATTAAATAAACTCTTTCAATTTAATTCAAAAGACATTGCGTTTTCACTTTCCAGGAACATAAAAATTATTGGCCGCGAACCATAACACGCGAAAGTATGTTAAAAATCTAATTATGATCGAGTAATAGTAAAGTGATTTTCGTTGATTGCGAAGTGATTTCAGTGGACGGTTGAAGTAAAAATTGATATACGACTTGTAAAATAGTGAAAATTAAAATTGTGAAATAGTTAAATGAGTGATTGTGCATTTTTTTTAGTAATTAAATAAACTCTTTCAATTTAATTTAAAAGACATTGCGTTTTCACTTTCCAGGAACATAAAAATTATTGGCCGCGAACCATAACACGCGAAAGTATGTTAAAAATCTAATTATGAGTTCTTTTCAAGTATTAACAAAAAAAAAGACAAAAATACAATTTACAGAATTCTCTGTCGCTAAAAAGGGGTCCCTTGTATTATTGCTTCCGTCGACGATGCCACACTTTTCCTCCTATTCACTCGCTCCTTCAAACGTATTTCCTTCCGCATTTATTTCTTCTATTCAGTTTTCTTTTTATGGCTACTGCACCGATAATAATATTATTTACTGCTTGCACTTTACTCTCTCATTCGTTTGTAATAAATCCGCAGTTTTTCCCCTACTACTAATCTATCTCCTCTACCACCAAAAACCAAAAGAGAAGGCACGTCATTCCTTCCGCGCTTTTATCAATTTGCCGTCTAACGGCCACTTCACCGCTCCTCGACCATGATCTTTATTTAAGATCAGCCACCTCTTAGGAGTGGTTCTTCCCATTCTACGGAGCGGGTCCACTCAAGCTCGTCTCAACTTTCACTCCAAACTGAATAACTCTGGTGGCGATTACGACCATGCTGCTTTGGGCTAGCAGACATCATGGTTTGGATCTAGTTGCTTTGCAAGGTAGCGCCGAGGTGACACTCCTGCGTGACCGGCTCGAATTCATCTATCATACCATCTCCATCCCGGTTAAAACCTTGGCATGCTTCAGAGTACGTACGAAGTCCGCACCATTATATTGTTGGTATAGGTTCGGTTGAGACGGACTCCCAATTAGTTCTGGTTTGGCTTGCATTGCCTCTCTGTTCTGCAAATATAACCTGAAGCCAAAACGACGTATGCACACATGAACCGATATAGCAGCTCTGAAGGAGAACCCAATCAAACTGGAGCAGTTTCAACTAAAAATATTTCAAAAGAATCCAAAAAAAGTAAGTCAAAATATCAACAATAACGACGCAACCAGTGGTTGCAGCCACGATGTTAATAGGATATCGGGAGTGATACCAAAGACGACAGAAATGACGACGAATACAATGACAGTAAAGTCGGACGGAAAACGCAGATTAGCGAACAGCTTTGGTCAGACTAAGATTTCTGCGGCATTTGGACGCAGCAAAAAATTGATGCGAATGCCAGAGCAAGGATGCTCTCAAGACCGGATCTTGAGCATGTCTTGGGATCAGATTTTCCAGGAAGTCCTAGGGGATGCAAAATCAGAACTTCAATGACGCACATCCTGCAGCTAAACCTACACCGCAGTTCAACCGCCCTAAACCTGGGTAAGTAGTTGGCGGGGGACACGAAAGCCGACTTTTTGCTGCTGAGTGAGCAATACCAAGATAAAAATTCTACATCATGGTATCCCGACAAAATTGGCGCTGCTGCCATCTAGGTTGGGAACAGTGATTTCCAAGCTTAGGGCTGTGAATGGGGGGTTGATTTTGTGTGGATTCAGTGCTCAGGAAGCATTTTTTTTAGTGTGCATCACGAACCGATATCACTTTTCCAAGCCAAGGTAAATGCTTTGAAGGGCACTATTTTGAACGCAGATGGCAACGTGCTCGTTACGGGAGACATCAACACTAAAGCAATCGGATGGGGCATGCTTTTAATAGATCCGTGAGGATAACGAATCCTAGAAATAGCGTCGAAAAAGGCGCCCGCTATACTAAACCCGACTTTCTGCCGTACTGGCTGCAAAAGAACCATACCAGACAGGACATTTGCCTCAGAACTTTAGTACGGAGGATACACAATTGTGTCACAAGCTTTGGCATGGGGCACAATGGATACGGCATGAAACCGGGTAGCAGCATATAAGTCGGCCGGAAAATGTGTTCGAAAACTGATTAACAACAGCAAGTCTTGCTGCTGGCAAGATATAGTGGACAATGTGAACAAGTATCCATGGGGTCTTGGCTACAAGCTAGTTACACGGAAGCTTGGTGCTCTACAGACGCCTTGCATATTTGGAGCGGAAACGATGGACAAGATAGTGCGGCCACTCTTCCCCACCCAGCTCGTCCATGTTGACGCTGCTCACGGTGAAACAGCAATCGGATGCCCACTCTTCACACAGCCGGAACTGGAGGGGCAGCCCTTTCATTTCGAGCAAGGAAGGCTCAAGACCCAGATGGGGTTTCAGCTGAGGTGTTGCAGCTTGTCTATCACAATTTTCTTGACTTGCTGTTCAGCACATTCAACGCTTGCCTATGAGATGGGATTTTCCCGGTAAATGGAAGGTGGCGAGGTTCGTGCTGATCAGCAAGGGGAAGGTAAACCCCGGATTACTGTCTGCATACCACTCGTTATGCATGCTTGATGCGGCTGGGAAAGTGCTGGAGAAAATCATCAAGGGACGTGATTCATGCTGTTGGGGATCTCCTTGGCAGTACGGGTTTAGAGCAGGACGTTCTACCATTGATGCGATTGCGATTGTGAGCGTGGTACAAACGGCAGAAGCACATAGCCACACAAAAGGACTGATCGTTCTGTAGGAGAAACTCGACGTTGGGAATGCTTTCAACTCCGCTAAATGCGGGAGTATTTTAGATACGCTGAAAAAAACCTTTTCAAGTTCCAAAATATCTGATGCCGCTTCTGAGGGACTACCCGAAGGATTGAAGCCTACTTTATGACACGATACAGGGCCAACGAAGGAGGGAAGTTACATTGGGTGTTGCCCAGAGATCTATCCTGTGGAATGTGTCTTGTGGCGTGCTTCTGAAACTGGAAATGCCAGACGAGTCGCGCTTGATCGGCTATGCAGATGATGCTGTGGCTCTAGCAGCTGGACGAATCATTGAACAAGCCATCTATTGAAGGTTGTGTCTACAATTCCAAAAATTTCAAGAACATTTTTGAGTAAGTTTTATACTTTAGAATTCTGATGTTATGAAAAATGCAAAAGTATAATCTCTTTTTTTATGTTGCATAATTAAAAAATCCCTTTAGCACCACCAGCTGGAGAGGCAAATTTCTCGTTGGTGACTTTATTTATAAAAACAAAGAATAATTTCATTGGTAGCCACTTTGCAAATTAAATACTTTTTACAGAAACTATTATTTTGCATAAATACTTCCAATTCAAGCCAGTTTAAATGTTTCTATGAAAAATATTCCACAATTTAGTTGATACTAAAATAACGAATTGCGCTTAATTTCTGACTTTTGAGGGATTCTATGCATTTGTTTTTGGATTATTTTGAAATATATCTATCTTAAAGTCTCATCAACCTATATACCAAATTTCGTTGAAATCGACTATAGACAGGGTAGCAAAATTAAATTTTTAGTGGAAATGGCAGCTAAAAATATGAAGTTTAAAATCTTCAACTGTTTTATTTTTCATCAGATTTTGATGATTTTTCACAGAATATAAGAACTGATCTCACTGATGCATCATTCAAAATTTTATCAAAGCTCGTTGAAATTTGAATATGCATGATCACCATTTTTTGATGATGATTGGTTTAGTTTTCATAACCCACAACATATTGCACCCAACATATTGCTTCAAAAATATTGCCCCAGACATGTTGCCAACAACATGCTTCCCAAAACATATTGGCAGCAACACGTTGCCATCAACATGTTTTGCGTGCAAAATTTTTCTGGAAAAATGTTGCAGGCAACATATTGCTGGTGAAATGTTTCCAAGAACATGATCCGGGAAAAAATTGCTAGCAACATGGCACCAGCAGTAGTTGCCAACATCATGTTGGCATAAAGTTGCGGACAACATATTACTAGCAACATGTTCCACCCAGTTGCTGGAATCTTTTATTGGGCTACCTGTTGCTGGATTTCTGTTGATTGATATTTGTTGGTGATAGCTTGTTCCTGGCTACATATTGGCCGACATTTGTTCCTGGTCACTTTTCATAGGAAACCTGTTGCTAATAAGATGTTGCAGGCAAAGTTTTGGTGGCAATATGGTATTGGCGACTCGTTGCTGACAGCATGGTGGTGGAAACTTGGTGCTGGTATTACGTACTTGAAGAATGTTGCTGGTAATTTACGGCAGTAAAGTTGTTGTTGAAAATGTGATACTTGCGAAATGTTGCTGGAAATCTGATGCTGGTAACATGTTCTAGACTACTTGTTCCTTGCAGGTTGTTGGTGGAAAATAGTTATTTGCAACATGCTGCTGGAAAAGTTTTTCTGGCAACCTTTTGCTGGCAGCTAGTTGCGGGCATCTAGCTGGGAGATTTTTATTGGCAACTTGTAGCTTTCAACAGGTCGCCAGTAATATGTACATTGCGACCAAATTGTTGCTGGCAACATGTTGCTTACAAATTCTTTCTAGATATTTGTTGCTGAAAACGCCTAGTTGGAAACTTGTTGCTGATAATATTGCTGGCAGCGTGTTCTCTACGGCTTGCTAGCTACTAATTACGGGCAACTTAATGTTAGCAACATGCTTAGAAGATTTTAGCCGGCAACCGTTAGCTTTTTGTTGCAAACATGTTGCTGGAAGCCTGTTGCTTTCAACATGTTTTTGGCAACCTTTTTCTGGCAACATTTTGGTGGCAATATGGAGCTTATTATTCGCAGTTTGATGCTGACAATTGTTGTGGGTAATATGTTGCTAGCAAAATGTTTCAGCAGCAAGATGTTGTTTCAAGCTACATGTTGCCAGCAACAAGATTAATGATCGTTTAGCGACTGTTTATATACCCATGTTGCATATCGGATAAATTTATATGGAAATCCTTGCAGAGGCTTGACTGGAAAACTGAATCGGTAGAGCAATGTAGAGTGCTATGAAGAAGTCAAACGCGTTCAAATCGGGTGAATTTGACAGTGGCTGAACATTTTAATCGAGTACCAGTTCTATTATCGGTGCGACCCACGCCCGGATACCTATTAGAACTAGCTGGTCGACCAGCAGCCACCAACGGAGTAGACTGTCAAGTGTCAGAATCTTTTGACCTCAAGGGTACGATTCATTGGTAAGTCTCTAGACTTAACATATTCCAACCGTTGAGGGGTCAATTCGGGTTTTCTTCGAGAAATCACAGGGCGAAGAAGAACGAAACGAGTTGAAAATCATTACGGTTTTGCAAATGACTTAATAAGACAACATAATTTCACTATAGCAAATGAATGCGATGGAAAACGAATTCACACACCCTACTACTCGTAGTTAAGTTGAGAGTATTTGCCAAAAAAGTTTGTCTTGACACATGTAGAATAAACGAGTTTCAACTAGGATAAGCTAGTTTCGCCAAAAATTATGTTTGCTTGGTAATATACGAGTATATACTCGTACATATCTACCATTACCAACGTTAAAGAGGGTGTCTTCAGTTTCATATAAAAAAGAGGCATGGGAAGGAAGAAATATTGATGTTATTAAATTATGTATGCTTAAAGTTTAGACCTTAAAGGGTTTACAATATTTTTACCAATACTTTCAGAAACACACGAAACTATATTTCATTTTCTTCGCAGTTCAGCATACATCATAGAAATTTCTAAGTGAATATAATTTTGTGATCCGTACAAGAAATCTGGCAAATATATTCAAACCCAAAACAGGGAACATCAAAAGGAAATGAATAAATTATTCCTGAACTGACTTAGCTAAAATATATCAAAGACAGACTTCTACACTACAAGCTAAATATCAACAGGTGCATGTAGCGGAATGTTGGCCATTGAATAAGGCGAAGAAATGTCCCTGTTTCACAGAAATCACATTCCACATGTATCTAAGAGCCAAAAATATTTCGTACATAAATAATCATATATTGACCTAAGCATATAGTGCTCTTATATTACTGTAGATAACTAATGAGAACTAAGACTATGAAACTCCCATCAGCTTGTCTTCTTCAATGAGAAGACGTAGTAAGACAACTTTCTGTAGGAGTAGGCTCTCTGTGTTTATATAAAATTTATATTAGAATGTTGCCATCCAAACCCTTGTTTAGAAAATGTTAGGAAACATAATCACGAACCATAATTTTGCATCTGATTGATGTGGTCGTCAGAATAAGAAATTGTTTATATTAATTATATTAATGGAATTTTCATTCTCTTCCTTTATAATTTTGAAAGTATCTTCGTTCACTATGTTCTTTCAAAAATGAGTTTCGTCAAAGAATGTAAAACAGACGTTTACTGTGAAATAGTTCTTTGAAATTATCCAGCAATCAACCACCCTTGTCGACAGCAAGCTTCATTTTCCGTCCCCAGTTTAATATGCGGGGATGTAAGTGATGTCAGTATCAAAATTCATGTTCCCAGGTTTCCCTTAAATACCGACCTTGATATGTCCGTTGCTAATTTACGAGAAATCCTCTTATGTCCTGTTTTTGCTACAGCACCGCCACCATGGCTTTGATATTAATGCAGTGTGGTACGTACATCCGGCATATTGTCCTGAGGACAAGATTTATACAATTTTCTCGTATTTATTTACTTAATATCCTGTCCCCTTAGCATCAACTCTGGTGGGTTGTACTCAGGTCTGTGACTGCTTTAGATGTGTAGGATTATTATACGATCTATCAACTTACCTTAATAGTATGGCCACGGTTTGGATAAGTCGTTGTCTGGTAGATGTTAGAACGCAGAAACGAAGAGAGAAATTTTGAAGCAAGGATAATAAGGTAAGCAGAATGGTTGTCATTAAGATATTCTTTTATTTCGGATCCATTTTCGAACTGAACAGATGATATTGCTTTCACTACGACTGGAGCTTTCCGTGATAAGTTCAAATAACTGATAATTTATTTGGATAATTTGGATATAATGACAACATATATAGAGAGTTGTGAAATAAGTCCTATTTTTATAACGATAATAATGCGTGGTCGTCTTCCTAAAGTAAATATGACATGCAAAGGTGACTTTTCATTCACTAGGGATTTAATATAATGTTATGGATTAAGCAAGCCAGCCGGAACACTATTATATGTCAACTTGAACGATTGAAATTAAACATTATTGAGCCAAACTGTGATTGTTTTTGGAGATAATTTTTTTGCAGTTGGGAGGTGAATGCCATTTACGCACGGTTTGTGGGACTCCCATGCTCATGAGCAACTGGACTACCCACTAAATACCTCCCTTGTCATCCTGAGAACCTAGCCAGGAACCGCTTGACACATTAATTCGGGCCCGGTCTCATTTTGCTATGCCGTGCGGCACCTTCAAGCTGGGGGTACCTTCTCTTGCAGGAGGGGAGAGAGAAAGATGAATTGCCAAAGAGGCGATCGCCTAGCCCCGACTGCTGTCTCTTTTATTTTTTTAGACTGCCTGAACATATTGTAATACATGTTTCCATTTGTCAACCGATTAAAGCATCACTGCGACTATACTATCCGAGGTGAGCTCTCTCGTATTTCTGAAGATGTCCCGCCGCAGCCTGTACCACTATCGCACACAAAAAATGTGTGGCAGGGATCATCTTCCTCTCTTGGGCAAAGTTGACAGTCAGGGGATCGTGACTTACCAATCTTATTTATTTACACTATTTTACAGATCCGAGAATCCAATTACAAAATAAGTAATGAAATATAATATAATATAATACATGCGAAAAAACAAAGTTGCAATATGAAATTAGAAAAAAAACAAGAATGTAAAATACAAATAAACTGTTGGGAGCTAAGGAGAATATTATGCAATATGCTTTTAAAAGCGTTTAAGGAATGTGGCAGAGGACCCAGCTGGAGCTCATTGTAACGACGTGATACGCGTACTAAAAATGAATAAAAATAAATATCAGTACGAGCAAAGGGCACAATGAATATGTCAGTTGAACGCGTTCTTGAGGTGGGAGGTATACAAAGCCTTTCCCGAAGGTTGGATGAAAGAATACCGTGATATAATTTAAATAAGCAGCACATGTCTAAGAATTCTCTCCTATTTTTGAGTGATGGAATGTTGAGGATCTGTAAGCGCTCATCGTAGGAGCTGTAAGTGAGGTTATATTTGTAGAATAGAGATCGTGTCAATTTACGCTGTACAATTTTAACAGCATCCGATAGATTGGTATAGTGACGAGACCATACTTGGCACGCATACTCTAGGATTGACCGGGCTAGAAGTACGAATAGATGGACGCTGGTTGAAATGCTAAAACACTTGCAAGAGGATCGTAAAATAAAACCAGCGACACGTGAAGCTCTAGTGGTTATGCATGAAATATGGATGTTAAATTTCAAACCTGGGTCAAATACTACTTCCAAATCTTTAAATTTGTCCACAAGTGCGAGCAGCGATCCACCAATCCGGTATTCATATAA
This sequence comes from Odontomyia ornata, assembly GCA_963969285.1. NCBI lineage: Eukaryota > Metazoa > Arthropoda > Insecta > Diptera > Stratiomyidae > Odontomyia > Odontomyia ornata. The sequence continues at coordinate 252,706,771 of OZ017742.1, forward strand.
AACTGGATGAATTTTGTTGGTGAATCTCATGTGACAACATTTTGAAATGTTAAGAGGAAGTAAATTACCTTGACACCAATTTTGGAGATTGTCAAGATAACTTTGAAGGTATGAGCAGACTTTGCTGGAGTTAATGGAACGATAAATTTTTAAATCATCAGCGTAAAGAAGACAATTAGAGGACAGCCATTGGGGAAGATCATTAATGAAAATGTTGAATAGCAAAGGGCCTAAAATTGATCCTTGAGGAACACCAGATTTTGGGCTAAATGAGTCCGACTAAAAAAAATTATTTCATATAACGGTGCAGGAACGATGGGATATGAAGGATAAGATCCAAGAGAGGATTGCTCGGAAACGCAGAATGATCGGAGTTTGTTAGCCAAAAGGCCGTGATCAACACTGTCAAAGGCCTTAGTAAAACCGGTGTATATGACATCGACTTGTTGGCTCTTGTCGAAAGCAAGAGAGATGGTATTCGTAAGTTCTAACAAATTAGTTACTGTTGCCATTTTGTTCATTTGCAAGCAAGATACTGATGTCATCGCACATTCTGTTATGCCCAACTCGCTCAAGGAGCTTGGTACAACCAGACAGCAGAGAAATCGGACGATAGTTTGAGGTTTCACTACGATCTCCGGACTTATGGATTGGAAAGATGTTAGCATGCTTCCAGACGTTGGGAAAGCAGGAGAAAGAAAGGCTAATATTGAAGATAATGACATCACGGGCAGGTTTGGTATTTTATCAGGACCCGGACCACCATTAATGTCAAAAGTAAGCAGTACATTTTCAATTTTCGTTGGGACGGTCACGATAGAAAGCATAGTACATGAAGGAGAAGGACACGATGAGTATATAGTGGGGTTCGAAACCTTAAATGTGGAAGAAAAAATTGAGCGAAAAGGTCACAGATAGCTTGCCCATCAGAAGCTTGGCAGTTGCGCCATGAGAATATATTAGGATTATGGGATGTTGTATTCAGAGAATGTATGTATGTCCAAAAGGGCTTAGTACTATTAGATTGCAGTGATGTTTCAATCATATAATAATAAGACCGCATTGCGTTCTTAACCGCTTTTTGGCTTCTTTACGAAGCAGTCAGTAGTTGGCGCGGTCAGTGCTAGAGTTGGAATAATGAAATTTTTTGTGCGTTTGGTCCTTCAAATAAAGAGCGTCTGAGACTTCAGCGGAACACAAGCTAGGGCTCTTTTTCCGAGCGGAACGGTAGATAGGTACAAGGTTTGTAATTATGCTACTGAGATTCTCATAGAAAGTTGATAGCGCTGAATTGACATCGAGCTTCTGTAGCATTGAATTCCAGTCAATATTATCCAGCTCAAGCTAGATGGCTACATAGTTGGCTTTGGGGAAATTAAATCTTGGGGAGAAAGGAGTGCGTATGGACTGAGGTGCAAGAAAAGATAAACGAACCTCAAGTGGAGGATGGTGGGGAGCAGGTTTTACATATTCAGAGGGGGATTTTGTGATCGAGGAGAAAGAGGTAGGATTGGTAGTAAGGATAAAATCGAGAAGTTGATTGTTTGCGTTTGGGATCATATCTAATTGCGATAGGGAGCAAAGCGATAAAAAGAAGAAAACAGGATAGAGAGATCATTGAAAGATGAGAGGGCATCAGAGCTTGAGCCCCACCTTAAACAAGGCATGTTAAAGTCGCCATAGATTAAAATAGTGTATAGAGGATTGATGCTACGGAAATACGAAGATAGTTCAGAAAAAAAAAAACGGTTGTAAACGTGGAAAGGAGCATTGCAAGGGATATAAACGCAAAGAAATACTAAACTCACGGCTTCAGAGATATTGATTAAGACAATGATGCATTCTACTGGAAGTGACGGTAAAAAGTCAGAGCAGAGTTTGCTGTCTAAGGCTTTCTGAGTAGCAATAAGTACACCACCACCGTCAGATTTACCTGAAACCAAACGATCTATATCAGTTCGGTAGACATCATATCGTGGAAAAATTTCACTGCTGGCGATGTCAGGAGTCATCCAGGTTTCTATTAAACAAATGAAATCATCGTCGGAAATGGAAGAGGCAATTTTAATAGCTTCCAGCTTGGTTCGCATGCCACGTACATTTTGATAATAAAGATTGAAGCTACGAGAAGTGTTTCGAATATCAAAATTTAAATTAATATTTGGAAAAGATGTAGGGTGACCAGTTGTTAAAGTTTCAGAAGAGAGCTTACCACGCAACGAAAATTTCTTCTTTTGGTTGCCTCGAACAGTTTCATTAATGTTCCAGGAGGCCAGTATTCTGGTTGAGGAACTATGCTGCAGTTTGATGGCGCAGTAAGCTTAAAGGAAGCTATAACTCTTCCCTCAATGTTGTCTTTTGTCAGTTTGTGACAGTTGATGATTTTTACTGAAGGTTCGAATTTCCTTGAGACATAATCACAAAAGTCATTCGTCGATTTCTCAAAAGCCAGACGAGGCATAATATTTGCTTCGGTGGCCCCACGATATGAAGAGATGGAACTATTTGTGGTGCTGGCAGATTATCAGCGGAATTAGAAACATCAGCTACTGATGTTAGTTGAATATCCGTTACAAGAGAGTTGGGTGAAGGGGGCCGATTTTTCGATATAGCACCTCGACGAGAAGATAAGGGCCCAGGTGATGATTGAAATACAGGCTCAGAATCATTGCTGGCCAATAGTTTAGCGCTGTTGTTTGTTGCAGGTTTAGCTTGCGTCTTACTGCTCTTTATTATGGCAGGAGCTGTATCTAATTTGATTTTAGTATTCTCCCCCGATGGAAGAAGGTCTAGTGCAGAAGGCTATAACACATCGCGAGTATCCAGGCTCGTCAAAGTTAGAGGATGTGCAGATATAGTGTCAACAAACTAGACCGAGGGAGAAATCTCATTACACGCAGCCGAACATTTTTTGTGCAAAGCATTCAGTTAATCACATAAAGTTTTAACCGTTATGCTAACCATGCGGAGCCGAGAAACGCAGGCTGAATTTGAATAACGTCCACAGGTTTTGCAGTACCAGTGGACGCCATTGTCCGGTTTATTTATAACGTGGGCGACAGTTGGTTCAATGTTTACGCAAGCCGAATAATAACACCATTCACAGAGGCCAAAACATAGCACAAAAGGGGACTTATCAGAATCGTGGCATTTGGTCACACAACAGTTTATACTGAAAACACCCATGCCCGGTCAAAAACTGGGTCGAATAGAAATCTGTCGCAACATGCCTTTGACTTAGCCACGGTTTCACACCCGCATGAGGTGTGCAGTTTACCTTCCCTTGACACAATTCACCCAAGGCTGCTGCTAATTGTTGATTTAGCGCTGTCTCTTCTTGCGGGCTACTGACTCCCTCGCATCCTTGTTTTGACGTAGGTAAATAACGTGGCGCTCTTCAGCAAGGAGAGCACACCTGCAATAACTCTCACTGCCAAATTAGAACCTGTTAGATATGCAATCTTCAGTGCGCCTCTTTTCTATACCTGTGCCAAGCGTTTTCGGATTATCCCCTTACTGAGAGCATCGCTCTATATTTCTGCTTCGCACAGTAGCACTGACCCTACAGCACTTATCAAAAGGTGTCTTCTTGAGGGGCTGGGTCTCCCTTTGTTGGCCATAAGTCGACTCAGAGCCAGTACGCCCGAAGCAGCCTTCTCAGCCATTGCCCTGATTTACTCAGAGAAACTCATCTTCAAGTCAAACATTAGCCCGAGGTACTTTACCGCTGGTTGCGATTTGATGAGTATGTCTCCAATACTGATCATCCTCACTCTAGGGTGTCTCTTCAATGTCAAAATGACCACTTCAGTTTCCTTCAGTGCTAGACAGAACCCACGAGCAGCCATCCAATCTCTCACTCAGCACATTAGCCTACCTAGCTTAAATTGCGGTTTTTTAACGATGCGTCTAGAGACCAAAGCCGGAACATCATCTGCATAGCCGATCAGGCGCGACTCATCTGGCATGTCGAGTCTCAGTAGGCTGTTGTAAGACACGTTCCACAGGTCTGAACCAAGGATAGATCTCTGGGCAACACCCGATGTAACTACCATCCTCCGTTGGCCTTGTGTCGTATCGTAAAGCAGGCTTCGGCCCTTCACATAGTCCCTCAAAAGCCGGATTAGATATTCTGGAACTTGGAAAAGGTTTGCCAGCATATCCAGAATATCCATCCATCTAGCGAAATTGAAGGTATCCCTGACGTCGAATCCCACCAACAGGACGATCCGTTGCTTGGTGCGGTTACATGCCTCTGCCTTTTGGACCGCACTCACCACTCCTGCAATAGCATCAATGGTTGAACGTCTCGCTCTAAGGCTGTATTGCCGAGATGAAAGGTTCCCAGCAGCATAAATTGCGTCAGTGAGTCTTCCCTTGATGAGTTTCTCTAGGACTTTCCCAGCAGAGTCTAGCATGCATAACGAGCTCCATGCAGACGGCGATCCGGTATGTCCCTTCCCCTTGCTGATCAGCACGAGCCTCGGCACCTTCCATCGTATCGGGAAAACCCCTTGAATGTGCTGAGCAGCAAGTGAAGACAATGGTGATAGACAAGTTGCAGCACCTCAGGTGGAAAACGATCTGGGCCTGGAGCCTTTCTCATTTTCAACGGAAGGACTGCCTCTTTCAGTTTCAGCTGGGTAAAGAGTGGACACTCGACTGTTGTTTCACAATGAACATCGTCAAAGTAAACGGGATGGACAGGGAAGAGTGCCCGCACTATCGCGTCCAGCTTTTGCGCATCATGTATGCAAGATTCTCGTAGGGCACCAAGGTTCCGCATAAATAGCTTGTAGCCAAGGCCCCACGTATCCTTCTTCACATTGTCCATTCGATCTTGCCAGCAGCGAGCCTCGCTGCTGTTAATGAATTTGCGAAGGCATTTCCTGGCTGACTTATATACTGTTAGCTGGTTGCATGCCTCGTCACGGTTTCGTGCCCACTGAGTCTCATGCCAAAGCTTGTGAGACTCCTTTCACTTTTCAGCGATTTTATTCGACCACAAGTAAACTGGAGGCTTATCGTGCTGGGACTTTTGATGGAGCATAGAAGCATTGCAAGCAGTCGTGATGATACTCATAGTTGAGTTTACTACGTCTTGAGCTGCCAGTTCTTCCGTCCCCTGCGAATCACCCTACAGCGGGGTATCTGGTGTGAACACCTCAAGGAATCTCTCGGCGTCTATCCAATGGTCCACCCAATTGTAGGAAACTGAGGGCATGGACGGCAAGAAACAACATCACTGATCTCAAGCAGAATGCACTGATGATCACCAGCTGAGTGTTGCAGAGAGTTGCAGAGTATTGCAATTGTGTATCCTCCGTACTTAGGACTCCGAGGTAAATGTCAAATCCAGTATGGCTCCTTCAAAGCCACTACGAGGGAAAGTCAGCGTATTTCTGGTCTTTAGTTCGTCGAGCGCTATCCTGGCCACCATTTCCCCGCGGATCTGATTGATGCATACCTCAATTGATTGCCTTAGCGTTGAGGTCTCCCCCAACGAGCACTCACCAATCCGCATTCAAGACAGCGCCCTCGAAAGCATTAAGCTTGGCTTGGAAAGATGATATCGATTCGTTCGGCGTTTGGTACACATTAAAAAAGGTGGTCTCTGAGCACCAAACCTACACGAAACCATCCGTCCGTCCACAGCGCTCAGTCTGAAAATCACTATTCCGAACCCAGATGGCGGCAGTACCAGTTGATGCAGAATTTTTATTATGGTGTTGCTCACTCAGCAGCAAAAGTCGGTTTTTATGGTTGAACTGTGGTGTAGGTTTAGCTGCAGGATGCGGGTCACCGAAGTTCTGATTTTGCCTTGGTGAGTGCTTCCTGGAAAACTTGACATTTTCCTGATCCCAAGACATGCCCAAGATACGCTCTCGGATCAGCATCCTTGCCAAAAATACAGTGTGCCTCCTTTGTACACTCTTTTCTTTTATGTTCCATTTCACCGCATTTGTAACATAAGGAGCTCCTATTGGGTCCTTTGCATACTTGTACGGTGTGACCATAGCCAAGGTACTTGAAACATTGAAGAGACGCTGATTTTCGCCGTATCCTACAGACAACCCAGGATATTCTTACTTTGCCCTTGTTCAGAAATTGTTCGGCGTCCTTTTCGGTCAAGTCAATGATAGCCATGCGTTCTCCCCTTCGGCTTTCTAGTGTCAGCCTCATTTTGACGCTGTCGGGGCTAGGGAACTCCCTTTTGGTGGGCTCCTATACCTGGGCCAGATCTGTAACGCAGTCAATGTCTCTTATTTCGATTATTTCGATCGTTACCATCGGCTCGAGCGAAGCTATAGTTGCACTTTTGCCGAGGACATTCTTTACTGCATCGTAAAATGCTTCCCTATTGTCAGCCTCTGCTCCGAATTCCGACTGAGTTCGTCGTACTGCTTTAATGGTAGCGTTGGTGTCTCCAGTTCTTACGTTTCGCTGATATCCCGCAGCACCTCCACGTAAAACTGGCCATTTTTACGAGTAGTGTCTGTGCCGAGAGGCTTTTCTCTCTTCTGTGTCGCATCACAAGCATCTGACTGAGCGAAGTTTCGTCTCCAAGCTATATCAATCACCTGGAATGGTGGAGTTCGCATTCAAAGATTGTATTTTTGTGAGCTTTGCTCCGCTGCCTTTCTCATGCATTTCTTAGTTTCGTTACAAATTTTAGCCATCATACTCTCTCGCAACCTTGAGTCATTTTGGATCCTCTCTTCCTCTATTGGGTGAAGGTATTCCCTCAGCATGCTTTTGACTGTTTGGTTCACCCATTCCGCGAGATTAGCCTGAGGATGATAATAAGCCATGTACTGTATCTTGGTACCATACGTGGTATCCAATCTTTGCAGCTATGGTATCGTGGAGGAAAATTTCCAAATATTAGAAGTATTGCTTAACGCACTAAAGGAGGCAGGTGTTACCATAAAATTGGAAAAGTGTTCATTTTTCAACACCGATTTAAAATTTTTGGGCCACGAAATCAAAAGGTATTCAACCGGAAACAAGTAAAACGGCTGCAATAAGTGAATATAAAAGACCAAGTTCGGTTAAGGAAGTCCGGCAATTTTAGGGACTGTGTAGCTATTTCTGACAATTCATCAGAGATTTCTCTAAGATCGCTCGACCATTAAATGGGCTGCTGAAGAAGGGCATCGAATTTTACTGGGGCAAAGATCAACAAGAAGCATTTGAACTACTGAAGCAAAAGCTGACGGAACGACCCACCCTAGCTATATATGATGTGAACAAGCAACATCAAGTCCATACTGATGCAAGCTCTTGCGGAGTAGCCGGCATATTAATGCAAGTCGAAGATGATAAGCCCGTATGACCTGTCTCTTACTTCAGTCATTCAACCACCGATGCCGAATCACAATACCATAGCTTCGAGCTCGAAACACTAGCTGTCGTCGAAACATTAGAACGTTTTAAACATTATCCCCTCAATAAAAAATTCGTGGTGCTGACCGATTGTAATTCACTGCGGATGACGCAGAACAAAAGAAACCTCAATCCACGCATTGCGAGATGGTGGTTGAAGATAACTGAGTTTGACTTCCATATCGATTACAGACCAGGGTGTAGAATGTCACATGCTGATGCTTTGAGCAGGGCCCCGTGCGAGGAAGCACAAGAGCCCAAAACTGTTGCAGAACAGATCATGTCGATTGGGATTGATGCCGCAGATTGGATCGTAACTTTGCAGTTTCAAGATAAACACCTTTCCCCAATAACAAATAGTTGCAAAATGGTGACAGAAAAAACGGGAACTAAAAGCAGTTATTTCAAAACTTCATCCTACGTGGCGGGAAACTATTTCGAAAAACAGAGAATGGTGAACGGCTTGTGATACCTAATGGGTTGCGGTGGCGTATTTTGAAGATGTCTCATGACGATATGGGACGTTTCGGTAACAATAAAACGATGGATAATGTGCAGAGACATTTTTGGTTCAGAAAATTAAAAAAACCAACAAGCAAATAGTTAAAGTCGTGTGTGGAATGTCTATACAATAAAAGAGCGGAACTGTTCCGCGTTGTCGAAAATTACTATCACTGGTACCCCAACTAATAAAAACACTTGTCTCTCCAATATCCGTTCAACTGCTTTTTTGTGTATTTGACGGAGCGGAAAGATAAGCGGGAACCTCCACGAAGGTTAATATGTAGCAATTTCCTTGGGTTGACCGTGGTAAGGGACCTATCAAATAAATCTCCAAGGCCCCTTCGCCTAGCCTTCTCCAGAAACTATTGGGTCGTACGGGCCTTTTCGTTCCGCTTTAGTTGACTGACAGATCTGGTTTAATATCTGCTCTCATTTTGGGCCAAAAGTACTTTTGCAGCACACGATCGTCTGTCCTGTAAGCTCCCATATGACCGGCCTTTGGATCATCGTGACAACGTCGGAGTACCTTCCCCCGTGCTCCCTTTAGTATAACCCGTTTCCAGCTATTGTCACTTAATTCTGGGTACCTGCCCGTGAGGTGCTTCCTCAGTTTCCCGTTTTCCACGTCAGATGTCATCCTTTTCAGCCATTTATCCCTACTGCTTGCCTCTGTCAGGACGACATCTACCTCAGGAAATGACCATGACTAGCCATCTGGTACGAGGTGCTCTTTTCCTGTCCTATAAAGGACGTCGAAGTCGAACTGCTGAAGTCAAACAGCCCATATCGCAAACCGTCCGTATGGATTCTTTAGGACCAACGAATGGTGATCCGTACTCACGCTAAATTGAGCACCTTCTAAATATGGGCGCACTTTTCTACTGCCCACATCACCGTTGAACATTTCTTTTCCGTGGTCAAGTACTTTTTCTCAGCTTGTGTCAAGCCACGACTGAAGTCCCCCTCCGCATTTTCTTGACTCAACGCTGCCTCCAATTCTGTATCATAAGCATCAGTTTGCACTTTGAAGGCTTGGTGAAATCAGGGCATGTGAGGATTGATGCTGTGGATAGCTTCGTTTTACAACGCAGAAAAGCTTTCTCGCATTTGGCAGTCCACATAAATCTTCGATTTTTCCTCAGAAAATCAGTCAGTGGAGCGGTTAGCGTGGCGTGATCAGGTATAAACCGACGATACTAAGATAATATGCCCAAAAATTGCTGTATTTTCTTCAGATTTGTAGGTTGTGGGATATTCAGCAAGCAATCCACCTTATTATGGATCAATATGTAGCGCCCTGTCATCCACCAAATACCCTAGATATTTAAGTTGCGGGCGACAAAACTCACATTTTGTGCGAGGTACTCGAAGTCCCGCCTCACGCAACTGGGGTAGCACTTCTTGCAAAACCTCCAAATGCTTCCTGAACTCTGGGATGAGTACGATCACATTATCTAGGTAGACGAATATGTAAGGCTCCAACTCTGGTCCCAGCATTTGTTCTACCAATGCCATGTAGCAAGGGCATTCTGTAGACCAAACGGCATGCGTTTGAACTTCAATACACCCCTACCTGGGATAGTGATTGATTTCTCTGCCATCGGGACCTGCCAATACTAAAGTCTGATGTCTTAAGTGGACAAATATATGGCGTTTTGGACCTTATCTAGTATAACCGATGCATACAGGATATGATATGCACCTCGTTCCAATACCTTGTTGAGTTTTCTATAGTCTATGCAGTAACGGTATTTCCCATTTTTCTTTTTGACTAGCTGGATCGGGAACGACCAAGCACTAGAGGAAGGTTTTACGACTCCTAATTCAAGCATTTCGTCTTGCTCAGCATTTATTTGTCACTGGACGGCAGGCGAAACGGGATAATAACGTTGCTTTATAGGTGGAGAGTTGGTTCTAGTCTCGTGTTCTACCACGCTTGTGCAACCAAGGCCTTCCCCCATGAGCTCAAACTTCTCCTCTATAAAACTTTGAAGTCTCTCCTCCTCTAGTTTCATCAGTCGAGATCTCGCTTGCAGCGCCTTCAGGGTAGCTATGACGGCAAACTTTCACGACTCACATTTTAGATTCAGTACAATTCTGTACAACCGTAAGAAGTCTACCTCCAGTATAAGGGGCTGGTTTACTGTGGCATCAGCATCCATTTTGTATGGCTTTTGACTGTGGGGGCATCCAAGTTTCTCCTTCTATTTTTGCTCTGGCGTTATTATTTACACTTCCATGCTACCCCCTCCCAAAATTGAGTGTGTTGCCCCCGAGTCGACAAGGCCCAATTGTTGTATTTCGAAAATTTGCACTTTTAAATTTGGCCGGTTGTCATCCGGTACCCTTCCCAGAGGATAGTTCAATATGCCTCTTCGACGGCGGATTAATTTTTATCCCTGTGCTCCCCTCGCCACCTAGTGAGCACGGTCTCCATTTCCCAACGGTTTGGGCGTAGATTGTTCCCCCTTTGGTGTTGCTCGAGAAGGAGAACAAGTTGGGTAACTAGATCTTATGACTCCTTGCTACCCACACCCGTAACAACGTCGACCCCTCTTGCATGCTCGGGTGAAATACTCCCGACTACCGCAAGTCCAACAAAATCTCCCTGTTGTTTCACCAGGGGTGTTGATTTCACTTAATATCGGCGTTCAAGCATAGGCCAGGTCCGGTTCTAATAACCGAGTTGTTCTACGATGTGGTGGAGGCACAAAAGCTTACACAGATGCTCGTATTTCCTCCAGCGTGCGTCTCATGTTAATCAGCTATTCTATGGACGCTATTGTTCGCATAGATAGTTGCTGCTGGTAGAACGGAGTGATGTTGCTCCAAAGCACCTTTACCTTCTGTCTTTAACAAGGTTCCGTCAGCCGTCAAAAATATCTATCCATCACAGCGACGTAAACCCCAATCGATTGATGTTTGCCTTGCGCTCTGTGGCGGACTACCTCCCACCATAGGTTATCGTAATTTGGAGGCAAAACCTCCTCCCATAACTCGCGATATATCTCGTCTCAACTGGCCATTCGCTCTTGGGCTGAGTAAAACCAAACCAGGGCTGTACCGTTCAAATAACTCAGCCGCCATTCTAAACAACTGAGAAGTTACTGGTATACCAGGCTTGGCCAATCTCTCAACACCAGCAGGGATTATGTCGACAGCACTTTCTTACTCCTTCCCTTCTCCATCATCACCCTCCATTTTCAGTAGAAGTTGTCCCATATCCATCATAAGCTCACCACTAAGTTTACTTGACTCCTTTTCCTGGCTTGTGACTTCCATATCCTTGGGTCCGTGGGGGCGGCACTGTCCAAAGAATGCTAGTCTCCAAGAGTATTCTTGTCGGCCGGCAGTCTCCCTGCGGGGTAAATAAATTATTTATGACTGTTTGGGTGTTTATGTTTGGATAGTCAGCCGTGCTTATGAATTAAATTCGTGGTGGATCCATTAAATGATGACGTTGGTCCACAAGTGAATGATACTCGCAGAAGACTGCCGAACTTTACGCAAGTGAACAAAATGTACACAATATTTACTTGTCGTTGCTCAGCTTTGGTTGATTGATCTTCTTCATTCAAAAACAAATTAAAGGCTACTTAATAGGGTTGTGGTCACGATAGTGCTGTTTAAGGAGAAATAAAGTGTACCGCAACAATCCTTCAAATCTTCTTCTTTGTAGCACTACAGCCCCTCTCGGGCCTTCGCTTAGAGATAGTTAGAGTATCTCCTTTTCATGACCGTATTGATTTTTTCGGAAGTTGGTTTGGTCAGTACCATGCTCCCATGTGCCTGCTCAGCTATGATATGATCTGATTAAATCAGTACATGTCACCACTAAGTGAACACTCATTGTCTGTCCGAAGAATCCCCTGAACTAAATCACGTTGCTCCGAAAGAGATTTGAACCTGGGACCTTCGGCTTATGCGTTCATGCTCTAACCACTAGACCACACAAACTTCAAGTCTTAAACAATTCTAATATAAACTAACGAAGTTGCATTGTAAAATCGAATGAAAAGTTTTCACATGATTGAATCATTAAACTCCAATCGAGAAATAATATGCTCAAATTATATCATCTAATAACTTCCTTAACAACATCTAACAGCATAAATCAAATTGCCAAATTTGTAACCTCCAAATGAATTTGTCTACCATCAAGGTCGGAAACTAATAGCACAATGAATAATTCTACCTTAAACTAACCATATTTCATCCTTGGCAGTAACCGCAATTCGGGCACTTCCCAATCTCCAAGACTGCCGCCAAGCTCCACACGAGCAGCATATATCAATCTCTATCGCATACATACTTGCATGACTACGAGTATGAATATGAATTCTTGAGTATGCTACTCAAATCCAAGGATAATGCAATTCCTATCACACAAAATACTCCTCCGAGATTTACTCAAGCTTCCAGCTATTCCACACAGCATTCTTTCTCGCGTCTCACACAGCAGAGACGAGAACAATTCACCCTCCCTCTGTCCATATCTCGCCAGGTCAACTCGAATGTCCAGTTGTGTAACCTTTTCTTTCATCCTTCTAGACGAACGGATATGAAAGCTTGTCCTAACCGACCGGGGGCCACTCACGTACCAAAGGTGGAAAGGCAAGCAAGAAGAATGTTCATACATTTATATTAAGATGCTATGAAAGACATGTTATCTGATATTTCACTTTGTAGCACATGTAATAATTATAACGATGATGATATCTTGCATGCTGGTGACAAGTATTCGTAGATGGAAATTTACAAATTAAGGATTCTAATTGTTTTGGTCTTGCTGGGTCATGACTGGATAATGCTTTAACTAGAACAGATAATATTTATCCGGAAACAAATTTGGCGTAGGGGTTTATGTTTGTTTGGTATTTAAATGTGAATTTGGTGATTATTAGATTGGCACAGAAGATATCACCATTGAAACCTGAAATATTTGCGTTTGAATTGAATTTTAATTACCGTAATGTATTGGACTAAGGATTCAATTGCTCATCGTTTAAAAGGACTAATTAGCGTTGATTATTCAAATATAAATAATGAAGTGCGTAGTATCAATGTAGGACGCAGAAAAATGCCTGGCGCATGCATGGTATTACTATATTTAAGCTTTATTTAAGAATTTCAAAGTGTGTAATAAAAAGGACGAATAAAGTTGTTGAATAAAAAAAATAATTTAAAACAACTTTGTGTTAAGAAAAAATTGAATACTTACTTCATCCTCTGTGAAACTACTAGTAATTCTGTACGAGTTTTGTACATGCGATAAGCCTGTTTCCGAGAGAAAGCACACAGTCAACAATTCACAACGGAGACAGCTACAACAATAATAATTCAAACAAGAAACTGTAGGTCCGCTCACGCATATTGTCTTGGTAAAAACTTCAAATCCACTAGTCCCTTGTTGTGAAACGCGAACATTCCAAATTGGCGTCGTCTCTCATCACACACACTGACTCAAGTTGGCTTCGTGTCACCCAGTGTAATTGGCTCCGTATTATGGATGGATGTTGTCAGGAGGCGTTGATACGATGTGTCGCCATGGGATGCAGTTACACAACATCCATGGATCGTTCATCGTTCAAATCTCGAACAAATTCATTGCTGAAATTTTTATATTGTATTGAATTGCGGATTTTTTTAATACGCTGCAGCGGTGAGAACGACAGAGGAAGAAGACGACACCCGGGACCGGAGAACTGATTTTGCTGAATATTATATTTTGTATTTGCTTTTCGTATTAAAACTTCAACTCGTTTTTCCGTTAAAACGAATCCCACAAATCCGGGGTTCAACTAACGCCTGCTTACTCAGGCCCGAAAGGAAAACAATTAACGTACATGACTTCACAGTGGGAACTGTCAAAAGCTGTTCAATTGGCCTAAAAGAAAGGTCAATTGGTCTAAAGTTCTGGTGCGCATTGTGACGTCATACATCCGCTTTTCGGCCTGTGTGAGGGGGCATTGGCTGAACCAGAATTCGGTTCGCGAGTGTAAAATTCAATTGCTGTTCGTCTCAGCGGAGCGCCTAGTTTTGGTGCGCACACATGACGACGCAGAGCAACGTAGCGTGTCTTGTTTCGAGCACGGACGACGACGCGGACCAACGCAGCGTGTCCAACTTTTCCGAGGCATATACGACGGCGCACCACGACAAATAGTAGCAGATCGTGTTTCAGCTTGTTTTTGCATACAAACACTTACACACGAAGGCAGTGTACAGAGCTGCGATTTAGGTAGACGAAGACGGTGTATGAAAGCGGAGCGCCTTGCATTTGTGCCCCGCAGATGACGGTGTGTACGACGAGTGTCATGCACGACGGTATGTGACTGTGGAGCGCCTTTCATCCTTGGGCGCTCATACAATTTGGGGTGCATATACGAGTGCATTACAATTTGGGGCACACGAACGAAATGCTATATTTATTGGTATGACGACGAGCGCTTTGACGACGGAATAAAGCGGAGCGCGGCGGGGCGCTCAGATGACGATGGTGTGTGGAAGCGAAGCGTCTTATTTCTGGAGTGTGGTAACGGTTTATGACAACAAGCGGTTCCCAAGTTGGAGCGCACTAACGACGAGGAGTGTAGACAGGCGGAGGAAAGGCAACGTTTTTTTTTGTGGTAGGGAGGTGAAGGCATTTACGCCCGCCGAGTCTGGCAGTGTGGGACTCCCATGAAGGATACCCTTGGACTACCCACTAAACACCTCCCCTGTCAATCTGAGAACCTAGCCTGGAACCGTTTGACACATTACTTCGGGCCAGGTCTCGTTTTGTTACGCCGTGGGGCGCCTTAAGCTGGGGAGTCCTTTTCCTAGCAGGAGGGGAGAGGAAATGCCAGAAGAGCGATCCCCCAGCCCCAGCACCTCCGGCTGCTGCGAGTCCCTTTTATCTTTTAGGACTGCCCGAGCATAATGTGCCACCTGGTTCCATTTGTCAACTGATTCGAGCATCACCGCAACTATATTATCCGGGGTGAGCTCTCCCGTCTCCCTGTAGAGTTCCCTTCGCAGCCTGGCCCATTTGGTACACGCAAAAAATGTGTGACAGGCATGGTCCTCCTCTCCTGGGCAAAACCGACAATCGGGAGACCGTGACCTACCGATTTTATGCAGGTAAGACTGAAAACACCCGTACCCGCTCAAAAGCTGGATCAGATAGAAGTCAGTCTCACCATGCCTTCGATTTAGCCACGGTCTCACATCCGGGATGAGGCGCGCAGTCCACCTTCCCTTCGTGCAATTCCTCCAAGACTGCTGCCAATCGAGCGAGCGTTGTCTCTCCTCGCGGACAACCATCTCCCTCGAATCCTCGTTTCGGCGCAGGTAAATAGTGCGGCGCTCTCTAGCAAGGAGGGCGACAGGTATCACGCCTGCAATCACTCTCACCGCCGAGTCGGAGACTGTTGGATACGAAGATGCAATTCTCAGTGCTCATCTTCTCTGTACCTGTGCCAATCGTTTTCGGTATACCTCCTTGCTGAGAGCGTCGTCCCATACCTCTGCTCCGTACAGTAGCACTGACCCTACAGCACTCATCAAGAGGCGTCTTCTTGATGGGCTGGGTCCCCCTGCGTTGGCCATAAGTCGACTCAGGGCCGATATTACCGAAGCAGCCTTCTCAGCCGTTGCCCTGATTTGCTCAGAGAAACTCATCTTCGAGTCGATCAGTAGCCCCAGGTACTTTACCGCTGGCTTCGATTCGATTTGTATATCTCCAATACTGATCATCCTTACTCTAGGGATTCTCTTTTTTGTCAAGATGACCACTTCGGTTTTCTCCAGTGCTAAACTGAGCCCGCGAGCAGTCATCCAGTCCCTCACTCGGCGCATGAGCATACCTAGCCTAAGTTGCGCTTGTTCAACGGTGCGTCCGGCGACCAGAGCCGCAACATCATCCGCATAGCCGACCAAGCGCGACTCATCTGGCATCTCAAGTCTCAGTAGCCCGTCGTAAGACACGTTCCACAGGTCCGGACCAAGGATAGATCCCTGGGCAACACCCGATGTAATATCCATCCTTCGTTGGCCCTGTGTCGTGTCGTAGAGCAGGCTTCGGTCCTTTAGGTAGTTCCTCAAAAGCCGCATTAGATATTCTGGAACTTGAAAAGAGTTTTCTAGCGTGTCCAGAATATCCACCCATCTAGCGGAGTTGAAGGCATTCCTGACGTCGAGTGTCACCAACAGGACGATCCGTCGCTTGGTGCGGCTATATGCCTCTGCCTTTTGGACCGCGTTCACCACTTCTGCAATCGCATCAATGGTAGAGCGTCTTGCTCTAAAGCCGTACTGCCGAGGAGATAGGTCCCCAGCAGCACGAATCGCGTCAGTGAGTCTTCCCTTGATGAGTTTCTCTAGCACTTTCCCAGCCGTGTCTAGCATGCATAACGGGCGGTATGCAGACGGCGATTCGGGATTTCCCTTCCCCTTGCTGACCAGCACGAGCCTCGCCACCTTCCATCGTACCAACGTTGGCCGATGACGTAAACGTCGATGGTGACACCGGAACAACGATAACAGTTGCAGATTAGCTGCGTAATTTAAAAAAACTTTCAGTTGGAGAGTCGGTTGCATGAGTTGTGCGTGAAGACCACGGGTACAAAGGACGAACTGTGAGCACGCCTAAAAGGAGCCATGTCTACGAAAGTCGAAGTCTATGATGGACAGGAGCTGGAAGAAGAACGAAGCTAAATTGAAGACGATGTTAGCACTCACAGTGAGTACGCGGCTGCAAGAGCATTTCCCCACAGCTATCGTTCAAGGACGTCGAAGAGTCTTTGGAAACGTTTGGCGGAGACGACATAGAAAACGTCAAAAGGTGGCTCATGTAATTCGAAGAAACCACTGATCTTTGCCGTTGAAATAATTTTCAAAAAGTTGTATACGCGAAAAAACTGCTTCGTGGCTCCGCTAAGCTCTTCGTAAATTTCGAATCGTATTCTAAATGCTAGATAACGTTGAAAAGATCGCTGTTATCAGATTTCGTGAATACAAGTACTAGTAAAGACGTTTATAGAAGGCTAAGTCAGACACAGGATTAGTACCATTTCACGGAGTCGAAACTGGCGGATTCCAAACATTAGGCAGTTTCGAAGTGGTTGTCGCTCTTGACGGACATTGCGTTACTCTTTGATTTGATGTCGTTGCAGACGAGATTCTGGCCAATGACGTTTTGTTGGGTGTTGGATTGTCAGAAGTCGTTAAAACCCACATTAAAAATCAAGAGGCGGTAGTTTCTAAACTCCAGGCCGACGAAGAAAATGACGTTAAGAGCGTACTAAACATCAGCGTGCATAATGATGTTTGGCCTGAGGGCGTAGAAGGTATCCATGACGCGACGATTAAAGACAAAGTGAAGAAGCTCATTCAACAGTATACACTCACTGATGAAAGACGTATCCACGTTGAAATGAAGCTACATTTGAAAGACAACATGCCAGTTCATCAAAGTCCTGGCCGGTTATAAGCTGAACAACGCAGGGTAGTCAATAAGACCGGGAAACATCTGATGAAGGAAGGCGTTGTTCGTCCTAGCACACGAGGGTCATTCAACAAGTACTTAGCCTCCCCGCCTGATGGCGCTGCTATTACAAAAGAGTTTTACCATTGTGCAGTACATTCTTTTAGTAGCCTGCTGTCAAAGTTTCAGTCAATTCCCTTCATTGCTTTTGTTTTGATAGCCTTTGGAAGCTAGCGTGTCGGTCGTTTGTACAAAATTGGAAAAAGAACAATATCGTTCAGTAATTAGGTTCTTGTTTTTGGATGTGAAATCACGGAGCGAAATCAAAGATGGCATGGATACTATGTACGGTGACTCTTCTCCTTCGATGGCGACCGTCAAGAATTGGTTCAACGAGTTTGTTCGTGGCCGCACGTCGGTTTTTGATGAGCCACGCCCAGGTGCCCCGAAAACGGCTGCTATGGAGGGAAACGTTAAAAAATCCACGATCTCGTGTTAGCAGACCGTCGATTGAAGGTTCACGAGATAGCTGAGACTGTGGGCATCGCAGAAGGAATGGTGCATCATATTCTACATGAAGAACTGAGCATGAGAAAGCTGTCAGAGCGATGGGTGCCACGTTTGCTCACACCGGAAAACAAACGATACCGTGAGACCACATCGGCGACGTGTTTGGCGCTGTTTCAGCGCAATCCGGCGGACTTCTTGCGTCGTTTCTTGACCATCGACGAAACATGGATTCACTGGTACACACCAGAGATCAAGGAACAGTCGAAACAGTGGACTTCACCCGGCGAACGTGCTCTGAAGAAGGCGAAGACTGTTCGATCGGCCGGAAAGGTGATGGCCTCCGTTTCCTGGGATTCACAAGGTGTGATCCACATCGATTACCTCGAGAAGGGTAAAACAATCACTTAGCACTACTATGCAGACTTATTGGGCCGATTTGACCTCAAATTGAAGAAAAACCGGCCCCGCTAGGCGAACAAAAAAGTGCTGTTCCACCACGACAACGCGCCGGCTCACGCCGTCGTCATGGCCAAGTTGGTCGAATTGCGCTACGAATTGCTGCCCCATCCACCGTACTCTCCAGATTTGGCCCCCTGTGACTACTTTTTGTTTCTAAACCTGAAAAAATCACTCGCCGGGAATAGATTTGGGTCGAATGAGGAGGTCATCGCCGCCACGGAAGTCTATTTTGCAGCCCTCGAGAAAATGTATTTTTTGGACGGGTTGTAAATGTTAGAGCATTGCTGGGCCAAGTGTATCGAGCTTGAAGTAGATTATGTGGAAAAATAAATTGCCACCTTTCCACAATTTTTTCTTCTGTAGGCTAAGTACTTTTTGAATGACCCTCGTATCTCAATATGCTAATCCTATTGTGTTGATGGAAAAGAAAAATGGTAGTACAAGAATGTGCGTAGAATATTGGTTACTAAATTAAAAAATGTTTCAAGATCTCGGTTCCCACTGCCGATTATAGACAATCTGCTGGACGAACTGGAGAGTGTGAGGGTGTTCATCGTATTGGATTTGGGGAAGGGATTTTATCACATTTTGGTCAAAGAGACACATAAGAGCCGTGTTCAGAGAACTTTTGGCCAACGAGCCGATGTTGGCATACCTTGACGATATTATCACTCCTGCTAGAAACGAAGCTGAAGTCTGCGCAAAGCTTGGACGAGTCATGGAAACAGCTAGTAAGTACAACATTCACTTTAATTGGAAAAAATGTAAAATGCTTACACAAAAAGTTGAATACCTTGAAAATATTGTCGAAGACGGGACTGTGAAATCAAAACATGACAAGACGCTAGCTATTGAACACTATAACCAGCCGAAGTCAGCGAAATATGTGCAATGCTTTTTGGGCTTAGCAGGCTATTCCCGGAAGTTTATCAAGGACTTTGCTCAGATTGCTCGTCCATTATCGGATTTATTGAAAGACGAAGTTCTTTTCAAATTTGGAACTACCCAATTACGCACCTTTAACGAGTCAAAAACTCCTTTGATCAAGGCCCCAGTTCTTAAACTCTTTCATGTTGGAGCTGAGACAGAACTTCACACCGACACTTCCATGTATGGGCTAGGAGCCATTCTTCCGCAACGCGATCACGAGGATGGAAACTTGCATGCGATATATTACGGCAGTTGAAGAATGACGCCAGCAGAACAAAAGTATAAGAGTTATTAGCTGGAGATACTGGCAGTTGTCAAGTCACTCAAGAAGTTCCGAGTTTTTATTTTGGGAAATCTGGTGAGGATTGTGACAGACTGTCAAGCCTTGGCTCTAACAATGGCGAAGAAGGAAACCTGTGTACGAGTAGCACGATGGGCGTTGTTAACTGACGAATATGAACATACGCCCGAAAATAAACCAGGTCGGTCAATGAAGCACACCGACCGCTGCCTAGTATTGGTCCACTTAACGAGACGGGACAAATGCACTTTAACTGAGCGAGTTCAACGCGCACAGAAAGACGATCCAGAGTTGGAGAAAATCATCGTAGGATGAGGTACTGCCGAAGCTTTCGTAGTGTAGCATGGTCTCGGTTACAAGAACGATGGCGGAGCCTTACGATTGGTTGTTCCCAAGGCAATGCAATATAATGCGATTAGACGAGCCAAACATGGTCCCTTCGGGCTGAAAAACGTTGAGCACCCACTGAAATTTGACTTCTGGTTCCCACACATATAAGCACGTATCAAGATGTTCATCGAAAATTACGTGACGTGTATCCTGGCAGAAAGAAAAAAGGGAAAAGGAAAGGGATGGCTTCATCTTATTGACAAAGGCGATCGTCTGCTGGACGCATACCACATCAATCATTTAGGACTGATGCCTTCAACGAAAAAAAATTATAAACATATTTTTGCAGTTACCGAAAGCTTCACAAAGTTCCTATGGGTATATCCTACAAAGTCGACAGCAGCTGAAGAGGTCATCACTAGACTTGAAAACAAGGCGACGGCTTTTGGAAACCTCCAACGGATCATTTCAGACCGAGGTTCAGCGTTTACTTCAAACGTCTTCAGCATTTATTGTGAGAAGGAAGGTAACGAACACGTTTTATTGGCGACTGGAGTTTCGCGGGATAACGGACATATCGAGCAAATGAATGGGATCACTGTTCTATTGACAATCTCGCCGAGTGGTTTAGACATGTCGAGAGGCTGCAACAATATGTCAACTCGTCGTATAGTCGCAGCATTGGTACCACACCGTTCGAACTCTTAATGCGAACGAAGATTTGGTTGACGTATGACTTGCCTTTGCGGGATATCATCGGGGAAGAGTCAGGGAGCCGGTTTGTCGACGAACGATCAAGCCTGCGAGACGAAGCAATGGGACATGTCCAGCTGATTCAGAATGAGAATCGTAAGGCGTTTTATCGAAAATGCAAGCCAGCGAGCACTTAGGACATTAGAGATATCGTTGTTATCTAGAGGACGCAATTCGGCGGAAGCTTGAAGGTGCACAAAAAGTTCCTAGGCCCATATCGGGTCATAACTATTAAACCAAACAATCACTATGGTGTCGAATGGTTGGATACACTGAAGGGCCCGGTGAAACAAAAAGGGGTCAAAGTCATCAAGATTTGGGTGCAGAAGACGAGCTATATTTTGAGAATGATACAGGCTATAGCAGTGGTAGCGCCGAGGACGGCGCTTAGAATAGGATGGCTGAGTTATGGGGCGATTTGCGGATTTTTTGAATTTGCTGCAAAGTTAAGAACGACACGACTGGAGAACTATTTCTGCTGAATATTATATTTTTGTATCTTCTTTTCGTTTTAAAATACGATATTAAAACTCCAACTCGTGTTTCCGTTAAAACGAATCCCACATACAGGTATATTACCTTACTGAAACAAACAAAAATTGAACACTGATTCCTTACATATAGTTTAAGATTAATGTTAGTTATAAATTTTCAAAGAATATCAAGCAAATTCCAAACAATAAAAATACTAAAACTTAATAACCGATATGGCTCTCTAAATTTATACGTTATCAATTAGAACATTTAATTTTGAAGACTGCTCTGAACTATTGTAGCTTTTCGGTCTGTCGTATAGATGATCATATCTTCAGCAAACGCTACCAGTGATTGCGTTGGCGGGACGTTGAAATCATAGCCGTTCAATTGCTTGCGAATGAATAGCGAGAAAAGCAGAGGTGCAGTAACTGTTCCCTGCTGTAGACTATTCAAGACCTTGAAGACATGCATTGTCGTCAGATTTCCATCAGTAACAACAAATGATTTTCCGCATAAAATATTGCACATCATGGGGACAAGGTGTCTGGGGAACTTGTCCTGATGGAGTTAAAAAATTAGTCCATCTAACCACACCATATCAACGGCGTTCTCCACATGAATGAGATACGCTTCAACGAATTCTCTGTTGTTTAGATTCCAACAGATGTCTGAGGTTACTTTCGTTATTGCATGTATGGTCGAATGCCTGGCACGAAAACCAAATTGGCAATTCGGCATCAACTCACATTGCTCAATGTGGACGTTTAATGCTTTGTTTAATATCACTTCAAACACTTTGCTGATGTTAGGCAGCAGGCTGATTGGGCGATAGCTTTTCGGGCACGAAGATTGTTTCCCTTTCTTCAAGATCGGAAATACCTTAGTCTTTTTCCTCTCATTTGAGGAATATGAATTGCTCAACATGTTGTTGAACAATATGCAATAATTCCTAATAGCAACTTCAGGCAAATGTTGAAGAACTATATTTGGAATACAGTCAATACCACATGATTTCTTGTTGCTTATACTGCCAAATACGAAACACAAGTCTTCATAGCTGACAAAATAATCAATAAGATTCAAGCTCGGTTTGAGGTCAGATGTTAATTGAAGAAATGATTGGCCATTCAGACTTGATTTGAAGTCGGAACCTTTTGCTCCAATGACCTCTGAAAATATTTGATTCCCTCTCTCTGGGTTTCGTAGATGAACCAGTTCAAAATGTGTTCCAATCAGGGCAAGTTCGTGTAATCTATCACATATAATCCTGTTTCCATTTCTATCTGGGGTCGTACTATCAATTTCGATACCAGCCCTATCGAGAAGAAAATACCATCTGGGTCCTGTGGGCTAATACCCTTCACCTTTTCCACCCATTGATTGCTGACCTCACTCCTGAAGTATGAACAGATTAACTTCCGGACATTCTTTAGGTGTAATTTCAACAAAACCAACGAGGGATGGTTGTAGTCGGCAAATCGTCGATAAATATTATTGGCATATGTAAGAAGAAGTCTTTTTTATCTTTTCAACCTTGTGGTGGTTGGTGTTTCCTATCCTTCCATATTGTTTCGACGTTTGTTTGTTTGGATGACTTTGTGAATAGCTTTATGAACACTGGTGCCATCATATTTGATGACCTCCACTGGAGTCTCATCGATGCCCGGCGCTTTGTTATTCTTTTGGGCTTTGATGATGGAACAAACTTGATCCAGAGTTGGTGGAGTCGATAGAGGCTCTCCGCCAACATCTATAGACTTCGATGTTCTAGAGCTGTGCGGAGGATTTAGGAGGTTCTTGAAATATGATGCCCATATTTCCTTAATCTTGGTTTCTTCAGCGATGATATTGCCGATGTCATCATGACAGAACGTGGTTTTGTGCTTGTCTGGTGTTGTTGCTGGCTAGACTTACAACGAAACTTCTCAATTGGTCGTCAGAGTATTTTCTTTTCTTAATTTTAATTATCTGAATCGCTACTCTTCTGAGATGTTCATAGTGTTCTCTCTTCGTCCTGGTTTTCCTACCTACGTAATCTTTGTACACCTGATTTTTTTTATCTAACGCATTCTGGCACTCATCATCAAACCATTCGTTTCTCTTGTGCCGGGCTTGATGTCCGATCGCCTGTTCTGATATGATCTTTATAGCTGCTTTCACTTCCATCCAGAGCTCGTTGTTCGTGTTTAACAATGCATCTGATAAGATAGGACCCAGCTGGTTGTTGAGGATTTCTGTGAAACTTTTGGCCATAGACGCCGTTTGGAGCCTTTCAATGTCAAATTTTTGTAGCGGGCTGGTCTTCGCCGAATATGCCTTTGACATACAACATTGATAGTTTAATTTGATCAAGTAATGATTCGAGTGACAATTGGCACCTCAAGTATGCTCGAGGCCCAACGTTGTTGGATCAGAACATGATCAATCTGGTTTCGTGTTTTGTCATCCGGTGATACCCAGGTCATTTTACTAATGCGTCGATGTAATAAGCAACTCGAACGTATGACTAGATTTCTGCTACATGCAAAGTCAATCAGGCACTGGCCGTTGTCATTCGTTTCATCTGAAGGCTATATCCTCCAGTCGTTCCCCGATGAGATAGCTCATTGCCAACCTTAGCGTTGAAATCACCCAGAATTATTTTTGGGTCGTTTGTAGACAATGAGTCGACCAGTCTCTTCAGCTGATTGTAGATGCCTTCCTTTATTACTTCGTCCTTTTCTTTGGCCGGGGCGTGAACATTGATCAGCCAGATCTCGAAGAATGTCACTATTATACGGATCGCACACAACCGTTCGTTTATTGCCTTGAAATTAATAACGTGCGATTTGAACTCCCCATCCACAATGAAGGTCACTTCGAATTCTCGTTTTCCAGTAGGCTTCACACTGTTGAATATTGTGTGTGATCTTATGTCTTGAATGTCGTTTCCAGTCCTGTTCGTTTCCTGGATTGCCAGTATTTTTAATTGATATTGACTGGCCTGTTGTGAAAGGTCCTTAACAGCGCCAAGGTAATTGTGTCATTTAACATTCCAGGGCCCAATACCATAGTCCTTTTTCCGATTGCGAGGTCATTGCCGTGAGTCCAACCCATTCTGAGGCCCGTTTGTAACTTTTGAACCAATTAAAGGTTTTCCAGGGACGGGGAGTTGGCTCGTCGCCCAACCTCCATTCCAGCGGCATGGTTATTACGTCCCTTCCTTATCATATCCTCAGATAATGTTCAGTATATCGACGTGAAATGCCCAAAAATCGAGACTACCTACTACTGCAAAGAATCGACTCTACATCGAAAGCCAAAACTTGACGAATGCATTGGAAACTTGCTAATGAATAAAACCGCAATCAATATCACCTCATCCTGCGAACCCAGTAACCAGAAGCTCAAGGGAACATAGCTTACCCTCGTAAAAAATTGTAACATCAAAATTAATGATTTGGAATATGTAACCCTGGAGAATAAACATTGGGACGAAATAAATATTTGCCCGGCAACGCTGAAAAACCAAGAAAATAACTACTTTGAAGAACCTGGAAAAGTATCAATTCCCGGAGGATCATATAATTAGAGAGCTACAGATCATCAAACTTAAACAATTTTATATTACCTTGAGCCTATTAACCATCGTACTGGTCATCACTCTGGTATTGTCAACGATCTTCAAGGATTCGAGGAAAAGGCGGTCCGACATCTCAACCACCTTACAGGCTCCTGCCATCGAACCTCAAGGACTTCAGTTCATCTGGCTACCGCTCTCATCTCAGGGGGGAGCTGTTACGATCAGCAACTTACCTACACATGATCCAACTATCAGGAGGCCCCAACCATAAGCTTGACCTCAAAGTCATGGGAACATCCGCCACGAGTTGATGATGTTTCATATTTTCACATTCAAGAATGCAACGTAAAACTTTTCTAAATTATGGAAATACAAAGTATGCGAAATTGTTTTGGCTTAAACGTTTTTAAATGAATAGAATCAGTTCAGTTGTATGTCTACTTTCAAGCGATAAATAACAAATTTTATCATAAATTGAAAACTTTATTTTTTTAACCACCGTAGAACTAACAAATGTAATTCGCGTGCGCCAAACAAAACCCTTTCAGCTGAGCTCGCTCAACTTTATAGCTCGGTGACACTTGCGCCAGAACATCGGCACTTGGGCCCCATACGGAGATTATAACACTTGGAAAACACTACAGTGCACTCTACGTACTAGGTCCAAGGCGAATTTCACGTCGGGTATGGTTCCTTCACAGCCCTTCGGTGGAGACGGCGTTTTACCGATATTTCGCCCCCTCAATCTTCCTTTCGCGACTACGTAGAGATTTGCGTTCGAGACAGTATCCTCCAAGGTAATAAGCTTGGCTTTGAATGACGATATCCGTTCGTTCAGCGGTACATACACACTAAAAAATGTAGTCTTTGAATGTTGAACCTGCATGAAACCAACTTTCCGTTCATACTCTGTAATAAACATAAGCAGTCGAGCAGCCCCGTGGTGATCAGGATTGGCTGCTCCTGAAGAGATAAGGTGGTCACCCCGTCGAAACTGCTTAGTTTGTTGTTTTACTAGTGTAAAGTAAACTGCATCCGTCAAGTTTCCATCCTTTAGGCAGAGATGAGTGGTTCACTTCAGGCACTTTAACATCTTTAGGTTTGACATTCCCCTTGTAATGCAACGACCTTCTTCTGTGAAAGTAACGGTTGCTTTTTGTGTAATGGGTGCGTTTGTCTCAAGCCTCCGTGTCCGCTAACTTTAACGAAGCAAACAAATATTGAATTACTGTAGAGTAGCTTAATTGACACCTAATAGAACTTTTCTAAAGACAATAAAAATTGATCGGTGCGTCTTGTAGAGTAGAGTACGCGTGATAAGTATTTTGTAGTGTAGCTTCGTGGCTCGACAAGAACCCGCCTCATATGATCCCGCAAATGCTAGTCGTCAAGCACGCGTACGCGGTCGTTAAGCGAAGCTAGTTAGCTGAGCTCGGTGTTGTTTATAGCTCACTGACACTTATGCCAGACCATCGGCACCCGTGTCCTACACGGGCACTTTTAAATCATTACAACTCCCCACTAGGAAATCAGCATTGTTCCGAATCAGATTTGTAAGGATACCATACTAATGAATTTTGCCGTGATGTATTGTAGTAATCGAGCAGGTTGTAAATTTTTTATGTTGTATTATTAACCCAAATTATTTGAGAATCTTAGGTAACATTTAAATTTTATTTTTTTTTTGTCAATTTATAAATTTTATATTTTATATATTCAATATAATTAAAACTGCTCGATTAGAATTCGGCGCAGGCAAAGGGTTAAAGGGAACTCCTGCATAGTAGAGGCTAAACCTGTTAAATCACTACACAACCAACAAACCATTTTCATATAGGAAATCCTGCTATGGCTTGGTAGTATGGAAATTACACATTCGCGCATTCCGCTCATCGTCATCATGATCATACCCAAAAATATACACTTACACTCATCGAACTGTAAGTAACAATTCGTATGAGTGTACAATCCACTCAACACAACTTGAGACTCGATGATCGTGGAGCGGAGAACCAGCCGCGAGACACTTGGGCGAGTGTTGATTGATACGTTGCTCGTGCCGGGTGGGATGGAGACGCAATTAGAAGTTTAAAAGAAAGTGATTGCCTGTTAAATGTTAATTTGCTGGAAAAGTTCAGAGGGAAATTTGTAGCGCTAAGGGAATAGAAGAAAATTACTTGAATGGAGCAAAGTTGGTTTTCCGTTATACTCTGTTGCAGTGCAGTGAATTTTCTTCCGTGTAATGCTAACAATTCTTCAAAGAATCAGGATTTAGATTGGTGGCAGAAAACAATTCTCTATCAAATTTACCCTAGATCGTTTATGGTTAGGATCGAGATGG
The DNA here is from genome assembly GCA_963969285.1 of Odontomyia ornata. NCBI lineage: Eukaryota > Metazoa > Arthropoda > Insecta > Diptera > Stratiomyidae > Odontomyia > Odontomyia ornata. The sequence continues at coordinate 252,733,790 of OZ017742.1, forward strand.
TTCGTGAGTGTATACGTCGGCCGTCATAATAACGTTGTTCGATACGCACGTTTCATTCCTTGAATGACTTTTACTAGCTTCCTGGGAATTTAACTTTCGAATGTTTATTAAAGGACTAGTTGTAGTGCATTTTTTTTTGTGGTAGAGAGGTGAAGGCATTTGAGCCCGCCGAGTCTGGCAGTGTGGGACTCCCATGGAGGATATCCTTGGACTACCCACTGAACACCTCCCCTTTCAATCTGAGAACCTAGCCTGGAACCGTTTGACACATTACTTCGGGCTAAGCCTCGTTTCTCTACGCGTTTAGGCGCCACCGGGCTACAGGGATCCCTTTTCCAGCGGAAGGAGGGGAAGGGAGAGGGATTTCTAGAAAAGAGGCCCTTCCGCCCTGGACGCCTCCAGGCGCTCATATATTTTCCTTTTTATCTTAAGGACTGCCCGAGCGTAATGTGCCACACAGTTCCATTTGTCAACGGATGTGAGCATCTTTCCAGTTAGTTCATCCGGAGAGAAGTCTCCCATTTCTTCAGTGAGGTCACGGCGCTGCCTTTCACCTCTTGCATACAAAAAATGTGTGGTAGGCATAATCGACCTCTCCAGCACAGAATATACAGTCAGGAGACCGTGACTTACCAATCTTGTGCAGGTAAGACCGAAAGTATCCATGTCCACTCAGTAGCTGAGTTAGATAGAAGTCAGTCTCACCATGCCTTCGATTGAGTCACGGCCTCAGGTCACCAATAAGGCGTGTGGTCCACCTACCTTTTGTATCGCTCACCCAGGACTGTTGCCAATCACTGAGTGAGCGTTCTCGTTCTTCGTGGGCGACAGCATTTCTGTCGCATTCGTTCCTCCGCAGGTAGATTCTGTGGCGCTCCTTGGCAAGGAGGGCAATGGGTATCACTCCTGCGATGACCAGCACTGCCGACTCCGAGACAGTCCGATATGCACCTGTGCCAAGCGCTTTCGATACAGCTCCTTGTTGAGAGCCTCACATCATATTTCCGATCCGTACAACAGCACAGATTGTACTGAACTCATCAGAAGTCTCCTTCTTGATGAGGTGGGACCCCCTATGTTGGCCATTAGTCGGCTGAGAGCCGAAACACTCACTGTAGCCTTGTCAGCTATTGCCCTGATTTGCTCGGAGACACGCATCTTCGAGTCGATCAAAATGCCCGGGTACTTCACTGCTAGTTTAGTCTCAACGAGTGCTTCCCCAATGCTGATCATCCTTACTCTAGGGATTCTCTTTTTTGTCAAGATGACTACTTCGGTTTTCTCCAAAGCTAGGCTGAACCCCCGAGCAGGCATCCAGTCCCTCACTCGGCGCATTAGCATACCCAGTCTGAGTTGCGCTTGTTCAACAGTGCGTCCCGCAACTAGCGCCGCGACATCATCTGCATAGCCGATCAAGCGCGACTCATCCGGCAGCCCGATCCTCAGTAGCCCGTCGTACGTGATGTTCCACAGGTCTGGGCCAAGGATGGAGCCTTGTGCAACACCCGATGTAACTTCCACCCTCCGCCGACCCTCCTTCGTCTCATAGAGCAGGCTCCGGTCTGTCAGGTAGTTCTTCAAAATCCGCATCAGATATTCTGGAACTTGAAAAGAGTTTTTCAGTGCTTCCAGAATATCCGCCCATCTAGCGGAATTGAAGGCGTTTTCGACGTCAAGCGTCACGAGCAACACAACCCTTTTGTTTGACTGGCAGTGAGCCTCCGCTCTTTGGACCGCGCTCACTACTTCCGCTATCGCGTCAATAGCGGAGCGACCTGCTCTAAAACCATACTGCCGTGGAGATAGGTCCCCGGCAGAACGGACCGCGTCAGTGAGTCTTCCCTTGATGAGTTTCTCGAGCACTTTCCCAGCCGTGTCTAGCATACATAACGGGCGGTATGCAGACGCCAACTCGGAATTTCCCTTCCCCTTGCTGATCAGTACGAGCCTCGCCACTTTCCAGCGTTCCGGAAATACACCTTCGTAAAGGCAAGCGTCGTAGAAAAGCTGCAAAACCTCAGCAGGAACGCCATCTGGTCCCGATGCCTTCCTTGCATTCACGGATAGAATTGCCTGCTCCAGTTCCATCATTGTGAAAGGTGAGCATTCTAATGGTGTTTGTGCATGAGCTGGATCGACACGGACAGGGTGCGTAGGGAATAGTGCCCGTACGATCTCGTCCATCTTCTCTGCTTCATGTAAGCAGGGCTTCCGTTGAGCACCAAGTTTTCGCATGACCAGCTTGTAACCTAGGCCCCACGGATCCCTATTTACATCGTCCACGAGGTCGGGCCTTGCTCTTGTTAATAAGCCCGCGAAGATATTTCCTGCTGGACCTGTATGCTGCTAGCCTAGTGTCTGCCTCCTCCCATGTTCGCGCCCGCTGGGCCTCTCGTCGAAGTTTGTGACACTCGCTTCTTTGTTCGGCGATCTCGTTTGACCACCAGTATACTGGAGGCTTACCGTGTCGGGGTCTCTGACGGGGCATGGAAGACTCGCAAGCAGTTATGATGGTACTCATAGTTGAGTTCACCAAGTCCTCGGCTGTAGGCCCTCCACTCCCTGGCGTAGCTCCCAGCAACGGTGCGCCTGCCGTAAGCGCGTCAGCGAACCTCTCAACGTCCATCCTCCCAGTCCTCCATTCGAGGATTGAAGTTTGGGCATATGCACGCAGAGTGGCACCGTCGTGAATCTCAACCGCTATATACTGGTGATCACTAGCCGAGTAGTCCTCTAATACTCGCCAGTTGTATACTCTAGGTACCAGGGACTCCGAAGCGAGTGTCACATCGGGTATGGTTCCTACGCAACCCCAGCGGTGGCAAGTAGGGGTGTTACCAGTTGTAGTGCATTAGAAACTGGTATTTTATTCGCATTGCCACGAGTACGCGATTCTGTCGGTTCGGTCGCAATTTCAAGGTGTTCCACATTGAACCGAAGCTAAATCACGGTTCTGTGTCAAATTTTCTTTGCATTTGCCGCTGCGTTCGTTGACGCTCTGTCGTTCTTGTGTATAGTGATGATTCGTTCGTTATACTTGTTAGGAAGGTGAAAAATCAGCAAATTACACAAACACCAGTGCCGCTCGAGTTTAGTTGTTTTATAGAGAAGCACTGCGCACTCTGGTCAATTTCGTAACCTGCATGTCATCTAGATAGTTGACACGAAATCGTGCACTGTTTGCTCCATTTCACCGTAATCTGAAATGCTCATAGAAGAGAGTTCTCAGTTGAAAGCATAGATCAGTCAGAATATTAGATCCTTTATTAAGGGTTCTCTGACAGCATTCGTGGCAAGACTTGCGAACAACTTGTGCATTATATGATTTCTGCATTGAGATCAGTGCGACCGTGGAGGGGTTATTTGGATCTCGGGGAAAAGCAGGCAAAAAGTCGAACGAATAATTCACCAACTGCTGTGTCTGCGCGCATAACCAGAGTTAACGTGAATAAAAAGACGGGCGAGGAGAGCCCATTATATTTGCGGGCGATATATTCTAGTGTGTAGTAGCCATGTGTTGGCGTGGACATGGGAGGTCCTGCCTTTTTATTATAGGGCATGTTACACGTGAATTACTAAGCGAAACGACGAAAGCAACATTTTTACCAATATACCTATATTCTCGCCTATTCTATTAACGAATCGAATCCGCCAGTAACTGGAAGCTGTTATCCCGTTTTCAAGAGGCCTGCCACTCAAAACGTGATTTCCAAATTTTTTGAGGTTACCCGCCAGGTAAACTCAGTGGACTTTCGGCGAAAACAGAAATCGGTATATCGCAAAATAGTTAGCGACAGTTGGTAAGAAGCCAAAATACTGCCGCGTGTTATGGTTCGCGGCCAATAATTTTAATGTTCCGGGAAAGTGAAAACGCAATGTCTTTTAATTTAAGTTAAAAAAGTTTATTTAATTACAAAAATGCACAATAATCCATTTAACACTTTCACTAATTTTAATTTTCACTATTAAAAATCTAACACTTGTCCATAAATTTCTTATCGCAATTGTCTTTTAAAATTACTTCACTATGACTTGATCACTATTCACACTCCACACACTATCGCCGTGTTACTCTCGCGGTTGAACGAATGATCCACCCATTCATTCAGCTCGCCTTTATATAGGGCCTCTAATCATTCAACTCAGTTCTCGTACATTGATGAATAAGCGGGAACATTCCCAGCAGCGTAATTAATGGGCAGTGACTCACTTTCAGATGTTGATAATGCTTGTTGGGTTCTCGTGGTTTCGAGTAAATTCATTTGTTGGTGTTCTTAATGATTGTGGAAACAATTGCGACAGTAGCTCGCAGAATTATTTGTACATGTAACACTGCCCCCACCTCAGTTCTTTTCGCCCCGAAAAGATGTGTCGCCAGTGGTAGTCAATTCTCCCTGGGTGTAATATGGGGCAAGACGGTCCAGATGCACGATTTTCATTTTGGCTCTCGGTTTACGGTGTTCCTGAATGCGATATACGACGTCGTTAATTCGCTTTGTGACCCGGTATGGTCCCTCCCAATTATGTTGCAACTTTGGAGACCTACCCTTTCGCCGTTGCGGGTTATATAGCCACACCAAGTCATCTTGCTGGAAGCCAGTAGAATTTGCCTTGAGATCATACCTGGTCTTCATGCGGTCATTAGCCGATTCGAGGTGATTTCGCGCTGTCCGATGTATCTGGTTCATTCGTTGCCTTAGATCAATTGCATACTCCGAGATCGTTTGGGGTTTCTCAGGGGGTGTTCCGAACTTTATATCGGCTGGCAGACGAATAGTCTTTCCAAAAAGGACTTTGGCTGGGGCTTGGCCCGTCGATGCATGTTCGGCAGCTCGGTACGCCATCAAAAATAGTGGGATATGTCGGTCCCAGTCCCTTTGGTTCTCGTCGACCGTCTTGGCTAGAAGTTTATTTAGCGTGCCGTTGAATCGTTCGACCATTCCATCGGATTGGGGATGCAGCGGTGTTGTCCTCGTTTTCCGTATTCCCAGCAGCTCGCACATTTCGCTAAAAACTAGTGACTCGAAGTTTCGGCCTTGATCTGAATGTAGTTCACAAGGTACGCCGTACCTACTGACCCAATTTAACACTAGCTGTTCAGCTACGGTAGTTGCTTCCTGGTTGGGAATGGGGTAGACCTCAGGCCACTTGCTGAAATAATCGGCTACAACCAGCGTATATCGATTTCCCCAATCGGATTCAGGAAAAGGTCCTGCAATGTCAACAGCAATCCTTTCGAATGGCACGCCTACCTTATAGGTTTGCATTTGTCCTCTCAGTCGTCGCTTTGGGCCCTTGACGGAAGCGCAAATTGTGCATCTGCGACACCAGTCCTCTACGTCTTCTCGAGCGTGGAGCCAGTAGAACCTTTCCCGCAATTTCGCTAAGGTCTTGTTAACACCAAGGTGACCTCCCGAGGATCCTTCATGCATTTCCTTAATCACATCGTGGATTCGGCTTTTGGGTAGTAAAGTTTGCCTCCTATAGGAGCTACCATCCGCCGTTTCCCATTTCCGCTTGAGTACGCCACCCTCCACCTGAAGGGAGTTCCATTGTGCCCAATAGCTTTTCAGGGTTGCGCCATGCATTGAAACGTCTTTCCACTCAGGTCGCCCAGTCGTCTCCTACCATACGAGCAATGGTCCGATGTCTTCATCGGCTAACTGGGCGTTCCGAATCTCCACAGATGACCAACGTTCATCGAATCCCGCCGTTATCAATCGCAGATCAACGAGCGGTTCCTTTTCCTCAATCAGTTGGCAATGCTTGCAGCTAGCTGGACATGGACGGCGGGATAGGGCGTCAGCATTTCCATGAACTCCGCCCTTCCGATGAACAATTTCGTAGTCGTATGACTGCAATCTTTCGATCCATCTCGCAACTTGTCCCTCTGGGTTTTGAAGTTGACCAACCATCTCAGTGATGCATACTTGTAGAACTGCTTGGTGGCCTCTATTATAGCCAATAGCTCCTTCCTGGTCACGCAGTAGTTCCTCTCACTTTTTGAGAGAACTCGACTGTAATAAGAGAGGACTCTTTCTTCGCCATTGATCTGCTGGGAGAGTACAGCTCCAATACCGCCGTTGCTCGCATCGGTGTCAACTACAAACATTTTTCCGGGTTTTGGATTCACACAGCTTTTCCTCCAGGGTCTGAAAGGCTGTCTGGCATTGTTCATTCCAGACATACGGACGATTTTTCTCGGTTAGCTGATGGAGACACTTAGCTATTTCGGCGAAGTCTTTGACGAATCTTCGATAGTAGGTCGCCAGACCCAGAAAACTTCGTAGTTGGCGCTTGTTGTTTGGTGTTGGCCAGCTTTTCACGGCTTCAATTTTCTCAGCGTCTGTTTTGACCCCTTCTGCTGATACGACGTGTCCCAGGTATTTTACTTCAGCTGCGAAAAAGGTACACTTGTTGGGACTAAGTTTCAAATTTGCCAGTCGCAATCGGGAGAAAACCTCTTCTAAGTTCCGCACATGCTCTTCGAACGTTCTACCAATGACGATGATGTCATCTAGGTACACCAAGCAGGTTTTCCAGGTTAGACCACGTAGCACGTATTCCATCAAGCGTTCGAAAGTGGCTGGAGCATTGCAAAGCCCAAACGGCATCACCACAAACTGCCACAATCCAGTCCCAACTGAAAATGCGGTCTTCTCTCGGTACTTCTTGTCAATTTCTACCTGCCAGTAGCCACTCTTGAGATCGAGTGTAGAAAACCATTTTGCGTCGGCTAAAGTGTCCATGATGTCATCGATGCGTGGAAGCGGGTAACTATCTTTCTTAGTGACGTCGTTAAGCTGCCTATAGTCGACACAAAAACGAGTGCTACCGTCCTTTTTGGGGTTTTGTACTAAAATACAAAACCCTATTGCAATCACGACCTGTGTCCGTCTGTCCGTCCGTCCGTCCGTCCGTCTGTATGTCACAGCACTTTTTCTCCGAAACTATAGAGGCTACAGCCTTGAAACTTTATGAAAAGGTCAGAAGTGGTGACTTCTTGAAAGTTCAAGGGTGGAAAAATTTTTCAAAGGGGTTTAAGGGGGGGTCTCCCCATATAGGGAGGTGACCCCTCAAAAAAAAATTTTCACCATTGGTAGTCGAGTAGGGTGTCATTGGAAAGGTCTCAATGAGATCTTTTCAAAACAAGTCTTAAAATTGCCTTCTGAATACCGAGGGGGGCAGGGGAAGGGGAAATGTACGAACTTTTCGCGTACCCCCCCCTCGCGATTGGAAACCTTCCATCCGAAAAATCTGAAAAAAAAAATCATGAATGTAGGCGTTTATGAGTACAACAACAACAAATACATGAGAAGTCGAAATTCACTCAACTTTGTTAGTAATAGTATGATAAATCGATTTTATGTTTTCTTGAATAAAATCCAAACGGTACCTTTAAATTCATTAAAATTAAGCCAACAGATGACTTTCTATAAGATTGATCTTTTCTGTTTCATAAAGATTGAATAGTATTTAATGAAGTTATAGCGATTTGAATTTTCCTGTTTTACTATGGAACAATATGCCCTGTATTTCTATGGAAACATATGGCTATGGAGCCATATGCGCTTTTTATCGATTTAGACACTACAGCTTTGCCAGGATTTGCATGAAAATTTCAGGAATGATAGGTATCATGAAAATGAGTACATACAATTGGAACAAGTCAAAGAGGCAGGAGAGAGCTCCTAGCAAAAGGGCTTTGTAACCATTCTAGGATTCGAAAAAATAGGCCATGAATCGATGATTACCTGGGGCCCTGAAAAAAATTTCATGAAAGGTAGCCGATATGAATATCAACTGAAAGCTCCCTATTAGAGCTTTTCAAAACAGTTCTTAAACTGACAGTTTTCGCTTCAGTGGGGGCACAGGGGGGTGGAAATACATGAAAAATGTGTTTCTAAAAAATCTGGAAAAATTATCAAGGGAGATATCTATGGGTATAAGTAAAACAAATACCTCAGAAGTCACAATTCTTTCAACTTTGTTAATAATAGTATGATCCTCGAATTTCACATTTTCTCCAATAAAATCGTCTTTGACATGTTTTTTGATTTTATTCGTTGCTGGTTACTGCATTTTGTAAGTTGAGTGCAAAACCCTTCTGACATGAGCATAGGTCTGTCTACCCAACTTGTTCTTTACTAGAACTACAGGCGCGGCCCATGGACTGACAGAAGGTTCAATTGCGCCTTGTTTTTCCATGTCCGAGATCAGCGCGCTCACTTCTCCTTGTTTGGCTATAGGGAGGCGTCTCGGTGCTTGTCGAATCGGCTTGACTCGTTCGGCCTTGGTCATCCGGGCTTTTTGAGAAGATGTCACTGTACTTGGTGACCAGATCAGAGGCTCGTTTGAATAGCTGCACTGGCAATTTGACTTGCTTCAATATGGCCGACGTAGATTCCCGGGCTTTGTCTGTGTCTTGTCTCCTTTTCCAATGATGGTCGTGAGTGGCTTCCAAAGAGGTGATGGTGGAAACAGGCTGGCAGCTGCCGATGACTTCTCCCACTTTGATGCTCATGGTTGAGTCTACGGTGTTAAGGACTCTAACTGGCACATACCCATTCCTTAAAGATCTTACAAGGCTTCGTCCCACAACCAAACTGCGCAATGCCGATGTCTTCGTTGGCTCTATCAGATAAGATCGCTGGTCTCCAGAATCACCATCAAGCTTGGCCCATACAATGCTTTCGGAAGAATTTGGTACATCAGTGTCAGTACATACCACTACATTCATCTTGGGAATTTGGACGCCGGGATCCTCCATCAGTACTTCTACATTCTGCCATTTCAATACACGTTTGCCCAAATCCAACGTAATTCCATGTGGTCGCAGAAAATCCATTCCGAGAATGCAGTCATCCATAATGTTCGCGACCAGAAAATTATGTCGGAACACAAGGTCTCCCAACTGTATCTGGAGGTTGACCTCTTCATGAACAGGTGCAGTTTCTCCCGTAGCTGTCCGTAGTGAGAAAATTTTGCCCTTGTGAAGTTGTTGCTGTCTAACTAGGTCTGGTCGGATAATCGATCGGGTTGCACCAGTGTCGGTTGTTATGGTGCAGTGTTCTCCGTCAACTTGACCCGGAAGGCATAAGTCCGCTTCTCCACGATGTAGTCTTGACACGATGATGGTGGTGCTGGGGACGTCAATCCTCCTAGCCAACCTCTGCCCCACGAAGTTGGCTCTTACATGTTTCCCGACCCCTCTGTTTGAAGGGCTTCCATTCTGGGCTCCTGACTCGGTCTGGATCTCCTCCTAGCTGCACACCCTGGACAATAGCTCGGTTTTCTTCACTTCTTGCAGTCTCTTTGCAGGTGCCCCTTCTCTCCGCAATTCCAGCATCTAGGCGCACCATTTACATGCGGGTCTCGCTCAATTTCCACGCGCTCACACTTGCACTCGTCTGCCACTACCTCACGGACCCGGGCAGTGGTACGAGTCGCATTTTTCGCTGCCTCAAAGTTCAGACTGTAAGCCAATGCGTCCTTAACCGTTTGCTTTTGGGCTAAACGCACGGCTTGTTGCAATTCCGGGTCCTTTAGTGCGCTGATGAATGCTTCTGTCGCTGCATTCGATGTTCTGGGTCGTAGGCCGGGTAAGCCAAAAGTGCTAGTCGCTCAATGTCTTGGGCTAGCTGCTGTAGGGTTTCACCAGACTCCTGCACCCGATGCCTTAGCTGTGACCGATAAATCTGCTTTCGCGCATTCATTATAGCATTCGAGTTTGAGTGCAATTCAACGGGGATCGTCTGCAACAGCTCGGCAGCTGGGCCTCTTAGAGCAAGAATCAATGCAGTTGCTCGTTCCTGCTCATTCCAGTGATTTATGCGAGCGGCTGCTTCGAACTGGGTTTTGTAATTAGTCCAGACCGTTTGCCATCGAATATTGGTGCTTGCACATTTCTAGATGAGCTTTGCGCTGCGGTTATAATTGGGGCTGGTGAGGCGGTTATTACTGCCTTCGCTGCTTCCAAGTCCTTTTTCACTTTTTCCATCTCATGGTTGACCTGGCTGATCTCAAGGTTGATTCTCTCCTCGACCTGGTATACCTTCTCCTCGACGCATTTAATTTGGCTGTTGAGACTACTGAGCTCCGCTTTTATTTCGATTGACTGTTTTTACAGCTTCTGTGTGATGTCTGCCTTGATTTCGAATGCTTGTTGGTCTAGCTTCACTGATTGTTCATTTAGCTTCGCAGCTAAACTGGATGTCTGTTCATTTAGCTGCGCTGATTGTTCATTTAGCTTCGCAGCTAAACTGGATGGCTGTTCATTTAGCTGCACTGATTGTTCACTAAGTTTCGCTGATTGTTCATTTAGCTTCACAGCTAAACTGGATGTCTGTTCATTTAGCTGCGCTGATTGTTCATTTAGCTTCGCAGTTAAATTGGATGACTGCTGTCGCTGCTCTTGCTGCATTAGCATCAGCGCATTTTCTGGTTCCTTTGGTTTTGGTGTTTCGGCTTCACCACCTTCTGCGCCTCTTTCTGCAGCTGACAGCTCACCCGAATCCAGATTCACGCCTTCCGACTCGATCGCATCACGCAAGCGTGCAATCAGTATGGCCTATGTACCTTGTGTAGCCAGATTTCGTTGTTCCAACTCCTCTTTGAGCTCCGATATGCTCAATTGATTAATTTTTAGATGTAAATTTCCTGGCATTTTTATTGTTTCGGCTATTTTTCCACGTTAATTATCACAATTGTGCACTTTAAAATTGTTTAAACGTTTTCACTTCCAAAATTTTAATCTCACTTCTCGACACCACTGTCGCGTGTTTTTTTTGCGGTTGAACGAATGATCCCCCCATTCATTCAGCTCGCCTTTATATAGGGCCTCTAATCATTCAACTCAGTTCTCGTACATTGATGAATAAGCGCGAACATTCCAGCAGCGTAATTAATGGGCAGTGACTCAGTTTCAGATGTTGATAATGCTTGTTGGGTTCTCGTGGTTTCGAGTAAATTCATTTGTTGGTGTTCTTAATGATTGTGGAAACAATTGCAACAGTAGCTCGCAGAATTATTTGTACATGTAAAATACGAAAGGACATTTTTTTGCGAAACCATTGTTACATCTGCATCGATAAGGAAAAACATATGTGTGTTGTTAGTACGCTTATTACGATATCCCATAAGGTTTAGCGACATTTTCCTCACTCGTGTGTAATTGACATTAACCCCGGGCTGCCGGGGAAGTGTGGGCGCGGATACGAAGTATGAGTGACATTTCTTCAGCAAAATCAAAAAAAATAAACCTAAGGCATTTGAAGTAAATGTATAATTGCATTGATTGAAAATCAATAAGAAACACTCTATAAGTTGTGGTAGTTATACGAGACATTAATGAAAGTTTGAAATTGCTTGCTAATCAATTACCTATGGATTATTGCCGGCATTTTGATCGTATTAAATCATCGCTAGAATACTGTAACGGAAACATAAAAAGTTTTGATAAAATTCATTTCCGTGGGGGTAACGAAACAGTCATCGATGATATAGTATCGAAAATTGAAGAGTATATCGCAGAACTAAATACTAAGGAAAATGTTCATGATCTCAGGAAGATAACGTTTTTTCTAACACTAAATACAGTCGCATGTCCTTACCCGCCCCAAACACGAGCGCTCGTAGGAGGAGGTTTGGGTAAGTACCCTTTTTATTGCCTTTAAATTTTTTTTTTTCATATACATTTTTAAATTTAAAAACAAGATTCGTGGTTTAGGATATATATCCATCACCACCCGGTTGCCCCTCTCTCATTTGTGGGTCATGAGCCTCTCCGGGTAAGGACGAAGTTACCCTGCTTCCACTTCTTTTTACTTGTTTCTCTTGTTCCATGAACAAGTCAGTTGCCCCTGGTGTAGTTGCCTACGATTTTTGCGACTTCGGTCCCTTGCTTTCCTCGACCCCAGAAATTCGTGAATGCGAAATTCTTTGTAGTGGGTCCTTGTGCTGGGGGAATGAACCCGCCCCACGACACCGCAATGCTAGCCCGCCAGCGCATTCACGCGTCCCCAGACAAGGGCATTCTCGGCAGATACTGACACATTCTTCTGCCGAGGCAGCAGACCATCGCTGCAGTCCTTTACGGACCTGAAATACCTATTCACTACAGTGTTATCCAATTTTGGTTAAAAGGCAATGAGATATTTCTTTATATTCATGAGTGTTCAGAAATTTTCCTCCCAAGAAGCACAAAAAAACTTATGGCCAATAATCTAGAAGAACTTCTTCTGACAATTCTGAAGAATGCGCTACCTGAATACAATGCGGCGTGATATGAGTGCTCAAATTTGGGGTAAGATGTTAATGCCCGTCCACACGATCAGTGGCGTTAGACTTAAGTGAAAATTTTATTTTACAAATCGTATTTGCAAAGGTGGATAATTAATTTCGTCACCTTATGTGACTAATATTGTTTGACTTAGTTGCTAAAATCATAGATGCATGCATGTCTCATGTGGCCACATTTTGCATCGCCACAGACGCGGGTGTCAGCAGTTTCGCGTGATGTTCGGATCATTTTGTGGACTTATACGCGTCAGCGAAACGATCGAAAGACACAAACACCACATTTGCATGCATGATGTGGCCGCATGAACGCATTGCAATGCGAAACCAAAGTTCCTTTCCCGTACCAGACGCGGGCGTCAGCGGTTTCCGGGCATGGAATGCTTGTGGACGCTCAAGCGTCAGCATTTTCGTGCGTGGGAACTGCTGGCGCCTTTTGCTCGGTGTGGGAAGGGAATCATCAGTCATCATCAGATCGTCGCGATACACAGGTGGCTACTTGGAAGTCTTAAAAACGTACTCGTATAATTAATTATATCAATATTGTTTAAAATTACGCTCTTGTAGTCGAACAGAAATTCATACTACGAAATAAAAGAATTTTGAATTTGTGCGTGAAGTTATAAATGCACTATATCTAGAGGAAGGAGTCCAGGACAAAAGAGTCCTGGAGTAAAACATTTGGAGGCCCCGGCGAGATTAACACTCGCAATCTCGTCTGAATTTGGATTACCAGTGTCAAGTGGTGGTGGTGTTGTGCCGGTAAACGTGCCTGTCGTGCGTGCGTAAAATAAAATGGTTGATACGGAGATCGTGTTCCGGGAGCTGAAGGTATTGGCCAGAGCTGTAGAAGCCGTAATCTCCAACTATAAGAAGGATTCGGCCAGCCGCAAACTAGATGTCGGCTACTATGAAGAGCGGCTTCGGCGTTTAGAAACTGCCTGGGAGGAATTCGAACGCAAGGACACCGAAGTTCGATCCTTACCCGAAACCACACCGGAACACGACTACTTCAAGGGCAAAACGTATGAAACGACCAAGATAAATTACGACACTTTTCAGAAGCACTTCCTCGAAAGGATCAACGCTCTAAAGGGCATGGCACTGCCAATGTCGCAGCCACCCTCATCAGCACACGATAGCAATGACAAGCCTTCAGCCGCACTGGTCTCGGTACAGAAAAATGCAGTTTTCACATGCAAGTTGCGACGGTATCGGGCCTCGGCAGATTCACTGAGAAGGACGATGGCTCGCCCAGAACCGCCAGAAAACACGAAGACTTGGTGTAAGGCTAGAGCGGAGGCGGTGCAGCGAGGCTGGCAACAATTGGATGAGCTTCATCAGCAAGTCTATGAATCCTGTGAGGATCCTGAAGCGCAGGGCTTTAATTTGGAAGAGCATATCCGGTTGGAGGAGGACGTGCAGGACTGCATTGTTCGCTTGCAAGTAAAGGTCAACGCCACCACCGAAATGCCGCCCTCGTCTGTTACGCCTGCTGCGACTCCAGGCTTGGTGCTCCCAAAAATTGCTTTGCCCACCTTCAACGGAGATTACCTCCACTGGGGACATTTCCGGGATTTGTTTATGCAAATGGTGCATAATCAGCCGATGTCCGCGTGCCAGAAGCTTTGGTATCTGAAGGTTAACCTTACAGGAGAGGCTGGATCCTTGATCAGAAACTTTGCGTTATCAGACGAAAATTATCAAACTGCCTGGAAGACACTTAATGAGAGATTTGACAATCGACGACTCTTGGTGTCGGCCCTCATCGACAAATTAATGGGGCAGCCATCTCAGGCCAGTGAAAAACCGTCAGCGGTAGCCATAAAGTCGCTGCATGACACCACACAAGAGTGTCTCAGAGGCCTGGAAAACCTGCAAATATCCACAAGGGATTTGTTACACCCACTTTTTACCAGGGAAACTGGGGTGCTCCGGCGGGGCTTATGGACCCGGTTAGCTCGTCCGAAGACGGGCGTGGAGCGCCACTCGCTTTTCCCTCAAAGCCCCAAATAGCCGCCAAGCGAGAATGCGACTAACCGGATTAAACTCGACGTTATTCGGCCGATACCCTAGCTACTAACCACCCTACGTTTTTCACTCAATACTTCACCTACACCACTTCACTAACCACCCTATATTCTTCACTCCAATACGTCACCTACACCACTTCACTAACCACCCATTAATCTTCACTTCTTATTCAATCTATTCTTCGCGTGGACCACTATACCACCCCCGAACACTCAGACTCCCGATATCACGGGCTTTATTTAACTCCCCGTCACTTCCACTTCGGCTTGTCCGTCCAAGCCGCACTCGTTACAAACCACGATCTGAAACAAAGAACTTACTTCTCTTCTCAAGACAAAAATCTCTTCCTTCGAACATTAATTGAACACAAATAAACTTCAATTATTTACAATTTTATCACACTTGTATTCCAGATCGAAAGAATCTATAAGCTTAACAAAAGATACACTCTATCATAAAAAAACTTACTTTTCTTCTAACCCTACAAAGGGGCCCCTTCGACGATCGTATTCGCGGCTGTATTCCGTCGCCTTTCCTCCAATGTCGAAACTTGCTCGTCGTTTAGATATCAATTTTTCCCTTGGCGTGGATTTCGCTTTGCTGGCTCCGCTGTCCTCCACTTGAAAATTCCGCTGCGCTTCGAATTTTATCTCGCTGGTTGCTCTGGTTCCGCTGCCGTCGTCGCCCACGATAAAAGAGATCAAAGAGGAGGCGCGTCATTCCTCGCGTGCTTATATAGCCTCCTCCTAACGGCTATGGTTCCGCTCGTTGGTCATCCACCTCTTCAGCGGGGTAATTCCTTCTTGCCGCCACTTGGTCGCCGCTCCCCTCTCGTGGCGAGTACTCCAACTTCGGCTGAATCAGCTGAACGTAATTCACTGACAGTTGGGCCTGTCAGTGATGTTTGTTTATGTATTTCCGTGCTGAGAAAAATCGACCGCAATCTTCGCATTTATATACGGTTGGATCTTGGTGGCACCTTTTATGTTCTACTAATAATCTTCTTCCAGAGGACGTTTTCCCGCACTCCTCGCCTTTAATTGCCGAAGAAATGGAATGAAGCAATTCGTGGTGCTCAGTCAATGCATAATTCATGGCAAAACATTCTCCGCATAGTTCACAAGTGAAGACTTTCTGTCGCATATGTAGTTTTATATGGGCCTTCAAATTTCAAAGCAATTCGTGGTGCTTCAAAGCAATTCGTGGTGCTCAGTCAATGCATAATTCATGGCAAAACATTCTCCACATAGTTCACAAGTGAAGACTTTCTGTCGCATATGTAGTTTTATATGGGCCTTCAAATTTTCCCTCCTCGCGAAGCATCTTCCGCACTGATCGCATTTAAATAGCTCAGGATTCGCGTGTAGCGACATATGTCTTTTGAAATGATGTTTCATTAGGAATATTTTCAGACAATGTCTACATTTCAACGTTTCCGGGCTTGAGTGCAACTGAATGTGTTTCTCCAAGTCTTCTTTTTCTTTTAAGATACATTTCACAAAGATGGCATTTCATTACTCCGTCTTTATCGTGATACAGTTCGTGTCGCTTTAATCCCCGCATACTTGTAAACGTTAAGTTGCATATGTGTTTCTCGAAGTCTTCTTTTTCTTTTAAAATACATTTCACAAAGATGGCATTTCATTACTCCGTCTTTATCGTGATACAGTTCGTGTCGCTTTAATCCCCGCATACTTGTAAACGTTAAGTTGCACATGTCGCACCTTATTTCTTGATCACCCGCTTCACCTTCAGGACGGGATACTGCAGGCAATGGTCCAGCATTCCCTGGCAGCTTTTGGTTCGGTATAGTTTTAACAAGTCCTGAATTCTTTGCAACATTGTTGACTGCAACAGTTTTATTTGGTTTAGGTAATTCATTTAAAGATTTATTTGTTGCGGTGCTTGATTTATTTTTATATTTAAAGCAGGTATTCATGTGCTGAGCTTTAAAATCATATGCAGTGCATAACTTTTGAACACACTCCATGCATATAGCTTTTGGAAGAGAATCATCGGCTTCCATCCGCAATGGCATCATTGATCTAATCATCTCAAGTAAAGCTGCATTTTCCTGTGGAAATATCATTTTTAAGTTGTTTGAAGACTCGCAAACGCGACAGACATTATTCCCACTCATTTTAAAGACGGGTCAATTGACATCAGCATCTACTAAATGTTTTTTTTTTCTTGTTCTGCTGTGTCTAGCACACTCAATAGACATAAATGAAATCGATTTAAGCCACCTGCAAACACTTCGTATTGAAGTTTCCCAATAATTTTCACATCATAAGTTATTTGCACAGAAGCTTGAGGGTTATTTCATTATCTGAACCACCGTAATTATGCTCAATGGCTTCAAATTTCGTACCGCATGAAACGACGTCATCGTCGGACTTACACCAATTTCCCTCCAACAGCGGATTTATGTAAGCGACGTAGTGTCCGTTTTGATTGTCTCTTGAATGGACTACGAAATAGAAATCACTCCTTTCTCAGCTTCCTGAAGACTGTACTCTTCACCAGCATCGTATTTGGTGTCACCATCTAGCATTTCTGTAGCAATGTAACTCTGGAACGATTCGTAAACCGGACAATTATTCTAAATTTAGAGATGCGTTTCCATCGACAATATCATGTGAACCGATGTTTTCTAAATGTACTCGTTGCTCCCGGAGAAACTGTAGCGTTTTATCGACATTTTCAAGACAGTGAATTCTCATCATTTGAATCCTCCTTGGCAACATCTGGCTCGATCTTGTTAGGTTTTGGTTTTGACCGAAATATCTGGGGAACATTCCAACTTCGATCATGCGGTGATTCTGACCTTCGCTCGATGACGATTATGTTTGCTTAAGACTACCAATAATCGTATTTAAACTACTAATATGATTACAATTTGGACTGGCAAACAAACCCTAGTCGAGTGCGGCTTAGCTTTCTGACTATACATAGTCACGCGAATGTTACGATAGTGTTCGGGGTGAGGTAATCCTGGTGCCCTTCAGTTTTATCCGTAACAGATTGGGATCCATTGCTACTGCACATTTTGCTGCGAAAATTGGATTCAACAACGCATGCCCTTTATCAGCAAACTTTAGCTAACCCGCGCGAGCTGCCACCTTTGAAGGGTTTACTGGATTTCCTACAAGTGCGATTCCAGGCACTCGAAGCGCTTGGTAGTACGCCTAAGGACCCAGACCGCAATCACAAGAAGATTACCAAAGCTACCGTGGCCGCCGTGGCTGCATTGCGATGCCCAAGGTGCTCACAGACAACGCTGTGAAAAGGCTAAACCTTGTACGTTTAAAGAAGCTATGTGTAAATTGCTTGCGAGAAGGTCACCAGTCTTCCGGCTGCGCGGCAAGGAGCTGCAAGGAGTGCGCCGGAAAACACAATACCTTGTTACATATGACGGGAAGCAAAATCTTCAAGCAGACCAAGATGACAACGCCTGGCTCCACAGTCAAGAAGCCAGACATTCAGCCGCCACCTGTGCCGCCCGCCCTCACGTTGACGGCTCTCATGCAACCTGGAGCGAGGAAAAACGTTCTGTTGAGCACAGCCGTTGTGAAGGTGGTTGCCAGCAATGGAAGAGTGACCGACTGCCGAGCAGTATTGGACCCTGGCTCGCAAATCAACCTAGTAACCGAGCGCATTATCAAGAAACTAGGGCTAGCAGCTTCGCCGCAATTTGCACTGATTGAGGGAGTGGGTGGAAACATCGAGAAGGCACATCGTAAGGTGGAGCTTGGCCTAAAATCCAGAGTGTCTGGATATGCCGCGCAGTTGGAGGCCTACGTCCTCGATCAAATCATATCTCCTCAACCTTCTCAGAGTCTGGACACATCGGAATGGCAGATTCCTGGGAATATCAAGCTGGCGGATCCTGAATTCCATCGAACGGAGCGAATCGACATGCTGCTGAGTGCGGAGCATTTCTACGAAGTTCTTGACATCGGGCGAATCAAGTTGGGCCCTGAACTCCCTGTGCTCCAGAACACGCTCCTCGGTTGGATTGTTGCCGGAAAGGTAGTAACACCTCAAGGGCTACCAGTAACGTGTGGAGTCCTCACGGAAGAGACTCAGCTGACTCAAGCTATCAAGCGATTCTGGGAGGTTGAGGAGGTATCGGATCCACAACACAATCTCACAGCGACTGAAAGAGCGTGCGAAGTACATTTCGCCCAGACGACTCAACGTGAATCCGATGGCCGGTTCTTGGTACGGCTCCCCTTCAAGGAAGATCCCAAAGGGCTGGGTGACTCGCAGGACGTTGCCATACGCAGATTCATGGCGATAGAGCGCAGACTGGATAAGAACCCCGACCTAAGACGGCAGTATTGCGAATTCATGGACGAATACGAACGACTGGGACATATGGAGCAAATCACATGGTCAGCGAATAAGAAAGCACATAATTTTTTGCCGCACCATTGCGTCCTGAAACCAGGTAGTAGTACCACTAAATTGAGGGTGGTTTTCGACGCGTCCAGCAGAACATCAACGAACGTTTCTCTGAACAATATCCTACATACAGGACCCACGATTCAGGGTGATCTATTTGCGATTTTGATCCGTTTCCGTTTGCCACGCTTCGTTTCCACTGCCGACATTGTCAAAATGTATCGGCAAATAAGGCTTCAGCACGACGATTGCAATTTTCAATTGGTGATTTGGAGAACAAGTCCAACCCAGCCTTTGCGATATTATCGACTCAAGACCATTACGTACGGCACAACGTGTGCCCCGTACTTGGCAACTAAATGCCTCCAGGTTCTGGCACAAGCCGAACAAAATCGAGCACCCTTAGGCAGCAGCGCCTTGCAGCATGATTGTTACATAGACGACGTCATGACAGGGGCAGACAGCTTGACGGAGGCAATCCGAACACAGGAGGAATTGCGTCAGATTCTTACCAGTGCAGGGATGCATTTGCACAAATGGTGTGCCAATCATCCGCATCTTCTACAGCAAATCAGTGTCGAGGATCAGGAGGTCCAGCTGGATTTTGGTAGCTTGGCGGAAGACTACATCAAAACCTTGGGGGTAATTTGGCTCCCGAAAATGGATGATTTCCAAATCGGCATTAACTTGGACCTCGCTGAGGTCAAGTTAACAAAACGGACGATCGCTTCAGACATCGCCCGAATGCTCGACCCATTGGGTATCCTAGCGCCGGTTATCGTAACCGCAAAATTGTTCCTGCAGGCGCTATGGCGGTTGGAATTAGACTGGGACGCAGCTTTGCCACTCGAAATACATACACAGTGGGTCAAGTTCCGCAGAGAGCTACCATCATTGCAAAGGCTTCGATTTCCCCGACACGTTATCGCCTGCGAGAAACCAATTCAGCTGCAGCTACACACTTTCTGCGATGCCTCGGAGAGGGCGTATGGCGCTGTGATCTATGTTTGCTCAACTTCCCCGAGCGGTCAAGTCAACGTTCGACTGCTCTGTTCCAAATCCAGGGTAGCCCCCATCAAGGTGTTGACAGTACCGCGTTTGGAGTTGTGTGCCGCCAAGCTTGGAGCGGAATTGACGAGTCGAGTCAAGAGAGCGCTCAGTCTGCCGGATGTTTTTCACGTTCTCTGGTCGGATTCAGAGGTCGCATTGGCGTGGATTAACTCAACCGCTTCATCCTACAGCACTTTCGTGGCCAAACGTGTTTCGACCATCCAAACATTGTCACGACCAACTCAGTGGCGACATGTGGCGTCCCACGACAATTCTGCGGACATCCTATCCCGTGGCCTGGCGCCAGCTGCGCTAAGGGACTGTAGGCTCTGGTTACAGGGGCCCTCCTTCTTGACTGGACCTGAGGCGGACTGGCCGCCTCCATACAAGGGCACTGAGGCCTGCGAAGTCGAGCGAAAACAAATCAGGATTACAATGACAACAACAGCTAGTGCAAGCAACCATTTTGTTTACGAAATTCAACACGGCAACTCATTTGGAAGGCTTCAACGGGTGATCGTTTATATGCTGCGTTTTGTAACGCATTGCAGGACAAGCTCCCAGTCTTCTCAGGCGCGCAGCCGTGCAGTAACAACTCATGAACTCTCCACAGCAACCGGAGTGATCGTAAAATGTATTCAGCAACACGATTTTCGTGAGGATCGGCGAGACATCCAACTACACGGGCAGGTCAGCAAAAACAGCCCCCTATCGAGTCTGACTCCCTTCCTGGATTCGGATGGAATCCTGCGCGTTGGCGGGAGGCTAGAAGCGTCACAACTCGCTTTCGAGGCCAAGCATCCTATGTTGCTGCCGTTCGCGAATCCACTTACTAGACTACTGATGACGGATATTCACCGCAATAATTGCCACCTCGGAGCTCAGGCACTGCTAGCTACCACGAGACAACGCTTTTGGCCCATCAGGGGGAAGCAGCTGGCCCGGGCGGTTGTTCAAAAATGCGTGCGATGTGTTAAGGCAAGGCCACAACTGTTCAATCAAGTTATGGGAAATCTACCAGGTGCTCGCGTGCAAGCGGCTCGCCCTTTCATCCGTTCGGGCGTCGACTTTTGCGGGCCAATGCTGATACACTACCGGGGTAGAGGCGTGCGGCCTCAGAAGGGATACATCGCTATATTCTGCTGCTTCGCTACCAAGGCCGTCCATCTGGAGTTGGTGAGCGATCTCAGCACAGAAGCCTTCATCGGTGCTCTGAAGCGTTTCATCGGGAGACGAGGTCCCTGCAAGGACATCTATTGCGACAATGCGACCAATTTTGTAGGTGCGCAACGTCAACTACGCGAGCTGTCTTCATCACTTCATTCAGCCGACTCTTGCAGCACACGGGGAATACAATTTCACTTCATCCCCCTCGCGCCCCCCACTTTGGTGGATTGTGGGAGGCGGCCGTCAAATCAGCCAAGAACCTGCTTCGCCGGGGCGCTTCATCAGCCACACTCACGTACGAGGAACTGCATACCCTGGTGGTCCAGGTGGAGGCCATCCTCTACTCCAGACCTTTAACTGCGATGTCCGACGATCCCAATGACCTGGCGGCGTTGACTCCGGGCCATTTTCTTATCGGTGAGCCCCTCACGGCCATGGTGGATGCTCGGGCGGAGCCGGTCGCAGGCGAACTTCATACCCGATGGAAGCGGATAAATCATTTGAAGAACGAGTTTTGGCGCCGATGGTCCCGCGAATATTTGAACCAACTGCAACTTCGCGTTAAGTGGCAACAAGGTCAACCAAATGCTACCCGGGGAACCATCGTCATCATCAAGGACGACAACCTACCAACTATGAAATGGCCTCTGGGACGAATCATTGACACGCATCAAGGGGCTGATGGCTTTGTCAGAGTTGCAGACCTAAAAACAGCCACTGGAATAGTAAGAAGGCCCATTCATCGTCTAGCGCCACTACCAGTGACGGAGAACACTATACCTGAAGCAGCTGGGCCTGAAGCGAATACTCAAAACCAACCTGAGGCACCGCATCAAGCAGACACACCCGATACTTATCACACCGGGCTCCGATCCGGGAGCAGAAGGACGCCTCTTCCATCGCTCTTGCTGGTCTGCCTACTGAGCCCTCTAACAGTAACCAACCCCATCAAGGTGTCATCAACTGGACGACATCCAGGACTGCATTTTCAATCATTGGGAAATGCCTTCCTGTCGACAAGCGAGTGGAAACTCTTGGTCTACTATGACCTAGAAGCCTACTGGACGGAGCTGGCCACGCTGCAGAATGGCACGATTTGGCTGCAACAACTATGTGATCGTGATTCTCGACAAACCAACTGCTCGCATCTGCATGAGCAGTTCCGACACTTGACCGATCAGTTTTCTAGCGCAAACCAGATGCTGAGGATCAGGTCAAGGCGAGGCGCAATAAACGTAGTGGGTGGACTGGCCAGATCGTTGTTCGGAGTCTTGGACGAAGAGTACGCTAATCAAATGGCTCAAACCATTAAGACGATGCAGGGAGATCAGACCAAGCTGCACTCCTTACTCAAAAACCAAACGTCAATCATCGACTCGACATTGAATCTCCTCGGTCAAACGGAACAGATGGCTCAAAAACGTTTTGCCTCCATAGAGCACGAACTGACAAAACTCTCTAACGAGGTCAAGGGTCCGCAACTCGAAGGCACCGCAGCCCGAGTACCAGATTTAATCTCAATTCTATCTTTCCAGATGACCCTGGCAACACTCAATTTGCAGCGCATCCAATCCAGCCTCTTGGACGTAATCACAGACACACAGCATGGGAACTTCAATCCTCTGCTGTTGTCTCAACAGCAACTTAATGCGGCAATGACCGACATCAGGGATCACCTGCCGGAAAATCAGCGTCTCCCTGTTGGCCGAGAAGACTTTCTGAAATTATTTGGGCTAACATCTATCAAGGCCAAGGCAAATGCGAACTTCATTCTTTTCGAGCTCAAGATGCCACTCATCGATGTATCAACGTTTGAGCTCTATCGAATCCTACCAATTTCAACGGCAAAATGCAACCATCTTGTTGCTATACAGCCAACCGCTCCTTATCTGATCATCAGCCCACATCGCGACGTCTACTATCCGCTCAACGAGATGGATTATGCTGCCTGTAACTGGATGGAGCCAAACACCCACTTGTGCCGACAGTCCCATCCGTTGTATCACAAGGACGCCAATATGAGCACTTGTGAAGTGACGCTGCTAAGGGGAATGCCGACGATGACCAACTGTAACCTAGTTGAGCTGCTTACATCCTTCTCGTGGACGAATATCCCACAGTCCAATGAGTGGATCTATGCCTTCACCACACCGGTGGTGGCCCAGTTTGTGTGCAGTGGCAACACATCCATCCTGACACTGCAGGGCTCCGGAATTCTGCAGCTGACTCCCGACTGCACGCTCAAATCCGATGCAGTAACTATCAAGGGTCACCGCATATATGAATCCTCAATCAAAACGACTCAGCCGAAGACCTATTATTACACTGATCACGACAACCTGGGACATGTGCAACAGCACCTTGAGCCCACACCTTTCCGGACGCACACTTCGGAGATCAACGATCTGCGAAATCAACTCAAGGAGCAGGATCTCTCCTGGAGGGACCAGCTGGATGTGCATGATGTTCACCAGTATGCACTAGGATATCTGAGCTTCGTCGCAGTTCTCGCTATTGTCGCCTTCCTATGGTGCAAGGCCAAAAATGTAAGATGCCAACCACGATCGCAACGACCGAGACCAGTGCCACTGCCTAGACGTCACAGCTTGCCCCACACACTGGAAGAGGTTGAACAGACCGTTCAACGGGTGGGTGGATGTTAATGCCCGTCCACACGATCAGTGGCGTTAGACTTAAGTGAAAATTTTATTTTACAAATCGTATTTGCAAAGGTGGATAATTAATTTCGTCACCTTATGTGACTAATATTGTTTGACTTAGTTGCTAAAATCATAGATGCATGCATGTCTCATGTGGCCACATTTTGCATCGCCACAGACGCGGGTGTCAGCAGTTTCGCGTGATGTTCGGATCATTTTGTGGCCTTATACGCGTCAGCGAAACGATCGAAAGACACAAACACCACATTTGCATGCATGATGTGGCCGCATGAACGCATTGCAATGCGAAACCAAAGTTCCTTTCCCGTACCAGACGCGGGCGTCAGCGGTTTCCGGGCATGGAATGCTTGTGGACGCTCAAGCGTCAGCATTTTCGTGCGTGGGAACTGCTGGCGCCTTTTGCTCGGTGTGAGAAGGGCATCATCAGTCATCATCAGATCGTCGCGATACACAGGTCGCTACTTGGAAGTCTTAAAAACGTACTCGTATAATTAATTATATCAATATTGTTTAAAATCACGCTCTTGTAGTCGAATAGAAATTCATACTACGAAATAAAAGAATTTTAAAATTTGTGCGTGAAGTTATAAATGCACTATATCTAGAGGGAGGAGTCCAGGACAAAAGAGTCCTGGAGCAAAACACAAGGCTATCTCCAATTGATAACATGAAAACAGCAGTAACAATATCCATAATAATCCTCGTCAATTTGACAAGTACATTTTCATTTTTCTATAAAATTACTGAAGTGATCCTAGGAATCCATCAAAAGACTATTACCACCAAATCATATCCCATAAAAAACATCCCATTCTCCATCAATTTGATAATGTTCTCATGAAAATATAATGCCCCAATTCATTCAAGGCAGTTCATACCTGTCGTATATGTTTCAAATTAAGTAAAACTTTCAAGTTCCTCTAAGCACGCCCCTACTTAAATCTAGCCACGGAGAAATCAGTTTTAACAACCGCCATTTTCTGCCAGCCGATTGAGTGTCGTTCAATTTTTTTCTCCCTCATTGTGTCTCCATTGAATAATACACTAACTTCATTTAACGGCCGACATCACAACCATTTGAGAAACACTTATGAGCTCAATAAGGACAACATCCTCGGAAATAGATAACGTCTACGTGTTTCACTTAGTTCGATGACAGAACGCGAGCTTAGTTCTATGTCCTCATATGTCCTACATTTGAAATGTGCAAGCCAGTTACAAAGAATTTTCCACAAGGATAAAGCCCAAGCGACAGACATACTGGAACCATGCAATCTGCTGGCTCCCAGCGTACATTTGACAGTGTTTCATTCCATATAAAAGTACGATTGTATTGAAGACACATTTCAGCAGGACATCTCATTCAGGTAAGCATCCTGCGGAAATATCCTGTATGTAACAGCCGAACGCATGCTTATATTTATAGACATTGGTTCTGTACTACGCTTTGTTTATGTTCAGCGAACGAGCAAGTATTACATGGCCAAAGGGAATATGAGTCCTGGGACAAGTTCATGTTAACACGTCAAGGGTCGCTAGAAATATATTCACGCATATTTCATTCGGACTTATTCAGTGAACTTTTATCGGGCATATCATGTTAATTATGAACGATTTCAACGAGAAGTAACTTAGGTATTCCAAATAAAGTTAAAATGTCCTTAGGAAAAATATTGAAAAATTATAATGCTCAGTCTGGGTATAATTTCCATAAAATGTTTTCAAATGTCATTTAAAATAATCAGGGTAAAAAGTTTGAATTTCATCAAACTTTCTCGCATGTTATGCAGCACCGCTTGTTAGTTAGTGAAATTCAACCTTTCAAGGAGTCCTCACAAACCAACACATGGTTAAAAAACCGGTGGCTATTCAGGGAAAATGTGTTTCGATATCTGACACATACACCGGCAAGTTCTATAATTGTACATCGACCTGGTTGCTTCAGGGCTGCTGGATCCATTGCGTAGAGTGGACTTTTGAATGTTGAAATAAATATTCTCTGGATTATAGACAGGAGATTCACAGTGGCAGGTGGAAAGTGGGTTAAGGACGCGTAAATATGAACCAACGTCAGAGAATACAACATGTCTCTATTTTAAATAGGCTCTGGAAAGCATTTTAAAAATCAATTGGTGAGAGATTTTTTCACAAATTATATTATTCTTGCGTTAGGAAGGACATCATGGCCGCATGTGGAAAAATTAAGTAAAATTGCAATTTAATTAATCATGTGATGGACGTTGAGTGTTACGAATTATGTTCATCCTCATGAGCAATTCAACTTATTAAATAATATAAGGGGAATCGTACAAGAGTGTACTTAGAGTGAATTAGGCTGCTTTTGTTATTAGGGAGCAGTTATATTGCAAAACATATCTGCTATATGTGTCGGATAATTAACCGAAAGAATTTTTCACTTATCTGTTAAATTTGTTGCCAGCCACGGTGTACAACGCAGTCATAGAAACTTGATTTGGCAGAGATTCTCAGTTCCAGAGTGGCATCTTGAAGCCAGATAGTGATTATTCAGCAAGGTCCTCCTTGTAGGATACTCTTCTCATGCTGAGTCACCTACATAAAAACACAAATATCTAGGAAAGGAATAAGGAAGGATTATTCGTTATCGGAAGAGAAAAATTTGCAATTATACGGAAAATACATATTTTGCATGTAATATGAAGCAGGACGATATGTTCGTCAAAGCTTCCGGTTATTAACAATAAGTCATCCAGTTAGCCGAAAACTTGGTGTCGTAGGGGCGGTGGTATCACTTTATCCGTTAGGCGCGTCATTGTCTGTGGGGCATTGCACAGTCCAAAAGGCATGGTCACAATTGGTATAATGGGTGACCTGAGCTCGTGAAGACTGTCTTCTCCTTTCAACTAGGATCTCAGGGGATCTGCCTGAAAGCGTCTTTGAGGTCCAAGCTAGTAATAAAATGGGCTTCAGGTAATCGACTTAAGATACCCTTGATCAATGGTTGGGGATACGCGTCATTGACAGTGACGGCATTTAAGCACCTGTCATCTAAGCATAGTCGGACCTTATTCAGCTTAACTACTAAGGCAACTGGCGAAGCCCATGCACTTTGCGATTCTTCAATCACGCTTAATGCCAACATCCGATCGGCCCCCACATCTATAGTATGAGACACCAGAGTTGTCCGGCCGAGTCCTTTCTTCTCATGCGTGTTTAATCATAGCTGTTGATTGGCATCTAGTGCATGTCAAAGTGAGTGAGAACTTAGTGTCACATCAAGTTAAATCGTTATAGATTCTGTGTCAGTTGGGGTATAATGTAAAAACCCAGGGGAGATGACATCCGTCATGAGTTTCCCTACTATAGAGTGACAAGTTCCATCCGCCGTGCTTAGCCAGA
Source organism: Odontomyia ornata (assembly GCA_963969285.1). Taxonomy (NCBI): domain Eukaryota; kingdom Metazoa; phylum Arthropoda; class Insecta; order Diptera; family Stratiomyidae; genus Odontomyia; species Odontomyia ornata. Next base: position 252,760,804 of record OZ017742.1, read on the forward strand.
TCATAAAGTGCTGGATTTGATCCGCATGGTTTATCAGGGCTTCTCTTTTAAAATCAGCTGCTAAGCAGCTGACGCTAACTCCAGTGTCAATCAAGCTTACCATCCGATTTTGCAAGATCTGTACTGATGGGTATAGGCAAACGTTATTCTTTAATAATTCGTCTAGCTTGATCACACGCAATATCTTCCTCAACTGCCTCACCTTTCTCCAGAAGCTCCACATCTGACGACTGGCTTGCTTTCTTCTCAGAGGTGTGGTAGGAGCAATCTTCTCACCGAAAATGCGTCGACAAGCAGCTAAATACTCCCACAGTTTGACATGCCACGGGTCATTCGATTCATAACCATTTTCTGGGGGTCCGGCCAGGTAGCGCTAGACATTGGCTGCAGAACTTCCCGAGAGCTATGTTTGGCGCTGCGAATCAGCAAGGTTAGGGTCGTATCCGTGGTTTGGGTGTCCATCGCAACGGGTTCATTTTCCTTTCGGTCAGGCTCTAGGAGTGTCGACGGATGTTTGCGGCACTCGTTGGCAAGTTTTTCCGCAGCTTGCAGTCTACATAATCCGGGGCGTAAGTGTCCGCGTCCTTGCAGCGATAACATGAGACAGATGGCTCGGCTGGACATGCAAAAAACCGGTGTCTCGGTTGTCGGTAGTTCCAACAGACTGTGGATCAGCTTCTCGTTGGGACTCGTGATCCAGTGGGGCTCCACTCCTCGGGACATAGGTCAACTCAGTGTCTACGTGACCAATTCTGCAGTTTGACTGCTTCGCTGACTAGTTCCCTTTACCAAAGGTTGTGGACGAAAGGTTCCTCGCCGTTCATCTAGTCGTCCTTGCCTATGAGCATGGAGGCGTAAGGCTTGCACGGTGTATATTGACACATGAAGAAGGTTGTTTTGAAGCTCCCACTGCAAGTTCTCCCTGATGCTTTCCACTAGTACCTCCTCGGCAATAGGTGTTCGTAGCCCATTCTTTAGCCGTAGTATACTGCTATAAAATTGGACAAAGGTTGTTGCGAATCCCAGCGTACCGGCTTTCTCCCATTCGCAACTTCAAATTGCCGCTGTAACATCTTCACTTTCCTTGTGCACTCATACCTATGCCTCTGTGTATTCATTTATTTTTATATTACGTACTCTAGTGTTTGCAACATTTCAAAGGAGTTGGAATATTTCTAGTACTGCACTAGAAGTATATCTGTGCTTCCCTCACATTTAGTGAAGAACTAAATTGTAAATTTTGGCGGTGAGAAAATTATCTCATCGCGGTACAAAAAACATTTGGTGAACCCGACATGATCCAGAGCGAGGATAATAGAGCGAAGCCGACCGCTTAAATCAATCGTAGCATTCGAACAAGCCCTACAATGGAGAAGTTAGCGGCGACACAATCCGAGCTGGGGAGCAAACTGGAGCAGCTGCTGATAAACTTCAGGAAGGATTCAGTGTCCAGAAAAACCAAGGAGTACCTAGACAAGAGACTGGGCTTGTCACAAGGGTACTGGTCCGAGCTTGATCAAGTTCACGAAAAATTGAAACCATTTGAAGTGACCTCACCAGATCATCCGTACTTTGCCAACAATTACTACAACGAAATTTGCAAGGTGTACGAGAAGCTCATTCATGCACTAGATGACACGAGGAGAAACCTGGAGGGAACTTCTTCTAACGACAACCCTATGGCATCATCACCTGCAACCAAATCTGGGGATATATCTGCCACAAGAAAACTAGAACGCCATGCAGATTGCAAATTCAAAGGCGATGACGAAGAGGAAAAGGATGTTCTTCCAAGAATGATCCGGAAGCAAAAGGCCTTGATGAGGACCCTTACCTACTTCATTCAAGGCATTGAACAAAACGCTAGTAGTGAACATTCTACTGAGTACTACACACTTAAGGTCAACTTATTACGAAGATCCGTGGATGAACTGGCAGAGAACGATCAGGCAATATCGGAACAAACCACTGAAAGAAGCCCTTTTGAGTACAGTCCTGAAATCTGCCAAGAACTTCATTGCTGGACTCAAGAAATAATAATCTCACTGCAAGAACGTCTGAGAAGCACTGAGGCAGAAGCGACAATCTACTGCTACAATCAAAGGATACCGGAGTTCAATTGCCAAAAATCGTACTACCAACCTTTGACGGTGATTACTTGCAGTGGACTCAATTTCATGATTTGTACCTCCAACTGATCCACAACCGCGCAATCGGAAATGAGCAAAAAATGAATTATCTGCTTAGCAATTTATCAGGCAAAGCAAAACGATTAGTGCAGCATTTGCCAGTTTCCAGCGAGAATTATTTAGATGCATGGAATATAGTTAAAGAGAGATATGACAACAAAAGGTTGCTAGTGACACATCTTCTCAACAAACTTCTTTCTCAACCATCGAGCTCTGTTGAATCTGCATCATCAGTTAGAAATCTACATGACGTAACCAATGAATGTCTACTGGGACTCAAGAATTTGGGCATTTTAATTGACGCCTGGGATCCGAAAAGGTTGGATCATACAACACATACGTTGTATGAGCAATCGTTGGCAGAGCCCCGGCAGCTAAGCACTGTGAAGCATTTTCTGTCATTTCTGGAGAATCGTTTTCAAAGCCTTGAAACCCTCGGCAAAGGGGGCTCGCCATCTCTAAAGCAAAAACAAACTAAGCCTGCCTCGCTAGTAACGTCATCCAAAGGGAGCCGATGCATAGTGTGCCAAGGAACGCATCCAGTGTATTCTTGCAAAACTTTCCTAAACCAAACACCAAAGGTTCGTCTCCAGACTGTGAAGAAAAATAATCTGTGCTACAGCTGTTTGAGGGCGGACTATAATAGTCAACAGTGTTCGCTCTGAGGCTGCAAGAAGTGTTCGCAACGGCATACTACATTATTGCACATCGACAATCAGAGTATCAAGTCAAGTTCTGCTTTACTTCCAGCACAAGCAGAAACATCGACAATGCCATCAAACTCAACGACCCTAGCAGCGAAGACCAACAACACACGGAGAAACAACATCTTGCTGAGCCCTGTACTTGTCAAGGTATTGACTGTGGATGGTCGAGAACTTGAATGTCGGGCTGTTCTTGACTCCGGATCTCAATTAAATTTCATCACAAAAGATCTGGTTAGACGGCTTGGTTTGAAGGAAGTTCCCGAAGCATTGTGTGTTCAAGGGATTGGACAAGGAATTCAAAACGCTCAATCCAGAGTAAACTTTTCAATACGGTCCAGGACAACAGGATTCTCAGCCAGAATTGAAGCCTTTGTTTTACCGCAAATTACAACTTATCATGGCCTATTCCCCAAAATGTGTCACTTGCGGATCCTGAATTCAATCACCCTAGTCAAATTGATATTCTCATTGGAGCAGAAAACTTTTTACCGATACTTTCGGTTGGGCAAATACGATTGGGAAAGAAATTACCAAGCCCACAGAATACCGTGTTCGGATGGATCGTCTCCGGTCGAGTGGCAAATTCGGACACCCACACATTTAGCTGCGGCATCTGCAGTCATGATTGCAGCGAGCTTCAAGAAAGGGTGCAAGAGTTCTGGAAACTGGATGAAGTGGAGCCAAGCTCGAGCCTTATGTAGCAAGAAAAAGGTTGTGAAGAACACTTCACTGCTAATATCAGGCGAGGACAAGATGGACGATTTGTTGTAAAATTACCATTCATGAAAGACCCTAAGTTGTTGGGTGACTCCAAAGAGACAGCATATAAACGTTTTCTGGCTTTGGAACGAAAATTGAACAAGAACGAATCGCTGAAACAACAGTACACTGACTTCATGAAGGAATACCGTCAGTTGGAACGCATGGAAGAGGTCGATATTCAGCAGGTACCTACACCCCATTACTCCTTGCCGCATCACTGTGTCATAAGACCAGAAAATACCACAACTAAACTGCGAGTAGTATTTGATGCTTCAGCGAAAACGTCTACAAATATCTCCTTGAATGAAGTTCTGCACACTGGACCGTTTCTCCAAGACGATGTTTTTACCGTTCTGTTACGCTTCCGGCTTCCGATGTTTGTATTTGCGGCAGACATCGAGAAAATGTACCGCCAAATAAGAGTGAAGGAAGAAGATAAGAAATTTCAATTAATATTTTCGTGAGACCATTCAAATGAACCAGTTAAGTGTGACCAACTAACTGCGGTGACATACGGCATTACAACGGCTCCATATTTAGCCATAAGATGCTTCAGACAAATAGCAGCACAAGCTGAAACGTCAGCTCGATAAGGAACAACATTTACATTGATGACGTCATGGCAGGAGCTAACAGTCTAACGGAAGCCCTCGGAGTAAAAAGGCAACTAAAGGAATTGCTTCAATCAGGAGGGTTCAAATTGCGGAAGTGGTGCGCAAACCATACTCGGCTACTTCAAGGCATTCTTGAAGAGGACCAAGCAGTTCAATTCAACATAAACGGCAAAGACAGCTACCATGTGAAGACGTTGGGCATAATCTGGCTTCCCGAAGATGTTAACTTCTGCGTAAAAACAATTCAGGCCAGCGACGGTAAAGTAACAGTGTCCTCTGACATTGCGCATCTCTTTGACCCATTAGGAGTAAAGAACCCAGGGGTGACCAAAGCCAAAATATTTCTACAAGCATTATGGAATCTAAAGATAGATTGGGACGCAGCTGTACCAATGGAGATGCACTGTTATTGGGTCAAATTTCGTAAAGAACTGCAATGCCTTGAAGATATCAAGTTTCCAAGGCATGTATTTTCGGTCGAAAACCCGCGAAGCATTGAATTACATGCTTTCAGCGATGCATCAGAGAAGGCATATGGCGCAGCTATATACGTGCGATCACAGCAAATTGACGGTATCGTGGTCGTGAGACTGCTATGTGCCAAGTCAAAGGTAGCGCCAATCAAGGCTACAACGATTCCGCGCTTGGAGTTTCAAGCTGCAACACTCACTACCAAGCTCGCTACTCGGGTCAAAAGGGAACTACAATGGAATGATGTTCCATGCACATTTTGGACGGACTCAGAGGTAGTTCTTGCCTGGCTGAGGAACCCATCATCATCATACGTCACCTTCGTTGCAAACCGAGTAGCAGCTATACAGAAGCTTACCACGTACCATCTCAGAAAAATCCTGCCGATTTGGTTTCCCGCGGAGTCTCACCGAACAAATTAAAGAATGATATTTTTTGGTTTTACGGGCCGAGGTTTCTACATGGCGATGAAAGCGTGTGGCCGAGGAATCAAAAATTTGAAACAAATCTAGAAACGAAGCCAGCAAAGGTAGCACTGTCAGTTGCAAACAAAGGAGATATACTGTCTACAATCGACCACCGGAATTCCTTTCAACATTTGCAATGGATTTTCGCTTATGTTCTTCGGTTTGTAAATAACATTAGAAACAAAGGGTTCAAACGTTTGCCCTGGCACAACTTATAAAGGAAGCTCAACGCTGAAACTTTTCACAAGAGTTGGCCTTCCTTAAAAAAACGGCCATAGTAGACAAGCAAAGCAACTTAAGCTCACTTGCCCCATTCTTGGACAAGAATGGCGTTATCAGGGTCGGAGGGCGATTACAAGAAGCTGACATCGTATATGATGCAAAACATCCAATGTTGTTGCCATATAATGACATACTTACTCGGCTGGTAATGACAGACATTCACATTAAAAATTTTCACGTTGGACCGCAAGGATTACTCGCTACCACGCGCCAAAAACTTTGGCCTATCAAAGGGAAGACAATTGCGCGGTCAATTGTATTGAATTGCGTTCACTGTAGCAAAGCAAAGCCAAAACTTTTATCCCAGATGATGGGTAATTTGCCTGAGAGAAGAATCAAACCTGATAAGCCATTCCGAACAACAGGAGTTGATTTTTGCGGCCCATTTTGGATTCATTACAAAGCTAGAGGAAAGAAGCCTCAGAAGTGTTACGTAGCATTATTTGTTTGCTTTGCAACAAAGGCAGTGCATTTAGAAGTGGTAAGTGACTTGACGACTAACGCATTCATCGGCGTGCTGCAACGCTTTGTGGGCAGACGTGGAAATTGCCAACATTTGTATTGCGACAACGCAACGAACTTTGAAGGAGCTCGAAACCAACTGGAAGAACTTCGACCAGGGGTATATTCAAAAGAAGCGGAAGAACAAATCAGCAAATTCTGCACATTTAGAGGAACCAAATTCCATTTCATCCAACCAAGAGCTCCACATTTCGGTGGACTGTGGGAGGCAGCCGTCAAGTCTGCTAAAAACTTGCTTCCTTGCAGCCCAAAACAACAATTCACTGACATATGAGGAGTTGGAGACGGTTATAGTGCAAGTAGAAGCGATGCTCAATTCACGACCTATCACGCCAATGTCTTCGGATCCAAACGACCTGACTGCGCTGACCTCAAGACATTTTTTAATAGGCGAACCGTTAACCAGCACTGCCAAATCTACTGAAAACCCTCAGCGAGTAGATCTACATCAACACTGGAAGCGCACTCTTCACCTCAAGAATCAATTCTGGCAGCGATGGTTCAAAGAATATTTGACCGAGCTGCAGTACCGAACAAAATGGCGGCAACAATACCAGAATGCCCAGCCAGGCATGATGGTTATAATAAAGGACAGCAATTTTCCGGCCATGGTCGCATACTGGAGACTATAAAGGGAAATGATGGTTTAGTGCGAGCTGCAATTGTAAAAACGGCTACAGGTGTTCTAAAACGGGCAATCCACAATCTCGCTCCACTACCATTAAAAGTCGACGCAGAAGCGAAGGATGAAAACAACGAAGAAAGCTTCACCAGTACAACATCCTCACACTCTATGACGCAAACGGATGCAGACGAAACAAACAGGCCACCGCCAACCGAAGGTCCACCTGCTTCTAAAAAACCGCGCCGAAGTCAGCTCCCAATCAACCTATTATTATTCACTTGCCTTGTCTTGCCAGTGCTAGGAAACAATCAGGCAACAATAAAACCGTTGAAATCATCACCTGGTTTGTATTTTGAACGAATGGGTTTCACTCACTTGTCATCTGATGAGTGGGATTTAGATATTTATTACAACATGACAAACTACTGGAAGGAGCTGGTCACTATAAATAAAGGAATTGAAAACCTAGATCATCTCTGTAGTAGAATAGTAAATAAGCATTCCTGTACACCAACGCTAGCTCAATTTACAAACACGGTTACGGAATTAACAGAGAACAACGAATTACTGCGTCAACAAGGCCATGGTCGAGGGAAACGATCCCCTCTCAATATATTCGGTAACATCGCTCATTCGCTATTCGGCATTTTGGATGATGAGTATGCGGAAAAAATGTCAGAGACACTAAACAACCTTCAACAAAATGACAGATACTTGCTAGAACTACTGAAGAATCAAACATCCATAATCGATTGCACCACAAATATCATGAAAGAGTCGCATAAAGCAGTTGAAAGACGGGTGAAAAGAACTAGAAGAATATCTCAACCAGACGCTCAACACCATTAAAGGAATTAACCACGAGTTCCATCAAGAAAAAATAATTGAATACTTCAACACTCTAGCAGTTCGGTTAATACTGAACATATCACATTATCAAAGGGCACAATCGACACTTCTAGAAGTGATAACAAGGGCTCATCACGGCAAAGTCAATCCGCAAGTAATAATTCCTAGACAGCGACAAGACCAGCTAATTATCATTAGAGAGCACCTCTCACCCACATTGCGAGTACCTGGGGATCATGGACACTTAGCAAAATTATATGGAATGATGTCTATAGAAAGCAGAATGTTAAGCGAGCAAATGATTTTCCGAATAAAGCTTTCACTTCTATCACAGGAAATATTCGAAACCTTACGAATCGTTCCAGTACATATATTAGTTAATGAGACATTTTTCACCGTTATTCCATCAACACAAATTTTGCTCGTAAATCTACATCGAGATCAATTTTACCCAATGTCCAAACTGGAAATCTCAAAATGTCTCCTTGTTGACTACTCCGGGTTCATCTGCAAACTACGTCATCTGATGCATCGATGAGGACCTAATATCAAAAACTGCGAAATGGCAATCTTAACTGATGCGGGCAACATTTCCAGCTGTGAAGTCATCAAAACTAAGGAAACAGCAAGGTGGACCCAGCTCTTGAATCCAAATCACTGGATTTACGTGACAAACGAACCGGTGAGCATCAACATCGTTTGTGGAACGGCAATCTCAACTTGCGTGCTATCCGGATCGGGGATCATCAACGTAACTCGCGGATGCAGCATCAAAGACGAGATTGCTACATTACAGACGAGCAAGGTACATCCCACGATGATAAGAACGTCCATCATTCCTTCGCGAAATATTTTCGACCTCGTGGAGCTCACCAACAATTTCAATAACACCCGTATGTCGGCCATGTACGAGGACAATTTAGAAAACGATATTAAAACACTACAACAGAGCATCAACAAGCTGCGAGCCGCCGAAACGGAGTTCCCAACAAGCAAGTCAACTCACGTGCATCATTTCACCATTGGATACTTGGGCTTATCAATTTCGGTGGTCCGTTTATTGTACCTTGTGTGAAAAATTTGCAGGAGGCTGCCTACACGCAACCGTCACCCAATACCCGCACCACGCAAGGCGAATGCTGAGGAATTCCAGGTGAATCCAGAAATCCATCTTTGAACAGTTCGTTCAAAGGGGGGAGGATGTTCGCTGACGATAGCGAAAACAATACATCTAAGCAATTTACTTGCCCGTAAATTCATATTAATTGAAATTTCACATACATCATGTATTTTCATGAAAATCTCACATACATACATCATGTATCACATGTCTTACTCGCCCGCGACTAGAAATTGCAACTTGAGCGCGTTAATTTTTCATGGGAATGTTTTGTCTGGCTGAATTCTGCAAATAAATGTGCCGACTAGAATTTCTTGTGTCGCGGAAAAATTAAATCTATTTTATGAAACATCGCTTTTCTTCATGGACAACTTGAATCTACCTGAATAAAATCGACCACCCTAGCCGGCAAAAAAGTTCGTCCTTCACTCTTGCTTCTGGTGGATGACATATAACGGAAACAGTTTCTTGTCAGGGTGTTACATAACCAGTACACCCTATGTATACTGGCATGAACTGGGGGCCTGATTTAATGTGTGTGTAAACCCTCAAGGCTCCCGAGGAAAGAGATCTTCCTGCATCACACTTGCCTACTACTGCATCCATCCAAACCAGGTCAACAAAGACAAGCGTTTATTTTATAGGATTAATTTTATTTATCTTTTTATTGCCTTACACATTTAATTGAATTTACGTTTACACTACAAATAAGGCAATTGCATTTTCATATGTAATTGTGATGTCGCTCGATGATCCTCGATCAACATGGAATGAATCGCTTCTGACTTTGATTTAGACTTGCTGTTCATTGAGGTCGGCGGAACATATCGCACTTCGCATGTGAACGTTGGCTGTAGAGGGAACCAAGAAGACGAGCTTGTGGATTGGTATGGCCACACGGCGTGGAGTGCTAAAAGGCCAATTAAGGTTCGCAGCTCAAGCCAATTCCTCACCCCGCACCATTTAGTTGATCACCAAATAACACCTCCGTCCAAATTGAAATTACTGATTGGATAGCGAAACGCTCCTTTGTAGACTTGAACACAAACTGAACTGCCAATACTCCACCAGGTATCTAAATTCGGTCACAGAACGAGCTTTTGCTCCAAAGTTTATCGAAATTTGCTGAATATGCGAACAGGTAAGCTCCTATTCCACGGAAGCTCTTCATCCCCGTCTCGTCTCGTCTGTATGTAAATTGAGAGAGCCAACAAACGATATTCTCCCAGGGGGAACAGACTTGAGCAAAATAAATAGTGTTTTTCGAAGAGATTTTCTCGAAACTTGAAGGTGATAGTTGCTGGCATTTAGGTGACTGACAATCATGGAATTTCAAGGTATTGAAAAGTTAAAAGGTTCGGAAAACTGTAATATTTCGAAGTTCATGGTGCGCAATTTATTGCGAGCAACCAAAGGAGCATATGAAGTGAGTATTGGACAGTTGGTTCAACCGGTGCTGGCGGCTAATGCTAATGTGGCTGCGATTGATGCTCACAATTCGGCAATGAAAATTTGGGATAAGGCAGATCGCACCGCTTGTCAAATCATCATCAAGACAATTGATTCGAGTCTCATGACTTTGATCGTCGCTTACAAGACTGCTCATCAGATGTGGAACAAATTACATGATATTTATGAACAACAAACAAGGCAAGCCGTTCATTGAGTTCAGACTGAGTTTTTCAGTTTTGACATGAATTTAGCGGACGATATGATAAGTTATATTGCTAAATTCGAAGGTTTGATTCTACGCATGCAGCAGTTGAAAGTTCAGCCCAACGAGTCAGCTTTGATGGTCAAGTTGCTGGAAACGTTGATTGACAGTTTTGAAAGTTTCAGGCAAGCTTAGTGGGCCAGGTCGGATGATCAGCAGACCCTCGATAACCTGATCAACGTGTTGACATCTGATGAGCACAGGCGGAAACTTCGACAAGAAAAGGGGAACAACCTGGCGGCACTGATGGCAACCAAGTTGAAAATCCAGTCCAAAGCTGCAAGTGGAAGTCAACAAGGTGCAAGTGGAAGTAAACAAGGTGCAGCTGGTAAGCAGGCCAAAGATGATGTCAAGTCCAACCAAAAGGGGAAGAAGTCGGCTTTCAAGTGCTACGTTTGTGACGGAACTGGTAATTTTAAAATAGTTTGTCCAAACAGGAAGAAGAATAGTGATGGGACGTCTGAAAGTAAGGGTTCGTTAGCGAAGTGTTCAGTGCGGAAGGCAAGAACGAAGCTTGGATCATCGATTCTGGTGCGACGTACCACATGACCTTCAAGAAAGAGCGTTATTCATTCTTTGAGCCTTTCTCTATTCCCGCAGAGATTCGTATCGGAAACAATTCTGTAATGAGTGCTTTTGGAAGAGGAAGCATTGACTTTGAGGCGCTTGTGAATGGCCGTTGGACTTCTTGTCACGTGGAAAACGTGCTATATGTTTTGGAAGCTAGGAGAAATTTATTCTCGGTTACGCGTGCACTGGACAAAGGTATGACTTTCAGCTCATCCAAGGATAGCTGTGAATTCCTGCTAGATGGTGTTGTCAAGGCTCAAGGTGTGCAATCTGGTCAGCTGTTCAAGATGATGCTCAAGGTCAATGAGCCGGACATTTGCTGTGTGAGTGAGGCTAATCTTGCGGTCAAGGACCCTCTTCAAGTCTGGCATGAGCGTTTAGGTCGTCAGAATAAAAGACATGTTGTGAAGATACTCAAGAATCACGGAATTGAAGTACAACAGGACGACAAATTCTGTGGATCGTGTGTAGAAGGTAAACAACATCGAGAGCCCGTTCAAGTCATGTCAGCAGCGTTCATCTGTGCCAGGAGAAGTGATCCATGCTGATGTATGTGTTTCACTTGGACAGGAGTCTATTGCTGGTGCCAGGTACTTTGTCTGCTTCACGTGTGACTATTCAAGATTTCGTATGGTTTACTTCTTGAAGGATAAATCTGAGATGTATGAAAAGACCAAGGAAATGTTGCAGCTGGTGAAGGCTCAACAAGATCAGCCAGTAAAGATGTTCCAGTGCGACGGAGGAAAGGAATTTGACAACAAGAAGATGCGAGAACTCATGGATGTCGCAGGTACAAAGATGGTGATTACAAATCCTTATACGCCTCAGCAGAATGGTTGTGCCGAACGATCAAACCGAAAAGTTGGTGAGCTAGCACCAACCATGCTTGTTGGCAAGGACCTGCCGAAGTTTCTGTGGGCTGAAGCTGTCAACGCTGCGGTTTACATTCTCAACCAAACTGGTCTAAGCTCTGTAGAGGGCAAAACTCCGTACGAGTTGTTCGTTGAGAAGAGGGTTCATTTGAACAGGTTTCATATTTTTGGAACCACGTGTTGGGTGACGGTGCCTAAAGAACGTCGGAAGAAATGGGATGCTAAAGGTGTCGAAGCAGTTTTTTTTGGGCACTCGGAAGACATCGATGGTTTTTATGTGTGGAAGAAGTGTAATAGGTCGAATTCACATATCAAAACACAACAATCATAATAATATTTATACGTACACATCTTAAGTAAACATATGTACACATTCATTCACTTACTATAATAGTAGATTCAATTCACATATCATGAACAAAAACAACAATCGTAATAACATTCATACGTTCATACTCATGTTCAATTATACATCATGCAATTCATTTGCTTACTGACAAAATTCATTTGTTTACCAACAAAAGTCCAACCTAAGCAAACAAAAAGACAACCATGAGATATCAAACCTATCGCATGGCTACATGTAAACATACCAGTTGCATAATCATACAATGCAATTACTTTCATTTCTTCTTGATGTTGCGACAAAATCATAACTCATCACGTGTGGACGTATTCCCTGACCACACTCAATGCACGCTAATTGTATTACTCATCTAGAGGTTAGCGACCATACCCAAGCGATACGTACGAGAATGGGTTATTGACATACGAGTGTATGCATACTATATGGACTATGGATATTTATCCAGAGAAGAAAATAAAATGCACATGTTGACATATTGGTAATATGGAGATATGTAAGTTTTTGTTCATGAGGCAATAAAATCGATTTAATGGAAAACATAGGTAGAATTGTGTCAAATAATAAATTTTGGCTTACACTTGTAAAAAATAAAAAGAAAACAAATTAGCTATGTAAGACATAGGTTAAGTGAAAGGTAAATGTATAAATACAGAAGTATGGTTGAATAAAATTAAGATTGTGATTGAATCGTCAAGGCGTTCTTATTCCAAGTCGTCCCTCCGCGAAGTAATTTTTGTGGACATAGAAATTGCGGCGTAGTGGATATAATGTCCTCGCCATGTTCTCTGCGGAGCAATTCATCGCTTGTGTAGGTTTGAGTAAAGATTATTAAAAACTAAAATATTAATTGTTTTTTCCATCCTAGAGGTGAAATTTAAAATAATACTAAATTAATTCATGGCGATCCTGCCATTTCATTTCTAACATTTCATGGGAGAAATTTATTTCAAATCTTAAACATTTTTACAACATTTCAGAATGATACAAAGCAGGTGGTCTGAAGTCGTGAGGTAGTTTCTGGTCCAGAGCATTCCTCTAAAGTTCTAGCATTGTTTCCTGTTGAAGAAATTGAAGATCCTGTCGAGCCCCGCGATTTTCCTAGAGTCCTGAACTCACCTGAAGCTCTGCACGTGACTGAGGTCTCGGATCCTGTGTTGCCAGTCGTTCCTGCTGAATCGTAAATTGAAGAAACTCCTTAGGCTGCAAAAGATACCACTCAACGACGTCTTTGAGATAGAAGTAAACTTCAGAAACCTGTGAAATTGAGTGAAATGTTTCTTGCAGAGTTAGAAAAACCTCGAGACTACAAAAAAGCCATGAAGTCGGGTAATCATGAACACTGGAAGGCTGCGATGAAAGAAGAAATGTCTTCACTGAAGGAAAATTCAACTTGGGTTTTAACGGTGTTACCTCCAGGAAGGATGACAATTGCTAATCGCTGGGTCGTTCGTTTCAACGAGATGCAGAAAGGAAAGCTTGTCCCTACAAAGCTAGGCTTGTTGCGAAGGGTTATAGGTAACAAGAAGGTATTGATTATCATGAAACTTTCAGTCCCGTAGCTCAATTTGATTTTATCAGGGCGATTCTAAATGTTGCTGCCAACGAAAATCTGGAGTTGGCCCAATTTAATGTGAAGACGGCATTTTTAAACGGTGTTTTGAATGAAGAAACATACATGGATCAACCTGAAGGTTTTGAAGATGGTTCTGGTCGTGTGTGCAAGCTGATTAGAAGTCTGTACGGGCTGAAGCAATCTCCGAGGTGCTGAAACAACCGGTTCAAGGAGATTTTTACCAATTTTGGTCTCTCCAGAGTGAAGCTGATCCATGTCTTTCCTTTTGTATGTCTGATGAAGATAAACTGATCATTGTCCATTGTTACTGCAACACAGAAGACTGTGATTCAAGAGTTGCGGAGGAAGTTAGAGATGGAGTTCGAGATTACATGTGAACCGCTTGGCTGTTTCCTGAATATGCTCATTGAACGTGAAGAAGATGGTGTAATCCGTTTGTGTCAGAAGGTGTACGTGGAAAATCTTCTTCAGAAGTTCAACATGGCTGAAGCCAATGCTGTTTCAATGCCCATTGACAAGTATGTGCAGTTAGAAGAGAAAACTGGTTTGAAAACATCTGCTCCTTACCGTGAAGTTCTAGGATGTTTGATGTACTTAGCTGTTGCTACTCGTCCTGACATTGCAGTCAATTATGCGTCGCAGTTCTTGGAAGATCCAGAAGATGTCCACTGAATGCTGGTAAAGAGAATCCTGAGATACGTCAAAGTGTCTACGTCAGTTGGTATCAGGTACGGGGCTGGTTCCAAAGGAAGTGTCTTGAAGGCCTTCAGTGATGCAGACTATGCTGGTTAATCGGATACTCGTCGGTCTGTTAGTGGAATCGCTTTCATACACAGTGGAGGACCGATATGCTGGGCTATCAGACGTCAAGAGTGTGTGCCCCTATACACAACTGAGACTGTGTATGTCGCTGCTAGTGAAGCTGCTAGGGAATCTGTGTGGTTGTCTCGACTGTGTGCAGAAGTCTCTCCCTTAGAAAACATTCCAATTCTTTTTGTGGACAATCAAAGTGCAATCAAGTTAGCGAAGAATCACGAATTCCACAAGAGGACCAAACACATTGAAGTGAGGTACCATTTCATTCGAAAGGAATTGCAGGATGGAAGGTTGAATATTCAACATGTTTCAAGTGATCAACAACTCGCTGATACCCTGACGAAGCCGCTGCCACGTCTGAGATTTGCTGATCTACGTTCTGCCCTTGGAATGATCTGATCTGATTTTGAATTTGAATTTAGTTTGTTATTGAAAAATTGAACCATCGTGTTTTAGAGGAATTTGAATTCAAAATTATGTTCCTTTAACCTAATGCTACAACTGTCATCTGTCACTCTGTTCACTTCTGTCAATCTATCTGTCAATAAAAATTGTGTTAAGACGTTGGCTAATTAAAATCATATTATTGTCTATAAAAAAATAACTGTTTGGATCATATTATTGTCTATAAAACAATAACAATAATAATTATTGTCTATAAAACAATAACCTTTTTGCTATTCTTTTATTATAAGGTCAACAAAATCCTCTTTGTTCCAGTCCTAGTAAGGATCATTGGAATGATGTAGAAGTTTTTCCGCGTCAGGAAATGACTGACTTGCTCACCCAATTGTTCTCTTTGACTTTTTCTCCTACTGTTGCACTCATCCATTCTCAACTGCTTACTATATATTTGTACAATAGGAACTAAAAATGAGCCTGTGTTCAATGCTTTTGATCCTAATACCAGCCCTGGACCGGATACCAAACATATTTGTGAAGTCATTAACCTCATTACGAAGTTTTCCTTTGTCACTCCTCTAAATGCTAAAATTGTGCCAATTTTTAAATATGATGATCTTTCGTCAGTGTCCAATAATGGTCCTATTTGCATAATTTTCTACTTTCTCAAGTTACTTGAAGGACTGGTCCATAAGCGAATCTCAAACTCATTAGCCCTTTTTATTGCCCCCTGAGCACCATAGCTTTCTCAAGGGATATTCCACTACCTCTAATTTAATGGAGTTCACAAATAGTATTGCAAACATTTTAGAAAACCAAATGCAATTTGATGTAATTTTTGCAGATTTCTCCAAAGCCTTCGGAAGTGTAAATCATCTTCTTCTTTGTTCTAAGCTTGAAGTTTTTGGCATCATGGGCGCTCTTTATTTTTGTTTTTGCAGTCGGGAGGTGAAAGCTATTTACGCATTGTGTGGGGCTCCCAAGCTCTTGAGCAACTGGACTACCCACTAAACACCTCCCCTGTCAATCTAAGAATCTAGCCTGGAACCATTCGACACATACCTGCAGGCCAGATCTAGTTTTGCTACAGTGAGGCACCTTAAAACTAGAGGATCCCTCCTCTAGTGCGATCCCCATCCCCTTTGTGCAAATCACCTAAGACTGTTGCCAATCGTTCAGTGAGCGCTGTCTCTCTTCGCGGGCAACCGTTTTCCTTGCGTTCTCGCTTTGACGCAAGAAAATAGTACGGCACTCTCTAGCAAGGAGGGCAACAGGTATCATGCCTGCAATAACTCTCACTGCTGAATCAGAGACTGTGCGATATGAAGATGCAACCCTCAGCGCACCGCTTCTATGTACCTGTGTCAAGCATTTTCGGTACATCTCCTTACTTAGACTATCGCCCCATATGTCTGCTCCGTAGCGCAGCACTGTCCCTACGGCGAACATGAAGAGGCATCTTCTTGATGAGTTGAGTCCTCCTACGCTGACTATAAGTCGACTCAGAGCCAATACGCCCGAAGCAACTTTCTCAGCCGTTGCCCTGATTCGCTCAGAGATACTCATCTTTGAGTCGATCAGTAGCCCCAGATACTTCACCGCTGACTTCGATTCGATTAGTAAGTCTCCAATACTGAACATCCTTACTGCAGTGATTCCCTTTTTTGTTAAGGTGACCATTTCAGATTTTCCAGTACTAGACTGAACCCAGTCTTTCGCTCGGTGCTTGCTTAGACTAGGTATGCATTAGCATACCTAGTCTAAGTTTCGCTTGTTCAACGGTGCGTCCAGCGACTAGAGCAACAACGTCATCCGAAAACTAGACTAGAGTCACAACATCTTCGAATAAATTGGAAACACCTTCTTCAATATTAAAAAGGAGTTAATCGCAGACAAAAACAACGTCACTTGTCACCTCCTCACGTGTTGTTAGTTCTGCCTCAAAGGTCGTGTCTTCAAGCTTGCCTGGTTTTTCATCAATAAAAAAATAAAAAATGTTCCTCTTTCTACCCGTTCTCCAGTACCATCTGCAAGCAATGCATTGATTCTGTCGTCTGACTTATCTGTTGATTCTATTCTGAAATTTGTGGCCCCACCAAAAGAAATGTTTATATCTCGGGTGGCGTATTAAACTACAACAGAGGATGTGCTTAAATAAGTGGGTTTGAAATTTGGTTTTTTTGTCAAAGTCTTCAGCTGCCGTAAGTTCACCAAGGACATTTTAGCTGACAGATTTATTGCTTCGCTCAAATTAAGTTTGCCTGGAAATTACGATATTTAATTGAATCCGAACTATTGGCCTCCTGGAGTACTTGTGAAGCAGTTTGTTCCAGCTGAAAGAAAAAAATTTCAACGGCTACCAGTAGGACTAGCAAAATTTTAACAACTATACCTTTTAATTCTTTAAACGTCCTATCTTTATACTATCAAAATTTAAGGGGTTATACTTTCAAAATTTTAGGATCTTTCTTTATCTTATACTATACCAATGATAAAATTATCTGTTTTGCTGGAACTTGGCTGTCGGAAAGTTTTCATAACGCCGAAATTTTTCCACAACATAGAGAAGTTCACCGTGGCCGTGAGTGACTCCTGTCCAACAAGAGTGATGGTGGCGGTGTTCTCTTTGCCTTTTGTAATACTTTTCCTGGCTTTTATTTTTCTCATTTCCTTTATTTACCCCCTGTAGAATGTGTTGCCGTTAAGTTTAATGTTTTTCTATCTATGCCTTTCTCATCTTCTGCGCATACATTCCCCGTAATTTTCCTGTATCTACCCCGTAGACGGTTCCAAGGCCGTTTGAAAAAGGAGGAGGGAGCCCTTTGTTTCCCCAACTCATAGCTTCCATGATTCCTCATCCCGAACCCACCAATTAAATAGAAGCAAATGCTCTCGGGGTCTCACATTGACTTTATTGGTTCCTCAATAATGGGGCATTAAATGCCGAGATATGCTAATAACTATAAATACATCTACAGCTCTGCTACTAGATCCTACTTACACCTCTTTGGGGGCACGTAAGAGGGTGAAGGTGAATCTTCCGCGCCTGATAACAGAATAGAGGTTGGACGACGGGCTAACTCACCGTCCCTGGAAAACCTTAAAATGTTTCGAAATCTGCAGATAGGCGTCGGAATGGATTGGCCTCATGGCAATGACCTCGCAATCGAAGAAAGGACTATGGGATTGGATCCTGGAATGTCAGATCACTCAATTATCCTGTCACTGTTAAGGAGCTTGTACAACAAGCCAGTCAATATTAATTTAAAATACTGGCAATCCAGAAACGGACTGGACTGGAAATGATATTCAAGACATGAGATCGCACACAATATTCAACAGTGGGAAGCTTCTTGGAAAATTAGAATTTGGAGTGCCCGTTATTGTAGATAGGGAGTTCAAATTGCACCTTATTGAGTCAGTGAAGGGCTGTGTGCGATCCGTATAAAAGCGAAATTCTTCAAAACTGGCTGATCAATGTTCACGCCCCGACCAAAGAAAAGGACGAAGAAACGAAGGAAAGCGTTCTACAATCATCTAGAAAGACAAGTCGACTCATAGCCTACAAACGACACAAAAATAATTCTGGGTGATTTCAACGCTAGGGTGGGCAGTGAGCTATCTCATCGGGAACGACTGGAGGATATAGCCTCCACAATGAAACAAATAACAACGGCCAGCGCCTGATTGACTTTGCATGTAGCAGAAATCTAGTCATACATTCGACTTGCTTCCCACATCGACGCATTCATAAAATGACCTGGGTATCACCAGATGGCAACACACAAAACCAGATCTATTATGTTCTGATCCAAAAACGTTGGATCCAATTGTAACTCTGATCATTACTTGATTAAATTCACCTATCGATGTAGTATATCAAAGGCATATTTGGGGAAGACTAGCCCGCTACAAAAATTTGACATCGAAAGGCTCCAAACGGCGTTTGTGGCCGAAAATTTCACGGATACACTCGACAACCAGCTGGCTCTCATCTTATCAGACGCATCGTTAAAGGCGAGCAACGAGCTCTGGATGGAAGTAAAAGCGGCTATTAGGACCGTGGCAGAACAGATGATCGGACATCAAGCACGGTGCAAGAGGAATGATTGGTTCAACGATGAGTGCCAGAATGCATTAGATAAAAAGAATCAGGCGTAGAAAGAATACGTAGGTAGGAAAACCAGGACGAAGAGAGAACACTATGAAAATCTCAAATTGGTCCATCTTACTAGAATGACAATGACGTTGATGACCTCCCAAGTCCGCATCAATAATCAAATCACCGATGCCTTTGACACAAATATCGGACTAAAGTAGGGAGATGGGCTGGTCCCATTGATATTCTATTTGGCTTTGGAGTACGTCATAAGGAAGTTACGCGAGGTACATTACTACTTGTATACAAGTTGAGCCAAGTAGTTGCCTATGCGGACGAAATCATCATTTTGTCACGGTCACTAACAACTGCCAAAGAACTTTTCCTGAAACTCGACAGCGAAGCAAAACGAGTAGGGCTAGAAATCATTGAAAATAAAACAAAGCTCAAGACGCAGTCGAGAAAAAATACCTCAAATGCACAAAATATCACACTTGGCGAATACAATATCGAAAATGTGGGCAAATTTGTGTATCTAGGCATCAAAATAACGAAGACGGGTACTAAAAGAGACGAAATATACTGAAGAATACAACTCGCAAATAAAATATTTTATTCAGTTTTGACGACGACCAGCTACATATACAGGAAAACAAAGCTGCAAGTATACAAATCTGTGATAAAATCTGTGTTGTGCTATAGGTGTGAAACATGGACTCTAACCCAAGCATCTGCAAATATATTGAACGCCCTCAGACGAATAATTGAAGCGAAGCTAGACAGCGATCAATGGCGAATTAGTTACAACCATGAACTGTATGAAATGTTTGACGAACCAGAGGTCTTAACGATCGTGAGACTGCGGAAGCTGCAATGGGCTGGCCATATGAATCGTATGGACGAACAACTGATACCCAAAAAGGTATTCGTTGGGAAAACTGAAGGCCAGAGGCCAGTGGGAAAAGGGGGAAACGCTGGTCTGATTCGGTCGACGAAGACAGTTCATCGCTGCTCGGATTTCGAAATTGGAGGACACGGTCAATGGACCGAGACAGTTGAAGGCGCTATTTGCAGGAAGCGAGAGGAGCTGTAGGGCTAAGAAGAAGAAGAAGAAGAATCTAGGAAGCTGGGAGTGGGGGAAAGAAGAGGATCCCTCCTCTTTCTCAGCCGGACTTAGGACCGACTAGGATTCTTTATCATTAGGTTTTGATTTATTCTGAAACACATCTTCCCAAGGGGAGATGGAAGCCTTCCAATTGCAGTGCCTTAATAATCTTCATTTGGGGCTGAGCGAAGAATTGAAATACTTTCTTGAAATCAGTGACCTTGGAAAATAACATTCCTCGCAAATTAAGCATACTTTAAGCTTTAATTTATACAATACTCGTATGATAAAGAAATATAAGTTTTGTCAAAATAATCGAAATGACGGAATACCAGAAATTTTTGGGTTGGTTAATTATTGAATAAGTTTGTTAATAAAACTTTTAATGTTTAATTTACTGAAATAAGTTAATAGTAAAATGTTTTGCAGTTGCCAACTATTCTTTATATTTTTATTAATGCTTGGTTTTTGTATACAAAATTTTTATCTTTTTTGCAACAAAAATATCTCTTTAATAAGAATGTTTATATATTTACCATATATCATATATTTGTCCTGGTTTCGGAGTATCATAAAGAAGTTAAACATCCTTGTCTATCAATGTACGCTCAATATCTGCTCCTACGTTCCAGTCTATGAATTGGATCATTCCAATCATTGGATAGTTGATCAACCTTCATAATTTTTTTCCTCAAATGTTTTATTTCTTAACAATTTCCCTTCTAACCACTTCGAGAAGTAATCCATCAAAACTAAAAACGGTTTTCCTCGAAAGTCAAGTATACCACAAGCCACTTTACTAAATGACTGATTTGGAATTTCATGTGGAATCAATGGAGACCTACAATTTGATTTTTGATGTTTCTCACATACCCGACACCTACTTATAAAATCTCTTATTTACCTATTTATACCTGACCAATACACAGTTAATTTTGCTAGCTCCTTTGTTTTAGCTATCCCAAGATGCCTTTCGTGCAGACTTTTCAATATCTATGCACGACGACCAATCGGAATGATGAGTCTATATACATAAAATAGAAGATCATTTTCACAGTAAATGTCATTTTTAACTTGCCAGTACTTTTTAATAATATCTTTAACTTTAGTTTTATTTTTGGGCCAACCTTTTTGTACTAGCTCTATTAATTCTTTCGACTCATCATCATTAAGGATGGCTTTACAGATTTCCTCCGTTCTTCAATCGCTGAAATTGATGGTATAGAGTACAGTATGTAATGTTGAGTCAACAGGAGTCGAATTTTTCTCCTTGATACTTCCAGACAGTGTATCCGCTATGTGCATCTCCTTTCCCGGAAGGCACCTGACTTCAATATCATATTTCAATAATTTTAGTTTTATCCTCTGTAACCTGTTGGAGTGAACCTGGGACATTAATTTGTTGAAAATTGCCACTAATGGTTTGTGATCTGATAAAACGACGATTTTCCGCCCATAAATATTGTCGCGTGTTTTGGGTTCGCGGCCAATAATTTTAATGTTCCGGGAAAGTGAAAACGCAATGTCTTTTAAATTAAACTAAAAGAGTTTATTAATTACAAAAATGCACAATAATCAGTTTAACACTTTCACTAATTTTAATTTTCACTATTAAAAAAAAATCTAACACTTGTCCATAAATTTCTTATCGCAATTGCCTTCTAAATCACTTCACTATTACGAAACACACTATCGCAGTTCTTATCGCAGTCGAATGAATGATCCCCCCATTCATTCAGCTCGCCTTTATATAGCGTTTCTAATCATTCAACTCAGTTCTCATACATTGGTGAATTACCTGGAATATTCCAGCAGTGAATGAATGGAGCAGTGACTCACTTTCAGATGTTGTTCATGCTTGTTGGGTTCTCGTGGTTTCGAGGAAATTCGTGTTCTTCATTGTTGTGAAAACAATTGCGACAGTAGCTCGCAGAATTATTTGTACATGTAACACTGCCCCCACCTCAGTTCTTTTCGCCCCGAAAAGCTGTGTCGTCATTTGTAGTCAATTCTCCCTGGGTGTAATATGGGGCAAGACGGTCCAGGTGCACGATTTTTATTTTGGCTCTTGGCTTACGATTTCCTGTATTCGATATACGACGTCGTTGATTCGCTTTGCAACTCAGTATGGTCCCTCCCAATTATGTTGCAACTTTGGAGACCTACCCTTTCGCCGTTGCGGGTTATATAGCCATACCAAATCATCTTGCTGGAAGCCAGTAGAGTTTGCCTTGAGATCATACCTGATCTTCATGCGGTCAGTAGCCGATTCGAGGTGATTTCGCACTGTCCGGTGTATCTGGTTTCTCAGGGGGTGTTCCGAATTTTATATCGGCTGGCAGACGAAAAGTCTTTCCAAAAATGACTTTGACTGGGGCTGGGCCCCCCGATGCGTGTTCGGCAGCTCTGTACGCCATCAAAAATAGTGGGATATGTCGGTCCCAGTCCCTTTGGTTCTCGTCAACCATCTTGGCCAGGTGTTTATTGAGCGTGCCGTTGAACCGTTCGACCATTCCATCGGATTGGGGATGCAGCGGTGTTGTCCTCGTTTTCCGTATTCCCAGTAGTTCACACATTCCGCCAAAAACTAGTGACTCAAAGTTTCGGCCTTGATCTGAATGTAATTCGCAAGGTACGCCGTACCTACTGACCCAATTTAACCCTAGCTGTTCAGCTACGGTAGTTGCTTCCTGGTTGGGAATGGGGTAGACCTCAGGCCACTTGCTGAAATAATCGGCTACAACCAGCGTATATCGATTTCCCCAATCGGATTCAGGAAAGGGTCCTGCGATGTCAACAGCAATCCTTTCGAATGGCACGCCTACGTTATAGGTTTGCATTTGTCCTCTCAGTCGTCGCTTTGGGCCTTTGACGGAAGCGCAAATTGTGCATCTGCGACACCAGTCCTCTACGTCTTCTCGAGCGTGGAGCCAGTAGAACCTTTCCCGCAATTTCGCTAAGGTCTTGTTAACACTAAAGTGGCCTCCCAAGGATCCTTCATGCATTTCCTTAATCACATCGTGGATTCGGCTTTTGGGTAGTATAGTTTGCATCCTATAGGAGCTACCATCCGCCGTTTCCCATTTCCGCTTGAGTACGCCACCCTCCACCTGAAGGGAGTTCCATTGTGCCCAATAGCTTTTCAGGGTGGCGCCATGCATTGAAACGTCTTTCCAGTCAGGTCGCCCAGTCGTCTCCTTCCATACGAGCAATGGTCCGATGTCTTCATCGGCTAACTGGGCGTTTCAAATCTCCTCCGATGACCAACCTTCATCGAATTCCGCCGTTATCAATCGCAGATCAACGAGCGGTTCCTTTTCCTCAATCCGTCGGCAATGCTTGCAGTTAGGTGGACATGGACGGCGGGATAGGGCGTCAGCATTCCCATGAACTCCGCCCTTCCGATGAACAATTTCGTAGTCGTATGACTGCAATCTTTCGATCCATCTCGCAACTTGTCCCTCAGGGTTTTTGAAGTTGAGCAACCATCTCAGTGATGCATGGTCCGTTCGAAGAACAAATTTCTGGCCATATAGATACTTGTGGAACTGCTTGGTGGCCTCTATTATAGCCAATAGCTCCTTCCTGGTCACGCAGTAGTTCCTCTCACTTTTTGAAAGAACTCGACTGTAATAAGAGAGGACTCTTTCTTCGCCATTGATCTGCTGGGAGAGTACAGCTCCAATACCACCGTTGCTTGCATCGGTGTCAACTACAAACATTTTTTCGGGTTTGGGATACGCCAGCACGGGTGATTCACACAGCTTTTCCTTCAGGGTCTCAAAGGCTGTCTGGCATTTTTCATTCCAGACATACGGACGATTTTTCTCGGTTAGCTGATGGAGACACTTAGCTATTTTGGCAAAGTCTTTGACGAATCTTCGATAGTAGGTTGCCAGACCCAGAAAACTTCGTAGTTGGCGCTTGTTGTTTGGTGTTGGCCAGCTTTTCACGGCTTCAATTTTCTCAGGGTCTGTTTTGACCCCTTCTGCTGATACGACGTGTCCCAGGTATTTTACTTCAGCTGCGAAAAGGGTACACTTGTCGGGACTAAGTTTCAAATTTGCCAGTCGTAATCGGGAGAAAACCTCTTCTAAGTTCCGCACATGCTCTTCGAACGTTCTACCGATGACGATGATGTCATCTAGGTACGCCAAGCAGGTTTTCCAGGTTAGACCACGTAGCACGTACTCCATCAAGCGTTCGAAAGTGGCTGGAGCATTGCAAAGCCCAAACGGCATCACCACAAATTGCCACAATCCAGTCCCAACTGAAAATGCGGTCTTCTCTCGGTCCTTCTTGTCAATTTCTACCTGCCAGTAGCCACTCTTGAGATCGAGTGTAGAAAACCATTTTGCATCGGCTAAAGTGTCCATGATGTCATCGATGCGTGGGAGTGGGTAGCTATCTTTCTTAGTGACGTCGTTAAGCTGCCTTAGTCGACACTTTACTAGAACTACAGGCGCGGCCCATGGACTGACAGAAGGTTCAATAACTCCTTGTTTTCCCATGTCCGAGATCAGCGCGCTCACTTCTCCTTGTTTGGCTATAGGGAGACGTCTCGGTGCTTGTCGAATCGGCTTGGCTCCCTGTGTATCTATGACGTGAGTTACCAGACTCGTTCGGCCTTGGTCATCCGGGCTTGTTGAGAAGATGTCACTGTACTTGGTGACCAGATCAGAGGCTCGTTTGAACAGCTGCACTGGCAATTTGACCTGCTTCAATATTGCAGACGTGGATTCCCGGGCTTTGTCTGTGTCTTGCCTCCTTTTCCAATGATGGTCGTGAGTAGCTTCGAAAGAGGTGATGGTGGAAACAGGCTGGCAGCTGCCGATGACTTCGCTTTGATGCTTGTGGTTGAGTCTGCGGTGTTAAGGACTCTAACCGGCACATATCCGTTCCTTAAGGATCTTACAAGGCATCGTCCTACAATCAAACTGCGCAATGCGGACGTCGTCGTTGGCTCTATCAGATAAGATCGGTGGTCTCCAGAATCACCATCAAGCTTGGCCCATACAATGCTTTCGGAAGAATACGGTACATCAGTGTCAGTACATACCACTACATTCATCTTGGGAATTTGGACGCTGCGATCCTCCATCAGTACTTCGACATTCTGCCATTTCAATACACGTTTGCCCAAATCCAACGTGATTCCATGTGGTCGCAAAAAATCCATTCCGAGAATGCAGTCATCCATAATGTTCGCGACCAGAAAATTATGTCGGAACACAAGGTCTCTCAACTGTATCTGGAGGTTGACCTCTCCATTAACAGGTGCAGTTTCTCCCGTAGCTGTCCGTAGTGAGAAAATTCTGCCCTTGTGAAGTTGTTGCTGTCTAACTAGGTCTGGTCGGATAATCGATCGGGTTGCACCAGTGTCGATTGTGATGGTGCAGTGTTCTCCGTCAACTTGACCCGGAAGGCATAAGTCCGCTTCTCCACGATGTAATCTTGACACGGTGATGGTGGTGCTGGGGACGTTGATCCTTCTAGCCAACCTCTGCCCCACGAAGTTGGCTATTACATGTTTCCCGACCCCTCTGTTTGAAGGGCTTCCATTCTGGGCTCCTGACTCGGTCTGGATCTCCTGGACAATAGCTCGGTTTTCTTTGCTTCTTGCAGTCTCTTTGCAAGTGCCCCTTCTCTCCACAATTCCAGCATCTAGGCGCACCATTTACATCCGGGTCTCACTCAATTTCCACGCGCTCACACCTGCAATAGTCTGTCACTACCTCACGAACCCGGGCAGTGGTACGAGTCACATTTTTCGCTGCTTCAAAGTTCAGGCTGTAAGCCAATGCATCCTTAACCGTTTGCTTTTGAGCTAAACGCACGGCTTGTTGCAATTTCGGGTCCTTTAGTGCGCTGATAAATGCTTCTGTCGCAGCATCATCTCGATGTTCTGGGTCGTAGGCTGGGTAAGCCAAAAGTGCTAGTTGTTCAATGTCTTGGGCTAGCTGCTGTAAGGTTTCACCAGACTTCTGCACCCGATGCCTTAGCTGTGACCGATAAATCTGCTTTAGATGATCGTCTCCATAACGCATGTCGAGCGCATTCATTATAGCATTCGGGTTTGAGTGCAATTCAACGGGGATCGTCTGCAACAGCTCAGCAGCTGGGCCTCTTAGAGCAAGAATCAGTGCAGTTGCTCGTTCCTGCTCATTCCAGTGATTTGCCCATGCGGCAGCTTCAAACTGGGTCTTGTAAATACTCCAGACCGTTTGCCCATCGAATATTGGTACTTGCACATTTCTGGATGTGCTTTGCGCTGCGGTTATAAGCGGGGCTGGTGAGGTGGTTACTACTGCCTTCGCTGCTTTCAATTCTTTTTTCATGTTTTCCATCTCATGGTTGATTCTCTTCTCGACCTGGCTGATCTCATGGTTGACTCTCTCCTCGACCTGGTATACCTTTTCCTCGACGCATTTAATTTGGTTGTTGAGACTACTGAGCTCTGCTTTTATTTCGGTAGGCTGTTTTCCAAATCTGCCTTCAAATCCGTTGACTGTTTCTCCAGCTTCTGTGCGATGTCTGCCTTGATTTCGATCGCTTGTTGATCCAGCTTCGTTGTTAAATTGGATGACTGTTCATTGAGCTTCGCTGATTGTTCATCTAGCTTCGCAGTCAGACTGGATGACATCACCATTAACATTTGCATTAGCGCATTTTCTGGCTCCTTTGATTTTGGTGTTTCTACTTCTCCACCTTCTGCGCCTTTTTCCGCATCTGAGAGCTCACCCGAATCCAGATTCACACCTTCCGATTGAATCGCGTCACGCAAGCGTGCAATCAGTATGGCCTTTGTACCTTGTGTGGCCAGATTTCGTTGTTCCAACTCCTCTTTGAGCTCCGATATGCTCAATTGATTAATTTTTAAATGCAAATTTCCTGGCATTTTTATTGTTTTCGGCTATTTTTCCACCAGTTTCCACGTCAATTCTCACTATTGTGCACTTCAAAAATGTTTAATCGTTTTCACTTCCAAAATTTTCTTTCTTACTTCTTGACACCACTGTCGCGTGTTTTGGATTCGCGGCCAATAATTTTAATGTTCCGGGAAAGTGAAAACGCAATGTCTTTTAAATTAAACTAAAAGAGTTTATTAATTACAAAAATGCACAATAATCAGTTTAACACTTTCACTAATTTTAATTTTCACTATTAAAAAAAAATCTAACACTTGTCCATAAATTTCTTATCGCAATTGTCTTCTAAATCACTTCACTATCACGAAACACACTATCGCAGTTCTTATCGCAGTCGAATGAATGATCCCCCCATTCATTCAGCTCGCCTTTATATAGCGTTTCTAATCATTCAACTCAGTTCTCATACATTGGTGAATTACCTGGAATATTCCAGCAGTGAATGAATGGAGCAGTGACTCACTTTCAGATGTTGTTCATGCTTGTTGGGTTCTCGTGGTTTCGAGTAAATTTGTGTTCTTCATTGTTGTGAAAACAATTGCGACAGTAGCTCGCAGAATTATTTGTACATGTAACAATATAATCGTCAAACTTCTCACATGCGAAGAGGATGGCCAACATATCTTTACTAATTTGCGCTTATTGTTGTTCCGTTTTTGCCAAACGTTTCAATGAAAAACAAACCGGTCTGTTGTCTTGCATAAGACAACTTCCAACTCCAAATTGAGAAGCATCAGTTTGGATATATGTTGGAATGATCTCATTGAAACTTTGCAACACTGGAGATTTTAAAACAATTAATTTCAGACTATTTTTTAATAGCTCTCTATAGACGCTGTTATCTGTGACATATTTGGAATGAAATTTCTCATAAAATTGAATAATCCTAAGAATCTTTGCAATTCTGTTTTGTTTTTAAGGATTGCAATATTTTCAATGGCTTCAATCCGAGATTCATCGATTCTAACACCCTTTTTTGAAAATACCAAGCTTAAGTAATTTACAGCTTTTTGACAGTATATTTATTGGATTAAATTTAATATTTAATTCACTTGCTATTTTAAGAACATTAGCCACATTGCTATCGTGTTCCACTTTATTTTTTTCAAAAATAAAATATCGTCGAAACAGACGAATGCAGCCGGTAGGTGACCAAAATATTTAGTATTTAGTTTTTGAAATAGTTCGGGAGCCCAAATGGCAACCTTAAAAACTTATAACTTCCAAAGGGTGTGCATGCTACTTTCTTCCTCCAGTGGAACCTGCCAAAATCCGTCTTTGAGGTTTAATACCGTGAAAAACTTCATGTTTTTGAGTTGTGAAGATAAATCTGATAATCGTGGTATTTGAAAAGGCTCTCTGATAACGTTTCTTTTCAAATCCCAGGAATTTAAACATAGTCTAACAGATTTATCGGGTTTTTCAACCAGAACTAGATTGTGGACCCATTCAGTGGGATGATTAAGTCTTTTGATGATTTCTGCATTTTACATGTCATCTAATTTGGTCTTCACTTTATTTTTAAGACTGTTCATTATGTGGCGAGGTACATGTATGACTGGAGCCGCATCTTTCTTTAAATAAATCTTACACATATCTGGAAAAGCACCCAATCCCTCGAATAATGAATCATTTTTCCGAGTAAATTCTTCTTTTGAATTAGAGTTCTAGCTAAGCTTATCTATGCGCTTGATTAATTTAAGCTTAACACACGTTTTTAATCCTAAAATTGGAGACGAATCCACATTTTTTTTTTTTTTGTGGTAGGGAGGTGAAGGCATTTATGCCCGCCGAGTCTGGCAGTGTGGGACTCCCATGGAGGATACCTTTGGGCTACCCACTAAACACCTCCCCTGTCAATCTGAGAACCTAGCCTGGAACCGTTCGACACAATACTTCGGGCCAGGTCTCGTTTTGTTACGCCGTGGGGCGCCTTCAAGCTGGGGAATCCCTTTCCTAGCGGGAGGGGAGAGGGGAAGAGGAATTGCCAGAAGAGCGATCCCCTAGCCCCAGTGCCTCCGGCTGCTGTGAGTCCCTTTTATATTTTAGGACTGCCCGAGCATAATGTGCCACCTGGTTCCATTTGTCAACCGATTCGAGCATCACCGCAACTATATTATCCCGGGTGAGCTCTCCCGTCTCCCTGTAGAGTTCCCTTCGCAGCCTGGCCCATTTGGTACACGCAAAAAATGTGTGACAGGCATTGTCCTCCTCTCCTGGGCAAAACCGACAATCGGGAGACCGTGACTTGCCGATCTTGTGCAGGTAAGACTGAAAAAACCCGTGCCCGCTCAAAAGCTGGGTCAGATAGAAGTCAGTCTCACCATGCCTTCGATTTAGCCACGGTCTCACATCCGGGATGAGGCGCGCAGTCCACCTTCCCTTCGTGCGATTCCCCCAAGACTGCTGCCAATCGTTGAGCGAGCGTTGTCTGTCCTCGCGGACAACCATCTCCCTCGCATCCTCGTTTTGGCGCAGGTAAATAGCGCGGCGCTCTCTAGCAAGGAGGGCGACAGGTATCACGCCTGCAATCACTCTCACCGCTGAGTCGGAGACTGTTGGATACGAAGATGCAATTCTCAGTGCTCCTCTTCTCTGTACCTGTGCCAATCGTTTTCGGTATACCTCCTTGCTGAGAGCGTCGCCCCATACCTTTGCTCCGTACATTAGCACTGACCCTACAGCACTCATCAAGAGGCGTCTTCTTGATGGGCTGGGTCCCCCTACGTTGGCCATAAGTCGACTCAGGGCCGATATTCCCGAAGCAGCCTTCTCAGCCGTTGCCCTGATTTGCTCAGAGAAACTCATCTTCGAGTCGATCAGTAGCCCCAGGTACTTCACCGCTGACTTCGATTCGATTTGTATATCTCCAATACTGATCATCCTTACTCTAGGGATTCTCTTTTTTGTCAAGATGACCACTTCGGCGCATTAGCATACCTAGCCTAAGTTGCGCTTGTTCAACGGTGCGTCCGGCGACCAGAGCCGCAACATCATCCGCATAGCCGACCAAGCGCGACTCATCTGGCATCTCAAGTCTCAGTAGCCCGTCGTAAGACACGTTCCACAGGTCCGGACCAAGGATAGATCCCTGGGCAACACCCGATGTAATTTCCATCCTTCGTTGGCCCTGTGTCGTGTCGTAGAGCAGGCTTTGGTCCTTTAGGTAGTTCCTCAAAAGCCGCATTAGATATTCTGGAACTTGAAAAGAGTTTTCCAGCGTGTCCAGAATATCCACCCATCTAGCGGAGTTGAAGGCATTCCTGACGTCGAGTGTCACCAACAGGACGATCCGTCGCTTGGTGCGACTATATGCCTCTGCCTTTTGGACCGCGTTCGCCACCTCTGCAATCGCATCAATGGTAGAGCGTCTTGCTCTAAAGCCGTACTGCCGAGGAGATAGGTCCCCAGCAGCACGAATCGCATCAGTGAGTCTTCCCTTGATGAGTTTCTCTAGCACTTTCCCAGCCGTGTCTAGCATGCATAACGGGCGGTATGTAGACGGCGATTCGGGATTTCCCTTCCCCATGCTGACCAGCACGAGCCTCGCCACCTTCCATCGTACCGGGAAAACCCCGAAAAGATCGCATTGCCTCGTTAGGCGTCAGATAAACACTGAAATATGTTATCCCTGAACACCGCACCCACACAAAACCATCCCCGCGTCCATGGCCCTGCACCTGAAGGCGTGCGCTGTCTCGAACCCAGATGGCCAGATTTGTCAGGGTACCACGCTTGCGAGTCCTTGTTATGATGTTGCTCGCTCAGCAACAGGAGGTCAGCTTTCTTATCCCTCGCAAACTGCTCAAGTAGGTCCTGGGCGTTTGTGCTTCGGTGCAAATTGACCTGCAGGATACGGATCATTTGAGTATCGATTTGGCTTTAGTTAGGGCCTCCTTGAAAACCCAGCATCTCCCTGTCCCCGGCTCATGTTTGAGGTCGCCGGGTGCTAGCTTAGCATCCTTGCAAAGAATGCATTTAGCCTCGTTCGTGCGCTCCTTCCTTTTGTGCCCCGTTTCGCCACATTTGTAGCACAGAGATCTCCTGTCGGATCCCCTACAGCCATACGCGGTGTGTCCGTATTCGAAGCATCTGAAGCAGCGGATAGGGATCGCTCTTCTCCGTATCCTGCAGATCACCCAACCTATCTTAATTTTGCCCTTCGCCAGGATTTGCTGGGCGTCTTTATCAGCTAGTTCGACAATAGCCATGCGTTGCCCCCTTGTGTTTTCACGTGTCAATCTTGCTTTGACTTCACTTAAGCTGGGGAACTCCCTCCTAATGGCATCCTCTACTTCAGCTTTGTCCGTGACGCAGTCGAGGTCCCTGATTTCCAGGGTGGCCATTGGTTCGAGCGAGGCGACCGTTGCCGCATCTCCAAGAACCTTTTGAACCGCGTCACGGAATGCATCTTTGTTTGTGACCTCTGGCCCGAATTCCACCAGCACGACGAATCCACATTAGCAATAAGAAATTGTTCTACACTTGCCTCTGACTTATGTTTTATCTCAAGTTTCACTGCGGCTAAAACGTCTAAATTGTATCATCTTAAATACTGAATAAGGAATCTATCATTTTGAATACTGAATAAAGAATAATATTCACTTCAGCACCCGAATCTATTTTAAATTGTATTTCTTTCTCATTTATCTTTATTTTAGTATACTTTGAGTCCCCTTTCTCTATCCCTTCCACTTTTACGATGTCAATAACTAAAGCATTAAGATCAATGTCATCATGTCCATCTATCGTGTTTATTTGCTTAACCCTGCACCATTTGCGAAAAAATCTGGTTTCTTGCATTTCATACGAAGTTTTCCATAAGCTAGACACTTATTTATAGGATGGCTAAATGAATATCTTTTACAATTAGTGATATTGTTATCAGGTATTTTGTTTTTATGTGATTTATTTTTTTCCAAGTTCGGATTCTTTGTCGAAAAATTAGCCTTATTGCTTCTAAAAGTATTTTTGTTAGACTTGACCTGATTTACCTTTGTACATTCTCCCTGAATCCGCTGGACATCTTTTGCTTGCTGGTGTGTAACTTCCGCCACTCGACACAGCTCAACTACTTTTTTCAGAGATAAATTTTCCGTTCTCAGAAGCTTCTCCTGTAAGTCGGTATTATTTGTCCCAAGTACAATACGATATCTCACCATTTGATCAAGTATATTTTCCGAATCACCGTCAAAGTTATATTGTTGAACTTGCTTCGTAACGCCGGTAAAAAATTATCGAATGGTTCATCCGGTTGCTGCTGCCTGGTATAAAATTTCAAACTTTCGTAAATGATATACGTCTTCGGATCACAATATCCGTCAAATGCCTTGATTACATTTTGAAATACTTTCTTGTCGTTATCACTCAGCTTAAAGGTTTAAAAATTTCGATGTCTTTCTTGCCAATTAAATTTAAAAGCATGGCAATCTTAACCTCGTCGTCTGGCTACTGCGCTTTGAATGCAAGACCAAAAATTTCAAAAGACCTCTTGAACTTACGCCGCTCTCCGCTTAGATTTCCTTCAAAGTTCAATGGTCCGGGAGCCCTAAACTTTGAATCCGTTTTGGCCTTTTAAATTCTGCTTTCGGTTTTGGTTTTATCTTTTCTTTATTCTTTTCCTGGCTGCGCTTTGTTTTATATCAACTTTCTTTAATTGAGACCGACTGATTTATATGGCTGACTCATTTTATTTATTACGCCGTACTAACTCTTTGACATTTCAGCTTAACTTCTAAATATCATCTATTCTTATGCACTAACTTTAATATAACACATTTCAGCTTAACCTCTAAGTCTCATATATTCTTATGTACTAACTATAATATAATTCAATTCAATATATAAGAATTTTCATTATTAAATTATGTCAGGAATTTTAATAAAAATAGAGTTTAAATTCAATTATACTCATACATATCTCTTTGGATTTACAATTCACAATTAAGTTCAAATATAAAATCTGATTACAATTGAACAAATGTGTTTGTTGTCAATTGACAAATGAATGTAGTGCTTTTTATGTGTCACTTTAAAACTAAAATCAGTTAAATTTAATTAAAAAATTGATGGAATCGAATTTCTCGTCCCTTATCGGTCTTACAATTAAAAAGTGCTTTAAATCCAATCGGTGCAGCGGTCACAATTCGATAAAACAGTACTACAACTATTGTTGGATGGTAGTACTCTCACGCACACACATACACATCATCGCATGCACAGCTGATCAACAATTCATCATCTATCGCTTCATTTGTCACTCGTTTATCAACTTTCCTGTAAATCAGACGCATCAATAAAAGACGACGTTTTGCAACTCAGTTTATTTATCCTTATTAAAAGGCATCCCAACCAATTTTCTACAAAGTCCTCCAAAGAAAAAGTTTCCGTTCCAAGCATTGCTAAGCAAATGATGTTGATTACAGGTCAAATCAATGCTCTGCATGATTATCTAGTAACTTTATTGTTAACTTTTACCTCCTGTAACTTACAAACTATTTTAGTAGTTTAGTTACAAGACCTATTTCTTTATAGAAAATTAAAAAATCATATTTCCGTTTCATTCTCAGCCTTCAGGCGAACTACACCAACATATTACCTTATTTACTAAGTCAGTTTCAATTCCGAGAGACACTCTTAACATTTCGCTGAAATTAACTTTCAATTCCTTGAGGTATTAATTTATCAAAACCGGTAACAACAATTTTTTGCATGAGTGAATTTCAAAAGGAATGAACTCCCGCCAACTGTATCGCACATTTTCCTCAAGTTGTGTAGAAGCATCACTTTAGCAAATATTTACTTTTAACCTCTTATGTGGTTACCAGTGGAGCCCATGTCCTGTGACCGAGGATGCGAGTATGAAGCAAACTTTACAACTTTCACCTCTTAGCTCATTCTTTCGTTTAAAGCTTTAACTGCCAATAGAATCAAACGGCGCTTCATGTGCAGAAAGATCTTCATCCAACTCCAGCGTCTATTCAGCCTGTGAACTTTTGCCACAAAAACCAACAACAAGGATATGATTCCTTTTGTAAATCTGGCCAAACTTAGAGTTCATTTCAACAACAAAAACAACAACAACTGCAACAAGAGAACATTTCATTGCCCGTACAACGAGGACGTTAAACATTATTTCTCGGTTGTTGTCGCTGAAGGTGATGTACAAATTATATTGTAGAAAGGACCAAGAAAATGATGGAAATAAAATCAAGAGGAAAGTCCCCACGGCATTTTGTAACCTTCGTAATAAAGATGTATCCAAGGTAGGATAATATACGCGAGTACAGATGAAGCAACACACAGCATATGGTTGTGTGAGTAGTGCGTGTGTGCCTTGGCCTGGTATCCCCTTCATTCTTTAGAAATGTTTACGCAGGACGAACGCAACAAACAACACGCACAGGGTTGATTTCTAATGTGGAGCGAAAATATATTTGTGGATACTGGAGGAATTCAACAAGAGAAAATTACACACATTAGTATTTATTGTCATTATACATTTTTTATGATGTTTTTTTCATGTTGGTGAATTCTTAAGGTACTTCTTGTAAATCATACTGAGTAGGGAGAACGGGAAATGAGTTTCTACTAACTATTAGTATTTGAAGAAAGCATACATGCTTCACATTACTTTAGTAAAATTAAAAACAAATTCGAAGAGCATTGCGGGTAATTATGTAAAAGAATATCTTCTGAATATTTTCCGGTTCTACTTTTTTGCATTCACAATATCGAGTGATTTAGGGCAAATTTTCAAATAAGACTTGTGCTGAACAAAAGGAGGTAGCCCCAGAATGTCTTTCCATCTCCGTAACAGAGTTCCGAAGCACGTCAGAAGATGTTTTGGTATTTCATCCGCAAAACCTGCCGAACCTGCACTCGCCGTTCACCCTAAAACCCATTTTCTTGAGGTGCCTTCCGAGTTTACAGGGCCCCGTGAGGAACCCTGTAATGAACCTTTGTTGATTCTTGCCTAATTTGATGCACGCTTTGCATCATTTTCCATTATAGGTGCGAAGGGATGCTTTCGATGTTTTAAGTCCTGGATAATTACTCCAGTGTTTCTTGCATTCTCTAGTTTCCACTACCTTCGGGTGTCTCCGCACAAAGTGCATCTTGACAGCACTGAAGGGTTCAGGACCAACAAACGCTTTCGATGATCCTTTCCTCACTTAGAGGTCTGCTTTTTCTTTACCTTCAACATCTGCGTGCCCTGGAACCCAGTACAACAACAACCAGTTTATTGAGTTTTATACAACATTCTTGAACCATCTTCGATTTTATCGTTGATGATTCAAGGGCTTTGATAGCTGCGTGGCTGTCAGACATAATGGCTATCGTTTTGCTCTTGTATCTTATGTCTATGCAATGCTGTGCGCTCACTGCAATTGCATAGACCTCCCAGTGGTTCATAATGTTTGGTGCTCGGCCCAAATACTCCGATACCTGTTACCTCTGTGGCCTTTATTTGCGGCTTGCGCCCACTCTTAAGTTTGTTGAAGGTATGTATTTATTGTCTGTGGTCTAGGGACATCGTCTCCCTTTTTGACACACAGATCTATGCCCTCCCACATACTTAATTTTGGAACAAACTCCTCTAGCTAGGTCACTAGCCTGTCGTTTCCACAGTCCACGAGTAGCATCCCTGGCTTGAAGTGTATGTCTTCGAAGTGGAGATCATCCCTGAATTGCATCTTCTATCGTAAAAGGGTCCCTAGACATCCAACCACCAACACAACACGCGAACAAAATCCGGTTTTTGGTTGGTTGGCAACCGAGTTGTAAACACGTCTATAGCGATGTTTGAGTTGGACATTAGGTTGGTGGTTGAGTTGGACCGAAATCAAAATTTTTGATGAGATTTAATAGGTTTTTGCTTGGTTGGCAACCGAGTTGTAAACACGTATGAAGTGGTGTATGGGTTTGAAATTCGGTTGGTGGTTGAGTTGGACCGAAATCAAAATTTTTTGATTTTTGTGGGCGGAGAGGCTATGTTTTCCTGGCTGGGTGAGAGTTGGCAATCATTCATTTATTCTGAATAGTTGATACTGGACGGACATATAGCGAAAATAATGACGATTCCAAATAATAGTAAATGGCAGGATTTTTTTCATTTATTTAAAGAATTGCCGGAATTGTGGCAAGTCAAAAGGAATTGTTTCAAAAATAAGACAATGAAAGATACCGCGTGGAAAAATTTACTCGCAAAGTCTCAGGAAATTGAAAAAGACGCGATTATTGATACTTTGAAAAGGCGTGTGATGAACATTCGTACGTGTTTTCAACGCGAATTGAAAAAAAGTTTTGAATTCCAAAAAGTCTGGAGCTGGCACTGACGACATTTATACTCCGAACTTATGGTATTTTGATACCCTGGAATTTTTGCGAGATCAGGAAGCACAGGGTCCCAGTGTATCCACTTTACATTTGGAGAATGTTCCTGAAATCGAGGTAGCCGAAGTAAGTATTAGTATATTTGCTATACATGAGATACATTATTTGAGCGTTAAGCGGATTTTACTGTTTTTTTTCAATCTTTTACAGGAGGCCGTGGAAATGGAGGTATCAAATCGCTGCAAAAAAAAGGAAGTCAGAAAGCCAGTATCTAGCCGAGAAAAATGCAATCCTGAAGGATACATTGGCTCATTTAAAGAAGAAGGACGAAGCAGGCGTATATGCTGATTCTTGGGCGACATCGTTCCGGCAGCTATCCTCTATGCAAAAAATTTATGCCAAGCGTGCCATAGAAGAAGTTCTTATTATGGGGCAACTTGAGCAATTGACAATCAACACCGTTAACATGTCGTCTATATCCTCGTCGCATAGATCTTCGACACCGCTGATGCCGTATTCGTCCTCACCTAGTGAAAGTGCTATTTTCATTACGTCGAACTTGCGTAGATGGGAGTCACCATTAGTGGTAACACCAGTTTTGGAAATTCCAAGTGAAAATGCTATCTGATCAAGGAATCCTGCGCCAGTTTACGTAAATATTCAGTAGCTGCTAGCGGAAAATGAGTTTATTTAATATAGACAAAATGTGTATTCTTTTATTTTTTAATAAATAAACATTTTTGCTTAAATTTTGAAAAATAACACGACATTTTATTTTGATTTTTGCCAAGGAACAGATTCAATACCATTGAAAAAGATTTTGAGGTCATTTCTGATTTTCTTCGCAGCATCTTTTGAATTCCTTGCTCGCGTTGGTTCCAAAGGTAACATTTGCCTTTGTTCTGATCTCCAAGCGTCATATTGAACTGTAGCAATCTCAGTATTTTCAATGTCTACACTTCCACGCAAATAAACATCTGAATTTTTTCTTCGCAGGTAGTTGTGGAGAGAGCACGTTGCTAACGTTATAATTGTTGCTTTCTCTGGCCGCAAATTTATTTTGTTCAGTAGAATCCTAAAACGGGAAGACAGAATCCCAAAAGCATTTTCGACTATCCTTCTTGCTCTAGAAAGACGATAATTGAATATTATTTCACTATCATTAATATTTTCTCCTCCAAAAGGCTTCATTAAATGCATCCAAAGAGGAAAAGCATCATCACCAACAAACACATACGGCACTTTTATTGTAGTGTTCTGCAGCAGACAAGAGTCTGGAATTCCCAGCATATTTTCGGAAAGTTTTTCGTGAAATTTACAACTTGAAAAAACCCCTGCATCATTTGTACCTGCCTCTACCATAATGAATTCGTAGTTTGCGTTCACTATCGCTAACAAAACGATGCTGAAGGTTTTTTTATAGTTGAAAGAATCTGATCCTGAATTATGTGGTTTCTTTATTTCAATGTGTTTCCCGTCGATTGCTCCGATACAGTTTGGGAAATTCCATCTTCTTCCGAATTCTTCTGCTGTTTCCCTCAAATCATTTTCTGTTTTTGGTATCTGGAAAAGAGCACAATATATATTTGAATACTTAATATCACTATTTTTAAAATTACCTTCATATATCCTTTTAAAGCTTTTATAATCGCAGAGCACGTCTCCATAATAATTATTCCAAGGCTTTGAGGAGAAATCGCAGTCAGAAATTTCAAATCTTCAAAGCTTTGTCCACTGGCAAGAAAACGGAGAGTGGCAGAAAGTCTTTCATTGGGCGTTATCGCGTCCCTCATTAATGTGTCTTTTTTTTCTATAAACGGTTTCACTGCCTTTAGTAGGTCTTCATAAGTTTTATGATCCATTCTTAAAAAGTTTCGTAAGTCATCCGGAGCACTTACACATAGTTCACTCAATAAATTAGTATGTGAAAACTTTTGCCAGTTTTCATACCACTCTTTACACCATAATCTTTTCTTTTTTACTTTCATATCATCATCCAAGCGTTTACTTATCAGAATATATGATAACACCATGTCATCACTCATGTTCACACTAAATCTGAATATATCTCGCTGCTGAACGTTCTTCTTCAAGAAGCTTCCTAATACTGATGTTTATTCCCTGGTTGAAGAAAATATTTGCGTGTCTGTGGCCATTGTGTTGGCAACCTGGTTGTCAACACGTGTTGTTTTTCTGTACTATGCTTAAAGCCCTTGATAACTGTGTGAGTCCCTCAACTTTAAGAGTGCGGTGTGGATGTCTTTTTGCGACCACCGCTACGCTTTGCTTTTTCAATGCAATTACACAGCTGGTGCAGGGTATGTTATAGCCATGCGAGTTGTATTTTCATCTTGAATGATTTCCCGCATCGTTGGTCGCTCTTTCTGCTGATCTTAAGTGGTAATTGAATCCCTGCCTCGTTTCCTCTTCTGTTCGTTTCCTTGCTCTGTTCTCTGCTCAGTCGAGTGTGATATGGATTTTCCCATACTGCTCTATTTTACAGAGGCTATAGGATGTTTAGGACTTATATTCACGGATTTATGGTTGAGGCAGTCACGAGGGCTCCTCCTCCTTTCTCAAACGGGCTTGAGACCGTCTATGGTGGAGTTTCCGTGGATCATATAATTGGATCTGCGCTCAAGCCGAACGTCTTCACCTACTTAGATGACATTATCATCATCACGTGCACATTCGACGAACTCCTGAATATTCTTCAAGAATTTTTTCCTCTGTTGAGGGAGGCTGGACTTAAATTTCTTAAAGTATTTGGGGTGTGTTGTGGACGAAAATGGCGTGAGCGTTGATGCGGAGAAAGTATTGAGTATAATTAACATTCCCAGATCAAAGGCAGTAAAGCAGGTACGAACGTTTCTGGGTACTGATCCCGATACAGGAGGTTCATACCAGACCACGCTTCCCTTGTTACATTTCTTACATACCTACTGCACTAGGGCCGACATTTCTGTTTGACTGCAGAATGTGACCTAGCTTTTGACCGATGTAAGCTAAAGCCATGCACAGTACCCATTCTGTCATGCCCTTATTTTGAGCTCCCCTTCAATTTGCAAAC
The DNA here is from genome assembly GCA_963969285.1 of Odontomyia ornata. Taxonomy (NCBI): domain Eukaryota; kingdom Metazoa; phylum Arthropoda; class Insecta; order Diptera; family Stratiomyidae; genus Odontomyia; species Odontomyia ornata. The sequence continues at coordinate 252,800,265 of OZ017742.1, forward strand.
TGACGCGTCGGATGTGGGCCTCGAGGCAGCTGTGAGCCAGACGTCTTCAAAGGAGGAAAAGGTCGTATGGTATTTAAGCTGATCACGAATGAATGCCGAAAGAAACTACTTGGTTAACGAAAAAGAGTGCTTGACTGTACTATGGGCTGTCGTGGAAACCTCCACTAAGGTCATTACTGTCCGCAGGGGGAATGCCGGTCGACAAGAGCACTCTTGGAGGCTAGCATTCTTTGGGGAGTTCCGCGCCCACGTACCCGAGGAAATTCATGCAGGGAGAATGCCGGTCAACAAGAGCACTCTTGGAGGCTAGCATTCTTTCGGGAGCGCCGCCCCCACGGACCCGAGGATATGGGGGCGTCGTGAGGTTCCCTCCTGGGATGACAGGCAAACGACTCTGATTGGACCTGGAGTACGCTTTGGACAACGAACTGGAAATGACGCTTTGGGCTGGCGGATGTGATGGTTTGGACCTAGTTGCTTTGCACAGTAGCGCCGAGGTGAAACTCGTGTGTGAACGGCTCCAATTCAACTATCATACCGTCTCCGTCCCGGTAAAACCTTGGCAGGCCTCGGAGTACGTTCTAAGTTCGCACCATTGGGTTGGTGGTGTAGGTTTGGTTGAGACGGACTCCCGATTAGCGCTGGGCTGGCTCTGAGCACTTGTCCCCATAAGGGCTTGTGCCAACCCTCGCATGGCCTCCCTGCTCTGCAAAGATAATCATGGGACCAAAAAGGCGACTACACACGAACGGAGATAGCGGCTCCAAGGGGCGACCCAACAAAACGGGAGCAAACAAAATCAAAAGACCACAAATACCCAGAAAAAGAAATGAAAAATAATAACGACGACGCAACCAGCGGTTGCAGCCACGATGTCAACAGTACATCGCGAACGGTACTAACAACGACAAAAACGAAGACTAACACAACGACAGTGAAGACGGACGAAAAACGGAGAATACAGACTGAGATTCTTGCGGCGTTCAGGCGCAGCAAAAAAATGATGCGAACGCCCAAGCATCCTATTAAGGAGAACCGGGAAACCCTGCAGGACACTTCAGGTGTTCGAGCGGTGGGGGATAACATAAAGATCACCGAAAATTCGATTGTCACTGCTGCGATCGTTACCAAAGCGACCGATACAAGGGTCGCAAATCCCGACATTGCAACGAAAAATCCAGAAGCCAGCGAGGAGATTGCGGCACTAAAAGCAAAGAGTGACCAGACACAGCGTGAATGCACCGCCAAAGTTGAAAATGTGGCGGAAGTACTGCACTTGGAAACGGAACGCGATAACCTCTCCCAAGGATGGTTGCTAGGTCCAATTGCGGCCCAGCGATATGACGAACAAAGACTACTCCGAAAAGCGGGAGATGTTCTGAAAAGAACATAAGCTGCATGCGACTCCCCAAAAATCAGCAAAGCAGCAAAGGAAGAGCTCCTTGAACTAGAGGAGCTCCTGGATCACATAGGGCACTATCGGAGAAGCTGACTAAGGGCCGAAGACGAAGAGGCGGCTAAAGAGGCGCTTGGGGCGAAATCTAAAGGCGACACGCAGATAGCTCCACCATTAAAAGTCAATAAAAGAATGGCGTCTAGCCCAATCGAAGGAGATCGGGATAAAAGAAGGAAAGAAGAGGCACTTGAAGGGCGTGGAGCACTAGATAACGGGTTCCAGACAGTGCTTACAAAAGGACCGAAGAAAGCTGCAAAGAAACTCCTTCAAAAAAAGCCAGAAAGCAAAGTTCGTACGGACGCCCAATTACAAAAAGGACCTGATGCAAAGCAGAAGAGGCAGAAGCCCCGACGAAGACCCCGGCAGCAGGCACTGCTTGTAAAGCCCCAAGATGGACGATCCTACGCGGAAGTACTGCGGGACATAAGGGAAAACGTAAGGGCCCGAAGACACCAATACTACCATTAAAGTAGTACGACCAACGCGGTCGGGCCACATACTGGCCAAATTCGGAGCAGAGGCCGGCAATTTTTTTTTTTTTTTGTGGTAGGGAGGTGAAGGCATTTATGCCCGCCGAGTCTGGCAGTGTGGGACGCCCATGGAGGATACCTTTGGACTACCCACTAAATACCTCCCCTGTCAATCTGAGAACCTAGCCTGGAACCGTTTGACACATTACTTCGGGCCAGGTCTCGTTTTGTTACGCCGTGGGGCACCTTCAAGCTGGGGAGTCCCTTTCCTAGCGGGAGGGGAGGGGGAAGAGGAATCGCCAGAAGAGCGATCCCCCAGCCCCAGTGCCTCCGGCTGTTGTGAGTCCCTTTTATATTTTAGGACTGCCCGAGCATAATGTGCCACCTGGTTCCATTTGTCAACCGATTCGAGCATCACTGCAACTATATTATCCGGGGTGAGCTCTCCTGTCTCCCTGTAGAGTTCCCTTCGCAGCCTGGCCCATTTGGTACACGCAAAAAATGTGTGACAGGCATTGTCCTCCTCTCCTGGGCAAAACCGACAATCGGGAGACCGTGACTTGCCGATCTTGTGCAGGTAAGACTGAAAACACTCGTGCCCGCTCAAAAGCTGGGTCAGATAGAAGTCAGTCTCACCATGCCTTCGATTTAGCCACGGTCTCACATCCGGGATGAGGCGCGCAGTCCACGTTCCCTTCGTGCAATTCCTCCAAGACTGCTGCCAATCGTTGAGCGAGCGTTGTCTCTCCTTGCGGACAATGATCTCCCTCGCATCCTCGTTTCGGCGCAGGTAAATAGCGCGGCGCTCTCTAGCAAGGAGGGCGACAGGTATCACGCCTGCAATCACTCTCACCGCCGAGTCGGAGACTGTTGGATACGAAGATGCAATTCTCAGTGCTCCTCTTCTCCGTACCTGTGCCAATCGTTTTCGGTATACCTCCTTGCTGAGAGCGTCGCCCCATACCTCTGCTCCGTACAGTAGCACTGACCCTACAGCACTCATCAAGAGGCGTCTTCTTGATGGGCTGGGTCCCCCTACGTTGGCCATAAGTCGACTCAGGGCCGATATTCCCGAAGCAGCCTTCTCAGCCGTTGCCCTGATTTGCTCAGAGAAACTCATCTTCGAGTCGATCAGTAGCCCCAGGTACTTCACCGCTGGCTTCGATTCGATCTGTATATCTCCAATACTGATCATCCTTACTCTAGGGATTCTCTTTTTTGTCAAGATGACCACTTCGGTTTTCTCCAGTGCTAAACTGAGCCCGCGAGCAGTCATCCAGTCCCTCACTCGGCGCATTAGCATACCTAGCCTAAGTTGCGCTTGTTCAACGGTGCGTCCGGCGACCAGAGCCGCAACATCATCCGCATAGCCGACCAAGCGCGACTCATCTGGCATCTCAAGTCTCAGTAGCCCGTCGTAAGACACGTTCCACAGGTCCGGACCAAGGATAGATCCCTGGGCAACACCCGATGTAATTTCCATCCTTCGTTGGCCCTGTGTCGTGTCGTAGAGCAGGCTTCGGTCCTTTAGGTAGTTCCTCAAAAGCCACATTAGATATTCTGGAACTTGAAAAGAGTTTTCCAGCGTATCCAGAATATCCACCCATCTAGCGGAGTTGAAGGCATTCCTGACGTCGAGTGTCACCAACAGGACGATCCGTCGCTCGGTGCGACTATATGCCTCTGCCTTTTGGACCGCGTTCACCACCTCTGCAATCGCATCTATGGTAGAACGTCCTGCTCTAAAGCCGTACTGCCGAGGAGATAGGTCCCCAGCAGCACGAATCGCGTCAGTGAGTCTTCCCTTGATGAGTTTCTCTAGCACTTTCCCAGCCGTGTCTAGCATGCATAACGGGCGGTATGCAGACGGCGATTCGGGATTTCCCTTCCCCTTGCTGACCAGCACGAGCCTCGCAACCTTCCATCGTACCGGGAAAACCCCGTCCTGTAGGCAAGCGTTGAATGTGCTGAGCAGCAAGTCAGGACAATGGTGATAGACGAGCTGCAAAACCTCAGCTGGAACACCATCTGGACCTGGAGCCTTCCTCGCTTTCAGGGAGAGGACTGCCTCCTCCAGTTCCAGCTGTGTGAAGAGGCCGGCAATAAAGATGCATTCTGTGACGCAGTATAGAAAGTCCTCGGCAAAAGCGCAACTATAGCCCCGCTCGAGCCGATGGCAACGATCGAAATACGAGACATACACTGTGTGACGGATCTGGCCGAGGTAGAAGAGGCCATCAAAAAGGAGTTCCCTAGCGTGGGAAGGATCAAAGCGAGATATATATATAATTTCTTTATTGGAATGTATGCGGTACAGAGGCCTTATAATGTAGTAGGTGTTCTGACAAAGTCATCTCACCATCGTTTGAACATTACTTAAAACTATGCATATAATCGTATTTCTATGAGATTATTACAATAAGCTAGAGGAAAATTTAGGCAAAAACCTCTACTGAACTTATATTAGCTTAACATAACTTAACTTTCTACTTATAACTAGCTAAAATCTATGAGGCTAGGTTACGGCCAAAAGATAGGTGGTAGCAACTGCTGATTTTCAATTCGCCAGGGCATGTATTAGCGGATTGGGCGAGTCTTTTGCTTTCGCGATTAATTTGTCACGGCGCAATGCAGCGAGCTTACGAATTGGACTAACGCCAGCCAGTCTGTGTAGCTTTTCAGAAGAGAAGTAAAATGATTTGTTAAGGACCATTTTCAGGTATCTATTTTGGGTGATCTGAAGCTTTGTTACTAGATATTTAGCACATTGGATCCAGGTAGGCGAGCCGTATAGGATGATCGGTTGGATTGCCATTTTGACGATGAGGACTTTGTTTCTGGTGTTGAGACGTGAATTACGATTAAGAAGGGGATAAAGCGAAAGCACGGCCTTAAACGCTTTGGAGCTAATATGCTCAATATGTTTTCTGAAAGTTAGTTTTGTATCGAATATAAGTCCAAGACAACGCATGGCCATAGTTGACTTTACCGAAAAGGACGCCGAACAATTCCTGAACAAGGGCAAAGTACGAATAGGGTGAGTTGTCTGTAGGATACGGCGAAGAGCAACGCCTCTTCAATGTTTCAAATGCCTTGATTATGGTCACATCACACAAGTATGCAAAGGACCCGATAGGAGTTCCCTGTGTTACGAATGCGGTGAAATGGGACATAAAAGAAAGAGTGTACGAAGGAGGCACACTGTATTCTTTGCAAGGATACTGATCCTAAACCTGATTTTGGACACGTCTTGGGATCAGGAAAATGCCGGGTGTTGCAGGAAGCCCTAGCCAAGGCAAAATCAGAGCTTCGATGACCCGCATCCTGCAGCTAAACCTACACCGCAGTTCAACCGCCCAAAATCTGCTTGAGCAGTTTGTGACGGACATGAAAGCCGACTTCTTGCTGCTGAGTGAGCAACTCCATAATAAAAGTCCTTCATTATGGTACTCTGATGAAACTGGTACTGCCGCTATCTGGGTTCGGAACAGTGACTTTCAAGCGGAGAGTTGTGAACGGGGGGATGGTTTCGTGCGGGTTCGGTGCTCAGGGATCACCTTCTTTAGTTTGTACCTAACGCCTAACGAGTCGATATCATCTTTCCAAGCCAAGCTTAATGCTTTGGAGGGCGCTATCTCGAACGCAGAGGGTAAAGTGATCGTTGGGGGCGACTTCAATGCTAAAGCAATCGAATGGGGCATGCCTCAGACGGATCCGCGGGGAAAACGAGTCCTGGAAATGACGGCCAGGACGGCCCTCGTCGTACTAAACTCCGCAAACACGCCGGCTGTGAGGGAACCATACCGGACGTGACATTCACCTCGGAGTCCTTAGTACGGAGGGTACACAACTGGAAAGTATTAGAGCTGCAGGGAGCTTCGGAGGGGACGGGAGAACTGGCAGCTCAAGACGTGGTGAACTCTACTGTGAGCATCATTACGACTGCTTGCTGCGCTTCTATGCCCCGTCGAGGACCCCGGCACGGCAAGCCCCCAGTGTACTGGTGGTCTACTGAAATCGCTGAAAAGCGGAGGGAGTGTCACAAGCTTCGGTGCGAGGCTCAACGGGCGCGGAACCGTCACGAGGCATGCAACCAGGTGGCAGCATATAAGTCGGCCAGGAAATGCCTTCGCAAACTGATCAACAGTAGCAAGGCTCGCTGCTGGCAAGACCTCGTGGACAATGTGAACGAGGATCCGTGGGGCCTTGGCTACAAGCTGGTCATGGGGAAACTTGGTGCCCTACGGAAGCTTTGTATACATGACGCGGAAAAGATGGACGCGATGGTGTGGGGACTCTTCCCCGCCCATCCCGTCCGTGTTGACGCTGTCCATGGTGAAACAGCAGTAGAGTGCCCACTCTTCACACAGCTGGAACTGGAGGAGGCAGTCCTCTCATTGAAAGCGAGGAAGGCTCCAGGTCCAGATGGTGTTCTAGCTGAGGTGTTGCGGCTCGTCTGTCACCATTGTCCTGACTTGCTGCTCAGCACATTCAACGCTTGCCTACGGAACGGGGTTTTTCCAGTACGATGGAAGGTGGCAAGGCTCGCGCTGATTAGCAAGGGGAAGGGAAATCCCGAATCACCGTCTGCATACCGCCCGTTATGCATGCTAGACACAGCTGGGAAAGTGCTAGAGAAACTCATCAAGGGAAGTTCAAGTTCCAGAATATCTAATGCGGCTTTTGAAGAACTACCTAAAGGACCGAAGCCTGCTCTACGACACCGCACGGGGCCAACGAAGGATGGAAATTACATCGGGTGTTGCCCAGGGATCTATCCTTGGTCCGGACCTGTGGAACGTGTCTTACGACGGACTACTGAGACTTGAGAAGCCAGATGAGTCGCGCTTGGTCGGCTATGCGGATGATGTTGTGGCTCTGGTCGCTGGACGCACCATTGAACGAGCGCAACTTAGGCTAGGTATGCTAATGCGCCGAGTGAGAGACTGGATGACTGCTCGCGTGCTGAGTTTAGCACTGGAGAAAACCGAAGTGGTCATCTTGACAAAAAAGAAAATCCCTAGAGTAAGGATGATCAGTATTGGTAACTTACGAATCGAATCGAAGCCATCGGTGAAGTACCTGGGGCTACTGATCGACTCGAAGATGAGTTTCTTTGAGTAAATCAGGGCAACGGCTGAGAAGGCTGCTTCGGGAATACCGGCCCTGAGTCGACTTATGGCCAACGTAGGGGGACCCAGCCCATCAAGAAGACGCCTCTTGATGAGTGCTGTAGGGTCAGTGCTACTGTACGGAGCAGAGGCATGGGGCGACGCTCTCAGCAAGGAGGTATACCGAAAACGATTGGCACAGGTACAGAGAAGAGGAGCACTGAGAATTGCATCTTCGTATCCAACAGTCTCCGACTCGGCGGTGAGATTGATTGCAGGCGTGATACCTGTCGCCCTCCTTGCTAGAGAGCGCCGCGCTATTTACCTGCGCCGAAACGAGGATGCGAGGGAGATAGTTGACCGCAAGGAGAGACAGCGCTCGCTCAACGATTGGCAGCAGTCTTGGGTGAATTGCACGAAGGGAAGGTGGACTGCGCGCCTCATCCCGGATGTGAGACCGTGGCTAAATTGAAGGCATGGTGAGACTGACTTCTACTTGACCCAGCTTTTGAACGGGCATGGGTGTTTTCAGTCTTACCTGCACAAGATCGGTAAGTCACGGTCTCCCGATTGTCGGTTTTGCGCAGGGGAGAAGGACAATGCCTGTCACACATTTTTTGCGTGTACAAAATGGGTCAGGCTGCAAAGGGAACTCTACAAGGAGACGGGAGAGCTCACCCCGGATAATGTAGTTGCGGTGATGCTCGAATCGGTTGACAAATGGAACCAGGTGGCATATTATGCTCGGGCAGTCGTAAAATATAAAAGGGACTCACAGCAGCCGGGGGCGCTGGGGCTGGGGGATCGCTCTTCTGGCATTTCCTCTTCCCCTCTCCCCTCTCCCTTCCCGCTAGGAAAGGGACTCCCCAGCTTGAAGACGCTCCATGGTGTAACAAAACGAGACCTGGCCCGAAGTAATGTGTCAAACGGTTCCAGGCTGGGTTCTCAGGTTGACAGGGAAGGTGTTCAGTGGGTAGTCCAGTCGCGCATGGGAGTCCCACACTCTGTGCATAAATAGCATTCACCTCCCTACCACAAAAAGAAAAAGGTCATTACTGACCCTTATGTACTCTCGTTCGGCTTCACAATTGGAAGAATCCAACTGGAAGCCTGGCTCACTGGGTAGTGTGACCACATCAATTCGATTTCAAGGTAATCCATCGGAAAGGAAAAGAGCACTGGTCGATGATGCACACTCTAGATCCGTATTAGTGCTGGCGGAAATCAAGGAGACGAGCAAGAAAGAGGATGCTGGGGTGGAACGGATGAATCGGGAAGTTGTTCAGCATCTCGACAAGTATCTCACCTGGCACTTGGAAGTATCTCACCTGGCACTTGAAAGAACGTACTAGGCAAACACCATGCACTTTGGGAGTATTCGTTCAAGTTGGTGGTACCCAAATCTGGACATGGAAGCATTTTCCAGCAATGCTACGATGAACCAACCGGGGACCCTATGGGGTTCAGCTGAATGAATGAAGGATCGTTCGGAACTATTTTTGGCTAAAGATGCGGGTCGATATGCAGCGTTATGTTTCCCATAGCAAAGTTTGCCAGGACACAAAAGGTGAGCAAAGACAGCCATACGGTCCAATGAAAACTAGATGCGAACAGGTCAACGCACCTTAGGAGGTAATATTTACTTATTTATTTATTTATTTAATAAGCCAAACAAGGCAATCACCAAAAAGGGCTTATATCTAAACAAAACACAAAAAAAGTAATTATATATTTAACAAACTTATTTTAATGCGTCAGTAATCTTTTTTCTTTAAGTTATGTATTGAGATAGAAGAAGAGTAATGTTCACTCACAGAATTGAAGATCTTGCAACACCTATTAATTGGCTCGTTGTCTGCGTAGGTGGTTTAATGTTGGTCTTCGTTTCCTTTAACGTGATTTTGCTTGATAGTGATGCAACATTTACTATCTTATTGAATACATTCAAAACAAAGCATGAACTTAAGATAGATCTTCGAGATGAGAGCGAGGAAAGATTCAAAATATTTCATCTTTGCTGGTAAGGTGGCAAGTTAGCGAAGTCTCTTGGGTCATAAGCATCACGCAAGGCAAAAAGAATAAACTGTTTCTGCACAGATTCAATGCGGATGCTGTGATTCCCAAAGCATGTATTCAAAATAATACAACCGTATTCAAGAAGGGGGCGAACAAATGAGGTGTATAGAGTTTTGGTGACCCATAGATTTTTGAATTCTTTGGCGCGACGTTGTATGAAACCGAGCTGCTTACATGCCCGAGCAAGAATTGTATCGTATTGAGAATGGAAATTCAACTTTCTGTCTAACAGAACGCCCAGGTCTGAGATCTGGTCAACTTTTTGAAGTGGGGAATCATTCAGGTTATAAGTGTGCTCAAATACTGAATTTTTTCTCGAGAAGCTTATAATATAACACTTTCCACACCACTTCAATAATGAATTTATTTTGGCTTGCAGAAAAATAGCCTCGGAATCGGAACTGACGGTGTAGTATATTTTGAGGTCGCCAGCATATAGAAGATGAGGTACGTCACTTAAAATTTCAGACAAGTCGGAAATAAAGATGTTGAATAAAAGGGGAACCAGGTGGCTACCTTGTGGCACTTCAGAAGAGGCAATAATTTCTCTTGAAAAAGATTCCTGGAATTTTACAAACTGTGTTCGATTATTTAGGTATGTTGCTATCCAACTAAAGTGAGGGCCCAGAGATGCCGAACCTCAGAAGTTTGGAGATCAAAATTCCATGATCGACTCGATCATAAGCTTTGGTGAGGTCCGTGTAAACAGCGTCAATCTGGTTACCTTTTTTCATTTCGCAGAAAATAGTTGAGGTAAGAAGCATTAGGTTAGTGGTAGTTGATCGATCTTTGCGTAAACCATGCTGCTGTTCATTTAAACGTGGTTCAACCAACGTGGCAAGCTTATCACAAACAATTTTTTCGAACAACTTTGGAATAGCTGATAGTATTGCAATACCTCTATAGTTTGTTATAGACCGCTTATCGCCACTTTTGAAAATTGCAGTCAAATGAGAAGACTTCCAGACAGTTGAAAAAGCCCCTCGTGATAAAGATGCGTTGAATATTATAAACAGAGGGGAAGAGATTTGATGTATACACTCAAAAAGAAACCTCGGTGGAAGAGAGTCAGGGCCAGGTCCCTTGTTAATATCAAGTCTTTAATAGCGTTTACGATATCTTCACTTAACAAACTCATTTCATCAATAAATGGTGCTGTCGTTGAAGGGCATATTGGTATGCTAGAAGAATTGGTGGCCGGGTGGAAAACCTCTTGGAAATGCTCGGCAAAAAGGCCGCATATAACTTGAGGGCAAATTGAATTACTTTCAGTGTAATACATTGATGTTGGAAATTCTGCGGCTTTTTACTTGGTTTTTACGAAATTGAAGAAATCTTTGGGATTACGAATAAAATTTTCTCCGGTTGAATTGATGTATTGATCATATGCTTTGTGAGATCTTAGAGTGAATTCCATAGCCAGCTTATCATATTTAATCTTAAGGCTTGTGTCAAAGTTGTTGTTATCTCTCATTAATTTATAGAGCTTGTTCCATTGATTCCGCAGATGTCAAAGGTCACGATCAAGCCAGGGCTTGGAAACTTTGGGTTTTTTCTTTATTTTAGAATCATGAGTCTCAATGCATTCCAAGAGTGTTTTATAGAATGAAAAGTCTGCTTCTTCTAAATCCAAACTTGAAAGATAGTTCCAATCAATGTTGTCAAGATAAAATTTAATGCTATTATAATCAGCATTTAAGAAATCAAATGCAATACAGTCATTGTACGTTCGGGAAAAAGTTACATCAGATATGGGAAGTTCAACCGAAGAAGCAAAATGGCTTCGTGTGTTAGAGAAAAGGTTCTCTTTGTCATTGGTTGGACTTACCACAACATCGTCATAAGAATTGGTAAAAATAAGATCCAACCAGTTTCCGTTTTGGTTGGGAGTCAGTGGTACTTGTCGTAAGTCATTACCATAAAAGGCATTGATAAGATTAAGATCGATGGTATTTGAGAGGTGTACTGGTAGAAGGTGGTTATCAGTTTCATCTGGAGTAAACGATAAATTAGGGCTGTTAAAGTCTCCAAAAATTATAATTTGATCATGTTCCTCTAGAGATGCAGCAATAGAATTTATAATTTCACATATCTTCTCGCAGGAGGTTTCGTCAGATTTTGGTGATAGTGTATAAATAAAACCACTTGCCTAAGCGTATTCAAACCACCTTATGTTCAAAAGTTTTATAGGAGGTAGTATCAACGTTTCCAGAGGCCATGGAACTTTTGATCGCAATCAACACTCCGCCACCTTTGGTTAGACCTGTGGATGAGTAGTCACGATCAGCTCTATAAATGGCCCAGCTACTGTTTAGAATTTCTTCGTTTATGTAACCATCATGTAGATAGGTTTCAGTGAACGTCAATACATTAAAATGGCAGGACTTAGCATTAAGGTATAATTTGTTTATTTTCCCTCTCATACCGCTACAATTATGGTTAAAGAGTTTAATACCATTCAATGGTAAGTTAGTATTAGGAATGTTAGTTTTTAAACTCTTCTCTTGCTTTTTGGAGCATAGAGACATGCTTACATCTTACACGCAAAGCGTATGTTTCCAGATCATTTTTAACCTGGTCTGCAGGAAATCCGAGCTGCTCGTGATATTTTACAAATAGATGGCGTAATGGCTCAATCTCAATAGGCAGGCCTTCTTGCTGAACTAGTACTTTGAGATTAATTTTGGTTTTACCATCGAAAAAGGTTGTTTCAGGCGCTTTGTGCATGTAAGCAAGATAAAGTCGAACGCAATCAAACAATTTGTGGTCCCTGAGTCTAGGAAGTAGATATCTACTCTAAAGATTATCCTTCATATCTGTAGCCAACATCACAGGAGGTGGGTTTAGTAGGTCTAGGTGACTGACATTGATAGTAGAGATCGGAGTGTCTGAAACTGGCGAAACAAGGATTATACCCTCAGAAGTTGGAGCCAACGTATCACCAAGGACAAAATTTAAGTAAGGTGTTAGTGTAGTTGATTGTACAGAAGTTTTTTGGGAGAGGCATTTACTGGTACAATTATCGGTTCAATCAGAGGAGGATTTTGCATCTCATTACTCTGAGTGGTTTGATTTTCAGTGGAATTTTGTCTCTCCAAGTGTCTATCATTTGAAGAGAAAGTCGACGTCTGAGAATATGACTGAATCATATCAGAAGAGTAAGTCCTTGGTTACGAGCCAACTATATTGGATGTTGAAAATCTTCTACTTCTCATTGAATTGTGAATACATTTTTTATCGGTTTTTAAAAATTTCTGAAAATCATCTTTATTTTTATTTTGATCAATCATCTTACGCTGCGCATACTTGGTGGGTCCACTACCATGATCGACATTGGGGCACTTATACATCCTAATGGTGGTGGATTAGTTTTCGCTGTTGTTTCCACTCCGGAAAGTAAACTGAATCTCAGGTGGCCTCGCTGCTTCAAGACCGTGTCTTTATGATTTTTGGTGTCCCTGCTGTTGTAATGTGGGATGATGGAGCGCAGTTCTGGTCCCGCGAGTTTAAAAAAAAATACTGGCTGGTTATGACAGTAAGCCCCAATACATGGTATACTATCATCCCCAGGCTAAATTGGCGGAGAGAATGAATCAAAATATAAAGCGCATGCTGCAGGCGTATGTGGGCAAAAGCCATTGATAAAGGGACCGAGAGTTAGGGACGGTTGGCTGTGCCCTCCAAACTTACAGCCATGAAGTTATGCAGGAGATACGTTGTTTTATAAATCTAGGACAGGAGATGGTAGTCTTCAACTTCGCCGTAGAAGGTCCCAAGCTCGTTAACGTAAGTTCTAAATTTGGCTTATCTGTGAAAATAATTAGTTGCCAGAATTTGACGAGGGACAACTTGATCTACCGAGTAAAAGCTTCTTTCAAACAGACTGTTCCGGCATCGTGTGATTTCATCTGGAGCCCTGATTGGTGGCTGTTGGAGGTGCCTGTCAAATCATTCATAACATCAACGAAAAAAATTTTCGTTCTCCATCGAGCTCCTTGCCAAAGCTGTAACATCGATACTTCTTTAAAAACATTCACAATAGCACTCCTAAAATCAATTTTATATTAATCATCAAAATGTTTCGGGTTTAAGATTCAAGCTTGAGGATCTAGTTTCACTGTATTCTATTTCTAACAATGATTTAATCTGTATTTCTGCATCCTAGTTGACTGGTAATGTATTTGACTCCAAAAATTTCCAGAATCACACACTTGTTAGGCATGATCGCGATAAGTCAATCTCCAACAAGTTAGACGGAGGAGGTGTCCTTATCACCTACAAGAATACTTTTACTGGTTTCCCACTGACAAATCTACTTTTCACTGCTCCTGTAGAATGTGTGGGGGCAAAATAGTTATCTCATCTTCCCTTTCTCTTCTTGTCTTTAGCACTTACATACCTTGTAAGTCTCATTTTTCGGTCTACAATGCCTTCTTCGTCAAAATATCTAGTGTTTTCTTATTGTGAAATTGTCACCTTATATTGTGTGGCGATTTTAACCTACTTAAACTTTCGTGGGATGACAATCAGATTGATTCTGATTGATTTTAAATTTGGTCTTTAATTTTGTCTTCTATGTTTATGTGTTCTCTTGCTCAATTTAATCATCTTCTCAACGCTAATAATCATATCCCAGATTTATCTTTCGGTAGTATGGAACAATCGTTGTTATGTTCATCTCTTGTTCTGTTTCCTTTTCTTTTTCCTGATCTTCATCACCCCCTTTTACGTTTTGAAATATCCTATATTGCCTTTGTCCATTATCGTTTAAAAGATCGTCAGCGCTATAACTTTACGGGAAACTTTCCGAAACAATTTGCTCCGTTGACTGATCCTCCTTCTTTTGTGGTCTAGACTCGGATGCTTGTCGCAACAATTTCTATGACTTCTTTTACGCTGCTGTTTCTGGCTCTGCTCCATCAGTTAGTATAAGGAGTTTTTCTGACTGTCCCTGGCTAACTCCCGTTGTGAGGCGAGCCCTGAAAGCCAAAGATCGAGCAATTCAACAAACTCGTATTTTAAGTGACCCTCTGAGTCACGTAATGCTTTTTGTCATCTGAGATCTATAGCTTAGAAAGAGATGTAGAAAGCTAAGGCTTCTTATTTTCGAAGCATTGAAGGCTCTCTGAAATCAAATAACTCCAAACTATTTTGGAAATATATACGTTCTCACATACCTTCTGCCAGTATCTCATTCTATCTTCATTCGAATGACTACTTAGCAACTTCACCTCTGAAGATTTGTGAACTTTTTAGAACTCAGTTTTCTTCTATTTTTAACGCTACTCCAAGCGGTGGCTCTTCGGTTCCAACCATACACATACCGTACCCATTTCCTTTTATTTGCTATCTGGAAGAAACTATGAAGCTTATCTTAGAGCTTGACGACTCGGTCAGTTTGAGCTCTGATGGTATTTCTAATCATTTTATGAAATCATTTCAATCAAATTTTTATTATGTTCTCTTTCCATTTCTTTTCAACTGTAGCTTATCTTCAGGCTCTTTTTCTTCATGTTGGAAAAAAATCTTTTGTTCCTCCTATTATTAAGAAAGGTACCGCTTCAGACGTTGCCAATTATCAGCCAATCTCCTTGTTATCACGTTTTTCCAAATTACTGCAGAAAATCGTCTACTTGTACCTTTTTTCACTTACTCAGGATGTGTTAGTTCCTGAAGAACGTGGTTTCATCAAAGGGCGATCAACTTTAACCATTTTTTTAGAATTCATAAGTGTAACTATAAAAGCCTTGGAGGACAATTTACAAGTCGAAACTTTGTATTTAGATTTCTCTAAAGCCTTCGACCCAGTAAATCCCAATATTACATTGAGCAAATTTAAATTTTTAGCGTTCCTGAGTATTTGCTCCGTTAGTTATTCTTTTACTTATCCAATCCTGTCAATCAGGTATCTTTTCAAGGCTGCCTTTTCACCCCCTTCCATCCATCTCCAGGTATTCCTCAAGAATCGATTCTTGGGCCACTATTGTTCACTCTATTTATAAATGACTTGCCTTCTGTTGTCATCAGTTCCTCATGTCTTCGATATGCAGATGAAGTGAAAGTTTTTAAAGTAGTGTAGTCTAATGGGGACTGTGCTCTGCTTTAGGAAGATTTGGATGGCATTTCACTTTGAAGTTCTTATAACCAGCTTCCAATAAGCAATCCGCTAGCACCGAAGTCTCTGGCTTCAGTGGGTCCTCTTTTTTATGAAGACTCCGGAACATAATGTGCCACAGGGTTAACTCATCCAAGCATCATTGCGACTGTATTATCCAGGGTGCGCTCTCTCATCTCTCTGTAGCGGTCCCGCAACAGCTAGTTCCATTTTTCTCACGCAAAAAATTGTGTGACAAGCATTGTCTGCCCCTTTTGGGCAAAATCAACAGTCGAGGAGCCGTGGCCTACCAATCTTGAGCAGGTAAGGATGACAACACCCTTAACTACTCAAAAACTGGGCGAGGTAGAAGTTAATCTCACCATACCTTCATGCAATTCAGCCAAGACTGCTGCCAATCGTTGAGTGAGCACTGTCTCTCCCTGCGAAAAACTTTCTCCCTTGCGTCCTTTCTACGATGCAGATAAATAGCAGCGTTATTTAACAAGGAGGACAATAGGAACCACATCTGCAATAACTCTCACCACCGAATCACATACTGCTGGATATGTGGATACAATCCTCAGCGCTCCTCTTTTCTGTACCTAGACCAATTCTTTTAGATGCACCACCTTACTGAGAGCGTCACCCCATATTTCTGCTCCAGGCAGCAGCACTGAGCTTACAGAGCTCATCAAGATGCGTTTTTTTTATGGTTGGGTGCCCTTTGTTGACCATTAGTAGACACAGAACTGATACGCTTGAAGCAGTCTTCTCAGTCGTTGCACCGATTCGCTCGGAGAAACTCACCTTCAAGCCGACTAGTAGCCGCTGATGTTTCACCGCTGGCTTCGATTCGATAAGTATGTCCCCAATGCTGATCATCCTTACTCCAGAGTTTTTCTTTTTAGTCAAGATGACCAATTCGGGTTTTTTCAGTGCTAAACTGAACTCACGAGCAGTCATCCAGTCTCTCACTTGGTGCCCAGCATACCTAGCCTAAGTTGCGCCTGTTCAATGTTATGTCCAGTGACTAGGGCCACAATATTACCCGAGTCGCCGATCAAGTGTGACCCACCTGGTACCTTCAGCGTCAGTAGACCATTGTAAGACACGTTCCACAGGTCTGCACCAACAATAGATGCCTGGGCAACACCATCTATCGTTGACCCTTACCGTGTCGTAAAAGAGACCGGTCCTTCAGAAAGTCTCTTAAAAGCTGCATCCAATATTCTATAGCTTGAAAAGGATTTTCCAGCATATTCAAAACATACACCCATCTAGCGGAGTTGAAGGCATTTCTAAAATCGAGTGTCAGCAACAGAATACTCTGTTGCTTGGCGCGGCTGCTTTTGCCTTTTGGACCAAATTCACCACTTCTGGATTCACACAAATGTGGGAGCGTCATGCTCTAAAGCCGTACTTCAGTACTCTCCGAGCCATGTCAAGCCTGCATAACAGCAGTACAAGACGACAATTTGGGGTCGAGCTTCCCTTTGCTAATAAGCATGTGTCTCGATACCTTCCATCGTACCGGGAAAATCCTGTCTCGTAGGTAAGCGCTGAATATGTCAGGGCAATGGTGATCCACAAGTTGTAACACTTCAGCTAGAACACCATCTGGGCCTTCCTTGTTTTTTAATAATAGGACTGCCTCTTCAAGTTCCGTCTGTGTCAAGAGTAGCCAATTGATTGCTGTTTTACCGTGGGCAGCGTCAACACTGACGGGATGGACGTGAAAAAGTGCCCGCATAATCTCGCCCATGTTTTGCTCCATGCATGCAAAGTTTTCGTAGGGCATCAAGCTTTCGCATAACTAGCTTATAGCCAAGGCCTCACGGATCTTTGTTCACATTGTGGTCTAGATCTTGCCAGCAGCAAGTTTTCTGTTGTTCATCATTTCCTGGCCACCTCATATGCTGTTACCCGGATGCATACTTCATCACGATTTCGTACCCGTTGAGCCTCATGCCGAAGCTTTGACAATCTCCTCACTTTTCAGAGATTTGGTTCAACCACCAGTAACTTGGGGGCTTGCGTGCCGGGGATTTTGGCAGGGCATAGAAGCACTGCAAGCAGTCGAGATGATGCTCATAGTTGAATTCACCACGTCTTGAGCTCCCAATTCTTCTGTCTCCTACGAACCACCTTGCAGCAGACTACCTGCCGTGAGCACCTCTACGTTGATCCTTTAGATATTCTGTACAATTGTAGAAAGCTGAGAGCACGAACGACAGGAGACAACATCACTGATCTCAAGCAGAATGCACTTATGATCACTGGCTGAATAGTCCTCTAATACTCAACAATTGTGTATCCTCGGTACAAAGGGCTCCGAGGCAAATATCACGTCCGGTATAGTTCCTTCACAGCCAATACGGTGGAAAGTTGGCACATTTCCGGTGTTTAGTACGATGAGCGAAGTACTGGCCACCATTTCTAGGATTCTTTTTCCCCGCGGATCTGTTTGAGGCATGCCCCATTCGATTGCTTTAGAGTTGAAGTCTCTCCCAACGAGCATGTTGCCATCTGCGTTTAAGACATCACCCTCTAAAGCATTCAACATGGCTTGGAAATATGATATTGATTCGTTCGGCATTAGGTAAACACCAAAGAAGGTGGCCCTGAGCACCAAACCTACATGAAACCATCACAGCTATTTAGGTTCATCAGGATACCATGATGCAGAACTTTTATCCTGGTGTTGTCCACTCAGCAGCATAAAGTCGGCTTTTGTGTCTCTGAAAAACTGCTGAACTAGATTTTGGGCGGTTGAATTAAAGCTTGGGCTTAGCTGCAGGATGCGGGTAATCGAAATTATGATTTTGCCTTGGCTAGAGCTTCCTGGAAAGCCCGGCATTTTCCTGATTACAATACGTGCCCAAGATTCAGTCTTGGATCAGCATCCTTGCAAAGCATACAGTGTGCCTCTTTTGTACACTTTTTTGTTTTATGTCCCATTTCACCGCATGTGTAATACAGAGACCTCCTATCCGGTCCTTTGCATACCTGTGCGATGTGACTATAACCAAGGCATTTCAAAGATTGAAGAGGTATTGCTCTTCGCCGTATCCTGTAGGGAACCCACCGTATTCTTACTTTGCCCTTATTCAGAAATTGTTCGGCGTTCTTTTCGGTCAAGTTAAGGATGGCCTTCCATTGTCTCCTATGGTTTGGTTTCCTGGTGTTAGACTCACTTTTATCCTATCCACGGTAGGGAGCTCTCTTCTGATAGCCTCTTCTACTTCAGCTAGGTCCATGATCCAGCCAACGTCTCTTATTTCGATTGTTGCCATCGGCTTGAGCAAAGCTACAGTTGCACTTTCACCGAGGACTTTCTTTAATGCAACGCAAAATACTGCTTTATTTTCAGCTTGTGCTCCAAAACCGACCAGTATGTGGCCCGGCCGTGTTGATTGTATTGCTTCAATAGCAGTGTCAGTGTCTTTTGGCCCTACATTTGCCCTAATATCCTGCAACATTCCTGCGTAGGCTCAGCCATCTTGGGATTTTACAAGCAGTGCCTACTACCAGTGTCTTTGTTGTGGTTTTTTTCTCTTCCGTTTCGCGTTAGGTGTTTTTTCTTGCTGGGTGTCCGTGCGAACTTTATGTTCTGGCACTTATTGGAGGAGTTTGTTTAAAGCTTTCTTCGCTCCTTTTCTAGCACTATATAGAACCCTTGATCTAGCATACCACGTCCATCAAGTGTCTCTCCCTTCCTTCTATTAGCCTGATCTCATTCGATTGGGCCAAACAGCGTTCTCTTTAGGCTTAGTCCTCAGCGCTCCTTTAGATTTCTGATCTTCTGCTTGATTGCGGGGGGACATAGAGCTTCGGTTTAAAAGGGGTTTGTATTACTTACAAAAGCCAACTGAAATTAGTTTTACGCAACCATCCGTCCACTCATCTGCTCTCCGAAAGTACAGCAGCTACAGGCACCAAGCTTGTTAGGCAGATCAAAAGTTATGACCTCTTTGGCCATTTTCAAAGGTTTTTAAGGGAAGTTTTAGTTCCGAAGTTAGTCGTATGGTGTATGAAATGAAAGTTCTTAAGGAAAGCTCCCCAAAACAAACCTTCAAACAGTATTGCCAGCTTTATGGGGTTCAGGGGGACAAGAAATGTACGAAAAAACGGTTAACCTCCCGCTCCGAATGGTGCACCAAGAATTTTATAAATCGGTTACGTATACGCAAACACCTTGTCTGTGCTGGCGTGATGATTGCCTCTCATCATACACTACCGCAATCCTTGATACCTAGAGGGAAAAGGGGCTATCCTTTAGAAATAAGAAGAACCTTTTTTTCCATTCCATTTAAATACAAAAGAACTTTATTCACGTTTGGCAATTTGCTTTGATTTAATACATTCTACGTCTGGAACTCGTTTGGCCGGTAGCGCTCGGATTCTAGCTGCCACCACTAGCCTGCTCCTTCACTCCTCCTTGATTCGTTTCCTAAGTGCCTTGGCCCAGGCTGCGAAAACTCCCGCTCCTCGTCGGACTTTACGCCTCTCGCGAGGTGGCTCTCGCCACAGCCTCACGCGTCTAGCACCACGCTTCGGTTCCTCCGGTGACTTCCTGTCTGCTACATCCATCGGGACTGCCAGGCTAGGTATGTCTCGAGAATGAGGGGTTGTCGCGTTCCTTAAGTGAGATCCCGGGGAGTGGGCTCCGGAGTTGTCCACTGCTTCCGAACGAGGTCCCTTTTCCTTGGGAACCTTGTCACCAATCTGGGACCCGCCAGCGGATCAGCGCGGAGTGCCTCTTCCGGGTTGGGCTTGGTGCACCTCGATTTTAGGGGTCCACTGTTGCTGTCAGGCTCCTCGACTGGGCTGTCAGATCCGGTAAACGCGGCCTGTAAATAGACAAAGGGGGGTTACAGCTGGTCTTGGTGCGCCCTAACCCGGGCTTACGACCCTCGTACCATGGTTTATTTTTCCGGTGTACGTGGACCAGGGCTAGACCTAGAGTTTCACCAGCTTGGGCCTGAAGAAACTCTGAGTTAAACTCTTGCAGATGTCTACTTCAACTCCCGTGGATGCCTTCACTAGGAAATCTCTGGTGTTGAACTATATATAAAAAAAGAATTGATGAATAAATTTAACTCACTCTAGCGCAATCGTGAAAATTGACGATAAGGTTATTGCGATAGAGTTTATTTAAAACACTAATAGAAATAAGTCACTAATGAAATGGCTGAACCTAGAGTTTCACCGGCTTAGGCCTAAAGAAACTCTGTTTTTTACTCCTTATACTTACGTATTGTTGATGGTGAAAATATCTCTTCTTTACAGTGAATTTGTTTGCAAATTACGACCGCAATTGCCTCCAGCAGTCTCTCCTCGAGACTTGTGTTTATGCTGGCTCCGTTGTCCTATTCACCAGTAGCTTAAATACAAATGAATTGCTTGCGTTGCTAGTGGGAGTCGTAGAGATTTGCTCCAGTTAACTGCAAAACGCTAAGTTTGTTAACGTGCTAGTTCCCCTTAATTTGGTTTACAACTTAATTCCTCTCTCGTTCCTCGGGAACAATCTTGTTGCATGAAAAGGAACGCTAGCACCAATCTAATTTTTTTGCTCTTTTCGTCTTCAGTATTCATATATCTGAATATTCGACGACTTCTCCTCATAAAATTTCTGAGTTGATTGTTGCGGCGAATTGATACCCCGATGAGCGGATTGCGCAAAGTACACCCATTCAATTGTGTTCATGTTACCCATGTGCTCTCAATATGGTAATTGTATGGACTACCATGTATGTGTGTGGAATTCACCGGTGAGCCAATTTGGTGACTTGATCAATGAAACGTAAGATATATGGTTCTTCTATACAATAAATTGCGATTATGTATTCTGTATAGGGTGTCGCCGTTCCCTAAATATGGGCGGTGAAGCAGACATTGCTTGTTGGCTCGCAGAAAAACGCTACGTGTGACGATCGAGGCATGGGGAGCGTGATCAATTGTTATTCGATTCCGAGGAATCAGCACTCGCATATGTTAATGATTGTTGTCGTAACAGGGTATCCCCTCGGAGCTGCTATCTCCATTTGCAAGTGCAGTCGCTTCTTTTGGTCCCATGTTTATCTTTACAGAGCAGGAAGGCCATGCGAGGGTTGGCACGGACCCTTATTGGGACTGGTGTTCAGAGTCGAATCAGCGTTAATCAGGAGTTCTTCTCAACCAAACATGCATCTTCAACTCGACGGTGCAAACTTCGAATGCCTGCCAAGCCTTTATTAGGACGAAGAGAGTATTATACTTAGATTGGAGCCGTCCACGCTTAAGTGCCACTTAAGTAGTAGTGCTATGCAACTGGTTCCAAAATATCATATCTGCGGCCCAAAACGTTAATTTTAACTCAATGTCCTATTTGTAATCCAGAGATCGTTGTGTGGTCATAATCCACGGAGGATCCTTATGGAAACCTCCACTTCCTCAGGTACGTGGGTGTGGCCCTCCTCAAAGATTCTAAGAATACTCTTGTTGAATGGCACTCCCCGTGCAGGTTATGTTTAATCCTGTATGCATTAAACATAAATATACTTTCCTTGAATATACCACTTAAAATTGAAAGCTACATCAGCTTTAAGTGTGCATCTATAGAGGGAATAGATTCAAATATGGTATGCTCGTTGCCTCCCTAGCCATATACATATTTAAGCACAATTTAAAACATGAAGCACACTTGAGCAAATATTTTTTTTATTCTGTTGTTACTTTTATGAATATGAAACGCATCACAAACATTACCTTCAACAATAATTGACCTGAATTTCGTTCTGAATCATATTAAACCACATGTAATAACAGTTGATATTTTCACGAGACCTTCGACTTCCTACATCCCAACCGGGATCTCTCTCTCTCGCCCTCTCTTTTCCCAGGTCCATAACTTAACACAGAAAATGGTCCCCTGAACACAAAGAATTAAGTAGACTTTAATGTCACGGGAAATTTTCAATTTTCATTCAACTAATAAAAACAGAGGAGGGTAAAGTTGTGAAATATGATCGATAGGTTGCACCCTACCTAGTCAGGTTACATTTCCTACCCGACATACAAGCCATGGCTTTTATATACCCAACTCTATAATATATACGAGTAGAAAGAGTCTCCAACAAAACCTGCAAATTGTTGCTGCCAACAAGGGCATCATGCTCCAGTTTATTCTATTTTCATAACTACCAGGGACGAGAGCAATATTGAAAGAGAAGAACATTTGTAATATAACTTTATCACAGAGCGCAAAACATAATGTATAATTTATTTTCCGCGAATATAATGTATGTTTATATGTAATAACGAACGTGGATGATTCTTGACCTTCAGCGAAAAGGCTCCAGAAATGATTTGTGGTGAGATGAAATTTCAATTTTAAAGGCAAGGAAATCTACGGGAAGGCTCAGGATAATGGTAATGGGGTATAATCTTGGGGTAGACGCAAGTGAATGATTGATGGCTTTCATGTTGACTTTAGAAGTTCCAAGAGTAATTGCAAAGACGACTTGAAGAATGTTAAAGTCATTTTTCACAGAAATATGTCAAAGTTTATAGTTGAACTTCACTCATATTGTGGATTTTCAAATGTGAGTACTACAGAAAGACAATTCACGAATATTTGCTCGAGTTATCTTGCCTGGTTTAGAATGTTGAAGTTTATGTAGATGCTTTTACCCCATCTTCGAGCAGATAAATTACATAAATATGACAGCTAAATTCCATTAGATCCGTTTTTAGACGTGTAACGTGCACGAAGCAATTGATGATTTTAAAGCTGGCCTAAAGAGGGCAAAATTGGTTCTGGAATTACAATATTTTGTGTTGTATTTTAAATGTCATTCGTTCGTACGAGAAATCTAAACCGTCCTCTCATCAGTTATAGACGTGAGGTCTTGGAACGTGAAAATGTACTGTACCCATCAGGTGGACAAGTCCGGATACCGTTAGTCTACTCCGAGGTGGCTGTTGGCTGGCTAGCAAGTTTAGAGAGGAATTTCGGTCGCAGGTCTTCCGCGAGTAGACTAGTCCGAAATACAAAAATCAGCCACCGGCTCAAATGCCCGATTAAAATACGTCGAACAACCTCCACTTACTCTACTTCAACTTACTTTCTTTACTTTTCCCTTTGATTCGAGGAAAAGAACCACAGAAAACCGTTAACCAAATATACGCGCTCCCGAGTATTCACTGACGCGGTGCCCGAAATAACGTACTCGAACCCAAAACCGAAACAATCTATTCTGACCAAAAACGCAAAACTCAAAATATGGCACCACGTACCAAACGCAACACAAAGCCCTACCCTCTTGGCGCACAGTGGTCGAAAATCTCAAAAAGCGGGCCATAATTTATCAATTTCATGATCTTGCGATGAATCTTTTTACTCAGGGGTTTTGCGGGGTTGCCGATCATGAATTCGATTTTCGTTTTTCAAAAAACAAAATGGCAGATACAAAATGGCGGTTACAAAATGGCGGATACAAAATGGCGGGAGACAGTCACAAATTTTGATTTTTCCATTGGAAAAATCATGAATTACAGGTTTTCGAGGTCATTGATATCGAATCTGATGATGGTTTTCCAAAAACAAAATAGTGGTTACAAAATGGCGGATGTTTGTATTTTTTCATCTGAAATTCCACGACTTGTGTGATTTTGGGATTGCTGATCATAAATCTGATAATTGTTTTTGAAGTCAGAAAATAGCGGATAACTAATAGCGAGAAACCTTCTTCGAATTCAATTCCTTTACAGCAAAATGAATTATTGAATATTTTTTATGGTCGTGGGCTAAAAACACAATATTAGCTTCACAGAAAAATTGTAGTTAATCATTATTGATATTTATTTATAAAAAACTTGAATTCGTTTTGAACACACTCGTACTTTCTAGGCAAAAATTATAATTTAATCACTCCCATATTCGGCGTCACTGTGGTCTACTTTATCAATAGATGAAGTTGAAACAACAGCTTGTTCGATTGACGGCTCTTTTAACAACTCTACCGCTTCAGGGGACAATGATCTCATTTTTTTCGCGGGCAGCTTTCTCAGGCTCGATATGAAAGGATCGGATGAAACTAACAATCTACAAAAAACGTCTTCCATAGTTTTAGTCCTTCTATATTTTCGGCTGAAATCTTTTCGGAACTTTTTGATGAATTTGTTGCATGACTCCTGAGCCTCTTCAGACATTAGTCCTATAGGTAACAAGGATGACCCTATGATTTGTGAACCATGTATCAAAATTTTATGCATACTAGTCGGCATGTAGTACCATGAATACATTTCACTACATTTATTTCGAAGCAGCACGAAATGACCTGAAGTATAACATGGAATCTGTCAATTAAATTTTGGCCTCTGTATTCCCGTAATGAATGGTGAGACACGAGAATTTTCAAAGAAACGGCGGGCTGTATTTTCATCATTAATACTTTCTTATCCCTTGTTTGGGACATCTACTAACAATCCTTACTGCTGCCGGAAAGCAGTTTGAATGTTTTTTTCCGAGCTTCTAGTTTCACTTTGTCAACTTTGGGACACTGCCAACTATGAATATCCAATTTGTACTTAATATGCAATAAGCACTCAGAGAACTGAATTCATGCATGTAACGATGAAATCGAAAACCCTACATGTTCGCAATCTACTCTTTTTTTGTAACATATCACCAATTTTGTTGAACTGTTTCGAAGTACATTTGCAGAGAAAACAACGTTAAGCAGAAGTTGTGTGTGGTAATGAATTACAAACTTTTCCGTCAATCATTGTGAGCACAATTATGTATGAAACGTGTATTTGTTTACCGTCAAAAACCGTTCGAAAAGGTATCACATTTCTTCTTTGATCTTTGGTATGGCCAACTCCGTTGAATCGGCACTCTCATGTAAAAATTGTAATTTTATCGGCCTGCAAAATCGTGGAGATTAAGGACGTGGATTTTTCCTCAAAACTGCACCATGATTCCTAGTTCCATCTGCAAAAACGAGCTGCAGAGGTACCAAAGAAGTAACGAAAATATTAGCGTCAGTTTTAGTTCCATCATCATCGTGAAACTTTTGTTTGAACGTACTTTGCTCCGACGTATCATCACATCCCCATTCGCAGATTAACTGAAAATCACTTTTTTTCTGAAGGGATACTTTTGATAACGTCCACTTGTACTAATAACAATCGTCCGACTTTGTGATCTAGCAATGGTTGTAATTTAATTTCTACGCTCGATATAGTGACACTAATTTCTGACGGTGAAGGATAACACCTTTTTTAGCTTGTAGAACTTGATGGTAAAGAGGGTACGAAAAACAATTCTTTCCAGGACTGACAGCTTCGTCACCAAAGAGGGTTCTTTCGGGTTTTTCTTGAAGATATTTCTTGTATTTTGATGCTTCAGACGGGCTCCTTGCTATAACATCTTTCACCAATTTTGTTGCGTCTTCTCTTCCTTTCGCTTGGAGGCTCATCTGCGAAGCATAGCCTAACTCTTCGGGATCAACCTGTTGACGAATATTCTCTGTCCTCCTTCACTTTGTCCGGTCACTCAATTCTTGGCAGGAAGGTTTCGACAAGGGGAGGCCAGTGCTTCCTGTCGAAGATCTTGTTTCGGAGTTGTCGCGGTCGTTGCGCGCCTCGCTCACATTATCGTCATTTTCACTAGTGAAAACAACCATGGTTTTAAGCCACTCAACATTTTTGTTCAAAAAATGTCGTTCCATTCTGTGGGCGTTATTCCACCTTTTCTTTAAGTCCAAAAATAATTTTCCGAGTCGATTTTTAGAGACTGCGTCGAAAGTGAATGAAATGTTGTGTTTTTCAGAAAACGACTGTTCAATAACGAAGGAGGAGCTATCAGAACCCTCAGAAATTATGTCTGTAATTAATTCAAATAATTCCTTCCTGGTTACACAAACTCGCTGTTTTGTATTAATGAAATAAAGTTACAATTACATTATTTTTTTTTTTGTGGTAGGGAGGTGAAGGCATTTATGCCCGCCGAGTCTGGCAGTGTGGGACTCCCATGGAGGATACCTTTGGACTACCCGCTAAACACCTCCCCTGTCAATCTGAGAACCTAGCCTGGAACCGTTTGACACATTACTTCAGGCCAGGTCTCGTTTTGTTACGCCGTGGGGCGCCTTCAAGCTGCGGAGTCCCTTTCCTAGCGGGAGGGGAGAGGGGAAGAGGAATTGCCAGAAGAGCGATCCCCCAGCCCCAGTGCCTCCGGCTGCTGTGAGTCCCTTTTATATTTTAGGACTGCCCGAGCATAATGTGCCACCTGGTTCCATTTGTCAACCGATTCGAGCATCACCGCAACTATATTATCCGGGGTGAGCTCTCCCGTCTCCCTGTAGAGTTCCCTTCGCAGCCTGGCCCATTTAGTACACGCAAAAAATGTGTGACAGGCATTGTCCTCCTCTCCTAGGCAAAACCGACAATCGGGAGACCGTGATTTGCCGATCTTGTGCAGGTAAGACTGAAAACACCCGTGCCCGCTCAAAAGCTGGGTCAGATAGAAGTCAGTCTCACCATGCCTTCGATTTAGCCACGGTCTCATATCCGGGATGAGGCGCGCAGTCTACCTTCCCTTCGTGCGATTCCTCCAAGACTGCTGCCAATCGTTGAGCGAGCGTTGTGTCTCCTCGCGGACAACCATCTCCCTCGTATCCTCGTTTCGGCGCAGGTAAATAGCGCGGCGCTCTCTAGCAAGGAGGGCGACAGGTTTCACGCCTGCAATCACTCTCACCGCCGAGTCGGAGACTGTTGGATACGAAGATGCAATTCTCAGTGCTCCTCTTCTCTGTACCTGTGCCAATCGTTTTCGGTATACCTCCTTGCTGAGAGCGTCGCCCCATACCTCTGCTCCGTACAGTAGCACTGACCCTACAGCACTCATCAAGAGGCGTCTTCTTGATGGGCTGGGTCCCCCTACGTTGGCCATAAGTCGACTCAGAGCCGATATTCCCGAAGCAGCCTTCTCAGCCGTTGCCCTGATTTTCTCAGAGAAACTCATCTTCGAGTCGACCAGTAGCCCCAGGTACTTCACCGCTGGCTTCGATTCGACCTGTATATCTCCAATACTGATCATCCTTACTCTAGGGATTCTCTTTTTTGTCAAGATGACCACTTCGGTTTTCTCCAGTGCTAAACTGAGCCCGCGAGCAGTCATCCAGTCCCTCACTCGGCGCATTAGCATACCTAGTCTTAGTTGCGCTTGTTCAACGGTGCGTCCGGCGACCAGAGCCGCAACATCATCCGCATAGCCGACCAAGCGCGACTCATCTGGCATCTCAAGTCTCAGTAGCCCGTCGTAAGACACGTTCCACAGGTCCGGACCAAGGATAGATCCCTGGGCAACACCCGATGTAATTTCCATCCTTCGTTGGCCCTGTGTCGTGTCGTAGAGCAGGCTTCGGTCTTTTAAGTAGTTCTTCAAAAGCCGCATTAGATATTCTGGAACTTGAAAAGAGTTTTCCAGCGTGTCCAGAATATCCACCCATCTAGCGGAGTTGAAGGCATTCCTGACGTCGAGTGTCACCAACAGGACAATCCGTCGCTTGGTGCGATTACATGCCTCTGCCTTTTGGACCGCGTTCACCACCTCTGCAATCGCATCAATGGTAGAACGTCCTGCTCTAAAGCCATACTGCCGAGGAGATAGGTCCCCAGCAGCACGAATCGCGTCAGTGAGTCTTCCCTTGATGTGTTTCTCGAGCACTTTCCCAGCCGTGTCTAGCATGCATAACGGGCGGTATGCAGGCGGCGATTCGGGATTTCCCTTCCCCTTGCTGACCAGCACGAGCCTCGCCACCTTCCATCGTACCGGGAAAAGCCCGTCCCGTAGGCAAGCGTTGAATGTGGTGAGCAGCAAGTCAGGACAATGGTGATAGACGAGCTGCAAAACCTCGCAAGCAGCTATGATGGTACTCATAGTTGAGTTCACCAAGTCCTTGGCTGTGGGCCCTCCACTCCCTGGCGGAGCTCCCAGCAACGGTGCGCTTGCCGTAAGCGCGTCAGCGAACCTCTCAACGTCCATCCTCCCAGTCCTCCATCCGAGGATTGAAGTTTGGGTATATGCACGCAGAGTGGCACTGTCGTGAATCTCAACCGCTATATACTGGTGATCACTAGCCGAGTAGTCCTCTAGTACTCGCCAGTTGTGTACTCTAGGTACCAGGGACTCCGAAGCGAGTGTCACATCGGGTATGGTTCCTACGCAACCCCATCGGCGGAAAGTAGGGGTGTTACCAGTATTTAGGACAAAAAGCGCTCTTCTAGCCGCCATGTCCATGATTTGCTTTCCCCTTGGGTCGGATTGTGGCATACCCCATTCAATGACTCTAGCGTTGAAGTCTCCCCCGACCAGCATGTGGCCCTCTGTGTTCGAGACAGAGTCCTCCTGGGCATCGAGTTTCGTTCGAAAAGATGGCATTGCCTCGTTAGGCGTCAAATAAACACTGAAATATGTTATCCCTGAACACCGCACCCACACAAAACCATCCCCGCGTCCATGGCCCTGCACCTGAAGGCGGGCGCTGTCTCGAACCCAGATGGCCGAGGTACTAGATTTGTCAGGGTACCACGCTTGCAAGTCCTTGTTATGATGTTGCTCGCTCAACGACAGGAGGTCAGCTTTCTTATCCCTCGCAAACTGCTCAAGTAGGTCCTGGGCGTTTGTGCTTCGGTGCAAATTGACCTGCAGGATACGGATCATTTGAGTATCGATTTGGCTTTAGTTAGGGCCTCCTTGAAAACCCAGCATCTCCCTGTCCCCGGCTCATGTTTGAGGTCGCCTGGTGCTAGCTTAGCATCCTTGCAAAGAATGCATTTTGCCTCGTTCGTGCACTCCTTCCTTTTGTGCCCCGTTTCACCACATTTGTAGCACAGAGATCTCCTGTCGGGTCCCCTACAGCCATACGCGGTGTGTCCGTATTCGAAGCATCTGAAGCAGCGGATAGGGATCGCTCTTCTCCGTATCCTGCAGATCATCCAACCTATCTTAATTTTGCCCTTCGCCAGGATTTGCTGGGCGTCTTTATCAGCTAGTTCGTCAATAGCCATGCGTTGCCCCCTTGTGTTTTCACGTGTCAATCTTGCCTTGACTTCACTTAAGCTGGGAAACTCCCTCCTGATGGCATCCTCTACTTCAGCTTTGTCCGTGACGCAGTCGAGGTCCCTGATTTCCAGGGTGGCCATTGGTTCGAGCGAGGCAACCGTTGCCGCATCTCCAAGAACCTTTTGAACCGCGTCACGGAATGCATCTTTGTTTGTGGCCTCTGGCGATAATTCCACCAGCAGGCCACCGGTCCGGGTTGGTCGAACTGCTTTGATGGCAGTTTTGGTGTCGTCTGGCTTGACCGCTCCTTTAATTTCACGGAGGACATCTGCGTAGATTCGGCCCTTAGTGGGTTTAATAAGCAGTGCCTCTCGCAAGGGTTTGCGCCGCGGTTCGCTTTTTGTTTTCTGCGGTATATCGGGGGGTTCTTTGTTCTTTTCGTGGTTGAGCTCTTTGTCTGCTTTTTCTAGGAGTAGCTTTTTGGCCGCTTTTTTCGCTGCCTTGTTTCGTACCACATGAAACTCCTCGCCTGGAGTGTCAACTTCGTTTATGGTCTCGTCCTTCCTCCTTTTCTCACGGTCGCCTTCAATTGGGCTACCGGCCATTCTTTTGCTGCTGCTAGGACCCACTGATGCCTCAAGGGAGAGCGTGTTTTTTGGTGCTTTTCGGTTGCAAGCCACCTCCGCCTGTAGTGCGTTATGCGGTCAAAAAGCTCCTCCAGTTCAAGAATGCCACTCTTGACACTCTTGCCTATGTTTTTCTGCACTTCGCAGGCAGCCCTCAGTTGTTTGACGATAGTCCCCGCTTTCCGAGTAAGCCACTCCTCTTCGGCGCGGTCAAGGGCGATTGTGTTATTTGGCGCCACCTCTTGGGAGAGGCCCCCGTTTCCTAGCCCTTTTGCTTCTATCGCTTGGGTCGCGTTTGAAGTGGCGTCGGCCGACGGCAAAACTTCTCCCTCCCCCAGTCTTACACTGGCCTCTGTTGGTGTCGCAGCTTGATCCGGATTTTGTACGTCTTGCACTGGACGCTCCGGGGTGCGCATAGTCCTTCTACTGCGCCCAAAGGCCGCAATGATGCCAGGTTGCACAACACACTCTGCCATCTTTCGTTCGTTAGTCCGTCTGTGGTCTGTCTCCGATGATTTAACCTGTGATGTTGACTTTGACAGTGTTTCTGGAGTTTGCTGCCTCCCCCCGCAATCGGTGACTTGCTTTATCGGTGTTCTTGCCAACAGCGGTTTTTGCCTGAAAGAGTTCTTCGTGCTAGCGTCCTGTTTGCTTGTAGTTATATCTGTTACAGAAGCCAAGTTCACCACTTCTATAACATTGCAGTCGCTGGATGACGACGGCCAGGAGCCTGCTCGCTCTCTACCCTCTGCCGCCGGTACTGGGGTTCCGACCCCCTGCACCGTAATTTGGTTCCCCTCGTGGACCTGCATGATTTGGTTTTCTGTCTGGGTTTCCGTTCCCATAGCATTTTACCTACTGCCAGGATATATGGATAATTGGTGACGCCATATATTTCATCATGTCACAGTGAAGATCATTGACACTCAGGTATTTGTCCTGAGACTCTGCCTTCACTGCCAACCATTGTCCGCAGCTGCTTATTGGTTATTCGCAGCGAACCTTTCGAGAAAGGTCTTCCCATATCCGCAACCCTGGGGACGCGTTTGGTTCCCCGGTCTGAGGGCACTATTGATAAATCGATACGATGCATATTACGGTTAGTTTCAATACATGCAAGACTCGGAAAGTAATTGTAACAAATTAATACGCAACAAGTTAGTATTGCGAAGGTGTATGATATGAGTGCAGATTGAGGAGCACAGCTGGAGATGGCTATGATGAGCTTTTATTTATTCATTCCCACACTCGGCCTCTCCTGATCATTCATCAGCGTCTGATGAAGGATTTCTGTCACTAAATGTATCTTCATCGTTATTTGTCACATCCTCTACGTCATCTGTTAAATTTCGCTCGTCTCGTCTCACGTCATCTTCGTCATCTTCCACATCTTCAGCAATGTCTACCAGGTCCGCTTCATTTCTTGGCCAACATTTCATTTTGTCTACGCTAGGTTCGGACCCTCGTGATTGCCTTCTTTTGCCAGTTTGTATCGGTCAAACGCCTTCACTGCTGTAATCCTGTATGGACCTAGAAATTTAAGACGAATTTTCAACCCCAAACCGAACTGCACCCTTTCTATCGCAACTAAATCTCCAATTTCAAATTTTCTGGCCTTGTTTCTTCGCTTATTGTAGTATTTTTTGTTTTCCCTATGCATTACACCCACATCGCTCATCGCTTGTTGTCTAATATTGTCTATGTTGTCTTCAAACTGCTTCTTCAACTCCTCGTCTATGATCTCCACAATTCTGGTTTCTTTATTGGTCTTCATCTCGATTCCAGTCAATAGGCGAAATGGTGTTGTTTGTATCGCTCATTGAAAGGTCGAATTCAGAGTTTGCTGTAGAGACTTCAAAAACTCGGACTGATCCATCGACAATTTCGTTAATGCTGCGATTGCTGTGGAATGGAGTCGCTCGACCTGACCATTACTCCTCGGGACAGTTGAATGTCGTGTTCTTTACAGTATTCTCTAAATTTTGTTGAATTAAATGCGCCTCCATGGTCTGCTACTCTTCTCGTTGGGTACCCAAAAGTTTCTGCAATGTTTTCGATTTTCTGGATAACCTCTTCTGTATTTACCGTTTTAGTGGGAAACAACCATTAATATTTCGTGAACCCGTCTATTATAGCGAAGATATACCGATAATTCTTTTTTGTGTTTTGCATCGGGCCAAGGTGGTCGATGTTGACTGTCTGCAATGGCTGGTTACCTTTCGGAATTGGTTGGAGGTAACCCTTCACTTTTTCTCTTTTCCTTTCTGCAAGCATGCACCTAACCCAACCTCGTATTTGATTCTCTATCCTCTTGGAGACATTTCGTATAAAGTATTCCTTGTCCAGAATAACCCGCATCTTTCTTGCATGAAAGTGGCCCTATTCGTGTGTCTTCCTGATTTTTTCTGTAATCATTGTATCTGGAACTACAAACAAAAGTTTGTTATTTACGTTTTCACAAAGTATATTATTATTAACAACGTAGTCTCGATAGGGTTTATCTTTCAAAACCTCGATAATCGCACGCAGTCTGTCGTCATTTTCTTGGTTTCTTCAAAAGACCATCGTTTTTACTGCTTATGTACATGCTAATGGGGTTGCGGCTGAGCGCATCTACATGTTTCATTTGATTTGCACTTCTGTGCTCCACGTTATAATCAAATTCTTCTAGAAGAAGGGCCCACCGAACGACTCGTGTCGCTAGATCTTTCTTTTTCAATGTACATTCGAATGCCTTACAGTCGGTCACTAGTTTGAATCGCTGTCCAAGAAGATATACTCTGAAATTTTTAACTGCTTCAACCACCACTAACACCTCCAGTTCGTAGCTGCAATATCGCTTTTCCACATCCGTGGTCTTCTTACTCATAAAATAAACTGAGTGTAGGGCGCCGCCGCCGTTGCTTCTTTGTAAAAGAACTGCTCCGTATCCTCCTCTGGAAGCATCTGTTTGTAGCTCTGTTTCCATTCTGTATTCAAAAATTTTCAATACTGGTTTGCTGACGAGCGCTTCTTTCAATTCTCTTATTACTTCGAGGTGTTTCCGTTCTAGGTTGTAATCACTCCCTTTCTTTAATAAATCACTAAGAGGCTTAGCTTTGATTGCGAAGTTGCATATAAATTTCCTAAAGTAGCTTGCTAGTCCTAAGAAACCCTGCATCTGTTTCATCGTCGTGGGGATCGGGAAATTCATTATAGCCTTCGTCTTCCTCGCTGATGGAGACATGTGACCACTTCTGACTTGGTACCCTAAGTACTCGATTTCATTCTGCAATATCTGGCATTTGGACCATTTAATCTTCAATTCGTTTCTGGCAGCCACTTTCAGCACCTGCTGGAGTCTTTCTGCTCCTTCCTCGATTGAAGCTGATGGTATCGAGATGTCATCCAAATATATAATTACAATGCCTTCCTTAACTAGATTTCTCAACAAGTAGTTTATGTGCTTCTGAAACACTGAAGGGGAATTGCAGAGACCGAATGGAACTCAAATAAATTCATATTGTCCACTACTGGTCACAAATGCAGTATATTTTCTGCTGAATTTTTCCACCGTCACATGAAAAAATCCGTTTTCTAAGTCGAAGGTAGTGAAAAACTTAGAATCTGTAACTTGTCCACTTGATCTTCTATGACAGGTAAAGGATATCGATCCTTGTGGATTTTTTTATTGATATACCGGTAATCAACACATAATTGG
The DNA here is from genome assembly GCA_963969285.1 of Odontomyia ornata. Classification (NCBI taxonomy): domain Eukaryota; kingdom Metazoa; phylum Arthropoda; class Insecta; order Diptera; family Stratiomyidae; genus Odontomyia; species Odontomyia ornata. The sequence continues at coordinate 252,833,854 of OZ017742.1, forward strand.
TGTGTTCCGTCTTTTTTCTTTACTAGAACTACCTGTCTTGCATAATCAGAACTACTTCCTTGGATAATGCCCTTTTCTAACAACTCCTTGATTTGATTCTGTATTATGTTTTGTTCTATCGGTGGGAACCTCTTTGGCGGTCTGTGTATCGGTAGGTCATCGTTCGTTACGATTTTCATTTGGATAGGTGATTCTGGAGGAACTTCGGGAACATAATTTTCTATTGATACAAGCACCTTCTTCTTAATATCCACGTCTTTTAAATGGGATATGTCAGGAAACTTGGAAGTTTTATCCACCGTATCTCCTTCAATTTCTGCTAAGAAGCATGTCTGACTGTAATCTTCGGGTTGCAATTTATTGTCAACGCTGCTCAACACTTTCTTTTTACTTATATTCACTTTCCCTTCTTCAATTAAGATAACTGCTAACTGCAACGGATTCATTCCGATTATCAAATTTGGTATCATATGGAAATTTTTAACAACGTGTACTTCAATATTTTCAAAAATGTGTAGTAATCGAGGAGTTATGGCTCAAAAAAAAAAAAAACCAGCGCAGCAACCACAAGAACAGGCACAGCCAACACTACTGTTACAAGACACACAACAGAAACAATTGCAAACAGTAGAGCAACAACAAATGCTTCAGGCACAGCAAATGCAACAAATGCAACAGATGCAATCGTTCGGGAAATTGGCTAAGCGGTAAAATGAAAGTGTTTCACGCTCTATCTATTGTGCATATACTCGTATGAGTGTCAAGCGTACGTGCTAAGAAGGATTCATTGTTGATTCTCGTTCACAACGCGGGTAGTAAACTATTTTCTAAAATTAAAACGAATAAAAATGATAAAATGATTATTAATAATAACAGTATCATTCAATATTAAGGTCATAAAGTTTTATTGTAGACAAATAATGATTTCCTCCCTTTTTAATGATATTCAAACAGTGCAAAGTTTAGCGGAATTAATCAAAACGCAACAAATTAAAGCAAATAATGACGCCACTTTACAAACAAACGAAATCGCTGAAAACCAGAGATATATATGTATTTTTAAATTAAACATATAGCACACCAACAATACAAATAAAAGAAAATCCCATTTGTCGAATAAATTATTTATACAAGAAACTATTTTCCTATTCAAATACATTTTAAGTTGTCTCCAAAGCCTATGGTATTCTGTTTGATTGCAGAGTTTGATATCGAATTCAGACAAGTAGTTTTTATTGCATATGCCTGCAATAGAATATCGGCACCAATACACTTGTTTGGTAAATAGTTCGAAACTTGTTTCATGTTATACAGAGTATGAAATTGAATGCAAGTGGTTACTGGCTACGATCCTAGCTAGTGAAAGAACCGTTTGGGTCAACCAACTGAGCAATTGAAGAAATTTCTGGGGAGTTCAAATTACGCTTAGGAACAATCAACTACGAACCGCAAGATTTCTATTGTTCTGTGATATTTTTTACTTGGGCATTTTATATTATGCGGCGTTTTACGATTAAAAGGAAAAATTGATTATTAACGAAAGTTTATAAATAACTGGCCAGGAGGGTGCTAGTTGAGCAGTCATTGAAGTCGGTCGGGTTTCGGTTCCGCCTAAGATTGTGCATAACTTTGCATTGGATATCCGTCGGAGTAGCCGCCAAGTAACGGGAAATCATTTAAGCTTATCCCATAGGAAGTGCTTTAATGTTTGTTGTAAAATTTTTGTACGTGGAATGATATATTGGCAAGCGACGTGGAAATTACTTTGAATAACAGCCCGAGTGCAAAACTAGAGATTGGAATAATAAAAAGTGTTTTGAGAATAAAATATTAAGTGCAAGATTTTTTTTGAATTTTATCCGAGTGATATGAAATTTTATTGCGGTCTGATTTGAGTTCAATTTTGAATGTTTCTAAATAAAACAAGTGTTGACCGTTGTCATCGAGATTTCTTGTGACAGTTTAATATAACAGTGTGCCACTGCGGTTGATATCTATCTTAACCCAAAATTAAACGTTTCCCTTCCTCGCCTGCTCAATGTTTGCGGGAAATTCGCAATACCTTTGGGAAGTTTTGAAAAATGCTGACACAGCTGGGAACCGAATCCCATGGCTGGTATACGAAATTTATCCCCAATTTCAGTAATACGTATACGAATCGCAGTGCGATCGTCAAAAGCTAACCGCCAGGTTCTATAAAACGGAACTGTCAAAACTACATCCTTCCGCTACAACGGCCGGTAATCAGTAGTTGAACAATTTATTCGATTGACATTTGATTTGTTCACTTGATCAGAATCAACCATAAGGGATTGAGAGTTGAGTTACGGTGTTTTGAAGTGGATTTTACGCGTGGGAAATTGCAATTTTGAATTGTTTAAACATCAAACAGCGACACCGTGCAATAATTTACATGGCCCTAATTTTTAATTAATTGAATATTTGTGACTTTCCTAGCATTTCGGTTAATTAATTTCCCCGTGAACCTAAACTAGCCAAAAGCAATTTTGTAGCAATTTTCCACTTATTCGTGTATTGTGCAGCACGTTTCCTATTTCACACGCGTTTGTGCATTTTGATCGGCGCCAAAAGATTTTCCGTCTTTCCTACACTCGAATTTCGAAGTGTTTATGTTTCGTGTGGGTGCAAAAATAGAGCCACGTACATCTTATTGGATTTGATTCTAACCTGGCGTGTCCGAGAGAAAGGAGGATATTTTTGCGTAGTATTTAGTAATCGAGGAAAAATAATTTTTTTTTATAAACCGCATTGAAAACGACCTAAATAAATTTTAAATTTAAAAAGAAAAAAAAAGTAATGAACGTTTCAGAGGACCCCCGCATTCTTCATCGAGCGCTCGGAGGACCACGCGGGTGAGTACCCTTTTTGGTATATATATATTTATTGCATGTAAAATTTATTTGCAAAATTTTGAGGTTGGTTTTTTTGTTAGAGTAAATGAATCTTACACAAGAGAACGACGCAATTATTTAACTGTGAAGTATGCTGAACACTGAAATTATTAAAGTAAAGCTGAATAGTTATGAAGAATTGTTAATCGTCGAGTTATGTTTATAGAATTGTTGATAATATCTAAATAATAATGTTTGAGTAAATAACAATTTTGGTCTTTCCTTTCCGATCACTCTGACCGGGTATAGGACTCGGTACGGTGGCAGGCTGCCCCCTAAAACCATGAGCCAGCCGCCGGGTGCAATTTAATCCTTTTTTTTTCTTGGTTTCAGGTGACCTCGCGGGTTGAGTGGCCCAAGCAGAGTGCCTCTTTATGGCATAGAGTTATGCATTCAAATTGTATAATTCTATGGCATAAATTGGTCATCGGGGTACTCCCCTTCTGATGGGAAAGTTCATGCAATTCAAGTTGTATGAGTTTTCCACTCAGAAGAGGAATACCTGGCCACTGCAACAGAATATATATGGATTTATTCCGGTTGGGTGGGTGCGAAGGGGCTCCACCATCACCCGTTTGCCCCTCTTTCATTTGTGGGCCATGAACTTCGTCGGGTAATGACGAGGTTACCCCAAGCCCGCCTTTCTTCTCAGGTTCCTCCTGTTCTCGAAACAAGTACTATCTCCCTCGACGTAGTTATCTACACTTTTTGCGACTTCGGTTGCCCCTGGATCTCCAGCAGTCAAATTCGTGAGTGCGAAATTTTTTTGTAGTGGGTCCTCGTGCTGGGGAAATGAACCCGCCCCACGACACCGCAATGCTAGCCTGCCAGCGCATTCACGCGTCTCCAGACGAGGGCATTCTCGGCAGATACCGACACCTTCTTCTGCCGAGGCAGCAGACCATCGCTGCAGTCCTTCACGGACATATTGAACATTATTATTCACTACAAATGTCTCCATTGATTTCGATGTCTAGCATACAAACAACCTCTCATCATGATAATTGCTCCCAATCCTGCAATAGTCTATGTAGCAACTTTTTGATAATATTTAGGATTAATCGACTTTAAATGGCTTTCCTTTATTTTGCAGATTTCACTTACCGTGTCTAGTAAACCTTGCAGCAAATAACCATTAATTTTACATGATATATATCTTGTATTTGTGATAGCAACATGCGTAGATTTTTCCGTTGTTGCTACCGCAGGACAGTTGTCTATGTCCGAATTGATTACAGCCGAAGCGCTTAGGATCTATTTCCTTGTTTGGGCAAGTATGGAACTCGTGGTCCACCGATCCACAGTTAAAGCAATATCGCTTCGGTTTTGTTTTTTCATTTCTCTTCGTTGGTTCTTTTTTAGACTGTCTTTCTCCTTCGTTACTTCAAGTGTTCACGAATTAACTATTCTCGTTTCTAATTTTTTCGTAAATTTCAAGCTTTTCCTTAAATTCTTTAATTTTTTTTGCGCCATAAAGAACACTTTTGTTGCTCGCGTAATCTATTATTCCGTATATGACATATTCAAGTATGTAAATCTCCTCTATATCAGCTTGTGACGCGATATCAATCATATGATACAAATATTCGCGGAGTGTTTCATCAGTTTTCTTTTTTCTTTCCTTGAGCTTGCTGTGGACGTTTGCGCTAGATATTTTAGGTTGGAATTCTTGAGTTAATGCACTCTTCAGCTCCGGGTATGTGAGTGGCTTGGCGTCGCAATCCACAAAAATCTTTGCTGCTCCCGTCAATGATCGTTTACAAAATATAAACTTTTGTATTTCGCCCCAACCGAAGGTATTCGCATATGGCTCGAACTCAAAGATCCATTTCTTAACACTCATTGTTTCGTCGCCGGAAAATTTACGTAGGATGTTTTCGAAGTTGCATTTTACAGACATATTTCTTTGTATATGAGTCATTCGTGTCGAAGTTCCATCCACACCAGAGTCACAATCTATTAACGAGTGGCTGTTCTGTCGATTTTTATTCCTTCTTCTGCCCATTTCTAATCAGGAAATATACTTTAAACAAGCGTTATAACCGCATCGCACCGTATCCGTGTTGATAGATCAACTTTGATAATTTGTTGTTTATATGTTGGTACTATTATGCAGCATGAAATGAATTGTTGAAGTTAATTGGACAATACCGTTAATTTTCACTATCAGTATCATAGGTTATGTCTTGTTACGCATTTTGTACACATTTTATTGATATGTAGTTTGCAGCCACTCACTCACCACCCCAATGCAATTTTCAGTTTCCAGTCATATTTTATAATTTATAAATCACTGTTGCCGGTCCAATTGTAAATGATTCCAATCTCGGATGATTCCAAATCTTTTTTGATTCCAATTTGGTTGACTTCACATCCCGGACGACTTGAATCCTGATTGATTTCAGATCCCGGTTGACTTCAGATCCCGATTGACTTCACATCCCCCAAATTATGTGGGATGTGGAATTTGAGGTAAATAAAACAGTGCTAATATGTTTAGTCGTAGCCGAATTGATGTGTCCACGTCCACGGTCAAAAGGCAAGAGAGCGATCTTGAGTGACTGCATCCAATTGATACTATGTACATTACGGTTAGTTTCAATACAAGCAAGACTCGAAATGTAATTGTAACAAATTAATATGCAACAAGTTAGTATTGCGAAGTTGTATGATATGAGTGTAGATGAGGACCACAGTTGAAGATGGCTATGATGAGCTTATATTTATTCATTCCACACATATATACTCGGATTTACTTTAACTCTATTTAATTAATTTCTCAATTTCACTTATTATATACGGTAATCACATAAAGTCCAGTTGAAAATCGATTAAAATATTCATAAAGTCCGAATTTTATGAAGTTGAAGCTCTATGAAACTATGAATTTCCACAAGTTTTACGAAGTTTGATCACAATGTTTCTATGTCCGCAGTATAGATTCTTAAAAAATTACAAGTCCGAACACATAAAATATTTCCAAGTCACTGTAGTATGAAGTTAAAATTTTCACAAGTCCATAGAATAGAATTTTTCTAAGTTGACAGAACAATTCACAATATTTCACAAGTCCACAGATCACTTCTGTTAAACACTTAAATCCTGGGTTCCGGCGCCATGTTCATTTTGTTCAACCATTAACTAAAACAAGAAATTTTCATCTTTTATTAAACCAGTTTTGGGCACACAATTGATTTATTTTACCAGAAAAACTCTCACAATTTGATCATAGCTCAGCCTCATTATTTTGTTGAGTGACAAGTTGCTGGCGAGTTGATAAAAACGCGCACCGCTATCTAGTATGTGATGACTAAAGCGTTCTACGTAAACAGCTCACCACACAGTTTTCGATCGTACAGTGACAGTGGAGAAGAGGAATGGCAACAACATTCTCAACGCTCTTTGATGGTTGAACGCTGAACGTTCAAGGCCACAAGTTTATGTGAACAAAACCGGTTTCTCTTTGAGTTAACATCTTAATCAAATATCTCTATATATCCAACTGACATTTATCCACGAGAGATCTAATAATGCAAATATTTTAATCTCATTTCTTCTGAATTATTTTTTTCAAATAAACATACTGAAGGTCATGGTAAGCCACTGGAATTATGATTTGAAACAAACATCATATTAAATGTGACAGTCATCAAAATCTTTGCAATCAATCCACTAGGTCATCCAAGATTTCCATATCTTACCTTTCTATCTTTAATATTTGCCTATTCACCACTCACATATTGGTTTAACACTGCACACTGAGTACACATGCAGATTTACAATAGATGCTCAGTTGGCAGAATACAGAATACGAAAGTCCTCCATCCTTTCATAACACGAAACGATGAGAACGTTGTACTCTCCATTGTTCTTCTATGTTCACATTCCCATAATACTTAAGCCTTCTTCTTTGGCTCTACGACAGCTCAAGCTGCACTCTTTATTATTTGTGCACCTGTACTTTGCACACATGACTTTCTCCAGGAATATTAATCTGACGAAGAGTGAATGAGTTGGTGAAAGGATGTGGTGGTGCAAGGTGGTAAAATGGATTGCATTCAGCAGAGCAATACTTAAATATGTGCAGTACATCCAACATTGTTCCTAGCTACATCGAATGGGATAGAAACGGGAGCATTGGAGCATAAGGACGATGATGAAGGAAAATTGTTGGCTGACACGTTTTCCAAGCAAACTGTTATACTTCATGTATGTTTTAGATCGTAAACAGGATCCAAAGTCATTTTTTACACACGTAGAATATAGGAAAGAATCATAGCCCTTTGTTGTCTGCGGATGATTTGTGGGTGTGAAAATTGTGGAAACTTGTTGGTCGGAGGAAGGACGATTTTGTTGGTAGATCTTTTTAAATATTGGGGTCTTGGAAAGCCGGCGGGCCCTTGCTCTTTTTGGTTGTCAGACATTTCGACTTGCTTGATTTATCTTTAGTGGCTCTTTCAAGCGAGTTGAAATGCGTCAGGTAAAAAAAGAGCAAGGACCGATGCCTTTCTGAAAAAAAAGGAAATTAGCCTGCGGATATAAACCAAGCATAAAAATCGTTAGGTTTTGCTCCAGTTAAAAATTTGGTAAAGATAACGAACAGCTCCTTAACAGTTTTGAAGTCGGATCTACCTTAAGGTTACAGGTGACGCAGTGCCTCAATCCAGTACTGCTGCATGTCAGTGGTAATATATACGATTAAGGCCTAGTAAACAGGAACGCAAAATACTTAATGCACAAGATTGACCAATAGTGGATTTCGTTAACACAGATAGGTAAAGAGACATACAAACTATCAACTTTCCCTAAGAAATAAAAACTGCACACTGCATTCAAAACTAACAAAAGCATTGGAAACAAACTGAATCCAAACTTGAATGACATATCGATATATGAGAACAGCGGCATGTATAAACTGACATGCTAGGACTGTGACTTGGTGTACATATGAGGGATAACACGAAAACTAACAGCAATATACAAAGAGCAGTTACAATTATTCTCACACAATAAGGCAGACTCCAATTCTGCGATGCACTGTTACCTCCTACATGAGCGGGTATGTTCCGACAGGGGTCTACGGGCCCGGGAAGCTCGTCCCAAAACCGGCGCAGGCACCACTTGATCTGCCTATGGACCCCGATTGAGCCACCGTGTGAGAATGTAGCTTTCCAGAACCCAAGTAGAATACCTATGGGTGAACTCCACACTTCCTTCGGACTTTCTATTCCCAAAAATATTACCTCAATATACATTTTTTTTTGGTAAATACAAATTTCACAAAGAAATTACCTCAGTTTGGAGCTCTAACCGCGTTGAAACGCCACCCGAACTAAGGTTCTTGATTAGGTTGCCAGTAATTCTCCAATAACTAAGTACAATTTGTAATTCCTCACTTTTCTTTGCCATAATTTTTCCACTAATCAATACCAATTCACAATATGATAAAAAAAACCTAAATCTACTCACAAGAAAGGGGGGCCCCGGATATTGTCCACTCCTCACACCTCGACTCCTCCTTATGCAAAGAAACTCCTTGCATTTGTCGAGCGCTACAAAACCCTTTGAATATCATCTGTTAGACTCGACTCATCCCGCTCCACATCGCGTGCAGCTTCACTATCAAGAAAAGAAAACCAGCAGTATCAGCTCCACTCTCCAAAAGACCCCGTAACCACCACCTTGAGGTCCCATCACACCTCGCATCCACCGGAAATTCTTTAATTGACTTCTCCAGGGGAATCGAATTTTGTGTTGCCTCATATATTGCGCGTGTAACCATTAGTGGTTGTTTAAATGTGTAACATATATTTATTTTTGGCTCAAACCGGTTGGTGGTACTGCTGTTCGGTGCATTTTCGCGCAGTTATTGTACTTTCGCGTACTTCTCGTTTCTCTTTTGCTACACGACGAAATTTCAACCACAGCGGATGACAGTAGTCAGTTTTTATATTCACCCCCGTCGGCCCGTCATTGCGGAAGAATTTAAAACGTTTGAGCTAACACCATCTGGAGTAGTTTATCGTCGCTGATAATCCGTAGATTGCGTGTAGTCGTTGTGACGCGTGTGCGCAACTAAAGTGTAAGTGATTGAACTGCAATGTAAAGGTGCTCAGTGAACATTCTCGGAAGTGCCAGAAATCGAAGTACTATACGAGTTCATCAATATTCCATACTTTGTGAAATATGTGGTATCCAGAAAAGAGTTTTCTACTGTCTTTGAACTTTTCTTTTATATAATGTCATGAAAGCTACTCTGATTTGACAAGAATTTCAACTTAAAAATGTCAGTGGACTCGAAGGTTTTTTTTATTTTTGTAGTCAAGAGGTGAATGATATTGAAGCTCTAGATGGGGGCTTCTAAACGCACAAGACATCTGGACCACCTACTCAATTCATCCTCTTTTAACAAAGCCACCTATTTCGGAACAGCTTAACACATTAGTTTGGGCTAAGCCTCATCTCGCTACGCCGTGGGGTACCTTCAAGTGGGAGGGGAAGGAGGAAGAGGGATTGTTAGAAAACTAGTCCCCCAATTTTGTTGGCTACTGTGAGCCCTTTTACCTCATAGGACTGCTTGAACATAATGTGCCACGTGGCTTCAATTTTTAACAAATTTAATCATCTCTACGATAAAAATATCCGGGAAGAGCTCTCCTGTTTCCTACTTGAGATCCCGACATCATTTACAAGCAAAAAATGTATGGCAAGCATCGTCCTCCCTTCTAGGCAAAACCCACAGTGAAGGAGATTACTTACCAATCTTGTGTAAGTAAGACTGGAAGCATCATTGCCCGCCAAAGAACTGGGGCAGGTAGACGTCAGCTCACCATACGTTTGATTGAGTCATGGTCTCAAATCAGGGAAGACACACGCAGTCCATTTTACTTTCGTGCTGTTCACCCAAAATTGCCGCCATTCATTGGGCGAGCGTTATCTCTACTTGCGGCCAACTGCTTTTTTCGTGTCTTCATTTCGGCACAGGTAGAAACACTCTCAAGCAAGGACAGTGATAGGTATCACGCTTCTAATGACTAGCACCGTGAAATCAAAGACTGTCCGATATGAAGGTGCAATTCTCAATGCTCATCTTTTCTTTACCTATGACGAGCATTTTCGGAACAACTCCTTACTGAGAGCGTTGCCCCTTACTTGTGCTCCATACAGTACAATGGACTCTACGGACCTTTTCAGAAGTTGCCTTGTAGATAGGTTGGGTCTCTCTTCATTGTTCATAAATTAGCTCAGAGCTGGTTTGTCTGAGGCGATCCTATCAGCCATCGCCCTGATTTACCCAGAGAAACTCATCTTCGAGTCAATCAACAATGCCAGCTACTTTATGGATGGTTTCGATTTAACCAGTTCTTCCCCAATGCTGGTCATCCTTAATCTGAAGATCCTATTCTTTGTCAGAATGACCACCTTGGTTTTCTCTAGTGCTAGATTGAAACCCAAGTAGGCAACCAGCCTCTCAGCCGGTGCATTAGCATACTTACATAATGCCATAACATCATCCGTATAGCCAAACATGCGCTGTTTATACGGTAGCTTTAGTCTCAGTATTTCGTCATTTTTTGCATTTGCAGAATATCCACCCAACCAGTGGAGTTGAAGGCGTTCCGAACATCAAATGTCACCAACAGAACTACCAATTGCTTGGTATGGCTACGTGCGTTTGCTTTTTGGCCCACGTTCACCAAATTTGAAACCGAATCAATAGCAATGTACCCTGGTATAAAGCCGTACTGCCGAGGCGATAGATCTCCAGAAGAGTCACGTCAGTAAGTCTTCCCTTGATAAGTTTTTCCAGCATGTTAATAGCCGTGTCTAGCATGTGTAATGGGCGGTATGCAGATGGCAATCCAGAATTTCCCTTGTCTTTGCATGTCAGCACCAGCCTCGCCACTTGCCATCGTACCAGTAAAACTGTACGTTACCGTTTCAAAGGGAAGCGTTGAATATGCTGAGTAATAAGTCGGGACAATGGTGATAGACAAGTTGCAACACCTCAGCTGAAACACAATATGAGCCTAGAGCCTTCCATGTTTTTATTGAAAAAACTGCCTCTTCCAAGTTTTAGCTATGCGAAGAGTGGGCACTCACACACACTTACTGTTTTACCGTGGAAAGCGTTGACACGGATAGGATGGAGGGAGAAAAGTGTTCGCACTATCTCGTTCATCTTTTCGGCTTCATATATGCAACTTGTTCGTAGAGCACCTAGTTTCCGCTTAACTAGCTTTTAGCCAGGGCCCACTGAATTCCTCTTCATATTGTCCACTGGGTCTTACCAGCAGCAGGCTTTGTTGCTATGTTTCAGTTTGCCAAAGCATTTTCTGGTCAACTTATATAGTTTAAACCGGTTGCATGCCTCGGCATAGTTCCATGTTTGCTGAGCTTCCCGCTTCCTTCGCTTTCCAGTTATTTCAGTCAACTAGTAGTACACTCAAGGCTTGCCATGTCGAAGTATAGAACGGGGCATAGAAGCGTTGCTAGCAGATGTGATGATGCAAAGTTAAGCTCAGCACGTCTTGAGTTGCTAGCTCTTTAGTCCCTAGTGAATCTTCCAGCGACGCCACACCAGCCGTGAACGCCCCGGGGAATCTTCTGACGTCCATCCTGACAATGTCCATGGAATCGAGGAGGGTCAAGAGTATGGAAGTAAGGAGAAAATATCTCGGATGTCATGCAAAATGTACTAATTATTACTGGCTGAGTAGCTTTCTAAGACTCTCCAATCTTGTACTCTCTGTACTAGGGACTCCGAGGCAAATGTTACGTCGGGTGTGGTGCCTTAATTCCCCTCATGGTGGAAAGCCAGCATATCGCTGATGTTTAATACAAGCCCTGTCCTGGCAACTATCCCTTGAACTTATTTTCTCCACAAACCTGTTCGCGGCATGCCTCATTCGATTGCTCAAGCACTGAAGTCTCCCCCAACGTGTTGATTATGTGCCTTCAGGACAGCGTCCTCCAAAGCATTAAGCTTGGCTTGGAAAGAATATATCAGGTTGTTTGGCGTTAGATATACAGTAAAGAATGTAATCCCTGAGTACATAGCCCACACAAAACTATCCCTTATCCATACCTCTCCGTATGGAAACCAGCACTGTTCCGAACCCAAATGGCGGCAGTAGAAGTTTTGTTAGGGTACCATGATGACAAACTCTTATCTTGGTCTTGCCCGCTCAGCAGCAAAAAGTCGGCTTTCATCTTCCTCGCAAACTGCTCAATTAGGTTTTGGGCAGATGTACCGCGGTGTAAGTTTATCTTCAGGAAACGAGTCATCGAAGTTCTGCTTATACTTTGACTAGGGCATCTTGGAAAACCGAACACTTTCCTAATCTTAAGACTTGCTTGAAATCCCGTTTCGGTGAAGCATCCTTGCAAAGGATGCAGTGTGCCTCTTTAGTACATTCTTTTTATTATGTCCCATGTCACCATATTTCTAGTATTGGGAACTCCTATCGGGTCCCTTCCATCCCTGTACGGTTTGGCTATAACCGATGCACATGAAGTAGATAAGAGGCACAGCTCTGCAGATGACCAAATCTATTCTTATTTTTTCCTTACTCAGGAGTTGCTCAGCCTCCTTCTCGGTCAGCGTGGTGATGGTCATATATTCTCCCATATTGTTTTCTGGTACAAGCCTCGCTTCAACCCAACTTACGCTGGGGAGCTCACTTTTGATGGACTCTTCTACGTAGGCCAGGTCCGTAATGCAGTCGAAATCCATGATTTCGATCATTGCAATCATCTCGACTGAGGCTACACTTGGTCTTTTGCCGAAAACCTTCTTGATACCATCGCAGGATGCTGCACGTACACGTACGTGGCCAGACTGGGTTGATCTTACACCTCCCCTGATGTTTGGCTTTATACCTCCTGTGATCTCTTGCAGCAAATCTGCGTAGGATCATTCTTCCTCTAGTTTCACGAGTGGTGTCAGCTAGGTCCAAAATATTATATTCGCCAGTCTAAAACGTCAGTTTCGATTTAATATCCTATTTGCAGTCCAAAGATCATTGCCTGGCCATTACATACGGGCGAACCTTACGGAAGCCTCCACTTCCTCGGATACCTGGGGACGGCGCTCCCCAAAGAGTGCTACTCGTAGCTTCCAAGAATACTTTTGTCAACCAGCGTTCCCTCATCAGGGATCAAATTTCAGCTCGTCAATTTTTGAAAGTTCATAAGGGTGAACAAATAATATCAGCAAGTTTTTCGAGGTGAGGGAAAAATTTGGCAAGCGACACAGTAAATAATTAAGCTCGACATTTTTTGTAATATGCTGAGAGCAACCAAATCACCGGTTGAAGTCCTGAACTGACTTCAGAGCTGCCAATTCTCCACAAAGTATTTAAGAACTTTCTTTGAACCATAAATTTATCGATGAAATCAGGATATAACAAATATTGTTGCGTTGTAAAAAGCTGCGTAAATTTTTAAAGAAGATTCAGGAATCAAAACTTGAACAACCATCAGCCATCATTTACCTGCACTTGACAGATCCTTTAAATGCAGGAAAGCGCACATGAAAATTAAATGCTTTTGTTATCATCTCATACAAAGGGGTGGATTACAATAAACTCTAAAAATTTAAAATATATTCTTATTTCTTTGACTTTAATTGCTTGATCCAAACACGCAATTCTAAAAAAATAAAATCTCAACAACAACCTTTTTCAAAGAATAACAATACAACATTGAAGGACATTACCAAACGCCATCCGACGCACTGACTCGTCTCACCCACATTATACGAGTGTATTTTTTTAAACTGAATCCTTATGTGCATGTGTACAGAGAGTATTCAAAGGCTTTACAATTCATTGTCGTTAGTCTAATACCCGATTGCATTGCGTTCAGCTATGATAAAAATAAAAAAAAAATATTAACGTTTATCCCTAGACTACCGTCCGTCGTTGTTATCCTTTTTCATACTATACGACTAAAGCATCGTCAAGCGTAAGAAAAAAGGAGGGAGCGAGAAAGAGAGAGGAATAAAGTGAGTGGGAATGTAAGGAAGGAAGCAAAGTGAAGTTTTAAAGCGGAATTCATGTAAGTCGGTCTTATCCTTAGAACTGAAGCAACAAACAATATCCATATCTATAGCAAAGTATTCACAACGTTAACAGGAAATATTTAACTGGTTACTGGTAAGAAAATTTCTAAGAAAACTGGAGGATATGACTTTAAGCTTTTATCAAGTCAAATCTCTGAGAAAAGTCATTGTTTTTGTTGATAAAACCTTGCTGTTGGTTCTTATGAGAACAGAATCCTTTTCCATCAATCACAAATGACGCGACATGTTAAATGAATAAAAGGAATGTTTAAAAAATATTAAGTTTTAAGATTGATGAAACATTGTTGCAGTTTGCTGGAAGATTACTATGAACAAGGATAAGTTTTTGCTTTATGTCGGAAGTTGACTCCCTCCGGAGATTATCTTGGATGATCTTGTTTTCTTTGATAGTAACATGCAGCGATGGAGGTTACGAAAATTTGTTATGGACACTTAAAAGGTTTTATGATGCGTTCTCTTCCAAGACTTAAGTAGCAGGAAGTTGAGAAAAATTTATTATATTGGAATGTCAAAATATAATGTTGCATGTCCAAACAACTGCAAAAGCAGTATCGCCAATATATGAGGTAATATGAACTATAACGGCAAATACCTTACAATAAATCAAAACAATTACATCATTCAAACAAGCATTATGAACCATGAGCAATCCTAACGATACATCCAATTCAACTATCATACCATCTTCGTCCCAGTAAAATCTTGGCAGGCTTCAGAGTACGTTCGAAGTTTGCACCATCGTGTTGGTGGTGTAGATTCGGTTGAGACGGACTCCCGATTAGTGCTTCTCTGGCTCTGAGCACTTATCCCCATAAAAGCTTGGAACCGAAAAGGCAACTACACACATGAACCAAGATAGCGGCTCCAAGGGAGGACCTTATAAAACTGGAGCCACTAAAACCCATAAAAAAGATTTAAAAAAAGTACAAAAAAGAAAGTTAAAAATAACAACAACGAAGATGCAACCAGGGGTTGCAGCCACAATATCTACAATACATTGGTCGCAGTACAAGCAATGATAATAACGATGCTGAAGGACTAAGGACTAAGGACAGTGAAGATGGACAAAAAAATGAAGATTAATAGACAGTCTTGTCTAGACTGAAATTCCTGCGGCATTTGGGCGCAGCAGAAAAATGATGCGAATTCAAGAGCGTCCTAAAAAGGAAAAGCGGGAAACCCTGCAGGACGCACCAGATATTCGAGCCGTGAGGGTAAACATAAAGAACATCGAGAATTTGACAGTTATTGCTGCAATCCCTACCGAAGCGGCCGAAACAAAGGTCACAAATTACAAAATAATAACGAACCTTTCTGAATTCCACAAAGAGATCACGGCAACAAAAGAAAGGAGTGAACAGACAAATAAATCGCCGTTTTTTGATCTCATCGTCATCGCCGAGAATGTGGCGGAAGTACTGTGCGCGGAAACGGAAGCCGATAACCTCTCCCAAGAAAAGGTCATATAGCCAACTGCCGCCCAGCGACTTAAATAAGAAAGGCTAATCCGAAAAGTGAGAGATGTTCTAAAAAGATAACAATCTGCATACGACTTTCCAAAAATCAGCATAAAAGTAAAGATTGGGATTCTTGAATAAGAAGAGCTCTAAGACCACATAAGGCATGACCGGGGGAACTTGTTTTAAGACAAAAGAGGATGAGAAGACCAAAGGATAGCAGAAGGTTAAAGAAGAGTGTAGGGCTAAGCCTATAGGATACGCGCAGATAGTTCCACTATCAGGCATCAATTGAAGTATGGCGTCTAGCCAGATCGTGTGTTCCAGATGGTACTGATAAAAGGTGCGAAAGAAGCTGCAAAGAAACTTCTTCAAAAGTGCCAGAAAATAAAATTTGCACGGACGCCTAGCAAGAAAAAAGACCTGATGCGAAACAGGAGAGAAGGAAACCCCAACAAAGACCCTGGCAGCAGGTACTGCTCATAAAACCTCAAGATAGTCGAGTTTATGCAGAAAAGCTTCGGAATATCAAGGGAAATCTAAAGCCCGGAGACACCAACACTGCATTCAGGCATCACACTGGTCGAATGCGGAGCAGAGGCCGACAGTAAAGAAGCATCTACGATGCAATAAAGAAAATCCTCCGAGGTACAAGAGGCCATCAAAAGGGAAGATGGCATAAGAAAACCATAGGGGACAAGACATGGCTATCATTGACTTGACCGAAAAGCACACCATAAAAATTCCTAATCAAGGCAAGGTAAGAATAGGGTGGGTTGTCTACAGGATACAGTGAAGAGCAGTGCCTCTTCACTGTTTCAAATGCCTTGCCTATGTTCTCACCCCACAAGTATGCTAAGGACCCGATAGGAGTTGCCTTTGTTGCGCATGCGGTGAAATTGGATTAAAAGAAAAAAGTGTACAAAAGAGGCACACTGATTTCTTTGCAAGGATACTGATCCAAGACCCGATCTTGTGTACGTCTTGAGATCAGAAAAATATCCAATGTTTCAGGAAGCCCTAGCCAAGGCAAAATGAGAACTTTGATGACCTGCATCCTGCAGCTAAACCAATACTCCAGTTCAACTGCCAAAATCTACTTGAGCTGTTTGCGAGTAACATGAAAGCCGACTAAATGCTGCTGAGTGAGTAACACCATAATGTAGGGTTCTGCATTAGGGATCCAGATGAAACTGATGCTGCCGCTATCTGGGTTCGGAACTGTGATTTCCATGTGGATCCTGTGGATATGGTGGATATGGTGGATATGGACCATCTTGATTAGTGTGTACCTAACGCCGAATGAATTGATATCATTTTTCCAATCTAAGCTGAATGGTTTGGAGGGCGCTGTCTCGAACAGAGATGGCAACGTGCTTGTTGGGGGAGACTTCAACGCTAAAGCAATCGCAAACGAATGCGCGGAAAAAACGAATCTTAGAAATGGTGGCCAGGACGGCACTCGTCAAACTTAACACCGAAAGTACGCCAACTTTCCGCCATAATGGCTGCGAAGAAACCATAATGGACGTGACATTCACTTCGGAGCTCTGAGTACGGAGGATTCACAATTGGAGAGTATTAGAGGACTATGCATCCAGTGATCATCAGTGCATTCTGTTTGAGATCAGTTATGTAGTCTCCCGACGTCCATGCTCTCGACTTTCTACACTTGGTTGGAATATCAGAAGGGTGGACATTAAGAGATTCGTCGAGATGCTCACATTAAGTGCTCCACTGCAGGAAGATTCTTAGGGGATGGACGAATTGGTAGCTCAAGACGTGCTGAATCCAACTATGAACATCATCACAATTGTTCGCAACGCTTCTATGCCCCGTCAAAAATCTCGGTACGGCAATCCTGAAATGGTTAAAAAGCGAATGGAGTGTCACAAGCTTCGGCGTGAGGCCCAACGGAGATGGAAACCTAATGAGGCATGCAACCGGGTGGCAGCATATTCATTGGCCAGCAAAATTGATAACCAACAGCAAGGCTCACTGTCGGCAAGATTCAGAGGACAATGTGAGCAAGGGTCCGTGGGTCTTTGGCTACAAGATAATTATGCGGAAGCTTGGTGCTCTACGGAAGCTTTGCATACATAATGCTGAAAAGATGGACTTGATAGTGCGGGCTTTCTCCCTCCCCCATCCCTTCCATGTTGACGCTGCTCACAGTGAAACAGCAATCGAGTGGCCACTCTTCATATAGTCGAAATCGGAGGAGGCAGTCCTTTCACTGAAAACGAGGAAGGCTCAAGGTTCAGCTGGTGTTCCAGCTGAGATGTTGGAACTTGTCTAACAACATTCTCTTGACTTGCAGTTCAGCGCTTGCCTACGGGATGGGGTTTTCCCGGTACGATGGAAGGTAGCGAGGCTCGTTCTGATCAGCACGGGAAATTCCGGATCGCCATCTGCATACCGTCCATTATGCATGCTAAACATGGCTTGGATATTGCCAGAGAAACTCATTAAGGGTAGACTCGCTGACGTAATTCGTGCTGCTGGGGACATATCTCCTCAGCAGTACGGCTTTAGAGCAAGACTTTCCAACATTGATGCGATTGCAGACGTGGTGAGTGCGGTCCAAAAGGCAGAGGCATATAGCCACACGAAGCGACTGTTCGTCCTGTTGGTGACAGTCAACGTAAGGAGCGCCTTCAACTTCGCTAGATGGGTGGATATTCTGGATACGCTGAACCCTTTTTAAGTTCCAGAATATCTAATGCGGGTCCTGAGGCGCTACCTGAAGGACCGAAGCCTACTTTACGGCACGACATAAGGCCCACGAAGGATCGAAGTTACATCGGGTGTTGCCCAGGGATCTATCCTTGGTCCAGATCTGCGGAACGTGTCTTAATACAAGCTACTGAGACTGGAGATGCCAGATGAGTTGTGTTTGATCGGCTGTGTTGCGGCGCTGGACACTGGATGCACCGTTGAACAAGCGCAACTTAGGCTAGGTGTGCTAATGTGCCGAGTGAGGGACTGGATGGCTGCTCACGAGTTTAGTGTAGAACTGGAGGGAACTGAAGTGGTCATCTTGAGAAAAAAAGGAATCCTTAG
The DNA here is from genome assembly GCA_963969285.1 of Odontomyia ornata. Classification (NCBI taxonomy): domain Eukaryota; kingdom Metazoa; phylum Arthropoda; class Insecta; order Diptera; family Stratiomyidae; genus Odontomyia; species Odontomyia ornata. Next base: position 252,852,372 of record OZ017742.1, read on the forward strand.
AGTAAGGATGATCGGCATTGGAGACATACTAATCGTATCGAAGCCGGCGGTGAAGTACCTAGGGACTCGAAGATAAGTTTCTTTGAGCAAAACAGGGCTCTTAATCGACATATGGCCAACGTAGGGGGATACAGCCCATCAAGAAGAAGCTTCTTGATGAAAGCCGTAGAGTTTGTGCTACTGTACAGATCAGAAAAATGGGGTGACACTCATTAAGGACGTATACCGAAAACGCTTGGCAGAGGTACAGAGAAGACGAGCACAGAGGACTGCATTATCATATCCGACAGTCTCTGATTCGGCATTGAGAGTTATTACAGGCGTGATACCTGTTACCTTCTTTGATAGAGAGCGCCGCGCTATTTACCTGCATCGAAACGCGAGGGAGATGGTTGTCTACAAGGAAAGACAACACTCGAAGCAAGGTGGACTGCGCGCCTCATTCTGGACGTGAGACCATGGCTAAATTGTAGGCTTGCTGGGACTGACTTTTATCCGAACCAACTTTTGAGTGGGTATGGGTAGTTTCAGTTTTACCTGCACAAGATTGGTAAGTCCCCGTTTTCCAATTGTCAGTTTTTCATAGGAATCGAAGACGATACCTGTGCTATAAATAATGAATAATTAATGGTACCAACCACTCCCGATCTGTGTGGATGGCAAACGCACCTTACCTTAGAAACACCTGAAAAGATTCCTCCCAATGCTGAAAAGGAAAAGAGCTTATTCGTACATTGAAAATTACAAACGCAACTACAAAGTTAAGGTATTCAAAATTCACTAGTCCCGTGGCTGGATCCTCGATGGTGTAGGGTCCCCCCAGCTGGTTCCGGTCCAGGCGACGTTGGCGGTGCTTTTCCCGTTGCTTCTTGCAACATGGTTTCTGGAGGGCCCGCACCTGTCCGCAGAAACGCGTTTTCCCTCCGGTGTGACGCTGACCCGTACAAGACGCAGCAGCTTCTCAGTTGGTGCCGCAACTTTCCTGCTGACCTCCTCTGCGTAGCTTTGAGGGGGGTTCGTTGGCTTCTAGCTTCTGCCCATTCCCGCTGCTGTCGAGCCTTATATTCTTCCAAAGTGATTAGTCGGGGGGCCGATAGGGATTTGGCCGCGAGAACGACGTCTAAGGGGGGTCGGATGGTTGTCTGTGGAACTGTAGCTCGGTGGACTTCTGGGCGGGGTGGGGCAGCTTGGGGAGCCTTAGAACGCTACTTGGTTCCTGTTGAGTGGACGGGACCCTGCGAATAAACAGAGTGGTTATCTAAAAGAATCGGGGGCCTCGATGAATGAGGCGGATGGACTCCTTGAAGACACTTGCCCTCGACCAGGCCAGGGAAGTGCCGAGGAGCCGATGTAACGAAAGGATGCCCAGGACCAGGCGTAACCCAAAAAGCCCCATTCGATGGTGGGGCCGGCGGTGAACAGCGGCCGATGAAGATCGGCCAAGCGTAAGTCGAGGAGCCGATGTAACGAAACGATTCCCAGGACCAGGAGTAAGCCAAGGAGTCTTATTCGATGGTGAGGCCGGCGGTGAACGGCAACCGATGAAGACCGGCAGGCGTAAGCCGAGGAGCCGGTGTAATAATACTATTGCAGCAACACGCAGCAGATGGGCCAGGTGTAAGCCAAGGGACCCGATTCGGTTGATGATGATTGTGATTAAGCTAAAGCCGAGGTGCCAACTTTCGTCTTCGCTTGCTATCGTAGCAGCACCCAGCACATAGATGGGCTAGGCATCAGCCAAGGGAGCCAATTTGGTTAATGATGATTGTGGGCAGTCTAAAGCTGAGGTGCCAACTTTCGTTTTCGATTGCTAGGAAATCAAAGAGTGGTTGGTAGCATTGATTATGCATTATTTATAACATTAAGCCAGCCGGTAAGATGTAGTTGATCATCCGTTGGAAGTTTGCCGGTGCTCCTTTCAGACCAAACGGCACACCCTTAAACTCATAATGCCCGTAATTGGTGTTAGAGTCTGTTTTGGGTCGATCCTTGGTTGTACCAATACTTGATGTTAATCGCTGGCTAGATCCAGGGCGCTGAAGTATCGGGAGTGACCAGGCTGGTCCAGGATTTCTTCGATACGTTGAAGAGGAAAAGCGTCTCCTATAGTTTTTTTTATTTTATGAAAGTCGACTGTGACCCTTCATTTTTTAGAGCCATCGGGTCCTGCTTTTTTTCGGTATTACCAGTAAGGAGGAGCTCCATGGACTTTTGCTGGGCTGGACAATGTCGTTGTCCAGCATTTCTTTGAGTTGGGAGTTGATTATCTACTTTTGCAGCATGCTTAGTCTATATATCTTTTGATTGATGGGTGCCTGATCTGTGATCAGCGGGATATCGTGACTGAGTGCTTTTGTTTAGCCCAGCTTATCACCGGGTAAGAAGAAAAGGTTATGAAATCCTCCTCATAGTTGGGTGATGGCGATATTTTCTTCTGAATTGAGGTGTTCGTATATAACTAGTTCCTGTTAGAGTAATGCAGAGCGCATAATTTTGTTGGGGGGTAATTATTTATTTTGGGTTGTACTTAGGTAACCCACATGTTTTATCGTATAATTAGGTTGGACCCTTGGCTTTTCGTTGTCTATGGGTTTGATGAAGAAGTTACCTAGTTTCTTGAGTCAAACTGTTACTTTCTCTAGTGTGACTGGTGTTTCCCTGGCATTGAGGATCCCTATTACAGGGTAGGCAGGGCTTACCATGGAGTTGGCGATGTAGACACCATCAGATATGTCAATGCTGGAGATCAGCATGTCTTGTTTTAACACTATCGGTATTTTTAGTAAATTTCGTCTTCGTGGTTGGAGCGTAATGATTTCTTACAAATTACCTGAGGACTTTCGCGAGCATCCGCGGCATACTCAACATCAGTCTTCCCTGTGGGGACGTCACACCTTGGACTGGTCTGGAGGACCTTGCGCTTGCGTTTTTCGGCTCCTCAGGTGAGTTAAAATGTTGTAGATGTCCACTGCCCTTACTTGGGCCATACCTGTAGGAGTCTGAACAGGACTGATGAATCCAACATCGGCTCGCACTGTTTGGGACTCTACACTTAGGGCTGACATTGGTGGTCGTGTGCTAGTGCCTTTCGAAGTCTCAGCCGTGTTCCTTTGTTGCTGGATTTCTCCTGTTGGGACATTCAGTAAAGTTGCAAACTCCTCCGGGCTTAGACCAGTTGGGGGGAAAGTTAGCTTTCTCCTGGGACCCTCAACGATACAGTTGTGGGATAGGAAGTCTTTACCCAAAAGCCTATCATTGGGCATGCCAGTGGTTTCAACCACCACTTAGAAAATTCAAGGTAGGGCAATGGGGAGCTGAAAATTGCCTTGCGCAGAACCAAGGGTTTTCCCTTCACCAAAGGGATTCACTAGTGTCAGTTTCTTGCGTTCGTTGATTTGGCAGTCGCTCTTTAATGCCTTTTTTTGATTAGGCTTTTTTTTTGCGACCAAGACACTCAGAGTAGGTGTGTCCCCTTTTCTTGTAGAAACTGCACGTTACTCTTCTATCGAGGTTAGATGTTTTGCTTTGGGTGTTTGTATTGGGCAGGGGGACTATTTGATGCTGCTGACCAACACGGTTTAAGAGTTGTAGATATGGTGTAGTATTGGGTATGAGGGTCGTCGATTTACGAGTTGTGAGTGTGCTATATAAAAGTTACTTAAGGGGATATTGATTGGGACTCCTTGTGTTGGGACTATTGCGTTTTTCTGACCTAACAGTGGTTGAAAATTGGGGTTTAATGGAGTCATGACAGTGAACTGGGGGTGGGGTTGAATGAAAGATGCTTTCTGTTGTAGCTTCTCTATGTTCAGGTCTTTTGCTATTAGGTCCTCGAAGGTTTTGGTTTCCTATGTTAGCAGATACGGGCAAAGATATGGGTTGTTGACTCCTCTTTTGAAAAAAGTTTTGGAAAATTCCTCTCACTTGTTGGCGAGCTTGAATGATGTCTCTGAGTAGGATTGTGCGGCTGCTTCTTGACAGCGCCTAAGTATCTGCCTCAAACGTGATGTGTGAGGATTGATTCTGTTGGAGTTTGTGTTCGGTGAATAAACTATTTACCAGTTCCTGGTAAATTTCTCTCGATAGAAATAACCTTGAGAGTAGCTCGTCCGCGGTTCCTATATTAGCGGGGAAGTTAGAGGACATAAGTTGGTATGCCTCGCCCAGGAGTCGAGTTTTTTTTGTGGTAGGGAGGTGAATGCCATTTATGGACAGAGTGTGGGACTCCCATGCTCGCAAGAAGGCGACTGGACTACCCACTAAACACCTCCCCTGTCAACCTGAGAACCCGGCCTCGAACCGAGTCGAGTTGGAAAGATCTGCATGAAGACTATGCATTCCTGGGTGTCTAGGCACTGCCAGACTTGTTTACTGCAACCTATAAATGTTTGTAGGTCATGGACTATCGATGGACTGCGGGCAACGGAGAACAGTTGGATCATCTGTGCCATTAATTTGGCTACTTTTGCGTAATCGGCCATTATGTCTATTTTTCGCTCTGAGTCTTCCCTTGGCATAAGGAGGGAGTGGGACAGGTTCAGTGAACTATTTCAAGATGCAGTGTTACCCAAAATTAGTTTTCAGTCCTGAGGATTCATTAATAAGGGGAAAGATTGTGATATGTCGAAATGGTTGGTCCAGTCCAACGAGAATCCATCAAAACTTTAGATTCTTCCTTAAATAATTTCGTTTGTTCTTTGAATTCCTCGCTACGCTTCAAACGATTTTGATGAGTCCGTTCGATGCTATCCGCATATATAGTAAAAATGCTTGTTTAACGTGGGTTGGGTAGAAGTCTTGTAGTGGCTTAAAGTTTTGAGATGTGGTAGACTTACTTGTTGATGTCTATGTTTTTCCACTCCGTAAGGTGATTCCTGATGCGCCCGGTTGTACTATTGTACGACTTGGTCGCCCGTGTCTATTAATTTATCTAACACTCGAAAACGTACCAGCTACTATATATTTGTCCTTTCCTCTGGAAAAATTGGTGTTTTCAAAGGTGCGATTATTTCAGAGTTTTCGAGAGTTGTGTCGTGTGGACGAGTGTAAGTGAGAATTCCATATCTAAGACAACCTGAGTGTATCTAGCTCAGAATCCTACCAGCTGTATGAATGATATAAATAGTGAATAATTAATAGTGCAACCACTCTTGATCCGTGTGGCTGGCAATCACACCTTACCTTAGAAACACCTGAAAAGATACTTCCTAATGGAGAAAAGGAAAAGAGCTGGGTTTGATTTTTTTTTTATACGTTATAATTCGTACACTCAAAATTATAAACGCAACTATAAACTTAAGGTATCCAAAATTCACTAATCCCGTGGCTAGGTCCTCGATGGCGTAGTTTCCCCAGCTGGTTCCGGTCTGGGTGACGTTGGCAGTGCTTTTCCCGTTGCTTTTTTGACGCTTTTTCTGGAGGGCCCGCGCTTGGTCGCGGAAACGGGCTTTCTGCTTACTAGGAAAACAAAGAGAGCCTAACTAGGAGAGCTGCTGCGTCTAGTACGGGTCACCACCACATCGTAGGAGAAAGTCCATTTCCATGACCAAGCGCAGGGCCTCCAGAAACAGCGTCGCAAGAAGCAACAAGAAAAGCACCGCCAACGCCACCCTGACCGGAACCAATTGGGGGACTCTACGCAATCAAGAGCCCAGCCACGAGGCTAGTGAATTTGGAATGCCTCTAGGTTTGATGCATTTCAAATATGCAGGATTTTTGTTATCAATGTTGGACGGCAATGCAATTGTTGAGCATCCACAGATGTGCATATTGTTTGCGGCCGGACTCTTTTGTCCTGGCCTCTTCCTGTCACTTAATTTTCCAAAATATGAACTCGTAGCACAGTAACACATCAACGCATTTATTATCTCCCCTAATATTAAATTAGATATTGTCAGTTTTAAATTATATTCAATTTTATTTACATCCGGAGCTAGTAACGTTAAGGATTTTGTTCTCGCTGTCGCGACGATCTGTTGACGACTGACTATTGCCTTCCCACACCGAGCAGAAGGCGCCAGCCGTTCCCACGCACGAAAATGCTGACGCTTGAGCGTCCACAAGCATTCGCTTGAGCGTCCACAAGCATTCCATGCCCGGAAACCGCTGACGCCCACGTCTGGTACGGGAAAAGAACCTTGGTTTCGCATTGCAATGCGTTCATGCGGCCACATCATGCATGCAAATGTGGTGCTTGTGTCTTCCGATCGTTTCGCTGACGCGTATAAGTTAACAAGATGATTCGAACATCACGCGAAACTGCTGACGCCCGCGTCTGTGGCGATGCAAAATGTGGCCACATGAGACATGCACGCATCTATGATTTAGCAATTAAGTCAAACAATATTAGTCACATAAGGTGACGAAATTAATTATCCATCTTTGCAAATACGATTTGTAAAATAAAATTTTTACTTAAGTCTAGCGCCACTGATCGTGTGGACGGGCATTAACATCCACCCCCCCGTTGAACGGTCTGTTCAACCTCTTCCAGTGTGTGGGGCAAGCTGTGACGTCTAGGCAGTGGCACTGGTCTCGGTCGTTGCGATCGTGGTTGGCAGCTTACATTTTTGGCCTTGCACCATAGGAAGGCGACAATAGCGAGAACTGCGACGAAGCTCAGATATCCTAGTGCATACTGGTGAACATCATGCACATCCAGCTGGTCCCTCCAGGATAGATCCTGCTCCTTGAGTTGGTTTCGCAGATCGTTGATCTCCGAAGTGTGCGTCCGGAAAGGTGTGGGCTCAAGGAGCTGTTGTACATGTCCCAGGTTGTCGTGATCAGTGTAATAATAGTTCTTCGGCTGAGTCGTTTTGATTGAGGATTCATATATGCGGTGACCCTTGATAGTTGCTGTATCGGATTTGAGCGTGCAGTCGGGAGTCAGCTGCAGAATTCCGGAGCCCTGCAGTGTCAGGATGGATGTGTTACCGCTGCACACCAGCTGGGCCACCATCGGTGTGGTGAAAGCATAGATCCACTCATTGGACTGTGGGATATTCGTCCACGAGAAGGATGTAAGCAGCTCAACTAGGTGACAGTTGGTCATCGTCGGCATTCCCCTTAGCAGCGTCACTTCGCACGTGCTCATATTGGCGTCCTTGTGATACAACGGATGGGACTGTCGGCACAAGTGGGTGTTTGGCTCCATCCAGTTACAGGCAGCATAATCCATCTCGTTGAGCGGATAGTAGACGTCGCGATGTGGGTTGATGATCAGATAAGGAGCGGTTGGCTGTATAGCAACGAGATGGTTCCGTTTTGCCGTTGGAATTGGTAGGATTCGATAGAGCTCAAACGTTGATACATCGATGAGTGGCATCTTGAGCTCGAAAAGAATGAAGTTCGCATTTGCCTTGGCCTTGATAGATGTTAGCCCAAATAATTTCAGAAAGTCTTCTCGGCCAACAGGGAGACGCTGATTTTCCGGCAGGTGATCCCTGATGTCGGTCATTGCCGCATTAAGTTGCTGTTGAGACAACAGCAGAGGATTGAAGTTCCCATGCTGTGTGTCTGTGATTACGTCCAAGAGGCTGGATTGGATGCGCTGCAAATTGAGTGTTGCCAGGGTCATCTGGAAAGATAGAATTGAGATTAAATCTGGTACTCGGGCTGCGGTGCCTTCGAGTTGCGGACCCTTGACCTCGTTGGAGAGTTTTGTCAGTTCGTGCTCTATGGAGGCAAAACGTTTTTGAGCCATCTGTTCCGTTTGACCGAGGAGATTCAATGTCGAGTCGATGATTGACATTTGGTTTTTGAGTAAGGAGTGCAGCTTGGTCTGATCTCCCTGCATCGTCTTAATGGTTTGAGCCATTTGATTAGCGTACTCTTCGTCCAGAAGTCCGAACAACGATCTGGCCAGTCCACCCACTGCGTTTATTGCGCCTCGCCTTGACCTGATCCTCAGCATCTGGTTTGCGCTAGAAAACTGATCGGTCAAGTGTCGGAACTGCTCATGCAGATGCGAGCAGTCGGCTGGTCGAGAATCACGATCACATAGTTGTTGCAGCCAAATCGTGCCGTTCTGCAGCGTAGCCAGCTCCGTCCAGTAGGCTTCTAGGTCATAGTAGACCAAGAGTTTCCACTCGCTTGTCGACAGGAAGGCATTTCCCAATGATTGAAAATGCAGTCCTGGATGTGGTCCAGTTGATGACACCTTGATGGGGTTGGTTACTGTTAGAGGGCTCAGTAGGCAGACCAGCAGGAGCGATAGAAGAGGCGTCCTTCTGCTCCCGGATCGGAGCCCGGTGTGGCAAGTATCGGGTGTGTCTGCTTGATGCGGTGCCTCAGGTTGGTTTTGAGTATTCGCTTCAGGCCCAGCTGCTTCAGGTATAGTGGTCTCCGTCACTGGTAGTGGCGCTAGACGATGAATGGGCCTTCTTACTATTCCAGTGGCTGTTTTTACGTCTGCAACTCTGACAAAGCCATCAGCCCCTTGATGCGTGTCAATGATTCGTCCCAGAGGCCATTTCATAGTTGGTAGGTTGTCGTCCTTGATGATGACGATGGTTCCCCGGGTAGCATTTGGTTGACCTTGTTGCCACTTAACGCGAAGTTGCAGTTGGTTCAAATATTCGCGGGACCATCGGCGCCAAAACTCGTTCTTCAAATGATTTATCCGCTTCCATCGTGTATGAAGTTCGCCTGCGACCGGCTCTGCCCGAGCATCCACCATGGCCGTGAGGGGCTCACCGATAAGAAAATGGCCCGGAGTCAACGCCGCCAGGTCATTGGGATCGTCGGACATCGCAGTTAAAGGTCTGGAGTTGAGGATGGCCTCCACCTGGACCACCAGGGTATGCAGTTCCTCGTACGTGAGTGTGGCTGATGAAGCGCCCCGGCGAAGCACGTTCTTGGCTGATTTGACGGCCGCCTCCCACAATCCACCAAAGTGGGGGGCGCGAGAAGGGATGAAGTGAAATTGTATTCCCCGTGTGCTGCAAGAGTCGGTCACCTTGTGTTGACCCTCGGCTGAATGAAGTGATGAAGACAGCTCGCGTAGTTGACGTTGCGCACCTACAAAATTGGTCGCATTGTCGCAATAGATGTCCTTGCAGAGACCTCGTCTCCCGATGAAACGCTTCAGAGCACCGATGAAGGCTTCTGTGCTGAGATCGCTCACCATCTCCAGATGGACGGCCTTGGTAGCGAAGCAGCAGAATATAGCGATGTATCCCTTCTGAGGCCGCACGCCTCTACCCCGGTAGTGTATCAGCATTGGCCCGCAAAAGTCGACGCCCGAACGGATGAAAGGGCGAGCCGCTTGCACGCGAGCACCTGGTAGATTTCCCATAACTTGATTGAACAGTTGTGGCCTTGCCTTAACACATCGCACGCATTTTTGAACAACCGCCCGGGCCAGCTGCTTCCCCCTGATGGGCCAAAAGCGTTGTCTCGTGGTAGCTAGCAGTGCTTGAGCTCCGAGGTGGCAATTATTGCGGTGGATGTCCGTCATCAGTAGTCTAGTAAGTGGATTCGCGAACGGCAGCAACATAGGATGCTTGGCCTCGAAAGCAAGTTGTGACGCTTCTAGCCTCCCGCCAACGCGCAGGATTCCGTCCGAATCCAGGAAGGGAGTCAGACTCGATAGGGGGCTGTTTTTGCTGACCTGCCCGTGTAGTTGGATGTCTCGCCGATCCTCACGAAAATCGTGCTGCTGAATACATTTAACGATCACTCCGGTTGCTGTGGAGAGTTCATGAGTTGTTACTGCGCGGCTGCGCGCCTGAGAAGACTGGGAGCTTGCCCTGCAATGTGTTACAAAACGCAGCATATAAACGATCACCCGTTGAAGCCTTCCAAATGAGTTGCCGTGTTGAATTTCGTAAACAAAATGGTTGCTTGCATTAGCTGTTGTTGTCATTGCAATCCTGATTTGTTTTCGCTCGACTTCGCAGGCCTCAGTGCCCTTGTATGGAGGCGGCCAGTCCACCTCAGGTCCAGTCAAGAAGGAGGGCCCCTGTAACCAGAGCTTGCAGTCCCTTAGCGCAGCCGGCGCCAGGCCACGGGATAGGATGTCCGCAGAATTGTCGTGGGACGCCACATGTCGCCACTGAGTTGGTCGTGACAATGTTTGGATGGTCGAAACACGATTGGCCACGAAAGTGCTGTAAGATGAAGCGGTTGAGTTAATCCACGCCAATGCGGCCTCTGAATCGGACCAGAGAACGTGAAAAACATCAGGCAGACTGAGCGCTCTCTTGACTCGACTCGTCAATTCCGCTCCCAGCTTGGCGGCACACAACTCCAAACGCGGTACTGTCAACACCTTGATGGGGGCTACCCTGGATTTGGAACAGAGCAGTCGAACGTTGACTTGACCGCTCGGGGACGTTGAGCGAACATAGATCACAGCGCCATACGCCCTCTCCGAGGCATCGCAGAAGGTGTGTAGCTGCAGCTGAATTGGTTTCTCTCAGGCGATAACGTGTCGGGGAAAGCGAACCCTTTGCAATGATGGTAGCTCACTGCGGAACTTGGCCCACTGTGTATGTATTTCGAGTGGCAAAGCTGCGTCCCAGTCTAATTCCAACCGCCATAGCGCCTGCAGGAACAATTTTGCGGTTACGATAACTGGCGCCAGGATACCCAATGGGTCGAACATTCGGGCGATCTCTGAAGCGATCGTCCGTTTTGTGAACTTGACCTCAGCGAGGTCCAAGTTAATGCCGATTTGGAAATCGTCCGTTTTTTGGAGCCAAATTACCCCCAAGGTTTTGATGTAGTCTTCCAACAAGCTACCAAAATCTAGCTGGACCTCCTGATCCTCGACACTGATTTGCTGTAGAAGATGCGGATGATTGGCACACCATTTGTGCAAATGCATCCCTGCACTGGTAAGAATCTGACGCAATTCCTCTTGTGTTCGGATTGCCTCCGTCAAGCTGTCTGCCCCTGTCATGACGTCGTCTATGTAACAATCATGCTACAAGGCGCTGCTGCCTAAGGGTGCTCGATTTTGTTCGGCTTGTGCCAGAACCTGGAGGCATTTAGTTGCCAAGTACGGGGCACACGTTGTGCCGTACGTAATGGTCTTGAGTCGATAATATCGCAAAGGCTGGGTTGGACTTGTTCTCCAAATCACCAATTGAAAATTGCAATCGTCATGCTGAAGCCTTATTTGCCGATACATTTTGACAATGTCGGCAGTGAAAACGAAGCGTGGCAAACGGAAACGGATCAAAATCGCAAATAGATCATCCTGAATCGTGGGTCCTGTATGTAGGATATTGTTCAGAGAAACGTTCGTTGATGTTCTGCTGGACGTGTCGAAAACCACCCTCAATTTAGTGGTACTACTACCTGGTTTCAAGACGCAATGGTGCGGCAAAAAAAAAGTGCTTTCTTATTCGCTGACCATGTGATTCGCTCCATATGTCCCAGTCGTTCGTTTTCGTCCATGAATTCGCAATACTGCCGTCTTAGGTCGGGGTTCTTCTCCAGTCTGCGCTCTATCGCCATGAATCTGCGTATGGCAACGTCCTGCGAGTCACCAAGCCCTTTGGGATCTTCCTTGAAGGGGAGCCGTACCAAGAAACGGCCATCGGATTCACGTTGAGTCGTCTGGGCGAAATGTACTTCGCACGCTCTTTCAGTCGCTGTGAGATTGTGTTGTGGATCCGATACCTCCTCAACCTCCCAGAATCGCTTGATAGCTTGAGTCAGCTGAGTCTCTTCCGTGAGGACTCCACACGTTACTGGTAGCCCTTGAGGTGTTACCACCTTTCCGGCAACAATCCAACCGAGGAGCGTGTTCTGGAGCACAGGGAGTTCAGGGCCCAACTTGATTTGCCCGATGGCAAGAACTTCGTAGAAATGCTCCGCACTCAGCAGCATGTCGATGCGCTCCGTTCGATGGAATTCAGGATCCGCCAGCTTGATATTCCCAGGAATCTGCCATTCCGATGTGTCCAGACTCTGAGAAGGTTGAGGAGATATGATTTGATCGAGGACGTAGGCCTCCAACTGCGCGGCATATCCAGACACTCTGGATTTTACGCCTTCTCGATGTTTCCAACCACTCCCTCAATCAGTGCGAATTGCGGCGAAGCCGCTAGCCCTAGTTTCTTGATAATGCGCTCGGTTACTAGGTTGATTTGCGAGCCAGGGTCCAATACTGCTCGGCAGTCTGTCACCTTCACAACGGCTGTGCTCAACAGAACATTTTTCCTCGCTCCAGGTTGCATGAGAGCCGTCAACGTGAGGGCGGGCGGCACAGGTGGCGGCTGAATGTCTGGCTTCTTGACTGTGGAGCCAGGCGTTGTCATCTTGGTCTGCTTGGAGATTTTGCTTCCCGTCATATGTAACAAGGTATTGTGTTTTCTGGCGCACTCCTTGCAGCTTCTTGCCGCGCAGCCGGAAGACTGGTGACCTTCTTGCAAGCAATTTACACATAGCTTCTTTAAACGTACAAAGTTTAGCCTTTTCACAGCGTTGTCTTGGAGAAAATCAGGGCAGTAGTATAGCGGGTGATCCTGCGAGCACCTTGGGCATCGCAATGCAGCCACGGTGGCCACGGTAGCTTTGGTAACCTTCTTGTGATTGCGGTCTGGGTCCTTAGGCGTACTACCAAGCGCTTCGAGTGCCTGGAATCGCACTTGTAGGAAATCCAGTAAACTCTTCAAAGGTGGCAGCTCGCGCGGGTTAGCTAAAGATTGCTGATAAAGGGCATGCGTTGTCGAATCCAATTTTTGCAGCAAAATGTGCAGTAGCAATGGATCCCAATCCCGTGTGGATATTTGCAGGTTTTCCAGGCCTCTGAGACACTCTTGTGTGGTGTCATGCAGTGACTTTACGGCTACCGCTGACGGTTTTTCACTGGCCTGAGATGGCTGCCCCATTAATTTGTCGATGAGGGCCGACACCAAGAGTCGTCGATTGTCAAATCTCTCATTAAGTGTCTTCCAGGCAGTTTGATAATTTTCGTCTGACAACGCAAAGTTTCTGATCAAGGATCCAGCCTCTCCTGTAAGGTTAACCTTCAGATACCACAGCTTCTGGCACGCGGACATCGGCTGGTTATGCACCATTTGCATAAGCAAATCCCGGAAATGTCGCCAGTGGAGGTAATCTCCGTTGAAGGTGGGCAAAGCAATTTTTGGGAGCACCAAGCCTGGAGTCGCAGCAGGCGTAACAGACGAGGGCGGCATTTCGGTGGTGGCGTTGACCTTTACTTGCAAGCGAACAATGCAGTCCTGCACGTCCTCCTCCAACCGGATATGCTCTTCCAAATTAAAGCCCTGCGCTTCAGGATCCTCACAGGATTCATAGACTTGCTGATGAAGCTCATCCAATTGTTGCCAGCCTCGTTGCACCGCCTCCGCTCTAGCCTTACACCAAGTCTTCGTGTTTTCTGGCGGTTCTGGGCGAGCCATCGTCCTTCTCAGTGAATCTGCCGAGGCCCGATACCGTCGCAACTTGCATGTGAAAACTGGATTTTTCTGTACCGAGACCAGTGCGGCTGAAGGCTTGTCATTGCTATCGTGTGCTGATGAGGGTGGCTGCGACATTGGCAGTGCCGTGCCCTTTAGAGCGTTGATCCTTTCGAGGAAGTGCTTCTGAAAAGTGTCGTAATTTATCTTGGTCGTTTCATACGTTTCGCCCTTGAAGTAGTCGTGTTCCGGTGTGATTTCGGGTAAGGATCGAACTTCGGTGTCCTTGCGTTCGAATTCCTCCCAGGCAGTTTCTAAACGCCGCAGCCGCTCTTCATAGTAGCTGACATCTAGTTTGCGGCTGGCCGAATCCTTCTTATAGTTGGAAATTACGGCCTCTACAGCTCTGGCCAATAACTTCAGCTCCCGGAACACGACCTCCGTATCAACCATTTTATGTTACGCACGCGCGACAGGCACGTTTACCGGCACAACACCACCACCACTTGACACTACCACTTGACACTGGTAATCCAAATGCAGACGAGATTGCGAGTGTTAATCCCGCCGGGGCCTCCAAAATGTTTGCGGCCGGACTCTTTTGTCCTGGCCTCTTCCTGTCACTTAATTTTCCAAAATATGAACTCGTAGCACAGTAACACATCAACGCATTTATTAACTCCCCTAATATTAAATTAGATATTGTCAGTTTTAAATTATATTCAATTTTATTTACATCCAGAGCTAGTAATGTTAAGGATTTTGTTCTCGCTGTCGCGACGATCTGTTGACGACTGACTATTGCCTTCCCACACCGAGCAAAAGGCGCCAGCCGTTCCCACGCACGAAAATGCTGACGCTTGAGCGTCCACAAGCATTCGCTTGAGCGTCCACAAGCATTCCACGAAAATGCTGACGCTTGAGCGTCCACAAGCATTCTATGCCCGGAAACCGCTGACGCCCGCGTCTGGTACGGGAAAAGAACCTTGGTTTCGCATTGCAATGCGTTCATGCGGCCACATCATGCATGCAAATGTGGTGCTTGTGTCTTCCGATCGTTTCGCTGACGCGTATAAGTTAACAAGATGATTCGAACATCACGCGAAACTGCTGACGCCCGCGTCTGTGGCGATGCAAAATGTGGCCACATGAGACATGCACGCATCTATGATTTAGCAACTAAGTCAAACAATATTAGTCACATAAGGTGACGAAATTAATTATCCATCTTTGCAAATACAATTTGTAAAATAAAATTTTTACTTAAGTCTAACGCCACTGATCGTGTGGACGGGCATTAACACATATCATGACATTTCCCAGGCTATATGGACCCTACGCCTTGCTGACTGAGAGAGATTAGGGACTGTGATGGCATTTTGATCGTTAGGGGGAACATGATGAACTCTAGACATCAAGCTCTGTCTCGCAATGACCCAGTAAACGCTGTTGCTAGGTGCATTGCTTTCCTTCGGTGTAGATGAACTCAAATATCAGGATATTCGTAAGATAATCAACTTGCTGAACAGTTGTAAGCATGACAAATATGTTGCCTTGTTAGGTATAATGCGAGAAAACAATAGAAAATGCATTGGCTAAGCAATTCAAATCATATTAGTTGTAGAATCTGTGATTGCAGATACTGTTTTTGTTTTTTTTTTTTTTATCAAATTACCTAACAGGAGATACCGTAGAGCTCGTTGTACCCTTAAACTGTAGTCACTCAGATTGCTGGACTCTACAGCTCTGGCTGAAGTTTATATAAGAAAACACTATTCAATATGTGGCGGAGTAGCTAGAAAGCACATCGACCACAACATGCATACTTGGCCACCAAACATATCGACGACAACAATGTTGACCTTGTCAGCCAACATGCGTACTTGTGCGCGATAATATCTTATCGCGCGCAACTACATATATTGCTGCTCAGTGCTGACCATGCGCGCTCATTGACTAACCAAACATGCATGCTTGTGCGCGACGATATCTTATCGCGCACAAATGGCATCAGCATTTTTCATCCATAAAAGACTTCAACAAGAAAATCTTTCACGCCTTCTGTTTTTTTGACGTGAAGGGCGACGCATCATAATTAGTTATCGAAATTTGCTAGTTTGTTGACTTGTTACCGAAACACATTTGCCATCGAAAATTTTTATATAGGAGTAAAATTGGTGTTTTATTCACATAACGAGACCCCTTTGAAAACTCAAGTGGCTGCAAGTTGAGTAATTTACATTGTGGCCTGAACTTCTTTTCATATTCTAATGACAGTGCATCTTAACTCAAATATTATCGCTGTGCTGACACCCGTAAAAACAATAAAGCAAATGGTTTAGAAAATGTCACTAATGTCCTTTTTTGCTTCGTACCACACTATCAAGAACCGTAAAGTTAATCACCCTCCAAGCTGTTCCATCTCAGCGAGTAGTTTCAAACAGCTTAAAAGATTAGAGAGTGAACAAAAAGAAAGGACGACATTTTCCTCAGTATCATGCAAATTGAAAAATTGTAAATTTTGCTACAACAAAAATACTAGGAAGTAAAATGAGCTTCAACTACACTATACAGCAGCATGCTTTGCGTTGAAGGCCATCAGGATGAAACATTTAGTTTGTAAATGTAAAACCTTTCATTAAGTCCTAACCAACGATGTATGGTGAAAGTAAGCATTCAATATTGGCAAAACGGTTGGTGTACGCTTTTGCCAGGTCCTGTGAAATTTTGATGAAGTAGTTTTTCCCTCGATGAAAGTTTTATGCCACTAAAAGAGAAATTGAATTTGCGGTCGAGAGAGTATGTGTTTGTGTGAGCATATGAGTAATATGGAGAAGATTGATAAATCGAGTGCTACCACATCAGCATGCTGATAAGTTTATCAGAACGCATCAGTACTTTGTTAGCTATCGATATTTAGTTAGTAGCTGGTTTTTTGCTAGCAAGGGTATGCTTTATGGCGTATTCACTTGTGCTAGGTTTTCTGTTACCGCTGAAATATTGAAAAGAGTTTTGTTTGAGTTTCATATCGAGAGATTGAAGTATTACAATGTAATTACAAGCTTGCGTTTTGTGTTACCTGGCGAGGGGTGTTTTTGAAAAGTTGTGTCTGTTTTCAGGATCA
The DNA here is from genome assembly GCA_963969285.1 of Odontomyia ornata. Lineage (NCBI taxonomy): Eukaryota > Metazoa > Arthropoda > Insecta > Diptera > Stratiomyidae > Odontomyia > Odontomyia ornata. The sequence continues at coordinate 252,868,869 of OZ017742.1, forward strand.
TGCATTGACTTTGTGAAAGTCCTGAATGTTATTACATTTTTAATTGGGACTCACCATACAACAGCTATTCAAATTGTCAATTATGAAACTTTCCTAAAGCTTATTTCGTTTCGCAGTTTGCTTTTTCTGTAGATTTTATAACAAGCAATAAAGAATCATTTGAACCTCATAGGTTTATGAGTTAGTGCGATTGTGTAAATATAGTAAACGATGCAGTTCTTTTCATTGAAATTGCATTTTCTTTTTAAAACTTTGAGCTTATTGATGCACTTCCACATCAACTAAATATGATTGAATACAATAATGGTTGGCAGAAAATGAATGACGATTTTATTTTCATACACTTAATATATAAAGGGTGGTCCAACCATAACGCACGATGATAATTGTGAGTCACACCTTAACGTCAAGTTGTTCGCCCAACTTAATTTGACATTTTTTTGTTTCAGTGTTTGACAAATTCAACCTTGGGGAGGTACATAATTGAGCAGCGCGTTAAGGTTATTGAAGCCTTTTACGAACATGGGCGTTCAAATCAAAATGCATTTAGTGCATTTCGTGATGTTATTGGTCAGCATAATCGACCAAATGTGCCCACAAACGAAAGAATCGTGCGCAAATTTCAGCAAACTGGGTCTGTAGGAAATGTGAAATCACCTGTGCATGCTCGCCCAGTTCTTTCTGTGGTAAACATTGCTGTTGTTCGCGATAGTGTGGCAGAAGAGCCGTCAACCTCGACTCGTTGTCGTGCCCAACAATTGAACATCTCACGAACATCACTGGTATGAGTTTTGAATAAAGATTTGAATTTACACGCTTACAAGGTTCAATTGACTCAACATAATTCTCTGAAAACTTTTTGTTTTATTTACAATCAAGATTGTGCGTTTTGGTTGGGCCACCCTTTATTTACAGTCCACTCAAAAATTTATTCAAGCAACTGCAATAGTTTTTTAAAAACTATACTGCTGTGTTTTGCACAGACAAGGATTTTTGGATATGAAATTTGATCAACATGTCAAATGGCCTAAATGCAATAATTATTAGCAATGTGAACCAAGACTATGCAAATGCCAAGCCAAATGCAGGAACGAGTACATTAATTTTTTGAAAACGACAACAAAAATGATTATGAGTGCAACGGCAGCAAAGACAGAGAAACAAGTTGGGTAGACAGACCTACGCTGCTGTCAGAAGGGTTTTGTACCCAACGTACGGGGTGCAGTCACAAGCAACAAAAAAAGTCAAGAAACATGGCAAAGATATATGCAAGTTTAGAAGAAAATCCATTGTTTCTCCACTTTCAACGGTCGCCATTTTGTTGGAAACTAACAAAAATCACTCAAATCATGATCTCCTAAAAATTGTTATGTTATTGATCTTATCTTAAAAATTTTAACCAGATCAGATCAAAACGTCAGTGTCTGATTCGATGGAAAATCCATATAATACCAAAATCGTGTGTTATTGTCGTTGTAATTGGAGAAATATCAAATGACTATAACTTCCGTGAATAGGATTTGATTTTCATCAAACTTACAGAATATTAGGAACTTTTGTAAGACTACTTCAATATCGAATTTCGTTGAGTTTAAAGGGATCTATACAATTTTATTAGAGAAAATGTGAAATTCGAAGATCATACAAGTATTAACAAAGTTGAGCGAATTTTGACTTGTAAGGTATTTGCTGCTGTTGTACTCATAAACACCCACCTCCGTGATTTTTTCAGATTTTTTAAATCACAGGTGTCCAAACGCGTGGAGGGAAACAAGTTTTTTTTAAAATTTCCCCTCCCTGTGCACAAATTTCAGCAAACCGGGTCAAAATTGGTAGTTTAAGACCAAAATTGATAGTTTAAGGCCAAAATTGATAGCTAAGACCTGTTTTGATAAGTTCTAATCAATAACTTTCATTATACCCATATTGGCTGCCTTTGATGATTTTTTTTTTGTGGACCCCTCCCATATATGGGAGATCCCCCTACATACCTTACAAAATTTTTTTGGAATTGAATTTTGAAGAAGGCACCACTTTAAACCTACATACAAAATTTGATGCTTCTAGCTTATATGGTTTGCAAGGAAAACAGCTGTGACACACGTACGGACGGAGGGACAGACAAGTTGCGATTTTAGTAGGGTTTCGTAAAATTATTTTAAAGAACCCTAAAAATGAAGAACATTGGACAGCCTTGTCCAAACAGAGATTTTTGAAGCGTTTGGATGCAGGAAAAAACGATGTGAGTGCCAGAGCGTCCTAAAAAAGGAGATTATGGAGCGACTCTACTTTAAGACGAGCGACTCTACTTTAAAGCGGAATTGCTTGTGAACTGCATCGTTGCCATAAATGATACACAATCACACCTTTGTCAGGCGATCCAAAATGGAGCTGGAGGAATTTCTCGCTTGAATAGACCATTACAGGCGCAGATGACATAAATTAGAAGAAGTAAAAAATACCAAGCTCGCTGAAGGCGCGGTAGTCTTTTCAAAGTTTAATAACAACAAAAGTTTGGCTTTTAGCCCAATCAAAGGGGATCAAGAAAAGCGAAGAAGTAGTGAGGAGAAGTCAATGAAGTTTTAAGTTGCCTGTCAACCAGAAAACCTAGTCTGGAACATTTTGACACATTGTTTCAGGCCAGGTCTCATTTTACAATGCTGTGGGGCACCTGCAAGCTGGGGGATCCCTCTTCCAGCAGATGGGAGGGAAGAAGGGGAATTGCTAGATAAATGATCCCCCAACGTCTCCGGCTGCTGTAAGTCCTTTTTAATTTTTAAAGACTGCCCGAAAATAGTATGCCACATGATTCCATTTGCCAACCAATCCAAGCATCACCATAACTACCCTATCCAGGTTGAGCTCTCCTTTTGCCTAGTAGAAACCCCGTCAAAGCTTGTCATATTTTTCACAAAAAATATGGGGCAGGCATCGTCTTCCACTCTTGGACAAAACCCACAGTCGGGGGACAACGACTGACCAATCTTGTGTAGGTAAAACCGAAAACATCCATGCTCACTCAAGAGCTGGATGAGATAGAAGTCATTCTGATTATGTCTTGCATTTAACCAAGGTCTCACATCCAGAATAAGCAATGCAGTCCACCTTCCCTTCGTGCGACTCACCCAAGGCTGCTGCCAATTGTTGAGTGTACGCTGTATCTCCTCGTGGACAACCATCTCTCTCACGTTCTCGTTTCGACGCAGGTAAATAGCGTGGCGCTCTTTGTCATTGAGGAGGTATCAAGCCTGCAATATCTATCATCATCAAATCAGAGACTAACGGATATGAAGGTGCAATCCTCAGTGCTCCTTTTCTTTGTTCATGTGCCAAGCATTTTTGGTACACCGGCCTACTGAGAGTGTCGCACCGTAATTCTGTACCGTACAGTAACACTGACCCTACGACACTCATTTCAGGCCCCGTACGGTGGCCATAAGTTGACTCAGAGCAACTACGTCTGAAACAGTCTTCTCAGCTATCTCCCTGATTTGTTCAAAGAAACTCATCTTCGAGTCGATCAGTAGCCCCATGTACTTCACCGCTGTCTTCGATTCAATTAGTACGTCTTCAATACTGATCATCCTTACCCTAAAAATTCTCTTTTTTATCATGATGGCCATTCAGTCTCTAACTTGGCGCATTGGGATACACAGCCTACGATTTGCTTGTTCAACGGTGCGTCTAGTGACTCAAGCCACAACATCATCTGCAAAGCCGACCAAGTGCGACTCATCTGGCATCTTCACTTTCAGTAGTCCATCGAAAGACACGTTTTGTAGGTCTGGACCAGAAAAGATCCCTAGGCAACACCCGATGTAACTTATATTCTTCGTTGGCCCTGTGTCGTGTCATAAAGCAGGCTTTGGTCCTTCAAGTAGACCTCAGAAGCCGCATAAGATATTCTGGAACTTGAAAAGGGTTTTCTAGCATATTCAGATCATCCATCCATCTAGCAAAGTTTAAGGTGTTCGTAACGTAGAGTGTCACAACAGAACGATTTTGTCACTTGGTGTGGCTATGTGTCTCTGCCATATGGACCGCGCTCACCACCTCTGCAATCGCATCAATCATGGAATGACCTGCCGTACTGCCGAGGAGATAGGTCCTCAATAGCGTGAATCGCATCAGTGAGTCTTCCCTTGATGAGTTTCTCTGGCAATCCCCCAGCCGTGTGTAGCATGCATAACTGGTGGTATGTAGATGGCAATCTGAAATTTCCTTTCCCCTTACTGACCAGTATGAGCCTCACCAGATCCATCACCGCTGGCTCCGATTTGATTAGTGTATCTCGAATACTCATCGTCCTTACTCTATAGGTTCTCTTCTTTGTCATGATGATCAATTCGGTTTTCTCAAGTGTTAAGGAGAATCCGTGAGCAGTCATCCAGCGCATTAGCATACCTAGCCTAAGTTGCGCTTGTTCAACTATGCGCCGAGTGACTAGAGTAGCAGCATCATCCAACTAGCCGATCCAACGCGATTCATCTGCCATTTCCAGTTTCAGTAGTCCTTATAAGGCACGTTGCGCAGGTCTGGGCCACGAAAAGATCTCTGGGCAACATCCGATGTAACTTCCATCCTTTGTTGGTCCTATGTCGTATTATAATGCAGGCTTATGTCTTTTAAATAGTCTCTCAGGAGCCGCATAGGATGTTCTGGAACTTGAACAGGATGTTCAACGCATCCAGCAGGTAGGTTCCGCATGAATTGCGTCAGTGAATCTTCCCTTGATGAGTTACTCCAGTAGTTTTCTAGTAGTATACTAATCAAAACGGGCGGTATATAGACGGCACTCTGAATTTTTCTTCTCTTTGCTGACCAGAAGTCCATATGGAGTAGTGGGTTAGGGCACACTACGCATGGGCAGCAGATCCCAGGTTAAAACATCAGTGGGGGCATCAGTTTGAGCTTCTGATGTTGCTTTCGGACTATCAGCCCACCCAGCTGTGATGGGTGCTAATTTATGGTTTTTTTGTGGTTAGGAGATGGCTTTCCGTAATTGAGCGTAAAATTGACCATATCTCTTCAAAATCCGTTACGGTGATGGAATGAGATACCCTTACAATAAATTCCAATGCCAAGGCTACAATTTGGACTATTGTGCAATGGATTATAATTAGTTATTGCTGATTAGCACAATATTCCCCACCTTCCATTGTACCAGGAAAATCCCATTTCATAAGAAAGCGTTGAATATACTGGGGAGCAAATCAGGGCAGTGACTTGCAATACCTCAACTGAACACTATCTGGGACTGGAACCTTCCTTGCTTTCGATGAAAAAACTGGCTCTTCGAATCCCGCCTGTGTAAAGAAAGGACACTCGATTGCTGTTTCATCATGGGCAGCCTCAACACGAATGGGGTGGGCGGGAAAAGTAACCACATCATCTCATCCATATTTTCTGCTTCATATATGCAAGGCGTCCGAAGGGCACCAAGCTCTCGCATAACTGACTTATAGATGACGACAGTGCGTACATCCACGCGGATGCGGATCAGAGTCAATGCAATATAATAAGCCACAGGAACTTCTCGGCTCTCAGCTTAATTCACACACTATTGACCATCGGTCCACTGACTTCGCTCTCTACTTCACGGATTACATTTTGTCAATTGTTCAACAGAACATGAATTATCTCACTAGAAAAACTACATGAACGATACTATTCCAATTTTCATTGTTTTATTGCAGCCACTATCTATCACACGCTAATAGAATCTTTACTTCTTATCACTACGACCCTACGGTCTTCCTGTTTTCCATAATGTGCCTTAACGCGGACCCTGATTCCGGTTGTCCAGCTGCTGGCACACTTCTCGCGAAGTGTTTACGGGGATAATCAATAATAGACTCCCCTTTTAGTTGTCAATCGTCCACTTGCTAGATGTCGCAACGGGACTCGACGATACTTTCATTCATTCCGCTGCACACTTGCCTTTGCCAATGCAATCCGTGCATGTGCAGCGGGAAAAGATGTTGCCATGTCTGCATTTCAATGACAGATTTGGATTTTTAAATTAATGAAAAATAAATAAATAATAAATATCATAAAGAATATAATTATAAATAAAAGTTTAAATTTAATATATGAAAAAAATGATCTAAAATTTATATTTAACAAAATAAAAAAAAAATTTGTTGATTTATAACTATGGATTGAAACCCCACCCACAGTGTTCACATTGTCCACCAGTTCGCGAAGGCATTTTCTAGCCGATTTGACGTCTATCCTTCAATTTTCCACGCAGAAGTTGGAGGTCATGAGCAAAGATGTAGGGAGACAACATCATAGGTCTCAAGCAGAATGTACTGATGACCACTGAGTCCCATAACACTCTCTTATTATATTTCCTCCGTACTGTGGACTGCGAGGTGAATATCAAGCCTGGTACAGTTACTTCAGGGCCAATACGATATAAAGTCGGCGTATTGCCGGTGGTTATCAGTTTTAAATAAAAGATGAATGCTTTTTATCTAGGAGTTTTCAAAAAGCCTTTTAGAGCATTTAGTTAGTTCCCTAGGGAACTCATCATAGACTCTTGAGTCCTAATTTTCTTCTGTACATAATCGGTAGACGCTGATCCTAATTTTTCGGCAGAAGTGGAATTTTTTATTTGATGCTCAATTTCAGCCTTTAGTTTTGAGTAGTATTCCGTACACTCCTGAAGGTATCTTGTTCGAAGAAAGGGTGGGTAGGATTCATCTCTTCAAACATAGATAATTCCAAATAGTGTCCACTGAACTCGGCTCACTCAGATTCTAATGAATAGAGTTGAGTTTGCAAACATCGCAAAGTCCTTCTCGGGGTAAAATTTTCGTTGTAGGTTCCCAACCTTTTTTCTATAGCTGTTCCCCATTCCAACTGATTCTTAAATAACTTATCCGTGATTTAAAGCATTTTTGGAAGAAATGAACAATTCAAAATTATTGATATATCTAGTTTTATATAATTTATGAAATCAAAATTCTTTAAATTTTGGCTGATACACGTACACATTCCGACCAAAAATAAGGAAGCAAAAAAAAAGCAAACGTACTACAATCACCTGGAAAGACTAGTCGACTCAACGCCTCAAAGCAAAAAATTCTGGGTGATTTCAACTCTAAGGTTGGCAATGAGCTATCTGATCCGGGAATGACTGGAAGAAATAGCCTCCACGATGAAACAAATGACAATGGCCAGCGCCTGATTGACTTTGCATATAGCAGAACGCTAGTCATATGTTCGACTTGCTTCCCACATCGGCGCATTCATAAAATGACCTGGGTATCACCAGATGTCTCCACACAAAATCAAATGTACCATGTTTGGATCCAACAACGTTGGGCTTTGAGCATACTTGAAGCCCGTACATACCCGCTAATTGTAACTTGGATTATTATTTGATCAAATTAACTCATCGATGTCGTATGTCAAAGGCGTATTCGCCGAAGAACAGCCCTCTACAAAAAAGGCTTCAAACGGCGTTTGTGGCAAAAAATTTCACGGAGACGCTCTACAACCGGATGTCTCTTATCCTGTTTGATACATCATTGAAAACAAGCAACAAGAGGGGAATGGCAAAGAAGAAGAAGAAGAAGGAAAAGACAGCAGCTTGCGAGCGAGCCAGGCGAAACCTTCAGAGAAGAGAAAGCTGCAATAAGCTCAAAAGCATATAAATGAGACGAGACTGTGGGGGGGAGGGGGGGGGTGAGCTTCCGTGGAATGGAAACCCACGTGTTCGCACATTCGGTAGATTTCGGGGAAAATTGAGACAAAAGCTTGCTCTGCGATCGAATATAAATACTTTGTTGAGTACTGGCTGATCAATGTGTGATTAGAAGCTGCTAGGGAGCGTGCTGCTACCCAATCATTAAAATACCCTTCAACATGCGAGTGATTCCGCGATATCCACGATTAAAGTTTTAGACGAAGGTGTTGTTGGGTAATCAAATAAATTGAGAGGGATGAGGTGTTGGCTTGTGCCGTGAATCTCAACCAACTATTTGGCGTTCCGAAGCACGGCACGACCCAACGATCCCAAGGAATAGCAAGTCAAAGGGAAAGTCAAAGGCGCTTCATTCACCATTGATCGTTATGGCTTTTTTGAAGAATGTAAGGCCAACTCCAAGCAATACGCACATTGAACGATGGTGGATTCAAATAATGAAAGTGTAGTTAATGAAATTCTTTGAAGTGTGAATGTAAATTCAATAAATAATAATTCATAAAATAAAATAATGAAATAATTATATAAAAGTAATTCATTAAAAGCGCTAAATCTTTGTTGAGCTAGTTTGAAATGGAAAAAAGAAGCAGGTAATTAGCATACAGGAAGGTCTTTATCTCCCCGAGGCCCTTGATGGTGCATATAGGATACACATCAAACCGAGGTCCCAGTTTATAGCAGTATACATAGGGTATACTGGTTTCGCCTTTGACTTTCACTTTGGCTTGCTATTCTTTGGGAGCGGCGGGTTTTGACGTGCTTCCCATGTGAGCGTTAGCCTGTAGCAGAAACTGAGAAAACCAGCTATTGGATCAGGGTGGCCATATGACGTGGAACGCCAAACCACCAGTTGAGATTCACGGCTCAAGCCAACACCTTACCTTACCATTTAGTCTCTGGAGCTTTTACTTGGCTTATTTACACTCGTTCTTGGCTGTGCGATACATGCCGCTGCCGTCTCTTCATCTCTACCGCATACATACTATAAGCATGTATCATGCGAATTAGCGAAAAGCAGAAGGCTGTTCATACTTCCTGGTATCGATGCCTTTGGCTCGTGACGACATAAGGCGGCGCGTTTGCGCGTTCACAACATTTGTTTTATTATGCAAATTCACGTAAAGTGGAGGGCTGCTCATACCTTTTAGTACTCATGCCATTGGCTGGAACCGGACCAACGGCGTAGCTTGGTAAGAACTGGAAGCGATGTATCTTGAGGCATGTTGGGTAGTGGTGCAAGATGGCTGAAGGGAAAAGTGGAACCAAGCGAAAGGAGTGGTTTATCTAGTAGCAAGGGGGAGCGGTTACCTAGAGGCAATTTGGCAGATTTGAGAAGTGAAACCGGACGAATGGCATAGCCTAGTAGGAAGTAGAAGCGATGTAATTTGAGGGTAAGTGGAACCGAGTGAAAGAAGTGGTTAACCTAACAGCGAGGGGAAGCTGAGACCTGGAGGTGAGGTGGCTGATGGGAGCAGTGGAACAGGACAAACGTCGTAGCCTAGTAGAAAGCGGAAGTGGAGACCTGGAAGCGAGGTGGCTAGAGAGAGAAGTGAAGTTGAATGAACAGCGAAAGCTTAGAAGGGAGATGAAGCGAAGGACCTGGAGGCGTGATGATGTTAACTGAGCTTGCAGTTAGTGGCTCGTGTTGCACAAGGAGCAGAATAACATCTATGGTACATAAAGAGAGGGTTGAGAATTGTATTCCGAAACAATTTTTCTCGGCCAACAACTATAACTACAGGGAGATTCACTATACTCTGAGAGAAATTCTCAGAAATTAGTAGTCTTTGGGGGAAACCGCCCCCACCCACGCGAGTAGAGGCAACCTACTTCGGGATGGGAACTACATAGGCAAAGTCATTCAGGCAGAGTGTCACGAAAAGCTGAGCAGAGCTTTGATCTGTACCACGGGCTAGGAGGAGCCCATGACAGGTTACCGTCACCCCCGATATGGTTGAGGAGCCTATCCTTGATGGCTGTAGCTTGAATAAAGTAGAAAGTAGTTTCGAGCACACACCAGTTGTGATGCGAGTATCGTAAAATGGAGGGTAAACTGAAACCCCAAGCTTCGGGCTGTCAATCCTCGTCTAATCTCACGTAAACCATGTCCATTTCTGGCCACATGAATCGTATAGACGAACAGCTGATACCCAAAAAGGTATAGGAGGATGGAAGTGCGAAGGCCTGTGGGGAAACCCAGGAAACACTGGTCTAACCCAGTCAACGCAGACAATTCATCATAAGTTGGAGGACGTGGTTAATGAACCGAGACAGTTGGAGGTGCTCATAGCAGGAAGTGAAAGCCCGGGGTGGACTGTAGTGCTACGAAGAAGAAAAAGACGCTTTGTATTACTATTTGGTGCCTGGCATCGTCACGAGCAAAATTCGAGGAGCCATGCAAAACTTTGTTATTATATGCAATATATATATGAAGAGAATGTAAAGTGAACAATACTAAGTAATTCTATGATTTGCGTAGATTTCACTCAAAAAAAAAAAACGGATAGCCCCGCGATGATGTGAAGACCGTTGGCTACCTTCCTGGTGTTCACTTGAGCGTTATTGGAGAGTCTAATCCCTCGAAACAGCGGGACAGCAAGAAACGTTGGCTAGCTTTCTATCTAATCATGTTATGCCTATGCTCAAGTGTGAATGAAACGCCTTGCGAAAACTAGCTTAAAAGTTAGGACAAGGGCTATTTATTGAAAAAAATGAGCACGCTAGTGTAGCTTCACACTAGGTTCTGATTTTGACTTTGATATGCTCCAATTGGGGATACCTAATGAACAGCAACTCGTTTATTTCCTTTGTCACGGTGTATCTTTATTTTAATAACAAGAGATTCTAAACATTGTTTTATGCTTAAATTGGTAGCTGTTTATAGAGCGTGGAAATGTCCACAAGTTTATGGAATGTGGTGGAAACGAACATTGTTTTGACTTTAATTATGATGTGAAATTAATCTTACGCTATGAACGTGAAAATAGAGTAATTCGTACGTTTAGGATTTGAATTACATATATGAGGTGTAAGAAACTTAGATTGAAATTAGAAGAACAAACACCTCTGATAGCCCGTCCACTGTTATGGGGCTAAGAAGGGAATGTTAAGGGATTGAGACCAAAGCGAAAGTGGACACTCCTCCAATCACCATCATATGAATCACAAAGAATATTAGAAGTGGTATTCAGCATCCTTCAACACATTGAGTCAGAACCAAGCCAATTGAATTGAATGACAACATTATAGCGAATTAAACTTTGATCTTATTAAATACTATTTTTAACTAAAGCTGTAAAGTTAATCTGAAGAAGATTTTAATAGAAATTAGAAATAGCTACATAGGAACTGCCAATGGTCACGAGATAGAACAAAGATCAAGTAACTCAACTAAACAATTACATCTTGATCAGCAGCAATTGAATAATGCAATAAATAATAGCCGACAGAACTCAATACCAAAATATAGACAGCATTATTACCATAAGACGAGTTCAAATAAAAATCATCCATGAATTCACTTAGTTCAGCAGCAGGGAAATCAAAAAAAATTTGCATACTGAAAAAAAATGCAATTAGCATTTAGCCCAACCACAACAAGACATACTCGTATACCAAATCCTAGTATACAATACAATAAAGAGCAACGCACTACACCAGAGAGTAGCCAATACCAATCAAATCTTCTCGAACCTATTCTATTCAATACAGCAGATATTGAATCTTGTTACGCACAATCGAATATCCCCCAAATTCCCAGTCCATCGTACAATAGTCCAATAAATTCAGTTGGAAGACGTCACAGAAACCTATGATGATGAGTGTGCAAGTGATATTAAAGCGAGCCATGGGCAACAATATAAAATCAACACAATGCCAATAATGCTACACGAGAGACCACAGCCATCCAACAACAATCATTGCAGCATCACCACCTCCAGCAATCTCTGCAACAGAAACATCCCTAACAATCCATGTCTGCGGCACTACAACCATCTTTATCAGGATCAATATCTAACCTTGTCTTTAACTCTCAAACATCGTCGTGTTCATCACATGTATACGTGGAGAATGCGTAGTCACAATGTCAAGCACAAGACATGCCTCAGCACCAGCAACAGGCACCCCAGTGATAACAACAGCCGTAACAGTGACAACGGTCCAATAGTAGCAGCAGAGACAACCGGAACGATAACAGCACGCATCACTCTAATATGGCAGCGCATGCCAAGTGGGAAATACTTACGGCGAGAGAACTTCAAGATGCACTTTCCAGTGGAAGTTCATTGACAATCATACGAGCTGACCTTGGCTTTGGAATGGCTAAGCCGTTAAGTCAGAACAGATAAAAAAGGGCCAGGACGTAACGGTGGCTTTCTATTCCCTCATAGTAGCGAAGCCGGCAACATTCATTTGGAAGGTGCAAGCAGTAATAAGGTGAAAAATAGAAGCAGTGCAAATGAATGGCAGGAGTAGAGGAAAAAGAAAATTGGACAGAATTTGAGAGTGGAAGGTATTGCGGAAGCCAGGAATTTAGGAGTCGAAGAAGCTGTGGAGCAGAAGGAATTTTAAGAAGAACCAACAACTGACTTCTGGCGGAGTACAAGGGAGGCCCTTAGATAGGGAAATTAGGAAGTTAAACATTTTTTAATTTGTTTAATTTGGCCAAGATTGTTGACCTGTTTTTAGTGGTGTGTAAAATTATGAAAAAAGTGAAAACCGAAACGTGGTGGACGCGTTGGTTGAAGGGGGGTTTTGCAATTTACAGGAATTTTGCGGCAGTGTGTCACGGTGATTGGAGTGGAAACGACATAGCAATTCTTCGATTTTTTTCTTACCCTTTAATTTCAGGGGTCCACCCTCTTGTTCAGCTGACAACGTGGCAGCAGCACGCAATCGGGCAAACGAATGGCGTCCTGGCTCGTCTTCATTGGGCTATCCGGGACACAAAAGAACCCTCTCCGGCGGAGGGTGGTACCGCTTTTGCTGATATCACTCACTTAGCTACTTTCAGAAAATCTTGTTCTCTGATCTTGGATTAGTTTCCAACTTTTTGATGAATTCCTAAACTTTTCTGATGTTTTTAAATTTGTCAACTAAACTTAACATTTTCAATTCCCTCTAATCCCATAAAGTTGATGCAACTTTTTTCGTATATTTCACCAGTTTTTGGTTTGCGATTATACTCATTTCTTATTTTCATTCTATTGCCAACTTGATGAGCCTGTTGCTAGGATTGGCTGCAATATCATGTTCCAAAAGCGCTCGTATTTTATTGATACTTCATCTAACAACTGATTAAACTAACCAAAGTATAACTGGGGGCTCTTTGCTGAATCATTTAAACAATCACACATGGTCTCGAACTCTGAGCCCCACAATTGAGAGACAAGCATCCTATTCTTGACACAACAGCTATTTTGAATTTCGCAATTGCTATAGTAAGACAAAAGTTACATATTCATATTCTAGAGAAAAAAATCGCTGAACCATTTACTACGTCGCTGTCATTTTGCTAATTGAATTCAGCTACGGATTATAAATTTAATCGAAATACTTTTTCCATTAATGGATTTTATCACGAAAGTAAACAAAATGTTGGCTCACTTAAAACACTTGGTGGGATGAGCTTCCTTTCTAGCTAAATTTATCTTTGAAAGCATATCAACACTAAGTTTATCAAATGTATACGAGTAGAGAGCACTTCAATCAGGAAACAATCCCCGTCAGTAACTTTCTTTCTTTGGAAGCGTGATATGAAAAGATTTGAGAGTAAGATGAATTAAGTTTTGCGGATTAGAAAGATTAAAAGTTAATACAGAAACGTGTCGTTTTTAGGACTCGATATGTTGCAAATGGCATAACAGATTTTTCCAAGCTGAAAGAGATCCTAAACTAGTTATGTTGATGTTTTCGTGGATCAATTCATTGATACCAAAAAGAAAAGCTATATAGACTATATCAAGGGTTTTGTAACCAATCTATATGATTTCTACATGTTCTAGATGCTAATGAAGTACTTCCATGGTGCGATTTTTTGAGTGAAACTGCAATTCAAATGTCACCATTATAGAGGTAAAATCTTTCATTCCGAAACGCAGGGTGTTTTGTTTTTTTTTATGGACAATGGGATCAGATATATGGATAGTGAGCTTCTTCATGTAGTACCAGCGAAACACCGGTACCATCTAGCAATTAGCACCTCCTTTGTTCATCACTTCCCGACAGGACAAAGGATTAAGGAAAGGTTTTCCAAATCAACACTAACAATATCACAAATGGACATGCAAGCTTGCCTCAGTGATTTTTGAGTTCGCTGTTGTTTAATCGTGGAACAAGGGGTAGAGTTTTCAAGGCTTTGAAAACGAGTTTTAAAAGGGCCTACCATTTTTGAGTCCTGTCTGTCTCTTCATTGGCCTGAGCGCCACAGCAAGCTTTCTCAGAAACTGTTAAAGTCTCATAGCTTAACTTAAATTAAGGACGATTATTATCGACGAAGATCTGGTTGAGTCAAAGCAGGCAATAAAGTACCTAGAGTTTTTTTGTGGTTGGGACGTGATGGCTAATAACGCTCTGAGTTTGGGACTCCCTGATGCGCAAGACATTTGGGATAACCACTGCATACCTCCCCTATCAACCTTACAATCTAGCCTGGAACCGTTTGACACATTACACGGATAAAGCCTCATTCTGCTAAGCCGTGAAATGCTTTAAAGCTTGGGATCCCACCTTTAGCGGGAGGGGAGGAAGGAAGAGGGATTGCAAGAAAATGAGTCCACCATATCCGATGTTCTCGGCTGCTGTGAATCCTTTTTACCTTTTTGGACTCTCGATCCACACTGTTCCATAGGTTAACCAATCTAAGCATCTCCTCGATCAGAGTTCCTGGCGCAGCCTGTTTCATCTTTTGCATGCAAAACATGTATGGTAGCCATTGTCTTGCTCTCCTACAATTAAACCGTGATCCCCTACGACTAAGCGACTCGTACAAGTAAGACTGAAAACACTCATGCCCGCTCATGACCTGGGTCAGGCAGAAGTCAGTCTCACCGTACGTTCAGATCAGGGATGAGGCGCGAAGTCCTTCTTGCCTTCGTTCTATTCACCCACAACTACTGCCAGCCATTGAGGACGCGTTGTTTTTTTTATTTTCACGAACAGTAGTTTTCCTCGTACCTTCGTTTTTCAGCTTCTATTCGACCAGAAACCCCAAGCATTTTATGGATGATTTGGATTCAACCAGTACTTCCTCAATACTGACCATCCTTACTCTGGGTATTCTCTTTTTTGTCAGGATGACTATTTTGGTTTTCTCCAGTGCTAGGTTCAACCCGTGAGCACCCATCTAGTCTCTTACCTGATGCATGAGCATACCTGGTCTAAGTTTCGCCTGTTTAACAGTGCATCCAGCAACTAGCGCTTCAACATCACCCCCATAGCAGATCAAGCGTGACTCATCTCACCGCTCTAGTCTCAGTTGCTCGTCGAACGATATGCTCCACAAGTCTGGACCAAGGATGGCCCTTGAGCAACAGTCAATGTAGCTTCAATCTTTTGCCGACACTACATCTTATCACAAAGCAGGATTTGGTCCTCCACGAAGTACCTCAAAAGCCGTATGAACTTGAAAAGAGGTTTTCAAAGTATCCAGAACATCCATTCTCGCCGAGTTGAAGGCATTATGATCAACAAGTTTCACCAACAGACCTACTTGTTTTAGTGTTGGAATTGTCCGTTAAGGACTACAGTGTTGGAAAAATTAGTGCTCTGCTGGAAATGGCCTTGCGTAAACATGCTAGCAGCTAACATTGTGGTGCCGTGGAACGGGCTCTTTTCGTCAGCGCAAGGACATACTACAAAAAATTTCAGGCATGCGATTTTCCGATAACCGTGTTACGGTTCACTAGAAATATATCTAGCACATTTCCGGGAAATGTAAGCCAACACTAGAATGTATTCCTAACTAGCCAAATATCAAATATAGCATAGTTTTGCCTGGCCAATTCGCAGAAAATCAAGCAAAACAGCGCAAATATCAAATAATTAAGCGAAATAGCTCGCTTAGGCTATAACTATTCAACTACCAAATACAATATATTCCTAATTAGCTAAATACCAAATAATCAATTCACTAAATCAATGTAATGAGCCACTAATTGGCTTAGCATCAAATATTACCTACAAAACAATTAACATTGTCAAAGCTTTCAGGATTACTTGACAATTAGGTCATTAAACCAATAAAATAGAAAACCAGCAAAAAAGAAAACCATCATCATGACGAAACGAAGCATTGATGAAAAACATTTCCGCAATCTACAAGCGTCAAATTGCTTCATCATTTGTTTACTACTGCCTGAACTTGGAAACAAACAATGAGTAACACATCTGGCAAACGACTCCGTGCGTGTGAAAAAATATGTAAACAAACAGTAGCCTCAACTTACATTATGGACCCGAGAACATGAAAACAAATGAATGTCTTTTCGTTAAAAAATGAAAACAACAACGAGACGTTAGCGTCACAGGTGGAAATCATTGAACTTTCGAGCATGGCTTGCAAAAAAAGCTTAATGCAAACAAGTTTTCCGAAATTGACAATTTTCTGCTGAGTAGAATTTACCTGGGCAGCATACAAAATCGCAAAAACAAAATATTCAGCTTCAGGTGGAAATAACTGAACCCAACTAAAGCATGCCTTGCAAAAATATCTGAATGGAATTGGTTAAGGAGATATTGTTCACCATGGGTTTCCGCTGATTGGGAAATTGTATATCGGCAGTTTCCAGTATGAAAAATTAACAATAAAAGGAAAAGCGTATTTTGGGAAAGGCGCCTTTTTGTGTTGCTGTTTAACGCGTACACTTCAGCCAAAACGCTACTTCAGCCTTAGCCTTGGCTTTCCACCAGTATCCAGCCAAAGGGCTACTTCGGCCTTAGCCTGGGCGTTCCACCAGTATTCAGCCAAAATACTACTTCAGCCTTAGCCTGGGTGTTCCACCAGTATCCAGGCAAAATGCTACCTCGGCCTTAGCCTGGGCGGTCCATCAGTATCCAGTGAAAACGCTACTTCGCCCTTAGCCTGGGCGTTTTATCAGTATCCAGCAAAAACGTTACTTCGGCCTTAGCCTGGGTGTTCTACCAGTATCCAGCGACAAAGCTACTTCCGTCTTAGACTGGGCGTTCTACAAGTATCCTGTCAAAACGCTTCTTCAGCCTTAGCCTGGGCGTTCGTTGGGTGAATCACTTTTACCATTTGATTTTCTGGCACCCCAGCGTGGTCAATGCTGAGCGTTGTTACATCCTCATTTGAAATCGGCCCTGGGAGCCCTTGTTCTGTATCTACTAACCATTTCTTTCACAGGCTCCAATAATTGCATCCTCCCGTCGACCTCACCGACCCCGTTGCCAACAGGACCACTCAGAGGCCCCTTACGCCGCTGCTCCACGGTTCAATTAATCCAATACGAGAATCCTCAACTGGAGGAGGTGTTAGCAGCCAACCCGCGAACAGCACCCCGGCCTATCACTATCGAAGAATACCGGGCGAGAAGTGGGCGTGTAAAATCACCCCCGGCTAGATGGCCAACACCAGAAACTAAGCCGGAGACAAATTATCACATCAAGGGTGGACGTCTGGTGCAGTTACGTTGGGAACTGGGCGAGCTGATTCGACTAACCAAGGTCAACGTTAGCGAAGACGAGAAGGCCTAATTCCTGAACCAAGAGAGGGTCCTCCAGCGAGAGAAAAAACGAGCCATCCGCCACCGCAATACGCTTTCCCGCCAGGTGCGCCCACGTGCCAGCGAAGTGGATCAACTCCAGAGAACACCACGCCGTTAATTACTCCTATTTTATAAAAGATACTGTTTATCAAACTCTCTTAGCTTAAAGAACTACGAGTATTAGTGTGAACTATAACGTTTTCTGAAAAATACTACCGAAGTCTTTTCTTTTCTCTGATTTGGTATCGGCACTACTCTGGTGCTTACAACTAAAATACATATAGAGTGACCTTTTTACGTTACAACCGGAGACAAAATTCCAAGCGACCGAAACCGTTGGAAGGTGTCGCTGGCCGAGGTAATATGCCGAAAATATTGACAGGTGAAACGTAAGATGATTCCGCCTTTACCAAGAAAGTTCATGGCCCACAAATAAGCGTGGGGCATCCGTGCTCCCACACACCCCTCCCAGTCAGATCAAGGCTCCAATTTGATGCCTTAGCCCATATCGGGTGAGGAAGGCCAAGCATCCCGGCGAGAGCCCCTGTAACACAGTGAAGAGGCCAGCTAACGTGGCGGGTCCCATACCTGCTTCAGCCAATACTTTTTTTTATTTCATTATTTTGTAATTTACTTCGAAGGGTAAGAAATTTCATAGGTGTTTGACAATTACTAGCACATTGAATTACTAATAAATTAAATGTTGCGACGTTTGTACTACCCTCAGCTATCGAAAAGATTTCTAAGGTCACTTCATTCTCCCTGCCAAGATCGTAGCGAAATATTTTTTTTGAATAATCACTTGGGGTGGTTGGAAAAAATGGATATATTGCAATTTTTGAATAATTCAATCAACAAATAAATGTACTTCAAATAAATAAATTGAATATCAGGCAATTTGTGATATGTTTCAAGAAAACACATAGGTGTATTGTGATTAAAACGCTTCAATAAAAAGATACATAGCATGCAAATGTAAAAATGGAAAGATGTAATGAATAATTTCAAAAAACAAGGTACTCACCCACTCCTTCGACGAGCACTCGTTGTTGAGGGGTCAGTGGCCTGAAACTACAAAAAACTCGTTAAATCCTAATGTTATTAGATTATACAAAGCGATCATCAAGCAGAACGTAGTGAAGTTCAAGCTTGGCTGTTGCCACCGTTAGAGGGATGTTATATCTACTTGTAACAACACTATCTCGGCACACACAGCAATTTTAATAAATTTAAAATTTAAATAATTTACGTTTATCACACTTGTAAGGCTACACCACCAAAGAACATCCTTAGTGATCCTCTTTTATGTACTTATGTCAAGCGTTTTTAGTACAGCTCCTTGCTCAGAACGTTACCCTATATTTTTGCTCCATACTGTAGCAACGACCGTACAGATCTCATTAAAAGTCATTTTCTTGATGGGTGAGCTGTTGGTCATTAGTCAATTCAGAGCCGACACGCCTGAAGCAGTTTTATCAGCCGTTGCCCTTATTTGCTCAAAGAAACTCATCTTTCCCACAGGCAAGCGTTGAATATGCTGAGCAGCAAGTCAGGGAAATCGTGAAAGACGGGCTGCATCGTCCTAGCTGGAAGTTGGACCTGGAACCTTTCTTGGTTTCAGTGATAGGATTGCCTCTTCCAGTTCCAGCCACATTAATAGTGCAGATCCGACTGCCGTTTTGTGGAAAGCGTTAAAATGGACGGGATGGGTGAGGTGAAGGGGGAAAGATCTCGTCCATCTTTCCCCCTTCATATATGTAGGAGTTGCATAGGGCACCAAGCTTCCGAATAACTAGCTTGTAGCCAAGATCTCGTGAATCCCTCTTCACATTGTCCACTAGATCTTGCCAGCAGCAAGCTTTAATGCTGTAAATAGTTCATGAAGGAATTTCTTGGCCAAACTATAAGTTGATGGCCGGTTGCATGCTTTGTTGTACTTCTGTGCCCGTTGGGCTTCACTTTTCAGCTAATTCAGTCGGCCACTAGTATATTGCAAGCTTGCCATACCGAGGTCTCCGACAGGGTGCTGCAAGCGTAAGTGATGATGCTCATAGTTGAGGTCATTACATCTTGTATTGCTAGGCTTTTAGACCCCCGCAAATCTTCCAGCAACGGCGTGCCTACTGAGAGCACCTCGAAAAAACTCTCGACGTCTATACTCCCAATCGTAGAAGGTCGAGAGCATAGGTATCGGAAGACAGCATCATTAATCTCAACTAGGATGTAAGATGACCACTGGCTGAGTAGTCTGCTAATACTTCCCAATTGTGTACTCTTCGTACTAGGGACTCCAAGGCGAATATCACGTCGGGAACGGTTCCTTCACAGCCCACAAGGTAGAAAGCCGGCATATCGTCGGTATTCAGTACAATGAGCTCTGTTCTAGTCACTGTCTCTAGGACTTGTTTTTTCTGCGAATCAGTTTAAGGCATGCCCAGCGCACCCCAGACACCATATCTTCACTCGACGACTATCGTTGCTAAATGGCAAGAGATCTTTAATGGACTTCGATGTAATGGGGGCTCAAACTCACTTAGTACGTTTCTGGAACAGGTGAAGGACCTTTGAAAGGCTCGAGCAGCTTCAACAAAATACCTCTACCTAGCTGCATTGGTACTATTTGAGGGCCGGGCTTTAGTGGGGTTAGGAGCGAATCGGGCTGGAATTAAATGTTGTGTGAGCTGGTGGCAGGCTTCGTTTGAAGCTCCTTCTCTAAACTATGACGAAAAACTGCTCGAAGAAATCAAGAAGTGAACACATGAGTCCGTAAGAGTCGATTTTTCCGTAATGGGGGGATGTTCCGCCATCGTGCTACTCCGTTTTTGGACGCGGAGAAAAAGGCGAGCTTGTGAGAAAACAGTACAGCTTTCGGTTAGAACCAATTGTCCCTGATGACATTAATTGAATTATGGAACTAGCTAAATTGGGGCACATCTAAGAAACTACTCGATTCTCTGTGAGGGCGCATAAGCTTTCACCGTCAAGAAACATGTGGCAACCAAGGAAAGTGCCACCATTCAGCGGCTATGAGTCCAGCAATGGAAATGTAAGGCTAAGGGCTACACTTTTTTTTGTGGTAGGGAGGTGAATGCTATTTATGCACAGAGTGTGGGACTCCCATGCGCGACTGGACTACCCACTAAACACATCCCCTGTTAACCTGAGAACGCAGCCTGGAACCGTTTGACACACTACTTCGGGCCAGGTCTCGTTTTGTTACGCCGTGGGGCACCTTCAAGCTGAGGAGTCCCTTTCCTAGCGGGAGGAGAGAGGGGAAGAGGAAATGCCAGGAGAGCGATCCCTCAGCCCCAGCGCCCCCGGCTGCTGTGAGTCCCTTTTATATTTTAGGACTGCCCGAGCATAATGTGCCACCTGGTTCCATTTGTCAACCGATTCGAGCATCACCGCAACTATATTATCCGGGGTGAGCTCTCCCGTCTCCCTGTAGAGTTCTCTTCGCAGCCTGGCCCATTTGGTACCCGCCAAAAATGTATGACAGGCATTGTCCTCCTCTCTTGGGCAAAACCGACAATCGGGAGACCGTGACTTACCGATCTTGTGCCGGTAAGACTAAAAGCACCCATGCCCGCTCAAAAGCTGGGTCAGATAGAAGTCAGTCTCACCATGCCTTCGATTTGGTCAAGGTCTCTCATCCGGGATGAGGCGCGCAGTCCGCCTTCCCTTCGTGCAATTCACCCAAGACTGCTGCCAATCGTTGAGCGAGCGCTGTCTCTCCTCGCGGACAACTATCTCCCTCGCATCCTCGTTTCGGTGCAGGTAAATAGCGCGGCGCTCTCTTGCAAGGAGGGCGACAGGTATCACGCCTGCAATCACTCTCACTGCCGAGTCGGAGACTGTTGGATACGAAGATGCAATTTTCAGTACTTCTCTTCTCTGTACCTGTGCCAATCGTTTTCGGTATACCTCCTTGCTGAGAGTGTCGCCCCATATCTCTGCTGGGTGCAGTAGCACTGACCCTACAGCACTCATCAAGAGGCGTCTTCTTGATGGGCTGGGCCCCCCTACGGTGGCCATAAGTCGACTCAGAGCCGGTATTCCCAAAGCAGCCTTCTCAGCCGTTGCACTGATTTGCTCAGAGAAACTCATCTTCGAGTCGATCAGTAACCCCAGGTACTTCACCGCTGGTTTCGATTCGATTTGTATGTCTACAATACAATCCTTACTATAGGGATTCTCTTTTTTGTCAAGATGACCACTTCGGTTTTCTAAACTGGATCCAGTCCCTCCCTCGGCGCATTAGCATACCTAGCCTAAGTTGCGCTTTTTCAACGGTGCGTCCGGCGACCAGAGCCGCAACATCATCCGCATAGCCGACCAAGCGCGACTCATCTGGCATCTCAAGTCTCAGTAGCCCGTCGTAAGACACGTTCCACAGGTCTGGACCAAGGATAGATCCCTGGGCAACACCCGATGTAATTTCCATCCTTCGTTGGCCCTGTGTCGAGTCGTAGAGCAGGCTTCGGTCCTTTAGGTAGTTCCTCAAAAGCCGCATTAGATATTCTGGAACTTGAAAAGAGTTTTCCAGCCATCTAGCGGAGTTGAAGGCATTCCTGGCGTCGAGTGTCACCAACAGGACGATCCTTCGCTTGGTGCGACTATATGCCTCTGCCCTTTGGACCACGTTCACCACCTCTGCAATTGCATCAATGGCAGAACGTCCTGCTTTAAAGCCGTACTGCCGAGGAGATAGGTCCCCAGCAGCACGAATCGCGTCAGTGAGTCTTCCCTTGATGAGTTTCTCTAGCACTTTCCCAGGCGTGTCTAGCATGCATAACGGGCGGAATGCAGACGGCGATTCGGGATTCCCCTTCCCCTTGCTAATCAGCACGAGCCTAGCCATCTTTCATCGTACCGGGAAAACCCCGTCCCGTAGACAAGCCGCAACACCTCAGCCGGAACACCATCTGGTTCTGGAGCCTTCTTTGCTTTCAATGAAAGGACTGCTTCCTCCAGTTCCGGCTGTGTGAAGAGTGGACACTCGACTGCTATTTCACCATGGGCAGCGTCAACACAGACGGGATGGGCGGGGAAGAGTCCCCGCACTGTCGCATCCATCTTTTCCGCGTCATGTATACAAGGCTTCCGTAGGGCACCAAGCTTCCGCATGACCAGCTTGTAGCCAAGAACCCACGGATTCTTGTTCACACTGTCCACTAGGTCTTGCCAGCAGCGAGCCTTGCTATTGTTGATCAGTTTGCGAAGGCATTTCCTGGCCGAGTTATATGCTGCCACCTGGTTTAATGCCTCGTCACTTTCCGCGCCCGTTGAGCCTCACATCACACTTTAAGGTGGTGTAAAAAGTCAAGTGTTTTGTACGTTTGGGAGGCCTACACTTAGGGAGTAAATACTCTTAGTCTTCCTGCCACAAACATGGCTAACATCGCGCTGCCTCAAATTGTATCCTTTGTGATTTTTCTTTGTTGCTTGCAACAAACGTTGGAGAACATCCTTTCATACCCCCTCTAGGTTAGTTGCCCGCTACTACACCTAAAGCATTTAATTGTTTGAGTTCTTATTTTTTGGGGTTGAGAGGTGAGTAGTATTTACGCACGGAGTGAAAAGCTCCTATAATAAAATATAATTTTTTTGTAGTATTAAAACCCCTCTCGGGCCTTCGCTTAGAGATAGTTAGAGTATCTGGTACACACTAAAGAAGGTAAACCCTTATCAAACTATCCCTCCATCCACACCCCCCGCCTGAAAGTCGCTGTTTCGCACCCAGATGGCAGCAGAACTTTTATCGTTGTGCCGCTCATTCAACAGAAAAACCTCAGCTTTCATGTCCCTTGCAGACTGCTAAAGCAGGTTTTGGACTATTGAACTTTGGTGTTCTGATTTTGCCTTGGCTGCGGCTTGTTGAAAAACCTGACAGTTGCCTGATCCCAAGACGTGCCTGAAATACGGTCTTGGACCAGCATCCTTGCCAAATATACAGTGCACATCTTTTGAACACTTTTGTGCCCATTTAACTCCATTTGTGGCATACCTTTGTAGTGTGACTGTAGCCAAGGTATTTGAAGCATTAAAATGGCGCTGCTCTTCACCGTACCCTGCAGAGAACCCACCCTATACTATTTTGTCCCCTATAGTTTTCTGGGGCCAGCTTTACTTTGATCCTGCCCACGCTAGGCAGCTCCTTTCAGATGGCCTTTTCAACCTGGGCCAGGCCCATGATGCAGACAAAATATCTTATTTATTTGCTGCAGAATTGTCACATATCAACCAACAAGGCACGCCAAATAACAATAGCACCGTTCTTTTCTAGCTTGAAATAGTGAAAAAAAAGAGTCAATTTATTGAAATAACTTATAACTGTAAGTATACAGGCGTTTGGGTGTGGGTAATGGGCCCACCAGGTAGACGCAAACCATCTCCTAGGGCTTTTGTACTTCTTTTCCATGAGATGTCATTTGATCTACCAGTGCGCTCTTCTCAACTTTATTGGCTTGGGTGGCCCGTCATTTCTCCTTTAGAATACCTCGCGCACATTCTCTTTTCAGCTCAAGATACTGTACACGTCTGTGTTTCTATAGTGCACCTCCATTTACCCGTCAACCCATAAAACGATCTGGGTATTTTCCGACACTTTTTGTTTGGTTTAGCGCTACAGTCCCTTTTGGGCCTTTGCTTAGCGATGGTTAGAGTATCTCATTATATTCATCGTGTATATCAACACTGAGAAGGTGATATGGTCAGTATCACGCTTTGCCCATGTGTCAATTTACCCAACTACGATAGATTCTGAACCAGTGCGTATTTAAATTAAACTGATTTATAGTTCGTCCGAAGAATCACTCAAAACGAATCTCGTTATCACCAACGGCATTAAGCCAGGGACTTTACAGTTACTACACGACGCAAACTTTATTTACTTTTACCTTTTTGCATCATGCATGCTAGGCTTTTACGCTAGCCACTTGCGTGCTTGGTAGCATCCAAGATAAAGCGTCTGGATTCAAATGCTCCTTTCTTTTTTGGAATTGTTCAGAACAAAATTTCTGTGTAACACTTTTACCAATTCTCTATGGAAGGAAGTTCCTAATCTGGACTGAACATACAGCGATCAAATGATTGATGCAAGATGGATAGAACGACTTCAAGAGTACGATTACAACATCGAATGTTGATCTGTAGAGAGTCATCAAAATGCCAACATCCTATCTAGACAATCGTACCCTGCAGACTGTTCCCACTGCAACAAGGTGAAACCGTCGGAAGCTGCAGTTTCAGGAACTACAGTAGTTGACGATGAATCGATCGTAGAAAAGCGAGAGAATGATCCTGACCTGAAGAAGATTTGGGAATGAGAGGAGGAAAATCGACGACTCACCTCCCACTCAAGGCATATTGGGCTCAGCGGGACTCTCCTGTCCTGAAATAAGTTTCGTTGAAAAGAATTCTTGAAAACGATGAATGTTCCGAAATCAGACGATAACTAGTTATCCCAGGGACAAGAGTAGGTGAAGTACTGAAGAAGTTACACAACAGTCCATCAAGAGATCCTCTCGAAGTAAACAAAACCATGCAACGAGTCTGTGAAATATTTTATTGGATGAACAGTTCCGACGACGTGAAGGACTGGTGTAAGAAATGTACGACCTGTACTAAGAGTAATGAACCACATCGCAAGAGGAAAGCTGCCATGAAACAACATAAAGTTGAGAACGAGCTCGACAGGATTGCCTTAGATATTAATGGACAAGTTCCGACGACAAAAAATGAAGCAAAAAATTTCTGTTTGTAATTTATTATTTCACAAAGTGGGTGGAAATCTGCGAGATCCCAAATGATGAGGCCACAACTGTCACAGAAGTATTCGCGAAAGAGTTTATCAGTTGACATATATATTTTTTTTTGTTGTGGTTGAGGGGTGAATGCCAGTTGTTCATCGGGTGTGGGGCTCGCATTCTCTCAAGCGACTGGACTGCCCACTAAATACCTCTCCTGTCAACCTAAGAGCCTAGACTGGAAGCGTTTGACATACAACTTTGGGCCGGGTATCGTTTCGTTACGTCGTGATGCTGAAGATCCCTCCTCTAGTGGGAGGGGAGAGGGGAAGAGAGATTCCCAGACAAGTGGTCCTTCAGCTCCGACGTCTCCAGCTGCTGCGAGTCCCTCTCAACGTCACATTGTTCCATTTGTCAACCGATCTAAGCATGGCCGTGACTATCCTATCCCGGCTAAGCTATCCCATCTCCCTGTCCCGAAAAAGTATTTCAGGCATCGTCTCTCTCTCTCTAAAACACCCATGCCCGCTCAAAAGATGAAGATAGAATGTAGAACTCAGTGTCACCATTGCTTCGATTCAGCCACGGTCTCAGGTCCAGGAGAAGTTGCACACTCCACCTTCTCTTCGTGCAATTTATCCAAGACCACACTAATCTTTGAGTGAGCATTATGTCTACTTGCGGGCAACCGTCACGTCACCATCTGGCCTCGCTTTGGCGCAGGTAAATAGCGCGGCGCTCCCTAGCAAGAAGAGAAGCACGTATCACACCTGCAATAAATCTCACCAGCTAATTAGATACTGTCGGACATGAAGCTGCAATCCTCAATGCTCCTCTTCTCTGTAACTGTGCCAAGCGTTTTCGGTACACTTTCTTACTGAGAGGATCGCCCCATATTTATGCTTCGTACAGTAGCACTAACCCTACAGCACTCATCAAGAGGCGTCTTCTTGAGGGGTTGGGTTCCCCTGCTTTTATTATAAGCTGGCTTAAAGCTACTATGCCCGAAGCGGTCTTCTCAGCCGTAGCCCCTAATTTATACAGAGAAACTCATTTTCGAGTCGATAAGCAGCCTCAGGTACTTCACTGCTGGCTTTGATTCGATTCGTGTCTCCAATACTGATCATCCTTACTCTAGGGATTCTCTTTTTCATGAAGATGACCACTTCGGTTAACACTAGTGCTGGGCTGAACCCATGAGCAGTCATCAAATCTCTCGGCAAGCGTCGTCTTGACCAGTATTTCTAGGATTTGTTTTCCTGCGAATCTGTTAAAGGCACGACCCATTCGATTCCTTTAGCGTTGAAGTCTCCCCAACGAGCACGTTGCCATCTGCGTTCGAAACATCGCTCTCTAAAACAATAAACTTAGCTTGGAAAGATGATATCAGTTCATTCGGCATTAGGTTAATACTAAAGAAAGTTGTCCCTGAGCACCAAAAGCAAACAAAACTATCGCTCATCCATAGTTCTTCTCTGGAAATCACAGTTCCAGTTGCCAGTACCAGTTTCATCAGGATAGCATGATGCAGAGCCTTTATCATGGTGCTGCCCATTAGGCATCAAAAAGTTGGCTTCTATCTCCTCGGCACTGCTCAAGTAGGCTTTTGGCGGTTAAACTGCGCTGTAGGTTTATCTACAGAATATGGGTCATCGAATTTCTGATTTGGCCTTGGCTTAGGTTTCTTGGAAAACCCGACACTTTTCTGATCCCAAGACGTGGCTAAGATCTGGTCTTGGATCAGTATCCTTACAAAAGATATAGTTTACGTGTTTTGCACACGTGTTTGGTACACTCTTTTCCTATTGGGGTCTTTTGCGTTTCTATGCGGTATGACCATAGCCAAAGTATTTGAAGCATTGGAGAGGCACTTTTCTTCGCCACATCCTGCGGGTAATCCACACTTTTCTTACTTTGCTCTTATTCAAAAAGTATTCGGCATCGTTTACAGTCAAGTCAATGATGGCTATTGTTGTCCCGTATGGTTTTTTGGTATCAGTGTCGCTTTGATTCTGCTCACGCTAGGGAGCTCCCTTTTGATGGCCTCTTCTACCAGTCAGTCTATTCGGAGTACCTCTGGGGGTCTACAGCGATCAAGGAAGAAATTTCGAGAGCCAGTTGTTCCAGGAAGCTGGGAATGAAAGAGACGAAGGTGATCACGTTACATAGGTGGTCAGATAGAATGCTCAAGAGGTTGAACAGGACCATTGGAAAATACCTGGTGAAAGTAGTTTCTAGCCACCAGAGAGATTGGAACCAGTACCTTCTCCTGTATGCATCAGCTTGCCGATCCACTATCAATGTGTGCACGGGTGAAACACCTGCGCAAATCCTGTTTGAACATGAAATGAGGCTTACTCGTGACGTGGAATTCAGATGTCAACCTGGAAAAGATCTAGCGGGAGAGGATCATATAATCCTATAGAGAGGATGGATGGACAATATACATGAATTGTTTTGCCTGAACCTTCAAGTTGCCAGCGACAGGATGAACAAACGGTACAACACAGGGGACAAAGAAGGCGGTTTTAAAGAAGGAGAAGAAGTATGGCGACGAAGCCGGAAGAAGAAGAAAAGGTTTTCATTCCTAATTATACAAGGATCATTCATCACAAAAGCAAGATCCCCAAAGGAAAACTGAAGGCAGTTCCTTAAAATTGACTGGCACCATTCAAAAGTGACCAGAACTAGGGGGAAAGGGTGAACCTGGTTCTAGAGTCTGATTCAGCCGTTTATGGGTGCATATAGAGGCACCCGGAAAGTTGAATAAGGAGTTTGCCGGATCTGTTCAAGCTTCTGGAAGATTATTCACTGGCACACAGCATCAGCGCCAGTATCAAAGACGCACGAAGATTGGCATTCATTTTCCGAAAGAAGTTTGGGTGATTAGAGGAGCTTGAAAATCAAATCTCAGTTCCTGGCAAGACACTGAGACTCAAATAGAATTTACGGTACGTGTTTTACTTGGTAACGAAGAACGAATTTCAAGGTGGATCCACCTATGGGGTTGCGTGCGAAGTTCTACGAAGCCTACAAGACCATGTGTGGGAGCCCAACCTGAAGAAAGTGGCTATGCCTAGAATGCAAAGTAACCAGCTAGATTGGCGAGTCATCGGAAGCATGCTGGAGGTGATCTTTTAAGAAACTGGTGTCCAAATATTGATCTGCAACCATTCCCCCAATTCTCGGTTTCCGATGAAGACAGGGTTCTGCTATTTCCACACGGCCAAAAGGTGTATAAATGTTGTCCAATTGCCGATATATATATATATATATATATATATATATATATATATATATATATATATATATATAAATCATTTACGCACTGTGTGGGACACTCATGTTTGCAAGCGACTGGAGCGGCTTCGTATTAAGGAGGGGGTAATGCTATGAAATACAGCCCTGTATTCCTCAAAATTTTTGAAGCCGCCCCTGTCTATGATTTTAGAAAATTCTACCCTGCTGAGCATCTGTTGATCCTCTAATAGAATACCGGATAAGTAAAGAGAACAGAAACCAGACATAGTCGGCGGGTGTTTGGACAGTAAACGGGCCGTAGAGGAGAAACAATCAATTACATGAGCAGACATAAATCATAAAAGTGTTGTAAAATAAAGGAGAGAGACATTGCAGCTATTAAATAGTGTAGCGTCAAAATAGATTAGGGTATACATTGTGTTATAAATTGTCCCACCCGTTAAAACAAATTAAAGAGCTAGTAAAAATTAATATAGTCTGTGTGGCGTAGTGGTTAGAGCATGAACGCATGAGCCGAAGGTCCCAGGTTCAAATCTCGTTGGGAGCAACGTGCTTTAGTTCAGGGGATTTTCCGGACAGGCTATGAGTGTTCACTCAGTGGTGATATGTACTGATTTAATCAGATCATATCATAGCTGAGCAGGCATACGGGAGCATGGTACTGACCAAACCAACTTCCGAAAAAATCAATACGTATACCTAGATTTTTCTTCTCTTCAACGGAAATCCAGATTTGTATTTACTTCCATGGGAATTTTCCACCTTTAATGTGAATTCACATTTCATTTCAAAAAAACGTATAAAATATCCTTAAATTGCCCCGCAAGAATTTAGCATGGAAAATTTATTTCAGGGGTGCAAAATGATCCTTAAATAGGTTATCAGGAATATTCGAATTTCTCAATTGATGAAAGCAGAATTATTTTGGGGAGTTACGTAAATCTGTTGACAGATTTCATTCCTTAGAAAACATATTCCTTCCCTGAAATTCAATTTTGAGCCACGTTTTAGAATATAAAACAACAAATTTAACTGTGAAGGCATTAGGCACAGACTTTTAACTTTTATCTCCATTCTGAAAACAGTCGAGAGATTTCGAATTTCATGCAAAAAAATAAATTTAGCTTTTCCTGCTCACCACATGAATATAACCTTTCTTACCCTCTACTCTCTCTTTCCCTCCTTCACAAAAATTCTACACACAATCTCCGATGCCTCCCCACTTTCCAACAGTTACTTAAAAGTCGTAATTTACTGTATTCCTTGTGGAAATAAAATTAATTTGCAATTATGTATGCCTTAGTGGATTTCCTGAGCGAGGGTGGAGAGTGGCAGTAACGAGAGAAAAAGTCCTTTGGCTTGGGATTTAACACAAAGTCAAGGATGTAAATGTAAAGGCAGGAGCGGAAATGTAAATGTAAGCCTCTAAATTCGAATTTAAAATATGATGGGAACCAGAACGTAAAGCCACAAACATATACTTCCGCTCCTCTCTCCCCCCCTTCCTACCGAGCAATTCTCATCCTACCTGTTTCTTTTCACGCAGAGCACAGGCATTAGATCCTGTCAACCAAATGTGTAGATAATTTAAAAGCTTGCCAGAATGATGGAGAGAATAATTTTATGATGGATTGATGCAAATGCGGAAAATGGATGGGAAGCAAAATAAAAAATAAAGATGTATTCATAAAATGTCCTTTTTAAATAAATTATCACTTTAAATACGGGAACCAAATTTGTGAAAACTCATAATATTTATTACTTTATCTGCTTCGAAATAAACAATCTTTTATAGCATTTCCCTTTTCCATCGAGGAAGCCAACATCCTTGATATCCTTCTTTGGATTTAGCTCTTTTAATTCTGAATACTAGTACATCATACAGCAAACATCATTTTCATGCTCAAAAAGATTCACTGCATTCTCTCTCGCCCTCTCTCTCCACTATTTAAACATTCAACTCCTCGCTGCTGTCTACAAGATACGGATAATGATGTTGTTGACGTGATTTTACTTACACACATTCAAGGATATAAATCTTTATTTGCCTTCGGGATGCGATAAAGCACACAGCTCACGAGAGTACATGTAGAGCGTCATTTAAAAAAACGTTTCATTTAAATTAACATCAAAAGAGTAATCCAAGATTGCTTTTTTTTGTGTTTTTTTGTATTCTCGCTTCTAGGGGATTTTTAAGGATTACTTTTTTTCCCTGCCCAGAGAAAGTTTAGGGAGAATACAAGAAGAGTATATCCAAATTCGGTGAATATACATACATGATATAACTAGGTTCCGAATTTTATATACGATGTATATAAAATATTTTTCATAAAGAAGATAATTAGGGTCTATAAGATAGGAGTATTCTCCTTCTTCTTCTTCTTTGTAGTACTATAGCCCCTCTCGGGCCTTCACTTAGAGATAGTTAGAGTATCTCATTTTCATGACCGTATTGATTTGTTCGGAAGTTGGTTTAGTCATTACCATGCTCCCGTGTGCCTGCTCAGCTATGATATGATCTGATTAAATCAGTACATATCACCACTGAGTGAACACTCGTAGTCTGTCCGAAAAATACCCTGAACTAAATCACGTTGCTCTGAATGAGACTTGAACCTGGGACCTTCAGCTTATGCGTTCATGCTCTAACCACTAGACCACACAGAGTATTCTCATATCTGAAGCGTTATGAACGCAAACTGTGAAACCCAGACATGTTTCTTTAGTCCCTAGCCATTAAAATTGAAAAATATCCCGCTCGTGTCGACACCCTGGTCACCCAAAAAGACTTAAAACTGAATTTTAACAAAATTGGGCACTGTTACTTTCGGAAAATCCCATGAAAGACTAGTTACGTTACTTTTGAATGGATTCGCAGAAAGAAAAAAAAATAGATGGAAAGTTTTAGAAACTCAGGCCAATAAAAGATGATGAAGTATGTTGTAGACCAGGATAAATGAAATATATGGAAATTATAACAATTTTTGTCTACCTTTTTCGTTTTTTACTATACAGAGTATTTATAGTTGCATGAGATCTTTTAACAAGGATAAATAGTGCATAACATACATGCAGGTCCACAGGAGTGTTCTGGAAGCTTGCATTCTTTAGGGAATGTCGTTTCCACACACTAGAGGAAGTAGAGGTTTCTGTAAGGTTTCTCCGCGGACAGCATCCAATTACAAGCGCTAGTCTTACTTTTGATTTAATTTCAGTCGAGAGCGAGCATCGTCGGGGTATTAAGTGACCCGTGTTCATCGAGAGAAGGCAGTCAGGGGCAAAAATGGCTGTCGCAAATGGAGCATCGAGACTAGGCAAACCTTTGGGTATGCAAGTGCCCCTGATGATAGGTAAAACGCGATGGAAAGGAGCCCAGAGAAAAACCACGAGAAGGAGAAAAACTTACGGTGCAGGAGGTTGGATCTCCAGTACCACTGACACGAAATGGTGAGCGAACTAGCTCTTGGCCATCGTAATCCAGCGGCTGTAATAGAAGTGGTCAACTTTGCTTCTATAACAGATATGTCTACAAGCAATCTCGGGCCAGACAAAAAAAAATTTATTCAGGCGTAGACTCTTGTTCGCGTAAACACTGTCAAAATAAGAGACCGAACTTGGGAAAAATCATTGAGCCTCAATAAACCTGGCGTCATCTTTAGCGGCAGCAGCGCCGGCTACAAATCAGGAATAAACAACAAACGGACGAATAGATGGAAGTGCAAGGTCCAACTGGGCATAGCAATGACCAAGACATTAAGGACTTCGATTGACACTTAAAGTTCACACATCTATCAGCCAAACAAAGTCGCGGCATTCGGACACAGTAAAAAAACTGTGCGCTCTCCAGAATGCTCTATAAGAGGAGAGAGGGTAATGAACCATCCCGAAGTCGAAAAAAAAACCACAGCAGAAAAAGAAAAGAGTGAAGGTGAAGTTACTGACATTGCCAAAAATCTAACTGATGTATGGTATCCAGAAACCGAAGCGAAAAACTTCTCTCCAAAGAGACGGTGGAGAAATACAATAGCTATTGAACGCAATCAGAAAGAAAGCCTAATTCGAAAAGCTGGAAGCATTCCGACGAGAACTACAATAAATTTGAGTGTGACTCACGAAAACACATTAGAGTAAGTGTTAGGAACGGGTTCCTTAAGCAATCGGAGCTCTTAGACCGAATTGGGTATTACCGGCAAGGCTGGTTGAAGGATGAAGAGTAGGAGGCCAAAGAAGAACAGAAGGCCACAGAAGAGCTGAGCGCTAATTATACTGCAGAAGCGCAGGAAGCTCCATCACTAAATATCATCAAAAGAATGGTCTCTAGGCAAATCGATGGAGACTGGGACAAAAGGTGGAAAGAGAAGGCATTTGAATGAACACAAGATGTCAGATCAGAGCTTCTAGATAGTTCTGACAAAGGCAGCCAGAAAATCCGTCAAAAAATAAACAGGAAATAGAGTTATCATAGATGGGCGACAAAAAAGTACTTGATGCGAGAGGAGAGAGAAAAAAGCCACGACGAAGATCTCGCTAGCAGGCTTTGCTCGTGAAATGCAAGAATGGCCTTTCCCACACAGATATGTTTCGGGAGATCAAAGGAAGTGTAAAGGCCGAAGACATCAGAACTGCCGTCAAAGCAGTGTGACCGACCCCGTCTGGCCTCATACTGGTCGACTTTCAAACAGACACGCTAATAGCAAAAAAACCCTTTTTCCAATGCAGTTGAGAAGATCCGCGGCAAAAGAGCAACTGTAGCCAAGCCCAAGCCGATGGTAACGATCGAAATCAGGAACACTGACTTCATCATAGGCCTGTTCCAAGCAGAATAGACCATGAAAATGGAGCTCACTAGCGTAGGTAGAGTTAAAGTAAGGCTGACGACAGAAAACTATATGAGACGACGTATGGCCATCATCAGTTTGACTGAGAAAGACGCGAAAAAATCTTTTGAGCAAGGAAAAAGGAAGCATATGTTAGGTCATCACTACAGTCCTGCAAAGAACAGTACCTCTAATGGCTTTTTTGTGGTTGAAAGGAGACGCCGTTTTACTACAGACTATGGGACTCCCATGCTCGAAAGAAGCCGATTGGGCTACTCACTAAACACCTCCCCTGTCAACCCGAGAACCCAGCCTGGAACCGTTTGACACATTACTTTGGGCCAGGTCTCGTTTTGTGACGTCCTGAGGTGCCTTCAAGCTGGGTTGCTTGTGACACTTCCTTCGCTTTTCACCGATTTCAGTTGACCACCAGTGCACTGGGGGCTTGCTGTTCCGCAATTTTCGACGGAGCATAGAAGCGTTGTAAGTATTTGTAATTATTCTCATATTTGAGTTCACCACGTCCTGAGCTTCCAGTTCTTTCGTTCCCTGCGAATCTCCCTGCAGCGGGGCACTTGCTGTGAGCATGTCGACGAACTTCTCGACATACATCCTTCCGATTTCCATGCAATCGTAGAAAATGTAGAGCGTGGACCTCGGGAGACAACATCACAGATCTCAAGCAGAATGCACTGATGATCACTGGCTGAGTAGTCCTCTAATACTCTCCAATTGTGTATCCTCCGTACTAAGGAGTCCAAAGCAAATTTCACGTGTGGTATGGTTCCTTCACAGCCAATACGGCGGAAAGTCGGTGTGTTTTCGGTGTTTCATACGACGAACGCCATCCTGAATCCAATTTCTAGGATCCATTTTCCCCGCGAATCTGTTCGAGGCACGTTTGGTATGGTTCCTTCGCAGCTAATGCAGTATTCAGTACAATGAGCGCTGTTCTGGCTGCCATTTCAAGGATTTGTTTTTCCCCGCGGATCTATTGTAGACACATCGCATTCGATTGTTTTAGTGTTGAAGTCCCTCTTAACGAGCACGTTTTCGTCTGCGTTCGAGACAGTGCCCTCCAAAGCATTCAGCTTGGCTAGGGAAGATGATATAGATTCGTTCAGCGTTAGGTACACACTAAAGAAGGTAGTCCTTGTACACCGAACTCACACGAAACCATCCCCCCGTCCACAGCTCTTCACCTGGAAGTCACTATTTCGAACCCAGATTGAGGCAGCACCAGTTTCTGCAGGATACCATGATGTCCAACTTTTATTATGGTGTTTCTCAGAATAAAGTCGGCTTTTATGTCCCTCACAAATTGCTCAAGCAAATTTTGGGCGGTTGAACTGCACTGTTAGTTTAGCTATGGGGGCGGGCCATCGAAGCTCTGATTTTGCCTTGGCTAGGGCTTCCTGGAAAACCCGGCATTTTTCTGATCCCAAGACGAGCCCAAAATCCATTCTTGGATCAGCATCCTTGCATAGAATACAGTGTGCCTCCTTTCTACACTTTTTTCTTTTATGTCCCATTTGGCCGCATTTGTAACGCAGGGAACTCATATCGGGTTCTTTGCATACTTGTGCGTTGTGACCATAGCCAAGGCATTTGAAACATTGAAGAAGCACTGCTCTTTGCCGTATCCTGCCAACAACCAAACCCAAAAAACGTCATTCTGGATGTACGAGTTTTGTACACGCGAAAAGCCTGTTTCCGGGAAAAAACACAACCAACAATTCACAACTTTATTTTCAAAATGAGACAGTTACAACAATAATAATTTAAAAGAGAAACTGGAGATCTGTTCACGCAAGTTGACTTGGTGAAAAAACAAATCCACTAGTTCCTTGTTCTGAGACGCGAACGTTCCAGTTTGGCGTCGTCTCTTATCACACACACAAAGTCAAGTTAACTTCATGTCACCCAGTGAAGTTGGCTTCGTCGTCAGGGGATGTCGGTCAGCACCAATGAACTGGGTGCCATTGTCACTATATAAATTTGTGCAGTAGCCTCGCCTACTGACAAACCGGTCGAATACATCCAGGAAGGCTTGTGTGGAGAGGTCTTCCGCTAACTCGATGTATACTGCCCGGATACACATGAATACAAAAATAGCAGCATACGTTTTAACAGTTGTCTTTGCTCGTTTGCCTCCTAAGCGAGTGGTGAATAGGTTGCAGTAATCGACCACCGTGTTAGTAAACGGAGGCGCAACCATTAACCGTGATCGTGGTATCGTGGTCATTTGCTGCTGTAGCGGGCTGCGACGGTGTAATCGACAGGTAACGCATTGGTGTATGTGCGGTTTGACAACCGCACGTGCATGTACAATTCAGCACTGAACTGCAGTATGGCTTGGATCCTCCCATTCAATGTAGCCTTGTGTGCATCGTCGACTATCAACTTGGTCAATGCACATGTTCAGCGTAGAATGATGGGACTCCGTTGTTTCAATGGTTGAAGTTTTGTGCAAAGGCAGCCTTCCTCCGCTGATGTCAATTCTGGTGAGATCCAAACAGAGTCTTTCAAGTTGAAAATGCTTGGTGGTCCGTTACACTAAAAGTGATGAGACGGCAGTCCAGCCGGTCTAAGTCCATGACTGGCACAATCGGCTGGGTTGACCTTGGAAGGGATATACGGCCAGGAACTAATATCTGTATGCTGTTGGATGTACGCAACTCAGTTTAAAAAAACTGTTTCATGGTTCCTTCCTAAGCCAGCACAGGACGATGCTCAAATCACTGTGTAACATGTAGTCAGCGTCAGACAGTTGTAGTGCATCACAGACGTTGATCAAAGTAGTAACTAAGAGGTGCGCGGCTGACAACCCCAGTCTAGGGAAAGTGACCGTCTCATCCTTTTCCTCCTCATCGTCCTTCCAGAAAAGAGCAACCTTTGTACGTGCGTTATTTGATAGTTTGCGCTTATGCTGATGAAACAGTTTTAAGGCTATTCGATGGGGGTTTCCCAGTTCTGGCGCATTAGGAAGGAATGGGATCTGCATCCTGTATCGACTTTCGCTGTCCCTAGTGAAGGTGTCCAAAAATGTCTGTTCGCAAATGGTATGATAACTGTCAATTTTCGAGGGTAGCTCCTCGACTTCCCAAAATTTGCGAAGTAAACTGTCTAGCTCCTCGTTGTTGACACATTTGCAAGCATGAAATGTGTGCTGCTTCATTGGGCTTGTTGTGTTGGCTGACGTTGGACCAAACACAGCCCAACCAAAGCGAGTCCGTATTGCGCAAGGTTCATTCTTGCCAGCTCTCATGATCCCTTTCCCAAATGTCTGCACCAATGAGTAAATCAATACCACAAAGGTAAGGAAGCGGCAGATGTCACGGGTGACGGCTCCGTCAAGTGTACGGCCAACTTGTTACATATGGCGTCGTTTCACTGTCACTCACGATACTCGGCATGTTCGCGGCACGGCGTTCCAACAAAATCAGCAAATCTTCCAGCGGTGGTATGTTGTAGGATTGGAGGCTCATTCCCCAGTCACCACGCGTGATGCTGGGAAGTTTCGGCAGAAGAGCTTGCACTGTCAAAGCATCCTACTTGTCGATGGAAGTTCAACCATGAGGAGTGCCCGCAGAGAGTTACGGACACTGTCGACGATGTCCCGCAGTGTCCTCTGCGTATCCGGTGGATTCTCCGGCAAATTGAAAATTAGTCGGATACCCAAAAAACGTCATTCTGGATGTACGAGTTTTGTACACGCGAAAAGCCTGTTTCCGGGAAAAAACACAACCAACAATTCACAACTTTATTTTCAAAATGAGACAGTTACAACAATAATAATTTAAAAGAGAAACTGGAGATCTGTTCACGCAAGTTGACTTGGTGAAAAAACAAATCCACTAGTTCCTTGTTCTGAGACGCGAACGTTCCAGTTTGGCGTCGTCTCTTATCACACACACAAAGTCAAGTTAACTTCATGTCACCCAGTGAAGTTGGCTTCGTCGTCAGGGGATGTCGGTCAGCACCAATGAACTGGGTGCCATTGTCACTATATAAATTTGTGCAGTAGCCTCGCCTACTGACAAACCGGTCGAATACATCCAGGAAGGCTTGTGTGGAGAGGTCTTCCGCTAACTCGATGTATACTGCCCGGATACACATGAATACAAAAATAGCAGCATACGTTTTAACAGTTGTCTTTGCTCGTTTGCCTCCTAAGCGAGTGGTGAATAGGTTGCAGTAATCGACCACCGTGTTAGTAAACGGAGGCGCAACCATTAACCGTGATCGTGGTATCGTGGTCATTTGCTGCTGTAGCGGGCTGCGACGGTGTAATCGACAGGTAACGCATTGGTGTATGTGCGGTTTGACAACCGCACGTGCATGTACAATTCAGCACTGAACTGCAGTATGGCTTGGATCCTCCCATTCAATGTAGCCTTGTGTGCATCGTCGACTATCAACTTGGTCAATGCACATGTTCAGCGTAGA
Organism: Odontomyia ornata; assembly: GCA_963969285.1. Lineage (NCBI taxonomy): Eukaryota > Metazoa > Arthropoda > Insecta > Diptera > Stratiomyidae > Odontomyia > Odontomyia ornata. Next base: position 252,906,583 of record OZ017742.1, read on the forward strand.
ATGATGGGACTCCGTTGTTTCAATGGTTGAAGTTTTGTGCAAAGGCAGCCTTCCTCCGCTGATGTCAATTCTGGTGAGATCCAAACAGAGTCTTTCAAGTTGAAAATGCTTGGTGGTCCGTTACACTAAAAGTGATGAGACGGCAGTCCAGCCGGTCTAAGTCCATGACTGGCACAATCGGCTGGGTTGACCTTGGAAGGGATATACGGCCAGGAACTAATATCTGTATGCTGTTGGATGTACGCAACTCAGTTTAAAAAAACTGTTTCATGGTTCCTTCCTAAGCCAGCACAGGACGATGCTCAAATCACTGTGTAACATGTAGTCAGCGTCAGACAGTTGTAGTGCATCACAGACGTTGATCAAAGTAGTAACTAAGAGGTGCGCGGCTGACAACCCCAGTCTAGGGAAAGTGACCGTCTCATCCTTTTCCTCCTCATCGTCCTTCCAGAAAAGAGCAACCTTTGTACGTGCGTTATTTGATAGTTTGCGCTTATGCTGATGAAACAGTTTTAAGGCTATTCGATGGGGGTTTCCCAGTTCTGGCGCATTAGGGAGGAATGGGATCTGCATCCTGTATCGACTTTCGCTGTCCCTAGTGAAGGTGTCCAAAAATGTCTGTTCGCAAATGGTATGATAACTGTCAATTTTCGAGGGTAGCTCCTCGACTTCCCAAAATTTGCGAAGTAAACTGTCTAGCTCCTCGTTGTTGACACATTTGCAAGCATGAAATGTGTGCTGCTTCATTGGGCTTGTTGTGTTGGCTGACGTTGGACCAAACACAGCCCAACCAAAGCGAGTCCGTATTGCGCAAGGTTCATTCTTGCCAGCTCTCATGATCCCTTTCCCAAATGTCTGCACCAATGAGTAAATCAATACCACAAAGGTAAGGAAGCGGCAGATGTCACGGGTGACGGCTCCGTCAAGTGTACGGCCAACTTGTTACATATGGCGTCGTTTCACTGTCACTCACGATACTCGGCATGTTCGCGGCACGGCGTTCCAACAAAATCAGCAAATCTTCCAGCGGTGGTATGTTGTAGGATTGGAGGCTCATTCCCCAGTCACCACGCGTGATGCTGGGAAGTTTCGGCAGAAGAGCTTGCACTGTCAAAGCATCCTACTTGTCGATGGAAGTTCAACCATGAGGAGTGCCCGCAGAGAGTTACGGACACTGTCGACGATGTCCCGCAGTGTCCTCTGCGTATCCGGTGGATTCTCCGGCAAATTGAAAATTAGTCGGATATGGGTCTCCGCGAGCAGTCGAGGGTTGTCAAAGTGGCGATTGAGTTTGGCTCAGGCCGCTTCGTACCCCCCAACCCCCCTCCCGTTTACAGTCCGCCAAAGAAAGGGACACTTTTCGCCGTACGCGTTGACGGGGTTTGCCCAGTTTTTATGTCGGAGATAAGTTCGACCTCGTGTCCAACATATCACGAAACATAAGCCAGTTTTATAGAAGTCCGTCAAAGTTCGCTATCCCAACAGGCCCAAACAGCATATCCACGACGTGCGCTTTCACAGATCTTGCATCACATTCCGATTCCGAACTCATGGGCATCCGACGTAATGTTGTCCATATCTTCGAATATGGAGCCTCCACTTCTCCCTGCAGCTGTTATGTCCCGGTTGTTGCTCTGCTTTGGCAGCAGCGACCAACTCAAAATGATTCTCAGATTTAAAGCGGCCATTTTTTGTCCAAGGCGCACTTTTACACACAATGAGTCACGGCACTTTCCTCACTGGAGGCATAAAGTGTACGAGTTTTGTACACGCAATAAGTCTGTTTCCAAGAGAAAACACACAGTCAACAATTCACAACTTTATTTTCAAAATGAGATGGCTACAACCATATTAATTCAAACGAGAAACTGTAAGTCCACTTACGCACGTTGTCTCGGTGAAAAAAGTAAATCCAGCAGTCTTTTGTTGTGAGACGCGAACGTTCCAATTCAACGTCATCTCTTATCACACACACACTGAGTCATGTTGGCTTCATGTCACCCAGTGAAATTTGCTCCGTATTACAGATCGATGCCGTCAGGGGGCGTTAATACGATGTGTCGCCACGGGATGCGGTTACATAATATCCATGGATCGTTCATCGTTCAAATTTCGAGCACTGACAAAGAGGGAAATCCCCGAAGTAAGGGTTTTCGGTAGTGGGGTAGTACTGGTTGAATCAGTTCCATCCATACAGAACCTGGGGTTGCTGACCGAGTCCAAAATGAGTTTCCCTGAAAAAATCACGGCAACGGTTCTGATGAGATCCAAAGTGTCAGTGCTACTGTATGGAGCAGGAATAGGGGGTGACGCTCTCAGCAAGGAATTATTGGGAAAACGTCTGGCACAGGTACAGAGAAGAGGAGCACTGAGGATTGCATCTTCATATCCGACAGTCTCTTGTTCAGTGATGCTTGTCGCTCTCAGCACCATTCTATGACCCTGTGTCGAAACGAAGACACGATGGAGGCAGCTGCTCGCGAAGAGAGACAAAGCTTTTTCAATGATTGGCAGCAGCCCTGGGTAAACAGCTAGAAGGAAAAATAAAATCCGCGGCTCATTTCTGATTTGTGACCGTGGTCCAATCGAGTGTATGGTGAGACTGACTGACCCAAATCCAGCTTTTGAGCCGGGAGGCGTGTTTTCAGTCTTACTTTTACAATATTGACTAGTTGCAGTCCCCAGATTGTAGGAGAGGACGACAATGCATGCCATACATTTTTCTGCAAAAAATGGGACAGGCAACAAAAGAGCTCTCCCCAGATAGTCTAACTAAGGAGACTTTGCGGCATATTTTGAAGGGTGATTTACATTTGTCTCCATGTAAAGTGCAATTAGTACAAAGAATATTGCCGCCAGACCACACACATAGCTTGGAATGCGGCCAGACAGGCACTCGAATGGTTGATACTGAACCTGATTTTGGGAAGCAAATTCCGATGACCGACGAGGTTCATTTCACTCTTTCTGGCCGTGTTAATAAAGAAAATCACCGCATTTGGGGGAAGAAAACACCATTGCATGAGTGAAAAGTGACTGTTTTGGATGGCATTTCCACTGAAGTCTTCATTGGACCAATTTTATTTCAAGAAAAACGAAGCGGTCAATGGAAATCGATATCGGTGGATGTTAGCTCAACATGTCTGCCTACAAATGCGTGAAAAAGGCATTGATAGTTACTGGTTATAACGGTGCGCCATGCCACACTGGAAATCAAAGAATTCAGTTTCTACAAGGACACGTCTGGTGTCAAAAGAAGACGATATTGACTGGCCACCCAGACCTCTTGAATACGCGTACAGCTATTCGCGAATAGCATCGGCGGTACGAGCCGACACTTATAATCAGCCCGAGCAGGAATTGGTTCAAGAGCTGAATTCTTTGCAAATGCACTTCAAGACGTTTATGCTGGCACATGATGGCTTGTTGGTGAGTGCTGACCAAGCTGAGATGGGTGCCCATAATGAGCTCTTTGCGGTAGTCGAAGTGAGATATAATTTGGCAGTGCAAAAGTGCGTCGGATGATGGCGGCACTGGCTTTAGAGAATGCGGTATGGTCAAACGTAGTCGATTTGTGATTGAAGCGACTAGCTGTGCCCATTTTCCATGGGATGTTACGTAATCGACTGGCCTTCAAAGACTTATTCAAGACTCTGATCCACGAAACAGACTATCCAAATGCGCATAAATTGGCGAAGTTGCGTACGGCAGTCAAGGGCGATGCAATATCACTGGTAGGTGGCATGTATACAGGTGGTTATGACGAAATATGGAAGGCACTTAAGGCGAAATAAGACAGCCCGAACAATTGGCAGAGTTTCATGTCTCACGGTTGCTCACGATGAAGGCACAAGTACCGGAGTTAACTTCGAATCTGTTAACTATCGTTGACGCGGCTCGAGAATCTCTGCGAGCATTAATGGTTATGAAGCTTCCGGTGGATCAATGTGTAATAAACATAAGCAGTCGAGCAGCCCCGTGGTGATCAGGAGTGGCTGCTCCTGAAGAGATAAGGTGGTCACCCCGTCGAAACTGCTTAGTTTGTTGTTTTACTAGTGTAAAGTAAACTGCATCCGTCAAGCTTCCATTCTTTAGGCAGAGATGAGTGGTTCACTTCAGCCACTTTAACATCTTATGTTTGACATTCCCCTTGTAATGCAACGACCTTCTTCGGTGAAAGTAACGGTTGCTTTTTGTGTAATGTTTGCGTTTGTCTCAAGCCTCCGTGTCCGCTAACTTTAACGAGGCAAAAAAATATTGAATTATTGTAGAGTAGTTTAATTGACACCTAATAGAACTTTTCTAAAGACAATAAAAATTGATCGGTGCGTCCTGTATAGTATTTTGTAGTGTAGCTTCGTGGCTCGACGAGAACCCGCCTCATATGATCCCGCAAGTGCTAGTTGTCAAGCATGCGTACGCGGTCGTTAAGCGAAGCTAGTTAGCTGAGCTCGGTGTTGTTTATAGCTCGCTGACACTTATGACAGACCATCGGCACCCGTGTCCTACATGGGCATAAAAAATCATTACAAATGTGAGGCGTTAACAGTGCCAATTGTCATATCGAGGCTCCCACAGTCGACTCAACAGGCGTGTGGTATGAGTCTAACCTCGAATGTTATACCTGCTTTGGAGGAATTCTTGAACTTCATGGAGAAGCATGCACACAGTTTGGCAGTGGATGTGTTGTTTTTGCCAGCCACCAGCAGCACTCTGCAGGCAGGCACTTGGCGACCTTCGTTTCCACCAAATCAGTCACCGAGATTGATTAAAACCAATTTGGCTTCAACATTACCGGGCCAATGTGACTGCTGCAATAATGCAAAACATTCAATTGCTTGAGACACGGTCATTCGACAAAAAATATGCCAATCAGGGAGTAATTGCCATTGCAATGACAAACATCACACTTGTTGTGTCGGAAGTTGACTTCAATTTCATCAGTGGCATCAGGTTCTGGCTCAGTTCCGACGAAACCAGTGGCATCTGATAATGTGGCCCCACTGACGGTTTCTGGCAACCCGCCACGGAATCATTTTGCGTGACTGGCCGACGCAGTGTAAACATTTATGCTTGTCAGCACCCAGATTGTTCTTTTGGCAAAAGCACTTGCATACGTTACTGATGGCTTTGGCAATCGACACCGATGTCGATTATTATGTGATCCTAGATCTCAAGTCAGCTTCATAACTTCGCGATTCTTCAATAACTTGGCCGTTCGTGTGAGATGATACGAGATTCAAGTGGATGGCGTTGGATCATCGTCTCCAACATACACCCGTAGCAGATCCAAGTTGCAACTATCATCCACCAATCAACTGGCGGTCGCATTCAAGGTCGAGTTTCACATTTTTAAATCAATAACATCACCTATACCAGTGGCTCGGATTGCGGATTCATCATGTTGGAATCATTTGCGTTCACAGTGATCAACATCACGACGACCTTCTCCGTTATTTTCGGGAGATCGAAGAGGCCACAGCTGTGTCAGATATGACGATGGATGTAGACATTTGTGAGAAGCTGTTCTTGGCAACGCATCGACACGTGATGGCCATTATATTGTGCAGATCTCATTTTGAATAGATGCTCCAGAATTGGGCGATTTCCATTCGTTGGCTTTTTGTCGATTCCATCAGCTTGAGCGGAGATTGGCAGCATATGCAGAATTGAAGGCTAAATACGTTACATTTATAGCGGAGTACATTGCTCTTGGGCACATGTGTGCAATGGGCAAGTCATACTACATTTCTTATCATGCAGTTACTACGAAGTTTTGTGTGGTATTCAACACATGGGTAAGATCTTTGAATGACATTTCATTGAATGACACTTAATTGGTTGGACCAATGCTACAACTATCATAAGTGGACATTTTCCTTCGGTTCCGATTATGTTATGTAGCTATATCAGCGGATATACAGAAGATATTCCGACAAGTGCGCGTCGATTAGTGGCATCAGCCTCGGCAAAGAATTCTGTGGCAAGAAGCAGCAACCGAAACGTTGCGCACACATGAGTTAGCTACTATTACCTATGGCATAGGAAGTGGCCCTTATAGTGCAATCCGTGCATTGCAACAACGTGCACCTGACAACCACGGTCAAATAACAGATAGCTCCCGGTTTGAGACTGCTCGGAGAAGTATTTTGTGAAATTTCTACGTTGATGATTACTTGGCAAGTGCTGAATCAACTGAGAAGGCAATTCAATTCTCAGGAGATAAAGATCAGATTCTACGGTCAGGACATTTCATTTTGCGGTAATGGCGATCAAATAATCCTGAAACATTGGCAAGACTCACAACCAACCAGATATCTATGGCTAAAATGTTGCTATAGTCAGCAGAAATGACAGTTTTGGGATCACATTAGAATCCAGCTACGGATGATTTCGTCCTCAAAATCAAATTGGATGACTCACCGTCGAATACAAAAAGGCAGGTGCTGAATGACACTGCGAAATTATACGACCCTACAAATATGCTTGCTCCAGTTATTATAGTGGCGAAAATCTACATAAAAAAATTATGGCGAGTAGGATTAGCCTGGGACACTCCCTTACCAGCACCACTATTGCAAGAGTGGCTTACATTCCGGAATCATCTCAGACCGCTTGAGGCGAATTCCAGTCATCTATCTCTGTAGTATTGATCACAATGGCAAGCGAACAACAATACTAATGACAGCGAAAACTAGGGTGGCGCCAGTAAAGACAACAAAGATTCCTAGGCTTGAGCTCTGTGCAGCAAAGTTACTGGCAAAAACGATTAAATCCAAGCAGCGTGCCTTATCTTTAGAGGATGTACAATGCACCATGTGGTCGGACTCCAGCATTGTCTTAAGTAGGATTCGGAAACCAGCAGGAATTTAACCCCTTACGTTTCAAATCGTGTTGGCTACATTCAACAACATAGCGACATACGAAGTTGGCATCACATTAGCATTCAGAATAATCCAGCAGATTGCGCAAGTCGTGGAGTCAGTGCCACGAAACTTGGTGAACATCACTTACGGTGGCATGGTCCCGCGTCACTATTGACAGATGACACACCCGCAACCGAACTTTCGGTCCTTTCCAAGGAGCGGATTTCAGCAATGGCAGCAGAAGAAAAACCAGTCTAAAAAACTGTGGTCTTGGCAACTAGTTCAATGAAAATTGAAACCCGCAGACCCGATGGCTCAATTATTAACCTACTCGAAAGGTTCAGCAATATTTGTAAGTTGTTTCGAGTTACTGTATGTATTTTACGATGGCAATCTACTCAACGGCATTATTTGGCATCGAACATTCATCATGCCCGAAGAGATGGACGAGGCGTTATGATGGCATATTCGCAATGAACAAGGCAGATATTTTGGCAGTAAAATTAAACAACTCCAACATCATCCTAACATTGCTTTATCGAGCACTCTCATCACTCTTGGACCATACTTGGATGGTCATGGTATCCTGTGCGTTGGAGGTTAACTTAAAAGTGCTGAGCTTAGCGTCGATCAACGTCACCTAATCATTTTGGCGAAATCGGGTACCCTTACTCGGCTTCCGGTCCAGCAAGCTCATCATATTACATTGCACGGTGGAATCCAACTTATGTTACAGGCGTTGCGACAAACATACTGGACTAGACATGGCCGGTCAGCTGTGAAACAGTGCATTTACCGCTGTTTTACCTGTCGGCAACATCAGCAGGCTATGGCATCGCTACTGAAACCACGTGTCACTGCATCTCCTCCATTAGCATCTTCTGGTGTGGACTATTTTGATCCCTTTAAGTTACGTGTTGGCACAAAAAGATCACGGATGATGATCAAGACATACGTGGCTATCTTTGTCTGTATGGATATGAAGGCTGTCCATATTGAATTGGCGGATGACTTATCTTCACACGCCTTCTTAAACGTTTTCAACCGTTTCATTAATCAGCGTGGCCCTTCTCATCATCTATACAACAACAATGAGACTGCGTTCGTTGGCGTTAACAAAATCATGCAAAGGATTTGGAGGAATGGCGCTCTATTCACACGCAGCAGTAACTAGCAAAAGGCGGCACTATAGGGCATTTTATTCCTCTTGCAGTACCACACCAAGGCAGTCTCTGGGAAGCTGCGGCCAAGTCAGCGAAGAAGCATTTGCTCCGCATTGTTGGCAACCAATCTATGCTCATCGACCAGCTTAACACTTTGCTTGTACACATTGAGGCGTGCCTTAATTCGCGCCCTTCATAGGCTTTGCATGACAGACATGATGATTATTTAGCACTCAGATCCGGCCAATCTCGTTATTAGTAGATCGTTAATTGCCGTGCCGGAGGCACCCACATCCATTGGGCCAACCTGTCGACTTAACAATGGCAACAAATTCATCAGATGCATCAACATTTTTGGCAACGATGGCACGACAAATACGTGGTTTTACTGCATACTAGGCACAAATGGCATCAAGCATCAAGAAATTTTGAGTTGAATGGCATCGTGGCAATACGGAATGAGAATTTACCACCCACACAATGGCGTTTTGTCAGAATCATTGCTGTTCACCCCGGTAATGACGGTCTTATTAGGGTTGTTACTATCAGACATACAAAGCCACATGCACCCGACCGGTTCTAAAGTTATTCAAGCCGAACCCTCCGATCCAACCGGGTAGAATATTTAGGATAAATATCAAATGGAATGAGCGATTTTCACCAGAAAAAATAATTTTCGATAGAAAATCGTGTTTTTTTTCACTGCCCCTATAAACTTGGGACACTATTTTTTATTTTTTTTTAAATGGCATAATAAACGAACAAATTGTCGTAGGCTCACCAAAAAAAGACAGAAATCGTGAATTATGAGTGGAAATAGCTTGTGCAAATTAAGATTTGTATGGTTTAAAAACATTAAAAATTTGACTAAAAAACTGGGTGCCCCTATAAATTTGGGACACACTGTAGCAACAGCGTCTTTTCTATACGAAGTTTTGTGGGTCGAGTGGGGGCAGTCTGTAAATTCGGAGCGTTGAGTGTGGCTGGCACTTGGATGGCGAGTATAAGAAAGTACATTTAAGATTTATAAAGTGCGTTTCATTCAAATTCGATGCTGCGGATACGTGGCATAGTTTTTTCCCTGACACCTTCTAAAAGTTAGATCCAAAATAAAATGGGGTAACTTGAGATGTATTCACAATGCTCTAAGGTATCCAATGTTTCAAAACGCTTACTCATATATGATAGAAAATAAGAGTTTCGCGCTTCATCTCTAAAATAAGATATTTTTAGTTGCTAACGGACAATCTGTACGTACACCTATTCTTAGAATTAAGAGCGAACAATATTATGACCCCTCGAGATAAATTCGAACAAATATTTACGTGAACTATTAAGAGAGGTTAAGGTTTCACAAATTCCTCCAGACATTTAAAAAAATTGTTGTTTGTACTACAACATCTATTTTGCAAAACATAACGTTGACAACGTATTTGATTTATATTGAAGTCATTAAATTTCAATCCGAATATTATCGCAAATACGCAAAAACAACATCAAAAAAATTATCCAAAGCAACAAAATCATCTCAAGGGTATATTTAAGGACAGGATTATATTTTAGTATCATCATCATAACCGTGATCCACAATTAGGTTGTGGATATTGTACGTGAACGATAAAATGAAAGTATCTCACGAAATGGAGATTAAATGTGGTCCACGATGACCTAAATAATAAATTCATTTTTCAATAGACGTAATGGTCACTAGGGAGAGAGGGTAAAGAGGTCTCGGTAAGGATATTTGAAAATTTAGAAAAGATGAATAATATTTTAAAATCGTTATAGTTTTTAATCAGGTTCAAAATTGTTGTAAAGTAGAAGAGAATAAAAAACTTATCGAAAAGCTTGAGCAGAGATTGAATGTAGATCTTTTCTGTCTGGAAGAGAAAGGATATTTTGCAATTTTTTAGGTAAGCAAGGATAATACTTTTGATGTTCGTTCTAATTATATTTCAATGAAACTTGTTACTTAATAAGCTGATATTATTTCTAAAGTACCTTGAATAGATATTTCTAGATTTATTTCTTATATTCTTTTTTAAGAAAGTTACTTAAAATTCGAAGATAAACTACAACAACTTTCACGTCAAACAGTTCTCAACATCAAATAATGGGAGACCGAAAATCAATACCTTAAGAATCTTCGAGTAATTTCCCTTTTTGAATAGACGAAATTTTTTTTATTTGTGTTTCTTTTGATCTGATATTATTGAACTTTGTTCTGTTTTGAAGAAATGCAAAGAAAAACCACCTGAGACTTCTAATGGCATCATCAAAAAAATATGTACATATATTTTGCTCATTTTCAATCTTTTTCGTTTGTTGTCATTCAATCTTGTGCCTTGTGTTATTTCAAATAATATTTTAGGGACGACACATTTCTTAGGAAAAATCTTTTTCAATACACCGTTGACATAATTATCAAGTGAAATTTATGTGAACCAGATGCTTTGACTGCTTAGTACAAATAAGAAAATGTACAATATATAAAGGCATGAAAATGATTGGAAAATTAAGGACATATTTTAAAATAATTGAATGTGTCCATTAAAGAATACATTAGGGAATATCGGCAAAAAATATGGCTTAAATCGAGAGGAAAACGAAAACTTTAGATCTAACTTTTCTGCTCATCAAACTTCAAAGAAAAGTCTTGTTTTCTTCTTCTGAAGTTTACTTCAAGGCATTTTTCTTCACACTGTGGGGCAAAAATTCTTTAGTTTTGTTTTATATTTTCTTTGTGAATATTTACTCACTTTCTATTTAATGAAATGATTTCAGGCATGAAAGCTTTATTTTTAAGCAAATTTTGCAATGAAATTAAAGTAAAGTTTCTAGGAATTTTTCATGGCAAGTGGGAAATATTTGACCGGTCAAAAACATTTTTGGAAGTATTCAACAAGTTTTCAAATGTGCCGTAATGGGGGGGTGTTCATCAGTATTTAATAGGCTTTTAAACTCAGTCAAAATGGAAGAAATATTATCATTATTGAGAGGATATAACTCTTGAAAAATTGAAAGTTTAGTTTTATACATATATTGATTACGGAAACAGTTTCCTCAATTCTGTTGCGTACAAAAATGATGTCTTTTCCTCCATAACCTGCAACATAGTGAAGTTCGAAATAAAGCATTTAAGTTAATTTTTAAGTACTCCACGTGGTGTAGTGGTTAGAGTACTCAGCCCGTAAACTGAAGGTCTCTGGTTCGAGTCTCGTTGGCGCCAATGAGATTCAGTTCGAGTGATTCTTCCGACGGGCTTTCAGCGTGGTTTAAAATCAGAACGTATCGGAGTTGGGTGGACGGGTACATGGCCAAAGCGTAGTACTGGCCATATCACCTGGTGGAGTGCCAATACATTCGATCAAGATAACCACCATTTCTTAAAAAAAAATTTTTTTTGATTTTTTAACACAGTCCCCTTTTAAAGAGATACATTTTCCCAAACGTTCCTGCCATTTTCTAACCACTCCAAAAAATAAGATCTGTCAAACTCTCCAAAATATGCCTTTGTCTTGGCGATGACTTCCTTGCTTGAGCAAAATTTTTTTCCCACGGGCCATTTCTTCATGTTAGGGAATAAGGAAGCCAGATCGGGTAAATACGGGGGTTGCGGCAGCAATTTGTAACGCAATTCATGCACTTTGGCGGCGAAAACTTCGGATGAATGTGTTGGTGCGTTATGATGGTGAAACAACACCTTCTTTTTCCCCAAATGCAGCCGTGTCTCCTTCAATTTTTTATCGAAGCGATCCAATAACTCACTGTAGCATTGTTCAGTGGTTGTTCTTCCTTTTTCTAAAAAATCTATGAAGATGAAGGCCTTCGCATCCCAAAAATCGTCACCATGACCTTTCCAGCCGATGAGACTGTCCTCGCCTTATTTGGAGCAGATTCACCGGAAAAATCCATTGTTTTGCTTATTGCTTAGTTTCTGGTGTGTAATGATGAATCCACGTTTCATCAACGGTGACAACTCGGCGTAAAAACTCCTTGGGATCTCACTTAAATTGCTTCAAACACTGCTTTGAAGTTAACAGCCGCATCCGCTTGTTGTCCACCGTGAGCAATTGCAACACTGATCAGGCCAAGAATCTTTCATCGCCAACTTATCATGTAAAATATTAATAGCCGCTCCAATCGGCACATCTACGGCCTCTGCCACTTTCGCACTTTCATTTCGCAGACTTTTTGAATGATTTCTTCGGTAAGCACGTCTACCGGGCGTCCTGGTTACTCCTCACCAAAAATGGATGTTTGCCCACGTTTAAATTCGTTAAACCAACATATGTAACTGGGGTCATGGATGGCAAATTATTCCCATAAACAGCATTCAACTTTGCTTTTATCTCCTCGCATTTTTTTCCATCCAAAAACATACAGTGAATTACTGAACGATACTGCTCTTTTTTCATTTTAGCGAAAATCATGAAATACGAGCTCGAATGGCTACCAAATCCAAACTAACCTATCTTCTTCTTCTTTTTCTTCGTTTTCGTAGTACTACAGCCCTTCTCTGGCCTTCGCTCACTGCAAATAGCGCCTTCAACTGTCTAGGGCCATTGACCGCGTCCTCCTATTTCAAAATCCCACCAGCAATGAACTGTCTTCGTCGGCCAAGTCAGACCAGCGTTTTCTTGATTTCCCCATTGGTCTTCGGCCCTCCCAACGCATACCTTTTCGGGTATCCGTTGTTCGTCCATACGATTCATGTAGCCAGCCCATTGCAGCTTCCGCAGTCTTACAATCGTTGAGATCTCCGGTTGGTCAAAAACTTCATCTCATGGTTGTATCGGATTCACCATTGGCCCCCATCTAGCTTCGTTCGATTATTCGCCTCAGGACTCGTCACTCAAAGGCACTCAATATATTTGCGGGTACTTGGGTTAGGGTCCATGTTTCGCACCCACAGCATAAAATAGTTCTTATTACAGAATTGTATACTTGGAGCTTTGTTTTCCTGTGTATGCAGCTGGTCTTCAAGATCGTCAATACTGAATAAAATATTTTATTTGTGAGCTGTATTCTACGGCGTGTTTCATCTCTTTCATTACCCGTTATCGTTAGTCTGGCGCCTAAATACACGAATTCGCTAACATTCTTGATACTGTATTCGCCAAGTGTGATATTTTGTGTATTTGAGGTATTTTTCCTCGACTGCGTCATGAGATTTGTTTAGTTTTCATTGATTTATAGCCCTAGCAGTTTTGCTTTGCTGTCGAGTTTCATGAAGAGTTCTTTCGCAGTTGTTAATGATCATGACAAAATGTTTATGTCGTCAGCAAAGGCTACTACTTGGCTCGACTTGTACAGCAATGTACCTCGTGTATCGACAGGTAGCTTCCTTATGACGTACTCCAGAGCCAAATTTAATAGCAATGGGGCCAGCTCATTTTCCTGCTTTAGTTCGATATTTGTGTCAAAGGCATCGGTGAGTTGGTTATTGATGCGGACTTGGGAGGTCGTCGACGTCATTGTCATTTTGGTTAGATGGACTAATTTGGCTAGGACGCAAAAGGAAAGCATTATTTGGTACAGTACGTTATGATCAATACTATCATATGCCTGCTTAAAGTCAACGAAAATTTGTAGCACGTCTGTGTTGAACTCCCAGCATTTTTCAAGTGCCTACTTGTGTGTGAATAATTGGTCAACTGTTGATCTACCTGCTCTGGAACTACCTTGATACTCCTCAATAATAATGTTTGCGCATGATCCGATTTTCCATGTGGAGCTCACGGTCCTCCATCGGACGCGTCCTCAGGTAGCGGATAGAAGGCGTCCTAACTGGCTAGCCAGTGGGTATGTCGGAAACAAAATACAACTCGTGGACCAAAACTGACTAAGTTGAAGCGCTAACAACGATCCACTTAGTATTTAATTGTCATTGAACTAGGAGAACAGCCTCGGATCGGATTGGATAAACGGCAACGAGTATTGCGACGCATAAAGGACTATTCTTTTGAAACTTTGGATTTTAGATCATTGAACAGACCAGGCGCACTGCGATAACTTCTGGATAAAATCAAGAAATATAAAATCAACATCCTCTCAGTGCAAGAAATCAGATGGCACGATGAAGACATATTTGACATGCAAACGCAGACCATGTTTAAAAGCAGAAAACTGCAAGGAAGCCCTGAGTTTGGAGTGACCTTCATTGTTGACAGCGCATTTCAACAAATTATCACGGGCTCCAACCCCTCTGTGTGATTCGTATCAAGACCAAATTTTTTAATGTCTGGCTGGTCAACTGTCAAGCGCCCACAGGAGACAAAGAAGAGGCAATCAAGGACGAATTTTACAGTACCGCGGAATGCAATGTCGATACATTGCCTTTAAATGACATTTAAATTGTTCTGGGTCATTTCAATGCAAAAATCGGCCGCGAGACGGCACACAGAGGAACAAACGGACGAAACAACCTCAATACAGAGACCAGCGGCAACATACATGGGCTAATAGACTTCGCTACTAGTAGAGGCTTCATAGTAAGCTCCAAACGCTTTCCACATCGAGACATCCATATGAGAACGTGGGGATCCCCAAGTGGTCGCACATTCAACCAGATCAACCATGTTGTCATGCAAAAACCAGCCACCAGCATTATTGACACGCGCTCGCCCCACGACGCTGCCTGTGATTCGGAAGACTGCCTTATAAGGATCAAGTTCCTATGCCGCATCTCAAATAGCTGTAAGCAAGGTGCATTAGTTACTCCAAGATACCAGATAAACAAGCTAAATGCTAGCTCAGTAACATCCATATACATGTCATCGCTGGAAAATCGCATTAAAAAAGTCATGATTACATCAAAACCATGTCGAGAACAGTGAGACAGTAACAGCCGAAGAGGTTTTGGGGCTCTAGCCGAAGAAAAGTAGGAACCAGTCGATGAAGAATGCAAGGAAGCGATTCAAAAATAAACAAAGCGCACAAAGAATAGGTCCAGCGACCAACTCGGGTCAAAGAAGAACAATATATAATCCTTTGATGATACGCTATAAAAATTTGCCGAAGAAAGAAATGACTGACAATCAACACTAAGATCCAATAGATAAACGAAAACGTGACCCTGCATGAAGTCAGATCGACGTGTGCCTCCATCAAACAACTAAGAGGTGGCTTCAATCCACAAACACATAGCAGCCCCAATAACTACAGAAGTTGTGAGCACTCCAAAAGCAGGGCCATAGGCCCCAGGCTCGCCACCAACCGGAGACAAAGTACAGGCAGCAGTACTGGACTTCAGAAAAAATAAGGCTCTTGGAATAGATGAAATACCAACAGAACTGCTCCAGAGTGGGGTGCCTATACAAACAACCTTTTGCATTTGCTAATATGCAGAATATGGTCAAAGAAGCAATTACCGGAGGACCGGCGAAAAAGTATAGTATGTCCTGTATGCAAAAGGGGTTACAAGTTAAGGTGTGAAAATTATAGAGGCATGGCTCTACTGTGTACGTTTTACAAAGTGCTCTCCAAAATCATAGAAACAAAATTAAAGCTCTACTATGAACGTATTATAGGAGAGTGTCAGAGAGGCTTTTGAAGTGGACGGTATACAATAGACCAAATGTTCTCAGTAAAACAGGGGCTCGAAAAGCGCTGCGAATATAACATCGATATTTAGCAACTATTTGTAGACTTCAAGCAAGTATACGACAGTGTCAACAGAAATATGATGTACAAAATTATGCTTGACTTTGGCCCAACAAGCTCACGATGCTAAACACAAAATCCCAGGCCAAGGTAAACGGTGAGCTAACGGACAGCTTTATAACGGAACCAGGCTTAAAACAAGGGGATGGTCTTGCCCCAATGCTCTTTCATATTGCGCTAGAACACATTTTCAAGAAGAAATCAGCTGAAACTTTGGGTACACTTGTGTTCAAGTCTACACAATTAGTAGCATATGCTGATGATGTCAATATTAGAGCACGTTCAATCTTAGATGCCAAAGCAGCATTTCTGAGTCTAGGATCTGAATCAAAACAAATTGGCCTGCAAGTTAATGAAAGCAAAACTATATTCACCACTCAAACGAGGAAGAAAACTTTAGTTCGACAAAATCAACAGCGCATCGGGAGTGGTACAAACGATGACAAACACGACGAACAACGGAGATTAACAGACAGTCTTGTCCAGACTGAAATTCCTGCGGCGTTCGGGCACAGCAAAATAAATGATGCGAGTGCCAATGCATCCTTAAAAAAGAAAAGTGAGAACCTCTGCAGGGTGCGTAAATGTTCAAACGGATATAATGAAAATCAAGGCAACGCATGGCCATCACTGAGTTGAGTGAAAAGGCGCCGAACAATTTCTGAAAAAAGGAAAAGTAAGCAAAGGGTGGGTTGTCTACAAGACATGGCGAAGAGCAACGCCTCTTCAATGTTTCAAATGCTTTGGCTATGGTCACACGGCACAAGTATGTGAAGGAGTTAGGAGTGCCCAACGTCATAAATGCGGTGAAATTGGACATAAAAGAAAAGAGTGTACAAAGAAGAAACACTGTATCCTTTGCAAAGAGGCTTATCCAAGACCAGATCTTGAGCACGTGTTGGGATCAGGGACATGTCAGTCTTCCTGGAAAATCTAGCCAAGGTAAGAGCTTTGACGACCCGCGTCCTGCTGGTAAACCTAGACCGCAGCTCAACCGCCCAAAACATGGCTGAATAGTTTCTGAGGAACATGAAAGCAGGCTTTTTGCTGCTGAGTGAGCAACACCATAATAAAAGTTCTGCGCCATGGAAACTATTACTACCACCATCTGAGCTCGGAACAGTGATTTGCAGACTGCAATTTGTGGATGGTTTCATGTGGGTTCGGTGCTCAAGGAGCTCCTTCCTTAGTGTATATTCGATGCCAAATGACCCGATATATTATTTCCAAGCCAAACTCAATCCTCTGGGGAGCACTGTCTCAAATGCACACGGCAACTTGCTCATTTGCGGAGACTTCAAAGCAAAAGCAATCGAATGGGTTGCGACTCAACCTCCGCGGCGGAAACGAATATTGAAAATGGTAGCCAGGACGGCGCTTATCATACTAACGCCCGAAAAGCGCCACCTTTCCACCACATTGCTTATGAAGGAACCAGACCGGACGTGACATTCGCCTCGGAATTTTTAAAATGGAGCATATACAATGGGAGAGTATTAGAGGACTACTCAGTCAGTGATCATTAGTGCATTCTAACATACCCTTAATTGGGATTTTGAAAGGATCTTATAGGAAACAAGTATTACAGAGTTTAAATTAAGAAGCATGGAAGCGCACAGGTGAAGCGAACATGCGAAAAGTCGTAGTGAGAGTGACTGGTTGTAAAACTGGTTTTTTGGGCAATTGTAATAGTAGTGGTAGATGAATTTCTAACGTTTTGCCCACCTCATGGGAAGCATGAAAAAATGTGTAATGCGAAGCCTCCACTCGCCGTGAGGGATGCTGATTATTCTATTTAATTGAAGGTACGGCATCACTTAGTGAAACGTTCGTCTGTTTTGCTGAAGTATCGACTGGAAGTACGCAGACCTTGGTGACTGCGCGTTTCAATTATTCGGGCACTCCATGGTAGATGGTGTCGGAACGGCCAACAGGCTTTTCCCGACCAAGAAATATCCTGGTGTTAAGGAATTCATATCTCCGGGGTCGTCCATGATGGAGTAAAGCGGACGTGAGTTGAGGCATGCCTCTATCTGACAGATCAGAGTCACTATCTCCTTTACATCAAGTATGTGCGTCCCGAGGATCCACTTGAAGTGGTGTTTAAAGGACCTCACACCAGCCCCTCAAGGACCACCGCAGTGTGGTGATCTGGGTGGAATGAAGCTCCATTCAGTGCCTTCCCTTAACAGAACTTTCGATGTCTCAGGCGCTTTGATTAGCCCTTTGATATGCTCAGTGAGTTGGTTGTCAGCGGCCCAGGAGTTACGTCCTGGTCCAGGAATGGCTTGAGTTTCGAGAGGTTGCTAGTATTCGGTACAGCTCTCTGCTTGGTAATGTGGGATATTTCGGTTGCAAAGAACGAGGACTGAATCATTCTCATCAAAGTGGTACGAGCGGCGTCAGCCACTGTCATACTGAGTGAACCGATTTGTTTGTTCTCGGCTCGTGCGTTGTTGCTGAATTGCATGCAGTGAGCCATGATCCGAATTAGTTTCGAAAACGAGGAGTAGTTCTCCAGTAGCTCGATGTCCGGATCTGTGGGGTAGCTAGTTGTCGTTTCAAACACTTGCATTTCATGTTCAGTCGCCTCGCTGGAGACCAAATGTGATGACTTTGGCAAGAAATTAGAATGTTTCTTGAGCCAGACAGGCCCAAAGCACCAAGACTCGCAAACACAGAGTTCAGTTGCAGAAATTCTCTAGTTATGCTATCAGCTTGATTTTCGTTGGACGAAATGTGATGCCAGATATCGTGAGGTATCTCATTGGCTATCATTGAGACTCCGTTGGCAATAAAGACTTTTCACTTACTTGGATGTTCCTTTAGCTAGACAGAGGAGTAGTGTACTTGTACGTTGTTGTAGTTCAGTTTATCGTAAATTTCGACTATGAGGTCAGCTAAGACGGCCACTCTGCGTAATTCCAGTCTAGGTAGTGAAACTGTTTGCAGTGGACTCACTTTCGTTTTTGGGGTCAATAGATTCACCACGATCTTCTACACGTCAGTGACGACTTGCAGTTATACAGCAGTTCCGTATACGTCCAAAGAAGCGTTGCGAAACCCATGTAGTTCTAGGCTTGCCAACCCAGCAGATGACCTTAACAGTATGCAATTCTGCAAGTTCTTCGTGCAGTTTTACCCATTGTCTTTCAATTTCTCAGGCAAATTATCATCCCGGTATATTTTCTCCAGTCAGAAGTATTGAATGAAGATTTTCGACTTGATGGTAACTTGCACTAACCATCCAAATGGGTCAAATATTCGCTGACATCCGATGATTCTCTTTGTCCTAGGAGTATGATAAGCATTAATACACATGAAATTGGAAACAGTCTGCTGCCGGTTCCCAGGCTATACCTATAGTCTTGATGTTGCTATCGTGAAAAACCTTTTGAGTCGCACGCTTTTCGACGTCTTCCAGTGCAATGTTGGCTAGAAGCTTCTCGAAATTTGCCAACCACTGTCGAAGTTTGAGTCCCCCTTCCTTCATTAGAGCAATAACTTGATCTAGGACTTGAATGCCAGTCTGAACGTTGAAGGAATCGCACAAAGCATTGTCGCAGTACAAGTTTTCCCTGATAATTCAAGCTGCTTCAGGGTGTTCTGTTTCATGGTCTATTGCTAGTTGCAGCAACACTCTAGACGCTAATTAGGAAGCGCATGTTGATCCAAATAACACGGTGAGTATTCGAAAGGTGTGGATTAGATCCGAAAAGTATACGCTGTAGATTGATATCGTTCTTATTAATTCGAATTTGCCGGAACGGTTTTTTTTTGCATCAGCGCAAAGAATGAACGGAAAAGTCTCCAAGGTATGTGGATTGCAAAAGTATTGTTCAGAAACTTGGGACCGGTGTGAAGAATATCGTTCAGGAATTTTCCCGATCAAGTTTTTTACGACGCATTGTACACAACCTGTAGTTTAGTAGTTTTACTGGGTGGTCTGAAAACTGCATAATGCGGAAGGTAGTAGGCTGAAAATGAAGCTTCTTCATTCGCAGGAACGAGCTCCATATGTTTTCTCCTCCATAACATCGACGTAAGAACGTTTCAACTGCTCGTGCTTCTGGAAACGTTTTTTAGCCGTAGCAAGGAGCAGTTAGTGGCCTGCTTGGATCTTTACCACGTATTGGTCATCGTCGGAACGTCGATGAGTCCTCAAAAAAATTTCTTCGCAGTTGACTTCGTCAGATGTGAGTGTCGTAGACTTAGGCGGCTCCTCTATTTCCCTGAAGCGTCGTAGAAAATCATCCGTGTCTCTTGCTGACGTCTGAAAGCTAGCGATGTTCTGAGCTTCATTTGTGAAAGTTGCTGATTCTGTTCCGCTCGTCCTGACAATACGAAGCCAAGGCTAGTTGCCTGTACAATAGGTGTTCTGGGAGGGCTTTTTTGGATGTCGTTTTTTATTATCCACTACTACTACTTCTTCCACTGCAAGTATCAAGTCGATGCGGGACGGTTTTCCCAATTACGGGTCTGCTAATTTCAGGCTCTTGATGTAGGGTCAGTTGTATTTCTCGACAAATTTTAGCGGAATTAATTGGCTAAGCAACGGCAGCTACTAACAACTGCATAGAAAATTGCACTGATGTATCGTACATCGAAGCGATTTCGTGTGTCATGATGGAACTCGCAGTCCCTGCTTTCACTTGCCCAACACCGTACATGTTCACCTTAACTGTTTTTTTGTGACATGAAGATTGACTCCAAGCCTTGATCAAGCAGCGCACGTACTTTCAACCTTCGACCGCTAGATGCTGTCACTTCTACTATCGCTGTCGTCACCCGTCAGCATCACACTCGACAGCAGATCAGCTGACGAAGTAGATGCTGAGTGTGAAAAAGTTATTCTTCCCTGTGTATGTATCATCACGTGATGAAGTTTTTGACATTGTCGGTAACGTTTTCCTGATGGGCAGCCTGTCACGTTATGACCAGTTCCCAAGTAATTTCAGCAAAGGCCTCTTTGCTTAACTAGAGCGGTACGTTGGTCGACTGTTTTCGCTCGAAACTGCGGACAGAATAGCAATAAGTGATTGCTTTGGCAGCTGTGGCATCTTCTAGTCGTCCTAGTGGTATTGGTTGAAGCAGCTGGTTGCGTAGAGGTTGTTTGAGATGTGTGTGCCTGCCTATGACGCATAGTGCCTGTATGTGGCACTCAAGAAACTTTTTGAGTCCATTGTAGGCAGGTACTTTAGTATTATGCGCCAACTATGTTATCCAGTCTTTCGTGTGTTGGTATCTAATTTATTCGTCATGAAGTACCCTAGTCAGCTTTCCCGATGCTCAATGAGAGATATTTTCGAGGGAATTTACGTGTTCACTGAAGTTGTCTGATACACGTCTCATCTCATCGGCGGATTCAGTTTTCATGGTAGGCACAGACGCTAGGGCATGTAAATTGGCATTGACGAAAGCTTTTATGTTGTCAAAACGAGACAGCATCGAGTCGCAAGCTGATGTATGGTTATTCGTCGTAACCGCTACATGCGGGAGTACAAGTTCCGCTTTACCGTGGACTCTCGACTTCAAATAATGAAGTTTCTGCACTGGGCAAAGTGACGAGTTCGTATGGATCAACGACTCGAATAAGTCCTTGAAAGAAGGCCAATTCAGAAGGTTCGAGTTCTTTTGGGCAGCTTTATGCCTGCTTGGGAACCTAGCAATGTTGAGTTATGGGAACCCTCATTCAGTGCGGTCGGCTGTTGAGTGGCGATTTCTTGCAAGCACCAAGATTCCGCTTCGATGTACGCCACCTTGACTGTAGAAAAACGATTGACACTGAGAATTTCCTCTGCACTAATTTCTTCAGGTGTAGCCTCTGGCACTAACTGTTCCTACGTGGAACTGAAACTACAATATTATTATTATCTGACGACTCGATTCGTGCGCGCAGAAAATTCACCGTTCGACACAATTTCGCAGTTTTTCCGGTATTTGGGACGAACTTCTTGACACATATCACCCACAAATCCGATTGTCATATAGGTTTTTCCATAGTGAAATCCGACTTGACGGACCAACAATTGGGATTTTGAAAGGATCTTATAGGACAAGAGTAAGTTTTGTATAACAGAGCTCTCATTCATTAAATTAAGAAGCGTGCAAGCGCACAGGCGAACCAAACGTGTGGAAGGTCGTAGTGAGAGTAATTTGTTGCCGAACTGGTTCCTCGTTGCAACTAGGCAATAATAATAGATCAGTGATACTGTCTCCCGACGTCTATCCTCTCAACTTCTACCATTGGGTAGCAGATCGGAAAGATTCACCTCGGGTGGTTCGAGGAGGTAGCTGCTCATAGCAGGTGCTCCACTGCAGTGTGATACGCCAGGGGCGATAGAACTGGTAGCTCAAGACGTGGTGAATTCAACTATAAGCGTCATCACCACTACTTGCAACGTTTCTATTATCCGTCGAAAACTCCGGCACGGAAAGCTCCAGCGTTGAATGCGCTGAGCAGCAAGTCAGGACAATGTTTATAGACAAGTTGCAACACTTCAGCGGAAACACCATCTAGACCTGAAGTTTTCCTTCATTGTTTCAGCTGAGGTATTACAACTTGTCTATAAAGATTGTCCTGACTTGCTGCTCAGCACATTCAACGCTTGTCTACGGGACGGGGGTTTCCCAGTACGATGGAAGGTTGCAAGGCTCATTTTGTACAGCAAGGGGAAGGAAAATCCCGGGTCGCCATTTGCATACCGCCCGTTACACATGCTAGACACTCTTGGGGAAGTGCTTTAGCAACTTATCGAGAGAGGACTCACTGACACGATTCGTGCTGCTGATGCGATGCAAAGGTGGTGAGCGCGGTCCAAAATGCAGAGGCAGATAGCTGCACCCAGCGGCGGGTCGTCCTATTGGTGAAACTTGATGTCAGGAACGGCTTCAACACCGCTAGATGGGTAGATATTCCGGATGCAGTGGAAAACCTTTTCAAATTCCAAAATATCCAGTGCGGCTTCTGAGAGACTACCTGGAGGACCGAAGGGCCACCAAAGGATGGAAGTTATATCGGGTGCTGCCCGGGGATCTTTACTTGGTCCAGACCTGTGGAAGTGTCTTACGACGGGCTTCTCGGACTGGAGATGCCAGATGAGTCGTGCTTGGTCGGCTATGCGGAGGATGTTGCGGCTCTAGTCAATGGATGCACCGTTGAACATGTGCAACTTAGGCTAGGTAAGCTAATGCGCCAAGTGAGAGACATGATAACTCCTCGTGGGTTCAGTCTAGCACTAGACAAAACCGAAGTGATCATTTTGACAGAAAAGAGAATCCCTAGAGTAAGGATGATCAGTATTGGAGACATATTAGTTGAATTGATGCCAGCAGTAAAGTACTTGGGGCTACTGATCAAATTAAAGGCTGCTTTAGGCTCATCCCATCAAGTAGATGGGATGCTTTAGGCGTATCGGCTCATCCCATCAAGAAGACGCCTCTTGATGAGTGCTGTAGGGTCAGTGTTACTGTACGGAGCAGAAATATGGGGCAATACTCTCAGTAAGCAGGTATACCTAAAACGCTTGACACAGGTACAGAGAAGAGGGACACTTAGGATTGTGTCTTCATATCCAACAATCTCTGATTGAGTGGTGAGGGTTATTGAGGCGTGATACCTGTTTTTCATCGTACTAGAGAGCGCTTCGTGATTAACTTGCCTCGAAGCGAGCACGCGAGGGAGACAGTTAGTCGTGAGGGGAGAAACTGCTCACTCAACGATTGGCAGCAGTCTTGGGTGAATTGCACGAACGGGAGATGGACTGTGCGTCTCTTCCCAGATTCGAGCCCGTGGCTATATCGAAGGCATCGTGAGACTGACTTCTGTCTGACCCAGCTTTTGAGTGGGCATGGGTGTTTTCAGTCTTACCTGTACAAGATTGGTAAATCACGGTCGCTCGATTGTCGGTTTCGCCCAGAAAAGGAAGATAATGCCTACGACAAATGTTTCGCATGGGAAAAATGGGACAGGTTTCAACAGGACCTCTAGGGAGGGACGGGAGAGCTCACTCCAGATAGCATAGTTACAGTGATGCTTGAATCGGTTGACAAATGTAACCAGGTGGCACATTACGTTCGGGCAGTTCTAAAAGATGAAAAGGACTCACAGCAGCTGGGGATTTCAGGGCTGGGGGATTACTTGTCTGGCAAGTTCTGTCTCATCTCGCTAGAGGAGGGATTCATCAGCTTAAAGGCGCTAAGCGTAACAAAACAAGACTTAACCCGAAGTAATGAGTCAAACGGTTCCAGGCTTGGTTTTCGGGCTGGAATGGGAGGTGTTTAGTGGGTAGTCTAATCGCTTGTGAGCGTGGAAGCTGCACACTCAGTGCATAAATGGAATGCACCTTTCAACCACAAAAAAAGCTATTTAATTTATGTAAACTCGCTATTTGAATTCTATTTTTCGAATAATTTTAATGGAGATCTGTGCATAAGGTCGTGACATTTCGTCTATTTAAAAGGTTTTCAGGAAAGTGATCGTTATTAGTTGCATTATTTAGATACTTAAGACAAAGTTTACTGGACTAATTGTGCAAACAAGTTCAGCAAAATTTTTTTTCAAACGCCTTCTCTGAATGACTGGAATTAATTTATCACAAAAGGCATCACAAAGAAAAAAAATTAAAAATGCATTTTCCTCACTTCACTCAAACACTTTGATGTCATAGGCTTTCATACCTCTTTATCCATCAAAGCCAACGTTCTTCCTTTGATATAGAAACATTATTTCCTTCTAACCATCGCCCACCCACCTATTGAATATAAATAGAAACTCTGCTTGAACTAACGTTAGAAATAAAGTCCTAGTCAAGTTGGTGGGGCAAAGTCTACATTGCAGCTAATTCACACACACTAAATACTTAATCCTTGTTGCACTTTCCTTTGAGGTTTTCTCGTTGACCTTAGAATTATTGTGTTTTGCGGTATGACTTTGATGCAGGAATAAGGTACAAGTGTTTAGGGTATTACTGCGTTCTATTCAAATTGCTTTCCTAGGAAAAAAATAAGCTCTTTAATAGGTTTTAAGGCTGTTGTATTGACATCCGCTACGGTGGATAAAAAGTCCTCACTTAAGCCAACGTGAATTGAGAGAAGACTTCCAATTATTAGCCCTAATCGCCAATTTTCCAGGCATTCTCTCTCTCTCTCTCTCTTTCTTCTCTTGACATCATCTCCAAAACTTTTTACATCGTCAAGTCAACATTTGTGGAAATGTTTGAATAATTGAAATTGATTCCCAGCATCCTGATTTGCATTCCTACATTCCACCTTCGAATTTACTTAAATAACATGCGGATCATGTGTGTTTAAGGCCTCCTGGTGAAACAAGTAAATATAACTGAATAAATCGAGGATAAATGATGTCAATCAATACATGTGTGAAAAAAGTAAATCTGTCTGGTCGGGAGCAAAGCGTCATTTTGTACACAATGGCGACTATATTTTCAACATAATTACGACAAACAAGCAACAGTTCCAACAGCTCTAATAAAATACAGGCGAGAATACAAACAACAAACGGGAGACCCTGTTTGCTGAGCGAGCAACGCGAGAGTAACATGTGGAGAGAAAATATCTCGCTCTTACACAATACTCATTCTATTGAAGGACAATGAGGCAGAAACCTGTTGTCCTGGTGGCAGCCTGTGGAATAATCCAGTTCAAATAACGTCCAAAAGAAGACGTATACGTAGCTCACGAGGTCGAGCATAGAGAGCCGGAGAGAAAGAGAGAGAGCAAGTGAGAGAGTTCTTACGAGCCTATAAAAGTCGGGCTAACTACTACCCTACATAACTCAGCCACCTGTTGTTGTTTGCCTGACACACAGTCGAGAGCATAGACTTCTACAATCCGGGACTCGACCACCCTAACCTCATTTCAACTGACCCACCACCCTACGGATAATGGCCTTCCAATGCCATTCCCAACCACCTCACTCATTCTTCTTAAGCTTTCTCTTTCAATTTTTCACCTAGTTCCAGTGGGTGGTGGAGGTAGGGTGGTAGAGCTGCAGATATCCTGCAATATGTACCAATGTCGTGCTACAACCTTTTTCACTTTTCTCAATCCTGATGTAGATCCCAACCGTTTTCCCAGACTCCATGGCGTAAGGTTGTAGCAGGGAGTTTGGCGCCTGTTTTTTGCCTTCGCTACACTTTCATGGCAAAGCTCCCAGCCAGGCAGGACACGGTTGCTGGGGTTGACTACCTTTCATCCAAAGAGAATCTCATATTTCCCAGCTCAGACGAGATCCTTTCTCTCTTTCGCCTTGAATGCGAATTGTATAAATTTAGGAGGAAAAACGCGCGCAATTTTAGTCATCTGTTGGCTATCGTTCGATTAGCTAGTTGTTACCTTAATTCCATCTTGTAGTAGTCAATCAGAAATCAATTTTATTTTAAACAGTTAAAAAGTTAGTTCAGTTAGTGCTAGTCAAAATATCCTTAAAAAAATTTTTAATAAAAGAATTGTTAACATTTGAACTAAAACAATTTCAGTATACAGTGTAACGCTAGTAAAATATTTTAATAAAGATGAAAAATTCTACTACGCCCCAACGACCACGACAAGTGTGAACAGATCAAAGAGAAAACCAAGTCTGAGAGTTTTCCATACATATCTCTATTTTATTCATGCATAGTTTTACCGTTGGAAGAGTATAGAGCAACCAGTTGCAAAGAAACATCTTCATCAAATCAGTATCAGGTCCGTTGATTCTAAAATACACACTCGAAAAGGATATTTGGCATGTAAAAGTTTTCCAGTTGCGAAATTTTCAATTAGAGAGAAAAAAAATAAGAAAGGAAAATTGTGAAACATGTGAAAAAAATTTTTTTTATTCGGATAAATTGTGAAATGTGTCCTTTAATTAAATGAAGGAAAAATTGAAAAGATATTCAGTGGAAAGTTCATTGAAAAATGTGAAAGATATAATTAACATGAATTGCAAGTGTTCGCGATTTAATTAATTAGTCAGGGTACAACGTTATCAATTAAACCGTTGTAAAGTTTTATAATAATATTCGATAAATTTTCACAAATTAAGTGTTTTTGATCGAGAAAAAAAATTAATTATCAATTCAAGCAGTTTCCACCCAACCAAGAGCACATTTTTAAGGATCACGAAGAAAATCCTAAGATTTTTTAAAGTTCTTTTATCATCCAAACATGTAAGTTTTCAAAATAATTTTCTTAAAATCGAAAGAAATGTAGTTTTATGATTTTCTTATTAATAATTAGAGACTCATAGAATAATGAACGCAGTAGATTATCAGAAATTGTTGTATTTTAAATAGGATAGACATTTTGATATTGATTTCTTTAGAATGCATGCAATAAGAAAAAGTATTTTCCTCCCCCAAATAGATAGAATGAAATATTTTCAATCATCATTAAATGAAAATTTATTTCTAAAATATCACACTTAAAGATATAATTAAATCAAATAAAATCCGATCAGCCCCAATTACAGAAGAAATCAAAAACAATTCGAAAATTTATAAGACAAGTTTCAAAAAATTAGCAAAATTATTTTTCCTACCAATTTCCACATCATTAAATACGAACATACAGTTAAAGCTCACCAAATTTAATTAAACATTGAACACTCAATGAAATGCATAAAAGTTTACCTTTGTGCATTTGAAGCTAACATGGAAACCTGTTGGTGGAAAATTTATCGAGGAAAATATTTAGTTTGTCGCTTAATCCTTTGGAAGCAATCGCATGAAATTGGTCTAATGGGGTTTTGATGCGTTCCAACTCGTCCTTATGCTGTCGTCAATTTAAATTTACGTTATTTGATCTGATATCGTTTCGTTGGGAAATTGCATTTGGATAACCTAATGGGAAATAAATACATGCGAAAGATAGGGAAATGCATGAGAGGGGGATGTTTGCATATTGTTTGCTGATGACATTATTGCATTTTGATAGGTTTGCCAGAAGTTTTTTTTGGCAACTGAATACATGGAATTGTTTTTACTGAAGGATTCCAAATTGAAATTGGCCTGAAATTGGAAAATTCCTGAAAGTGAAACATGCACAAATTTCAGAGCAAAAAAATTCCGAAGACTTCCTAAAAAAGGATACTATATCAGGAATAATTAAATCTCAAATTTTCCAAGCCTCCTAACATAAATTACAATAAATTAACCTTTTCAAAATAATACACGATACACAAAATCGATTCAAGTCTTTAACACCAAATCATCGACTTAAAAATTTTCACAGTTTATGATCAAAGAGTTTTTCGGGAGATTTATTTTTTGCTTTGTGGTGCTTCATCCTGAAGTCCTTGGTGAACTTCCAAAGACGAGTTGACATTAGAGTAGGGTACAAGAAAATGATTGATTGGATATTGACAAAGCTTTGGTTCTATGGACTATTGATTTGATTTGAAAATAGGTCACGGCGTAAGGAAGATATATTTAGACTCTCTTAGGAGTTATGGTTTAAAAATTTAAGTGCTGTTAAAAATTTTAAAGGTTATTAATTTTACTATGAGTTTATTAGGAATTCTAACCAACGGCAAGTTATGGTCCAAAATATTTTCATTCCGCTTCTATTAGATTTCGGGTTAAGGAAAATTACACCTAAGACTTTGTAGTGAATGTTGCACCATCTGGTTACCATCTCATAGTTGTCATGGCTGGTGGGTTATCGTCAAGGTTGTTGGGGTTGGCAGCTGGCTGGGAACTTACTGTGGGGCTTTGGAGTACCGCTGAGGTGGTCGGGTACTCGCTCGGCCGTTTTTCAGAGTGGCGCAATCTGGGCAGTCCGGAAAGTAGGTGTCCGGCTTACCGCATCCATAGCAAAAAACCATACTTTCTGCTCGACATGCAATAAACCGATGTCCGATTTGCTTGCAGTTCTAGCAGGTCGTGAGGTTCCCTACCGCGGCTACAGTAAGCTGATCCAACTCCATGTGTTCCTCCAAATCCGTGGTGTTATATTCTGGTGCCACTTCCGCGATTCCACGCCGCGGACCTGTCCTCGCTAGCAGGTAGAGCCGGAGGTTTTTTTCGACCCCCTCCAGTCGACTCACGGCTCTCAGCAGCGATTCCATATTCTGCGGGTCTGAGGTTGCGACATGGCGACGAAGTTCCGGCTTTGGGTTACGTTTCAAGGCCCGCAGCAGTTGTGTGGATGTCATCGGCTCAGACCGCTGGTCGTTCAGCCGAAGGATGTGGGCCCGGTATTGAAGGGAGGGCTCGTCCGGACGTTGCTATCTGGCATGGATCTTGTCCAGAACCCTCTCATCCATATTGACCGTAGCGTACTCCATGCTAAGTACCTCCTTCAGCCGTCACCAGTGTATAGATGGTGGGGCGAATGTATCTGCCAGTAGGTCTCCAGTGCTGCCCCCCTAAGCAGCATCGGCAAGTATCCTGCCAGCGCCGTGTGATCGCCTGCCAATATCTCTCCGATCAGGGATTCCACCCGACCAATGAAAACTTCTACGTTCATGTCGTTTGGCTCCCCGCTAAAATGCAGAATCCAGCCCTGGACAATGCTGGGCATATGCTACGGCTTCAGCATATAAGATCGTTCCTGCAGAGCCATTCGACCTAGAGTACGTGGTTGTACTTGGTTGAGTCGTGGCGGAAGATCCCAGGAACCCCAAGGCTGGAATCGAGATAGTGGACCCGGATCCTCCGACGGATGATAGTCTGCTCTTCGAATTTGGGTCGGCTGGTCCATGGTTGGGTTTCGATATCCTCGTGCCGATCTGAATCGTTGTAGCGCCGTCTCGGTCTCTTTGAAGCGACGTATGAAAGAGTATATCCGTTATACTTCAGTGTAGCAGTCAGCACAGATTTGGTCAAATATGATGTTAATCTTGAAGGACTCCTTCAGGAAGTCGACAACACCAATTCTCCTTGTTTTGTCGACCAAACACTCACCCAGTGACTACATTACTTCGCCAATTTGTAGAGAGAGTTGGCGTGCATGTTGAATGTCCATAATGATCCTAAAAGTTAAAATTAATTTGATAAACGCTAATGCTGATAATGCTATAAATAACAAGTTGGGTAGACAGACCTATGCTCATGTCAGAAGGGTTTTGTAATCAACTTACAAAATGCAGGAACCAGCAACGAATAAAATCAAGAAACATGTCAAAGACGATTTTATTGGAGAAAATGTGAAATTCGAGGGTCGTACCATTATTAACAAAGTTGAAAGAATTTCGACTTCTGAGGTATTTGTTATAGTTATACCCATAAATATCTCCCTTGATAATTTTTTCAGATTTTTTAGATCACGGGTGTCCATTCCTGAAGGAGGAAACACATTTTTCATGTATTTTCCCCCTGTGCCCCCATTGATGCAAAAACGGTCAGTTTAAGAACTGTTTTGAAAAGCTCTCATAGAGAACTTTCAGTTGATACTCATAGCAGCTACCTTTCACGAAATTTTTTCAGAGGTAACTCCTCTGTCCCGAAATCATCGATTCATGGCCTATTTTTTCGAATCCTAGAATGGTTACAAAGCCCTTTTGCTAGAAGCTCTCTCCTGCCTCTTCGACTTGTTTCAATTGTATGTACTCATCTTCATGATACCTATCATTGCTGCAATTTTCATGCGAATCCTAGCAAAGCTGTAGTGTCTAAGTCGGTAAAAAGCGAATACGGCTCCATAGCCATATGTTTCCATAGTAATACAGGGCACACTGTTCCATAGTAATACAGGAAAATTCAAATCGCTATAACTTTGTCAAATACTATTCGATCTTTATGAAACTTTCCTGAAAGATCAATCTTATAAATAGTCATTTTTTATTGAATTTAAGGGTACCGTTTAGATTTTATTCAAGAAATCATAAAATCGATAAATCATACTATTCCTAACAAAGTTGAGTGAATTTCGACTTCTCATGTAGTTGTTGTTGTTGTACTCATTAAGGCTTGCATTCAGGTTTTTTTCAGATTTTTCGGATGGAAGGTGTCCAATGGCGAGGGGGGGTACGCGAAAAATTCGTATATTTCCCCTTCCCCTGCCCCCCTCGGTACTCATAAGGCAATTTTAAGACTTGTTTTGAAAAGATCTCATTGAGACCTTTCCAATGGCACCCTACTCGACTACCAATGGTGAAAAAATTTTTTTGAGGGGTCACCTTCCTATATCCCCTTTAAACCCCTTTGAAAATTTTTTCCACCCTTGAACTTTCAAGAAGTCACCTTTTCTGACCTTTCCACAAAGTTTCATGGTTGTAGCCTCTATAGTTTCGGAGAAAAAGTGCTGTGACATACAGACAGACGGACGGACGGACGGACACAGGTCGTGATTGCAATAGGGTTTTGTATTTTAGTACAAAACCCTAAAAATTAAATACTAATAAGACAAAATTATCACAAGTGGCCGAAAGTGGCGAACTATAAAACAATCCTATAAAAAAATATCTATTTAATATGTGTTTTTATCATGCAAAAATCCGGTATTTCCATTTCATTTCTTTTCACAGGTAAGGACACCAATGGTACACTCTTCCTGTTGCGTCACAGGGACTGCTCTCTTGCGACACCATAAAGATCAGGGTTCGGAAGTGCTCCTTTATCCGCAAGTTTTCACAAGGTACAACTTGTCAGCCCAGGTTGAATTCTGACCCACAAGCAGCGCGTGTCTTGTCATGGATAGTCATGGACTAGTTAAGCAGCTAATCACAAGAAATCAAGATCCATGTATTGAAAGACACTTAGGCACTACTTGATTTGGGGTGCAGATCAGAATCCGCCGCAAGTATGCTGTTGGGATGATAACTTCCGAAAACACATAAGGACTCTAATATCATCTGGCCTTACTAGTCATACAATGGTGGTGAACCACCAAAGTAAGAGTCAAAGCAGGTCCAAACGATATTGATGTCTGAGGACAAGATACATCCAGAAGTTAATAAGCTGCTGGGGCACGATTCGTGCAATATCCCTAAGTAGTTACCTATCCGCTAAAATTCTGGACACCTTGTAGGGTCACCTAGAGACGATGGACTGTCTCGTAATCACGACTGATGATACAGCCGGGTTTTTCGGGCCCCACGTTGGGCGCCATTTTGTAGTGAAAAAAATATAAAGATGTCCATAAACGACTGCAGCGATGATCTACTGCCTCGGCGAAAGAGAATGGTAGGATTTGCCGAGAATGGCCTTGTCTGGGGGCACGTGAATGCGCTGGCAGGCTAGCGTCGTGGGACAGGTTCATTCCCCCAGCACAAGGACCCACTGCAAAAGAATTTCGCATTCACGAATTTTTGAGTCACAGAAAAGGTGGACCGAAGTCGAAAAATGGAGGTAACTGGCTAAGGGTTCGAATTGCTTGTTCCGAGAACAAGTGGAAACGAGCAAAAACGGATGGACTGGCCGAGACCTCGTCATTAACGATGATCCTTATGACCCACAAATGAGAGTGGGGCGTCCGGATAGATGTGGTGCCCCCTCGAACCCTCCCAACCGGATCAAGATCCAAACGTAGGCGTGGCCATGTGTTTCCCTTCTGAGTGAAAAACTCATTATTTTCGCACTTTCTTCTATAGAAACTCAATTATGCTTTCACTGTTATAAAGATTCCATTTTTGTTGTTGTTCAGATTAACAATTACTTGATCCTTTTATTCCCACTTTTCTTTATTTTTGATTTTTTCCTGCGTATTAAATTTCTTCTAGATATTTAAACATCCAATATTTTACAATAACACTGTTTTCTTTTTCGTCCACTTGCACTTGCATGTTATACCCTTTTCGCGAAAAATCTCTCCCTCGTTCGGCCTACCTTCGCTTCCAGACCCCCCTTTGGCTCATCTTCAGAAACGGGACAAATTTTCAAACCACACAGAGCGATGCAATTCTTTTAAATACATCAATAAAACGAGTAATAAAAAGAAAGCGCGACCCGAACCAGATGTCCGTAAATTCTCACTCCCCGCTGGTCACACTCCGCCGGTATGGGCTCAAGTCTCCAGTCGAATACACCGTTCGCAACCGCCCCCAAGACTCAATCTCTATTCGATTCATATCTATCAAACAAAAATTCCATTGATCACATAGCAGTTTTGCAACTAGTTGTTCTACGACAAAGAAAACAAAATCCAATACTATCTTAGGAATAATACTAAGAGCTATTATCTAGTGTGCATATACACTTATTTGCATAAAATCTCTTTTGCGCTCGCAAAAACGATCGATGAGATATTCTGATATTGAGGCTGACTGAGTAGCATTGTATGCACTATTTAATGCAATATCTGTTGGCGTTGCCGCTGTTCGTTTAGTGTGAGTCAACATCGGAGTACTGATACTTTTGTATTGTGTGATTATTGGTAAATAAATAAATGCAACGACATTGACGACGATTCTGGAGTAGGTGGAAACAGTACTAATTACTTTGGGTAGATTTCTTTTGTTAAGATACCAAATATTTGTCCGTCTTTTGAATTTCGTGTTACAATTAAGTTACGGACAAATTGGCTTTTTGGGGTGTTTTTTTTAACTCAGCTTTATTATCATGACAAACTTCAGTGTATAAGCGATACGATTTTATTATCACGATAGCAAACCAAGTTTTTGGGTTCGACTTTTGGTACAACGGGTCACGGTTTACGGCATTTTTATCTACTTAGCACTTTTTGCACCTTGCAAATTACTCGAATTTACTTGCAAGCTCTGCCCAGTTCTCCTATATCACCTTTGGCAATAGTAATGCAATGTTTAACTTCTAAATAAGAACTCTCCGGAAACATTTCCTGGAGAAGATCCCATTCTTCCGAGAAGAAATCACAGCTCGAACTATCTGTCGAGCCTCCGTCACTAGTTTCAGAAAGATGTTGAACTCTTTTGACATGTGTTTGAGTTGATTCACACGTAACTTCACCTCAGGCAATATAAATATATCCGGTAAATGCTACGGCGGAGGTGTCTTGATTGCGGTCCGTAAACCTTTTGAAAGTTTCTTCTGTCGAGATATCACCTTCTCCCCTCCTATTGAATGCGTTGTAGTTGGTTTGAGATTATCATCTAGCCTGCTAATATTTATTGTGTGCGTCTATGTGCCATGCAGCTCCCCGCTACAAGTCTATACTCTCTTCTTTTCTGAGCTTTCTAATTACGTTAATGTTTCATACCCCTCTGCGTCCTTTGTGATCTGCGGTGACTTTAACATGCCAACGGTTGAATGGGATTTAATCTCTAGAAGGATTGTGTCACATAATGAGATATCAATTTCATTGTCATCCTTTTCGTCTCTATGCTTGCTAACGCAGTTAAACTATTTCCCAAACTTAAAC
The DNA here is from genome assembly GCA_963969285.1 of Odontomyia ornata. NCBI lineage: Eukaryota > Metazoa > Arthropoda > Insecta > Diptera > Stratiomyidae > Odontomyia > Odontomyia ornata. The sequence continues at coordinate 252,940,556 of OZ017742.1, forward strand.
AATAGATTCCTGGACCTCATTTTCACTAACAATCCCATGAGCATTATCTCAGTTTCTCAATCACCAACCCCTTATGTCAAACCTGATTCTCACCATCCTCCACTTGAAATGCAACTATCGCCTTGCATCTAACGCCATAGGATAACAAAGCTTTTTCTAGATACAACTTCTACAAGGCAAACTATGAAGCTATTCAATTAGAGCTTTCTGAGATCGATTGGCAGTTTCTCTCTCATTTTACTGATGTCAATGATGCTGTCACGGCCTTCTATAATAAACTTAATAATATTATAATGAATTTCGTTCCCCGTAGTCGTCCTCCTCGCAAAAAGAATGCTCCTTGGTTCACAGCAGAAGTTTCAGAAGCTTTAAAGCTAAAAGACAAAGCGCGTTAAAAGTTACAGCGTTTCGGTTCAGAAACGCATCTCTCGTCTTATAAACAACTACGTAAGAATGCCAAAATGGTCATCAAGCGCGCAATGCATTCATATTTTAACACCATCGAGGCCTCTTTACAATCAAACAATCCTAAATCTTTCTGGACATTTGTCAACTCCCTCAAATCCACTTCAAATATACCTAGCTCTGTTAGCCTGCATGGGAAACAAGCGTCTGATGGTCAGGCCATATGCGATATATTTGCAGACCATTTTGCTTCTGTTTTCCAATCATCTTCGTCACCCTTACCCATTCTCCCAACTAACCATCCCTCTCATTTGAGCACCAGTTTGACAACACCTTCCGAAGTCGAAATTATAATCGACTCCATTGATGTTAACGTGAATTCGGGCCCAGATGGAGTCCCAAACTTTTTTGTGAAAACGCTGTCCTCACCCTTAAGCTTATCCTTGTCAATATTATTTAATATCAGCCTGACTGTAGGGACATTCCCAGCAATTTGGAGAAAAGCCAACATCTTTCCAATTCACAAATCAGAGGGCCGTAGCTTAGCACTTAATTACAGGCCTATATCCCTACTCTCGTGTTTTGGAAAACTTTTTGAGAGAATTGTTCATAACCGAATATATGGTGCAATCTCCAATGACTTCGCTAAACAGCAGCATGGTTTCGTTAAGGGACGGTCAACGGTAACCAATTTGGCTGAATTTACCAATGCAGTTGCCCTATCACTTGATGAAGGTCAGCAAATGGACGTGATTTACACGGACTTCGCCAAAGCCTTTGATATGGTAGAACATAGTCTATTACTGAAGAAACTTGAGGTCCCTGGCCCTCTTCTTACATGGCTATCCTCCTTTCTGACAAATCGTTCTTCATCGATTACTTGGTGTGGTTGCTCTTCGTACGTTTTCTCTCCTTCTTCTGGAGTACCTCAAGGTTCAATCCTCAGCCCTCTTCTATTTAATGTTTTCATAAATGATCTACCAACTGTGTTGACATCAGATTGTCTGCTCTACGCAGATGATTTAAAAATCTTTAAAGTCGTCTATTCACGAATGGACTGTAGTGACCTTCAATCTGACTTAGACTCCCTCTTTCGATGGTGCTCTATGAATCGCCTTCCTCTCAACGTGTCCAAATGTCTGCATATGTGTTTCACCAATAAGCGTACGCCTCTTGCCAATGCGTATTCAATTAAGGGATCACTGCTATCTACGGTGGATCATTATAAAGACCTAGGTGTTATACTGGATACACATTTAAAATTTGATGTACATATAGCTGACATAACCTCTAGAGCATCGCGAATCGCTGGTTTTTACTACGATGCTCTCATAGAACATTCAGTATTCATACCTGTGTTTGCCTTTTCATCCTGTTGGTCCGCTCCATTCTCGAGTATGCCTGTCAAGTATGGTCACCCCGTTTCATTTATCTATCGGAAGCTGTCGAATCAATCCAGCGCAAGTTCACACGCACTCTCTTATATAAATATAACCTTTCGTATCGCTCCTACAGTGAACGTCTAAATTTCCTTCATATCCCACCTCTCGACATTAAAAGACAATTTTTAGATTTATGCTTCCTTTTTAAGGTCTCTAGAGGCCTCTTAGCATCGGACCTATGCAATGCATTACAAGCACGTGCGCCATTGAGGACACGCTCATCCGATCACTTTATCGTTCCATTTGCAAAAACCGACACGTATCTGTACTCGCCTTTGGTGCTATCTATAAGAGCCTACAATAATCTTCAGCTTGGTCCTCCACCGCATTCTTTGCGAATTTTTAAATCAACAGTACGGAATGCTCTCAATATTAATGGCTAACGTAGCCTTCTTTTTTAATTTTGTTTTTGTATTTTCATTGTTTTCGCCTATTTTGTAATTGGATTAAGTAAATCTATAAATAGGATTTTCTAAATAAATAAATAAATCTGACAAGCTAAGATTGTTAAATGACTGATTCCTTGTAGCATCACTATTATCCTCCTTGAAAAGTTTGGATAATTGATTTTCAAGTTGAAATATCCATGTGCAGACCGTGGCCGGATCGGTGCGTGAGAAATCAGTAAAATATGCGCTCGTCATCTCCACAAATCCGTCAACATCGATATATGGATCCCGGGATGCCTCCTTCAAAATGGAAATCACATATGAAAGGACAATGTCATGACGACACTCAAGTCGGCTCCGGGAATATGCAAATTTACCAAATCGAAAAGACTGTTCTTGACGATTTCATGCTGCTGTTCAATGTTCGTCATCTTCAACAGTGTACTTTCAGTTAAAATTGAAGAATTTCAAGCAATACCCCTTGAAAATTAACTCAGCGAACTAAAGCACTCACAACAATCGATAATTGCACCGTGCTTCTGCCACTAAAATTTTGTGTAGGAGATAGGAACGTTTTCGAGCAATTTGCTCGTATGACTGCTTGATTACTACAACTGTTTTAGCTCAATTTGATGCTTAGGTATCAGGTTTTAACTTAAGCTTTCCGAACTTTGATAGGAAGATGAGTGTCTTGCCAAAACTGATTCGAAATGATAAATTCTCAAAGCAAAACTAATTCTTAACCAACCGGCGGTTCATAACGAATTTATGCTAGCTCATCATTTCGCTACTAATATTTCCAAATGATGTCAATCTGCCATTATCTATCGAAGAATCTTTCCGAGAAAATGGATAGTATCACAAACGTTTATTTTTTTATTGGGATAACACTCTTTTTTGTAGTTGAACATGTAATGATTTTAAAATTGAAACCAACCTCTCATCGTTTACAGACGAGAAGTTTTGAAACGTGACAATGGACTATACCCATCAGGTCAACAGTCCGGATACTCTTAGACTACTCCAAGTTGGCTGCTGGCTGGCTAGCTTGTTTGGAGTGGAATATCGTTTGCAGGTCTTACGATTTAAAACGCGTCGAACAACTTCCACCGACTTTACTTTGACTTACGTTAGTTCCTTTCCTTTTTCCTTCGATCCGAGGAATAGACCACAAAAAAAAAAAACGGGAAACAAAAATACGCGCTCTTGAATATTACCGACCCATTTGAATGCAACATCGAAAAAATCGACTCTAACAAAAATACGCAAAACTCAAGATATGGCAACGCCTACCGACAGCAACTCAAAATCGACCATTCGCGGATTACCGAAACCCTATCCTCTCACCTTTTGCTCGCATTAACTGTACAAGATTATCATATCACATATATTTATGATTTCTAAGCACATATTTATAAATGCGCTGTAGAGACGAGTTTGAGTTTAAGATGTAGCAGATGATCTTCAATTGCATTCTTGTCATTCATATTTTAATAAACAATTTTAAACTTCGTGCTTAATATGGCTTACAAGTTTCCATCTCGTAAGCAATCCGCCTTTTACTGGTTCTGCCGTAGCTGTTTGAGGTTCTCCGATGAGGAAATGGCCTGGCATCAGTGCTAAGAGATTATTAGGATCTACTGATTGTGGTATTAATGATCTCGAATTGAGGATGGCTTCGATTTGCACCACCAGAGTTTGTGGCTTTTCATAGGTTAAAGTCGCTGATGAAGCTTCACGGTGTAGTAAATATTTGGCCGATTTAACTGCCATCTCCCGCAGGCCGCCGAAATGGGGTGCACGAGGTGGTATAAAGTGGAAGTCTATATTCCGTGTATTGCATATGGCGGTTATTCTCTCTGAGATTTCTCGGAATGTAAGGAAGTTGCTAATTCCTCTGACCTACAAACGACTGAGGCGTTATTTCCTACATATGTCCATGGTTGACATAAATTCCTCGTACTGACGCTTTAGCTCCGGGTTCCGTTGAAGCTTCCGTTCCATACCGAGGAATCTGCAAGTGGGGATATCCGTTGATCCTCCTAGCTGTTCTGAGTTATCATTGAGAGGATAGCTTACCAGAAATCGACTTCCACGCATTCTTTGTGTTGTCTGGACAAAATGTGTTTCACATGGTTTCTCAGCTGAAGTGTACTGTGGTTTAATCTGTGCTACTTTCCCCAGCTTCCAAAATCTTTTCAATTGTGTTGTTTAATTGTTGATCCTCTGCAAGGAATTCACACGTAAAAGATGAGGATTGGCCTGTGCCAACCTTGTGGGCTACTATCCAGCCAAGAAATGTATTTTGCAGAACTGGCAGTTTACGACCTAATTTTGTTTGACCGATTGATAAAATGTCGTGGAAATGTTTGGCTCTTAGCAAAAGATCGACACGTTCTGTATTATGGAAGTTTAGATCAGCCAGCTGCAGGTTTTTCGGTAAGGGCTACTGAGATATGTTCAATTCTATAGATGGTTGAGGAGATATCATCTTTTCCATTATATATGCTTTCAAATTCGTGGTGTATCCATTCAACGTTGACTGTAGTGCAAATTTAACCCTTTTTTGCGCCCGTTTCGCTGATCCACCCCCCCCCCCCCCTTTTCTATAAGGGTCGAGTAGTGACATAATGCAAGAACTAGCCTCCTTCCTATTCGATTAGTAATAATGTTAATTTGTGAGCCCGGGTCTAGTACTGCTCGACATTCAATTGTTTTTTCATTAGTTTCACTAATTTTTACAACGGGATCGTTCAAAAGAACAGATTTCATTTTCCCGTCATTGTTAAGCGTGGTCAAAGAGAGTCCCGAGGTATCTTGTTTGGTGGCTACCTTTGAGTCTTCTGGGGTTGTTTCAGTTAATTTGGGGTAACGGATGTCGCTAAGTGCAGTAAGCTATTGTGTTTTTTAGAACATTGCTTACAACCTCGTGACGCACAGTTCATCGAATTATGTCCCTCTCGAAGGCAGTTGACCAAACTTTTGCCTTGAATAATTTTCAATCTCTTTGAAAGAGCGAGTCGCAGAAAGTCTGGGCAATAGTAGACTGCATGAGATTGATTACATACCGAACATGATGACATTATTATGGCCGCACTGGTTGATTTCAAGTTTTTCTTACGGTGTTCTTCACGGTTCTTTGGTTAATTGCCAAGTAACATATTTACAAAAATGCTAAGAACTCCTTAAATGACTGGAGCTTGCGTGGGTTGGCCAGCGATTGTTCATATAGAGTGTGCGTAACTGTATCGAGCTTCCTGATAACGATGTAAAGAAGCAACGGATCCCAATTTTGTGTAGCCACATGGATGTGCTCTAGACCTCTTTTTCATTCGACCGTTATATCGTGAGAGGATCTCACTGCTGCTGCTGAGGGCCTATCACCTGTGATGGATGGTTGAGCCATCAGCTTATTAAGGAGAGCGCTAACCAATATCGTTCGTTCAAAGTCTTTCATGCAGACTCCTAGTCGTCTTCAGAAAGCGCAAAATTTTGTATGAATTTTGTCGCTTCCCCGGTGAGATTGGCCTATAGGTACCACATTTTTGACATCTGGATATTGGTTGATTATGAATCATTTCACAAACAGATCGTGAAATTGTCGCCACTGGAGGTAGTTGCCGTCAAAATTAGGCAGGTTAATTTTTGGCTGTTTCAAACTAGGTGCTGTTGCTAGAGATATTGGCTGGGCAGGTGTTCCATGAATTGCGTCAAGCTTGCATTCCAATCGTATAAGCCAATCTTGAGACAATTCTTCCAGGGTGTCATGTTGACTTGGTTCAAATCCATATTTTGCAGGTACTGTACTAATCTCGTAGATCCTTTGTTGATACTCCTCCAGTTGTGACCAGGAACAATTGATTGAGGCGATTTTCAATTTATAAAATTGCCGGGTTTGACCTTTAGCTTCGCCAAGTCGAGAAAGGAATCATCGAAATGAAGTAGCCAAAATGTTATAACGTTGCACTTGTTTGATGACCTCAGATGATGTCTCGATTGTTGACGTACTCGAATCATCTTTGCTGCCTTTGCGGGTAACCTCTGCTTGATTTTCAACATTCTGTTCTGCACACCTCAATGCCAGCATTTTCTCCTTAAAATATACTTGAAAATTCTGGTCGTTGGTTTCGGTTGTCTCGTCCAAAGTACTTAAAAAGTAGTCATGGGTCGGCGATACATCTTTCAACGAGCGAGTCTTTGCATCCACTTCCTCGAATGCGTTCCATTTGGATTCGAGGATTCGGAGTCGCTCTTCGTAGTACTCAGCCCTTTGTTTACGATTCGTGGAATCCTTTTTATAGTTTGCGATGATTGCGTCGATATCCGCTGCTAGAAGCTTCTGCCGCTTAGCTGAACTGTCCATTCCTGCGTTTTTGTGGTCTGTATTACGTCGGGGTCACCAATGTTTTGAAACGTGGCTATTTTGCCTCAGCTATTTGTCGCTCACTTTGGCCCTATGCCAAAGCTCGTTTGTCTTGTACTGAGACAACGACGCGATGGGTTGATTCATAACAGACGTTGGCTTTATGCTAAAGTCTTGTTGCCTCAGTTCTTGTACTGAGACAACAACACGCACCAATATAAATTGACTTTAGCCGATGCTTGTATTAGCTAATTCAATATATTTAGAAGGAATGAAACCAACTTGTATCTTTTGATGGTCAAATTTTACTGACTGTATTTTATTCAATCACTTCACTTATATCTATTCCACGATGATTTTGCTCATATGCAAATTGCTAAGCTCACCTGAATATGGTTCACACAAATTTGCAAGCGCAACACAATTCATGTGTCTTACGGACAAATATTTTCAGAGTTTATGATCAAAGAATTTTCGGGAGGTTTATTTTTTGCTTTGTGGTGCTTTTCAAATGCTCACATCCTGAAGTCCTTGGTGAACTTCCAAAGACGAGTTGAAATTAGAGTAGGGTACAAGAAAATGATTGATTGGATATTGACAAAGCTTGGGTTCTATGGACTATTGATTTGATTTGAAAATAGGTCACGGCGTAAGGAAGATATATTTATAGACTGTTTGAGGAGTTATGGTTTAAAAATTTAAGTGCTGTTAAATATTTCAAAGGTTCTCAATTATCTTCTCAAATAATGAGTTTTTATTAGGTTTTGGGTTAAGGACAATTACACCTAAGATTACTTTCGCTCAATATAATGATTTGACATCAGGTTTTAACTTAACATTACCGAACTTCGGTAGGAAGATTAGTATCTCGCCAAAGTTCATTCAAAATGTTAAAAATCATTTCAAAATAAAGCTGACTCTCAATCAACCAAAGGCTCTTAAAGAATAATGCTAGCTCATCATTTTGATGTTAAGAAGCACACCGACCTTTGAGGTGGAAAACAAAGTCGGATTCTCCAAATAATTTGAGTTTGTATTAGCTACTGAATATTCTTTTTGAAATTTTTTTTTAAATGGTTCTTTTATTTAGCGATTTTAATTGTAGTAAAAATGTAGTTTAACATTGAAAATTTTACATTTTGATATAGTTGTACATCTTCAATGACAACTATTCATTTCAGTATGAAAAAGTTAAAACATTTTTTAAACGTCAATTAAAATTATCAATTTTATTGGCAAAAGTCTATTGCCTGTAACTTCTGCAAATAGCACCTCCAACTGTCTTGGTCCATTGACCGCGTCTTCCAATTTCAAAATCCGAGCAGAGATAAACCGTCTTCGTTAACCGAGTCAGGCCAGCGTTTCCTTGGTTTCCCCACTGGTCTCTCCCAACGAATACCTTTATGCGTATAAGTTATTCGTCCATACGATTCATGTGTCCAGCCCATTGCAGCTTCCGCAGTCTTACAATCCTTGAGACCGTCGGTTCGTCAAAAATTTCATACAAGTCATGATTGTATCGAATTCACTATTGGTTCCCGTCTAGCTTCGCTCCGATTATTCGCCTCACGACCCGCGGCTCAAAGGCGTTCAATATATTTGCGGATGCTTGGGTTAGGGTCCATGTTTCACACCCATAGCATAAGACAGGTCTTATCACAGATTTGTATACTTGGAGCTTTGTTCTCCTGTGTATGCAGCTGGTCATCAAGATCGTCAATACTGAACAGAATATTTTATTTGCGAGCTGTATTCTTCGGCGTATTTCCTCTCTTTCATTGCCCGTTTTCCCTATTTTTGTGCCTAAATACACAAATTTGGTAACATTTTCGATACTGTATTCGTCAAGTGTGATATTTTGTGTACTTGAGGTATTTTTATACGACTGCGTCATGAGCTTTGTTTTATTTTCATTGATTTGTAGCCCTACTAATTTTGCTCTGCTCTCGAGTTTCAGGAAGAGTTCTTTGGCAGTTGTTAATGACCGTGACTATATGTTGATGTTGTAAGCATAGGCTACAACTTGGTTCGACTTGTACAGTAATTTACCTCGTGTATCGACAGGTAACTTTCTTATGACTTACTCTAGAGCCAAATCGAATAGCAATGGGGCCAGCCCATCTCCCTGCTTTAGTCCAATTTCTGTGTCAAAGGCATTGGTGAGTTGGTTATCGATGCGGACTTGGGAGGTCGTTGACGTCATTGTCATTTTGGTAAGACGGACAAATTTGGCTGAGATGACAAAGCAAAACATTATTTGCTACAGTAGATTACGATCAATACAGTCGTATGCTTGCTTAAAGTTAGCGAAAATTTGGTACTCGTCTATGTTGAACTCCCAGCAGTTTTCAAGTACCTGCTTGACTGTGAACAATTGGTCTATTATCGATCTACCTGCTCTATAACCACCTTGATACTCCCCAATAATACTGTTGGCGTATGATCCAATTTATTTAGTAAGATTTTTGAAAATTTGAGGTGATATGCGTCTATCATTTTGGCACTGTAACTTGTCACCTTTTTTGCAGACAAAGAATATAATTGATTGGCTCCACTCCTTTGGCGTATGTTCTTGTTGCCTAATGTGCTTGATGGCTTTGTGAATAACACTGCCACCACCATATTTGATGAGCTCAACTGAAATTATTATTCTTCAGGGCTTTGATAGTGTAACACACTTCATCCAGAGTTAGTGGGGTCAATGGAAGCTCTTGGCAGACATCTATACACTCCGATATTCTGGAGCTGTGCGGAGGATAAAATAGGTTCTTGAAATATGCTGCCATCTTTCCTTGATCAGCTGCCCATCTTTCCTTCATCAGCGATGATTTTGCTGAAGTCATCACAAAAAGCGTGGTTTTGGGCTGATAACTTCGTTTCAGGTTTTTCACTATTTCGCATACTTGTCTCGTGTTGTCGCTAGCAAAACATAGATTAACATTTCGCAATTTGTCGTCATAGTATTTTCTTTTCTCAATTCTAATGATCTTAATTGCTACTCTTCTGAAATTTTCATAGTTTTCTGTCTTCGTCCTGGTTTTCCTACCTATGTAATCTTTGCACACCTGGTTCTTTTTGTCCAACGCATTCTGGCTCTCATCATCAAACCATTCATTCCTCTTGCACCGGACTTTTGCTCAATTGTCTGTTCTGCCACGGTCTTAATAGCCGCTGTCACTTCTATTCAAAGCTCGTCGCTTGTCTTTAACGATGCGTCTGATGAGATGGAAGCCAGCTGATTGTCCAGAGATTCCGTGAAATTTTTTTCACGGAAGCTGTTTGGAGCCTTTCGATGTTAAATATTTATAGCGGACTTGTCTTCGCTGAATATGCCTTTGACATACGACATCGATTGGTTAATTTGATCAAGTAATGATCTGACTTACATTTGGCTCCTCAGTATGTACGGACGTCAAGTAAGCTCGAGCGCCAACGTAGTTCGATCAGAACAAGGTCGATCTGGCTTTGTGTTGCCATCTGGTGATACCCAGAGCATTATATGAATGCGTCGATGCAGGAAACAAGTCGAACGTATGACTAGATTTCTGCTAAATGCAAAGGAAACCAGGTGCTGGCCGTTGTCATTTGTTTCATTGTGGAGGCTATATCCTCCAGTCGTTCCGCGATGAAATCAACCAGAATTATTTTTATGTCGTTTGCAGGTAATCTGTTGACTAATCTTTCCAGGTGATTGTAGAGCGTTTCCCTCATTTCTTCGGTCAAGGCTTGAATATTTATATTTTGAAGAATTTTGCTTTTATACGGATCGTAAACAACCGTTCATTGATTGCGTAAAATCCATGACGTGCGATGTGAACTCCCTATCTACAATAAAGGTGACTCCAAATTCTCGTTTTCCAATATGCTTCCCACTTTTGAATATTGTGTGTGATCTCAAGTCTTCAATGTTGTTTCCAGTCCAGTTTGTTTCCTGGATTGCCGTTTTTTTAAATTGATATTGACTGGCCTTTTGTAAAAGGTCCTTCACAGCGGTACAGGGTAATTGAGTGATCTGAAATTCCAGCATCTAATGCCATAGTCAGTTTTTCGTTTGCGAGATAGGTCGTTGTCGTGAGTCCAATCCATTCCGAGGCCTATCTGCAGGTTTCAAAACATTTTAGGGTTTTCCGGGGACGGGAAGCTAGCCCATCGCCCAACCTCCATTCCAGCGGCATGGTTTTTATGTTGATTCCGTTGTCAGGCGTGAAAGACTCGCCTTCAGCCTGTTACGACCCCACAAAGGAGGTGTAAATAGGATTTGGTAGCAGAGCTGTAGATGTGTTTACAGTTATTAGGATTTCCCGGCATTTAATGTCCTATTATTGGGGAGCCAGTAAACCCAATGTGCGACCCCGAGAGCATTTAATACCATTTAATTGGGTGTTTTGGATGAGGAATCATAGAAGTTATGGGCTGGAGAAACAAGGATTTCCCTCTTCCTTTCTCAAACGGCCTTGGGACCGTCTACGGTGGAGTTCAAATTCACCTAGGCAGTTTTATTTCCTTTTAATTTTCTAGAAAATTCAATAAAAAGTGTCTAATCTAAATATGCTCAATAGGCTGAGCATTCAGAAAAATTATTTAAACTCGATTAGAATGGCTGCTGCAATGTGCTTATGAAAGTTATCGATTCACGCTGCTAGAAAATTTGTTTTGAACCCTTAGGATGGCTACAAAGACCTTCTGATAAGCGCACTTTCCTGCTTACTCAACTTGGTATTATTATTTTCTTGAAAATTTTTCGATTTAAATTGAAATTTACTTTCAAAAGTTCTATCTGTAAATATTTACATCGTGAGTGTGTGTTTTTTGGTCTGCAATTGGAACATTAACTTTTTTCCGAAATTCTTTGTTTTACTGAAGTAGTTTAATTCAATTCAGCCATTCAACTCGAGTGTTGTCTGTCGAGTGAGTTATTCTGCGCCCACAGTTAAGCAATTCACATTATGTAAACTAAAATAAACATAATTTTTGAAATGCTTTGTGGCTCCTAAAAATTTTTCATAGTGAAATGAATTGATATCAATATGCTGCCTCGGTTGGCGAAGGTGTTGGTGCTCGCCAGAATTAGCCATGTCTGAGGACGCGTGAATGCGCTGGCAGGCTAGCATTGCGGTGTCGTTGGGTGGGTTCTTTTCTCCAGCACAAAGGCCCACTACAAAAAAAAATCGCATTCACGAATCAAATGGTCGTAGGACTCGGTTTGATGGTATCGAGGCCAAGGTAACCTACTAAAGAGATGTATTGCCACAGCAAAACGACAGACTGGGCCTGGTAAACGCGGGTGAGACTTGAGAGGATCTCGTCTTTACCAAATATACTTACGGCCCCCAAATAAAAGTGGGGCATCTAGGTGGAAGCAGTGCCCCCTTGCACCCACTCATCTGGATCAGGATCCTTTGTAGACGTGGTCATATATTTTCCATTTAAATGAAAAACTCATACAAACATAATTCGCATGAATTTCCCTTAAAATGAAAAATATTAACGTTTCAAATTTCTGTTAAAGTCTTCTATGATGGAATCACAAAACACTTTATCATAAATAGGAAATTCAAGCGAAAGGCCACTCTACCCTGCAAGAGAACCTGCAACACAAAGAGAAGGGGGTGAGCTCACCTGATGGCTTGCTCATGAGTGGAAGTGCCAGTCTATGTGGTGGTCCCATACCCATTCAGGGTTCTAGAAAATTGAAAAGACTGAGATTTTCTTTTCTTTTTATCTATTCATTCTCTTCTTTATATCAAAAAAATTTTAGATTTCAATCAATAAATTATAATAAAATAATAATATAATAATTACTGATTTCATTAAATAAATTATAATATAATAATAATGTAATCATTTTAGATTTCATTAAATAAATCATATCAGCTCCGCTTTAAAATTATTTTAAATGCGAAGTAGTATTTCCATTTCAAAATTTAAATAAACGAAATTGCAACTCAGCAATCTAAATTTGATTATGTTCGAAGACCATTGGAAGCATACATACGATCATAAAATATTATAAAATTTAAAATTGTCAAAAACACCCAAGATTTCAAAATTTTAAATAAAATGAAGGGTACTTACCCAGTCATCCTCTGACGAACGCTCGTCCGATTTGTGACTGACGGACTATGCACCGCAAAATTAAATGAATATTTATTTGGCGTACTTCAGCCAAGTATAGTCTGCACTTATGTTGTTCACCAATGCACTTGGCAAGCCAGCCAATTATCGCCTCAAATACTCGAATTTTTTTTCATGCTGAAAGCAATGTAACCAATCTTCCCATTTACTATCGCCGACGATGGCTGCGTCAGTCTCTTACACGAATCCCTCCACAAGTCCCAACATGATCATCTGATCTCCTGATCTTCCAATCACATCTTGCAATATCAAGCACAATTTAAGCTAGTGCAGAATTGCACGCTGTCGGGGTAAATCTATGTGTCACGCAATGAATTTCAATTCTATTTTTCGTGACATAAATCGTTTGTGCGCGAATATTCCGTACAAACTGTCCGCACCGCCACGATATAATATCAGATTTCCCACCGTCACAAAAAGCTGTGCCCTGTACACATCTCGGCACGTGTACTTGCACTCACTCGCAAACATGCTAGTCTCAATCAGTCTATTCGTTTCCAAGCAGTTCCAGAACGTGACCTCTGCCACTCATTCTATCTCATCGAGTGCCGCTTCGAAGCTTCTCTCTTGCATGGCGGTAACGGAAGGTTTTCTAGACGAGACAAACTGCAATTCTTTGCTAAATTGCGTTGCGAAGAGATTGCCGTCATCAAAATTTTTTTGTAAGTTTTTAATTTCACTTTTAAATTGTTTCATTGGGAGGCAATTCTTTTGGTAATAGTAGTGATGGTCGTGGCGGGTTCTAGTACAAAAAGTGGTGTTCTCTCCCCAAATGGTTTTCGAGCAGTTTGCCTAGGTGACTGTTTGATTGCTAACTTTTCTCCTCTTTTATAGAGCTGTTATCTAATTTTTAAAGTGTAGACACATACTACTTTGTATAAGCTAATTGCTCTTTTTTTATTTTGCTTTATACTCTGATATAAGAACCATAATAATATAAAAAAAAAATAAATGAAAAAAACTATACTAATAATAATTATAAAAGATAATAATAATACTAAAAATAAATAATTCTCAAACACTGATCATAATGTCCTATAGTTCTGCAAAATGTGTAGTTAATAGCGGCAAATCCCCCATGATTGTGTGTTTTGGGTTCTGCAAACTTCTTTTCCATGCGGCGTGCGTCAACATGAAGGTCACTGCGGCAGACCTTATCAATAAAGTGGACAACGGAGTTCGTTGGTACTATGCAACATGTAGGCGCTACTCAGTATCCGCGTATGTTTCTCCACTCCGAACTGCAAGTGAGATGATCATTTCCTTAACCGACGAGCTAAAATCCTTGCTAGGCAAGTGCTCTTCCGCTTGCTCTAAAGTCGATTTCTTGTTACAGTTTGCGCGAATTTCTCATCTTCCAATGCACTATCTAGTTCAATCGGAAAGGCAGTCGTTTTGTATCGAATCCAGCTTTATCAATACCGACAAAAAGTAAACTGCAAATAAAATTATCGAATGTCTCCTCACGTGAAATCTCAATATGACATGCAGCATCAAATAGCGTTCGTATTCCAGCAAGATTTTCACAATTCTGCAGAAATAATTGAACCTAGTCTCTCAATGCTTACTAGGAGTATGTCATTGTTGAAGCCACCATGTATTAACCATCAACCAGCGGTTTTGGAAGCTGACAATTTAAATGTACCTGATATCTCACTAACTACTCAACCAGATATGAAGCTACTGCCAGCGTTCGTACTACAGCCGGATTTCTGCAATTATGTAGAAACAGTGGAACCTGGTCAATCAATTGTCACTAGGAGCAACTGAATTTGAATTGCTGGCCTGCTGGTGTACTTTTTAAGCCGTTTGAAAGGAGACGAAGAAATTTACGTTGGTAATCTTGGTGAATATTCTTCTAATCATAATGTTCATCAGACAGTATCCTCTTTAAACCTTAACAAATCTATTTCATACCTTAATACTTCAGTTCAACTTAACTTCTCTTCTCCTAATAAAATGTGTTTCTATATTTTTCACCAAAAGGTACGAGGATTAAGGACCAAGCTTGGAGCACTCTTTATCTCCTACCAACATAGTAATGTTTCTATCATTTGCTTCTGCATGATTTGGCTGAATGTAAATATTTTGAGTAGTGAAATGTTTCCTAATCATATTGTATAGAGATGTGACCGCGACCTAATTGCTACTTATAAGGCTGATGGCAGTCTAGTCATGCGAAATTTTGGTGCCCTGCGGAACACTTGCATACATGATGCGGAAAAACACTGCTGGGAAAGTGCTAAGGAAACTCATCAAGGGCAGACTCACTGACGAGATTCGTGCTGCTGGGGACCTAACTCCTCGATAGTACGGCTTTAGAGCAGGACGTTCTACCATTGATGTAATTGTAGAGGTGGTCAGCGCGGTCCAGAAGGCGAAGTCATATCGTCTTGTTGATGACGCTAAACGTTAGGAACGCCTGACTGATGATGGATATGCTGGGAAACTCCTTTGAAGTTCCAGAATATCTAATGCGGCTTCTGAGGTGCTATCTGAAGGACCGAAGCCTGCTTTACGACACGACACAGGGCCAACGAAGGATGGAAGTTACATCGGGTGTTGCCCAAGTATCTATCCTTGGTCCAGACCTTTGGAACGTCTCCTACGATGGGCTACGATGCCACGGATGATGCTTTGCGTATATATAACAATCTACCAGAAATTGTAGAGAAATCAAACTAGCTTTTGGTATATAAGAAAAGACTAAGCGAGCATTTAATGAACACTGATTAGAGCGTGGGCTTCTACTTTTATAAGCTCAGTATCTAGGGTATTTTTGACTCTATCAGCGAGATCCTGAAGGAACAGTTACTCAAGTTTTTTTTTCGAATACGCTATATTATATTGAATTTCTTTTTTTATCTCTGAGAGCTGATTATGAATTTGGACTAGATATTCATGAAAGGATTAATTCACATTATTTTGTGCACCTCCCTGCTACCGATGTATTAAGCATTGTCTGGGTGGCACACTTGACAAAGTGACCAGATGTGATAGCAGATTGCACGAGCATTGTGCACCAAAGAAAGAGTGATGGACAGATCAGTAGGGAATGGAGGTAATTAAAACCAGAAAAGCAAGCGGTGGAAAACCTAAGGCTACTGATAGACTCAAAGACGAGTTTCTTACAGTAAATCAGGGCAACGGCTGAGAAGGCTGCTTCCGGAATTTCGGCCCATCAAGAAGATCTCTGTAGGGAGGTGTATCGAAAACGCTTGAAACAGGTACAGAGAAGAGGAGAACTGAGGATTGCGTCTTCGTATCCGACAGTCTCTGATTCGGCGGCGAGAGCCATTGTAAGCGTGACTCCTGTTGCCCTCGTTGCTAGAGAGCGCCACGCTATTTACCTGCGCCATAACGAAGATGCAAGGGGGATGGTTATCCGCGAGGAGAGACAGCGCTCACTCATTGATTGGCAGCAATCTTGGGTAAGTTGCACGGAGCGAAGATGACTGCGCACTTCATCCCGGATGTGAAACCGTGGCTAAATCGAAGGCATGATGAGACTGACTTATATCTGATCCAGCTTTTGAGCGGGCATGTGTGTTTTCAGTTGTACCTACACAGAACTGGTCAGTCACTGTTCCCCGATCATCAATTTTGCCTAGAAGAAAAAGACGATACCTGCCATACACTTTTTGCGGGCATAAAATGGCACATGTCTTGAAGCGATTTCTACAGGGAGACGGGAGAACTCACCCTGAATAATATAGTAGCGGTGATGCTCCATCCGGTTGACAAATGCATCCAAGTGGTAAATTTTGTTCGGACAGTCCTAAAACATAAAAGGGACTTACAGCAGCTGGGGCATTGGCGCTGGGCGATCGCTTGTCTGGCAGTTCCTCATCACGTATCCCGCTAGTAGAGGAATCCCTCAGCTTGAAGGCATCTCACGGCAAAACCAAACGAGACCTGGCTCGAAGTAATGTGTCAAGCAGTCCTAGGCTCGGGTTGACAGAGGAGTTGTTTAGTGCGTAGTCCAGCCGCCTTTTTGCGAGCATAGGGGTCGCACATTCTATGCGTAAATTACGTTCACCTCTCAACTACAAAAAAAGGCTAATGGGGGTGGAGTGTTGATTGCAGTCAGCAAAACTCTACCTAATTCTTTTTGTTCTGATTTGTGTTTTCCCCATACTTTAGAATGTGTTATTGTCAAAATTTCTCTCCCTCATGATACAGAATCTCGATTGATAATTCACCGTTAACTGTTTATGAGACACTTTTTGATGATCTATCCTCTTTTTTGGTTTTGCGTTACCCTCACGCTAAAATATTGGTTTGCAGGGATTTTGACTTACCATACATAGAGTCAAAGAATTTTTCTACTCCTTCTATCTCGTCAGTTGATTTTCTGTAAACCTGTAATCTTTCTTTCTCATTGCTCCTTTGGTCTTCTCCTCGACCTTGTGCTACTGGTTAGCTGCTTATCAGTATCTCAAGCCGTACATCTGTATATTTCTCCTGATCGGCATCATCGTCCTTTATCTGTTGATCTTATGATCAATGAAATGAAATTTAATTAGCCTCAAAGTATTCCAAAATTTAACTTTTATAAAGCTAACTATGAAGCTATTAATACAGAACTTCTTTTAGTCAACTGGCCAGATTTGTTTCGAGGCCAAAATTGTGAAGCGACTTTAGACTTTTTTATACCTCTTCAGACATCCCGTAAAGTAAATACAAAAACTTTGGTTTATTAAGCGAGTGCTTAGTGCCCTACGAGCAAAAGATAAAGCACATCGTATCTTTAAAACACTCGGCACTATTGAAGCTAGATCTAATTTAAGCAGGCTGCGTTGTATAGCCAAGAAAGAGATCAAATATGCTCTGAAGATTTATTTCAGTAGCGTAGATATGAGTAGTTCTCTTGTGGCTGCTAATACAACGCCTCTTCAGTCTTATATTAGGTCACTGAAGTCCTCTTCTACCAGTCCTAGTAAGGTCTACTGGGATGGTGAAGAAGTTTCTTCTCCTCAAGAAGTTACTGGCTCATTCGGCCAATTTTTCTCTGTGATTTATTCTCCTCCCGTTGCAGCTGTGCATCCTGTTGTATTAACAAATTGTCTGTATTTGTACAGGTGTATCTGAAGTTTAATCTTTGATCAATGCTCTTGATCCTAATACCAGTCCTGGGCTGAATGGTTTGCCAAACATTTTTGTGAAGTCGTTAGCTTCATTGCTGAATTTTCCTTTATCTGTCTTCTTCAATCTAAGTTTGAGTACTGGTACTTTCCCAAACCTTTGCTAAACAGCTGATATTGTGCCTATTTTTTAAAGTGGTGACCCTACGTCAGTTTCAAATTATCGCCCCTTTTCCTTAAATTTCTGCTTTCCAAAGTTACTTGAATGGCTGATTCATAGTCGACTCTCAAACTCATTAGGTCCTATTTTGGCTCCAAAGCAGCATGGCTTTCACAAGGGATATTCAATGCCATCTCATTTTATGGAGTTTACAAAAACTATTGCAAGATTTTGGAAAACCAACTGCAAGTTGATGTGATCTCACAGATTTCTCCAAGGTCTTTGACACTGTGAATCATTTTCTTCTGTGTTGTAAGCTTGAAGCTCTTGGCATCTTGGTTGCTCTTTTATCTTGGATGTCATCTTATCTATCGTGTTGACCCTGTAAAGTAAGTCTCTAGTCCTTTTTATCCTTCATTTGGTGTTCCACAAGGTTCAATTCTTGGGCCTCTTCTCTTTCTGTTATTCATAAATGATCTTTCACGTCTTTCATCTCTGTTTCGACCAAGGCCTTTTTGCGACGTTTGTTATCTCTTAGTACCAACTAGGAGAGAATTTGACAAGTCCTAGTTCAATACTTGGACTTCCACCACAATGATTCCTCGCAGGCCTTTCCACGACGTCAGTACTAGGAGATATTTCGATAAGTCCTAGTTCAATACTAGGACTTGCACCATCTTGCCACTAAACTGAGTCCTGGTTCAATAGCAAGAACATGAATACAACACTGTAGTTGAGTTCAAACATTTGCATATTGAATCCTGGTTCAATACCAGGACTTCACCAGGATCACTCCACTTTATTACTTAATACCGCTTACTTCCATGAAACACACGATTCGACTGATAACATAAAAAAATTTAATTTTTTAATTTTCACAACTCTCATAATCAAAATTGCTGAGCTAGCTCCATTCCCACGCACGAGCTTTACCTGAGCCACACTTGCTCTTGTTGATCGATTTGACGATTTAAATTGTTTACTTATCATCTGGAATGTGGTGCGAAGTACGAAAATTTTGCTGACATGGCGCAGGTAAAGTGTGCATGGGAGGGGAATATCTAGTAGGAATTTAGTTACCTTTAAAGGCAGGGCAAGACAAATTACGAAAGTATCATTGAGAAAATAATCGAAACAAATTAAACAAATTTTGACATAACCTAATACACTCCCCGCCTTGAACTTGCGGTTGAAACATTCAGACCTGGGTCCAGCGAAAATGATGGCTGGTTGATTTTCCGAGGTGATGGAATTGGTGCTGATTCGATAGTCAAGCGACCTCATCGAAGGCACAACCTCCGGCTAAGGTAGAGCAATATGCCGGCTAGTAAAGCCAAATTTAGGTATCCGATGCTGTAGTGATGGATGTGAGAAGACGGATGGTTGAGCTCCGTTGTTTTGTTGCAATTCTTTTACCCTTTCGCGGAGACTAGAGATGTTGCTGACGGTTTCCTTGATCGTCAGGAATATCGAAACCTATGGTACTTCAGCACTAGTTGGGACGGGCAACGGTGAAAAATTGCCGTGTGCTAAGAAGGATGCTTCCATTACGCCAGAGTGAAGTTACTGGCATGGAGTATGACTGCTTCATTTTAGATGGTGCATCCATTTGTCATGCTGAGCTTGCCAGTTCCACTCAATGTCTTGGTTTGAACGATTGAACTACACACTACATGGAAGCCATTCGGTTTATTCATGGCGTATATGCAATGGTTTTGGGCGGTGCAGCTGGTTCCAAGCGGGAATCCGCTTAGACTTCGTGGTTTGACAAGGAACCGATGGTTTGGATTGGCTCAAAATGGCCATCTCGCAGTTGTCAATATCAGGCCTCTCTCGTTGCACAGGATAATACTGCTTGCAGATGTAGTTGGATCGGTCGTTTACGAGACATCTGGATAGCTCGATACTAGAAAAAGGATAGATCAGGTCTTGTGCTAAGTTCACTAAAATATTGTATATTGCGTAGATGCAATGATTACGATAAAGTCATCCTTGGTGGAAGTGGGGATGACGTGCACTTGTAGCACTTCATAAGACTCCTGGACCAATAGGGGGAGTTTGATTCGACGGAATCTGACTTTCGATTGTCATCAGATTGTAGATTTTCGGAAGATCTCGCTAGCTGGCCGGGAGCTGGAGGTTTGTGGACAAGTTTTCCTTGATGTTCATCAATTAATCCAGCAGGCGATAGGGTGGCAATAACTTGGGGTTTAGTTTCTCGTGGTGAGAGTCAATTTAGACATCTAACAGAGTAGTGTGTCTGCCTTTGTACGTTGTCATCAGGATGTGCATGGATAAGGTATTGAAAAACTCGATCGCTTGAGTCTGTTGATCGTTATAGGTAAGACGTGCTATGGCTTCTAATGTACCTTTGAGGTTCATATTTAATTTGTCTATTTGGTTGGCAATCACTTCATGAGACCTTTACATGTCCTCGGTTGTAGTATCCAGGATGGATGTTTGGTTGCGGGCAAGCGAAAGTAGATGTTGTTCATTGTTCTCAATATCTCGAATAGTGTTGGCTATGTTTTGGGCATTGGTTGAGTCAAGCACTCCGAACAATGAATGAGCGATATTACCAATCAAATCCACTGCTCCCCTTTTGATGCGTATAGAATGTTTCTCTCGAAGCAGTTCATTACGTTTTTGGATAGTTTTGAAGATCTTTTTCAATTATGATACTATTACTTAGTTGGCTGATACCGTGCGTTATGATGGTAGACTCTCTCCAATAGGCAGAAAGATTGAAATAAATGAAAAGGTTCCATTTGCTACTTTCATTATAAACATTTTTCGCAACAAAACCTCCAAAGTCAGAATCAAACTTTTTCTATCATTTTAATTCATACATAAGCATAGTTTGATTTGACAAACAAATTGTTTAAATAAGTCAATCAAAGAAATGTTTCATCAGTTCACATTATATTTCAAAGAACATCAAGACGTTGTGTGCAATGTGTGCAGTGACAAGGAAAGCTGATTATCACTTTACATCCAGCCACTGAGATGGCATACTGCAACAGTTTCAGGAGGTGCATCATCGAAATATTCCGATTTCATACGGACTTGCGGGAAAATTAAGGATTGTGGTACATAAATACCAGAAGGTAAAACACATCAAACTGAGGTAGGCAATGGACCCCTTTTCAGCAGGAGAAATAAGGCCTAGTTGTTTCTTGCCTTAAAAAAAATCCCTTTTTTCCCTGCTGGTCTCCAGCCTTCACTTCTCCCAATGAATACCTTTTGCGTGACCGTTGTTTCCATACGATTCACGTGGCCAGCCCATTGCAGCTTACACAGTCTTACAATCGTTGAGACCTCCGGCCCGTCAAAAATTTATTACAGCTCATGGTTGTATCGAATTTGCCATTGGTCCCTATTTTGCTTCGCTCCAATCATTCGCCTCAGGACCCGTCGCTCAAATGCATTCAATATGTTTGCGGATGCTTCAGTTAGGGTCCATGTTTTACACCCATAGCAAAGGTCTTATCATAGATTTCTATACTTGGAGCTTTGTTATCTTGCGTATGCAGTAGTTTTCAAGGTTGTCAAAACTAATAAAATATTTTATTTGTGGGCTGTATTCTTCTCCTTCAATACCGGTTCTCGTTTGTGCGCTTAGTCGTCAAGCCTAGGTACAGAAGTTCGACAATATTTTCGGTATTGTATTCGCCAAGGGCGATATTTTGTGTATTTGTGCAATTTTTTCTTGACTGCGTCAAAAGCTTTGATCAGTTCGCATTGATTTGCCCTACTAGTTCTGCTTCGCTATCGAGTTTCAGGAAAAGTTATTCACCAGTTGTTAATACAGTGACAATTTATTGATATCGTCCGCATAGGCTACCATTTGGCTAACTTGTATAGTAATGTACCGCGTGTATCGACGGGTAGCTTCTTATGACGTATTCCAGAGCCAAATTGAATAAGAATGGGGCCAGCCCATCTCCCTGCTTGAGTACAATATTTGTGTCAGAGGCGTTAATGAGTTGGTTATTGATGCGGGCTTGGGAGGTTGTCGACGTTATTGATCTTTTGATTAGATGTACTAACTTGGCTTGGATACCAAAGCAAAGCATTATTTGGTACACTAGGTTATGGTCAATACTGTCGCATGCTCGCTTAAAGTCAACGAACATTTGTGGATAGCTTATTCTCATCTATACACTGTGCTTTATTATTTTTTTGGGCTTTGATGGTGGAGCAAACTTCATCTAGAGTTGAGGGGCCAGTGGAAGCTCTGCAGGAATATCTATGGGCTCCAATGTTCTGGAGCTGTGGGAAGGGTTTAGGAGTTTCTTAAAATACGATGATGTTGCCGATGTCATCACGGTAGAGCGTAATCTTGGGCTGATAACCTCGTTGCAGGCTGTTCACTACTTGGTATGCTTGTCTTGTGTTGTTGCTCGGCAGACAAACATCGATGCTTTTTAATTAGTTTTTTTTACCTTAATTCTATTGATCTCATTCGCTACTTTTCTGAGATTTATTAATTCCTTTTTTTTTTTTGACTTCATTCTATTGATCTTATTCGCTACTTTTCTGAAAATTAATAATTAATTTAGCCAATCTAACAGCCAATAAGCTCTATTACAAAAACTGACAAATTCAAAATAATTAAAAATAAAAATGAAGAGTAAAGTGAAACATTACTTCTTACCTAAGAAGCTTAAAGCAAAGCATGGGCTTTAACGTTAATAATGACGGGGAAAGTTGAACAATTCGTAGATTATTGTGTAATCTAGGTAATCGAACCGTGGCTGAGTGATAAGAAACTTCCGGTCTTGCAAATGGCATGTTAAATTTAAGCTTGCAGTCAAGAATGACACCTTGATCTGTTGCTAAAGCAGCACAAGTTAAAGACATATCATTTATTTGATAGTCATTTAAGTTAGGGCAACGCTCCAACGCAAAGGAAACAATTTGACATTTGGGGATGTTTAGGTATAGATAATTCAATACACACCATTGGTTGAAATCCGACAAGTCTTCTTGCAATAGTATCCAATCGGAGTACTGATCAATTGTCCTAAAGACATTCAGATTATCAGCGTAAACGAATGACGGCGAATTAAGGACCAGAGGCAGATCGTTAATGAAAAGAATAAATAACATTGGACCCAAGATTGATCTTTGTGGTACTCCAGTACTAGTACAATACATACGATTTAACTTATTTAATTGCACAAAACAAGGACAAGCGGTACGGTGCGAGTAAGCCCATGAAAGCAATCCTGCAGGGAGCCATGACTCTTTAGTTTAGTTACTGGTAAGTTATGAGGAACAGAATTGAAGGCTTTGCGGAAATCTGTGTATAAAGCATCAGCTTGGATATTTGAATCTATGGCTTGAGGAACATAGGCCGTAAATTCAAGTGAATAGGTGGTGGTCTACATTTGTGGAAAAAACCTTGTTGCTGCACAGAAATAAGTGGGGGTACAATTGGTCATGCCTTCCAGTGCACAACTCTCTCAAGTATTTTTGGAGACGTTGAAGGAAGAGATATTGGATGGTAGTTGGTTAGGTCAGAGGGATCACCAGACTTAATTATGAGCGTTGTGAACTCTGTTTTCCACGATTCAGGGGACATTCCACTATGCGAGCTGATATTAAACAAAATGGCCAAGGGAGCAGATAGCTCCGAAGGAAGACATTTAATGAAGGAACTAGGAATTCCAACAGGACCAACATTGCTTCATGTTCAGAGTGTAGTATGTTGAAGGGGAATGGAGGGTAAAAGCTTTTAACAAATAAGGGGTTGCAGAACGTAGATAGAGAGAAGCTAGAAAATAAGCGTACAATTGTATCTGCACCAATAATAATCCAGCGTACAACAATCCAAATCAATGTCTTCGCGTTGAGATTTGATTGTTAGGGATTCTCAGTGCACAACCATAATGGAATTTGAGATGGCATGGTGAAAATCACGCTCAACCATATGATTATTACCTAATTTTACAATTAGCACCCATCACAGCTAGGTGGGCTGATAGTCCGACAGCAGCATCAAAAGCTCAAACTCTATGCCATCACCGAGGTGTGAACTCGGGAGCTGCTGCACAAGCAGAGTGTGCCCTAACTCACTCCTCCACACGGACTGAATCTGCAGCTGAACTACAACCTGTTGAATTTCCCCAAAACATTCTATGGGGTACAGCAGGAGACGAGTTAATGGATTTTATGTGCGACCAGAATCATTTTGGCTGGTTGCAATGTACCAATTGTTCGATAGAATTATAATTATTTTATTTCCGATTTGTCTACGGATTCTCAGTCTAGCATATTCAATTTTAGCGTCAGCGGTACCACATTGCTTCATCTTTTTACTGGCTCCTTCTTTATTAAAAAGTGCCACACATACTTTCGAGGTAGCCATGAAACATTAGACTGCTTACCTCGACGATTTAGAAGTGGCTCCTTCACAAGGTAAGTCTGAAAAATTTAGGCCAATCTACTTCAGATAATACGATCGAGATGGTATGAAATTGAAGGAAGTTCCTTCAATGCACACCTCGTTGGTGAATAAAGATGTCCTGATGAGGAAATAATAAAGAAGGAATAATCTTATAATGTTCCCTTTTTGTCCTGGTTTTCCTACCTAAACAATGTTTGTATACCTGATTCATCATCAAACCAATCATTTTTTCGCGCTGGGCTTGATGTCCTTGTTTTCCGCGATGTGTCTGATAGGAAAGAAGCTAGCTGGTTGTCTAGGCTTTACGTGAAACGTTGCGCCACAGACGCCATTTGGAGCGTTTCGATGTTGAATTTCTGTAGGGGGCTGATCTTCATCGAATATACGTTTGACATACGGCATCGATGAGTTAGTTTGATCAAGTAATGATCCGAGTTACAATTGGCTCCTCGATATGTACGGATGTCAAGCGTTGGTGGATCAAATCATGATCGATCTGGTTTTGTGTGTTGCCATCCAGTGATACACAGGTCATTTTATGTATGCATCAATGTGGGAAGTAAGTCGAATATATGGCTAGAAGTCAATCGGGCACTGGCCGTTGTCATCCATTCCCTCATAGAGGCTATATCCTCCCTCGTTCCCCGATGAGATAGCCAGGGTTGAAACCACCCAGAATTATTTTCATGCAGACAATACTGTGAAAATTTTAAATAATGTGAAAAGCAACAATAAGGCACTTCTTAAAATCTACCAACAACTTGATTCCTGGTCGGAAAAACGAACAAACTAGATGCAGAAATCGACTTAGTTTCTTAACGTTTAGATCTTTCAAATGTCTCAAAATAACTTGCCCCTCAGCCACATTCCCATGGATTGGCTTCATTTCATCTCGATCAACATCAACTCCATTGTTAGTCTACATAGACGTGATTATCTCCTTGAATTCATTTTTAGGGAAAGCCTGACATACTTTCCACTGAAACCCACCTCAGCTCATGGCACTCAATGACGTTCACGGATTTTGAATTCATAAAAAATGATAGGTTAAACGATGGTGGAGGAGGTGGTACCAGCATATTAACTAGCAGACCCTATCGGTTCCAACATCTTGATAAACTCGTATTCTAGAAATTGGAATTTTTTGAATTTTCAATTAGCAAAACTTAACTGCCACCTGAAGATAATCTCTTCGTTATTTCGGCATATGTAACTGGGCGAAACGTTCTAAAATTCAAGGTAGAGCTTGATTCCTTGTTTGCTTTACTCCAATTGAACGGGCTGCAAAGTTAATACATTCTTGCCAGATATCCTAATGCTCGGCATATATGACGGCTGAATGCCCAGAATAATCCAAGAACTGTATTTTTAAAATCGTGTATAACATAGAATCAAATTGAGTACAGGAATCTTCATCGATTGGAGTTCCCAACAAACCCTAAGATAAATTTATATTTGGACCTCTGCATTGGCAACGAAAGATTTGGATTCAGATTCAACTATCCCCAACGGAAATTGCAGGTGCTTCCTTATGATAGGGAATATTTTGCCATTTTAATGAAAATAAATCGTCAAAGGATTATGTCTTTTTCATTCCCGTTCAAAATGATAGTCATCGCTTGATTTCAGGAAAACAGATTCGGAAAAGTTTCACAGGAAATTTCATCGGGAATACCAGAAGCAATGTCTAGCTTGCCTGATGGTTGCTAATGAAAGGAAGGTCACCTCGTTGGGGTGTCCAGTGTCAAAACATAAATGTACCTTACCGCGTTTTCTAGAAAGCGTTACTCGGGTATCAAACAAGCTCTGACTTTCCTCAATTACCCCTAAAAACATAATAAGATCAAATTTGTCATGCAGTTGCTGCGAGACAGCATAGTATCCCTGCTTAATGGGTCGAAAAGAACAGTATCTTTGTAGGGAAACACGAGATTGGTGCTACCCAAGCTATTCTCATTATATGATAAAAGCTATTCTTTGTCCTAATCAAGGCGTACTCATGTTTGGAGTGAACAAATGAAATTCAGAGCTTGCGGGCTGCAGCTACTGCGATAGCGCTGACCTGGTTCAGTACGATTTTGAAGAGGCTTCGAAAGTCAACCCCAATATGCACTGCATCCGTCAGGTAAGGGAGATCCAGGAGCCTCATCAATTCAGTTGTATTGTTAAAATGTGATAATGTATCCTAGAGCTGGATCCTTGTGCTCTGAAGCAGCCTGGGTGTGAGCATGCATGGAATGCATATGCAAGCACTAGCCCATCTGTGAGTCAAAAGCGTCGGTTCTGAGGATACTGGCACTTATTCCACTATCAAGCAAGCCCATCTATTTGCAACCCTTGATTGAAATATCTAAGATGGGGTTATTGCTAAAAGGAGTTGAAACAAATGACTCTAGGTTGGCATGCATCAGGAGACGTTTGATGAAGAATTACATCCGGTGACGATTCCGGAAAGAACACAGTCTCAAATAAGCGGGCAATTTTTGATCATCATCTGCAATATTTATGCTGTTGGATAAATCTGGGTAACAATTGGATCTAATTGAAATGAAAGAATAGTCTGTGGAACGAGGGTTTTGTAGAAGGTGCGAGTGGCCAGATGAAGTTGAGGGAGTTGTAATGGTGTTGCTGCTGAAGGGCAGAGAGAGTAATCATTGGAGGCATCGCAATTCTGGGTTCAGATTTGTGGCCACATCTCATGCCGCATGTTTGGATTGTGTGAGAGCTTGGAGGAGATAGAACTCTAAGTGAAAGATTGTATTTAATGCTGCAGACAGGGCATTAGGGTTTGATGACTCAATCTTTCCTACAAACAATGCAAAAAAACGTGTTTAATGGAAGTTCCACTGTCAAGAACACAATTATTCAAATCGTTCAAATTTCAACACATCCAGGATTCTCACCCAGCATCTGAAGGAGTTCAAAAATATGGAGTCTCATTAGAGTAATCCCACAATGGAAAATTACTACTTGCCAAGTTGCATGCTGCATACTGTTTGGGGGAATCCACAGAATAATGCCTATCTGCAAGGTGACAACAACTCGACCAGCTTTTCCATGTACTCATAACTCATGGACAGGTTCCATGCGCCTAATTTTGTTTCTAACTTCTGGACGGCCACCTAAAAACCATTAAGATTCAGCAGAATGATGGAAGAGTTGAAATTGTTGGCTTTTTCCTAGAAATGGATCAAATTCCAACCATTCCATTAAGGTAGATAAACCCAATAACACACAATTCGGACAATCCCAACTAACACCCACGCTGACGCACCTTGACCACTGTCACAGTCAGTGGCGACTGTAGAACAGAAAAATCAGCAGAGAGGGCACCACTCCAACTTCGGCAAATACCGTGATCACACATCTAAGCCAAAACCAAAACATAATTTCAACTAAATACAAAGCTGAAGGCAGAATTAAAAAGAAACTCAAAAAGGGGAGAAAAAGGAATTTTCCTGGAATGCTAAGACCACTGTTCAAGTCAGGCAGTCTAAGTACTATGGTCTTACAGATCCAAAAATTAAACGGTTAATTTTGACGCTTTCAATCAATGCTGGATTTTTCGAAAGATTAAAACTCATTATATACTACCAAAACCAAGTCAAAACTGAAACCTTAAACATGCTTGAGCGCTATTCGGTCACAACCACAGTAGGCACCACGGCTGCAGATATTGAAAAGTGGCAGAAAATTGCTTGACTCGGGGTGGTATACTGAGACCGGCAAGCGCTCAGTCGAGTCATTGGTTTTCCAGGGTACCCTCTGCCCTTATTGGGGCCACCACACACTGAAAACTAAACTAAAGGGGAAGAAGGTAGGATTAAGAAGGGATCATATTGAGAAATAATTTTGAAAAAAATACTCCTTGATGGTATGTATATCACAAAAAAATATATATTCAAAGTAAAACACCGATTTTTTTTTTGACGACAAGCAATGATTTAAATTAAAATATTGTATCGTAATGAAATTTCCTAGGTATTACACGAAAGGAATAGGGAACGAAAAAACAAAATTCTGCAAGTATACAGTGCGACTTCGTATAAGAAACCAAGGTAAATGAATTTCGGAAAAGAAAAATTCAGAGTCAAAAAATTCAAAAATAAATAAACGAAACACTTACCCCGTTTCTGATCTACGAGCGCTTGTCAACTGAAAAAAAGGAAAGGCACTGTAAGTTTCATGTATATTGAAATAGAAGTGATAATTACTTGCAATTATCTAAATAAAATGCAAAGAGATATAAATTTAAATCGTCGTTGATTTTTTCTTATTTCATTCTTTTCATTTCAACAAAACTTCCACTTCAGTTTTTGATTCAAATTATCTCATCCTTTCGAATTTGTTTGAATTCAAAAACATTCATTATAACTGTTGGTTGGAATTATTTAATCCTTTCAAGGTTTTTTTTCATTTTTTTTTTCTTCTGATCACGCTTAAAATCTCTTTTATATCATTCAATTTTCACTTTGGCCGTTCCATCCATCTTAATATTCCGACCGGACTAACCTATCTTTTTCGAAAAAATTCCATTGCCCTTCAGTCAAGAGTTTATCAGCCGGCAACTGCCGTTGTCGACGCATCCCGGTAGTAAGCCAACAGCCGTTGCCTTCTTACTCAGGCCGGAAAACGGAAACACCGCGTCACGTCGCGAACTAACCACTTCGAGCAACCCAATCAGCGCCATCTAGTGCTGTTTACATCAAACAAATTTTTTAAAAATTTTTGACAGTACAGATGACTGTAATTTGAAACTTTATCAGTACTATGTCAACGATTTATTTTAAATATGAGACGTCGAAGACATTAGCGCGCAAATATATGTATTTCGATCCCGTTTCTATCATTTCCGCTAAATTTCATCTGAGAAATTTCATATTTGACAGTTTCAAAAGTAGCTGTTTATCGAAATTTAGAGCTACTGATGAAATTTAGAGCTACTGTTTCCGGTACGGGAAGTGACGTCAGGTACGTTAATTGATTTCCTTATCGGCCTGAGTAAGATGACAACGGAACAGCCCATGCTTCATAACACCAGATTAGATGGTTTTATCTGCTGAGCTGTGCGCTTATCAACATTTGATGCCATCACGACGCCCGCAACCAGCTGATGCAGGCTTGTGGTTGCGAACAATGTAACATGTTCATAACACTCAATAGCGGTGCAAAAATCGGCCCGTGAAGGAAGGGACCAAGTGTTTGTTGCTGTTGTTCACACATATCGAAAAGAAATCATTCCAGGCTAGATCGTTATTCATTGGTAACCTTTGAGTATTTGAGTTTTAACCCTTGATTGCTAATGATTAAAATTTAGTTAGATGAAAATAATTTTCCTCAATGCTGCACTGCTGATCACAACAATACTTATAAGAATAGACTAAATTCATATATGCAAACAGCATATGACATTTGACAACTATTGTCACTGTCAAATGATCCAAATTAGAGTTATAGGCTAAAGTATTATTGTATACAAAAAATACTCAATAAAATGTACTACTGCTAACACTACCTGTAAATTTTGTACATAACCGTCAATTTCATTTCAAACTGTATCAAATATGCTTTATTTCATTGAACCCCTACCTCTCTATTTGGGTTAAACATGACTTCATTTCATTAGTGTGTAACACATGCCAACATTACATTACTCTTAATCCCTCTCCTCTTTTGCATTGATTGATTTATTCATACTACAAACTACGGGCAGAATAAAATAAGGATTATTAGTTTGCTCTACTGCTGTTGTGCAGCCTAACCGTAGTGGTATAATATGTTTAATCCTATCTTGAGAATTGTTCATTTGAAACATATCAATCTTAATTAGAAATAATTTCATTATAATTTCGATAAACAAAAGATTATTCAAGTATATGTGCATGCATTGAATCAAAATGTAATATGTGTTCATTCTGACATGAAGGATTGAATTACAATGAAATGAGGAGGGTTGTAAATGTTTTACTTGTGTTTTCATTAATGATGAGTAATTGAGAATAGGAACACAAGTAGGAATATGCTGTTAGAAAGATTTTTAATTTTTTGTCATTTCTTGAGAAATCGGACTTGTAGCAGTTGCTTCAGAAATTTGAATTTTCGTGAATGCCATGTAGTTCCATTCAAATTTTGAATACTTATCTTCTAGTTAAAGAAAATAATTAAATTCACCCAAGAAGCCCCACAAATTTTGATGCCACATTTCTTAATAAGCCAAATTTTCTTATATAGTGCCAAAATTGAAAAGTATACACCGGTAATCTTTTGATTATTTAATTGTATTTCTTTTCTTTTGAGATTTCTGCTAAGTTTTTCGCCATAAGCCTACTCATATGGAGTTTTAAAAGGAACAATTTCAGCCAATCCCTAACTAGTTCATGAGTTGAGTTGATTATTCAGTATTTCCTCCGTACTATTCCTACTTCCTCAGTACAATCTATGCCATTTTCAATTTTCAATCTGGGCTACATCGCCCATCAATAATATTCATTGAAAACCGTTGACATACATTTTTATCTATGGCGTCAATTCTAGCTTTAGAATCTATTTTATGTTTTTCCATGTTGCGCATACGAAGTATTCAAATACCAAACTTTACGAATTCATGTTAATGAGCGTTACACAAATTCATATATTTAATGCAAAATTTTCAAGATAAGTTTCAAATTAGATCATCCAAGTAGTTTCTGCGGATATAAAAACTATAATTTTTAAGTCTAAATGAATTTCGTCAAAGTGTTATCAAACGTTGAAACTCATTAACCTTTGCATCCCTCTTGCTATACTATCACGCTAAACAACTTGAACTCAAATCATATGCATCATAAATTACCAGACCTCTTTAAAACCTGTCAAAACTCCGGCGTTTGACCTTTCAAAAGTGAAAAAAAATCACCCAAACAAATAGTTTTGTAACTTTCAAATCACCTACTTAGCCAAACATAGTTCTTAATATAATCCCTCTTTAAATTCACTACTTAAAAACTATTCTGCAAACACACTGTCCCAAATACTTCATGAAACTTTTCAATCCTTTTCGTTTCACCATCCCTATTCATCCTTTTCGTTTTTTTTTGTTTTTTGGCTTTTCATTTCCACTCTCCATTCATGGGAAATTTTCAGGCTTAGCATTTTCCCATTCATCTGCAATTTTAATGAAAAGCTTCCATTTTTACTTTCGGTCGTTCGTGAATCATATAACTAGCAAACACACGCCTCAAGGGTATGTTAAATTTCATAAGGGTCCTAATTAAATATCCCCTTCACTATCAGCACAAAAAAAAAACAAAGAGTATAGAACCAACGGGTCAGCCACCAACTAAAGATAAATTGTCCACACCTTCCCCCTCTTCACATTCGGGATAGTTTGGAGTGAGAAAATGTATTTGGAAGGATATTTGTCTGTAAGGGGTGGAGGTGGGGATGCTAGTGAGCAGGAACGGTGAAGTTGGGTCGATGCTGAGAAAACAAAAACTACTTGCCCAAAAGTTATGAAACTCCACATAATCTCAAGTGATATTTATGTAGTTTTGCTTGTATTGCGGTTAAAAGTTGTTAAGGTGAAATTATATGTAATCCGAGAACCTTCATATGCATACATCGTGCATGTGTGGGCTTGATGATTTACCATAGTTATTATCTGCAGGAAGGAACTGGTAATTTTGGGTAGGAAAAAAAACGAGTATGATATGGTTGGTATGTATTGTTTGAGTTGGATTTAATGGGTGAAGTTTGAATTGGAGTTTATCATTATTTTAAATTATTGAATTGATTAAGTATAAGTTCTCAATTGTTTTTTCTTAAATAATTTTGCACCGAGAACACACAGGGTAAGCTTCACATCTTACCCAAATTTTCCATTCTGCTTTGGGTACTATTAATAGCTTGTTATTTTTTCGTTCAAAACAAGTTTTTATATGAAACCACCTTGTCAATCGTATTTCAAGGTATCTGTACGAGTTGAATGAATTTGTTCAATCCTCTTCTTCTATATGCATTTATTCTATGATCTGGAAAAGTTAGCGAACTGTCAAAAAGACACTTGGAAATAATCATAATTGTGGGGAGAAAGTTACTCCGGTTGATGTGATTAAGATTGGCCAGGTCAGTTAGATTATTCGATATGGCTATACACACTACTCAACCCGGGTGCTCATCACTTTGCCCTGATTTTTCTCCAAAAATTAAGCCACACAAAAATTGAAAATTGACAATTACCATCTGCATGTAGCCTTACAGAACATCGCTATCAGCATTAAGTTCCTCCGGTTGTTTCAATCCTTCCGATTCCGTAATCGAGCTTTGACCAAATGTTATCGTTTGATGGAAAAGCCTCACTATTCCCAAGTTGATGGTGCTCTTGGTTTAGTGAATCATGTCTTCAGCTGCCAGACTTCCCCGGCCTGTGAGGCTTCCAGCAGTGATGGTCCTGTCTTGAGCACATCGACTAAGCTCTCAACCTTCATTTTTTTAGTATTACATCTGCAAATATAACGTACCATTCTGTTTGAACAACCTTGGTACTAGGCCCCTGCCACATATTTTTCGCATTCGACGAGACCTCTACAAAGAGACGCGACAGCTAACCCAAGATAGTATAGTACCGGTGATGTTTAGATCTGTTGAAAAATGGAACCATCAAGCACATTATGTTCGAACAGTCCTAAAAGATAAAACGGACTCACAGCAGCCTGAGACATCTGGGCTGGGGAATCAATTGTCTTTCATCCTCCTCTCCCGCTGGAGGAGGAGTCCCCTAGCTTGAAGGCACCGCACGGCGTGGCAAAACGAGTCCTGGCCCGAAGTAATGTGTCAAACGGTTCCAGGTGAGGTTCTCAGGTTGGCAGGGGAGGTGTTTAGTGTGTAGTTCAGTCCTATACTCAGTGCTTAAATGACATTCACCACCCAACCACAAAAAAACAGTACATATCATAGCCGGACGAGCTTGTATTTCGTCCCAAGAATCACTTGAAACAAATCTGGTTGTCACCAATGGAGTTGAACCAGAGACGGGACTACTTTTTTTGTTGATTGGTTACGCCGGTAGTGCTTATTGACAATGCTATCGTGCGCTCCATTTTGGTCAATCATTAGATACCTCTATAATCTCTTGGTACCAATGTTCTAGTTTCTACGTTACTTTAACTGATCTCGAAAAGGCACCTGACAGCAAACGTTGCTATTTTCTCCACTCCGAAATCCCAGGGGGCGAAACTTCTTGAGGTTGTTCTACCAGAGTAATAGGTGGTGGTTTGTCATCACCTTCAACCATGTATAATATAAGGAAAAACCTTTTAATTCTCATGCAAGTCACCGTAAAACCCCCTGAAAAGCCTTTATCTCCCTGTAAGTATTGTTGCTCAGCATAGATAAGTGAGTAAGTGAAACAGGATATTATCTTTCGAAATGGCAAAGTGTCCATCTGAAAATGGACTTTACTTGGGATGGTATAGAATTGGAATGGAGAAAAGTCTGGTTTACGTGACTTGTGAATCGTTTTTACACCTGTTTTATCATCTTAATTTATCGCTTTTCTTCAAAAACAACGAAGTTAAAGATGTTGTCAGTGTGACGAAATTGAGGTTGAAATGCTATACCAGGCCTCACATTTTTCAGCCAGGTTCGCACAAAACAACGGACCACTGATTGTTTAAAACTTGCGATATCTTTAAGATGCTGTTGACATTATCGAGATCACGCGAGCTAACGCTGTGTCTACCATCAAGCCTATGTATTTAAGATGGGCAAGACTTAATAGTTCACCGGAGAGTTGCAGCTATACTCATCTCAACTGAAAAAAGCCTATAAGAATGTAGGGATACCT
The DNA here is from genome assembly GCA_963969285.1 of Odontomyia ornata. Lineage (NCBI taxonomy): Eukaryota > Metazoa > Arthropoda > Insecta > Diptera > Stratiomyidae > Odontomyia > Odontomyia ornata. The sequence continues at coordinate 252,974,769 of OZ017742.1, forward strand.
CTCTAACTCCAAACTCTATCTCATTGTGTCTATTTTGATTGTAAAAAGGAAGCACCTGAAGACATTAAGGATAGAGAGGTCTTGTTTCTAGCACCCTTTCTCTCTTCCTCTCTCTTCCCACTGAAAAAGAGGCTTTGCGACCGGATGAAACCTCGAAGTATAGAAAATAAGGGCTAGCTCAAAGTAATATGTCAAACGGTTCCAGGCTGGTTCACAGGTTGACAGGCGAAGTGTTAAGTGTTCGCCCAGTGGTAGTCTGGAAGCCCTAAACTTAAGGCGTAAACGACATTCACCTGCAAACCACAAAAAACAACAAAAACCCTAATCCAATTAGTTCTGGGAGATAACGTAATGGCTGGGTCCTGTTGGTGGTTTCACCGTACTCATTGGCTCCTTAAACACCAAACACTCACCAGTTCGTGGAGCATAGGAAGTTCAATTACGTCTTTTTGTAAAAACGAGCATGCTTAATTTTTACATTCTTTCACCTTGTATCTAAGTTAATACGATACAATCTTTTGCAGTTCACTGAAGTGTATCCAAAAAATTACAGTCATATTATTGGCAGAGGGCACCTCTTCACTGAATCCTGCAAACCACCCTATCAATTTTAATGTCGCCCTTTTGCCCTTTTTGATTTGTAGACGTCAGCTTTACTTTGAAGCTGTTTATGTTAACGAGGATTTACATAATAGCCTCATCTAGATCGCCTTCTTCTGTAACATATTCAATGGCCTTTACTTCAAGTGAGGCCCAAAGCTAGAGGCTCGATGTGATCGTTTCTAACACTAACAGATCTTTGATCGCATTTTTTAATGAATCTGTGCTAACTGCTTTCATTCCAAATTCAACAACAATCTCGACTGTTTTAGTCGCTTGTACCATATTTATGCTGTTACTAATTTTTTGTTTTTTTTTTTTGTGATTTCTTTGAGGGCAACGATATTGTTTCCCCTTCCATTAGCCTTACGAAAAGTCACTTCGCTGTTGTGTCGGATTATCTTGTTAGAGTTTTACTCCATTTACTGTTTCTGTCAGCAAGCCCTAGACGTTGGGTTTCATATGACTAGCTGCCGTTTTGAATAGTCAAAAGTCGTAATATATGCAGTAACAACTTTCTAATCCATAATTTTGCAGTGTCAAATTGATCTTGACTAAGGTTTTCAGATTCACTTTTTCCCTAATCAGATGAGTATAGATTGAAAGAGATCAGTCCTATCCTTTTTTGGGTCAGCTTTTTTTTGTGACCATATTATTTTCAATGGTATTGATACAAGAAGTTGGAACTACCTACCAGTTTAGAAGTTGGGATTCTCCGATTTTTTCGGCTTTTACCAGGTGACCTTACTGTTTTACTTCAGTCTTGTATACTTCAGGCTGCGGAATGGTTAGACGTTGTAATTTTTTAATAGCTCTTCATTGAATATCTATTTGGGCTCACGTTATTAACCTCATATGAAGATGAACTGTAAGTCTGGAATTTGGAAGAATTCTCAATTTCAAGCAGAGTTAAAATAAAATTTGAAGTAAAATTAGCAATCATTGCTAGAAAAGATAGCCATTTTCAACTGTCATGACGGCCTAAATGTAATATGCTACTAGTTCCGTTCTTCAACAGATTCAAGCATCTCTCCCATTAAACTATATGAAGATAGATTTCCCCTTTTATTGAACAGTTCACAGTGCCTACTTGCCCCATTTTTATCATACAAAAATATATGGTGGGCTCCAGCGCAATATATGCTCTTGGGAGACGATGACGCGCCATGTATTTGACTGGAACTTTTGATACTGATTGTTTTAGGCCGTATTCGGTTCAGGTAGCTAGTGTGGCATTTTGAGTGAAAGAGCACACCGGTGAGTTCTTTTCGGCCCTCGTTGAGAGTCAAGAATTTTGAGTTTCTTATTTAAAATTAGCAACTAGTGATTGCCAAAGTCTATGTTGCATAGCTTAGTGGCATGAGCAGCAATGGCCGCAGAGAAGATATGTAATCTTTCCGTGCAGAGGCAACGATAGGCTTTTTCATATTTAGGCTGGAGGTGTCCTGATGAACGTGTGCGCACTCTGCCTAACTCAATGGTGTTCAACTTTAAGGTACAGATCTTGTAGTACACAAGTTTGTTCTCTCGGAGGCGCTGCTCTACAGAAACGTAATTTTCCTTCAGTGCCTCCACATCTACATCATCAAGAACCCAGCAAAATATTACAAACTCTTACAAATTTTTTCCGATCCAAGAGAAGCCATCCCTGACACTCGGTTTTTAATACCCTGTATGGTCCACCAACACTTTCCTCTTCCAAGACAATTGACAGAAAGCGCACTTGCCTCAATCAATAACACTTACTGCTGGGGCTTTTTGTACCAAGGATTTATTTAAATTAATAAGCTTAAAATACCTGAAGGTATTTTTATATGAACATATAAAGCGCACATGAAAGCTATGAAACAGGATCCTTAAATTCATTCCAAGCCTTATCTGGTCACTGAAGATAAATTACATACTCACACAAATAGAGGCGAGTAACGAGAGAAGGGAAACAAACCTCTGGACGAGCAGCAGGGAGGAGAGAATGCACATCTATGCAGATGAACGGCAGGGGGCCAGGATTGGCTCACAAACCAGATCTCGAAAACCCACCCTCTTGGTCTCCTCCTGATCCCGTTGGCTTTTGTGATGAATTTTGAGCACTGAAAAAAAGATTTGGTCGATCACTTCCAAGTTGAATCACCTTAGTGCGTCAGAGCACCTCGCTTCAAAAATTAAAATACATTCAGTTTTGCCCCATATTGGGCGGGCAACTTGAAGTAATTGAGATTTAGAATACTCCTTAGGCGTGCAATTTGAAAAAAAAACAGTGCTTCGGACTTAAATAACAATGTGAAATGTACTCTCAGGGGGCTTTCTTGTGGCTTCATATATTAAATAGAAGGTAAAGGTATGAGTGGATCGCTTTTGTTTAAATTGGCTGTTTTGCATTTCAACATTCTCAGATATATTGTGTCCCAATTCCCATTGACATACCTAGGTCTCTCCAAATCACTTTGAGGCCTATTTTTTGAAGTGGCCCTCTCAAATTACAATGCCTCGTGAGAAATCCTGTAAGGATCCTATGTTTATTCTTTCCTAGTTTAATTCACAATTTAAATCGTTCCTTATCATAAGACTTCAGGAATGCTTTAGATGTTTCGAGCTCTGGAAAACTTCTTCAGAGTTTATCGCGGTTGCTATCTTCTAATTCCTTCAGGTGACTCCAACCAAAGAGCTTTTCGATCGCACTGAAGGGTTCAAGATAGACAACTGCAGCATTTGATCCTTCTGTTACTGAGAGGTCTGCTTGTTCCTTACCGATCACTCCTGCATGGCTTGTCAACGAGTACAGGGTAAGGTTGTTGCTCTTGCCCAGTCGATAGAGTTTTGTACACCATCCTTGAAGCTTCTCTGCAGAAAACGGTTCCAAGCTCTTTGGGAAACGAAGAGGGCTCCCCGTGATTTTCTGATTTATAAATCCCTGTACCTAAGTCTGTTTCCCCCCAAACCAGGTTGTTAACCGATCCATTCCAAATGGCTCAAGTAGTAGCCAGGGATAGTACAGACTACCATAAACATAGCCTCTCTGATATTGAGATTTTCAGAGCATAACTGAGACTTACTGCTACCAAACAAGCTTTGATAGCAGCGGACAAATAAATACGAAATTAAAAACTTGTATGGGTGAAAATAAATATAAAAATTTCATTAGCGGAACGTAACAACAATGTAGTTCGCAGATTATGTCAAAATTTTCTCGACAAAGTTTGACAGCCTTCCTTCAGAAGGACGCCTCCTACGGGAAAAACATCTCTGAGAAGCGAAAAACAGGTGGCAGTTTCAAAAACCCCCTTCCAAATGCGATCAGTGTAGTGAAAGCGAGTATCTCTAGACCAAGCAACAAGGAGATACCATCCCCTCTTCTGCTATGGTGAATCGCTCCAATTAGCAAAGGAACTAGCGGGTGCAGTTTGATAAGCAAAGGATAAGACCACCTGAATAACAGAAATACAAGAAGGACGCAGTGGCGCCAAACCAAAATGGTGTCCGAGATATTTAGCCGAAGAAATTTCATGCGAAGAGGCTAAAAAAGGCTGCATAACGACGGCATAAAGAACCTCCATAACATATGAGCAACAAAGTGGTATGGAGAAACCAAATCCACACGCACCTCAGTCGACGAAAGGATCAGGGGCACAGGCACTCAATCCCACTGACTAAATAAGGAAGCGAGGCAGAGACTCAGTTATATCTCGAGGTTAGCAGGTTAGCAGAAAAAGCGACCAAAGCTGTGGGAAACCAGCCATAATGGCAAAACGACTGACATGGCTAGATCTAGCATTAACTACTTGAGTGCTTTATAAACGCTGACCATAAAAAACCATCCACATTGACCCCTTGTAACTGAGGAGCACATGCAGCTCTTAACGGATACGCAATTTGGAGATGACCTCCAAATTTAAGGCCTCAGCTTTAAGCCAGGGATGTTTTTTGTAATGTATGGGAACAATAACTCTGTTACCTGGCTTCAAGAGGTGATCCCAAAACTGAGTTTATGGAAGGGTAGAAGTCTGCGGGAAAAAAGTAAAACGACATCTCTAATACACAGATGGTAAAGATGTATTTTATTACAAACTGATGATTGGTAAAAAGCTAGCTCCTTAATATACTGGCAGCCACAAACAAAGGCCTCTGCATAAAAGGATGAAAGATGATAAATATGAAGCCAGAAGGGATAGGAAAGATATTAACCATGGGCATTAACAAGGAGTCATTGGACTTCATTTTCAACAAGGGTGGAAGCTTGTGGCTCACGTTTGGGAAAATCTACGCAAGGGGGCGGAGAAAAGTAGTAAAATTTTCAGCAGCATAAATAGCAAAATAGGAGCCAACCCCAGTACTAAATATTGAGGAGCCCCATGAAGAAGATAAGACCTCGGAACAAAGGGAGAAAGCAACTTTGGCCATACCGTCCAAGAAATCAAATTCAAGGAAAGTGAATCAGGTCACTATGCCTGAGAAACAAGACCTGGAGGAAGCAAATCGAGACTTACCTTCAAAGAAATCATGTCTGAGGAAGGCACACCACATTTTCTGAGCAACTGGATATGGAAGATGTAGTTCTGGTCACATGAATGGAGGCGCTTGATCGCTCTGTTCAAACCACTCCCATGCAAGCTTAAAAGCTGGTGATATAGTGAGAAAAGTAACCTGCCTATTGCAGTTGGATGTGATTCTAATGCATGTAATTATGTGGTAGTATAGAAACCAACAATGAAGCCAAACTAACATACTTGCATCACAAGAGCATAAGGAGAAGTACTGGATATCGCTTTCCGCAGCATGAACATTGCTTCTATGATAAGAAGATGGAAAATGTCGGAAGCACCTTCAATGTCTGAAGGCTGCATTTTGGGATACGACGCCGATAGTTAGAGAATGTAGGTAACTTCAATCTAGACCATTAAAAGAACAAGCTAGACCTTGTACACCCTCTCAAACTTGAGCATGTTGTAGAAGACCTCAACGAGGAACGCTTGCGTAGGGCGATAATGAATTATGGTAAGGAAATCTACAGTTGCAAAAACTTTTGAGAGGGTATCAAGTAAACCCCTGCTGTAGTAAAACCTAACAAAGCCTTGGCAACGTAGAAGAAAAGGCAAAACGAAGCAACTACAACAACTACTGAAGAGAGAGCCCTTCTTCTAATAAAGATCCACTCCCGGGGAGTGAAAATATAAATGAAGGGGCAGTATAGGTCCTGCCCGTTCATCTACGGAAAATTGTATTCAATGGGGATTCAACTCTTTTCAATTCTTTAAGTCACCAAGTGAAATTTAAGTATATGCAGTCCTTATTCGGAAAGCACAATAACTACCAGCATGCCAAACGGTAAAGTCATCTTCATACCGAAGATGGAAACTTCCATTTTAGGAGTTTGCTACCAAACCAAAGCCATGCAGATCAATTAGCCTGACATCATTTATATTTAAAACGCTGAAGAAGGAAGTGGACAATTATCTATGGACAACAACACTCATGAGTCATTTGCTGCACCCCAATCACCATGCATACAGAACGGGTGAATTTATAAAAACCGCATTCTGTGCGCTCCCAAAGAAGATCATAGAATGCTTGGAGCACAAGCAAATTGCATGAGGAGTATTCCTCGATACTGGAGGGGCTATCGACAATGCAGGCCATATGATAGTAAAGAGTGCACTAATGAATAGACAGGTAAATCTAATCATAACTCACTGGAATCTCTTGCTACAAGAAAGTTGCTTAGAAGACAGGAACTGGAAACATATATGTACGTATAACATGAGGTTGCCCACAAGGAGGGGTTGTATTACCTTTATACTATTATACGATAGGAAATCATTCAGGAAGCACTTTGATGTGCCAGCGATTGGTGCTGAAAAACTGGTCTTTTAATTCCGGCAAAACTGCTTTGGTTCCATTTACAAAGAAGCAGAAATCAGAGCAACTTTGCACCATCAGTATATGGAGAGTGAGAATGGAATACAAAAGAGAGAAATATATTGAATTCTATCTGGAAAGTAGGCTCACATTGGCATGGTAATGGGCATATCACCTTCCCTAGTGCCGGTATATTTAATCAAGATAATGAGATACTCAAATAATCTCTAAAAGAAGACCCGGAAGGAGTGTAATTCTAAAGAATAAAAAATAGTAGGCTCACATGGAGCATACGTATTAGGTAGGTGACAACAAAAGCTACAAGAGAATACTGCATGCAAATCTTGAGCTGTGGCCCAACGATACTACACTGGATGTATGGGGTTTTCCATTAGCGACATAAAAATTTCGTATCTTTATATGAACCCACCCTTAATTTTTTTAATGAACTGTCAATGTCAAAACGTTAGTTGAAGTCAACATTTTCATCATGGTAAAGTTTAAGAACCAGCAACGTTTGGAAATTATTAAAAATTACTACCGAAATTTTGAGTAAGCGATCGCAACTTTAGGAGCGCTAACTCCAATTTTTGGCCATAATAATCGTCCCACCTGGCAGGCTGTGCGAACTATAGTGGATAAGTTCGAGTCCAAATTTTCACTATTGGCCAAAAAAAGACCATTGACGATGAGTTGTAAGGCTTTATGGTCAGCAAGGGTACAAGCTTGCAGTTTGGAAGATCTGTAGAAGGAAACTGGGAAAGGTGAATAATCCCTCTACAGCCATAACAAAACAGGGTCCGACCCCAAGACTTAGCACAGATGAGCCCCATGAAGAATCTATGGTCACAAAAAATAAAAAAAGGCAATTCTAGCCATTAGCGCCTAAGAAGCAAAATTAAGAGAAGAAAAATTAGTCCATTATGAATGAGAAACTGAACCTAAAATCGAGACACCCTCAAAAAAAAAAAAAAAACAGGGACTAGAGAAGACGAGCCAAGCGAGGTAGAGAAGTCCAATGCACAATAAAATCAAATTTGAACGTCTTCAATATCAGTCATGCACCCACCTTTGTCACGAGAGCAAGAGAGGAAGAACTAGATATCACATTAAGCATCATGAGCATAGCTTCCAAATTTTCACTACTGGACGTTCCAGTGCCAAAAAGACGTCGTACCGCTCAAAGCGAAGGAAATATCACAGCCGTAACTTCATCGATTCAAAATGAGCCAAATCATTCGATTTCACGTCGTTCTCAAGAATTGGGCGGCGCTCAAACGGCACTGTGGCGTATTTTGCAAAAAGATTTTGGCCTATAAAGTTACAAGATCAAATTGACTCAAGAACTAAAGCCATTTGACCATTCGAAATGACGAAATTTCTCCAATTCGGCTCTGGCAAAGCTTGAAGAAAGTGAAGAATGTCATCTTCAGCGATGGAGTTCATTGCTGGCTCAATAGCTTTGCTAATAAGCAAAATATGAGTTGCTGGTCAGCAAAACACCCAAATATGCTTCTTGAGGCACTGTTGCATTCTCAATCAATTACTGTTGTTGTAGTTTTCATGCCGGAGGTGTGAATGGGCTGTATTTTTTCGTGGATGGAAACGACCGTCGTGTTACCGTCAATGGAGAGCGCTATCGTGTTATGTTGGAAGATTATTTATAGCCAAAATTGGATGAGCTTGACATCAACAATATGTGGTTTCAACAAGACGGCACCACTTGCCGCACAGAACGCTTCACTATCGATTTATTGAAAGGCAAATTTGGTGAACGTGTTATCTTGAGAAATGGTCCGGTTAAATGGCCACCTCGTTCATGCGATCTAACACCATTGGATTTCTTTTTATGGGGCTATATTAAGTCACTGGTCTATGCCAACAAGCCAGCAACTTTAAACGAGCTTACAGACAACATCCAACGCATAATTGTCAACGTTCCGGTCGAAATGTGTGTCAGAGTGGTGGGTAATTGGGTCCAAAGGAACTACTGCTGTAAACGAGCTCATGGTGGTCATATTTCATTCATAAAATATAATGCTTGCACTACACCCACAATAAATTTTAGCTCAATATCTCAAATATTTCTGTGTTTTATTATTAGATAAAGTTGTTATGTCTTTAATGTAAAACCTTTTATATCATGATGGTGAGACCAACCATCATCTATGGAACTACTGTTTGTGCGGACAAGATTCAGGAGCACACATAGAAGAAAACATTCAACTAGGTACAATATCTAACCTGTGTCTACATCACGAGAGCAATGCCAGCATGTCCAACAGAGGCACTGGAAAATATTCTAAATTTATCAACCCCTTCATTTTGACATAGAACAGGAATCTAGATTCACAATGTACAGGATATTCTTTCACGAAAGGAAGATTGGCTTTAGGATTAGGCATAAAGATCAAATGAAATAAGCTAAGCTCCTTCCTTGGATGACATGGTGACTCAGTTCAGCTTCGACAAAAACTTTTGTTTTAAGCTGAGCAGCAAGACAGGAGATCTGAGTCTAGTGTGCATTTTGAAGAACCACATGCAATCAACTGGTAGAGAGACGGAGAGATAACAACAATTGGGGTGTTTAGGCCTAACGCTAAGCAATGGAGTTCTGGGAATGATACCAAGTATTTTTTTCTTAAAAAGCCACGGGGCCTTGCTTTGTTGGGTGAGCAGACGCGTTTTGACTACATGGAGTCATTTTAGTGTCTCAAATAAACAAAATAATTGATACCGAGTATTTTCTTGGGGATATATTTCATAGACAAGGTGCATAGACAAGGGATACAAGGGCAAAACGTTAGCATGATGAGAGACTTAATAGTAAGGCAACTGTTTACACCCTAGAGTGAATGCCTGCTCTACAATGTTTGGATGTTAAAGATGAGGCAGGCTGCACTGGGACATCTACAAACAAACAGGAGAGCTATCCCGGGTTAGTCTGATTGGGGAAATGCTTAGATCAGTAGACAAATGAAATCATGTGGCACAATATGTTCGGGCAGTAATAAAAGATCACAACAGCTGGAAACACCGAGATGGAGGGCCTACTTTTCTAGCGATCCCTTTCCTTTCCACTTCTGCTCCTAGAGTTAAAGTGCTCCACGGCGTGGCAAAACAAGGCTTAACCTTAAGTAATATATGGAATAGTTCCAGGCTAAGTTCTCAGTTTGACAGGAAAGGTAGTTAGTGGGCAGTTTGGGAGTCCCACACTTAGGACGTTAATAACCTTCGCCTCCTAACTACAAAAAAATCCCTAGAGTCAGCTTTCAAAGCTCTAGAATCATCAACAATAATATTAAATTTTTTCCCTCAATCCAGCTGTCGAAAACCTCGTTGAAAAACGGTACAATGACAAAATTTTGGGTTCAATGCATAGAAGATATTTTCGCCATAGAAAACGAAAAAGATATCAACAGCTTGGTGCCGAAATTAAACAGCACCACAAAAATATCAATTCTAAAATTGAGGATGAAACCAACAAAGAGCTACCTTTCCTCGACTTGAAAATTATGAAGGCTAGCGGCAAACTAGACTTTATATACACCAGAAAAGGCAAGTACTCAAAGGACCGTACCAGGGACATCAAAACATGCATACTAACAAAAAATGGCATCTTTTCGAGCTTTTTTTGTGGTAGGGAAGTGAATGCTATTTATGCACAGAGTGTGGGACTCCCATGCACGACTGGACTATCCACTAAACACCTCCCCTGTCAACCTGAGAACCCAGCGTGGAACCGTTTGACACATTACCACGGTCTCGTTTTGTTACGCCGTGGGGCGCCTTCAACCTGAGGAGTCCCTTTTCTAGCGGGAGGGGAGAGGGATAGAGGAAATGCCAGAAGAGCGATCCCCCAGCCCCAGCGCCCCCGGCTGCTGTGAGTCCCTTTTATAATTTAGGACTGCCCGAGCATAATGTGCCACCTGGTTCCATTTGTCAACCGATTCGAGCATCACCGCAACTATATTATCCGGGGTGAGCTCTCCCGTCTCTCTGTAGAGTTCCTTTCGCAGCCTGACCCATTTTATACACGCAAAAATGTGTCACAAGCATTGTCCTCCTCTCCTGGGCAAAACCGACAATTGGAGAGCGTGACTTACCGATCTTGTGCAGGTAAGGCTGAAATCACCCGTGCCTGCCCAAAAGCTGGGTCAGAAAGAAGTCAGTCTCACCATGCCTTCGATTTAGCCACGGTCTCACATCCGGGATGAGGCGCGCAGTCCACCTTCTCTTCGTGCAATTCCTCCAAGACTGCTGCCAATCGTTGAGCGAGCGCTGTCTCTCCTCACAGACAACTATCTCCCTCGTATCCTCGTTTCGGCACAGGTAAATAGCGCGGCGCTCTCTACCAACGAGGGCGACAGGTATCAAGCCTGCAATAACTCTCACCGCCGGATCAGAGACTGTCAGATACAAAGATGCAATTCTCAGTGCTCCTCTTCCCTGTACCTGTGCCAGACGTTTTCGGTATACCTCCTTGCTGAGAGCGTCGCCCCATACCTCTGCTCCGTACAGTAGCACCGACCCTACAGCACTCATCAATAGGCGTCTTCTTGATGGGCTGGGTCCCCCTACGTTGGCCATAAGTCGACTCGGGCCGATATTCCCGAAGCAGCCTTCTCAGCCGTTGCCCTGATGTGCTCAGAGAAACTCATCTTCGAGTCGATCAGTAGCCCCAGGTACTTCACCGCTGGCTTTGATTCGATTTGTAGATCTCCAATACTGATCATCCTTACTCTAGGGATTCTCTTTTTTGTCAAGATGACCACTTCGGTTTTCTTCAGTGCTTAACTCAGCCCGCGAGCAGTCATCCAGTCCCTCACTCGGCGCATTTGCATACCTAGCCTATGTTGCGCTTGTTCAACGGTGCATCCAGCGACCAGAGCCGCAACATCATCTGCATAGCCGACCAAGCGCGACTCATTTGGCATCTCAAGTCTCAATAGCCCGTTGTGAGACACGTTCCACAGGTCCGGACCAAGGATAGATCCCTGGGCAACACCCGATGTAATTTCCATCCTTCGTTGGCCCTGTGTCGTGTCGTAGAGCAGGCTTCGGTCCTTTAGGTAGTTCCTCAAAAGCCGCATTAGATATTCTGGAACTTGAAAAGAGTTTTCCAGCGTGTCCAGAATATCCACCATCTTTCTGAGCTTGGATAGACGGGTCAGTACCATTGAGCATTGAAAACCGAATGAAGGAAATAATTTAAATCCTAGACAGAGCGAAAAAAATGGTTATGAAGCTAGGACAATCTTAGGAATGGTGAAGGCAGAAGCAAACAACAAAGAGAACAACAAAGAGCAGTGGTCGTACATTCGGATCTAACAGAAGGCTTAGACAGATTACTGAAGCAAGTTAACATACAGCTAATTTCAAGCAGCGTTCAGTTCAAACTAAAGAAGAGGTATTTAACCTCGCAGTAAGAAGAAAGAGGAGAAGTCTGGTATCTACAAAATCAAATTGAAACACTATGTTAAAGCATATATTAGACAAACAAGACGAACGGTCAAAATAAGATTCGAAGAGCGCACAAAGGAGGTACATTTGGCGAGGAAACATGAGCAACGTTAAATCTGCAGTAGCTGCGAAGAACATCAAATTGAATGGGATCATTACACGGTATTGAAAGATGTAGGGAATATATGAAAATTTAATGTATACGAATCATTGTGGATTATGAGGCAGCCAACCGAAACAAGACTCAACAATGACCTGGGCAATGTATATTCTGGCCTTCTAAATTTAGTGAAATAATTGTGGGTTTTCCCTTTTAGTCTTTCTTTTTGTATGATTGCGCTTAATTAAAAAATAAAAATAAATTACAAATAATAATAATAACAACAGTAACAATTGAAATAAGTACAATTAAAATAATCAAAAACAAAAATCATTAGAACCTAAGTAATAAGAGGCTAAGTAATTAGATCTAATGAAAATAAGAAAAATAATATTAGGACATATAGGTAGGTAATAAAATTCTATAGTGATTAAACCTTAAGCAATTAGATGGTAGGCAATTAGAACTTGGTTTCTCTTAGTATAAATATCCCTGAAAAGGCCTTGTAACATTAGATAATAACTAACACTGAAGAAGGGAGCAACTTACTCTCGAAATATATATATATCAAAAAGAAAAACAAATAGGGTTTTGATGAAAATAAAACAAACCCAGGATGTAAAGGGTGTTTTTAGATATATAGAACTATCAGTTGGCAACACTTTTTAGTGCTTTGTATGGTGTGATAGCTGTCATGCGTTTTATGGTTAGTTTGGTTTGCCATTTTATCATGAAAAGGTTGACGCCTGAGCAACATTTGCAAATCCTGCAGATTTATTTCGAAAAAAACGGTTCTGTTCGAGAAACTCATCGCATACTCCGTTAATTTTATGGCCGACATAATCGTCCATCAGAATATTAAATTTGATTAACCATGGATCGTAATGAAAAAACCATAACAACTGGAGAGCGTAGCGTCGACAACGACCAAAGTGAGTCCATTCGACATCGTGCTCAGCAATTAAACCTGTGCCCATCCACATTATGGGAGATTTTACAGAAGGTTCCTGGTTTGTAGGGTGACAAAATCTACCTCGTGCAGGAATTAAAGCCGAACGGCCACCGGACACGGCGAAAGTTCAGTGTATGGGCCCAGGAACAAATTGCTGCAGATCCCGAATTTCACAAGAAAATTTTGTTTAGCGACGAAGCTCAGTTTTGGTTGAAAAGCTACGTCAACAAACAAAACCACCTCATTTTGAGTGATGAGCAACCACAAGCGGTTTTCCAAATACCGTCACTGCTTCGTGTGTTTTATGGGCGGAATCATTGGTAGATATATCTCTAAAAATGCTGATAAGAATAACATTGCAGTCAATGGTGGCCGCTATAGAGCCCGAATTAATGGCTTTCTCGCTCCTTGATTGACTAGCCGTAATGCAGGGGACCTTTGGTTTCAACAGGATGGCGCGACAGCTTGTGAAACCATCGACTTATGGAAAGAAGCATTTGATGAGGGCATAATTTTTCATTTTGGACCAGTGAACTGGCCTGCAATATTTTGTGATTTAACATCGCTGGACTATGTCTTGTAGAAATACGTCAAATCACTCGTCTATGCCGACAAGCCCGAGACGCTTGACTATTTGGAAGACAGTATTCGCCGCGTTAATGGCGATGTACGGCGTCAACTATTGGTGACATTCCAAAACCATATTCAAACAAAAATGGCGAAGACATATCTTTCCAATAAAATCAATTTCATGGCAATCAAAACAATTTATCCGTATTTTATTTCGTTTCAAAGCTCCAAACTTCTAAAAAAACACCCTCTATTATTATTTTACACCATCGGTTCTCTTCAGGATTCCATCACCAGTTTATCGATAAGCCCTAAGTAGAGTAAGATTTGTCTTTAAGTATGTTCAGGGCGGGCTCTGTTAAAATATCTGTTATCATTAATGGCAGACCAAATTTAGATGGGTTTAACCCAGACAAGGATAGGAAGGATTTTCTCTCACACAAAATATAGAAGATAAAGTTGTCAGCCCAGCAGCTCAGTCACGAGTTCAAATCTGGCTGTTATTGTTAAGTTTTTTTTTGAAACCTCAACGATATTTCTGATCATGGGGTGGTTTTGAAAACTTTTCCTACTTCGGTTTTCCTTCATGAATATAAGCCAGAAATAGGTAACGAATAAATTTATACTTTCAATTTCGATTAATATTCGGGAAAATGTTTTGGGCCAGCGTGCTCAGCATTAATCATTTCCAGATTTTCCTGAAGCATATGTATTACAAATGTCCTTTAAAATGTGAACTAACGAGTACATCTGCTAAATAAATAGAAATCATTCTTTTAATTTATTTTCCTAACAATCCTTTTACCATTTCTACTTAACTTAGGTCCAAGGACAATCCATACCAAATCACAACTTATTTCTAAAAATAACCACACCTTTTTTGTAATCGGATCAGTTAAGTTGTGTCAGCCTGCGATAGAATCGTCTACATGAAGAAAATTATCCAGAAAGAATCCTTTTTCTAGTCTTGTTTGTCTTTGCTATCAGTCTGCTAAGCCAAATACTGTGTCGATGTATGCCAATGCATTCAAAGTCAGCTAACAAGAAGATTCAAAGGATATGGAAACAGGGTTTTATTCTCTTCAGATATCATCCTTCCATTTCCGTTGAATTTTTCTACAATACACGACTAAGACACAACGCAGACAAAATACGCAACTGATCTCCATCGAAGCATGTTGGCCCCCGAAAGATTTTCCAATGGATCAATTCGAACGCCTACCAGCAAAGGATGAAAAAGAATCACCTTGAATTGCCTAGAATGTCTCAAAAAGGAGTAATATAACGATGGCATTAAGCTGATTACTTTTGGTGGTGTTTTAAAGACGGAATTACTTTTATTCTTATTTTTCGTGACTACTATGCTTTTCGCATTTCCTGGGAAAAGTTGAGGATTCGCTTCGAGGTACCTGGCAAAAATGTGTTGCTGTCTCTCCTCGTAATTGAAACAGATTATGTTGAAATTCAAATATATATTTATACGAGAATGTAAAATGCGTGGAAAATTTAGCAGGAAGTTGTCTTCTTACTGAGTCGGAAATTTCAAATGCTACCACAATTGCTAAAGTGTAATTCGACTTTATGACTTCCAGGGAAGTCGAAACAACAGAAAATCATGTAGTTACGATAAACGGAGAGTTCGCGAGGCAGCTCCAGGGAAAAATATGTTAAAAGGAGGCAATTATTGAACGTGTAGCATAACACGTGTATGCCAAATCACCTCAGTTGCTATGAATGCTAAGTGTTTTCCGCTTTCTTACACATATTTACTCGTAATATGTGCGCGCACACAAGCATACTAACCTGGAAAATTTCCAAGGATCAGTCCTAAGTCGGTGAAATCAAGGAAGTCCAAACGACAGACGAAATAAAGTGCGGTGGGGTCTTTCTATTATAAATGGTGTAAATAAATCCTGATTTTCTAGGAAAACAATTTTCATTTGAGGGTTTTGAACTTAATGAGTTTCATTAGCCAGTGAAAGCTATTCAAGTGAAGAATATAAATTCTAAGCTATTTTCATGAGAGAATTTAGAGAGGACGCAGATGACGAAGGAGCGGTAAAGTACTTAATTTTAATATTTTTTTGAAAGCATGATGGAGTGATGAAAGCAGTCTAAGATTAAATTGTTAAGGACAATAGAATTGAAATATTTTAGAAATTTGGCTTTTCTTTTGCTGGATGAGTAGTTTTTAAGGATATTATATCTTGTATAGAATAAAGTTCGGAAAAATATTATGGTATCAGCGCTAGTATCCCCTTTTATTGAGAAAATTTTGTCAGTTTTGGTGGTAGGGATGGTGGGAAAAGTTTCATTTGCTTTACAAGGGAAAATTTTTGATATTGTATTATTGGCAGATGTTCCTAAAATTATTTTCATACATACTAAAGGATTAGAAAATGAGCATACATCAAAATTTATTACAACGTTTTCAAAATTTGCTCACAGCAGATTTAGTTCAACCTGAAAAAGTAACAGTTGAAAACAGTGGTTTCCTCAGAACTCTGTTACAACTGTTTTTCGGCCTCTTCCTATTAGTGACCAACTCGGGTGGGCCCTTGGTCCCAGGAACGCTTATCGGCGATGGGCGTTGGCACAACTCACCCGCCTGAGAGCCGCTAAGCGAGAATCTTCAGAACCCTCCGGGAACTAAAGGGCCCAAATACCATTTGAATCTTAATTTTGAACGTCGCGACTCTACTGAACTGAAGTCACACGGTGAATTCCTTACATGAAACACAACATCCAAGAGGCCACTACATTTAACACACAACACAAATTCTCTCTTAGTGTATCTAACTAATAGGGGTACCGGTAAGTTCATGCAGAAATGGTTTTTGAGCGACGTCAAGTGATTTTGCAAGTTTGGGATGGATCTTGGCCCAGCAATGTCTCCAATTCGTGATCTTCAAACTTTTTTGGCTGTCCGGGCCGTTCATCGTCCTCCAAGTCAAAATTGCCACTTTTAAACCATGCAAATCACTTCTGGCACGTACGCTCAGCTAGAGCATGCACACCATACACTTCCACCAAAATACGATGACTTTCGGCAGCCTTTTTCTTCAATGAAAAAGTACTCCCCACAAAAACACTTTATTCGGCACAAAATTCGACATTTTCAGAGTAAAAAAAAGTATTGTTGTTTACGCTTCAGCTAAATGACACATACTGATTCTGAAACTATATGACAGTAGCTTTCCAACGCATATTGGATAGGTGAATCACTGGAATAAAAATCAAGTTACACCATCTGTAAGAAAACTGCACGAATTAACCCGTACCCCTATTAATTGAATTGCTTTCTTCCTTGTCTTTCTGTCAGTTTTACACTTTGGCAGTCTTACCACTCGTAGCGTAACCTTTACATTCTACCACGAAAAAATCTTCTAAAGTAACTTAAAATTTTTAAAAACCTTCACAGAAGTTTGAGTGATCTGTAGGCTTCGGTGGAGTACCAAATGTTTGAAAATAAAAAATACAAAAACAGCTGAGTTCATTCAGTATAATCGCGTTTCATCACTGGATGTGAACTCAGTTCCGAATAGACGATATGACCGTTATTTTTGATATTTAATGTTTGGAGGAGCTAAGGTTATTGTTTCGTTAGGCTAGAAATAACATCTACTGTTTGCGAGCTAGGTACACAGTGAATATACAATTGTTTTTACTAGGAGAAGGGTTTACTTTATCGTGTTTGATTCAAAGCTATAAAGATAACTGGATAAGAAAAAATAAGATATAATAGTAATGAGTGGAAAGAGATAGTTATGCCAACGAAATACGTTATAATTAATGAGAAGCGAGAATTGAATCTCTAATACTTCTCCTAAATTTTAAGGCTAATTTTACACGTTTCACTTTATTTGACAAAGCTATAATGTTTGAAGAAACTTTGATTTAAAAATTAAGATAAGTCGATGATTTAGCAATTACGAAGACCCATATTCTGAGCTTTTTGTTTGCTCAGCAGTACAAAGTTGGCTTTTAAGTCCCTCGCCAACTGCTCAAGCAGATTTTGGGCGGTTGAACTGCAGTATAGGTTTAGCTGCAGAATGCAGGTCATTGTAGTTCTGATATCACCTTGGCTAGGACTTCCTAAAAAATCCGACCCTTTGCTGATACCAAAAAGTGCGCAAGATCCGCTCTTGGATCAGCATCCTTACGAAGAATAAAGCATGCCTGCTTTGTACACTCTTTTCTTTTATGTCTGTTTTTTCTCCTGTTTCGTCTCAGGTCTATTTCTTGTTGTTGCGTCCGTACGAATTTTACTTTCTCGCGCTTTTTGAAAGAGTTTCTTTGCAACTTTCTTCGCTTTTTTTGTCAACACTGCCTGGAACCCCTGATTTATCATTCCGCGCCCATCAAGTGCTTCTTTGTTCCTCATTGAATCCCGATCTCCTTCGATTGGGCTGGACGCCATTTCTGCGCGTGCCTTTAAGCTAAGCCCTCAACGCTTCTTTAGCTCAATGCTCTTCTTAGGCCTTCTGGTCCACTTCGGCCTTTAAATAGCTCCTCCAACAATGTCCAATGCCCCTCCTCTATTTCAAAGAGCCCAATCTTTACTCTTTTGCAGATTTTTGGCGATCCACATGCTGATTTTATTCTTTTTAGAACATCTCTCACTTTTCGGATTAGCCTTTTTTCTTCATGTCGCTAGGCGGCAACAGTTTTTTGAACCACCTTTCTTGAGAAGGTCATCGGTTTCCATTTTCGAGGACAGTACTTGTGCCACATTTTTACCAGTAGCGATGAAATCACGAAACGGCACTTTATTTGTCTGATCACTCCTTTTTTTCCTGCCAACATCTCTTGGTGGACTTCAGGATGGTTCGTTATTATTTTGGAATTCACGTCCCTTGCTTCATTCGCTTTGGTAGCGATTTGAGCAGTAAGCCGCGAATTCTCGGTTCTATTTATATTTTTCCCCACTGCTAGAACATCTGGCACATCCTGTAGAGTATACCGCTCTTCCCTTTTAGGACGCTCTGGCATTCGCATCATTTCTTTGCTGCGCCCGAACGCCGGAGGCATCTCAGTTTGGATAAGACTGTCCGTTAATCTCCGTTTTTTGTCTGTCTTTACTGTCATTATATTTATCGTCGTTTTTGTCATCGCTAGTGCCACTCCCAATGTGCTGTAATCATTATGGCTACAGCCCCTCGTTGCGTCGTCAATGTTGTTATTTTTGTTTTTTTTTTTGTATTTTTGTATCCTTTTTTAAGAGTTTATAGTTGCTCCAATTTTATTGGGTCCCCCCTGAGAGCCGTTATCTTTGTTGGTGTGTTTAGTCACCTTTTTGTTCCCACGGTTATCTTTGCAGAGCAGGGAGGCCATACGAGGGTTGGTACAAGCCCTTATGGGGACAAGTGCTTAGAACCAGACCAGCGTCAGTCGGAAATCTGTCTCAACCGAAGCTACACCATCAATCCAATGGTGCGAACTTCGAACGTACTCTTATGCGTGCCAAGATTTTACGGGATTGAAGGCGGTATGATAGTTGAATTGGAACCATTCACAAACGAGTGCCACCTTGACACTCTGTGCAAAGCAACTAGCTCCAAATCATCATATCCGCCAGCCTAAAGCATCAATTCCAGTTCATTGTCCAAAGCGTAGTCCAGATTTAGTCAGGGTAGTTACCTCAGGAGGGAATCTCATGGCGCCCCCATATCCTCGGGTCTGTGTGACGTTGGTCCCTATATAATGTTAACTTCCAAGAGTGATCCTGTCGACCGGTATTCCCCCTGCGGGAACTTCCTCGGGTACGTGGGGGCGGCACTCCCCAAGGAATGTTAGCCTCCCAGAGTATTCCTGTCGGCCAGCATTCCCCTACGGGGAAAATTGCCGTTAAGAATTATTGCTAGGGTATCTCATTCTATGACTGTAAGGGAATTTGAGGTGCTATGGTCAATATAATGTTATTATTACCTAATTTTTCAATTAGTAACCATTACAGCTTAGTGAGCTGGTAGACCGATTGCAGCATCAGAAGCTCAACCTCTGTGCACATGCTTGCAATATGAAAAACGAATGTCTTTGCCCTTGATATCAGCTGCCTCGACCAGTTTTGTGAAAACAGATATGCATCTAAACATACCGTATCTTTCCAGGACCACACGGATGTGTCCACTTTGGTAGTTTGAGGTCTTGTCCTACTTTTATAAGACGTGAACGAATATCACTGAGATTAACTTGAAAAGATTTGAAAAGCTTGTTGTTGATTTAGTTTTAGATATACGGGTTTGTGCTGGATTCTGGGTAGATGTAGAAGCGATATCTAACTCAGTCTGCGTTAGCTCCAGCGATTTGAGTGTGCCACTATCGGCTTGCTTGACAAGGTCTTCCGTTGTTTACTAAACTGTCTCCAATTCAAAGTTTTCGTAGTATCTGCTCAGTTTTCATAACCATGACTGTCCTTTTTTAAGTTTTTCATTCTCCTCAATATCTCCTCTAGAAGCTCCGGCTTCTCCATATATAAGAGAGACTATCCACATCTTGGTTGAGACGAGCAGTGGTCTATTTGTGATCGGAAGTTGAGGGATCTCTCCTCTAGTGGGAGGAGAAAGAAGGATTACTAATGTCCTAGGCTGCAGCAAGCCAATTTTATCTTTTAGAACTGCCCAAACATAATTTGCTAGTTGGTTCCACTTGTCAACCAATCTAAGCATTTCCCCAATCATACTTTCCAAGGAGAGCTCCCCTGCATCTTTGTAGAGGTCCCGGCGCAGCCCGCGACATATTTTATATGCAAAAACTTCTGGCAGGTATCATTTTCCTCTCCTGCACAAAACCTGCAGTCGGGAGACTATGATTTACTAATCTTGTGAAATCAAGACTAAAAATACTCATGCCCACTAATGAGCTAGGTCAGGTAAAAGTCGGCCTAAACGTGTGATCAATTGAGCCATGATCTGCCCTTGGTGCTGTTGGTGCATCCAGGACTGCTGCCAATCATTGAGTGAGCATTATCTCTCTTTGCGGGCAAATGTCTCGTTTCGCCGCAGATAGATAATACGGCACTCTCTAGCAAGAGAACGGTAGGTATCATACCTAGCACTGCCGAACTAGAGACAATCGGATATAAAGATCCAATCCTCAGTGCTTCTCTTGTCTGTAACTGCGCCAAGCATTTTCGTGATAAACACTTGCTGAGAACATCGCCCCGTATTTCTGTTCCATACTGTAGCAGCGAATACGCAACTGCGAATATTTTCTTGATGGGTTAGGCCCCTTATACTGGCCTGAAGTTAACGCAGAGCTAATGCGCTTGAAGCGGTTTTATCAGCCGTTTCTCTGGTTTACTGAGAGAAACTCATCACCGAGTTGACTAGCAAGTCTAAGTAGTTTACAGATGGTTTTGGTTAAACTAGTATGGCCTCAGTACTGATCGTCCTTATTTTGGAGACCTTCTTTTTATCAGGATGACCACTGTGGTCATCTCCAGTACTAGACTGAACCCACAAGTAGTCACACAGTCTCTCAAGCAGCACATTAGCATACACAATCTAAGTTGCACCTGTTCGAGGGTGCAACCTTGTCCTTAATTAGAATGAACAAAGTGAAGCTCTTTTGAACTACGTGCACATTGGAATTGGAATCTCTCTCAAAATGAGTAAGCTAGTAAACAAAACTGTCAGTCAAAGTTGCAAAAAAATACGGTTTGGAAATAGCGAAATTGGTAAATTGAATCAACACTCAAGCTCCTGTTAATAAATGACTGAACCATAAGACTTGTAGGCGAAACAAAAAAGCTTACTGTCTCCATAGAAACTGTATACCTGATAACTGTTCAGCTCAGAAGTAAAATAAAACTTATATTTACTAAATATGCTCTAAAAATTACTACACAGGCAGGAATAATCAGAATGGAAGTCTTTTTCGTAACATTCCAGCCTTTATTGGGCCTTGGCTTTCTGCAAACAGTGTCTGCAACTGTCTCGATCTATCGAGCGCATCCTCCAAATTCGGAATTCGGGTAGCGATGAACTGCCTTCATCGAAGGAATCAGACCAGCGTTTTCTCGGTTTCCCCACTGGTCTTCGTTCTTCAGTTCTGTCAGCGAAAACTTTTTCGGGTATCCGCTGTTCGTCCATACGATTTACGTGGCCAGCTCGTTGCAGCTTCCGCGGTCTTACGATCGTTGAGACCTCCAGCTTGTCAAAAATTTCATACAGCTCATGGTTGTATAAAATCCGCCGTCTAGTTTCGCTCCAATTATCCGCCTCGGGACCCGTCTCTCAAAGGCGTTCAATATCTTGGCGAATAGTTGGGTTAGGGTCTATGTTTCACACTCATAGCATAGCACAGGTCTTGTCACAGATTTGTATACTTGGAGCTTTATTTTTCTGTGTATGCAGCTGGTCCTCAAGATTGTCAAAACTGAGTAAAATATTTGATTTCCGAGATGTAATTTTCGGCGCGTTTCGTTACTTTCAAAACAAATTCCTTTTATTTATTCGTTATATTCATTTAATTGTTTATTGTAGTATATATGAAAATAAGCTGAAGATAATGTTATCAGTATACTTTTGTCTATTGAAAAACCTCACATTGTTTGGTATGAGCGGTATTTCGGTGGGAAATTGATTTGTTGTTTCACCAAATCAAAGTACATTTAATATTGTCATGGCAACACGTATTGAAGAGCACCGGCAACAGGAGAAATCGAGAAGAGTTAGTCGCATCCAAACAATCGACCGAGTCATTGTATTTTGAACACAATAAATTGATTATTAGCAAACGGTGCGCATAAGTTAATTGTTTTGCCTCTACAATTATCTTCTTCTCAAGGTTCACCCCTGACAAAGTCAGAAATGGGACTCAAAGATGGTTTCATGCGGATTACAAGTAAAAATTCGAATTGTACACGTAAAACGAACAGGCGCCTCGAAAGCCATTTTTTCCCTTCCTCGCGACCTCGTGTTTAATTTTTCTACGGTTCACCTGCGAAAAGAGACGAAAGGAGAAACGTGCGATATACATACGCGAAAGAGACAAAAGAAGAAACGTGTGACATACATAGGCGAGTGGCTACACATAATTGTAATAGTGGTTCGAAAAGGTCAATACGCTAAACAAGGGACGACTAAAACTTGAACTTAGACTACGGAACGCCTCTACGCAGAGAACAAAGCCGAGCTAGCACAAAGACTCTGTGAAATTCTGGCTAATGACGAAGTCAAAACGGCTGGAAAAATGTCAGAATGTTCGGGTGAAGATGATGTGCGCGAGTTACGTGATGAAGTGAAGCAATTGAGCGAGTTAATATCAGCTGTCGTCACCACGTTACTGAACGGGGGAAAGTCGGCGACATCGTTAACAACTGAACAGATTAACACTCAACTGATCATAGTACAGGAGCCGACACTACCACTCACTAAGGCCATGAAATCGGGTGAGACGCCGCCAGCAGCGACTTTCGAAGTTGACGCATGCGAACAATTGGCTAATTTAGTGCGGGCATGTAGTTGACCGCATTTTCATAACATCCGATATGTGACGCATATTTTACCAGGCTTCAAACCGTCGTCCGAATCCGGCATGTCGGCAGCGCAGTTTTCGTGGATCGCGTTACAAAACTTATCGAAGCATTTCGGTGGAACAATAGAGTTTTGGTGTTCGCCGTATAACCCTCCCTAAAGGGGCCTGCTAAAATTTGGAGCGATGATTCTGTGCGGGTCGCAAGAAGCTGGCTTGAACTGGCCAAATCATTGAGGCAAGATTCCCTAGCCATGAAAGCGAGGCCGACAAAGTTAATTCTATACTATGCTAGCATTGGGAAGACGAGGTAACTTGAGCGATCACGCTATAATCCGGTATATAAGGAACGGGCTGCGGCATCTATCTTTGCAAAATGCGATCGTGAGCTCAATTTTCGACACCGTCAACGATCTTTTAGCCGCGATAACGAATTTCGAAACGAACTCCGTTCAAATTTCGAAGCCACAAACCGAGTCAAGACGAAATTTTGGACCACCACCACCACCGATACAGCGAGGTATGTCATTGAATGCGCGAGCGCAGCCGACTTCAAGCAATTCAGAATCCCATCGAGTCCGATGTTATAATTGTCTTGAGGTGAAGCATATTTCGCTGAACTGTCCAAAAGCGCAACGGAAACAAAGATGCGAGAAGTGTCAACGAACATCATGTCCGGAAAATGAAACTGCTACTGCCGTCAGTAACGTTCGTCGCATAAATTCAACAGAAAGAATTAATCCGCTTATTGAGCAGGTTCTTCTCAACGGAAACAAAATTAAGTCCTTCATCGACCCCGACAACGATGGAACACTCATTCCACAAACGATCGCAATGTCGATGGGAGGCATGAAGCAGTGTTCACCTATCATCCTTCGAGGATTTGGAGGAGCTTCAGTAACGTGCAACCAGATACTCGAGGCCGAAATTCAGTTGGATGGTAAGAAGCTAAATGCGAAGATTTTTCTGGTGGATGACGACTTGATCTCGGAGCCACTTTTCTTAGGGTAAGATCTACTCTGCACATCGGGCAAACAACTGGTCATGAAACTGGAAGCTTGTTGATCGGAAAAACGCTTTCCAAAATGTTCCAACTTTTGAGCCAACGCTATACGTCAAAAAAAGGACCAACTGTATCAGTGAGCATAGAGAATGTTCCTCTGAATCGCTTGCTCAGTTAGGCCAATGCAACTCGGTAGCGATGACGATAAGTTTAACGACCTTAAAACATATCCGACGCCAGCCATACCGGGTAACGTTCGCAAGGCGTGAGCGCGTTGAAGAAAAAGTAAACGAACTGCTCGAAACGGATATCATACGTCCATCATCATCAGAATATTCGTCATCAATTGCCCTCGTTCGCAAACAAAATGGTGAGGACCGTCTCTGTATTGATTTCCGCGAGCTCATACATCACTGTGCAGGAAATACACTGCATTTGTCACGCATGCAGGCCAATACGAATCCAACAGGATGCCTTTCGGCCTGTGCAATGCACCGTGTTATTTTTATGAGGTCATCACCAAGTGGGTACGGCAAATGGGAAATCGAGCAGTTAGCTACATAGATGAAGTGATTCTGCCCAGCAAAACCATCGCCGAGGGTTTAATCAAACTCCGTGATTTCCTGGTTATGCTTCGAGATGCTGGTATGACGCTTCGGCCCTCAAAGTGTCCGTTTTTGTCTAAACAAATCACGTTTTGGGTTCAGGAGCTGAAAAGACTAATGTAATTGGAGAGTTTCCGGAACCAACCAACGTTACAGAAGCTCGAAGATTTCTAGGATTGAGGTGTTTTTTCCGCAAATTGATTCGCAATAATTCTCTTATATCGAGGCCGCATACACTTTTGTTGAAGCAGAAGGACAATTCACAATTTGGTTGGTCGACCGAATAACGAGACGCATTTGAAAAATTAAAATTAGTATTTTGCTGCGGTCCAATGCTCAGTGCATACGATCCAACGAAATAACATCAAGTTCACACTGACGCGAGCGCACTGTGTCTTGCCGGAATCCTCATGCAACGAGACGACAGTGGCGATTTCAGACGGGTTTCCTACTACAGCCGCCTGTGTAGCGAAGCCGAAAGTGGATACCATAGTCATGAGCTTGAAGTTTTGGCTATCGTCGTGTTGTTAGAAAGATTCCGCATTTATTTCCTCGGTAAGCATTTCGAGATAATTACCGATTGCGCCACAATCAGCACCGAGCGAAAGAAATGGAGATTGAAGTTCAACGCAAAACACAAGAAACCTTTTATCTACAAGGAAGGAGATCTCATCGTTCTAGAGAACGTATCTGCTACTACGGGAGAGTCTCGAAAGTTAGAGCCCAAATTTCGTGGGCGACAGGAACCTCGTCGAGGACGTGGGAACCGCACGTCCCGAGCAACGGAAATTCTGTTCGGTGTATATGAGTGAAAAGTTGAAACCGTGGATCGTCATGAGTCCTGAACTCAATTTTTACGATGATGCTGCGGATTCAGATACGGAGTAATGAATCGAGTGTCATGGCAACACCAATTGAAGAACACCGGCCAGGGAAGAAATCGAGAAGAGTCAGTCGCATCCGAACCATCAACCGAGTCATTGTATTTTGAACACAATAAATTGATTATTAACAAACGGTGGGCGTTAGTTAATTGTTTTTCCTCTATAATTATCCTGTTCCCAAGGTCCACCCCTGACAATATTCTTTATTTTTTCTTAAAAAGCTATCGGGTCTTAATTTTTGTAATGAGCAGAAGCGATTTCACTCCTTTGAGTCATCTTCAGAGTCTATTTAATGATTGCACCTCTGACACTGATTGGGTATGGAAGTTGATGACCATTTATATTGCGATATGTTTCATCATCGCAAATCATTCCTTTTTAACAATATCCTTGCAACAAAAAAGTTTATCAAACTATTTCCTGTATGACTGCCATCACGACATGGAAATAAAATGTCCCGATGAACCACCTCACACATAACCCCTCTCTCTTAACCAATCAACCAAATGGCCATCACCTGATTATTGGCAATTTATCAAATTAGAGCTATGACATTTCGGTCAATCGACATTTTTTCCATTTCATATCGTTCTCTTCCTCCCTCTCCTACCCCAATAATTTCCTCAAATAAAGATATGCTGATGAAAGTTTATTCACTTGAGCGATCAAAACGGGAAAATTGAAATATTTCAAATTTACTATAAACACTGAGAACGGAACGAAAATAAACCAATAACATTCCAACATTTCCAAATAATCCCTAATGGATTTTATTTTGTATCCCTAATTTGTCATGATGGTTTCCTCTTGCACTCCACTGAACTTGATCATCCATTCCTTTGCCATACACACACAGAACATCCTCTCTGTCTATTTCAGTGTTATTTCTTCTTAGATGCTCCGTCAGACACACTCACCTTTAGGCGCAAAGGATACTCTTACGAGTATATGCACACACGTATGTGTGTCAAAGTATCTTCGGCTCAGATATAGATACAAAACAGTGAGTATGGAAGATTTAGTGTGTCAGCTAGGATATCGACAAATATAGATGGAAATGCTTGTCTATAACACATAATCAATTACTTCTGCTCAGTTGACTTTACAGTCCATTAGACATTCGCTTCATTGGAATGTAATGATTTCGATACGTCGCCCGTTCAAACGCAATGTTAGGTATTGATATGTGAAAAGATTTTGTTGTTGTTGCTATGCTAGTAGTAGGTATTTAGTGCTAAGTTCTTTTTTGACTGTGCCTAGTAAATATTCCTGCAGAATTTGAGGGAAATTCCACGGTATATGATTTATTTGGATGTGTAAGTTCAGATTTAAATATTTAAGCCGTAGGATATAGAGCAGTGTAAATATTTGGATCTCATAATATATTTCATCCTTTTAAATAATAAAATGCTGCGACTTTGCTTTCGCTTCTATATAGATCCTTCAGCACTGTTCACTGAAACTTCGTATTGACACCCCTGGATTGCTTCCATTGAGAACTCTTTTAGTAAAACTTAACACATTTTATTAAACTACCAACTTCAAAACAACACCAAAACTTAATCATCAACTTGTACTCGTATAGTTCGCGGTTAATACAGAAACTGATTTTTATTAGAGGAAGCCGCTACAAGAAATCGACTAAGCTTATTCCATTACCGGATCGCTATTTCCATTGTTTTGCACTCTTCACGAAACTGAGGTTTTTCGTATTAGCATTTGTCATGCAAATGTATATGTACTCGTACTATATTTGAAGGGAATGAATCAGTTGCAATCAGAACTCGGACTTGTTTGGTCGTATAACGCTTAACATAACATTCGCGACGAGGATGTGATGGAAAAAATAATTACGGATATTACCAGTGCAATGTGTTTGAAGTGAAATAAACGGTTTACGATGAACCCAGAACAATTTAATACATTTATGGGGGCCTTCCAATCATTGATACAGGGATTGACGATTGAAAACACCTCGAGACGACAGCACTCCAGAAATTAATCCAGCATAAAAATTGCAGAGCATCATGAGGGGATTTAAGTGCAAAAAATTCGACACCCACATACAAGCCGCCACGTTTATAGACTATTTTGAGGCACAATGTCGAATGTGGGGCCTCGATAATTCAACAAATAGTGCCTATGTTGCCACGAAACGTGAGCTATTTTTGTCATGTCTTAAGCCAGAAACTTTTCAGGAGCTGAAAGTTGCCTCTGCCAACGCTAGTGCAGGATTTGAGAAGCAGACATATGACGTCAATAAAGAAAAATTTTTGCGTCTATGATGAATATGTACAAGACAATTTAAGGCGTTGACAAATTTCTGGAACAGCGTTCGACGCGCCGAACAGACTTTTGAGTCGTAGATTAAGGCCGAGATTGCAGCTACAGCGGCAACATGCTCGATTCACAATTGCATGATCACTTTGCAACGGGATTTTATCAAAAACGACTTGAAATAGAACTAAAACAACGTTGGCCAGACCTTAAATCAAAAAACAGTGAAGGTTTAGGTGTGGAAGTAACATTTGCTGAAGTTTTCGGTGTGGCTCTACTGCAAGAGAAAGAGAAAAAGATTGTTACACTAGTAGTTGTGAATCGGTAAAACGCGTTCAAGACTCGGCAAAACGTAAAATAGTTGGAAAACTCCAAAGTAACCAGTGTCGACAGTGCGGTAAGCCAAAAATGCCTAAACAGTGCTGGGCAGAAAACAACATTTGCGGAGTGTGGTATCGGAGTGCGGTATCGGAGGTGCGGTATCGGAGGACATTTTGGATCGTGCTGCATCGAACGCGTTCAAGCTCAATTAAGTTACACAAGTGCACACACACATGCCAATGCTAACGAAAGCGAGAAATACAACTACTAAAATCAACAAGAAGTACACGAAAAACGGATACAGCTTCCAGAAGAGAAAAATTTTTAAAATGAGCGAGACACACAGCTCCGACGACGTAACGAAATCCGACTCAATATTCCATATTAATAAGGGAAAAAGAATAAACGTCATTATCAACAGCATTAAATACACGATGGATTGGGATTCAGGAGCAGCACGCTCGATTATAAGCACAACTTTGTGGAGGAGAATCGGATCACCACCATTATCAAAGGGTCCCGCACTGAAAACATACGGAAACTTTAAATTTAGACCTATGGGTAAAACGTTTGTGACTGTGAAACTGCAAAATACGACAGCTTCTCTCCCGGTAGTTGTATTAGACAGCGCAGAACCTTTTCTATTTGGTTTAACATGGAGTGAAGCGTTCGACATGCAATTTTCATCTGCGGTGTACTCGCTGAAGGAGTCCAAGCACCAAAAGGAATACAACAACGATAACCTTGATCGAAAATTATCCAGCTCACTCGGTAAGATAAAAATTATCAAATTAAAATTCATTTAAAACATAACACGAGGCCTATACATGTACCGGCGCGTCCAATAAAATTCGGTTTACAAAAAAATGTAGAAGCTGAATTTGACAGACTTATAGAAAAAGTGGTGATTTTACACATGGATCCTAACAACACACCGCTAGTGTGGGCAACACCCACAGTAAATGTCATAAAGAAAGATGGTACACTTAGAATTAGCAGTGACTTTCAAACGGATCTAGTTCCACTTTTTGATCAGCTTGCACACAAATTATCTCGTGGAGAAACATATACAACAATTGACTTAAAGGATACATATCTGTAATTTGAAATACATCCAGGAAATTCGTGGTCATTTCGACTCACAGAGGTTATTACCAGTGCAACCGCCTTCCTTTTGGCATTGCGAATGCCCCGGCTAGTTTTGAAAGGCATTTGGAAAACTTATTAGAAGGGATACCCAACGTTCCGGTATATTTTGACGATATTGCCATCAAGGGGAAGGACAATTGCACGCATTCGGTAAATATAAGAGGTCTGACGACGACAATGCGCAGCAGGCTTTCGTTAAAACTGAGCAAGTGCAAGTTTATGCAACCCTCAATCAAATATTCGGGACATACAATCAGTAAAGCAGGTATACGACCATCACAATCCAAATCGCCAGCGATTGCAAATGCTTCAACACCAACCAACGTAAAGGAGCTCAGATCTTTTTTAGGCTTAATCAATTTTCATGAAGGATTTATACCTAACATGCATGGTACGTGTGCAAATCTTCACTCATTAACAGGTACACGACAACAATGGAGTCCTGCGGAATTACAGGCATTCGAGCACATAAAGCAAAAGGTGATTAAAGCTAATACTATCGTGCCGTACGACATTTTTTTTGTGGTAGAGAGGTGAAGGCATTTACGCCCGCCGAGTCTGGCAGTGTGGGACTCCCATGAAGGATACCCTTGGACTACCCACTAAACACCTCCCCTGTCAATCTGAGAACCCAGCCTAGAACCGTTTGACACATTACTTCGGGCCAGGTCTCGTTTTGTTACGCCGTGGGGCACCTTCAAGCTGGGGAGTCCCTTTCCTAGCGGGAGGGGAGAGGGGAAGAGGAAATGCCAGAAGAGCGATCCCCCAGCCCCAGCGCCTCCGGCTGCTGTGAGTCCCTTTTATATTTTAGGACTGCCCGAGTAAAATGTGCCACCTGGTTCCATTTGTCAACCGATTCGAGCATCACCGCAACTATATTATCCGGGGTGAGCTCTCCCGTCTCCCTGTAGAGTTCCCTTCGCAGCCTGACCCATTTTGTACACGCAAAAATGTGTGACAAGCATTATCCTCTTCTCCTGGGCAAAACCGACAATCGGGAGACCGTGACTTACCGATCTTGTGCAGGTAAGACTGAAAACACCCGTGCCCGCTCAAAAGCTGGGTCAGATAGAAGTCAGTCTCACCATGCCTTCGATTCAGCCACGGTCTCACATCCGGGATGAGGCGCGCAGTCCACCTTCCCTTCGTACAATTCCCCCAAGACTGCTGCCAATCGTTGAGCGAGCATTGTCTCTCCTCGCGGACAACCATCTCCCTCACTTCCTCGTTTCAGCGCAGGTAAATAGCGCGGCGCTCTCTAGCAAGGAGGGCGACAGGTATTACGCCTGCAATCACTCTCACCGCCGAGTCGGAGACTGTTGGATACGAAGATGCAATTCTCAGTGCTCCTCTTCTCTGTACCTGTGCCAATCGTTTTCGGCATACCTCCTTGCTGAGAGCGTCGCCTTATACCTCTGCTCCGTACAGTAGCACTGACCCTACAGCACTCATCAAGAGGCGTCTTCTTCATGGGCTTGGTCCCCCTACGTTGGCCATAAGTCGACTCAGAGCCGATATTCCCGAAGAAGCCTTCTCAGCCGTTGCCCTGATTTGCTCAGAGAAACTCATCTTCAAGTCGATCAATAGCCGCAGGTACTTCACCGCTGGCTTCGATTCAATTTGTATATCTCCAATACTGATCATCCTTACTCTAGGGATTCTCTTTTTTGTCAAGATGACCACTTCGGTTTTCTCCAGTGCTAAACTGAGCCCACGAGCAGTCATCCAGTCCCTCACTCGGCACATTATCATACCTAGCCTAAGTTGCGCTTGTTCAACGGTGCGTCCGGCGACCAGAGCCGCAACATCATCCGCATAGCCGACCAAGCGCGACTCATCTGGCATCTCAAGTCTCAGTAGCCCGTCGTAAGACACGTTCCACAGGTCCGGACCAAGGATAGATCCCTGGGCAACACCCGATCTAATTTCCATCCTTTGTTGGCCCTTTGTCGTGTCGTAGAGCAGTCTTCGGTCCTTTAGGTAGTTCCTCGCCGTACGACCTTAACGGCCAACTATACGTAGCATGTGATGCATCTAAAAATGAAGTGGGAGCTGCTTATTTCATAAAACTAGTGGGCAAAGCGAGGAGCCTATTGCCTCTGCTCCTCGCAAACTTACGAATACTAACGCCGAGCAAAAATATTCTGTGGTCGATCGCGAAGCCTTAACAATATTTTTCGCAGTAAGAAAATTTGGCCAGTTTTTACGAGGTATCACGTTCACGCTAATCACAGACCACAGACACACACACACAATTGTTTGGCGAAAATTGGGTTTCGGCGTAATTGGTCAATAGTCAACTGACTCGGTGGGCGCTCTACGTCGGATCGTATAACTATAACATAGAATATAGAAGAGGAGTTAGCAACGTTATTGCAGATTGCTTATAACGACTTCCGAATAATGAAGAACAGGCAGGTAGAGAAGAGCAGCGGATTAACATCAAATATCCTAGGAATTACTAAGTAGTAAGTACGACCATATACAAATATCACAAAAGATTTTAAAGAAAGCAACAAAAAACGACCCTCTGCTACGAAAAGTATTATGGCTAGTACGATCATGTTGCAGTCGCAAAAAAGTAACGAACGAGCTTAAACCGTACTACGACAAAAAAGATGAAATCGCTACAACCGACAACATTCTAACCTGGCAGGGTAGACTAATCATACCTAAGCAACTTCGCCAACCCATGCTAAGACGTCTACACATCGGACATCCGGGAATAGTTGCTATGCGCGCAAAAGCCCGTTTTTATGTCTGGTGGCCACTTATAAATGCCGACATTGAAACATTTGTAAAAAAATGCAGGCCATGCAAGGAATAGAGGCTGCAATGTACTGAACTTTCAGTGTTTTCGTGGACTATACCGGAACGGCCATGGCAACGAACCCATGCGGGCTTTGCTGGACCATACAAGGATTAGCAGTGACTTGTTGCAGTTGCTGCCCTTTCAAAATGGGTCGACTTTACATCATCATCTGTATCATATATTCTGAAACTTGAATAGAAGTTTCTACTGTTCCCAGAATCTCCGCGCATCTAACGGAATGAATTTATGGCATCAAGCGTTAGAAGCAACACAGTCCGTCTGATCGATCCGCAGTGTGTTATCGCTCTTTAAATGACATTCAGCATATTTGCAACGGCATCAATGCTGGAGTACTTAGCACTAAAACCGCACTACCGCAGAGATAAGTCCTCAGTTGAACAGATCGCATCTATGAGTCTCGAGTTTGCTTCCCCTTGCTGATCTTGAGAAGAGTCCTTCGCACAGATAAGCATTAAAATTACTGAGCAGCAAGTTAGAATAAAAGTGGGAGACAACCTGCAATATCTCAGCAGAATTTCCTTCTAGATTTGGCACCTTCCTTGCCTTCAAAAAATATAACTTCCTCCTTCAGTTCCATCCCTGTGAAAGGTGGGCATCTCAGTGGTGTTTTTCGTGAGTGGCACCAACAAAGATGGGATGTGGAGGGAAAAGAACCTACTCAATCTCTTTATCTTTTCTGCTTCATTTAAGCTAGCTATGTGTAGGGCATCTAACTTATAACCTAGGCCCTAAGGATCCCTATTCACGTCATTCATAGGATCTCACCAGCAGCGAGTCTTACTGTTGTTGATCAGTTTGTGAAGGCACTTTTTGGCCATCTTTTATCCTGCTAGCTTGATGCGTGCCTTTCATGTCCGCACCCACTGATATTCTTGACGAAGCTTGTTACACATAACTCGCTGATCAGCGATTTGTGATGAACACTAGTATACTGGAGTCTTGCTGTGGATGCAACTTCAGCTGCCAGTTTTCTGCTCTGCCCACTGTGAATATATCAACAAAGTTCTCCACGACCATTTAACCCGGGAATGGACCCAAAATTGGAAGAGCTTGAGTATGAGCAGGCTGAGAGGTATCATCGTGGGCTACAAGTGCAATACTTGTTTAGTAGTATTCACTGGCTAAGTAGCCCCCTAGAATAAACAAACTGTACAGTGTTGGTATTACATGCTTCGAAGCAAATCTCACATCGGGTACTGCTCCTGCATAACCGAAGTAGTAAATAGTAGGCAGGTGTCCAATATTTAGCATGATTAGTGCTTTCCTAATTGCTTTTTCCAAAACATGCACTCCTGTTGTATCTTCAAACGAAAACACGGCTCACTGTACGCCTTCCAAAGCACTGACTTTGATTCAAAAAGGTGGCATTAGTTTGTTTGCCAAACTCTGCCGTAGACAATCTCAAGCCCGTTAAAGAAAGGAGGAGGGAACGCCTTGTTTCCTCAACCCACAGCTTGGGGGTTGCACATTAGATTTCCTGGTTCCACAATATTGGGACATTAGATGCTGAGAAATGGTAATAACTGCAAGAACATCTACAGCTCTGCTACTAAATCCTACTTACATTTGTGGAAATGTAAGAGGGTGAAAACGAGTCTTCCGCACCTGATAATGAAATCGAAGTAATAACCATGCTGCCGGAATGGAGGTTGGGTGACCCGCTCACTCCCAGTCTCTGGAAACCCATAAAATGTTTCGACACCTGCAACAGAGCCTCCAATTGGATCGGACTCACGGCAACAACCTTGTAAATAGAAAAGGGACTATGGCATTGGATCCTGAAATGACAGAACACTGAACGACCCTGGTGCTGTTAAGGACTTTTTACAATAGGCCAGTCAATATAAAGGGATTTCCAATAAGAGGTGTTATTTCGAATAGCCCGCTATTTCGGTAGATGTCACTTTTGAAGCTGACATTTCTTGACATTTGACAAGTAAAAACTACGCCATTAATTAAAAATGGAACGATACACGCTTCAACAATGCATTGAAATTGTTAAAATTCACTATAAAAATGGTGAAAATTTGGCAGAGACTATGAACCGTCTCGAACATTTTTGGGTCGTCGTGAAGCACCTTGTCGGACCGTAGTACAGAAATCGGTGGCGAAATTCGAGCTGTTGTGACAACTTAGTCATGTGGAGAATAAAACTCGTGCACGTCACTCAAGAATAGCCGAGAATATTGCTGCTGTAGCCGGAAGTATTGAAGAAAACCCTGGTTTGTTCATTCCTTGTCGTGCTTTGGAATTAGGCATTTCACAAACGTCATTACACGTATTTTGCATAAAGATTTGGGTCTTAAGACTTATAAAGTTCAGTTAACACAAGAACTCAAGCCGTTCGATCATCAACAACGTCGTGCTTTTGCTGATTGGGTTCTTGAAATGCATGAAAATGATCCGGAATTCTATTGAAAAATCATCTTGAATGATGAGGCCCATTTCCACCTCGATGGCTTCGTCAACAAGCAAAATTGTCGCATCCGGGGCTTGAAAACTCCAAGAATTGTTGTTGAAAAGCCTCTCTATCCTCAAAGTGTGACTGTTTGGTGCGGTTTATGGTCCGACGGAGTCATTGGACCTTACTTTTTAGAAAATGAGGCTGGAGCAACAGTTACGGTGAATGAATTGCGCTACTGAGAGCTGATTAATGATTTTTTATGGCTGGAATTGGATGGTATTGATTTGGACATTGTTCATTTTCAACAAGATGGCGCTATGTTCCACAAAAGCAACGAAACAATTGATCTTTTACGGGAAAGTTTCCGGACCGTGTTATCTCTCAAAGAGGTGATCACAATTGGCCACCAAGATCTTGTGATGGAACACCTTGCGACTTCTTCCTTTGAGACCATGTAAAAAAAAAGGTCTACGCCAACAGCCCAGCGTCAATTCAAGACCTCAAAGATGGAATTCGTGAGGCTATTGAGGACATGGGGCAGCCACTTTGCAATTTGGTTATGGAAAATTTAATGAAACGGATATGGTCCTGTAAGCGTGGTCGTGGTGGTTATTTGCCTGATGTAATTTTTCACTATCAACGGCATACCTTTTTCTTTATAATGAAATAAACATCCGTCATTTATATTAAAAAATGGCACTTTTCTTTTAATATCAAAATAACACCTCTTATTGGAAAACCCTGTAGTTATGCGGAAGCTTGGTGTCCTACGGAAACCTTGCATACACGATGCAGAAAAGATGGACGAGATAGAGCGGACAGTTTTCCTTGCCAATCCAATATTGACGCTGTTCATGGTGAAACAGCAGTCGAGTGGTCCACTAGATCTTGCCAGCAGCGAGTTTTGCTGTTATTAATCAATTTGCGAAGGCATTTCCTGGCCGACTTATATGCTGCTACCCAGCTGCATGCCTCGTCATGGTTCCACGCTCCTTGAGCCTCACGCTGAAGCTTGTGACGTTCTCTTCGCTTTTCAGTGATTTCAGTCGACGAGCAGTGCATTTCGATGGATTATAGAAGCGTTGTAAGGAGTCATGATGATGCTCACAGTTGATTTCATAAAGCGTTGAGCTACCAGTTCTTCCGTCCCCTGCGAATCTCTCTGCAGCAGGGCACCTACTGTGAGTAACTCGACGAACCTCATGACGTCCATTCTTGCGATGTTCCATCCAATTCTAGAAAGCTGAAGGCACGGTCTATAGAAGACAACATCACTGATTTCAAGCAGAATGCACTGATAATGACTGGTTGAGTAGTCCTCAAATACTCTCCAATTGTATATTCTCCGTACTAAGGACTCCGAGGCAAACGTCACGTCAGGTATGGTTCCTTCACACTTTGATGAGCACCGTCCTGGCCGCCATATATAGGATTTGTTTTCCTTGCAGATCTGTTTGAGGCATGCCCCATGCGATCGCTTTTGCGTTGGTCTCCCCAACGAGCACGTTGCCATCTGTGCGCGAGACAACGCCCTCCAAAGCATTCAGCTTGGCATGGAAAGGTGATATCGATTCGTTCGGTGTTAGGTACATACTAAAGAAGGTGATCCCTGGGTACCGAACCCACACGAAACCATCCCAGCGTCTACAGGTCTCTGCTTGGAAACCACTATTCTGGACCCAGATGGCGGCAGTACCAGTTCCATCAGGATACCATGATGCTGAACTTTTATCATGGTGATGCTCGCTCAGCAGCAAAAAGTCGGCTTTCATGTCCCTCGCAAACTGCACAAGTAGATTTTGGGCGGTCGAACTGCGGTGAAGGTTTACCTGGAGGATGCGGGTTATTGAAGTTCTGATTTTGCCTTTGCTTTGGTTTCTTAGAGAGCCTGGAATTACCTTGCCTCCAAGATATGCCCAAAATCCGGTTTTGGATCAGCATCCTTGCAAAAATTACAGTGGGCCTCCTGTGTTTACTCTTTTCTTTTATGTCCCATTTCAACGCATTTGTAACATAGGGAATTCTTATCAAATGCTTTGCATACTGGTGTGATGTGGCCAAGGCGTTTGAAACATTGAAGAGGCGCTGCGCTTCGCTGTATCCTGCAGACAACCCACCCTATTCTTATTTTGCTCTTGTTCAGAAATTGTGTGGCGTCTTTTTCGGTCGAGTCAACGATGGCCATGCGTTATGCCCTTTTCTTTTCCGGTGGCAGCCTCGTTTTGATCTGGCCCACGCTGGGGAACTCCCTTTTGATGGTTTCTTTTACCTCAGCTAGATCCGTGGCGCAGTCAATGTCTTTTATGTCGATCGTTGCCACCGGCTCGAGCGAGGCTAAAGATGCACTTTTGCCGAGGACTTTCTTCACTGCGTCGCAGAATGCTTCTTTTGTGTCGGCTTTTGCTCCGAATTGGACTAATCTGTGGCCTGCTGATGAGATCTTTGTTGGGGCATCTTACTCTCTTGTTTCCCGTAAGGTTTTATTTATTGTTGGGTGTCCACGCGACTGTGTGGTTTTCTTCACTCCTTTTACCTGCACTTTTTGGAACCCCTGATCTGACTTTCCACGCCCAGCGATTGCCTCCTCCTTCCTTCTTTCATCTTTTACCTCCTGTAGACTTAGCTCTCAGCGCTTCTTTAGTATTCTGCTCTCTTTCAGCTCTCCATTTCTTTTCGGTCTTCAACCAGCTCCTCCGATAATGCTCTATGCGGTCTAAGAGCTCCTCTAGTTCAAGGAGCCCAGGCTTTACTGCTTTATTGATTTCAAGCGAGTTGCATGCAGGTTGTATTCTTTAAAAATATCTGCCGCTTTTCAGACATGACATCGTCGATTTAAAAATCCTTCTGCGACGCGCTGCTGCCTAGAGAACTTCTCTACTAGTTTTTTTGTGCAAGAGCCTGCGCTACATTTGTTCGTTAAGTCTGGGGCAAACGTCGTGCCGTAGATTACGGTTAAAGATTTAATAAAATACGTCCAGGCACTTAAGCCAACAAGACTTAACCAGGATCAAGGCCAACTGGTTCTCAAAAATTGCTAGAAGCTACGGTTAGTAGTCGCTTTCGTCTTTCTAGATGAACAGGATAACTAGGAAGAGGTAAACTTTCTGAGCCAATCAGGCCAACCAGAAATAATGGTTTGTTTGAAAAATACTGGGCTCTAAACCAGCCAGTTAAACTAGGCCAAAGGCTAACTAGCGCTTAAAAAAACTGTGTGGGTGAGGCCAACCACACGAAGCAACGATTAGTAATCGCTTGAATTTTCCTTACCTGTTTCGTTGTTTACATATTTTATTTTTGCTTGCTCAGCGAAATTGTCTTTTCCAAAAGCGTGAGCAGGAATTTAATTTTCAAAACTCGACATCTATTCTTGATGTGTATCAATCTTATTTTTGTACTGGTAGATGTCTTGAATATTTACGATCAAAGTTTCGATGTAAGATTGTTTTATTGGAGCAGTTTAGAGTTATCACAAGGTTGTTGTTTCCAATGTTTTATTTTCTTTTCAATTCGAAAAGTTTAGAGTCTATGCAAGTTGTTTTTAGTAGTTCAAGAGTGTTTGTACTTTTGACTGTAATATTCTAACAATTTAGATCAATAGTAGCTGCAATTTCTTTCCTATTCGTTAGAAAATCCCTATGGTAACAGCAGTGTCACTTCTTTTATATGCCCAAGCCGAACGTAATCCTTCATAAAGTCCTCATAGTGAGGCCTCAAGTCAACGTTTTTCTCCAAGCAGTGATATATGGCGAGAAATTTGCGCATGGCAGATGTTTCTGAGTCACCTGACCTCTTAGGGTAATCGCAAAAGGAAATTCTTACCAGGAAACGACCGTTGGGCTGCCTTCGTGTTATCTGACTACAGGGAGTTTCACATGACCTTTCAGTCAGCGAAGCTTGTGTTTCAGATACTGCACTTCCTCACGTTCCCAGAATCACTTGATGGTCTCGCTCAACTTAGTGTACTTTGCCAGAACTCCGCATCTCACTGGTGAGGCTTGAGGTGTGACCATCTTTCTGGTAATCATCCATCTGACGAGCGTATTTTATAGTACTGGGCGCTCTGAGCCTAATGTTACCTGCCCA
This sequence comes from Odontomyia ornata, assembly GCA_963969285.1. Lineage (NCBI taxonomy): Eukaryota > Metazoa > Arthropoda > Insecta > Diptera > Stratiomyidae > Odontomyia > Odontomyia ornata. The sequence continues at coordinate 253,013,343 of OZ017742.1, forward strand.
ATGGCCAAAATTTGATAGAAGTTTTCGGCGCTCAGTAACAGGTCAATCCGCTCCGTTCGGTAGAAGTCAGGATCCACCCATTTGATATCCTTCGGAATGTGCTATCTTGACATGTTTGGATCCTGCGAAAGTTGCAGAGAAATAATCTTGTCCAAGACGGTCAAGATTCACTCTGCAGTGTGCCTTCTCGATGCTACCGCCGACCCTTCCGATGAATTTTGTGTACAGCATCGAAAGTAGCCCAGCCTCCTCATTGTTCGTTCCGTAATAATGTTGATTTCTAAGCCAGGACCCGGTACAGCTCGGCATTCCGTCATCATACCTTTGCTGCCAATTAGCCTGATGACGGCTGCGCTTAGAAACATGCATTCTTTGGACCATGGCTCCATCAGAGTAGTTAGCGCAAGAGATGGCATGTCCGCTTGTGGCCTTGCATCTTGCTTATGCGGTACTGAGCTCCAGGGCATTGCCTTGGCCTGCCTGGGCTAGTTATCTCCGTTCAAGTGTAACAGAATGTTGTGATTTTGGTACATTCTCTACAACTTCTGGCAGTGCAGCTGGAGGCTTTATGTCCCTTTCGGAGACAGTTCGACTGAACGAAGCTCAATCCTTTCGAGGCGATTATCTTGAGGAATTCCAGGCGGTAGTAGAGTCGGTGGTCCTGCTCACACATTGGCACCAGGAAGCCATAGTGATGGCCAAGTTCACTTTGATACTCTTCCTACGAATGGTGTCCAGTTCCTTTAGTTTACCACCGTACCTCGAGTGCCTGGAACCGCACTTCTAAAAATTCCATGAATCTCTTTAAGGGCAGTAGTTTCCGTAAACTGGAGAACGATTGCTCATAGAGCGTGTGCGTAGCTGGATCCGAATTCCTGATCAACACATGTAGCAGCAATCGCTTGTGGGCACCTACATGTTTTCCAGGCCTCTGATAAATGCCAAAATAGTATCCTGTAGGGATTTTATTACTACTACTTACAACTTTTTGCCCACATGAAATGGTTTAATTAGTTTATGAGTGCAGCGGCCATTAGCTGTGGATTGTCGTAGCGTTACTTCAAAGTCTTGTCTTTCAAGAGCGTAAAATTTCGAACAAATCCCTCAACCTCTCCTGTGAAGTCAGCCTTGAGATCGGCGATTCAACCTTGACTGGCGACAACATAATGGAACTCTCGCCAGTGTAGATTGTTCCCATGAAAGGTTGGGTGTCTTGTTGTCAGTAGGCACAAACCGGGGGCCATTACAGTTAAAGCTAATGGGGTGGATGTAGCGTTGAGTTCTTTTAACCTTGTTTCCAGCTGGATCAGCTAATTTTGAGAGACTTCTTCAAGCTATATGTGCCTTCCAATATTGAAGCCATGTACGCCAGGATCGTCGCACACTTGTTTGTGACACTCATCCAGTTGCCGCCAGCATTGTTAGCCCGTAGCGATTCTTGCTTTGTACCATTGCTGTAAAGATTCTGGTTTATTCAAATGCCGAATTATTCTCTACAGAGACTCCGCCAGCGCATTCTATCCATCGGCAGTGGTGTCTCTGCGCCTTTCACTCTGCCGCCACTATCCTGTTTGGTAACAGTCTTTTCATCTGACGGACCTCTGATTGGCACCTCTGTGTGCTTCATGACCATAATTTTCTCCTCAAAATGTTGGTGGAAAACAGTTGGGCTGGGTGGTCAATGCAATTCACTAGCAAAATATTAATAAGACACAGGAAAATCGTGAAAAAAAAAAACAAATACGTTGCTAGTAATTTACCTGTGTGTGTGCACTTTTTGTGTAAGGGACAAAGAAAACCGCGAAGGTACTCGTTTTGGTTGGTAGTGTGAGTGAACGCAGCATAGCCGATTACCAGGCTCGGTTTGTTTCGTTTTTTGGCTTTAAAATACCGACATTTTGTATTGACACATTTTCAAACTCAGAATTAAAAAACCAACGACATGCGGTAATGAAAATAAAGGGTTTTCCAATAAGAGGTGTTATTTCGAATAGCCCGCTATTTTGGTAGATGTCACTTTTGAAGCTGACATTTCTTGACATTTGACAAGTAAAAACTACGCCATTAATTAAAAATGGAACGATACACGCTTCAACAATGCATTGAAATTATTAAAATTCACTATAAAAATGGTGAAAATTTGGCAGCGACGGTTCATAAAACTTTAACATTTTTGGGTCGTCGTGAAGCACCTTGTCGGACCGCAATACAGAAATCAGTGGAGAAATTCGAGCTGTTGTGACAACTTAGTCATGTGAAGGATAAAACTCGTGCACGTCACTCAAGAACAGCCGAGAATATTGCTGCTGTAGCCGAAAGTATTGAAGAAAACCCTGGTTTGTTCATTCCTTGTCGTGCTTTGGAATTAGGCATTTCACAAACGTCATTACACCGTATTTTGCATAGAGATTTGGGTCTTAAGACTTATAAAGTTCAGTTAATACAAGAACTCAAGCCGGTCGATCATCAACAACCTCGTGTTTTTGCTGATTGGGTTCTTGAAATGCATGAAAATGATCCGGAATCCCATCGAAAAATCATCTTGAGTGATGAAGCCCATTTCCATCTTGGTGGCTTCGTCAACAAGCAAAATTGTCGCATCTGGGACTAGGAAAACCCAAGAGCTATTATTGAAAAGCCTCTCTATCCTCAACGTGTGACTGTTTGGTGCGGTTTATGATCCGGCGGAGTCATTGGACCTTACTTTTTAGAAAATGAGGCTGGAGCAACAGTTACGGTGAATGAATTGCGCTATTGAGAGATGATTAATGATTTTTTATGGCCGGAATCGGATGGTATTAATCTGGACATTGTTTATTTTCAACAAGATGGCGCTTTGTGCCACACAAGCAACGTAACAATTGATCTTTTACGGGAAAAGTTTCCGGACCGTGTTATATCTCGAAGAGGTGATCACAATTGGCCACCGAGATCTTTTGATTTAACACCTTGCGACTTCTTCCTTTGAGACAACGTGTAAGAGACAATACACGCCAGCAGCCCAGCGTCGATTCAAGACCTCAAACATGGAATTCGTGAAGCTATCAAGGACATAGGCCAGCCACTTTGCGATTTGGTTATGGAAAATTTCATGAAAAGGATATGGTCCTGTAAGCGTGGTCGTGGTGGTTATTTGCCTGATGTAATTTTTCACTATCAACGGCATACCTTTTTCTTTATAATGAAATAAACATCCGTCATTTATATTAAAAAGTGGCACTTTTCTTTTAATATCAAAATAACACCTCTTATTGGAAGACCCTGGACAAGGAAAGAACGGACAACGCGGTGTAGATTTTGGAAAAAGAACACCTCTCCCCAGATAGTTTTCATGGATACAAGCTCAGATCATGAATCTACAATCCTTATAGGTAATGTTGCTGCCATCAAAATGCAGTGGCGGCGCTCTATTTAGGGGGAACTTCGCACGGCCAGGGTATGAAAACTGAAATCGGGAGTGCGTCAGTTAGCCTGATGCGGAACGTTTTCTTTTTGCGCAACACTTTTAGGTTAAGTTTTCTTTGACTCAAACTATACTTTCGTTTAAAAATCATCGATTTGGCAACTTTCACTGAAAAGTTTCCTAGTACGATATGAATTGTCCCGAAAACCTCGCGTAGATCCGTATGCACAGCTAACCATCGTCTATCAGATCCAATTTTTCTCATCCCTTCCCGTGCCGCAACGGGACTTTCCCAACTCGTTTTGTTTAAGTTTAGCTGCAACCTTTGAGCATCAGATTCCGAAGTTTCTTTTTAATGTTGCGGTGGCTGTAATTATTGCGACTGCGGATTTCGTTTTGTTTGGCTATTCCATTTTAATCCGCATTTTTCTTCAGATTAGTTTCATTCGTACTGCATGATGACAAATTGATTGATACCATGGAAGTATCATGAACTTTAAATGATTGTGGAAATTAATTTGTTCTCACTTGGGTTTTAATAAAACCTTCACATTCACTTGAGCTATTTGAGTAAATTGGATCAATTTGTGACATTGTTGCCGATAATCTGATGCAAGAAAAATAATATTTGATGCGATTGCTGGCTTATTTTGCGCATCTGGTCTCAACAGCGAAAACTTTTGATTAAATCGTAAGCGTTTTGCGAATTCAGCCCGCGGGAATTTCGGATAATGATTTGGCTTAGAATTGCTTACTGATTTGATATCCCATGATAAAACAGATCTATAGTTGAATGAGCATGACGATTTTGGCTCATCACCCATGTTACTCTTAAGTAAACTTACAGGTGACTGATCTGGACGTTTTGGAATATGAACTTGGAATTCAATAGTTCATGCAGTTTTAACGCGCATACAAACTGCTGGTTTTTCAATTGCTCGTTGATTATTCGGGCGTGTACCATTACTAAGTCTCAAAATTGCTTGATAGTATCTGTGATTTTATTTGATAAGTGATGGTTTTTTCTTGTTTTTGAATCAGTTTCCGCATTTCATCTAACCCACATCGATGTATTACCACTTCCACAGCCTTCTCAAGAATAAGTTCTTCTGCAAAAATAATGAAGCCGTCAACTTTGATGTAGTTTATTGAACTTAATGATCTCATATGCTGTCGGTCTTTAATTATATAATGTTACGCAAATCAAGCGCGCAGCCCATAATTTACGCTTTTTGCGTAAGTAAAACTGTATAATTTATTTATTTTTGGTAATTTGGTAAGGTTTTGAAAACGTTTATCACAATATTCCCTTCTCACTTTCATTTTATCGCTTTTGATTCTCTTGTCAATTCACCATCGAAACTGCGTATCTACTCATCATCATACGTGTGTGCCTTGGCGCGTTGTATAGGGTAAACAATATATATCGAACATTTGCCACTGACTTCAGGTATTTTTAGTTGCCAACCACATACTTTTTTCTGTAGTGGTGACATAAATGCCAATGACGTTCTTGTTGTTATTGTAATGATGTAATTGTTCTTGTGACATAAGCGCCAACATGGTATTTGCATTGTTAATTGCCAGTCATTCAAGTATGATCTTAATCTTTCCAATAATGACTCATTGTTTGCCATGTAATTTGTTACTTTGTTGAAGATAGGATTGTATTTTTAACATGGAATGGCAGCACTAACGTGCAAATCTATAACAAAAACTACATCCTTTTATTCTATTAGCTTCCAAGCGCCAGTCAGAAAGGTTGCAAAAAATTTAATGGCATAATCCTTACAGTAAGCTTTTCAACTGTCCATTACATTTAATCCACAAACATCATGCTAATCAATTTGAATCCTCTTTTAACTTCCAATCAAAACATTTTAAACTAACACTAATTAATAGTGAACGACGTCAGGACGTAGTTTATGGTTTCCATTCCCAAAAAACCATAAATCGGAAATATGCCAGACAAGGGAGTTATGAAAATAGCTTAAAATCTTGGAAATGTACCACAAGTCAACCAAACTTTTCATCTAAAATTGACTGCATAGAAAGTTCTCCATTAAGATTTGGAGCCCTGCAGCAACCAATAAGGTTAGTAAGGTCCTGTTGGGAAAGTACAGGTTCAACGCTCAAATTTAATGACTTTTCTGCAACTGGAACTTTCTAACTTGATGAGTCAATTTGAAATAAAATCGGACGAGGAAAATAAAACAGAAAGTTTTCGTTTATTTAAAATTTCAGGATTTCCGATAAGCTTTTAGTGATGTTTAGAAAAAGGACGAGAATGGTTCAATTCATGCTAGTTTGCAACGTATTGAATTTTAAGCAAATTCTTTTTAGAAACAAAGATTTTCCAAGTTGCAATTTTCCACTGAAACGCTCCAAGAAAGTTATCAACCCACAAGGACATTCTCTACTTTATTTAATCAAAAATCCTTTTATTTCCTTTTCTTCTTTCTAAATTCCCCAACGTAAACTTTTCTTTCATGTCACAACTTATTTAAGTGCGAAAGTTTAATAGCGCGATATTCTTAATTATTTCGTTAAATATGAAAACTTTTATCTAAAAGGATGCAACATAAGTCAACGCGAACGATCCGAGGAGCAGAAGAACGAGATGAGATGATGATATTTACTACTGCTGGTCAACGTTGAAGCTAGACAAGATGTATATCAAACAGGATAATTATGGAAATTCGTGAAATCCAATTAACACTATATTGGCTTTGCTGGCATTTTGCAATTTTATTATCCTGACGAGTGGCTAATTAAAATTACGAGAAGACGCAATGAGAAATTGTAGACGAAGAAGCAATTGTAGAAGGAGAAGACAAGAAGTGAAATTTGACGCGACTAGGAGTTAATCGATAACTCCACGTACAAAATTCAGTGTGAACTCACACCAGTCGACTGAATTAAGAGATGAAAGTGAAATTGACAAGTCAAAAGGTGAAAATGAGAAGAATGAAAATAAAATTAAATTTTAAATGGGTTTTATTGCTAAGTGGTGTCTAGTTTGAAGAAATTGAGATGGCTCAGGTGTATAGATGGTGAAAAATTTTGAGGATAGGAATGCCCTTTGCGTCATTGATATATAAAAATTAAAAATAGATGTGAGATTGTAATAATAACAATGATATAGATTCGTTAAAAGGATATTTATTTAATATAATGATGTTTATGCGGGATTGTGATAATAACAAAATTCAATACAAGAATGATGAGAACGGCTTTCTGTGAAACTGTTTCTCACGACGTCTTCGATACGAATCCTCGGAAACATCAGTCTGCCACGCTATTTGTGATCACCAACCGGTTGTTCATCTACCCGTTATCTAATCTGTTCCATGCAGCATGCTACTCACTCCAGGTTGCCAGCACAGCTCGTTTCCCACATTCGGCCATCCTAAGCTTCATCCGTCTTGGATGAAGAACTTTCATCTTCATAGTCTGCATAATGGCGCCTCGGTCTTATGTGGTTAGCATTTGTACTAGTTATCTTGGCACCCCCAGCATCGGTACTGGCTTTGACAACATCATATTGCTCATTTCTTGTCTCCTTTGTAACCTTGTATGGACCCAAAAACTCACTGGCGAGCTTTCAACCGACAAAAAACGGTGTTCTTTTGATAGCGACAAGGACCCCCACCCTAAAGAAGTTTTCTAGCTTACGTCTCTTATTGTACTGTTGGTGGTTCTCCTTTTTGATTCCCTGGATGTGTTCTCTGGCTTCGTTTCATCTCTGATCTCTCTTGGCATTAAAATATTGCAAGTGTAATTCCTCTGTCGTCTGTCCTATGTCAGTATGCTCTTCACCTCTGCCTTGCACCTCAAAGAGTAGCTCAAACGGCGTAGTTTTAGTAGCTCTATGGAAACTCGTATTCAGCATAAATTGCAAACGGCTCACATACCCAAAGCATTTCTCAGGATGCTCAATAGCCAGCTTCTTCAGCGTTTGCACTATATTGGCATTGGCTCGTTCAACCAGCCCATTTCCACGTAGCATTTCGGTGGTTTTTAACACATTAATGTATGTTCTCTGGGTTACAGAACTCCTTAAAAGCTGTGGACAAAAAGGCAGCCTCAGGATTACTGATTCACTGTCTCAGATTTCCAATGCTTCTCTAGACTTCGACGAACTTCCTCAAGACTTCATCTGTATACAACGTTTTCGTAGGAAACAGCCTAGTGTATTTCGAGAAAGCGTCCACAGCAGCAAAAATATAGCGGTATGACTTACTGGTGGCATCCAACGGCCCCAAATGATCTACTTGAAAAGTGTCTAATGGTTGATCATCCTTGTCTAGACAATCCAGCAACCCTTCCTGCCTTCCGGTTTCGCGACTTGCTAGAATGCACTGCACACAGTTCTGAATGCAGCTCTCCACTTTCTTCTTCAAACTCAAGATGTGGTATCCTTTCTCAATTTGGAACCGTATATTTAGTACGCCAAAAATACTCTATTCGTACAACTGTTCGAATCACTTCTGATTCTATTGCTGTCGGTAGGCAAAACAGCTCTCTTCCCTCAACTCCTTTGAACAGAAATGATCCCTTTAACACACAACCATCGTAATTTGGATTGGATTCCAACTTCGATATGCGGATCCCGCGCTTGCGTTCACTCCTACCCGACTATAAATTCATCTCGCACCAAATATATCATCCTGGAAAATCGGTTTAATGCATCAGCGTGCAGGAGGTGACTTCCAGCTCGATGCTGCACTTCAAAGTCGAAATCTTGAATGTATGTTACATCACCCATCGTGAGGCTACCAGTGGCGACCCCTTCTTTTCTATCATCTGCCTTAAAGCACTGAAATCAGTGACCAACTTTAAATGGACTCCCAATAAATAGTGTCGTACCTTTCCCAAAGCCAAATAGACAGCCTTGACTTCCAGATAGTAACTATGAGCACTCTCGTCAGTACTAGTGGTTTTGCTGCTATAATAGTATGCATGATGCAACTGTTGATCTTCGCTTCTCTGGGATAACACAGCTCCAAATCCTCTAGCTGAAGCGTTCGTATGCAGCTCTATTCCGGCTTCTCTTCGATAAATTTGTAAAATAGGACGACTAGTAATAGCAGTTTTGAACTGTGTTACTGCATCTATCTGCGACAATTCTATGCGGAATGGCACGTCTTTCCTTGAAAGGTTCAGCAACGGACGAGCAATCACCGCATAGTTGAATACAAACTTTCTCAGGTACCCGGTTAATTCCAGGAAGAACTGCACAACTTTAATATTTTGTTGCAATGGAAATTTTGTTACTGCCCGGACAACCTGTCCGCTCGGCTTGACGGTTCCATCTACTATCCGGTGGTCGAAAAAGTAGATCTGACGCTGCAGGAATCGGCAATTTTTCCATTTGATCCAGAGCCCGTGTTTTATGTATGTATACTTCCAATATGTACTTCAAGCGCCGCACTCCAGCACTATGACGTCATCCATGTATGTTAACACGGTCCCTTCGTGAATCAGCGGGTTGAAAATAAAGTAAATGAGCCACAAAAATACAGCTGGCGAGTTACAAAATTCGAACGGCGCGTACATGAACTCGAAATGCCCCTCGTTGGTGATAAACCCCGTATATTTAATACCTGATTCATCGATTGCTACATGAAAGAACCCGTTGTCTAAGTCTATTGTTATAAACACACATGTGGCTTGCAGCTTGCCGATGACGTCCTCTATCAACGGGGTCGGAAAAACTTCTCTCATGGCCTTCTTATTCAGATTTCTGTAGTTGACGCAAGCTCGCAGCGTACCGTTTTTCTTCCTTACGACGATGATGGTCGAATAACTCCATCCATCAGCCATTGAGAAATCTGGGGCTTGAATGCCTCCTGCTGAACAAAATCCAGCCGACTAGCCCGATAAATGACTGGTATTTTTTCGTTCAGCTCGATATGCATCTTAAACGGTGGCTCTGCTATGACCTGCCGCTTGTATGGTTCGATTAACTTTTGCACCTCGTTTTGATGTTCCCGCGGTACTACTTCTGGTGGTAAGCCGTCGTCTTCTAATGTAGCAATGGGTATAACAACTGCTTCGTCTTCAGTACAATAGCTTTACAATTCAACCCAGTCCCCTTTAATGATTATATTAGGAACGGCAGCAACTCCACGGCCTAGCACGCAATCAACATTCATGGCCCCATCTGGCACAACATATAACCATAATGACATCTTAATTTCATCCACCATGGCATCAGCCAGAATCTTTCTTTTCGCAGCAATGGAACCTCCTCCGAATCCAAAAAAACGAACGAACAGTTGGTTCAATTTGAATATTCGGTAACGTATGCAGCACACTTTCCTTGATTGGATTCACATCACTGCCCATGTCAATAAGTCCTCTTACTGAAACTCCTCCAATTGACACATTTTTGAAGATCGGTGAATCATCGACGGACTTAATTTCAGCAAAGTTCAACACTGTAGGGGTTTGGCTTAACGGACACCCCTTGGACATGGTCGCACACTTTGTAAGAAAAGCGCACGCAGCTCTTATATGATCGGCTGAACCACAATTAAAACAGTACTTTTTATTTACTGCAATATCAGCTTCACTGTTCGGTTTTGTGCTATTCAGCTCAATATTATCGTCCTCAGTTACAACTCTTAATCGGCTATCGGCTATGACCATAGCATTCTCTTTTATGTCCTCGTAAACCTTCAGCTTTTTCTTCAACTGCTTTACGCTTTCAGCTCTATACAGCATCATTTTGTTGATCTCGTTGTCTCGTATCCTTTCAACTGTACTCAACCAGCGACGCTTCATCTATATTATCACGAGCGGCCATCTCCTGCATTGCTAACACATATTCCGTCATTGACTCGGAGCTCTCCTTCTCTCGTTCTTACAACACCCGATGTAGTTTGGTACCACTAATTTTCATTGAAAACTCCTTTGCAGCAACCTTCGTAGTCTAATCCACGATTGCAATCCTTTTTTAGCTTGTAATAATGTTTTGGCATCGCCGTGGATCGATTTTTTTGCAAACACGAATTTTTTCAAGCTCGTTCCAACCAAACATCTCAGCGATTTCTTCGAAATTACGACCCAGTTCTCAATTAGGTAGTGTCCACTAGCATCAAATGTACGAATTGTAACTTCAAAGTCTCGAAATGAGAAGCTGCATTTTGTCATATTGCCAGCCCTACGGTCACCATTAGCCCGCGTGTCACTTGATTTTTCATCTTTGTCGTTTTCGCTTACGTCCGCCATCTTACACAGTTGGGCATTTTTCGTGCTGTTTTATTTGTTTGCGCTTGAACACGTCATTCTCGACTGATGTGGATCGCCCAATTTGTCATCTGACTCCGATTCATCGTTTATGTGCCACTGTTTTATGCTCATTAGTTTTCGCAGCAACAATAGTTCCTCATGTTCAGTAACAGCACGACTCCTCTATTTTCTGTTGCAACACCAGTCTGCCACGCTGTTCATGATCACCAACCGGTTGTTCATCCACCTGTCATCTCGTCTATTTCATTTAGCAGGCCACTCACTCGGGGTTGCTAGCACACATATTTCAACCATAAAAAAGGGTAACTCAATAATTGAGAACAATCGATTTAAAATTTAGGGAATAGAAATTATAGCTTCTATCTTCCTTTTTAACCATCAATAAAGACGAGGACCATGCACTGGAATAAGGCTCGACAACATCCAGACTCAAAACTTCCTCCAACTCCGGGTTAATGTGCTTTTGGAGTGCCGGCGGGACCGGGTAGTAGCTTTGTTTGATGGGCATTGGATCTATCCTAATGACGTACTCCACCAAAGGCGTACATCCCAACCCCTCCCTCACTCGTTAGAACTCGCCATGTACTAGCTTCTCCAAGCATACTTCATCTGCCTGAGAAAGTAAAGAAAGGCTATGCAGGTGGGCTGCATTTGGGGAGGCTTCGTTAACAAAGTCCCAACGCTTGTGCTTTAAATTTAGGGTACTTCCAAACTGCTTCAAAAAGTTTACCCCCAAAATCAAATCCTGTGGCATCGAAGCAGGCACTAGCACCTTGAACCACCTCGTTTCCCTCTACAGCTGAGTTGGGACCATCATTTTTTCCAGCACTTCACACTGCTCTTCATCCGCCAAGCGTACCGCTTCTTGCATTGCTGCCCTTAGTTCTACCCCAACCTCCTTCAGTCACAGCCAGCCTTCCTTGCCACAATCGTAGTGGCTCGTTTCCTACACTACAAGTCCACCAAACCAGTGAATTTACTCCCCATAATTTCGAAAACCAAGTGGAGGCGTACACCTCTTAATTCCTTGGTGAATAAATAGGCAGCTCCTCCATTTGCGGCTTTCCATATTCTCGACAGTCGATTGAGTAGCGCAACGGTTTCCCGATAAGTTTATAGAGGGCTTGCTTCCCGACAGTCTTGTGATTGAAGTATTTTGATAACAGTTCAGGCATTTTGTTCTGATCACTCCCCATCTGCCACAACAGAAAAACCTGCGAGACTCTCGATATTCCCCTGCGCAATGATCTGACCCACTGCATGTCCAACAAGTGCCTCGCCGCATAGTAGTAGCTACCGCATTCAAAGGATAGGCTGCAATGTATGCCAAGTCTGGCTCAAGGAGTCTAGTTGACCTCCGACTCGGGGAGAGAAACGAAAGCTTCTACTGTCGTCCGTGTTATTTCAAGCTCTCGCCCTAGGGAAACCAATTTGGAAAGAGTGGTACTTTTTAGCAGAAAAAGTTGTGTCTGGTAGGACGGGCTCGGTACATAGTTCCTCCAGACGTCTAAGTAACCCATCCATAAGTGCCATGTATACTCCAATTGATTCCTCCTTACCCTGGATGCGCTGGCAGTTATAGTTGTGGCAGAAACTCACCCTTTAGCTCCCGACAAAGCTCTTCCCAACTCGTGACTCAATCCCTGACAGTCCGAAATCATACCAGAGCTTTGCCCTTGAAGAATTCTGCTGCCATTCAAAAAACTTGCGCCTTCGAGACTCTTTTGATCACTCGGAGCTCCTCCACCCTCTCTAAAAAGGCAATCACAGAGCCCGGAGAGTCGCTCGAAAATTTTATTCCCCATTTAGAAAGATATGGTAGCTTATGTAGTTCCTGTTCTATCCACGGGGTTGAGTAACTGGGCCATTGAATTGATTCTGGAGTTTTAGGCTCAGTATTTCTGCTGACTGGTGCCACTTTCCTTATTTCAGCTTCCAACTTTTCCAGCACGTCCAAAGTTTCGGCTGTATTAACTGGGAGTTGTGTCGAGGGTACTCCTCTTGGAAGCCTAGAAGACTCTTTAACCGCTGCTGAATCCTCTTTCGCTTCACCCCCTTGCACTTCTGCTTTCACGATGAGCTCACCCAACGCCAACACTTTTAATGTTTGATGATCTTTTCCTGGTCAGGTTTTATGTTGCCAAGACTTGGCGCACTCTTAATCACCGACAAACTTTTCAACCAAGAATTTTTCAATCACCGCCCCCAGGTCTTCCTCCAGAGTAAACGGGTGGGTTTTCGCTTACACAAAGCTTTCGTTTGCATCCTGATCCCAAACGACGTCTCATGTCTCCCATGGTCCCCTCCGGCTGCTCCCGAATAATCAGTTCATAGACTGGCTCATCTTAAGCTAGCCTATCAACCAAGATTTTAATTGCCTTCGTCATCTTACTGCACGTTTGTTGCGAGCGAAAAAATACAGCATATATATTTACGCTCCGTCACAGAAGTGGTTGCGAGCGAAAAAAACACTGCCAATATACTCGCGCTTCGCCAATGAAATTTGGCAAGCAAGAATATACACTCATTGTTATCGATGCATGTACTTATCGTCCTTTGAGCAAGCGAAAAAGTAAATAAAATAAGATTAACCCGCAATGCGCTTCACACGAGCTATTGCATTGTAGACGACAAGCTTCGAGTGTGCTTCCAAAAGAGTAAGGCTGAAGAAAAAGCTAAAAGTTCAAGCGAAAACGCTCTCTCACTCAATGTCCAAAAAGATCGTGGAAAAGCCGAAAGCTTAAGCGAAAAGCACTCCTTCGCCAGTTTCGCATATTTGCCTACTGATTCTCACCATTCGAGCAAGCGAGACGAAGCGGGGAGGAAAAGCTTTCGTGGAGCGCACGTGTCCGGCTCCTTGGCACTCTTCAGGAGAATTGAGGCTAAGGCTCAGGAAAGAACGATATTAAATGATCTTGGGCAAAATATGGAAGCCAGTTGTAAATCGTAGGTGCAAGGATGCACATTGTATCCTGCGCCGCAAGACTTCAAGTTCCAGTTGGATAAACGTAAGAGTTTTAACTAATGGTGAGGTGTTCCTCTTGGCTTTTAGCAGTAGCGCTATGTAGCCACCATTACTAAAACAACACTGTCTTTCAGGCAAACGAAGGACGTCCCTGACCAAGTGCAGCAACAGCCGCACTAGTTGGTGGCTCAGGGTGACGAAGGAACTCCGCATAATACCCCGGACCCAAGTTTGCCAGCGTGTGCGTGCCGCTGTCAACTAGTGGAGCAAGACACCTCGGGCCAGCGATCCTCCCTCATTAGGCAACAGCTAAGAATTTAGACCAGATGCTCCAGCCAGAGCCCTAGCCGGGCCCCGGCCCATTACCGGGGAAGAGTACCATAGGAAGCAGAAGGCGCCCCTGGACATCACCACTCACACCATCAAACCAAAGCGTCCACGCGGAAGCCAGCAGGAGCGTACGGGACAGGAGCTGTGCAAGCGAAGGCGGCTAGCCCACCTGTCTGTCACACCTACGGAGCGGGCCTTTTTCCGTCGGCAAGAGATGGAGCTGCGCCGGGGAATCCGGAGGGAGACCGTGATCCGACATCGCGCTGAGGCACGTCCTCAGCCCCCAACAACTATCAACTCAAATGAATCTGTCCACAACATTGTAAACCGCTACAGAAACAACAAAACTAAGTGAAAGCATTAACTGTGCATTTTGCTGCAATTCCCAGGAGGTCTATTTTGGTAGCTTACAGGTGCATAGGTGAGTGTAGCTGGCATAAGCACCGCGAGGCTCGCTGGAAGTGGCCGACCCGACCCCAGGTAGGAGTTTATAACATTGGCGCAGCCGGTTTTAGTTTCCGAACAGCTCTAGTACCGCAACTCACTGTGGAGCGATCAATTTTGTACAGAATAAATTGGTGAACCGTTCAAAATTGGAATCTTACACTCTCAGCATAAGCACACTCATCCACGCATTCTGATTGCTTGGGCTTCATTCCCTTGGAATTGTAGCAAGAACCATCTAGTTAGCGCTGTAGGAACTGAAGTTCTTACCAACTACAGAAGGGGTTATGTTGTTAGGGACCTGTACATTAATCCAAAAACACGATCGTTATTGGTGAGTAAATTACATGAATGAGTGATAGGAATCAGGCCACAGGAGGGATTCACCGGGCAACTCCAGAGGAAAGCAACGGCTTCGTGTTGCGAAGCGGCAGAACACTCTCAACCCCAAAAAGTAAGTCTGAATTTTCTTGTTCTAGCTCAAACCAACAGGTGAAGCGAGAAACCGAACCCATTGAATTAGGCTCAGTTCTTGAACTTACGAAAACGGTTGAATTTGCATGGAGATTGATAAGAGCGAATTAGTCAGTTCCACGAACAAACGACCAGTTCGTTTGATCTATCGCAGTCATTAAAGACGCTGATTCGTTCCACGATTGGTTTTTATCGTTTGAGGCAAGCCCATCTACAAACGCTTTAATTGATCAAACCAATCATGCTAGTCCTATTTGTATGACTGGTAAGGGAGCAAAGGTTAAGAATC
Organism: Odontomyia ornata; assembly: GCA_963969285.1. NCBI lineage: Eukaryota > Metazoa > Arthropoda > Insecta > Diptera > Stratiomyidae > Odontomyia > Odontomyia ornata. The sequence continues at coordinate 253,028,505 of OZ017742.1, forward strand.
TTACAGGCAATATTGCCGATTATGCTAAAGAAGCTAAGTTTATGGAGCAGATGATTCCTTTGTTTTCAGGAGCTCCAATCCCGTCAATAGTTTTAAAACTGCAGTCCTTTATTGGCTGCAGTAGGCAATTTTGGAAGTCTTTCAATAGGCAAGACCAGGTGGTCTTTATCCAGATTTTCCCAACTCGTCTTTCAGGAGAAGCTTACCAGCTGATATCGTCGAAGTTTTCGTCAACTTTAGATGCAGTTGAGGAGCTCTTAAATCACGTTTACTTGCCAAGGGAAACCTACCAGGAATTGGTGAGTGGACCTATCTCAAACAAAGCTCCACGGAATCAGTATTATCCTATACATCACGTCTGTGCCAAATACTTAGGCGGTATCTGGAGGCCGCTGTTGTTAAATATGGATCAGAGGTAAGTAAGGTCACGGACACACAGCTAGAGAGTTTCGCTAGGACTGCCTGTAAAAGCAGGGTTTTCAATCCCAACCTTTGGCAGTATTTGTTGACGCAGGAAACGTCTACCTTTGAGGATCTGGGCACTAAAGGTTTAAATATAGAAAAATTGCAACAAGGGATTTTTCTCCTTCAGGGCGATTCGGCGCTGTTATAACCACAAATATCACAGGTACAACCCACTTTCATAACTTGGTTTCCTAGTCAACATGCATTTACGCCTCCACAAGTTACCTACACACATAATCCATGCGCTGTTTCTTTCGAGGCACAGGTAGCAATGGCACCTTGGTAGCTTGAGGCCACCTAATTTAAAAGAGTCCAAAAATCACGTCTAACTTTTGTCATAAACGAGGTCACACTTATGCAGACTGCTATAGTCACAGCCCTTATTATCCAGCATATAAGGAGTATAGTCACGATCAGAGGGATTGTAAGGCGAGGCCAGCATCGGGAACGCAAGTTATTAACGAGGGTCCAAGCATTTTTAGTATCCAGGTAAAATATGATTTCTGTGGCCGAAGGGGTCATGGCGTGGCTACGTGTTTTCAAAAGATAAAATGAGAAGCAAAGTAGAAGGGAAACAAGGCACAGTAGAGTCGAAAATCCCCAGCTTGGCTACAATAAAGACGGTGCAACCAGGAAGCCAATCTGTCAGTAGGAAGGTTGAAGCTAGGGTGTCGCAGAAAGTCGCTGGCAGGCTAAACACCATCGATAACAGTTACAGAGAATCAAACCTCATGTCCGCTTTTTTGCCTTTAAATATTGGGAAACAGGAGAAAACTAAATTTACCGTAGATACAGGTGTTAGCATAATTAGCAAATCAGCAATACGCGATATGTGTCCAATAGATGTTAGTCATAAGCTTACTTTGTCAAGGCCCTTTGGGGAAGGAGAAACCCTTGCTTCTACCCAAGGCAATTTTGAGCTCCTCACCAAGCTTCCTTGTACTTTCCACGTAGTAGACGCAATTCTGGGGGTGTTCAATGATGGTCTTCTTGGTAATGACTTTCTAGCTAAAAATTGTAGTATAGAAAGTCATGTTCAGTCACTAATGTTTCCTCGCACAGAGACAAATAGTAGTGAATTCAGGGTCCCTCTTGACTGCCAGGAAGGAACAGTAGATTTACATCAGTCTTCGGTTGAGGCACCGAGTAGCGCATACACGTTGTCCACAAGGGTGGTGCGAAGCGCGGCGTGTGTTTATCAGACCGAGCTGCGGATGTGAATTGTAGTTCTGCCGAGAGGCACACTATCAGCAAAGTGGTTCTAATGGAACCTACTGAGCCATTTTCAAGAAGGTTATCACATTGTTGCCACGGACACAACATCTATGTTAGAGGAGGTTACGATTCGGGAGGGATCAGAGAAGCTTTGTACTGCAAGTTCAATAGCGGATGGCATATTTCTAGCCAATACTCTTCTAGATCCGGTCTACCTTGTAATCGGGTTAATGAACTCGAGTGAAGCGCCAGTTGCACTTGAAGATATTGTTTTGAAACTTAAGAGGTTGGATGAATCTTTGACTGATATTCTGAAGGCTACGCATAAGGTGGTAGAATCCTGTCCAACGCCCTACAAAGGTCCCCTCGTGAAACGAATAGGGGGTGTAGTATCAGCTGGAGGAGGAGCTCAGAAGTTAGCAAACGGTTGGTTAGGGAACATATATACTGAATCAGTGCATCAGTTTACTCCAGCTGATGTTATGCGCAATGCATTGTTGAAACAGGAGTTCACGCTTTATGAACATATTAATTCCGAGGGGAGGGCTGCTATGACTGAACTTTGCCAAGAGTTTAGTGACATATTTTTCTTATCGGAGGATAAGTTGAGGTACACGGAGGTTATAACACATGAAATTCTATTGGCGACAGACCAAGTACCCATAAAACAGAAAATGTACCGATTGAGTCAGCCCTAGAAGGACGTTCTTAACGAGCAGCTTAAGGATATGTAGGTTAGCGACATTGGCCAGCCGAACAAGAGCCCCTCGGACTCCTCCCTCCCCCATGGTTGTGCCCAAGAAGGCCGGAGCCGACGGAGAAATGAAATGGAGAGTAGTCGTTGACTTCAGGACACTGAACGAGAAAACTATAGGAGATGCTTTTCTACAACCCCGTATAGAGGATATCTTAGATCCATTAAGGCATTCACGGTATTTCAGCATGTTAGATTTGGCGCGCGGATATCACTTAGTCCTTATGCACCCAAACGATCAGCCAAAAACTACATTTAGCACCAGTTATGGACACTATGAATTTAAGCGGATGCCTTTTGGTTTGAAGGGGGCACCAGCTACTTTTCAGAGACTAATGAACTACATACTAACAAGTTTACAAGGTTTTGGTGGTTTTGTGTACCTTCATGGCATAGTGGCTTATCGGAAAAACGTGGGCGATCACATTGGTAAACAAGGGAAAATCTTTGTCAAACTGAGGGTAAACAACCTAAAACTGCGACCAGATAAATGCCAGTTCTTACAGCCTGAAGTGGTATATTTAGGGCATATGTGCTCCCAAACAGGTAACAGCCGGATCCGAGTAAGAGTAGCTGTGTGCGTGATTTTCCCGTCCCCACAACGGTCCGTAGGCTACACTCCTTTCTAGGGCTGGTTAATTATTACCGGAAGCTTATCCCCAATTTTTCTAAGATAGCCAAACCCATTGTAAATTTGCTTCGTAAAGATGTTAGATTGTATGTGTATGGAAGCGTTTCAGTTGTTGAAATTTTTTTTAGTAGAACCTCCATTGCTGGCGTATCCTGATTTCTTGCAGCCTTTTAACTTTACCACTGATGCAAGTAACAAGGTGCTGGGGGCCGTCCTATCTCAAAGAGAAATTGGCAACACTGGGGGCTTGCCGTGCCGGGGTTCCCAATGGAGCATAGAAGCATTACAAGCAGTCGTGATGATGCTCATAGTTAAGTTCACCACATCTTGAGCTGCCAGTTCTGCGAATCCCCCTGCAGTGGGCACATACTGTGAGCATCTCGACAAACCCCTCAACGTCTATCCTTCCAATTTTAAGCGAAATGCACTGATGATCACTGACTGAGTAGTCCTCTAATCCTCTCCAATAATGCAACCTCCGTAATAAGGACTCAGAGGCGAATGTCACGTTGAGTATGGTTCCTTCACAGCCAATATGGCGGAAATTTGACATATTTCCGGTATTCAGTACGACGAGCACCATCCTGACCGCCATTTCTAGCATTCGTTTTCCCCGCGGACCTGTTCGAGGCATGCCCCATTCGATTGCTGTAGTGTTTAAGTCTCCCCCAACGAGCACGGTGCGTCTGCGTTCAGGACAGCGTCCTTCAAAGCATTAGGCTTGGCTTGGAAAGATGATATCGATTCGTTTGGCGTTAGGTACATACTAAAGAAGTTGGTCCCTGAGCACCGAACCCACACAAAACCTTCCCCCCGTTCACAATCTCCGCCAGGAAATCACTATTTCGAACCCAGATGGCGGCAGTACCAGTTTCATCAGTATACCATGATGCAGAACTTTTAACATGGTATTGCGCACTCAGCAGCATAAAATCGGCTTTCATGTCACCCGCAAACTGCTCAAGCAGATTTTGGGCGGTTGAACTGCGGTGTAGGTTTAGTTGCAGGATGCGGGTCATTGAAGTTCAATTTTGCCTTGGCTAGGGCTTCTTGGGAAACCCAGCAGTATCCTGATCCCTAGACGTGTCCAAAATCAGGTCTTGGATTAGCATCCTTGTAAAAAAAACAGTGTGTCTCCTTCGTGCACTCTTTGTTTTTATGTCTCATTTCACCGCACTCGTAACATAGAGTACTCCTATCGGGACCGTTGCATGTTTGTGCGGTTTGACCATTGCAAAGGCATTTGAAACGCTATATCCTACAAACAACCCACCCTATTCGTACTTTGCCCTTGTTCAGAAATTGTTCGACGACCTTTCCGGTCCAGTCTATGATGGCCATGCGTTCTCCTCTATGGTTTTTTGGTGTCACCCTCACTCTAATCCTGCCCATGCTAGGGAACTCCCTTTTGATGGCATCTTCTACCTCGGCTAGATGTGCCACGCAATCAATGTCTCTTATTTCGATCGTTGCCGTCGGTTCGAGCGAGGCTATAGTTGCGCTTTTGTGGAGGACTTTCTTTACTGCGTTGCAGAATGCTTCCCTATTGTCGACCTTTGCTCAAACCAGTATGCGACTCGACCACGTTGGTCGTACTGCTTTAATGGCAGTATAAGTGTCTTCAGGCCTTACATTTCCCCTAATACCCCACAGGACCCACGCGGAGGTTCGACCATCTTGGGGTTTCACGAGCAATGCCTGCTGCCGGGGAATCCATCGGGGCTTCTGTCTCCCCTGTTTCGGATCAGGTCTTTTTTCTTGTTAGGCGTCCGTGCGAACTTTGTTTTCTGGCACTTTTTGCAAATGTTTCTTTGCGGCTTTCTGTGCGCCTTTTATCACCACTATCTGGAACCCCTGATCTGGCGTTCCGTGCCCATTAGGTTTCTCTTTTTTCCACCTTTTTTCCCGATTTTCTGCGATTGGGCTAGTCACCATTCTTTTGTTGATTTTTTTATGCTGGAGCTATATGCATGTGGCTTTTAGTCTAAGCCCTCAGCGCCTCTTCAGCCTTCTGTCCTTCTTCGGCCTTCCAGTCCTCTTTGGCCTTTAAACAGCTCCTCCGATAATGTCCTATGCTGTCTAGGAGCTCCTCTAGTTCATGGAGCCTAATTTTTACTGCTTTGTTAATTTTATATGAGTCGTATGCAGATTGTATTTTTTGGAACATCTCCCGCTTTTCGGAATGGCCTTCCTTCTTCATGTCGCTGGGCGCCAATTATACTTTGTAACCATCGTTATTGGAAGAGATTATCGGCTCCCGTTTCCAAACACAGTACTTCCCCACATTTACAATGTTGGCGATGTAATCACACAACGTCGCTTTATTTGTCTGGTCAATCTTGTCCTTTCCTCCCGTAGTCTTCTCGTGGACTTCAGGATGATTCGTTATTAAATCGGAATTTACTACCCTTGCTTCAGTCGCATCAGTAGCGATTGCAGCAGCGACCCTCGAGTTCACAATGTTCTTTATATTTTCTTCGACCACTCGTACATCTGACGCATCGTGCAGAGTTTCCGACTTTTCCTTTTTAGGACACTCTGGCGTTCACATCATTTTTTTCCTGCGCCCGAATGCCGCAGGGATATCTGTATGGACCAGACGGTCTGCCAATCTCCGTTTTTCGTCCATCTTCACTGTCATTATATTAATCGTCATCTTTAGTACCGGTCCTGATATGCTATTAATATCGTGGCTGCAGCCGGTGGTTGAGTCGTCGTTGATGTTTTTTTTTTCTATATTTTTGGGTTTTTTAAATCTCTTTTTATGGTTTTTGGTTGCTCCAGTTTTATTTAGTCCTCCTCGGAGCCAATATCTCAGTTCGTGTGTGTAGTCGCCTTTTTGGTCCCTTGGTTATTTTTGAGGAGCAGCGAGGCTATGCGAGGGTTGGCACAAGCCCTTGTGGGGATAAGTACTCAAAGCCAGACCAGCACTAATCGGGACTCCGTCCCAACCGAACCTACACCACAAACCCAATGGTGCGAACTTCGAATTTACTCCGAGGCCTGTCAAGGTTTTTACGGGACGGAGACGGTATGATCGTTGAATTGGAGCCGTTCCTGTACGAGTGTCACCTCGGCGCTCCCGTACAAAGCAACTAGGTCCAAACGATCATATCTGCCAGCCCAAAACATTAACTCCAGTTCGTTGTCCACAGTGTAGTCCAGATCGAGTCAGGGTCATTAACTGTCATCCCAGGAGGGCACCTCACGGTGCCCCCCATATCCTCGGGTCAGGGTTAGAATCCTTGCCTCCAAGAGTGCTCTTTTTGACCAGCACACTCCCTGCGGGAGTTTCCCCAGGTATGTGAGGAGAGGAACTCCCCAAAGAATGCTAGCCTCCCAGAGAGAGGGGTGTCTTCTAACATAATCATACATCGAGCGCTTAGATTCAAAATGACGGCTACCAAAGTTCAGGAAATACGCGAAAGATGTTATTGTAGTCACAAGCAAAGTGTTAAGTATACTCGTAGTTTCATGGACAAGTTTTGAAATGGCTTGCATAAGAAGCATTTATACAACAAAATGTTTTTCTTTAACAGTGTTTGACTCTCAAAGGGGTAACCAATCAAATTATTGTTGTCTTATTGTTACCAACAGTGCCTACAAGAAATTTGCTTTTTCAGCTGGTAATTCTGACGGGGATTTTTGCAATTATGGCAGCGAAGAAAAATTAATGAGAAGTCTCAACGGTGGACTGCAGATCCTCTTGTATAGCAAGTCTGCATTGCACGCGCTAGCCTCCAGACCACGTAGCCTGAAAACTAGTGCAAGATTGTAGGCAGGCCTTTAAGGCTAAGCTAACTGAAAAGGAAAAAAAACTAGCACAGTTCCCTGGACATATATATATATATATATATATATATATATATATATATATATATATATATATATAGTAGTAGAATGAAACAAAATATCCAATGAGCTAGTAAGTGCTTGTTCAATCGGTCACATTCAACAAGAATGGGTACAACTAAAGCACCTCAGGATCTGTTAAAAGGTAAGTAGATGAAACCCTCACTACAGAATAAGTGAAGCTCTTTCACCTTATCCTTATGAAGCGAGGACACATAAGACTCCTCGAAAAGAACAGGAATGGCGTCAAAACTCCAATGAACTGCTAATAGTTCACATTAGTCTGGATGAAGCCTCTAAATAAATGGACATTCCAACGGGTAACATCTGCAAACCCTTGCGGCGAGGAAGTGGCAAGTCTTGAAGATTTTCTTCTGGATTGTCTGGACCTGATTCACAAGCACTTGAAATGACTAGGGTGGAATTATGCAACAGGGTAGGAATAACTTGCAATCATGATATACAGCTTCCAGTGGGCAACCAGATGGATCAAGCTTAAAAACTAACACCATGTATGGAGTACTCAGAGTTAACGCTGGCATCTAAGGGTGGATCCTAAGCATGATAAGAAAAATATCATTGAAGGAGTTGACTAGGCGATGTTTTTACTATGATTATTAATGCAGATATAAATGATGTCTCCTTTTTTAGTCGTTTTTTAGGGTTTTGTACTAAAATACAAAACCCTATTGCAATCACGACCTGTGTCCGTCTGTCCGTCTGTCCGTCCGTCCGTCCGTCCGTCCATCCGTCCGTCCGTCCGTCCGTCTGTATGTCACAGCACTTTTTCTCCGAAACTATAGAGGCTACAGCCATGAAACTTTGTGTAAAGGTCAGAAGTGGTGACCTCTTGAAAGTTCAATGGTGGAAAAATTTTTCAAGGGTGTTTAAGGGGGGTCTCCCCATATAGGGAGGTGACCCCTCAAAAAAAAAAATTTCACCATTGGTAGTCGAGTAGGGTGTCAGTGGAAAGGTCTCAATGAGATCTTTTCAAAACAAGTCTTAAAATTGCCTTATCGGTACCGAGGGGGGCAGGGGAAGGGGAAACGTACGAACTTTTCGCGTACCCCCCCCCCTCGCGATTGGAAACCTTCCATCCGAAAAATCTGAAAAAAATCATGAATGTAGGCCTTAATGAGTACAACAACAACAAATACATGAGAAGTCGAAATTCACTCAACTTTGTTAGTAATAGTATGATTTTTCGATTTTAAGTTTTCTTGAATAAAATCTAAACGGTACCCTTAAATTCAATAAAATTTAGCAAACGGATGACTTTCTATAAGATTGATCATTTCTGAAAGTTTAATAAAGATCGAACAGTATTTAACGAAGTTATAGCGGTTTGAATTTTCCCGTATTACTAGGGAACAATATGCCCTGTATTACTATGGAAACATATGGCTATGGAGCCATATGCAATTTTACCCGATTTAGACACTACAGCTTTGCTAGGATTTGCATGAACATTTCAGGAATGATAGGTATCATGAAGATGAGTACATACAATTGAAACAAGTCGAAGAGGCAGGAGAGAGCTCCTAGCAAAAGGGCTTCGTAACCATTCTAGGATTCGAAAAAATAGGCCATGAATCGATGATTACAGTACAGAGGAGTGGGCCCTGAAAAAAATTTCATGAAAGGTAGCCGATATGAATATCAACTGAAAGTTCTCTATGAGAGCTTTTCAAAACAGTTCTTAAACTGACAGTTTTTGCTTCAGTGGGGGCACAGGGGGGGGAAATACATGAAAAATGTGTTTCTAAAAAATCTGGAAAAATTATCAAGGGAGATATCTATGGGTATAACTATAACAAATACCTCAGAATTCATAATTCTTTCAACTTTGTTAATAATAGTATGATCCTCGAATTTCACATTTTCTCCAATTAAATCGTCTTTGACATGTTTCTTGATTTTATTCGTTGCTGGTTACTGCATTTTGTAAGTTGAGTACAAAACCCTTCTGACATGAGCATAGGTCTGTCTACCCAACTTGTTGATAAACTGCTAACTGTAAAACAACTGCTTTGTCAATTTCTAGAAATGCGTGGATTATAGTAGCAACGTCCCAATGATTGAGGACGTAATTAAGGCCTGATTATAAGAAGAAGAAAAAACAGATCGGAGGATAATTGACGCTAAAATTGTCACTAAAATTTTAATTTGTGTATAATTGTCATAAGACCAAATCCAAATTAAGTTGCCTCGTGAGTATCGATTTTCCTATGTAAAAATATATTTAAAAAAAAATAATAATCAACAATGCAAGTATTGTTTCTAATAATTTGCTCGGCCACTATATCATATATGAACTTAATTTGCCCAGTTTTAAAACTAATTAATGATATGCTTGCTCTGACGGATGATTATGCATGCCAAATTTTTTTTTTAAATTTACGCTCTTTTTCTTCAAAGTTCATTTTCAGTAACCTATCGAAACGATAAGAACAACGTTTCAATTACCATCAGCGGTTGATAAACCGGAAAAATGTCATCTGCCACATCAAATGCAATAGTATGAAGTTTTCCATGCATCACTTTTCATCCAATTCTAATTGAATATTCGTTTGAACGCTTACCGCAAAGGATTTCTCAATAGGAGTAGCATGTAGTTGGTGTCTCCCTTATTTCATCATCATTCGAAATTTGAGGAAAATCATGGAAATCTAAGTGAAATGAAGCGAATGAACATCGATCCGCGTGCAATAACCAATTTCCACTATCAGGTTACTCGGCTTGCTTAGCAATTCCGCGATTTAGATGCGTGTGCCTCCACATGCCATACACGATACATATATGGCTACATACTCATATAGCACGACTACATGTAGGACTTAATCCGATTTTGATAAGGTACTCGTATCAATTAGAGCTGGAATTAAGTCATGATTTAATATTATTGGTAAATGAACGATCGTTGGATGCGGTAAGGTCCTGATTAAGGCTGTCTAAAGTCTTGTGATAAAGTCAATACCAATGTTTTCCTCTATTATTTCTCTCCTTAAAAGGTTACCATGTAGCCATTAATAAATTTCAATCAAAGGGCATTTCTATTTCCATAGAGACTCGCATTAATATTGCAAGGACTCTCCTCTCATTCTCTTCGTAGAAATTTATCCAAGCCATACAACGTCACGGTTAACCATTCTTGTCCTTTGAAGTTTATTTAACAGAATTTCCACTTGATTGACATATTCTAAATGTATCCAGAGTATTTCCTTTCGATATGCTCTGCCACACTCCCACGTAGTAAACACGGTGAAAAGATTAAAAGTAGGACAAGTCGGGAAGGACGAGAAGTGTGAAGTAGGAAAATCTGAAACCAAACAGGAAGATATGTGGTTGCAAAGAGCAGGGGAGACAGAGAGAGGGGGCATAAAATCATGACGAAACGGATAAGCAACGCAACAGTGCGAGAGATTTAAGCTTGCAAGCACAAACTCACATACGCTAGAGATTATAATCGTCCTGGAAGTATCACTCCCGGCATACAGATGAGTCTATCTATGGATTTATCCTAGCACCTGGCTATACCAGACACAACCGTGCCTTGCTGATGATAGGAGCAGGAAGAAGAGATTTTAGATATTGCAAGGCTTAACTTTCAGGTGCGACACGTTGCGTTCACTCTCGTTCTTGGCCTATTATTTCTCAATTCCGCATGGTCGGCGAGATGAGGATATGTGGTGCTGTTGTTGTTCTTGTGATTGTTGTCGTCTCGACGTTCCAAGCTGGTGAAGCACGAGCTGAATTCAATAAAAGCAAGTTGAATGACTGCGGGTGAAATCCAACCAAATAAATTGTACGAAACAATCTGAACTTTGAAAGAGGTTTATGCTAAGAGGATTGTTCCAGATAGGAGTGACTCTCTAGGAAGCATTTTGGAATAATAAATTTATTGGGTAAATAGTGTATTTATTTGTTGAAAGGATATTATAATTAAATCTCAATTTGAAAAAGCTTTGCCTTCTTTAAAATCATATATTCTTGCTAGGCTTAGTGTCCTTTATGGCTTATTTTGGAAAAGGCGACGGTTTTAATTAGAAGCAATTAGCAGCCAGCTTATGAATCGCATCAGAAATTTTGCATTAATTTCCATTATTCCTAATTTCACGAAACTGATCGACTTTCCCAATCGGAGATTAATTGGAAACGTTATCCTTTCACTCGAAATGATTAGGAAAATGATTTTGAGATGAAGAGGTGCAGGGGGTGGAGATGAGTGCATGTCCCTCTTTCTTGCGATTGGATACTTGTGACCTGTAAAATCTGAAAAATTCTTGGATGTAGATCTTCAGGAGTTCAACAACAACATCAAGTACCTTGGAAGTCGATATTCATTCAACTTTGTTAATAATCGTATGATTTGTGAATTTCACTTTTTCCAATTAAATTCTATGAAATTCAAAAGGCAGTCCAAAATGAATATTTTATATTCTGTAGATTTCATGCAGATTGAATCAAGTCTCTCTTGAGTTAATTCACTATTGGTATTTTCATAACATACCCTGGAAACAAAGCTCTTCCACCCCTTCCGACAGAAGCGTACTTCTGTGTACCCAATTTGTTTTGACAAGGTTTTTTTTTTTTTTTTTTTTGTGGTAGGGAGGTGAAGGCATTTATGCCCGCCGAGTCTGGCAGTGTGGGACTCCCATGGAGAATACCTTTGGACTACCCACTAAACACCTCCCCTGTCAATCTAAAAACCTACCCTCGAACCGTTTGACACATTACTTCGGGCCAGGTCTCATTTTGTTACGCCGTGGGGCGCCTTCAAGCTGGGGAGTCCCTTTCCTAGCGGAAGGGGAGGGGGGAAGAGGAATTGCCAGAAGAGCGATCCCCCAGCCCCAGTGCCTCCGGCTGCTGTGAGTCCCTTTTATATTTTAGGATTGCCCGAGTATAATGTGCCACCTGGTTCCATTTGTCAACCGATTCGAGCATCACCGCAACTATATTATCCGGGGTGAGCTCTCCCGTCTCCCTGTAGAGTTCCCTTCGCAGCCTGGCCCATTTGGTACACGCAAAAAATGTGTGACAGGCATTGTCCTCCTCTCCTGGGCAAAACCGACAATCGGCAGACCGTGACTTGCCGATCTTGTGCAGGTAAGACTGAAAACACCCGTGCCCGCTCAAAAGCTGGGTCAGATAGAAGTCAGTCTCACCATGCCTTCGATTTAGCCACGGTCTCACATCCGGGATGAGGCGCGCAGTCCACCTTCCCTTCGTGCAATTCCTCCAAGACTGCTGCCAAACGTTGAGCGAGCGTTGTCTCTCCTCGCGAACAACGATCTCCCTCGCATCCTCGTTTCGGCGCAGGTAGATAGCGCGGCACTCTCTAGCAAGGAGGGCGACAGGTATCACGCCTGCAATCACTCTCACCGCCGAGTCGGAGACTGTTGGATACGAAGATGCAATTCTCAGTGCTCCTCTTCTCTGTACCTGTGCCAATCGTTTTCGGTATACCTCCTTGCTGAGAGCGTCGCCCCATACCTCTGCTCCGTACAGTAGCACTGACCCTACAGCACTCATCAAGAGGCGTCTTCTTGATGGGCTGGGTCCCCCTACGTTGGCCATAAGTCGACTCAGGGCCGATATTCCCGAGGCAGCCTTCTCAGCCGTTGCCCTGATTTGCTCAGAGAAACTCATCTTCGAGTCGATCAGTAGCCCCAGGTACTTCACCGCTGGCTTCGATTCGATTTGTATATCTCCAATACTGATCATCCTTACTCTAGGGATTCTCTTTTTTGTCAAGATGACCACTTCGGTTTTCTCCAGTACTAAACTGAGCCCGCGAGCAGTCATCCAGTCCCTCACTCGGCGCATTAGCATACCTAGCCTAAGTTGCGCCTGTTCGACGGTGCGCCCGGCGACCAGAGCCGCAACATCATCCGCATAGCCGACCAAGCGCGACTCATCTGGCATCTCAAGTCTCAGTAGCCCGTCGTAAGACACGTTCCACAGGTCCGGACCAAGGATAGATCCCTGGGCAACACCCGATGTAATTTCCATCCTTCGTTGAAAAGAGTTTTCCAGCGTGTCCAGAATATCCACCCATCTAGCGGAGTTGAAGGCATTCCTGACGTCGAGTGTCACCAACAGGACGATCCGTCGCTTGGTGCGACTATATGCCTCTGCCTTTTGGACCGCGTTCACCACCTCTGCAATCGCATCAATGGTAGAACGTCCTGCTCTAAAGCCGTACTGCCGAGGAGATAGGTCCCCAGCAGCACGAATCGCGTCAGTGAGTCTTCCCTTGATGAGTTTCTCTAGCACTTTCCCAGCCGTGTCTAGCATGCATAACGGGCGGTATGCAGACGGCGATTCGGGATTTCTCTTCCCCTTGCTGACCAGCACGAGCCTCGCCACCTTCCATCGTACCGGGAAAACCCCGTCCCGTAGGCAAGCGTTGAATGTGCTGAGCAGCAAGTCAGGACAATGGTGATAGACGAGCTGCAAAACCTCAGCTGGAACACCATCTGGACCTAGAGCCTTCCTCGCTTTCAGGGAGAGGACTGCCTCCTCCAGTTCCAGCTGTGTGAAGAGTGGGCACTCGACTGCTGTTTCACCATAGACAGCGTCAACACGGACGGGATGGGCGGGGAAGAGTCCCCGCACTATCGCGTCCATCTTTTCCGCGTCATGTTTACAAGGCTTCCGTAGGGCACCAAGTTTCCCCATGACCAGCTTGTAGCCAAGGCCCCACGGATCGTTGTTCACATTGTCCACTAGGTCTTGCCAGCATCGGGCCTTGCTCTTGTTAAGGTTAAGCTGCCTATAGCCGACACAAAAGCAGATGTTTTCATTCTTTTTCCTAACCATAACTACTGGTGAGGCCCAAGAACTGACTCCGTGGTCCGCAAAAATCACAGTACTTTAACCTCAAAATGGCTTTCAAACCTGGCAACGAAGACAAATTCGAAGACGTCTCTGCAAACCCACAAATTCTGATATGATCAACTATGTTCCACAAATTCTTGTGAAAGCTCCACCAACATAAGTCACCACACATATTGCGTGCTGTGACAACTAGCGTCAAAAACAAAGTTAACGATGATTTATTAAAACCTTTGCGACTAGAAAAGCTGCCTACGTGCATGCAATCAAGTTTTGGGATATCGGAATCTAAGGATATCAACGGCCTCGCCGAACTGAGAAATAATATTTTAGAAATAAGAGAGCCAGAGCATGTTTGCAAGACATACTACCGTCGGTGAATAAACCGAGTTAAAATTAGTCCTCCTCGCCAGTCTAGAGAAGGGAATTGAGACAGTAAAACCTAAGTTACAACGCTTGAACACCGAAATGTTTGACCTCGCTCATGACCCGTCACCATAGTTTTTTGAATCCAAAAAGCACCACAAGTCGAAAAACGCTTAGGGGCACTTGATGAACAGACAGGTATGTGTGTCCCCAATCAAAATCGTCTGTTTGTTTACGACCGCAAATAAAATTATTGGTCCCTTATCGACATTGGAGCAGATATGTAGGGAGCAGATATAAAAATCTCAATTATCCCTAAAGTCCCGACGTTTAATCAAAAAAGCCAACAGAATTTAAGCTGCACGCGGCATGCAGACCCAACATTTTTAAGTATGGTGAAAAATTTCTAAACCTTACATTTAATCGTAATCTATCATACAAAGGGCCCTTCCTTATCGCCAACATCGCAAGTCCTATGATTTGCACAATATGATTTATTACTTGACCTCAAACGCAACTGCGTGGTTGAAGCTGCAACGAATTGTGTATCTTCTAGAGCAATATGTCAGTCGTCCCTACATTCCATTTCCACTATTTTTTTTTTTTTGGTGGCTGGGACGTGAATGCAATTTTCGCACTCATTGTGGGGCTCCCACGCTTGCGAGCCATTCGATCTTTTACTAAACACCGCCCCTGTCAGCCTGAAAACCTAACCTGGAACCGTTTAATATATTACTTCGGGCCACGTCTCGTTTTGCTACGCCGTGATGTGCCTGCAAGCTGAATGTCCCCTTCTCCAGAGAGAGGCGAGGGAGGAAGAGGAATTGCCAGACAAATGATCCCTCAGCGCCGGCTGTTTTGAGTTACTTTTATCTTTTAGGACTGCCCGAACATAATGTGCCACCTGGTTTCATTTGTGAACCAATACAAGCATCATTACGACTGTACTATCCAGGGTGAGCTTTTTCGTCTACCTGTAGAGATCTTGCCAAAACCTGTTCCATTTTACGCACGCAAAAATGTATGGCAGGCTTCGTCTTCCTCTTCTGGGCAAAATTGGCAATTGGGGAGCCGTAACTTACCAATCTTGTGCAGGTAAGACAGAGAATACCCATGCCCTCTTAAAAATTCTGGTCTGGCAGAAGCCAGCCCCACTGTGATTTCGATTGAGCCACGATCTCAGATCGGACATGAAACACGCAGTGCAAATTTCCTTTGAGCATTTCAGGTAAGACTGCTGCCAATCGTTGAGTGGCCGCTGTTACTTCTTGCAGGCAATTTTTTCCATCGGGTCCGCACTTTGATATTGATAAATAGCGCGATGCTCTCCAGCAAGGAGGGCAACAAGTATCACGCCTGCAAAAGATCTCACTGCTGAATCAAAGACTGTCAGATATGAAGATACAATCCTCATTGCTTCTCTGTACCAGTTGCTAAGGGCGTCACCCCATATTTTTGCAGCGTACAGCAGCACTGACCCCACAGCACTCATCAAGGAGCGTCTTTTTGATAGATTGGGTCCCGAAGCAGCTTTCACAGCCGTGTTTCTGATTTGCTCGGAGAAACTCATCTTTGAGTCGATCAGTAGCCTCAGGTACTTCACCGTTGGATTTGATTGTGTTAGTATGTCTACACTACTGATCATCCTTACTCTAGGGATTCTCTCTTCTGTCAAGACGACGACTTTGATTTTCCGTTGGGCCCATACGCCCGAAGCAGCCTTCTCAACCGTTGCCCTGATTTACTCAGATAAACTCATCTTTGAGCCAACCAGTAGCTCCAGGTACCTCACCACTGGCTTCTATTCGATTAGTGTGTCTCTAATACTGATCATTCTTACTCTATGGATCTTTTTTGTCCAGATGACCTCTTTGATTCTCTCCAATGTTAGACTGAATCTACAACCAGTCGTCCAGTCTCTCACTCAGCGCATGAGCATACCTAGCCTAAGTTTCGGTTGTTCAACGGTGCGTCCAGCAACTAGAGCCACAACATCGTCCGCATATTCAATCAACTGCAACTGATCTGAGATCTCCAGTCTCAGTAGCCCGTCGTAAGAAGCGTTTCACAGTTTTGGTGCTGTCTAGTAGGCTACTGTCCTTCAGGTAGTCCCTCAAAAGCCGTATTAGATGCACCTGAACTTAGCAAGGGTTTTCCAGCGTATCCAGAATATCCACCCATCTAGCGGAATTGAAGGCGTTCCTAATATTGTGTGTCACCAACATAACGATTCTTGCTTGGTGCCGCTATGTGCCTCTGCCTTTTGGACCGTCTGGCTATCTTTGCAACTACACTAATGATGGACCTTCCTACAGTACAGCCGTACTGCCGAGGAGATAGGTCCCCAGGTGAACGTATCACGTCAGTGAGTCTTCCCTTGAAAACTTTCTCTAGCACTTTCCCAGTCTTGTCGAACGTGCATAACAGGCGGTATGCAGATGGCGATTTGGAATTCCTCTTCTTTTCCCCCACGAGCCTCGCCAGCTTCCATCGTACCGGGAAAACCCCGTCTCGTAGGCAAGCCTTGAATCTAATGAACAGCAAGTCAAGACAATGGTGATAGACAAGTTGCATGTATGCAAGGCTTCGCATAACTAGCTTGTAGCTAAGGCCCCACGGACGAAATGGGCGGGGAAAAACGCCCGAACTATCTTATGCATCTTTTCCGTTTCATGTATGTAAGGCGTCCGTAGGACACCAAGCTTTCGCATAACTAGCTTGTAGTCAAGGCCCCACGTATCCTTGTTCACATTTTCCACTAAATCTTGCCAGCAGCGAGCCTGGCTGTTGTTAATCAGTTTGCAAAGGCATTTCCTGGCCGATTCAAATGCTGCTACCTGGTTGCTTGCCTCGTCACGGTTCCATGCCCGTTGAGCCTCACGACAATTTTCGGCGATTTCAGTCCACTACCAGTACACTTGAGGCATGCATTGCCGGGGTTTTCGCATAGAAGCGCTGCAAGCAGTCGTGATGTTGCTCATAGTTGAGCTGCCAGCTCTTCTGTCTTCTGCAAATCACCCGGTTGCAGAGCACCTACCGTGAGCAGCTGCCGTGAGCACCTCATTGAACTTATCGAAGTCCATCATTCATTCTGATGTTCCACCCAATTGTAGAATATCGAGAGCACGGACGTCGGGAGGCAACATCACGGATCTCTAGCAGAATGTACTGATGATCACTGGCTGAGTAGTCCTCTAATACTCTCCAATTCTGTATCCTCCGGACTAGGGAGCCCGAGGCAAATGTCATGTAAGGTCTGGTTCCTTCACAGCCAATACGGCGAAGATCAGCGTGTTTATGGTTATCAGTACAACGAGCGCCGTCATGGCCCCCATTTCCAGGATTCGTTTTCCCCGCGAATCTGCTAAAGATATGCCCGATTCGATTGCATAAGCGTTGAAGTCTCCCCCAACAAGCACATTGCAATCTGCGTTTGAACCAGTGTCCTCCAAAGCATTCAACTTGACTTGGAAAGATGAAATCGACAGGTGACCCGCGAGCCAGGGACCCACACAAAACCACTCCCTTTCTACAGCCCGTCACCTCGGAATCACTGCCTCGAGCCCAAAAGGCAGCGGTACCAGTTTCATCAGTATACTATGATGCAGAACTTTTATCATGGTGTTGCGCAGTCAGCAGCAAAGGGTCGGATTTCATGTCCCTCACAAACTGTTGAAGCAGATTTTGCGTGGTCAAATTGTGGTGGAGGTTTACCTGCAGGATTAGCGTCATTAAAGTTCTGATTTTGCCTTGGCGAGGGTTTCCTGGAAAACCCGACATTTTTCTGATCCCAAGACGTGCCCAAGATCCGCTGTTACGTTTTTTGTGCACTCTTTTCTTTTATGTCCTTTTTCACCGCATTTGTAACAAAGGGATTTCCTACCAGATCTTTTGCATACTTGTGCGGTGTAATTATAGCCAATGCAATAGAAACACTAAAGAGGTGCTGCTCTTTGCCATATCCTGCAAACAAACCACTCTATTCTTACTTTACTCTTATTCAGATATTATTCGGCATCTTTTCCAGTCAAGTCGATGATGGTGGTGGTCATGCGTTGTTCCCTATGATTTTCCGGCGTCAGCCTTGCTTTAATCGTGCCCACGCTAGAGAGCTCCCTTTTGACGGACTCTTTCAACTCAGCCAGTTTCGTGACGCAGTGAATGTCTCTCATTTCCATCGTTGTCATCGGCTTGAGTGAGGTTATAGTTGTGCTCTTGCCAAGGAATTCCTTCACTACATCGGAGAATGCTTCTTTATTGTCAGCCTCTGCTCTGAGTTCCACCCGTCTTGCTTTAATTGCAGTGTTGGTGTCTTTGGACCTTACATTTCCCCTGATATCTCACAGCACTTCTGCGCAGGATCGGCCATCATAGGGTTACATGAACAGTGGCCGCTGCTGGGGTCTTCTCCATGGGTTTTTCTCCCCTCTCGCGTTCGTTTTTTTTTCTTGCTGCTTTATTTTCTAGCACTTTTTGAAGAAGTGTTTTGACAGCATTTTTGCTCCTGTATTCAAAACTATCAGGAACACCTGATATAGCGATCCACACCCATCAAGTGCCACTTTCCTCTTTCCTTTGTAACGATCTCTTTTGATCGGGCTAGACGCCGTTCTTTTCTTAATGTTTGATGGTTGAGCTATCAGTGCGTGCCCTTCAGGCTTTGCCCTTCAGACTTTGCCCTCTGCACTACTTTAGCCTTCTGGTCTTCTGGTCAGTTTCTCCGGCAACGCCCTTTAAGGTACAGGAGCTCGTCCAGTTTAAGGAGCCAATTCTTTACACCTCTGCTAATTCTTGGTGAGTTGCATGCAGATTTTGTACTTTTTAGAACGTCTTTCACTTTTCCAATTAGCTTTTCTCCTTGATGTCGCTGGACGGCAGTTGCACTTTGCAACCTCCTTCCTTGAGAGAGGTTGTCAGCTTTCGTTTCCGAGCACAATACTTCAGGCACCTTTTCGACCGTGGTGGCAAAATAATCACTCCTTTTTTCTGCTGTGATTACTGTTGACATGGGTCATTTCTGTAGCGATCGCAGCAGTAACCATCGAGTTCTCGATGTCCTTTATATTTTCCCCTAACACCCGAACGTTTGTTGCGTTCTGCAGAGTTTTCCACTCTTCCTTTTTAATATGCTCTGGTGTTTGTATGATTGTTTGTTGCACTCGGACGCCAAAGGAATTACAGTCCGGACAAGGCTAATCTCCGTTTTTCATTCGTTTTTATTGATATTGTATTCATCGTCGATTTTGTTCTCATTGGTACCACTCTCTATGTGTTATGAACATCGTGGCTGCAGCCGCTGATTGCACCATCGTTGTTGATATTTTCAGGTTTCTTCGTTGAAATTACTCCAGTTCAATATGGTCCCTCTTGGAGCCACTATCTCCGTTCATGTATGCAGTCGCCTCTTTGGTCCCATGGTTATATTTGCAGAGCAGGGAGGCCATTCGAGGGTAGGTACAAGCCTTTATGGGGGCAGGTGCTCAGAGGCAGACTAACACTAGTCGCGAGTCCGCCTCAACCAAACATACACCAACTACCCAATGGTCCGAACTTTGAACGTACTCTGAGGCCTGCCAAGATTTTACTGAGACTGAGACGGTATGATAATTAAATTGGAGTAATTCGCGCACGAAAGACACTTCAGCGCTACCGTGCAAAAAAATTAAGCCCAAGTCATCGTATCCGCTAGCCTATTTAACACAAAGTTTCAATACCTTCATCATCTGCTGCGCGACAGCCTAGGCTGGGCGTTGGCCACTAGTTGATCACTTTCAGCAAGGAGCTGCTGTCAGCTTCTATCATTTCTTCTCATTGAGTCTTCAGTTTTTCCGCTGAACGTCTACCATATGCTTCGAACTTTAGTTTTCGTTTGGGCAGTCAGTTTTTACCATTCTTACTGCTTCGCCCGCTCATAGCAATATGCATAAATTTAACAAGCAGGTACAGGTGGCCCGTCAAAAAGCTTATACAATTCTTCATTGTCATGTAGTCTCCCCTCTGTTACTTGTTTCACTGGACCGTAGATTTTTCGAAGCATTTTGCGTTCAAATGTGTCTACAGCTACTTCTTCTTGGTAGCACTACAGCCTCTCTCGGGCCTTCGGTTCCTGTGAAAAGTGCCTCCATATATCGCCTTCCATTGACGGCGTCCTCTAATTTCAAAATTCGAGTAGCGATGAACTGTCTTCATGGGCCGAATCAGATCAACGTTTTCTCAGTTTTCCACTAGTCTTCGCCTTCCACGTCCCCCGATGAATATCTTTTCGGGTATACATTGTTCGTCTATGCGATTCACGTGATCAGCTCATTGCAGCTTTCATAGTCTTACAATTGATAAGAACTCCAGTTCGTAAAAATTTCATACAGCTCATGGTTGTATAGAATTTGCCATTGGTGCCCGTCTAGCTTCGCTCCAATTATTCACCTCAGGGCCCGTCTTTCGAAGGCGTTGGATATGTTTGTGGATGCTTGGGTTAGGGTTCATGTTTTACACCCATAGGATAGCACAGGTCTTATCACAGTTTTGTATACTTAGAGCTTTGTTTCTCTGTACATGCAGCTGGTTTTCAAAATCGTCAAAACTGAATAAAATATTTTATTTTCGGATTTGCTTGTCAGGGTCCAGGTTTCACTACCATATAACAGCACATGTTTGACTAGTGATTTGTAAATACGGAGGTTATCTTTTTGTGTATGCTAGGCCTTATAATAGGAATTACGGAGCAATGGGCTTTGTTTGCGATGTTTAAGCCGCAGTTAATCTCACCCTTTTCACTTTCAAGGTTAATGTCTTTTCCGGCCAGGTTATGTCTGACTGGAGTGTTTGTCTTTGTTTTAGTCATGAATGTAGTTTAAATCTCGTTAGCTCGTACGCCAATACGGTTCACTTCCGATTCTAGACTCAGAAATGCTCTTTTAGGATCTGAGTTTCATAGTGCCATAACATCGACGTCGTCAGCACTCGCTACAAACTCTGTGAACTTGAAAATTAATGTACTAGATGTTTCAGCTGATGGCTTTCTGATGACATGTATCAGTGCAATATTAAAGTGCATTGGGGTAAGCCCATTCTCTTGTTTGAAGTCTGATTCCATTATAAAGCTATCTGTTAGTTTGCCGTTTATCTTGACGTGGGACTCTGTGCTTAGCGCTGTGACATTGACATGGCAGACTTGTTTCACTGGAACACCAAAGTCAAGATTATTTTGTACAGCGTATTTCTGTCAATACTGTCATATGTTTGCGTGATATCTACAAAGAGCTGGTGCACATTGATGTTATATTTCCAGCACCTTTTGAGCACCTGTTTAACTACAAATATTTGGTCTGTTGTGGACCGTTTACTTCGAAAGCCTCCCTGGTACTCTCCTATAACACTTCCATAGTACTGTTTTGATTTTTTCTACGATTTTGGAGAGCACTTTGTAAGACGTACATAGCATTGCCTCTATAATTTTTACACCTTGACTTGTTTTCTTTTTGCGTATACGACATATTATACTTTTTCGCCTATCCTGTGGTAACTGTTCCTCTGAAAATCTTCTACATGTTAGTCGATGGAGAAAGTTACTTAGCCGCTTGGCTTTTTATAAGTTCGTAGCTAACGGCTAGCCGATCCCATATCGAAGTCAAATCAGATGGTAGTTATTGACATTTTGGTAGAATCAGCTGGTAGGGCAAGCAGCTATGGCACACTGGCTTTCAATTTCAGTTTCAATAAACGCCATCTGTGAACGAGATATTGCGCTGGAAAGTCACATCCCTCCCTGACTTCCAGTGAAAGTTTGGTGACATTCGAATTTATTGCGTATAAATTGACAGTATTTTTGTGTCATCGGTATAAAAATGAATTTCGAACAAAGAGCTAATATCAACACACATTTGAATTGATGAAAAAAGTTTATGGCGATGATTGTCTATCTCGTGCCAGAGTTCATGAGTGGTTTACAAGTTTCAGGGATGGTGTTGAGGACATATATGACGATGAACATACGGGCCACTCAAAATCGGTGAAACTCCAGCCGAAATCATCGTTGAAATTCATGGAATCGGCGTTGACTTTCTCCAAAACGTCGATTTATGGCATTTTAACCGATCATTTGGGCTTACGAAAGGTCTGTGCACGTTGTGTTCCAAAATAAACGAGACTTTTGTTAAAAAATCTACTCTTGTGACTAATTTTTTTACTAGAAATCACATTTAACTATCAACCACTCACCGTATTCGCCTGATATGGTTCCCTGTAACTTCTACCTATTCGGAAAATTGCATTTAGCTATGAAAGGAAAACGCTTTACGTCCGTAGAGTGCATCCAAAAGGCTTGTACCGACATCCTGAAGGACATTCCGGTCAATTACCTGTAACACTCTTTTGAAAACCTTTTGGATCGCACAAAACAGTGTATTGAGGCCGGAGGAGACTATTTTGAATGAATGAACTCGAATTTATCAGAACAAAGTTCCTGTAGTTTCTATTTTAGCTCAGACTCGTTTATCTTGGAACGACCCTTGTATTCTAATTAAACAAAAGAACAATTTTATCATGGGTTAAATTTTCATACACCCAACATCTTAGGGACTTCCAACAAGTGTGAAAACTGCAGTAAAGTAAGAAGTCTTTGCTGTTAGTTTTTATAGACTGCCAAGCATTCATTGTATAACTTAATTCCCTTCCGGTTACGCTTCAACAAAATGCAAACTCCAACTCAGCCACATCAATCGATTTTCCTCAACTTAAATAAAACTTTACGCCACTTTAAATATTGCTCAGAACTTCTTCTTATGCTGTCAACTGAAAAAGTCGTTTTTCATATTCACACATTTGCAATGTTTCCAATTTTTCCACGAAAAATCCATCCAGCAAACCAATCGTGTATCCACACATACGAGTACACTATACCCCATCATATATCATCTCATCGACAGCGCAAAACTTTCAAATCAATTTCCTTCATCCTTAAAATTTTTCAATAAAAATCCACAACAGCGTGAAGCAATCATTCTTGGGATACATTCACATTTTTTCGAGATGTGGTTTTTTTCCGTTCTACTTCTTCCTATTTCTCGTTTTTTCAATTTTTTTTTTCTTCAACGCTTACCGCATACATAACAAGCAGCAACAACCGCAACAACAATAACGGTAATAGGAAAAACCACAATAATAATTGTTTGGTGGTAAAAGGACGTCAAGGACAGGGTGAAAATTCTAAAGGTAGATGAAAAATTGGGCAAGAACTTTGTCCAAGGACGATAACATGCAAAATAGAATATTATTTTTTCGTGGTTAGATTTTCCTGTGATTTGTATGCAAGTATCTACATAGTATCTATCTAACTTTAAGAATAAGGAAGTTAGATCGAAAGTGAATGATAAAGGAGGTGTGAAAATTCAATACCAAATAAATCTATCGGGTATTGACAGGGTACTATCAATGAGCACCGATAAGAATTCAATATTCAATCAATTTCACATTGATTCAGTAGTCAACGGAAGCTTTTAAAGCTTTAATTTGAAGTAGCTTTTAAGCTTAAAAGTGTTGATTATTTCAAATTTCTGCAGTTTTTATTTCTTTTCTACTGGGTGTAATTTGACACACGAAAACTGATAATATGTATTCACACTAGTTTATTTAATTAGTTATTTCGTACAAATTTAACTTTTATTGCACACTGATGTTTTGACAACTTGCAGTACCGATGATCATCCAGTGAGAGTAGCATGAAGCTCCTCTTTTTTCCGTAGCATTTTATAGCGCTCTGGCGGCGGACGCAATCATATAATTACGTCACATGTCTCGCACGTGAGACTTACATGGGTAATTCCTTGTAGACGCTCATACGCATCATGAACCCTAATAAAAGGATTTAGCAGTCCTGGGTTATTTTTCGTGAATTACGTCTAGACACTCATGCGTATCATAAACACAACAATAAAACAATCATGTATATGGATTAACCCACCTCGGCTAGGATAAGATGCAAATGTAATATAGATGTACATATAAGAATTCCATAAAATTTTGTATAAATAGCTGAGTTGAAGGAGCTATCCGTATCAGTATAAGTTGTAGAAAGGTCGAGTAAATACACATTAGTTTGAAATCTAAACGTTTTTCCATTACTCTACGCAATATTCGGCAAACGATTTCGTTGCACTTAACTATATGTATTTCTAAGTGTTCGCCACAGTACCCCCCCTTTAGCGACAGAGCCAACGTTGAAGTAAACCAGCTCAGAGTTGGGCGAGTGTCATGATTACAGATGTCCTTGGTCATGTCGATTGGCGACTGTTCAGTTTTCTTGCCGTATGTTCGAGTTGGATTATAAGTGAAACGTGGAAAATCGTCGTGGGTCGGGTTTGTGTCATCGTTTAGTTTGTCTCTCGAGGCGTTTGCATCCGAAATGGGCTCCGTGAGCAACGAACTGGAGGTTTGGAGTGTTGTTTGTTCGCTGCTTACTAGTTCCTGGAGCTCCTGGTTTGTTGAAGCGGCCTACGAACCAGACCCGTTCTCAGAAATACATCCGAGTACTTTATCAGATGATGTGAAACGATTTAATCCTCTTTGATGCGGTGCGCGGTTGACTTTGTATGAATGTTACGCATCTGTTGTCTGATGTTTTCGACAAATGTACACATTCCCGATGGAAAGGCTTCGTTTCTGACAAATTCCCCAGGTAGCCTTATTGTTGTTCCGTATAATAGTTCTGCTGGAGATGCGCCGATGTCCAGTTTCACTTCTGCTCGCAAGCCTAGGAAGATCGTTGGAAGGAGTTCAAGCCAAGGTGTTTGTGGATTCCAAAGATTGGCCAATAATGCTGCCTTGAACGTCCTGTGCCATCTTTGGACCATTCTATTTGCCGCCAGATGATATGGTGTCGTTCTTTTCCTTTTGGGGCCAATAAAATTCGTCAAGGCACAAAACAACGAAGATTCAAAT
The DNA here is from genome assembly GCA_963969285.1 of Odontomyia ornata. Lineage (NCBI taxonomy): Eukaryota > Metazoa > Arthropoda > Insecta > Diptera > Stratiomyidae > Odontomyia > Odontomyia ornata. The sequence continues at coordinate 253,053,560 of OZ017742.1, forward strand.
TGGGTGCCTTGATTTGTTGATATTTTTTTAAGGTGCACGAGAGAATCGATCTATCATGGTTGTTCAGTTGTGGACTGTGGGCAGAGTGATGATATCTTTGTTTATATGCTCGAACCGCGAATTTGGAATGTCGATGTGATTGGGAATATTTCTGATGTGGCATTGAATGTTACTTCCATCGCAACTGATTTTCAAATTCGGCCATATGAATTTGGATTTTAGTAACTGTACCGTTGGTTTTACGCCTGTATGAGCAAGATAGTGGATTGTGACGAGTGTTTGGTGTTTCATCGAAAGCGGAACGTAGGGCCTGTTTTGTCCATTGTCGAAATATACTTCAGAATTTGTTACGAACGAACGAATCATACACGATTTCGTAAGATTTAAACCTACGCAATACCGAGCAGCACTTTATTAACTTTTTTTGATAACCTAATAATGTAAGCAACAGCAAATAATTTAAATTTTCATTTACAAAATGAATACTTGTGAGATTACGGAAAGAAACCCCCTTAATATTTTTGGCTTTTTAACTTCATGTAATTAAACATACGTAGCTAGGTCGCTACCAATTTACACGCCACATTATGAACAACGCAAGCAGTAACAAGCCCCGAAAGCATCAAGAACCAACGCGAGCTTGAAACGGAAACTCTCGGCACTACGACTAGGTCACACGGTAGCGGAAACTTTCGTCATCCAATCAACATATGCAGCAGCATAAAATATATAACCCCTCGAAGCAATCGCAATTGCTACGCAAACAAAATAACATGTAGGAGGAAACCCGAATTTAAATGGTCGATGCCACCATACGGCAAGAGGTGTTCGTGATATGCGCGATAATTTGCGGGCATTTACATCATTTCCTCAAATCAAGGTTTCATACTGCCTGTGTTTTCATTGATTCCACTTTCTAACATAGACTCCCAATGAAATTGATTTAGTATATAATTCGACTAATTCAAATTCGAACCTGAGTGCTGTCGAAATTAACAGGGAAACGATTTTGAGTGTGGATCTAAACGTGAGGCCGTCGTCAAGCCCGACTTTTCTATCAGGTTTGCAGACACTGAGCTTCTGGCCAAGGACACAAACTTAACGATCCCGTCGCAAACATTTTAATACTCACGCAGGTCCAGCAGAGATGCATACATACCACCAAAGAGGAACGGAGCCAAGTAACGAAGCCAGCGAAGCTGCTGAGGCAGCAATGGCACGTATACCGAAGGAAGACACGCGCAAATTTAACACTTCTTTAGTGGCATGCACGTGAAGGAGGTGAAAGGACTAATTCAAGCTCTAGATGAATTGATTGTTAACTACGATAAAAAATCACGAGGAATAGAGATATTGATACTATGAACGAGGAATTGCAACAGAAACAGGCCACATTGAATGTCGTTACATCGGAGTTGAAGCAATTGAAAGATATGTCAGCGCACCATAAGAAACGAATTTATGAAATGCTCTCAAATCTTTTACGTGATCTGTCGAAAATTGGATAAGCATATGCACGGGTAGTACCAGTGATATGGGAATGAATACACCTGATCCAGGTGGTGAGGTTGAAGAGGAATTCACAGGGGCTCGACCAGATATTAGTAAAATCAAATCGGAAGCTAAAATTATCGCACAATGATGTCACAATCTGGAGGCATTACAAACAGATTCATATAAAAAGGTTTCTGAATATGAAAAGAATTTAGGCGAATGCCATTTGTTGAGCCCACAACATGAAGCCAGAATGTAGTCATTGCAAGAATCAATGCGAGAGAACAAGAAGCAAGCTCGTGAAATCCAAATCGATGGTCTTCGGGAAGAATTTGCGAAACTGAAAGCAGCTGAGCATGTTTCAACAATTAATGCTGTAGAAAAACAAAAGGCTGAAGCGTTACGTACAATGTTCGATAGTCAAATAGATGAACTACGTGACGCCCAGATAAAATAATTGGGAGAGCTTCGTGATGAGTTCTCAGCCAAATAAGAGACAATTAATGAACTTCGAAATATCAACCAAAAACTCACTTTCGCACACCAACAAACGACCGCCAATCACGACAAGCTCAAACAAGTAGAAGCTGATGAATCCGCTAAACTGTAAGAAAGAAACACGGATACAACTGTTGAATATCTTACCTCATCTCCTAACTGGCTATCGACATCGTGCCAAAGCGCACCATTCAATTTATTCGCACCAAATTCACTATAATCCACCACGGAAATCTAATTTGACAGAACCGTGACATTTCCAAGGAGAGATTCGACACCCGAAATTAGTTGAAACTGGTGGACATATAGAAACGCGCGACACTCCACGCGTTGGCATGGCGATTAAGCTACCCACGGGACGAGAAAAACTAGGAAATATTAGCGCCGGCTCAAGCAAAAAAAAGAAAAAGCGAAGATTGTTGCCGAAATCCTCATCCCGCGTCGTGATGTAAATTAACATTACTGACAGTTCGAACTGTCAGTCAAACGCATTCAGCACATTTAGCGCGTAATAAGCTAGGATCGCCACGGAGTGGAACTTATTATGAGTGAAATCAAGCGGGGGAAACCAGTCGAACAAACGGAAAAAAAAACACTCCAAAACAAGATTTCCTCGCGGGACGGGAGAAAAAAAACGTTAACCCGGAGGTTATTTAAGCCCGGGAAGATTTGCGCGCTTTCTTTTCTCTTGGGAACTTTTCGAGCAACCGGCAGAGGCATTACAGAGCGATACTCAACGACAACATTGGCTGGGAATTGGAGATGAACTTTGGATACCGCAACATTAAATTGGGGAGAAACAACTGTGCGGTGGCGATAGTCAAGAAAACGGAAGAAAGGGGCTACTTACTAGCTTAGGGATTGAATAAATGTAAGTAGCATAAATTTTACTTTTTAATGGTCAAATTGTAACAAATATAGAACATTACTCAAGTCGAGTAGAGGTAATTTCTGTCTTTTATTTCCTCGCTTCCATACAACATAAATTCGTCCCTTTTCAGCTGTGAATTGTGTGGCTCGGGAATTCTTTTCCCGGGACGTTGACCAGGCAGGAAGGCCTGGAAAAGTTAAGTGAGGTGGTAGTGTTCGGCGGGTGCAGTGAACGTTAGTGTTTCAATTCAATTCGGTTAACCTGGTGTGGGAAACTATAAGTTTTGTGTGGCGGTGAAACACTTTAACTCGCTCTGTGCGGCAGAGTTTCTTTTTGAAGGTGGTCTTCGCGGCTGATTGGCGGTGAGCCCTAAGACTTTTATAAGTGTTAATTTCGCTCCGGACGGTCGTCTTCTCGTTCGGATGACCCCTTGAGAGGCTCGGAGAATCAAACGAGTGGCGCCCACGCCCGTCTTTGGGTGAGTTAGTTTGAGTCGGTGAAGCCTCGGCCCGAGTAGTACCAATATAACGGTGGGGCAGTTAGGGAATTGGTAATAAATCATTAAGGGTTTTTTTTAAATCTTAGGACAATCGTTCCGTTCAGAATCTGTTTCAACTCCTGGTCCAACCCTTGTTCTCGTTCGAGTTACGTCCAATTAAATGTAGTTGGCATTATGATCTCACTTACTCTCGACAGTGCATCTGCGACAGCGTTGCTAGATTCGGAAAGGTGGACTATTTCTATGGTAAAATGTGCTACGTTATCAAGTCAGCGCAGTTGCCTTGGTGATACCTTTTCAAAGCTTTTGTGCGAAAGCATACATTAGCGGTTTGTGATCGGTTTTTACAACGAAGACACGTGATTCTAGTATGTACCGCAAAATTGAATAGCTGCGTGTGTACCAAATAGTTCATATTTTCTTTCTGTTTTGCTGAGCTTTCGTGAAAAGCATCCAAGCGGTTCCCATATTTTTCCCACCACTTGTTCTAGGCTCGCCCTTATTGCCGTGTCTGAGGCGTCTGTTGTCAGAGCTAATTGAGAGTTTAGGGATGGATGTGCCAATTGTTTTTTTTTTTTTTTTTTGTGGTAGGGAGGTGAAGGCATTTATGCCCACCGAGTCTGGCAGTGTGGGACTCCCATGGAGGATACCTTTGGACTACCCACTAAACACCTCCCCTGTCAATCTGAGAACCTAGCCTGGAACCGTTTGACACATTACTTCGGGCCAGGTCTCGTTTTGTTACGCCGTGGGGCGCCTTCAAGCTGGGGAGTCCCTTTCCTAGCGGGAGGGGAGAGGGGAAGAGGAAATGCCAGAAGAGCGATCCCCCAGCCCCAGCATCTCCGGCTGCTACGAGTCCCTTTTATCTTTTAGGACTGCCCGAGCATAATGTGCCATCTGGTTCCATTTGTCAACCGATTCGAGCATCACCGCAACTATATTATCCGGGGTGAACTCTCCCGTCTCCCTGTAGAGTTCCCTTCGCAGCCTGGTCCATTTTGTACACGCAAAAAATGTGTGACAGGCATTGTCCTCCTCTCCTGGGCAAAACCGACAATCGGGAGACCGTGACCTGCCGATCTTGTGCAGGTAAGACTGAAAACACCCGTGCCCGCTCAAGAGCTGGGTCAGATAGAAGTCAGTCTTACCATGCCTTCGATGTAGCCACTGTCCCACATCCGGGATGAGGCGTGCAGTCCACCTTCCCTTCGTGCAATTCCTCCAAGACTGCTGCCAATCGTTGAGCGAGCGTTGTCTCTCCTCGCAGACAACCATCTCCCTCGCATCCTCGTATCGGCGCAGGTAAATAGCGTGGCGCTCTCTAGCAAGGAGGGCGACAGGTATCACGCCTGCAATCACTCTCACCGCCGAGTCGGAGACTGTTGGATACGAAGATGCAATTCTCAGTGCTCCTCTTCTCTGTACCTGTGCCAATCGTTTTCGGTATACCTCCTTGCTGAGAGCGTCGCCCCATACCTCTGCTCCGTACATTAGCACTGACCCTACAGCACTCATCAAGAGGCGTCTTCTTGATGGGCTGGGTCCCCCTACGTTGGCCATAAGTCGACTCAGGGCCGATATTCCCGAAGCAGCCTTCTCAGCCGTTGCCCTGATTTGCTCAGAGAAACTCATCTTCGAGTCGATCAGTAGCCCCAGGTACTTCACCGCTGGCTTCGATTCGATCTGTATATCTCCAATTCAGATCATCCTTACTCTAGGGATTCTCTTTTTTGTCAAGATGACCACTTCGGTTTTCTCCAGTGCTAAACTGAGCCCGCGAGCAGTCATCCAGTCCCTCACTCGGCGCATTAGCATACCTAGCCGAAGTTGCGCTTGTTCAACGGTGCGCGCGGCGACTAGAGCGGCAACATCATCCGCATAGCCGACCAAGCGCGACTCATCTGGCATCTCAAGTCTCAGTAGCCCGTCGTAAGACACGTTCCACAGGTCCGGACCAAGGATAGATCCCTGGGCAACACCCTATGTAATTTCCATCCTTCGTTGGCCCTGTGTCGTGTCGTAGAGCAGTCTTCGGTCCTTTAGGTAGTTCCTCAAAAGCCGGAGTAGATATTCTGGAACTTGAAAAGAGTTTTCCAGCGTGTCCAGAATATCCACCCATCTAGCGGAGTTGAAGGCATTCCTGAAGTCGAGTGTCACCAACAGGACGATCCGTCGCTTGGTGCGACTATATGCCTCTGCCTTTTGGACCGCGTTCACCACCTCTGCAATCGCATCAATGGTAGAACGTCCTGCTCTAAAGCCGTACTGCCGAGGAGATAGGTCCCCAGCAGCACGAATCGCGTCAGTGAGTCTTCCCTTGATGAGTTTCTCTAGCACCTTCCCAGCCGTGTCTAGCATGCATAACGGGCGGTATGCAGACGGCGATTCGGGATTTCCCTTCCCCTTGCTGACCAGCACTAGCCTCGCCACCTTCCATCGTACCGGGAAAACCCCGTCCCGTAGGCAAGCGTTGAATGTGCTGAGCAGCAAGTCAGGACAATGGTGATAGACGAGCTGCAAAACCTCAGCTGGAACACCATCTGGACCTGGAGCCTTCCTCGCTTTCAGGGAGAGGACTGCCTCCTCCAGTTCCAGCTGTGTGAAGAGTGGGCACTCGACTGCTGTTTCACCATGGACAGCGTCAACACGGACGGGATGGGCGGGGAAGAGTCCCCGAACTATCGCGTCCATCTTTTCCGCGTCATGTATACAAGGCTTCCGTAGGGTACCAAGTTTCCCCATGACCAGCTTGTAGCCAAGGCCCCACGGATCCCTATTTACATCGTCCACGAGGTCTTGCCAGCATCGAGCCTTGCTCTTGTTAATAAGCCTGCGAAGATATTTCCTGCCGGACCTGTATGCTGCTAGCCTAGTGTCTGCCTCCTCCCGTGTTCGCGCCCGCTGGGCCTCTCGCCGAAGTTTGTGACACTCGCTTCTTTGTTCGGCGATCTCGTTTGACCACCAGTATACTGGAGGCTTACCATGTCGGGGTCTCCGACGGGGCATGGAAGACTCGCAAGCAGCAATGATGGTACTCATAGTTGAGTTCACCAAGTCCTTGGCTGTAGGCCCTCCACTCCCTGGCGGAGCTCCCAGCAACGGTGCGCCTGCCGTAAGCGCGTCAGCAAACCTCTCAACGTCCATCCTCCCAGTCCTCCATCCGAGGATTGAAGTTTGGGCACATGCACGCAGAGTGGCACCGTCGTGAGTCTCAACAGCTATATACTGGTGATCACTAGCCGAGTAGTCCTCTAGTACTCGCCAGTTGTGTACTCCGGGTACCAGGGACTCCGAAGCGAGTGTCACATCGGGTATGGTTCCTACGCAACCAATAAGGTTGACTGTACTATACTGTCTTTGCAATTTGGCTATTTCTAAAATTGATGTCCATGAAATTTTCCATTTGTGGTTTTTTATTTGAGTCTTTCAACAACACAGTCAGAGGAGTCTGAATATGAGCTGGGTCGAGGATCGTTCGACAGTAGTAGTTGACTATGTCGGAAAATGACGCAGCTCGGCGATAGTTTCTAGCCTTTCATAATTTGCTTGGATTTTCTCTTCTGGAGGCGTGATTTTGAAATCCAAATAAAGCACTTCCGCTTGGTTAAATGAGCATTTGTTCTTGTTGATGAACAAATTGTTCTTTTGTAGATGTTTGAGAACTATTTGAAGGTGTTTTTGATATTCTTCGGCAGAGCTAGACACGACTATATTGTCGTCGATGTAGCAAAATGCAAAATAAATACCTCTTTGTATATTGTTAATGTGGTGCTAAAACGTTTGTGTTGCGTTTCGTAATTCGAAAGGCATTTGAATAAATTTGTATAAGCCAAATGGGGTGCAGATAGCCGTTTTAGGTTCGTCCACAGGGGCCATGGAGATCTGGTAGTAAGCCTTGTTGATGTCCAAGTTAAAAATACAATCTTCTCATTTATGCGTTCCGTGACGTTAGCAATCGGATATCAATCTGGGACGGCTTGCATATTTAACTTCCGGTAGTCACCGTAAAGTCTCCCATTGTTCATGAAATCGGTGAAGCCCATGCACCGGATGATGGCCGGCAAAAGACATTTTTTAGCATTTCATCTATTTCCTACATACTCTCGCCTTCCACTTTATAATTCTGTTGTTTTGTTTCGATATTATACAGGGTGGGCCAGAAAGAATTGCGAATTTGAAAAAGTCATTAAAAAAAACTGAGTACAATTCACATACAAATTTTTATTTCTATAAAAATTGACATCTGGGAAATTCATTTCTTAAAAATAATGTCATCCAGGTGTACACCATCCCGCTGCAAACATTCTTCGAATCTGACCCTCAAATTGGTAAAAACTCGCTGGCACATTGCACGGGGAATAGCTGCCATTTCTTCCCGGATATTGGTCTTCAACTGGTTAATCGTGGCTGGGTTATTGGTGTAGACTCTACTTTTTAGGTATCCCTACAAAAAAAAGTCCGGTGGCGTCAGATCCGGACTTCTAGGAGGCCATGCGATGTCACCTCGGCGCGATATCAGTTTCCCAGCAAACATCTCGTTTACGACCGCCAAAGAGGCATTAGCTGTATGGCATGTCGCGCCATCTTGTTGAAACCATGTCACACGGTTATAGGCTTTAAATTGTTGCAGTTGTGGAAAGAAAAAATCCCTTAACATGGCTATGTATCGATCAGAATTTACAGTGACAGATTGGCCTTGTTTTTTCGAAGAAGTAGGGTCCGATAATTCCGTTCTTGTTGACCTTGGGCGTCCTGCAGGCTTCTGTTTGAGAGTCGAACCAGTCTCTTCGAACTTTCTGACCCACGATCGAATCACACTTTCTTTCGGACACTGATTTAGGTCATGTAATCCAAACTCACGCCGAAATAAACGCCGAACAATAGCGCACGAATTGTGATTTTTAATAATGTTTAATGCAAAATGCACGTTGCGCTCCGGTGAAGTGATCCATCGCGACTAAATTTCTGAGAACCGAGCTACTTAACCCCACCACCCGCGCAGTCCCTTCTCTAAAGCTTCAAACGCAAGAGTGTTTTTAAAATCGTACGCCTTTCTGGCCCACCCTGTACAACAAATGGGCTATGGAAGAATTGCAAGCAGATGATATGATACTCAAAGTTGGGCTCCACACTCCTAGGAATCTCTCAGAAGTGGTGTGCCTATCATGAGCATGTTGATGAATTTCTCAATGTTCAATCTCTCAATATTCCATCAACAAGGAGAAGCTCCAAGGCATGGATGCTGAGTGGCACAGATCTCAGTCCAAATATATTGATGATCACTGGCTCTACTATTCTCCAGTCGTGTACTGTGGCTGCTAGGAATACTAAAACAAATGCCATTTCAGGTATGGTCTCGTCGTAACCACAATAGTGGAAAGCGGAGACGTTGCAGCAATCAGCAAGATAAATCCTTATCCTGGCCAACATCCAAAGGAATCTTATTACAATATTTCGAATCTCTCTCCAAACTCCGATTATTATGTGGCAATCTGCCCACGTTACAATGTCTTCTAAAGTTTTTAGCTCGGCTTAAAAATATATCAGATTGGCTTGCATTGAGTACACACAATAAAATGTCTGGAAGGCCAATCTAAAGTGAAACCATCTCTTTGTCTATAGCATTGCACTCAGAAAAAAGTAAAAGCATTGTCAGAGTACTATTCGGGCGACTATTTGTTCCAATGCAATTCACTAAGGAGCCACACGCCAGTCTTGATGTTCTGTGCAAACCACTCAAGCAGATTTTCGCAGGAATATGGGTCGTCGCCTTTGTAGGGGTTTTTTATATACCTAACGCATTGCACTCTTCAGAATAGGATTATTATCGTCCAATTTTAGGTCATTGACCCAAGAGAAAATATCGACTGCATCTGCTGTGGGTTTTTTTATGACTAAGTTTTGCACAATTATATTAAAAGGAGTCCCTTTAGGCTCCTTACACTTTTGCCAGATGTGGCCATAACTAAGGTACTTGGTGGAGCATAGTGGGGCAACTCTTCCCTGTATCCTGCAGATCATCAAGCGCCCTTCTTGGTTTGCTTTTATTCTGGTCATCTGCGGCGGACTGTAGTTATGAGTTGTCCTATGTTGTTTTCCGGAGTCAGTCATATTTTAGTCTCACCTAAGTCGGGAAACTCGCGCCTCTACCTCGTTCATGTCTGTTTGTGTTTGGTTTCAGCCTCTCTCTTCTCCAGCTCCACGGCTTCTCTTATACGAGTGTATCACTTTTTTCACTTATGCTTTTAATATCACTTCAGGCTTCATCGTAAGACCTTACATCCGTTGGCTTCATAAGCAGTGCCTCCCTTTGGGGTCCACGTCATCAAATATTATTTTTCCTAAGTGCTGTATTGGGCACTTGCTTCGTTTTGTTCTCTAGGCAGGGTTTCTTAACCAGCACTAAGTGGAGAAGAAGCTTTTTAGTCCTTTTTATGGCCACCTTAGAGCACACTTTTTGGGTACCCTCGAACGTATGATCTATAGTAAGGGTCAAATACAAGTTTTTTTCTAAAAATAGAATAAAATGAACAAAAATCAAATTTTATCATATATTTTGGCTTCATCTGCAAGAACAAACCTTCCCTTTACTTTTGGAATACAATTTCATTCATATGGCTGCCACAGCTGGCGTGACAGTAGGCTATCCTCTCAGTCAATGGTTTGCTGAATATTTAATTTGAGTGCTTGAATCGTTTGTAGATTTTCTGCATAGTATCCATCTTTAACAGCGCCCCATAAAGTCCAACGGTGTCAAATCCCAGCTTCGAGGCGGCCAATTGACATTGCGAAGGCAGCTGATTACACGATTTTCAAATTTTCTGCGTAAAAGATCGATTGTTTGATGAGCAGCATGGCATGGTGCGTCTGTTAAAACCAAAGATCAGTCCTCAATCTCCGGCCACAGCAAGTCATTATTATGGCTCTCTAGCGTTGCTGTATGCTGGTAATTTGACCGTAACAGCATTTCAAGCCCCATTTTCGAAGAAAACGGTCCTATGATGCCACCACTCCAGAATCCACACCGAGCAGTCGCTCGCAGAGGATGCATTGGCTTCTCGATAATTACGTTTAGGTTTCCTGATCGGCATATTTGTTTGTTCACATAGTCGTCGAGATGAAAATGTGCCTCATCGGATAAGATGATTTTTTTTGGAAAAATCGGCATCCAGTTCGAACTGCTCCAATGACCAAACTGCCAAGCGATAACGAAGCGGATGGTCATTCGGCTTCAATTTCCGAGTCATTTGGATCTTGTAAGCAAATAGTCCGAGGACTTTGTGGAAAGTTCCTTTCAGGGTCGTGCGACTAATATTGAGTTACTACAATCAATGGCCTCAGATTGAGTCGCACACTCTCGGCTACAGCAGACATATTATCCAGGGGGGCGCACCGTACGAGTACGAAGCCCGTGAGTATTGTCCACTAGCATGTCTGTTTCATGAACTTTCTTCACAAATTTGCGTACAGTAGGTGCAAGGGTCACCTCATTTCGGCCAAAACTTGTTTCAAAAAACGCACTGTTTGAGCAATACAGCACTTACTTTGGAAATAAGATTTCAATATTTTCCAACATTGTTCAAGCGTAAATCGATTCATTTTATTCCGCGGAGGGTTAATACTGCCTCACTAACATAATTTTGAGCGGGAAACAGCTATCAGTGTCAAAATAATATGTGATTTAAAAAGAAACTACTATATGGCCCACCCGGCATATCAAACACTTCGTCCTTCTTCCTTTTCTCCTGACCCCCCTTTGATCAGGCTACCTCTTTCTGATACTTGGTCTTTCCGCAGTTGGTGCTTTGAGAGCCAGATTAGGCTCGGTTTTCATTCAGCTTCATCGGAAGTGCCCGATACGGGGCACTAGACCCACGTGCCAATAATTATAAGATGTTTATGAATACCGCGTCGATTTTGTGGGGTACAATGTCGAATTGGTACATCACACTGTTATCAACAAAGATGAGTTCTTTTGACTTCTGAGTTATTTGCTGGCTTTGTGCTCAAAAAAACCTACCTTTATGATTTTTTCTGATTTTTTGAAAGTGTAAGTGTCTAATCGTAAAAGAGACGTAAGTATGGAAACTCTTTGCTTTGCCTTGGACCTCCTGATACACAAACTAACTTTTCGGTTTCCAATACAAAAAGCTCCAAATAAAATATTTAATTTAATATTCTGCTCAAATGCGTTTGATAAAAAGGCCATTGAGGTATAGCTGCAGTATATGTGGGGACCTCTCTTAAAAACTTGAACAGGTATGTATGAGTTCTGAAGGTGATTGCTAGCGGATTCACAAGTATCTGAACCTTTGCATCGATGGACAAAATACGTTGCATATTTTTTGAGGAATACAAGTTAACTTTTTCCACATATACTTAGAGTACAGCCAATCAGGTTCTGCAAAATTTCACATATTGTGTCTATTGTTAATGGACTCTTTACCAATTCAAACTAACAACACAACTATTTGATTCAAAATGACAACACAACGAACGAATATTATCTAAATTTTATTGGCTCGTCTCACTTCAACGATGCTTGCGACAATCGCTCTCTTACAATCTAAAAGGTGGTAAATAAAACAAAAAGTTTTCAGAGAATTATGTAAATTGTTATGATTATAATAGAAGAATCTATGACAATTATGGGTGCAACAAAATATTGCTCAAATGCTGGGCACAGCTACGGTGGCATACTTCTACCCGATGGTCCATATTTTCAATGTCTCTGAGACATAATTGAGGTTCAACGTCGTTAATGTGCTGAATTATCTCATCCTTTTGGTCTTGATTTGTTCTTGCCATATTAACGTAAACTTTTTCTTTTAAATATCCCCAGAGAAAGAAGTCCAACGGTGTCAAATCATATGATCGTGGTGGCTAAGTAACGTCGCCACAACGTGAGATAACACGGCCATTGAACTTCTCGCGCAAAAGAGCCATTGTTTCGTTGGCTGTGTGGCAAGTGGCACCATCCTGTTGGACCCACATACCGTCAGTAATTTTCGTGAGATGTTCAATTTTTGGGCACGACGACGTATCAAGATTGATGGCTCTTCTGCCACACTATCGCGAACAATAGTTATGTTTTCCGCATAAAGAACTGGGCGAGCATGCAGAGGTGATTTCACATTTCCAACAGCCCTGGTTTGCTGAAATTCGCGCACAATTCTCCCGTTTGTGGACACATTTGGTCGATTATGCTGACCAAAAAATCACGAAGTGCACAAAATGCATTTTGATTTGAACGCCAATTTTCGTAAAACGCTTCAACAACCTTAATGTGCCACTCAATTGTGTACCTCTCCATTGTTGAATTGGTCAAAAACTAAAACAACGAAATGTCAAATTAAGTTGGACCACCCTTCATTTATGTCTACTTTTATATTTACAAAATGTAGAAAAATCTGAAGACCAGACATGTCATAAACCCATCATCAAATGGTTTATCCTATGTGCTCGGACCGGCAGTAGTTTGGTTGTTTATTGCAACCGCGCATGGTAATAAGATGTATTGTGCCGGCATGGAAACGGATAATTCTTATCATTATTTTTATTGGGTTTTCCAGGGTTTTGTTACTGGTGGTTGCAACGATTACTGCTACAGTATCCGTTACCAGTGATATGAGTCACGAAAATCCAACTTGGAAGCGATCTGGGAATCGAACTCGTCTTCCTGAGTGTGTATGCCTTGATGACAATTCGTCTGCGTGATTCCTTAGTGTTTAGTTTCAGTAGCCAACTCTTCACTCAGTTTCGATGGCATTGAGCCAAGGTGCCACGCATATTCTTGTTGCTCAGAATCGTCATCGTCGCTTGTGGCTTCCTCCAGAATGTACGCCGATTTCAACCTAACAATTGAGATGGTAACATTTTTGCCTCGAACGTTTACCACGAAAGCGTTGTCGGCTCTCGAAACGACTTTGAAAGGACCGCTTTATGACATTTGAAGCTGCTTTTTTATAGAGCAAGTGCGGATAAAAACGTGTTGCGTTGTGGCGAGATCTTTGAATATGAACGATTCCTTTTCACCATGTCGAATTAGGCTTGTAGGTGGTATACCCTGGATATGCTCTCGGAGGACTTGGACAAAATTGCTCTGCAGTACTTGGTCCTTGTTTGATTCTAGGAGGAATTCAGCTGGTATTCTTAATGGTTCGCTATAAACTAGCTCTGCAATGGTTGATTGGAGGTCTTCCTTACAAGTACAACGTATTTCTAGGAGTACTGAGGGTATGGCTTGTGTCTATTGATTGTTCTTGTGACATTTGATTGCTGCTTTGAGTTGCCTATGGAATCGCTCGACCATGCCATTTGCTGCTGGGTGGTATGGTGTTGTCCGGAAATGAGTGCTATCACTTACGTTGTTTAGTTTCCTAAACAAAAATGACTCAAATTGGCGTCCTTGGTCTATTGTAACTCTTAAAGGTACCCCAAACCTTGAAATCTATTGGGAATAGAATGCTTTTGCAACGGTCTCTGTTTCTTAATCTTCCGTGGAACTGCTGGTAAGGCTGGGAAGTGGACTTTTGCTTCAATTTCTTGGGTCCCCGAGAGCTTTCTCAGGGATATCCAATATGTACCAGGAGAGGAGAATACAGTTGCAGATGCTCATCTGCAACTGTACTCTCCTCTCCTGGTACATATTGGATATCTGTAGAGAATTGGCTGATAAAGTCAAAGTATCTGAACTATCTCGGAGAAGATTGCGTATTTTTTTTTTCTGAATGCAAAGGATATTGGTTTGTGGTCAGTGAAGATAACGAATTCTCGTCCCTCGGTCATATGACAGAAATCTTTAACATCGTCGTAGATCGCTAAGAGTTCCCGATCATAGGTAGCGTATTTACTCTCCGCTGACTTCAGTTTTCTTGAGAAAAAGGCCAATGGTTGTCAGTGGCCATTGGAAGGTTGTTGCAGTGCTGCACCAATGCTGAAGTCGGAAGCATAAAAAAATATTGCTAGTGGTGCGTTGGATACTAGGTGACCAAGTAACGTTGCTTATGCTAGGCTTTCTTTTGCTTCATGGAATGCTGCTTCTGCTTTCGGGGTCTAAAGTATGGTTGATTTCCTTTTCATATTATGAGTGAGTAGGTTACATAATGGAGCTTGAGTCTTTGCGCTTTCAGTATGAATCTCTGACAAAAGTTTAACATTCCTAAGAATTGACGTAACTCTTTTGCTGCTTTCGGCTGTGAGTACCGTCTGATGATTTCAACTTTTTCATTGACTGAATAGCCCAAAAATTGTTCGCTCGGTTGTCCAAAGGTGCACTTAGCGGAAGTAACGACTACTCCGTACGTTTGCAGGCGGCGAAAGAGGGTGTTAAGCTAGTTAATGTGTTCAGCTGCTAATTATGAGGCAACTATGATGTCGTCTATATACGCATAGCGAAAATCCATGCCACGCAGTACTTCATCTATGAAACGCTGGAAAGTTTGCGCTGAGTTTCGTAGTCCAAACGTCATGAGTGGTAATTTGAACAGCCCAAATGGTGTTGTAATTGCTGTCTTGCAGGTATCTCCTTCGGCCCCCAGAATTTTTGAAACACTTTCACTAAGTCAATGGTGGAAACAACCTTTTTCCCGCAAGAGTGTGCGAAAAGTCGTGTATATATCGAATGTGATAACGATCCGGGATAGTCCTTGCGTTGAGTCCACGATAATCCCGCAGGGTCTCCATTCATTGTTAGCCTTTTGCTGCACATGAAGGGGTGAAGACCAGCAGCTTTGTGATGGCCTGGCAATGCCTAGTTTCAGCATGTTGTCGAGTTCCGTTTTGGCTATTTTCAATTTCTATGGTGCTAGTCGTCTGAGCTTACTAGCAACTGGTGGTCCTGCAGTAGTCCTTATATATTGAACCGTATTTAGTTCAACTTTTGGCACTCCGTCTGGCTTCAGGATTTTTGGGTATTGTGACAGAAGCTCATGAAATAGGGTTGATCCTGTTACCAGTTTTACGCTGAGGACTTCTTCAGCAACGGAACGGCCTTTCACTTCCACCTTGGTTGTGTTGTCCAACAGCTTTCGGTTTCTGTGATCTACCAAAAGTCCGTAGTACTCCAGGAGGTCGAATCCAATGATTGGCTTTTCTACATCTGCAATTCTGAAGCCCCAAGTGAGATCGTGTCGTAAGCCAAAGTTCAACGTCAGGGTTATAGCCGTAAGTAGTTATGCGTGTCCCATTCACCGCGGAAAGTTCAAAATCACACCTTTCTCGAGACGCAGTGAAGTGTTTGTGAGGGTATACGCATAACTTTGCATCAGGGTTTTCTCGCTTGTGGAGTCTTTTATAAAGAGGTGGCGTAATTGATTAAGGTGCGTGTCATCCGCTACCATTAACCACAAGCTATTGCATTTTTCCACCCAAAACGACATGGTTTTGTGCATTTGTTTGATTCTAGGCCAAAACGAGCATGGTACCAGCATACACGTTCTGCAACGTAACGGACTCCGGGACGCAAAACATGTGCAGTGACGTGAGAAGCTTTGGGTAGGAGAAGCTTCGGATAGGAGAACGACCTCACAGCTCACTGATCTCTTGACGCAACGAAACCAGTTTATCTTCCATCTTTACGGATAGCTTGAACTCAAGCCTTTCTAGCTGTTCGGTTAGCGCTTCTGCTATCGTTGTTACTTTAAGCGGTCGTGGGGTTAGTTCTGGTGTCACCACAGCTGCTACCTGATTTCGCTGAAATAATAACATCTCCATGACTTTATCGGCCAACCCTGGAACGCTCTCAAGCTGGATATCTTTTTGAATCAGTAGGACCGCCTACATATCCTCTGGCATTCTTCTTAACCACATAGCACGGATTTTTTTATCGGAAATCGATGATCCTGCCAATTTTCTCAGATGGCCTAGAAACTAACTTGGTTTCCAATCACCTAGCTCCTCGAGTTCTAGTAATTGATAGATGTTTTGCTCTTGCGACACATATCGCCTTTTTCTCCTGTAAGGTGGGGTTACAATGTATCGTACTTCTGCGGCAACTCTTCTATCTAGCGACTGAGCCACACAAGCGTATTTCTGTCCCTCGGTGGTTAGATTTTCTCCTTCAAAAGCCAACCCAACTTGCGGGAACCAGAGTTCAGGGTCATCATTGTTGAATGGTGGCAATGTCACTCTGCCGCTTCGATCTTAAAACGTAGACTGCAATGCAGTAAGGGTTACATCTTCATTTGCCAAATCGTTAACCATTTTTCTACACTATTTGGTTTATATCACGTCGGAGTCACCTCTGCGGTTAATGGAAACTAACAACACAATCATTCAATTCAAAATGATAACACAACGAATGAATATTACCTAAATTTTATTGAGTTGACTCACTTCGACGATGCTTGCGACAATACTGCTCTTACAAGTTACTTACGTCTTCTTTGATATTTCAAAAATATGGCAAAATCTGGAGACCAGATGGTTAATAAACCTATTATCAAAGGATTTATTCACGGCTCACAACCAAAATATGTCCCCCCCCCGGTTTGCTCGGCTGTCGCAAATTGCCTTTTTGACGGTCAAAAAATTTACTTACCATTTTCTTTTTCCGCAAACTTTCCCAAATATTGCCCCGTTAGCCCATTTGTTCCCAGAATTCTTTTTTTTTTAATGTACCATTATTTTGTTTATCTTCGAAACATTTTTTGCAAAAGAAATGTTTTTTTTTCAATTTTTACGCACATGAGATGCAAAAATGCAACGTTGCGTAGTTTACATTCATTAATATACATCAATAATAAAATTATTTTTAATACTCCAGGAAATGTCTTTTGCTAATAATATAGCAGCCGATGTAAGAAAGCATCAATATATTGTGCTTACTGTACAAATAGAGTGAACCTAACACAAACAAAAATGAATTTATAAGTGGAAAATCGAATTTGAACTTATTTTATGAAAATCAATTGTACATTTTTGGTGCAAATGAACTCCACACTTATTATAAATAAAAATCGTCGGATTTTTGCACTGAGCATATCTTCTTCGTTGCTTGCCTGCATTTTCAGCAATAACGTGTCTGATATTTTCATACCGAGCATCGGGATCCATATTAGTTAAGGACCTAGTCTTTCTGGTTTTTTCGGCATACTTCCATATTTTTTAGGCATGTGCTGGAGGACTGATCATGTAACCGTCAGTAAACCGTCCGTGTATCCACCTTGCCTGGCAAATAGCCAGGCGTCATCTCATTTTTAACCACGAATGTGAATACCGTACAAAGATACATTTTCATAGAGCCGATCTACTCCACTCAGGTACGAGTACTTATTGTACATGGTAAAAACTTCAGAAATGAGAGCTAAAACCCTTTTTCTTTTCCGCTACTGAATATCTTTCCACCTTCTTTAAAGGAAAAACGCCAAATTCATTGGAAGCAATTGAAACAACCCCATTGTCAATCCACCTCACAAGAAATATGTTATTCCTGTCATCCAGAAAATGCTCCTGTGAACATCTTTCTTGCAAACTTTAATATCAGATATTGGTGGCTCTAATGGTTCCTGTTGCTGAACGCCCCCTTTTCCCTATTTCCTCTATCAGTCTCAGTGAAGTGAAGTTGTCAAAGTAGAGTGATAATTTCTGTACAGTATATTTGCTTTCCATCTTATCTAAAAATGTTAGCACAGCTTCTCCTTCCAACTCAAATTCAGCTTTGTACTCAGCAGCTATTTCATCCTCTATTTTACCTTGGGAAAAATCCGCAGTGTACACATAGCCCAACGAAGATGCAGTAATCCAAGCTTTATAGCCCCAATGTAACGGTTTGTCCCGTATAAATTGCTTTGTCGTATATCAACCATATCATGGTACCATTGATTCGGCAATTGTAATGCTGCTAGGTCCATAAGCTTTTCCAAAAGTTAAAATGGTTTATTTAGGCCGTCTAAGAGCGGTCGTATCTTGAAAAACGTTTCTTCTAGATATTGCAGTGTTATCTGCAAGATGTATACACTTCATTATCTCATCAAAGCGATTGCAGCGCATTAAGTTTATGATGAGCTCATTTCTTGAGTTTGTTTCAATAGACCAATACAACTCCTCACTAATCAACGGATTTTACAATAGGGGTGTCCAGTGTTGCGTTAGCGTAACATTTTCAGGTTCCTTGAACTCAACAAAGAATTTTGTAGAAAATTCAAAGAGAACTGGCACAACTTTTAGCACTAACTATGCAGTCACATTGAATTTCACAAATTCATTATAAAACATTGTTACGGATAAAACCGAAGGGCACCAGGATTACCTCACCCCGAACACTATCGTAACATTTGCGTGACTATGTATAGTCAGAAAGCTAAGCCGCACTCGACTAGGGTTTGTTTGCCAATCCAAATTGTAATCATATTAGTAGTTTAAATACGATTATTGGTAGTCTTAAGCAAACATAATTGTCATCGAGCGAAGGTCAGAATCACCGCATGTTCGAAGTTGGAATGTTCCCCAGATATTTCGGTAAAATCAAAACCTAACAAGATCGAGCCAGATGTTGCCAAGGAGGATTCAGATGATGAGAATTCACTGTCTTGAAAATGTCGATAAAACGCTACAGTTTCTCCGGGAGCAACGAGTCCATTTAGAAAACATCGGTTCACATGATATTGTCGATGGTAACGCATCTCTAAATTTAGAATAATTGTCCGGTTTACGAATCGTTCCAGAGTTACATTGCTACAGAAATGCTGGATGGTGACAACAAATACGATGCTGGTGAAGAGTACAGTCTTCAGAAAGCTGAGAAAGGAGTGATTTTTATTTCGTAGTCCAATCAGGAGACAATCAAAACGGACATTACGTCGCTTACATAAATCCGCTGTTGGAGGGAAATTGGTGTAAGTTCGATGATGACGTCGTTTCATGCTGTACGAAATTTGAAGCCATTGAGCATAATTACGGTGGTTCAGATAATGAAATAACCTTAAATGATAAGCAGAATAGCAAGGTCTACATGCTCGTGTATATCAGATTGTCGGAAATCCCTAGGGTACTTCAGACAACAGTTGAAGCAGATATACCGTCAGAATTAATAGAACGATTGGAAGAGGAGACCAGGATCGAGATGATCCATAAAGCTGAAAAACAAAGGCGGACGTGGTGCACGATAGTGGTGATCGGTGCCCAGCTGTTAAATTTTCGAAGTAAATTTCGTCGCAGCTGTTGCTGAATATTTGTGAATCTTTAGTTTCAGCTTAGAACGGAAGATTATTGTTCAATTGAGAAGTGAAATAACAAGGAATTTTGTGAAACCTCGGTCCACGTCAACGCAAACAAAGGGCGGCAAGAAATCGGACGTGACTCGGGAGAAACGCCATTTCAGGTTTTTTTTGTTTCGCGTAAATGCGCAAATTTCCATAACGGGTGAAATTATTCATTGCGTGGAGTGTGGTTTTGGTAAAACGAGTTAAATACATGGTTAAATTAGAAACGAAGGGTAACAAGACAGAGAATCGCGTATTGGTTTTCACACCCGTTCGAATCTACCTCCTTATTGCCAAAGTACCCACAAAGATCGAAAGCCATTTTCATTACTTAGATATTCAGGCTGTTGAAAGCAAGCAACCAACACACTTTTCAATTATAACAAATGATAGGACGTATACGTTTGCAACGACTGGTGATGCCGGAAATTTCAGCTCAAATGCCGATGTTATCCTTACAGACTTGGCATCCGCAATCAAACAAATATTTCCTACAGTTCCACTTAAGTACATAATAAGAAAGATTGATATTCAACCAGCAGAACGTGAACCGATATTCTCGGATGAATTGAGACCAGCCGATCCGCGAAATGTGGGCCCGTGCGGTGGTTTCAGTACACAATATGCCTGCATGTGTGATTATCATGGAGTTCCATATAGAGAAGAAGTCGCCTGGGATATCGATACAATATACCCGTTTCACATGATACCCGCCTATTAAGTTTAAGGTATTTCGATCACTTAGAACCTAAGGATTTAATGGCAATTGTGTCAGCACTTGAATATAATACATTTTTTTCGTGGACTCAAAGCAACACATATGCGTCTATCACATGAAACACTAGAACGAATAATAACCCCGCGCTTCGTACTATCGATTTAAGTCATAATTTAATTGAAGACAAAGGCGCAATACATCTTGCAGGTCCCATCGCAAAAGTTTCCAAGGGCCTATGCAAATTGGCTTTATCGCATTGTGGCCTAATTGAATTAGAAGGCATCGGCCGAAGTTGCGGAATGTGTCGATTTCCTGGGGCATTAATTTGAAGCTAGCAACTTAAGTAAACCTTCTAGTGAAAATAAACTTTTGCTTTCCATACATTCTCTAAACTTATCAGTGCATCAATATGACGACAACACCTCCACGATCTGGAGAGGATTTATTGGGTGAATCATGGATTGGTGTTAAAAGCCCAGACAGAATCACTCCACTTCCGTTTTCATCAGGTGAAGAGTACTTAAGACTGCTGCGCGAAGCGCAAAGAGAATCAAATCAATCAAGTAGAGTAGTTTCACTAGCTAGCTCGCGGCGGGATACGCCCGGGGACAGTCCTAAATCTCCACCAAACAGTAAAAACACAGAACTATGCCCAGATGATGAACTGAAAAATGTATATATAAATTATTGGAGCAAAGATGGTGATGCGCAAAAAGATACGGACTGGATTTGGGAAGGGAGTAGCCGACCCGATCAGCAACCACCAAAAGATTCAAATGGACATAAACAAACATCACTGACAGGCCAAACTGTCAGTGAATTACGTTCAGCTGATTCAGCCGAATTTGGAGTGCTCGCCACCAGAGGGGAGCGGCGACCAAGTGGCGGCAGGAAGGAATTACCCCGCTGAAGAGGTGGATGACCGACGAGCGGAACCATAGCCATTAGGAGGAGGCTATATAAGCACGCGAAGAATGACGCGCCTCCTCTTTTTGATCTTTTTTATCGTGGGCGACGAGGCAGCGGAACAAGAGCAACCAGCGAGATCATAATTCGAAGCGCAGCGGCAATCTTCAAGTGGAGGACAGCGGAATCAGCAAAGTGAAATCCAAGCGAAGGAAAAATTCATATCAAAGCGACGAGCAAGCTTCGACATTGGAGGAAAGGCTACAGAATACATCCGCGAATACGATCGTCGAAGGGGCCCCTTTGTAGACATCTAATAGAAGTAAGTTTTTTTTTATGATATAGTGTATCATATGTTAAAATTATAAATTATTTCGATTTGGAGTACAAGTGTTGTAAAATCTTAAATAATTGAAGTTTCTCTGTGATCAAATAATGCTTGGTGGAAGAAATTTTTGTCTTTAGGACAAGATTAGAGAAATCTTTGTTTCAGATCACGGGTTGTGACGAGTGCGGCTTGGACGGACAAGTCGAAGTGGAAGTGTCGTGGAGTTAAATGAAGCCCGTGATATCGGGAGTCAGAGTGTTCGGGGGTGGTATTGTGGCCCACGCGAAGGATAGAGTGATTAAGAAGTAGTGGTGTAGGTGAAGTATTGAAGTGAAGATCATAGGGTGGTTAGTGAAGTGGTGTAGATGAAGTATTGAAGTGAAGATCATAGGGTGGCTAGTAGCTAGGGTATCGGCCGAATAACGTCGCGTTTAATCCGGTTAGTCGCATTCTCGCTTGGCGGCTAGTTGGGGCTTTGAGGGAAAAGCGAGTTGCGCCCCACGCCCGTCTTCGGACGAGCTAACCGGGTCCATAAGCCCCGCCGGAGCACCCCAGTTTCCCTGAGGGCCATAGTGGCTCTCGCGAGGTAAAAAGGGGGGGTAACAACATCAATGTGACAATAATATTATTTGCATATTACCTTTCTTTGCTTGAGCTCATAGCAGAGCGAAAAATACCTACTGATTTTCCAAATTGCGAAACAAAATAGAATTTTTAATGACCAACACCTTTGAAGTCCACTTTCTAAACCTTTGAACGGCTAAGTTCGAACTGAGAATGAATCTGCACATCTACGAAACATAACAGAACAAGCCTGTTCATGGGCGTATATAAGGAGGGTGTTGTGTTAGGGGTATATATTTGGCAACAAGGAAGTCAAGGCTTACCTAGAAATTGATATAGCGTCTAGGTACGCATGTAGTTTAGGCAACAAGTGCCGGATTAATAGGCGTTACAAGCCGGAATAGTAGTCCAAAATGTTTTAGGCAGGATGCCAGTCTATTAGGCTATAAAGCCAGATTAATTTTAGGCAGTAATGCCGGTTTCAAGTAAAACGCTAGGCGAGTGGCCAGTTTAAGCTATTTCAAACGACTGTGTCTTCTATATTTTCCCTTAGCTTATTTATACAAAATTCTTACAGGCTAAAATCTATAGTCTAAATAGAAAACTATAATAAAAAAACTCTTATGCTAAAAATGCATTGGTAAGGAAAACGTGCTTCGCATAAAACCGTACAATACATACATTCCTTAAAATCTATTAGAAAAAACTTCACTTATGTAAATCTATTCAGAAAAAATCTACTCATCGGAAATGCACTAATCAGTGGTGAGCATTCTAAACTATACATAAAAAATGTGCATTACAACTTATTCATAAAAAACCTATCTATACGTTTCCTTATGTGCATTCTATCTTATTCATAAAAAATAAACCTATTCATATCCATTGGATTCTCCATACGGGAATCCAAATGCATAAAGCGAAAATCTTTCTGTAAAATGACCCTTCTATAAACAATGCATTGTCTTTGAGTGCGAAGACAATGCATCCGCATAGTCAAAGTCAAGTTCAATGCAATTGTAATCTAACACCTTTAGATACCAACAATGAACTTGTCTTTGAGCGTGAAGACAATTGCATCGGCATGGCCAAACGAAATTAGAGAACAGATGTTTTGTTTTTGTTTACAATAATGTTCTGGCGCACGTCGTACGTGTTATGAGATCTTTTAATAAATAGGAATTGAGCAAGAGGTTATTTACATATTCGAATAGGATTTTAATATTTGAATTGGAATTCGAATTGGAATTTTGATAAGAATTTAATTTGGACTTTAAAATGTGAATTCGTTGCAATTGTGATTTAGAATTTAAAATTTGAACTGAAAGATTTTCGATGTATATTACAAGGGGGTTTTAGGGGAAGCTGGCATTCGTTGCGGGCAAAGACATAAACTACTGGACGCAAACCTTATGCTCTCAAAATATACAGTTTTTCTTCACCTTTCGTTCCCCTTTACAATCCTCCACCCATGAAATGCTCTCGCGACGAAAACAGGCTTGCCACCAGCTTCACCCGCAAGAGTCCATATAATTCGCGCTTAACGCTAGCGGGCACGGGTGACTATAGTCACGGTGACAGTTTCGTCACTTTCATCAAGTCTATGACCATGTATAGAGATGCGCGCACGTTACGACGTGACAACCGGGTGACTTTTTTGTCCGCCTCTCAGCGAACAAGCCCGTGACGAAACTGTCACCGTGCCGCTAGGTTTAAATAGGCGTGCGCGCGCGGGTGACAAAAAAGTCACTCTCATAGTAGTCCAGCTGCATTTTATGGATTAAAAATCGATAGAGAAATTTGGTTTTCGAATTACCTGATTGACTTTTGATGCTGAAATTCGACTTTCTTATTGTATGTGTGAAGTACAAAAAGTTTCTTTTAGGCAGAATCCTTAAAAAGAAATTCTGCCTTCTCAGCTGTGTTTCGTGCTCATTTCTTGCGCGCCATTGCCTATTTTTACGGCTTTGTCAAACGAATTTTACAAAGACCTACTAATTTCGTGTCCTGTCTGTTCGACTGCCCGTGCATCACAGCAAATTTCCTCAAAAACTCGAATCATCAAACTTTGTAGAAAGGCCAAAAGTGGTGGTTTCTCGAAAGTTAAAGTGTTATGCAATTTTTTAAAGGTTTTAAGGACGGTCCCCCCATAAACGACACATGACCACTCAAAATTTAATATTCATCATAGGTATTCCACCAAGATATCAAAAGAAAGGTCTTGAGATATAGTGAGATCGTAGATAATGACCGTTTTCTTCAAATAACCTTCTGTGAGCGCCCTCCACTTTTTTGAGGTGACGTGACAGTGACAAAAACTTTTTTTTCAGCGTGACTTTAGTCACCCGTGCGCGCTTGCACTTAAACATTCTGTTGACGTAAACAATGCAAACATTTTTGTTTTCTTTTTGGCGATTGGAAACAAGCGTCATACAAAGTAAAATCATAATGGGTCAAGAGCCGAGGGCGATGGATTGCCTCAAATAGAACTTCCTTCTGGAAATGAATTTGAATGTTTCGGTCTAAATTTTTGTTTAAAGCCATTTTCAGGAGAAGGGTCTATTGGGGCAATCGACGACGGCCCAAAATGGAATTGCAAACTTATGCCAAATGCACAAAAAAGAACGTGACTGCAATCATGTAAACAACTCCAGTTAGATATGAATTGGAATAGGGCAGAGCGAGATACCATGCAACGAAACAATCACACGCTGCTAAATGCTTAATTTCTCTCGAGCCATTTCTTATCCTGTGGTCTCTGTATGAATCTATGGTTGAGGATTAGTTCATGCGCGAACAATAAAATACGAGTGTGGTTTACTAAAAATAAAAAAAAAAAAGTATCAGAGAAAATAACTCTTTGAATTTTTTCAAAAGAAAGGACTCTTCAAAATCAGAGGATGAAAACCATGCTGAAGCTGACAGAGATGTCGCAGGCCCATCTAGCAATCAAGTAAAGAAAGGTAAGTAAAATTATAACAAAGAAAGTGGTCATAAACTTCATTCGTGTAAAACGGAACACGCCACAAAGGTCGCGTCGTGTACAGTGCAGTCTAGATATTTGCATATGGAAAGGTGTCTTAATATTTTTTTTTTTATCAGATCTGTTTTTTAAATACAGTCGTGTATTTATTATACACAGTAACCATTTTTTAAGTCCTTCTAATTTTAAAATAGTACATTTCATCATTTTCTAGTAACGGTTACTATTTTATTGTAAGAAGTACCGAAAAATTGTTACTGTATTTGACTTATCTATGACTTATTTAACAAATTTATCTGGTAAGCTGAGTTTAAACTGTTTTCTTGTAAGTATTTCTCTCAGTAAAAGTTTTAGCTTATGCTTTGTTAATAAACATTCATTCTTGTTCATATAAACTTATGTTTTCATTCTAATTTTATTGTTGCCGAAAAATTTTGTTTTGAGCTTTACTGGCTATGCTCCCAAGTAGCGTATGTCCTGTTTTTCTTAACAAAATATCATTTTGCTTATTTGCCTAATGGTAGCATTTATCATCTTCGCTACCAAAGTATACTTTACCAGTAAATATGCGCGCGCCATACAGTCAACGCTACATATCAGTTTTGAAAAAAATTTGAAAATAACGCTTCAAAGTATCATCGGTTTGGTGTTTCTTCGTACCAAGATTTTCTCACTTGTAAAACTATGCTGAGTGAAGAAACTGGCAAATCATACTCAGCTTTGAAAAAAGCAATACATTGCGAAACTTTCAACTAAATGCAAAGTAATATTTGAAAACGACAGCGTTGATATTTGCTCCTTATATTTAGCTTCGTATATTTTTTACTCTCTTATATTCACCAAAACGGTTCCCAAATCGACGGAAAACTAGAAAAAAAAAATAAAACAAAAACTTATTCAAACGTATTAATAGAAGTGTAATCAGAGCACTGATCAATAATCATCTAGATAACTGAGCTACTGGAATATAATATATATATATATATATATATATATATATATATATATATATATATATATATATATATATATGTGTATATATATATATATATATATATATATATATGTATATATATATATATATATATATATATATATATATATATACATACATATATATATATATATATATGCCACTCAGGAGATTTATCAGCCGAAACATTTGTTTAAAGCTTATTTTTCACAACTGGAGATGTATGTATGTTGAAAGAGTGTTTATGTTTTCTTCGGAAAAAGGTGTTTGGGATAAGACATTTTTCACTAGCTTCCACTTTAAAGCAAATACAATAAATACGTTTGCGCCATTTATTACGTAAAATCCCACCATCAAAATATTTTTTGTGCGTGGATGTGTTGCTTTCTGTCTCTATTCCTTCTCTTTTTCTATCCATGTTCGGTTTCGTTCATTTCCTTCTTTTACAGCTAGGATCGACGTACTTCCAGATCCACCCATGGAGTTCGATATTGGGAAATATGTATGTGATCCTCCGAAGAACGATGAAGAAAAGTTGCGTGCGTTGAAGGAACCTTGGAGTCCACCTGAAACATTCAAATTTCCAGTTACAGGCAAAAAGAATCTTTCTTTTCAGCGACATTGGACCACACGGTATCCATGGTTAGTTTATTCAAACATAATGCAGGGAGCGCTTTGCAAAGTGTGTGTTTTGCTCGGCAAAATGCAAGGTGGCCGCGGTGATCAGAAACTTGGAGCCTTAGTCAGCAAACCATTTACCAATTGGAAGAATGCATTGGAAAACTTCGATCAGCATACAGGCACGAGATACCATAAATTTGCTCTTGAACAAGCAGCAAATTTTGTAAAGGTTGCAGAAGGTAAAACACTTAATGTAACAGAGAGTATCAATACAGAAAACAACAAGATCGCCGAAGAAAATCGATAAAGACTTAAAGCCATCATTGAAACAATACTTCTTTGTGGAAGACAAGAAATGCCATTAAGAGGTAACCATGACTCCGGTGAAATTGGAATAAATGAACCTGATCATAATGACGGCAATTGCCGAGCACTTCTTCGCTTTCGTGCATGATCTGGTGATGAAGTAATTAAAAGTCATTTACTGACACAAACCAACCACAGTAGAGCGATGTATACTTCATCAGTTATACAGAACGAAATTATTACACTATGCGGTAATGCTCTTCAAGCTCATGTCCTTAAAAGGGTTAGAAAGGCAGGTTATTTTACCTTATTGGCAGATGAAACCCGAGACATTTCACGAAAGGAACAATTAGCGCTATGCCTGAGATACGTTAACTGCTCCTCTGGAAAATCAGTTGTTCGTGAGGATTTCCTGCAATTCGTTCATCTAGAAGATGTTTCAGCCCAATCGTTAGCGACTACAATCATAACGATTCCTTTGTCGTATGATTTAGATATGACAAAATTTATTGGAGAAGGCTTTGATGGGGCTGCAGTAATGAGCGGCAGACTAAGAGGCGTCCGAGCAATAATTGCGGAGAAATACCCAAGAGCACAGTTTGTGCACTGTGTAGCTCACGTGCTGAACTTAGTTCTGGTACATTCAAGTGAGATACCAATGATACGAAACTGTATCGGCACTATCAAAAGCACTGTCAATTTCTTTCGACAATCTCCACTTCGGGACGGTATGTTTAAACAAATAGCAGACCAAACTAATTCTCTTCATTCAACCCTTCTCTCTCTCTCTCTCTCTCTCTCTCTCTCTCTCTCTCTCTCTCTGTGAGACTCGATGGACAGAAAAGCATAAGGCGGTTGAGAGGTTTGCAGAAATGTATCCTGTAGTAAGATCCACGCTTGAGTCTACTAACAGAGATGTGGCGAGTCAAGCATACCAAATGTATGCAGCCATAGAAAGTAGTCAATTTATTATATCGTTGGTGATTCTGAAAAAAGTTTTTTCATATACAACAAACTTAAACAATGCAATGCAGAAGGTGAATGTAGATTTGACAAACGTAACCAGCTACGTGACGTCGGTTAAAAATACTCTCGAAAATATTCAAAATGAAACCGAGTTTAAAATACTTTTCAACCAAGCAATGGAGCTAAGTTCAAGTGGCATCATTGCTCCACGAACAACTGGAAGGCAAACGCAGCGTGGTAATGTTCCAGGAGAAAGTGCGGAAAAATATTATCGGCGGAATATATTTTATCCATTTGTTGACCATGTAATTATGGAGCTTAATGTTCGCTTTAAGCCACACGAGGAGACTTTCAAAGGAATACAGATGATTCTGCCCGAGAACATAAAAAATGAGAAAACTGTTAAAGAGAACCTAGGAAAAGTAGCATTGTTTTTTCTGGGAGAAACGATTGCAAACTCTTTTCTTAGTGAATATGAAATATGGCACAATCACTGGGAATCAATACCCGAAAAACCGTCAACTACTCTAGCAACTCTTGATAAATGCGACCAAGAGTTCTTTCCAACCATCAAAATGCTGCTTAGCCACCCTTCCAGTGTCCACTGCAACCGCTGAAAGGAGTTTTTCAACCCTAAAGAGGTTGAAAAACGATCTCAGAAACAGCATGGGAAATGAAAGACTCATTGGACTTGCGCTGATGAGCAACACGACGCAAAAGGCTCAATTTAATACTTTAAGTAAGTTTAAATAAGTTCTTTGCTTCAAAGAAACTAATACATATGCATTTAAAATACTGTTTAAAATTATTGTACATTTCACAGCATACTTTTAAAAAAATGAGGTGTGGACTGCGTTTTTGTAAATCTACAAAATTAGTTATGTAAAAGAGGATAAGACATTGGTGGTATACCAAAAACATTATTTTCGTATTACTGCTGAAATATTGTGCGTAAATGTTTTCTAATATGTTTAGCGAACGTAAAATATGAGTTTTTAACGGTGTAAGTAAATCGAAATACTTAGGCATTGAGTGCACCTCATGATTTTTTTTTATAGATTGGGCCAAACGGAAATGCATTTTATCCATCAGGGAATTTCCATAATTTACTATAACTTAACAATGACTAAAAGGTGTAAATAGATATTCTAGATAAGTGTGTTCATGTTTTATAATTTTCTCATTAAAACTATTTATGTGTAAATACATATAAACAATATTTTGCCATCATTTCTTTCGTATTTGTTTGACGATGCTTTGCTCGCAGCTACTTTAATGTGTATGTAATTTGAATAAAATAGCTTAGAGTGGTGTAAAAAAGCTGCATTTTAGAGCATAATGTAATTATCAGTAACTTATTACTTTCTGTCTACCTTGACCTTTGGGCCCCCCCTTGTGAAAGCTTCAAATACGTCACTGAGCCTGTTCAAACTTGCTAACACACTTTTTGCGTTCCGTGAACGCAACACCGGGAACAGATGGGGGCCATGTACATTCTTTTATCCTCTCGCGTATATTGCGCGTAACGTGACAGCACACATGTAACTACATTACGCTATTAGTCAGTTGATTGATATTATCATACGGTTATTTTGATGCTAGATTTCAGCAACTCCAATTAGAAATAATACATCCAGAAACAGCAATTCGTGAGGCTGTCAACCGATCAAAAGAGGAAGAGAGGGGGACATACAAGCATATTGCCGAAACAGTACATCGTGTTGATAAATGTATCTCCGTTCAAGTCAATTAATCAATTTTAAGCTTAAGATCTGGTAGTATCAATTAAATTATATACAGCAAATTATCATCAGATTTGAAACATTTGTGGAAACAATGGCTTCCAGTAGTATGCTGCAATGTTTTTCATTGATTTTGAACATTTGTATTGTTATAATTTAAAATACTTCTTTTGAATTGAAAAGCACTTATAAGCTAAACGTGAGCGACAAATAAATAAGTGCACTAACTTCGCCTTTACGGGACTGGAATATTTCTCGACCTTGAGAAAATTTAAATAAATCCATTCCGAGCGCCAGGCATATGTATGTGTGCAATGGAAATACGTTCCTTTGAAGAATACAGTAAGAATTCTCAAATCGATGCTTTTTAAATCATCAATAACTCCTTTAAGTACTCCACGTACCAAGATCCATTTATCCAACTTTACCATAAATCACGCAATTACATGAATTCAATAAATTCTCTCAATGCAGTACTAACCATAGAAACTGTTCTACATCTACCAAAATTCTGCATAATTTTCAACTTTTAGCAACATCAGTGGTTTGCTACCGCAGCTTCATCTTTCAAATCTTCATTGCAACATAAAATCGAAGGAATACCATCCCAGTCTCTCTCTTCTCCCATTCATTTCACGACTCTCAATATTTCTTCTCATTCAACGATAATTCGTTTCCGCTGTGATAACGAGTAACAAGATGAATGACATCGTCGTCTGATTCACATATAAAACCAACAAAATCCGCCAGGACCTACATAACATGCGAAATAAAATCGCTGCTGTACTCTCTTCTGTACAGAAACTACACTCACCAGACAGTTCACCCCGAAAAATTCTGTATACTAGAACAAGACACGCGATATACTCTTTCTCGTATATGGCATATGTGTAGAGAAAGTTATCGCTACGATGAACATCATAGGCCAGTAAAAAGGCCATCAAAGTCATTTATCTTTTTTCGCAAAAGCTATCGTCCCCAATGGGGTTATGTTTTTACTTTTTTTTGTCCCAACCTACCCCGGGACTACAAGGACGACAAGCATCACGTAGAGAATTGAGAGGAAGTAAACGAAGGACTCACTACGCTAAGGTAGTGTGAAATGAAAACGTTTTAAATGAGAGCGACAGGGGGGAAGTTTTTTTCTAGAATAGTGAGAAGTAAAAAAAATCATATCAGGACTAAAGCAAGGATCTTTGTCCTTACTTCCTTTTATTTTATCTTGTGTAGAGATGACGATGACCTGGTTTTTGCGACAGGTGTGGAATGAGCTTTGGTACTATTATAGTGCAGCTTTTTTCAGTAACGGGTGTGATGCGTCCGTTGCATATAGAACACTTTCATAGTACCTAAGGAAAAACATACATAGGTACATCGGTTGTAATATAAATAGAACGACTTTGCATGAATGGAAGGCTGTAGCTATTTAAAGAAAAATTTTTAAATAGGAAGCGTCCCTTTGACTCATATATTGCGGCCTATGCTAGTGAAGCAGCTATTCTATAAAAACTTGGTTGCATTTTTTAAAGTAACATAGCCAGCTAGCCATGTTGTAGTGTGAAAAAGCAAGTTTTGGCTTTCAGGTGTCTTGGCCAAGCCGTTTCCTTTTTCTAATGCGAATTTTAAAACAGCAATGGAAAACCTAAGCAACATTAGCCATAAGTAAGTCGTCCAATTAATTCTCTCAACCACTCAAATTCTTTATTCTTCTATCATCAAAATGTACGTGGTCTAAAATCCAAGCTGGAGGCTCTCACTTAATCATACATTCTCTCTTTTGTTTAACAATATCATCTGCTTTACTGAAACTTGATTGACAGATAGCTATCATAACTTCAAGCTTTCTCCCAATCATACGGTAGTATGACAGTATTGTGATCGATTGACCTAAATAAAAGACATGGTGTAGTGTTCTTATCCCTTATCATAGTTCCCTTCCTGGCACTCATCTCTCTGATCTCTACTTTTCATCTCCTATTGAATGCGTTGCTGCTCTATTAATTATTTCACTAGGTCCGCATCTAGGTTCCTTGTAATTCTCGTTCAAACTGTTCTCTGCAGTTGAGGAAAAACTGTTACCTGAGCAACATAGTTTCATAAGAGGTCAATCCTCTTCTTCGTAGTAGCACTGCAGCCCCTCGGGTATTCGTTTCCTGCAACAATCGCTTCCAAATGTCTCGGTCCACTGACCGCGTCCTCTAATTTTGAAATCCGAGCAATGATGAACTGTCTTCTTTGACCGAGCCAGACCAGCTTTTCCTCGGTTTCCCCACTGGTCTTCGGCCTTCAGTTCTCGCAACGCATATCTTTTTGGGTATCCGTTGTTTGTCTATACGATTCATGTGGCCAGCTCATTGCAGCTTCCGCAGTCTTACATGGTTGAGATCTCCGGCTTGTCAAAAATTTCACGGTTGTATCGAATTGGCCATTGGTCCCCGCCAAGCCTCGCTCTGATAATTCGCCTCAGGATCCGTCTTTCGAAGGCGTTCAATATGTTTTTGGGTGCTTGGTTTAGGATCCATGTTTCACACCAATAGCATAACACATGTCTTATCACAGGTTTGTATACTTGGAGCTTGGTTTTCCTGTGTAGGCAGCAGATCTTCAAGAACGTCAAAACTCAATAAAATTTTTTATTTGCAAGCTGTACTCCGGCGTATTTCATCTCTTCCATTACCCTTTCTCGTTATTTTGGCGCCTGAATATAGAAATTTGCCCACATTTAGGATATTGTAATCGATAAGGGTGATGTAAGGGTGATATTTTGAGTGTTTGAGGTATTTTTCCTCGACTGCGCCACGAGCTTTGTTTCCTTCTCATTTATTTGTAGCCCTAATAGTTTTACTTCGCTGTCGAGTTTCAGGGAAAGTTCTTTGGCAGTTGTCAACGACTGTAACAAAATATTGATGTCGTCCGGATACGCCTGTCTTGTATCGGCAGGTAGCTTTCTGATGACATATTCAAGAGCCAAAATTGAATAGCAATGGGGCCAGCCTATCTATTTTAGTCCAATATTTGTGTCAAAGGTATCGGTGATTTGGTTATTGATGCGGACTTGGAAGGTCGTCAACATCATTGTCATTTTGGTAAGAAGAACTAATTTGGCTGGGATGCCAAAGCAAAGTATTATTTGGTACAGTTCGTTACAATTAATACTGTCGTATGCTTACTTAAAGTCAACAAAAATTGGGTGTAAGTCTATGCAAGACACAGCATCTTGAAAGTGGTACAAAGGAGCCCTCTGCAGCGGTGGGAGGTACACGCTGGTGTCAAAAAGTTACGCTATAGAAAGTCACCTGGATGGGGTGGTATGACTGGTGAGATGTGTAAAAGCATCTGGCGAGCCGTGCCAGACTGTATTTTGTGCCTTTTTTCCAACTTTTTTGAACAAGGCTGCTTCCCCGTTGATTTTTAGCGTGCAAAGGTGGTTGTGCTGGGGAAGTCGCTTGACAAGGATCCCAGCTTGCCAAGCTCGTATAGG
Organism: Odontomyia ornata; assembly: GCA_963969285.1. Taxonomy (NCBI): domain Eukaryota; kingdom Metazoa; phylum Arthropoda; class Insecta; order Diptera; family Stratiomyidae; genus Odontomyia; species Odontomyia ornata. Next base: position 253,086,712 of record OZ017742.1, read on the forward strand.
GACATCTTTCTATTCCTATCACTTGCGAATGTGATGGAAAGGGTTATGGTCCAGAGATTGGAGGAGCTGGTTTCTGAAACTCTGTCAGATAGGCAGTACGGTTCCGCATGGGGCATGGCACTAGCGATGCATGGCTACATGCTTTGTCTGTGGTACGAGCAAGTGAGGAGAAGTAGGGGAATCTTCATTGAATTCAAGGGTGCTTTTGGCCATCTGGGATGGCCGGCAGTCCTTGTTAAACCAATTTCGGTTGGTTGCAAGGAATTAGGGCTTTGGAGGAACTACTTCTCGGGCAGAAGTGCATTTGGTTAAGGGTTGTGGGACAAAGTGGAAATATCAGTGCAGAAGGGATGCCCTCAGAGGTCCATAGAGGATCTATTTATATGGAACCTTGTTATGACTGACTTGCTGGCTGACCTCTCCGCTGCTTTCAATCTGTGTGCATATGATGATGACTTGCTGTTGTTGGTTGAAGATCGAACTCGACTGGAACTGGAAGATAAAGCCACGTGGTATATTCGCAAAGTGCAGCAATGGTGTAACCAAGTGGGGCTGATTATCTCAGTGGAGAAAATATCGGTGATGCTTTGAAAGGGATGCTCAGTTTAAGTTGTCCACCATCGGTGCGGCACGAGGGACAACCTCTTAAGTATAGACAGCTGTCACATACGTGGAATTCATGTGGGTGAGAGACTGTCATTCCAGCCCCATTTTAGGGGCATGAAGGGACGTCTCACGCTCCTAGCCTCGATGCTGCGACGAGTGTGTAAGAAGGACTGGGGGCTTTGTCGGAGTGCTCTCAAGCGAATATTTGTTGGCCTGTTTGTCGCCTGCGTGGCCTACAGGGCATCTGTATTCATTGAGAGCGCAATGAGCCCAACTGGCAGTAGACTTATCTCGATGTGTCAGAGAGTAGCTCTGCTGGCATGCCTTCCTGTATGTCGTACAGTCTCACCTGACGCCATGTAGGTACTAATGGAAGTTCCGCCGCTTGACTTGGAGATAGTCCGGAGAGGTTTGTCATTCATGTTGCGGAGGGCATTGTCTGTTTTTGAGCATAAGTGGTTACAATGTGCTGGACGTCAGAGTCTAAATAGCATTCTGACCATGCTGGAGGATCGCATGATTTGTGCCTGGCAAACCAGGTGGAATGAGTGCACTAGCGGACGTGTAACATATATTTTTATGCCCGACGTCCTGTCTGCTAGGCGGAGTCCACACCTGGACTTTGTTTTGGTTTGGAGTTCCTGCTTACAGGACATGGAAGTCTGAATGAATAGTTGTTTAGTCATGGTTCAGTAGATGATGCATGTTATAAAATCTGCGGAGCTGAGAGTGAGTCTTGGCAACATGTACTATTTGAATGCCCAGCATATGTCAAGCTCCGTAGTGCATGTGGCACAGACTCGCTTAGATCCTCCGCGGAAGTTCAAGAGGTTCTAGTGGATGAGGAACGATTTGCGGAGATAAACCTCCATGCCCAACGAGCTTTTCAAAAGCGGCTGCAGCTCTACTCAGCGGGAGAGATTGTCGATTTTGCTATGTCCTAGGTGTGCTTATATATCTGTGGTCGTCTTGCCGTGATCGTACTGTTGTGATTGTCTGTGGTGCTGTCAGGTGATGGTTCCTGATGCCGGGTAGCCTAAAGAAGGTGTTGGGTAGAATAGTAGGTAACCGCAGGGCGATGGACCAGAACTGGGAAACCAGATATGCAAATCCTTTGGAAAGTGCTGTGCCCACGAACCTGAGGCTAGGACACCAGCCCATCGCTGTTGAGAGCGCAAATCTGGTAGCGATACTTGGATTAAGTGCCGCAACAACCGGAGCAGAGGTTTAATCTGTACCACTGGTTAGGGGGAGCCAATGACAAAATACTGTCACCCCCTACAAGGTGGGGAGCCTACTCTGGCTGAAGCGTGGTAGTTTGTGGTCTTTATTCTGTGGCTAGAAAGGAGATTAGCGCACCAACCAGTGTGTGGCGGGGTCTTAACTGGGCTTACTGGAAACCTGTTGTTTGGATGAGGGGCGTTGGTCAACACTTGATTTGACCCTGTCTGTAGAAACCGTGAGGGTAGGCCTATTCGTGGCAGGTGCTCACGTAAAACTTTCGATTTTTTGTACATCTATGTTGAACCCTCAGCATTTCTCATGTACCTGCTAGACAATTGGTCTTTTGTCGATTTACCTACTCTAAAACCACTTTGATACTCCTCAATAATACTGTTGGCGTATGATCTGATTTTATTTTCCAGGATCTTTGAAAATATTTTGCAAGCCGTACAAAGTAGTGATATGCCCCTTTAATTTTCGCACTGTAACTTTTCACCTTTTTTTGTGTATATAGAATATTATTAATTAGCTCTACTCGTTTGGCATACGTTCGTGTTACCAGCTGTGCTGGATGATTTTATGGGTGGCTTTCTGAATACCGCTGCCTCCATATTTAATGAGCTTCATTCGAATCTCATTGATGTCCAGTGTTTTATTATTCTTTTGGGCTTTGATGGTGGTAAAAAACTTCATCCAGAGTTGGTGGGGCCAATGGAAGTTCCCCGAGAGTATTTATAAGCTCCGACGTTTTGAAGCTGTACGTAGGATTATGGAAATTTTTCAAATATGATGCTCATTGGGCTGATAACCACGTTTCAGGCTTTTCACTACTTTGTATGCTTATTTTGTGTTGTTGCCCGCTAGACTTGCATGTATACTTCTCAATTGGACGACATAGTATTTTCTTTCCTTAATTCTAACTATCCTAACAGTCCTATTCACTACTCTTCTAACAGTTTCATATTGTTCTGGTTCTGATTTCCCTACCTACAGTTTCTTTGTATGCCTGATTCTTTTTGTCTAACGCATTCTGGCACTCATCATCGAACCAAACATTTCTTCTGCGTCGGGCTTGATGTCCAATCGCCTGTTTTACCACAGCCTTAATCGCCGCTTTCACTACCACCCATAGCTAGTTGCTTGTTTTCAGGGATGTATCTCATAGGATGGGAGCCAGCTGGTTTTCGAGGCTCTCAATGAAGTATTTTGCTATAGACGCCGTTTGGAGCCTTCGATGCGAATTCTCGTAGAGGGCGGATCTTCGCCAAATGCTTCCTTTGACATAAGACATCGATCGGTTAGTTTGATCAAGTAATGATCCGAGTTACAATGGGCTCGTCAGTATGTACAGACGTCAAGTATGCTCTAGGCCCAACGTTGTTGGATCAGAACATGGTTGATCTGCATTTGCATGTTGCTATCCGTTTATACACGGGTCATTGAATGTATGCGTTGATGTGGGAAGCAAGTCAAACGTGTGACTAGATTTCTACTATGTGCAAACTCAATCAAGCGCTGGACGTTGTTATATCCTCCAGTCGTTCCCTGATGAGATAGCTCATTGCCAACCTTAGCGATGAGATCAACCAGAATTATTTTCGTGTCGGTTGTAGCCAATGAGCTGATTAGTCTTTCTAGGTGTAGAATGTTTCCTTCGTTTTTTTTGTCTTTTTCTTTGGTTGGGGCGTGAACGTTTATCAACCGGATTTTGAAGAATTTTACTTTTATACGGATCGCACCCAACCGTTCACTGACTGCCTTAAGATTAATAACGTGCGATTTGAACTCCCCATCTACAATAAAGACCACTCCGAATTCTTGTGTTCCAGGAGGCTTTCCACTTTTGAATATTGTGTGTGATCTCATGTCTTGAATATCATTTCTTGTCCAGTTCATTTTTAATTGATATTGACTGGCCTGTTTTAAAAGATCCTTAATAGTACCGGGGTAATTGAGTGATCTTACATTCCAGGATCCAATGCCATAGTCCTTTTTTCCTTTACGAGGTCGTTCCCGTGGGTCCAATCCATTCCGAGACTCTTCTGCAGGCTTCGAAGCATTGTAGGCTTTTCCAAAGACTGCGAGTTAGCCTGTCGCCCAACCTTTAGGCGGCATGGTAATTGCTTTGATTTCGTTACCAGGCACGGGAGACTCGCATCAACCTTCTTACGTCCCCACAAAGAAGGTGTAACTGGGATTTAGTAGCAGTGCTGTAGATGTATCTACAGTTATTGGCATTTCTCGGCATTTAGTGCCCCATCATTGGGAAATCAGTAAACCCCATGTGCAACCCCAAGAAAATTTACTGCCATTTTATCGTGGGGTTTAGGATGAGGGATCATGGAAGCTGTGAGTTAGGGAAACACGGGGTTCCCTCTTCTTTTCCCAAACAGGCTTGGGACTATTTACAGGGAAGTTCCTTTTACAATTATATCGTGGAAGTATACCAAGTAGGTCTTCCAGCTAAGCCCTTGTAGCACGTATTCTTTTTATCGGTCGAATGTAAATGCAGCTTTGCAAAGCCCAATTCCAAATTCGTGTAATCCAGTATCAACAGAACATGCAGTTTTCCCTGAGTCCTGCTGTCTTTACAACTCTCAAAATTGGGTATATGAAACCAATTTGCGTCTATGAAAATATTGGTGGTGTCTATGGTGATTTTTTTTTCTTTATCAGAACTTATGATGGGGTTGAGGTTGAAAAATGGCTCAATGACACCTTATTTTTCCATACTTGAAGTCATTGCACTCATTTTCCCAGATTCAGCTGAAGGAAGTCGTTATGGTGCTTATTGAATTGGCTTGGCTTTCTGTGCATCCTCAACAGGAGAGACCATGGCTGCTGATCCTCGATGATTTTGGCGTGTGCAAAAATATCGCGGTACCTTGTGACCGAGTCAGAAGCATACTTGAAGAGGTTCCGTGGCAATTAGGGTTGATTTTAATATCGCTGAACCAACAAGTTTCTAGCATGACTTAGAGATGCGTCTCTCCATGGGCGGGTACTTCTTCTGTAGCTGTTTATAATGAAAATGTTTTGCATCTGCAACGTAAACGGTTTCCTGTATAACTGATCATAGTATTGATTTTACTATGCCGGTATCAATATTTAGAATGCAATGTTCATCATCGATTTGTCCTAAAGATATAAGTCCGCCTCATCATGATGTTGTCATGGTACGGTGACCGTTGGGCTGGAAAGTCAATCCTCCGGCCCAACCCCTGCTCGAAATAGTTAGCTCTAACATGTTTTCCACCTTCTCAGTTTTAAAGTACTCACTTTTGAGCTCTGAACTTGGTTTGGGTGCACTTCTAACAGCGAGGCTTTCACTGATTGAACTTTGGGACTCCAGGCCATGAAATTTGTTCGGAATAATTTTTTTACTGGCTGGAACTCTTGACAGTTTTGTACTAATTAACAAGGTCATATTGAAATCGCATTTGCTCGTGCATCCCTCTGTCACGGCAATTTTTCTCCGAAACTATGATAGCGACAAGGACCAAACATGGATGTAAAGTGGTGGCTTCTTGAAAATTTGGGTATAACAAAATTTCCAAGGTTCTCAACGGGAAGGGGTCAAATTTTTAACCCAAGATAGTCGTGTGGAGTGTTAGAAGAGCAGTATTGATGAGAACTTTTCAAAAAAGTCTTAAACTAGTACCTTCTGCTTTGGGGGGTGCAGGGAAAGGGGAAATGTACGAAACCATTGAAGCAAAGTATTGAATATTTGTGCCATTATTGCTGCTTACATACCATACATTGAGTAAAAAATCCTTCGATTTCACTTCTGATAACTTTTAAGTGATGTCAAAAAATTGTTGATTGAATTCTAAAATTATTAGATTTTTCAAGTTCTCGTAAGAACCGTTCATATTTTATTTATTTAAAATCATATTAAATTTCGTTGAATATATCCATAACGTCTGTTCTCACGTAATAAAGAAAGGAAAAATGTCGGTCGCGTTTAAAGGCAAAATGTCTTTCGCGTCCGTTTGCAATATGTCCGCCGCGTCTTAGTCAAACAAGTTCGCCGTGTCGAAAAATGGTTCCGCCGCGTCCCCTGATATGAAGTGCTCACACACACGCACACATTCGCAAAGTGACATGTCAAATGGAATAGAAACATTGAATGTGGCAAGTTCTACGAGGTCTCAATTTTCAAACTTCAAAATCAGAAGTGAAATTATCGACAAAATATTGACAAAAAAGTGTGAACTATTGGAAATAGAAGACAATGATCAAAATAAACCAAAAATTCATAAAATAATTAAACTACTTGAAAGTCGTACACTGATTAAAGAAACATTACGTAACATGTCCGATCAAAATCAAGTGACAAATAAACTAGCTGAAAATAACAACAATGTCGCTCTCGCGTCAAATAGTTGGAAATATTCTCAAATATTTTGACGGGTCATCAAAATTAAAATTGCCATCTCTTTTGTCGGAATACCGTACATCAACGAGAATTTGTTGATTCTCGGCAGCAGAAAACATTATGCACGAAAAGCCTAGCCGGTGAGGCAAGAGGAGCCTAACCGGTGAGGCAAGAGAAGCCCTAGACTTGCTTCTTCTGACATCTCAGGTTCCTAAAGTGATCATCGAAATCATCAGCAGCGAATGTTCAGCTAGAGGGGCCGAAAGCACAGATAAAAGTGAAAACGATCTTCGATGAAGGTAGGACGGCAATGCTTATTGACTCTAAGCTAGCTTACAGACTCGGATTGGAAGGACCGCATAATCCGCTTCACTGTCGCCGGAAGGGCGATACTTACAGAGTGGATCGCACAGCAGCAGTAAATCAGGAAGGCGATCTCTACGAGTTAAAGAATGTGCCCACTGTCAAGGGGCTGAAACTACCCTTTCAAAGTTGCGACAGCAACAAACTCAAGCAACATTTTCCGCATATCAACGATGTAAATTGTTGTGCATTGGGAGATGACACCGAGCCTCTACTGCTCATAGGTGAAAACAACGTAAACTTGATCATATCACGACAAATAATACAATCGTCTAACGAAACATCTGTTTTATTCAAAACATTGCTTGGATGGGTTGTACATACGCCCGTATCCAAAGCACATTTAACAAATAAAAACTTCGAACATATTCACTCTTGCGATATTTACGACGAAAAAAAAAACAAGACGAGGTCAAAGCATATTTCACCTTAGAAAATATGGAACTAGTCCCCACAAAGCATTGAAAATTTCCAGTATGTGATCAGCAAACTTTAAAAATAGCGGAAGAGGGTATCCGGAAAGTAGACGGAAAATTCGAGGTTGCCTTACCTTGAAAAAAATAATCCACCGAGCAGCTACGAATCAAAACGTACTGCTATTAATCGTCTGAATCTATTGGAGAAACAACTCAATCGAGATGGCAAACTTGTCATGCCCTACTGCGAAGAGACCTTGAAAATTATTGACAAAATATATGCGAAGCTGACGAACGAAACTGAATCAGAACAAACGCACACCGTAAGGTTTGTTCCACTTGCATGCGATGCTGCCACAAAAGTGGATGAAAAATGTCCCAACGATTATCTTTTGTCAGGACCCGATTACGTTACGCCATTTTTTGGAATTTTAAACATGTTTCCGCAAACTTCAATCGCTTTCATTGCCGATATAAAAGAAATGTTTAATCGAGTTGACATCACCGATGCCGAAAACTTTGTACATTGTTTTGTATGGAGGAATCTACAATCCGAAAGGCCACTCCAACTGTTTAGAATGAAAGCCATGTTGTTTGGAACGAAGTAATCTCCATTTCTGGCGCGATTTGTTAAAAAATACAACGCAGAGCAACATCGGAACCGATTACCAGACGCATGTCCAGCAATTATTGACAAACATTACGCTGATGACTATTCAGATGGAGCCGAGAACGTTTCGGAAGCCGTTAAGAAAATCAAAGAAGTCATTTAGATTCACAGACAAGGAGGTTTTGAGCTGACAAACTTCGTTAGTAATTCACTTGAAGTATAAAGAGAAATTCCTGAGTCATTTGTTGCGAAGACATACTGTCCAGAGTTTAGCATAAAGGCAACAGAGATTCGACGTGTGTTGGGTATGACATGGAACTCCAACAGCGACACATTCACTTTTACATTGAGGTTTCATAAAATCGACCAACGTCAAGTACTGAAAACAGCAATGTCAGTTTTTAACCCAATTGGTTTGCTCAATCCAGTGTCGATCAAGATACGCATTCTACTGCAGCTAATATGGCGATGCAAAATAGGCTGGGACGATTATATTGGCGAAGATAAATATCAACAATGGAAGTTCTGGTTAGGAAAATTGCAGATAGCAATGGAAATCAACATTCAACGATATATCCTCAATAATGAAACAGCGGAGCTTCACATATTCAATGATGCAAGTGAAGAAGCGTATGCTACGTACATCTACGAGTATTTGCAAGTTAAACAAAACGGTCAGTTTCGCGTCGACTTCATCGCTGTAAAGACACAAGTTGCACCACTAAAAACAGTGACTATTCCAAAGTTGGAATAACTAGCAGCTGTGATGGGATGTAGACTAGCAAATGAGGTACAACAATACTGGAATTTGCCCAAACGTAATGATTTCTATTGGACGGATCCCAGAACAATAGTGAAATGGATTCGAACGTTTGTCGCATCAAGGATTGGAGAAATCTTAAAATTAACCCAAGCTGAACAGTGATTGTAGGTATCATCGAGAAATAATGTCGCCGAAATATGTACGTGGGCAAAGCCGTTAACCAATTTTGATCTGAGCAGTGTATGGTTTAATGGTCCAAACTTCCTCTACAATGACGCTGACTTATGACCAAACTTTGCGAACGAAATGAATGAAAACCTGGAAGATGAAGTTCCTTGCTTAGCTGATTTGGAGCCCAAAAATTCACCAGGAAACGCCTTACCAAATATAAAAGGTGTGCATACACTCAGCATAATACTTCGAATCACAACCTGGCTTAGACGATTTGTTGTCAATACAAGGAAACGTCAAAATGAAAGTAATTAGGGCACATTAACGACGGAAGAACTACATTGGAGTGAGATTCAATGGTGAAAATCAATTCAAGCGAGATGTTTCCCGATCGATATTCATAATGTCAGGCAAATCAGCCAAACAAGTCTGGGAAACTCAGCAAAATCAGTTTAAATTTGGATCAAAATGGTATTCTACAAGTGGGCAGCCGAATAAAACATATTGAGAAACCCGAATGATCGCGACTGAGCTGGTTGTCCTAAATGGGAAAGAACCTTATGTGCGCTTGGAGATAGAGCATCTTCATCAAAATTTGGACATCAAGTAATACAGATTGTCATAAACGAATTGAAGCTCAAAGAAGCAAAAACCTTAAAATATTTCTAGATCCACGACATCTAAGATCCACCTTTTTATTGAAAGGGAAACTGCTACTCTATATTTATTGCTTTCAGCATATTTTCACAATTCGGAAGACAATGACAGCATATTCTTGAGAAATTCATAAACAAACTCCGACAAAATTTTGCATTTATCAAATAGTGATCATGTTTTTGAGATCTTTTTGTTTGTCACCTTTTAAGTTGGCAAAAATTGACGATCGATTGCTTTATGTTTCCTGATGCATCGAGCGTCGGCTTTATTTTCTAGATCTATGCAGAAAATTTGGAGACCAGCATCAAATTTTTTTTATAACCTGAGAAGCAACTAATTAAGATGACTGAACACATTTTCCGGGGCTCCTCAACATTTTTAGAAAAGCTTTGAAAAATTACCGAGAAATTTCTTAGGTAAACTGCCAAGAAATTTTTAAGCTAGCGTACCTCTGATCCATCGAATGTCCTGCTGAGGAGAGCGATTGCTTTGTTCCCGGGGTCCACTGTCAACTTTTTTCAAACAGGGATCCGTTAAATTCTTTTTGGGGTAAATGAGCTTTCTTTTTTTCGAGCGCGATCCACCAGTGGCACACAAACTGTTGGTCATATCACGCAATTGAAATGTAGATTTGCCTTCATCTAGTGCATTCGTCCATCAGATGTAAGTGCCAAAGTGACTGACATTCTGTCAGTGTTGTGTTGTGAATTTTTCAATGTTTATTTTACTTATCCTAAATTTATTTAAATAAAAACGAAAAGCTGGTGGCATATTTAATCGTACGCGATTACGTCCATAAGTTTGACATCAGATGTGTGAACAGAATTTTTTCAATTGATTTGAATTATTAAATAAATAATAAAGTATTACAGCAGGAATGCTCTTAATGTTCATTTTGCTTATTTTTATTTCTTTAATTCGTATTGATCCTAGTATCATCACTAATTGCAGCTGTTGTAGTTATCATCGCCGTAATTTGTGAAATCAGCCAATTTCGTATCTCCGTAAGCAAGGTATTTGCTTCTTTTAGGTTCCGTTATATTTTTCCTATCAGATGTAAATACTCCAACCCCTTGTGTACATATAGGCAATGTGTCATTCTGTTAGCGGATCCGATACAAGGTAGATATCCTGCAAACTGCCGGCGCTACAATATCCTATACCGATCCAAAGTTTCGTGACACCGCAAAGCGACTCCATGACAGTTTCTGTGTCCTGATGTTCAAGGGCTTTGAAAATTGGAGCAATCGCAGTCCACGCCCATTTGTTCTGACATCCCATCAGAGGAAGCTTTTCTTTTCTCAGTTCTGGTGTGGAAGTGAATTTCTCTGCAGACTTACACACTAGTTACATGCGTTTGATTAATTATTCTACTTTACACATTACTTATCAATTCTAAAAACAATCTGAAATTTCTCTTTTTCACAAGAAACTCTGACTTTAAACCTTGGGTCACTGTGTCCAATCTATCATGGTGCTCAAATTAAATTCTCCGTTTTTATCACGGTCTGGCGTGAATAGTATACCCGAGGTTTCCTTCCAGGTGGTAGGGAGGGAAACAAGGGTCACTCGTAACAGCGTATAACAATTGTTTCATTGAAGAATTCTGTAAAGGTTCAATAGTGTGGACAATTTCGTTAAAATCTAATACTGCAACAACATAAAGAAATATTCACAAACACCAGTGAAGTTCCTTTAGAAGTTTCCAGGAGACTGCCGAGAAGTTCTCAAAAAGATGCAATAACTTCTTGGGGTATCAACAATTTTTTGTGTTCCTAGACTTAGGTGTCCTGAGATTCCTGCAAAATTTTTGTGATTCCATAATAGTTTAAGTAGTTCCCAAGTTTTCAAATACACCCAAGAAGAAAAGAAATATCTAGAACGTTTTGAAAAAAAACTGGTATAGCATCCCTTATAATCGACAATTGTCCGAGTCAAAAAAGGTAAAGCATAAATGAATTCCAAAAAGTTAAAGCATCGTTCCGAAAAATTCTTTTATAACTGAAAAAATGTCAAGGAATTACAGAGGCCTTATAATATAGTAGGTGTTCTGACAAAGTCATTTTACCATCGTTTGAACATTACTTAAAACTATGCATATTATCGTATTTCTATGTGATTATTACAATTAGCTAGAGGAAAATTTAGGCAAAAGCCTCTACAATTCCAAAGATCTCTCACCGATATAATGATTTCTTCAAACACTCGAAACATTTTTGAGAGCTATGCAGAGAATTTCTTTAACGTCCCGCAGGATATGTCAAGCTTCATGTAAATTCTGTGACTTATTAATCTCATCATGTTCTCGAGAAATTTTGTAAAAGAAGTTTCCAAGCCCCTTAGGAAATTTTACCAATTTCTTGGAAACTTTTGAGCCTGCAGATGGGTTTTAGAATATAATAAAATTACTGTAATCTTTCAGATAATCCTTAGATGATCAAGGCGTTTTTGTGATTACAGAGAGCTCCTTAAAGTTGAGAAAATCTTAGCAGTTCCGAAAGTACTTTTGAAAGGTGCAAGTCCAGAGACTTTGGTAAAAATTCCTAAGGTTTTCAAAAGCTTTCTACTTTCTACTTTTTATATATAAATACCTGCTCATATCAATTCATATGTACAATATTTTTTCATTAAATTTCTTGGCCAGCAATATAAGGATCAACTAACATCGGAGTCCTCCCCAAAAATGTCATCACGTGTCACAAATTATATTCCCACTTTAACCTGTCACATAGCCACGTGCCCATATTTCTGTTTGTATTAAAGCCGTGATGATCTATATCCTAACAAAAGTTCAAAGGTAGTCTCCCACTCATTTCCTTTTTTAGCTGTTTACACATTCTAAGGATACCCGAATAAATTGTGTCTATCTTACATAGCATTCTATCCTTTCAATCCTATTTATTTTCCAAGAAGTTGAACAATAGATGGAAGTGTGTCAGTGTTTGGACTAAATCTATTAGTTAACGAAAATGAAAAGATGTTGTGAAGGATTTCAAAAAAATTTGATAACATATGCTACCCCGCTTTATATATTGTCCTGATATGGTATGAATGAAACTTAAGAAAAGAAGGATAATTTCGCTTGGTCATTAAAAGTTATCTGTTGAACACATTACAAGCAGGAAAGACTGTAAGCTAACACCTGAGTCATACTTCCCCATTTTGTGTTGAATTTAAAAAAAGTCACTCCAGCCTTAATTGAATTATCTAACCTTCAAAAATTGTACAAGGGGACTATAATAATGAATAAATATTGTTTTCTAGTTTGATGAATTATTGTGGGTGGATGAAGAATATATATATATATATATAAATTAAACTTCATTCTCAAATTTCATTTTAATTACAAGTTGTTGTTGCTATAGCTCTACAGCCCTTTTCGGGCTTTCGCTTAGAGATAGTATCTCATTATCGTGATCGTGATAAAATGTGTCGGCACTCCACAAGGTGATATGGTCAGTATCAAGCTTTGGGCATGTTTCGGCCCACCCAGCTGTAATACGTTCTGATTTGATACCAACGCGTATCATACAACTGAACGGACTTATAGTCCGTTCGAGGAATCACTCGAACTAAATTTCGCTGCCGCCAACTAGAGTCGAACCAGGGACTTACAGCTTACGGGATGAGTGCTCTAACCACCAAACCACGTGGACTACTACGAGTACATGCGATTTATTCCTTTAGTCTCGTCATTTTTCTCAAAACAAATGCTATGCATGGAATTATAAAAGAGTACAAGCAATCAGCATTTTGTTACATTTTTAAAAATTCATAACATCAGGCATTTTTTTTGAATCTCTTTGGCTTTATCAAACGATTGCTTCTCGCCTTTGGTGCACTTATGTGAAGATAAGATCCCAAAATTGATAAAGACAGAAGGAACATTTTGAATAAATCCACACAAATCATTAGGAGATCTTAAAATTGCTGACATTCAGTGATCTCATACAAAAATCTGGTATAAACGAAACTTGAATAAGCAAATTTAGTAAAATTACAGGTTTTCCCCTCTCCTCGGGATTGTACATCTTTGATCCCGAAAGCCTGAGAATAAAGTTTTTTTGTAGTTTGGAGGTGAAGGTTATTTTTGCACTGAGTCTGGGGCTCGCTGGAATGCAAGACGCCTGGACGACCCACCAACCACCTTCTCTGTCAACCTGAGAGCCTAGTCTTTAACGACTTGAGGCATTGCTTTAAAACAGACCAGGTTTTGCTACACCGTTAAGCGCTTTCAAGCTGAGGGATTCCTCCTCCAGCGGGAGGATACGAAGGAAGAGGAATTGCCTGACAAGCGATCCCCTAGCCCCAACAGCTGTGACTCCTTTTAATCTTTTAGGACTGCCCAAACATAATGTGCCACATGGTTCCATTTTTCAACCGTTCCAACCATTACTGTGACTATACTATCTGAGGTGAGCTCTTTCGTGTTCCTGTAAGGATCTCATTATAGCCTGTAACATTTTTTGCATGCAATAAATGCTTGGCAGGCATCATCTTTCTCTCCTGGGCAAAATCTACAGTCAAGCGACCGCGATTCACCAATTTTGTGCAACTTAGTCTAAAAATAACGATACCCACTCTAAAACTGGGTCAGATACAAGTTAGTCTTATCATACCTTTGATTTAGCCACGGTTTTAGATCTAGGATGATACAAGCAGTCCATCTTTTGTTCATAAAATACATCCAAGACTACTGCCAATCGTTAAGTGCGCATTGTCTCTCCTCGCGAGCAAATATTTTCCTTGAATCCTTATTTCGACGCAGGTGAATAACGCTGCGCTCTCTAGCGAAGAGGGCAAGAGGTATCAAGCCTGCAATAACCTCTCACCGCCGAATCAGAGACTGTCTGATATGTAGATGCAATCCTCAATCCTGCTTTCTTCTGCACTAGTGCCAAGCGTTTCCTGAACACCTCCTTACTGAGAGCGTCGCTTCATTTCCTGCCACGTATAGTAGCACTCACCATACGGCACTTATCAAGAGCCGGCCTCTTGATGGGTTGCGTCCCACTATGTTAGCCATAAGACAGCTCAGAGAAAACACGCCCAAAGCCGTTTTCTCAGCCATTGTTCTGATTCGCTCTGAGAAACTCATCTTCGAGTTGATCAATAGCCCTAGGAACTTCACGGCTGGCTTTAATTCCATTAGTATTTCTTCAATACTGATTGCTCTCACCATAAGAAATCTCTTCTATGCCAAGATAACCCACGAGCAGTCATCCAGTCTTTCACTTGGAGCATTAACTTACCTAGCCTAAGTTGCGCTTGTTCGACAGTACGTCTAGCGACCAGAGCCGTAACATTATTCGCATAGCCGATCAAGTGCAGCTCATCTGGCATCTTCTGTCTCAATAGCCCAACATAAGACACGTTGTACAGGTCTGAACTAAGAATGGATGCATGGGCAACACCCGATGTAACTTCCATCCTTTGTTGGCCCGGCGTCGTATCACACAGCAGGCTTCGGTTCTTCAGGTAGTCCCTCAAAAGCCGCATGTGATATTCTGGAACTTGAAAAGAGTTTTCCAGCATATCCAGAATATCTACCCATGGAACAGTATTGAAAGCGTTCCTAACCTTATATATTACCTACAGAACGACCTGTCTCTTGGTGCAGCTATATGTATACCTCTGCCTTTTGGACTACACTCACTACCTCAGAAATCTCATCAATGGTGCAGCGTCTTACTCCAAAGCCACTAGGACGAGGAGATGAGTTCCCTTAGGACTTTTCCAGCCGTATTTACCATGTATAGCCGGCGGTATGCTAGCGGGAAGACAGAGTTCACTTCCCCTTGCTGATCAGCACGAGTGTCACCATCTCCTCTCGTACCGGGAAAAACCCCGTCCCGTAAAAACGCGTTGAATGTACTGGGCGGGAAGACAGGGAAATGCTGGTAGACAAGTTTCAATATCTAAGCTGCAACACCATAAGGGTCTGGAGCCTACTTTGTTCTACATAATAGGGCTGCCTCTGTCAGTTCTGACTGTGTGAAGAATGAGCATTCGATCGCTGTTTCACTGTGAACAGTGTCAACATGGACAGAATGAACAGAGGAAAGTGCCTACACTAACTCTTCCATTTTTGCCACTTCATATATGCAAGGCGTCCGCGGGGCATCAAACTTCCGCATAAATAGCTTGTAGCCAAGGCCCCACGGTTCCTTGTTCACATTGTCCACTAGATCTTGCCAGCAGCGAACCTTGCTCTTCTTTATAAGTTTGCGAAGGTATTTCCTGACCGACTTATATGCTGCTACCCTGTTGCATGCCTCATCACGGTTCTGAGCCCGTCAAGCCTCACGCCAAAGCTTGTGAGACTACTTTCTCTTTTCAGCGATTTTAGTCAAACACCAGTACACTAGGAGCTTGCCGTACCGGGTCTGCGACGGAGCAGAGAAGCGCTGTAAATAGTCGTGAGATGGTCATAGTTGAGCTGCCAGTTTTTCTGTCCCCTGCAAGTCTTCCTGCAGCGGAGCACCTGCAATGAGCACTTCAATAAACTTCATGACTTCCGCTCTTTCAATGCTCCGCCCAACTTTAGAAAGTCGAGAGCACGGACATAGGAAGACAATATCATGAATTTGAAGCAGAATGAACTCATAATCACTCGCTGAGTAGTCTGTTACCAACTTCCCAAGCACTCCCCGTTTCATTAGGGCTACTATGGCAGAAGCTCTCCAGTCCCCACAACTTACCCGAAAACGGGCGTGGGCGACACTCTTTTGGTTCATCAAGCCTCCCAAAGGTCGCCTGAACAAGAAATCAGAGTAATATTAGCACCTCAAATTTTTTATGGACACCTAACAGTGATGGCTACCTTTCTTTTATCAGCGTCCTTACTATACAGTTCCACTATTTTAATTTATGTTAAACCAACACTGCCTTTTTCACGGGGAGAAAGAAAAAAACTTTAGATTCCCTCTCTGCTTTCACGGGAAGAAGGAAAACTTTAGATTTGCTTACCTTGCCGAACAATACCACTTCGTATAATGCCCCAGGCTTCTTCGTCTAATCAACGACGCGGGAAATGTACTCCCAGGCGACACTCTTAACACGCTGAAAATTCAAAATTATTTATTTCTGAAAACAAGAAAATGTAAACTCTGCGTTACGATTATTTTCCATATGCATTATTCAAAAGTATTTCTCGCCTGCAATTGCTGGTTTACTAAGAAATGAAAGCCACTTACTGTATCTGTATACTCTTTAAACTAATCGGGAGTCCCTTTTTCCGCTCACCGCCAATTTTTTCCTCCTACAGGAACTTCGCTAAGGTCGTCTCGTCCAATTTTTCACGATCGATTCTACTTGTCCGCCCACTGATGCGATCCTTTAATCGGGCTACTTTTGAGTCGTTGTCGTACTAGCAACTTCTGCTCGAAAAATGATCTCTGGGTCAGCGCGTGTTTCGTCCAAGAATCCAAAGATAGGAAAGAAGAAAGTACATCCACCTTCCCGAGGTTAGAAAATCCCAGTTAACGGGCGCTCTTCATCCACTGGGAAATTCCGTTCAAGGGCTCAGCATCCCCCAGAGGTGATTTTTTCGGTTCGCGAGAGTATTTCCTCTCACTTCCTTTTTAAACAAAATAAGTTTCACTTGTTGGCGTCCCTGGCGGAAATAAAGCATACTACGAGTAGAATGTCCCGAATGCATTTGGCTGACAGTTTGATCTGGCATATGTGTTTGTTTATTCCTTGACGCGAGTTAAGGGTTTTGTCATTCATCCTCGCGTTTTAATGATGTTGCATAGGTCAAAATGTTAAAAAATCGCATATAGTAGGGTTTGCAATGAGCAAAACTAAGAAATCTCAAGGTTCACCCTTAACAAATCCTCTAATACTCTCCAATTATGTATCCTTCGTACTGAGGACTCCGAAGCAAATTTTACCTTCAGTATCGTCCCATAACAGCCAATACGGCAGAAAGTCGGTGTTCAGCATGACATTCGCTTTCTTAGCCATCATTCCTAGGGATCGTTATTCCTGCAGATCTGTTAAAGACATGCCCCATTCGATTGGTTTAGCGTTGAAGCCTCCACGAATGAGCACGTTGCCATCTGCGTTCGAGACAGCGCCTTCCAAAGCATTAAGCTTGGCTTCAAAAGATGCTACCGGCTCATTTGAAGTAAGGTACACACTAAAGAAGGTGGTCCCACACAAAAACATCCCTCCGTCCACAGCTCTTCACCGGGAAATAAATCACCTTCCCGAACATAGATGCCGGCAGTACCAGTTTCATCTTGATGCAGAACTTTTATCCTGGTGTTGCTCACTTAGAAGCAAAATGTCGGCTTCATGTTTCTCACAAACTGCTCAAGCAGGTTTGTTTTGAGCAGTTGAGCTGCGGTGTATGTTTAGCTGCAGGGTACGGCTCATCCCGGAAAAGCCGACATTTTTTTAATCCCGAAACGTGCCCAAGATCCGGTCTTGGATTAGCATCCCTGCAGAGAATACAGTGTGCCTCCCTTATGCACTCTTTCCTTTTATGTTCCATTTTATCGCGATCCGAACATAGGGAACTCCTATCGGGTCCTTTTTATATTTGAAACATTGAAGAAGCGCTGCTCTTCACCGTATTTTGCCGATGACCTACCCTATTCTTACTTTGCCCTTATTCAGAAGTTGTTCGGCGTCCTTTTTGGTCAAGTCAATGATGGCCATGCGTTGTCCCTTATGGTTTTCTGGTGTCAGTCTCACTTTGGTCTTGCCTACGCTAGGGATGGCCCCTTCTGCGTCGACCAGGTCAATGTCTCTTATTTCGATCGCTGTGTTTTTTGCCTCTGCTCCGTATTCGATCAGTACTTGGCCTGACCGGGTTGCTCATACTACTTTAATAGCAGTTTTGTTGCCTTTGGGCCTTGCTTCGTTATCCGAAATCCTATTTGCACAGGATCTGCCATTTTGGGGTTTTACAAGCAGCGCCTCTTTTTTCTTCTGTCTCACGTCAGGTTTTTCTCTTGCTGAGCGTCCGCACGAGCTTCATTTTTTGACACTTTTTGAAGAAGTTTTTTGCGGCTTTCTTCGGTCCTGTTTGGAACTCTTGACCTGGTATTACACGCCAATCAAGTGTCTCGAATTTGGCTTTCACTGCGATGAGGCGTTCTTCCGTGGAGCAGCGCAGTCATGTGAAGACAAATGTGCCGTAGGTCATTATTTGATAATGAGCGGGCAGGTCATCAATTGAAGTGAATTCACCGGGTTTTTTTTGTGGTAGGGAGGTGAGGGCATTTACGCCCGCCGAGTCTGGCAATGTGGGACTCCCATGGAGGATACCCTTGGACGACCTACTAAACACCTCCCCTGTCAATCTGAGAACCTAGCCTGGAACCCTTTGACACATTACTTTGGGCCAGGTCTCGTTTTGCTACGCCGTGGGGCACCTTCAAGCTGGGGAGTCCCTTTCCTAGCGGGAGGGGAGAGGAGAAGAGGAAATGCCAGAAGAACGGTCCCCCAGCCCCAGCGCCTCCGGGTGCTGTGAGTTCCTTTTATATTTTAGGACTGCCCGAGCATAATGTGCCACCTGGTTCCATTTGTCAACCGATTCGAGCCTCACCGCAACTATATTATCCGGGGTGAGCTCTCCCGTCTCTCTGTAGAGTTCCCTTCGCAGCCTGACCCATTTTGTACACGCAAAAAATGTGTGACAGGCATTGTCCTCTTCTCCTGGGCAAAACCGACAATCGGGAGACCGTGACTTACCGATCTTGTGCAGGTAAGACTGAAAACACCCGTGCCCGCTCAAAAGCTGGGTCAGATAGAACTCAGTCTCACCATGCCTTCGATTAAGCCACGGTCTCACATCCGGGATGAGGCACGCAGTCCACCTTCCCTTCGTGCAATTCCCCCAAGACTGCTGCCAACCGTTGAGCGAGCGTTGTCTCTCCTCGCGGACAACCATCTCCCTCGCATCCTCGTTTTGGCGCAGGTAAATAGCGCGGCGCTCTCTAGCAAGGAGGGCGACAGGTATCACGCCTGCAATCACTCTCACCGCCGAGACGGAGACTGTTGGATACGAAGATGCAATTCTGAGTGCTCCTCTTCTCTGTACCTGTGCCAATCGTTTTCGGTATACCTCCTTGCTGAGAGCGTCGCCCCATACCTCTGCTCCATACAGTAGCACTGACCCTACAGCACTCATCAAGAGGCGTCTTCTTGATGGGCTGGGTCCCCCTACGTTGGCCATAAGTCGACTCAGGGCCGATATTCCCGAAGCAGCCTTCTCAGCCGTTGCCCTGATTTGCTCAGAGCAACTCATCTTCGAGTCGATCAGTAGCCCCAGGTACTTCACCGCTGGCTTCGATTCGATTTGTGTATCTCCAATACTGATCATCCTGACTCTAGGGATTCTCTTTTTTGTCAAGATGACCACTTCGGTTTTCTCCAGTGCTAAACTCAGCCCGCGAGCAGTCATCCAGTCCCTCACTCGGCGCATTAGCATACCTAGCCTAAGTTGCGCTTGTTCAACGGTGCGTCCGGCGACCAGAGCCGCAACATCATCCGCATAGCCGACCAAGCGCGACTCATCTGGCATCTCAAGTCTCACTAGCCCGTCGTAAGACACGTTCCACAGGTCCGGACCAAGGATAGATCCCTGGGCAACACCCGATGTGATTTCCATCCTTTGTTGGCCCTGTGTCGTATCGTAGAGCAGGCTTCGGTCCTTTAGGTAGTTCCTCAAAAGCCGCATTAGATATTCTGGAACTTGAAAAGAGTTTTCCAGCGTGTCCAAAATATCCACCCATCTAGCGGAGTTGAAGGCATTCCTGACGTCGAGTGTCACCAACGTGACGATCTGTCGCTTGGTGCGACTATATGCCCCTGCCTTTTGGACCGCGCTCACCACCTCTGCAATCGCATCAATGGTAGAACGTCCTGCTCTAAAGCCGAATTCACCGGGTTGGATGGGTGTGTCTTCTTGCTTGGCGATGATCTGCTTGTACGGTTCTTCGACGGTGCGCACCAAGATAGAGGCTTTAACTACAGCACCTGCGCTTATGCTATGCACAGCTGGAGCAGGTCCAAGGACGCAGGCCGTTGAAAGGTTAAAGCGATCATCCAAGAGACGGCGGTTTTGAAGGTCAATGAGCAGGCCATGGTGATTGAGCACATCGGCTCCCAGGATGGCCGTCTGGGCGTCTGCAATGACGAAAGGCTACTAGAATGGGCGGCGTAACCCAAGTCCCAGCATGAGTTGCTGGGCGCCGAAAGTGTTGATAGGCGTACCATTGGCTGCCTGTAGCACATAGATCTGCTTCTGAAGAGGTCTGGCAATGAGATACCTTGAAATGATGGACAGAGCAGAGCCAGAGTCCACTAGGAACTGAGTCTTGGAGCTACGGGGTCAGAGATATAGAGGCGTTTTTCCGAGATATTGCCGGCGGTGTCCACCGAGTAGAGCACAGGCGAAGTTGGTTTTCCGAGCGTCTTGCGGTAGTGTCTAGCACTGGAAAGATGCAGGGCTGCCTGCAGCGGATAGCCAAGGCTGCATGCTTGTTGTGGTACCAGCAACATCCCTTGCATGGGTCTGGACCTGAAGTGGCAGAGCGTGTCCTTCCTTGACAGCTGTCTCATAATGAGGGGCACTGGCGCTACATGTTAGGATTGGCCAATGGTTGCTAAAGTGCATCGCGGGTCAAATTTGCCAGCTGCGTGATTGCTAAGCGCAGGGTGGCTAACTCCGTGGAACTGCACGTTGAGGCGAGGCCAGATGAGCACAGGGTTGGGTCCATGGACGTGGCCATTACTACCGGGCTCATGTCGTGTGCCTGCAGCAGGAGGTCGAGCCATTTGACCCACAGTACGTCGTCACCGACTCGCGTGCCATCAAGAAAGCACATGTGACGCAGCAGCTGTGACGGTCATCGATACCCGAGCTCAACGCCTGTGAGGAGTTTGTGTAACTGGGCGGTGGAAAAATCCGCGAAGTGCGAGATCATAGCCGCCTTGAGGCGCTCAGGCGGCGCGTGGATGAAGTCGGCTACCTCGGCGACGGTATCATGGTCTAGTGAAGAGACCGTGTGGTGATACTTGGTTGAGTACCTTCTGATGCACTTGAAATTAGGACTCAACCTGGAAGAACCATAGCTCCGGGCTAGTGCGCCAGAAGAATGGCAGCTCGCAATAGCCAACCCCGTTGACCTGTTGAGTTAATGGCTGTTATAATAGGTCGAACGGTGTTTTTCTTGTAAGCAGAGGCGTTTGGCTTTGACCTGCTGTTGCTGGCTGGCTGAGTGGCTGTTCCAGTGAGAGCAAGAGCTCTGGATTGCGCAGCGGGGCGGTTTGCGAAGCATTATCGTCGTCGTCTTATCCAAGGACCACGTTCTTGCTTGACTTCGGGGTCAGTTTTGCACTTTTAATAAAGGTATATTTTACTCTTTGACAATATTTTACTCTTTTTTAGAGCAAGAAATAAAACGAAGACGAGGATGATAAATGATGATGTCGTTGTTGTTGATGATGTTCTTGACGAAGATGTTGTTGATGATGATGTTACCGATGCCTTTGTTGATACTGTTGTTGGTCGTGAGTTGACAAGGTTCTTGCATGCATATTAATTCATGAGAACCTAGAAGAATATCTCAATCCAATTTTCCGTTTTCTCGAGAAAATCGGTCGCGTCGCTGATATGGAAAATTGGTCGGCAGACAAAAATTTCACGTGGGACGAGGACCTGCCTGCACTGCGAAGGATGTGCTGACGTTGTAATATTTCGTGGCGCCACAAAAGTATTCTAAACAAGTTGGGTAGACAGACCTATGCTCATGTCAGAAGGGTTTTGTACTCAACTTACAAAATGCAGTAACCAGCAACGAATAAAGTCAAGAAACATGTCAAAGACAATTTAATTGGAGAAAATGTGAAATTCGAGGACCATACTATTATTAACAAAGTTGAACGAATTTTGACTTCTGAGGTATTTGTTATAGTTATACCCATAAATATCTCCTTTGATATTTTTTTCAGTTTTTAGATCACTGGTGTCCATTCGCGAGGGAGGAAACACATTTTTCATGTATTTCCCCCCCTGTGCTCCCACTGAAGCAAAAACTGTCAGTTTAAGAACTGTTTTGAAAAGCTCTCATAGAGAACTTTCAGTTGATACTCATATCGGCTACCTTTCATGAAATTTTTTTTCAGGGGCCACTCCTCTGTACTGTAATCATCGATTCATGGCCTATTTTTTCGAATCCTAGAATGGTTACAAAGCCCTTTTGCTAGGAGCTCTCTCCTGCCTCTTCGACTTGTTTCAATTGTATGTACTCATCTTCATGATACCTATCACTCCTGAAATTTTCATGCAAATTCTAGCAAAGCTGTAGTGTCTAAGTCGGTAAAAAGCGCATATGGCTCCATAGCAATATGTTTCCATAGTAATACAGGGCATATTGCTCCATAGTAATACACGAAAATTCAAATCGCTATAACTTCGGTAAATACTATTCGATCTTTATTAAACTTTCAGAAAAGATCAATCTTATAAGTAGTCATCTCTTCGCTAAATTTTATTGAGTTTAAGGGTACCGTTTGGATTTTATTCAAGAAAACACAAAATCGATAAATCATACTATTACTAACAAAGTTGAGTGAATTTCGACTTCTCATGTATTTGTTGTTGTTGTACTCATAAAGGCCTACATTCATGATTTTTTTCAGATTTTTCGGATGGAAGGTGTCCAATCGCGAGGGGGGGGGGTACGCGAAAAGTTCGTACATTTCCCCTTCCCCTGCCCCCCTCGGTACTTATAAGACAATTTTAAGACTTGTTTTGAAGAGATCTCATTGAGACCTTTCCAATGACACCCTACTCGACTACCAATGGTGAAAAATTTTTTTTGAGGGGTCACCCCCTATATGGGGAGACGGACGGACGGACGGACAGACGGACAGACGGACACAGGTCGTGATTGCAATAGGGTTTTGTATTTTAGTACAAAACCCTAAAAACGCTTCCATGATGAGAACGGAAATTAAATAAACAATAACTGAGGGTTATAGGCAAAGCTCGCTTCAGTTGCAGTTCAAGGAGGAAAAGTGACCATATCGATGAAAATATTCAGCCCAACTACATATGTCCATACATCTATTATATATACCATACTGACTTTGGCAGAGAAATTTGGAAAGCACAACGTCATAGCATTAAGGCAGATTCTGACAATTGCACGGAAAACTCAGCTGCCTTGAGCCTTCGTAAAGTTTTGGCAAGAAACGAAGATAGCCAAATTTAACGTCCCTGGTTGGCCATTCAGTTTTTAATCATCTTTTATTGTTATGAAAATTGTTTGTATTTTTAAAGAATTTAATATGATGTAAGAAATAAAGCATATTTGAATTTGAAAAAAAAAAATTGAATATACCCGAAATGTTGCATCAAAAACAGCTTACGACAGCTATGCGGAAATTGGAGAGGAGAGAGTGTTACTCTGATAGAGATGGATATTCCAGAGAAATACTTTATGTATGAAAAAATTGAAGGGAATTACTAGTTACCAGTATGATGTCAGTGGCGGAAAAGCTGTTTCGATAGACATTAATCTCCCTCCAACGCTTCACTTCTTCAGGTAATAAAAGGAGCAAACTGCCTTGCCCTTACCCAAAAAGGAAAGATATTGATCAGTTTCCCTTGGACAAGTACACTGAAGTAGTGGAAAGTTGCAAAAGTGGACAAGAATGACACCATGCAATCAAAAGAACCTCATTTACAGGACAATTTGGGTGAATGGGTCTTAAGCACAAGAGTGAGTACAAGTTTCATAAGTGTATGGATGAAATACCAAAACAATTTTTGAGGTGCTTTTGAGCTTTATTTTGGAATAGTTGATACATCTTGATAGCTTTCGGTCTTGTTGGGGGGCGACTGGGATTTACAAAAACAGTAAAAATCCTTCTATTTTTGCAGAAGGGTGCTCTAGATACTGGACGGAAAATGTCAGAACAACGAACTTAAGTTTTCTTAGAATTTCTGGCTTAATTTACATTTGCTTTTAAGTTTAAACGTCATGTTTGGCCACCAAAATCGTGCAATTCAAAAGAAATAGCTTGGGGTGAGGCATTTAAGTCCCGGGCATTCTAGCGCTGATGAACCGTGAACAAACTGAGGCACCGCTCGTTTTTTTTAAATAGCAATGCCAATGAGCTATTCGGGGCTTCCACCCACTGAGTACGAGTAGATAGACTTCGAAAATCAGGTTAAATTTTTTTTTCATACCAGTGAAATCAACAAAGACTTTGGATTTTATATATTCGTTTGCTTTGCTTGTTTGGTTTTCGTTTAAAACAAATTTTTGTATGGTTACCTGAAATTTCAACAGCCTGACGTCACCAGGTTGGTTCAGTGAATTTGGTCAATCCCGTTTCTTTCATTTGCATTTATTCTTTTCCAGGGACTTTTATCAGGTATATAAATAAATAAACAGTAACAATTGAGTCAAAAACACAAGCTATTGGCAAATATTGAAAAATTTGAATTAATTTTTTGGGAGAAATATATTCAACTTCAAATTTTTGGGAAAAAATTAATAATTTACACTTTTTCATGTTGAATGCCATCGTTACCAGCAATAGAACGATGAATGGGGGATTAGTGTGATCGATTTGGTGAAACTTGCTGTTAAAAGATTTTCCATTTGAAAATCCTTAAATTTTGAATTCTCAATCAATTTATTGTACTCCTTCTAAGAAAGCAGCTTTAGATTCATTACTTTTATGATGAGAATAATAGAGAAGCCGTTAAATTAATTCTGAATTCAAATTGACACAATTTATTCTAACCGAAAATTTCTTGGAATTACCACCCTCCACCCCTATCTAATTATCGTCCACATTTAAATTAATGTAACTAATTCAATTTGGATGAGTTATTAACAAAACAATTCACCGCGCTATTTTCCAAGCATCAATCATCTTAATTTTGGTCATTTACTCTTGAATTCATCTTCCCACCGAACTCCCTTTCTCTCTCTCTTCCTATAGCACAACCCTTCATTTCACAATATTCCTCTTCAAATCTGCAGCATATTGTTGACTATCAAATGACTCGGTTTCATCGATAATTTCTCTCTTCAATTTCATTTATTTTCCACGAAATAATTAGTCTAATGGGCAAATATAATTTTGTGTGCTTTGCAAAACAGCTGGAAAAATTAATTTACCGTTGCTGTGCGAGCATAAAAGAGTGTAGAGGGGAGGAAAAGGGGGTCAGAAAATAAAACGAGAGGAAGAGTTGCAAGGACTTGAGTGATGGGGGGAAGCTTTTAAACTTTTCATTGTTGAACTGACAAGAATCAAATGAAGTGATTGATATCCTTGGTCAAAGTATTACCGCGAAGTGAAAATTTCCTGTTATCGAAAGGATTTGCTTTTACAGGAACTATTCTCCAAGTTTTCCTTTTTTCATTGGAAAGGTTGTGTTGTATTGAATAATCAGTTCGAAACAGCTGCAATTGATGGTAATCTTGTATTTTACAGATCAAAGATTTTTCGCTTTTGTACCTTTACAAAACTGATACTATCTAGCTTCATCGTCCTTTATCATATTCCTGTTGAATACCGAGAAAATTTCATCCCTTTGGTCAAAGACCAACTTGTGCTGCTGATGTGGCTTCCAGTTTTTTAATTAACCACCTTCCAAAACATTCTCTCTTCAACACCTGCTCCTCTTCCTTCTGTCCATTTTCCCTCTTTCGTTCTACAGTTGAGTTCTCTTTTCACCACTCGCAGGATATGTTGGAAGCTTCATAAAGGTACTGACTGGGCACCATTAACATCCTCTAAGTAAACGCCGATTGGTGGTTGGTTAGGTTCGGGTGATGAAGGGTTGATAATGTTGAATGCTGAAAGCATAAACGATTTTCGGTTACTTATACCCCCTGTATAGATCCTGTATGTTCCAGGACAAAGACTTTGTTGATATTGTGTTAATAAAGGATGCGTTAAAGTCAGTTGAAGCTTAAATTTATCACTACAGGGCAATATGAATTCGTTGTTACTAATTAGAAATTCCATTTGATGCCTCCCACGGATATTGTTTATGGATTTTAATTTAATGAGGTTTAACTTCATCATCATGCACGCTCGAATCAACTATATTAATGTTGAGATGTAGCTTTCAATGTTATCCTTTTGCATAAATTTTAGTTGAAATCGCCTCCAGCAGTTTTGATTTCTGGCTGTGGTAGTGGTGGTGAATCAACGGATGGTTGGTTGCTGGTAAATGATATGATTTGAGTAAGGCTTTGTGTGCGTGTGTCTGTTTTTTGTACGTTGAAACTGAAAATCTGATTCTGACATTTAATATTCCCTTTGGGCTTGAAATGAAATGAAATGAACATTTTTGTATACAGTGAAAATGTTCTTTGGCAGATTTCTCGATAATTAGTATTGCGGAAATTATTTGAAATGATACGCAAAAGGAAAGAAGCAAAAAATAGAATATGAAACGAGATCAAAGTGATCTATCTGAAAAGTTTATGTTACATAAATTTTTGATGGGCTGAAATAAATTGAAAAGGGAAAAAATTTTTGGTTGCTGACGCATCTGAGGAATAAATTTTAACGCTTTCGAAGAGACATCCGAATTTATTTAACTCAAATCTTACATATCTTAAATTTTTTCGCCGCTGTGCGTAGTTTGTAGTAGAAGTTGCGGCCAAGGTGCTGTTGAAGCAAGAATTTAATAATTTCTAAATTGAGTATTAATCTCAGCGTAAAAGAGCTAACATACTTAATCAACCCAATGATTCCTATAGTTAAAATTTTCTTTGAAATTCCTGCATTTTTAGTATTCAAGGATGTACGCACTTAAAATGATCTGCAACACCTGCCAAGGGCTTGTCCCAAAATCAAACCGATTATCTCTTTAGCAGTTGTTAAGCTAGCATTCCCCCGCAAGGAGAATGCTGGCCGACAGGAATACTCTTGAAGGCTAGCATTCTTTGGGGAGCGCCGCCCCCACGGACCCGAGGATATGGGTGGTGCTGTGAAGTTCCCTCCTGGGATGACAGGTAACAACTCTGATTAGATCTGGACTACGCTTTGGACAACGAACTGGAATTCATGCTTTGGGCTGGCGAATATGATGGTTTGGAACTAGTTGCTGGTACGGTAGCGCCGAGTTGAAACTCGCGTGTGAACGGCTCTAATTCAACTATCATACTGTCGCTGTCCCGATAAAACCTTGACAGGCCTCAGAGTACGTTTGAAGTTCACACCATTAGGTTGTTGGTGTAGATTTGGTTGAGGCTGACTCCCAATTGGAGCTGGTCTGGATCTGAGCACTTGTCCCCATAAGGGATTGTGCCAATCCTCACATGTCCTCTCTGTTCTGCAGAGATTACCACGGAACGAAGAAGGCAACTGGACACATTAACGGAGATAGTGGCTTCGAGAAGGGACCCACCAAAACTGGAGCAACCAAAACCCTAAAAAAAGGTTGAAAACCCCCAAAAAAGGAAAGGTAAAATAACAGCAATGACGACACAACTAGGAGCTGCAGCCACGATACCAGCAGCATGTCGGAAGCGGTACCAATGATGAGAAAAACGACGAATAATACAATGACAGTGAAGACGGACCAAAAATGGAGATCAACAGACAGTCTTCTCCAGACTGAGATCGCTGTGGCATTCGGGTGCAGTAAAAAAATGATGTGAACGCCAGAGCTTCCTGAAAAGGAAAAGTGGGAAACTCTGCAGGATGTGGTAGAAGTTCGAGCGTAAGAGGAAAATATAAAGAATATCGAAAGTTCGATAGTCGCTGCTGCGATCGCTACCGAAGTTACCGAAGCAAGGGTCGTAAATCCCGAAATAATAACGAACCATTCAGAAGTTCAACAAGAGGTTGCGGCAGGAACAGACAGGAGTGAACAGACAAATAAAGCGACGTTGTGTGATTTGATAGCCACCGTTGGAAATGTGACGGAAGAACTGTACTCGGAAACGGAAGCCGATGAACTCTCCTGAGACAGGTGGTCGCAAAGTTCAATTGCCTCCCAGCGATATGAAGTAGAAAGACTAATCCGAAATGCGGGAGATATTCTAAAAAGAATACAATCTGCATGCTACCCGCCAAAAATCAACAAACCAGTAAGGATTGGGCTAGTTGAACTAGAGGAGCTCCTAGATCACATAGGGGATTATTAGAGGAACTGGTTAAATACCGAAGAAGCACAGAAGGCTGAAGAAACGCAAAGGGCTAAGTCTAAAAGTCACGCGCAGATAGCATCAAATCTCAATTAAAGAATGGCGTCTAGCTTAAGTGAAGAAGATCGGGGTGAAAGAAGGAAGGACGAGGCGCTTGATGGACATGGAACGTCAGAGTAGCGTTTCCAGATAGTGCTAACAAAAGGGGCGAAGAAACCCGCAACAAAACACTTTCAAAAAATGCCAGAAAATAAAGTTCGAATGGATGCCTAACAAGAAAAAAGACCTGATGCGTAACAGGAGAAAAAGAAGCCCTTCCTAGGGGCTTCATGTCCACAAGCACTGCTAGTAGAACACCAAGATGGCCAATATTACGCGCTACCAGATACATTAACACTGCCATTAAAGCAGTACAACCAACGCGGTCGGGCCACATACTCGTCAAATACGGAGCAGAGGCCGACAACAGGGAAGCATTCTACGAGCTAGTCAAAAATGTCTTCAGTAAAAGCAAAATTATAGCCTCCCTTGAGCTGATGGCAGCGATCGTAATACGAGTCATTG
The DNA here is from genome assembly GCA_963969285.1 of Odontomyia ornata. Taxonomy (NCBI): domain Eukaryota; kingdom Metazoa; phylum Arthropoda; class Insecta; order Diptera; family Stratiomyidae; genus Odontomyia; species Odontomyia ornata. The sequence continues at coordinate 253,115,609 of OZ017742.1, forward strand.
ACTGTGTTAATAGGCCGCAGTAGAAGAGGCCACCAAAAGGGAGTTCCCTAGCGTGGACAGAATCAAAGTTAGGCTAACACCAAAAACACCATAGGGGACAACGCATGACCATCATTGACTTGACTGAAAAGGACGCTGAACAATTTCTAAATAAAGGCAAGGCAAGCATAGGGTAGACTATCAGCAGAATATGGCAAAGAGAAACGCCTCTTCAATGCTTCAAATCCCTTGGCTATGGTCACACCGCACAAGTATGCAAAGGACCCGATAGGAGTTCCCTATGTTACAAATGTGACGAAATAGGACATAAAAGAAAAGAGTGTAGAAAGGAGGCACACTGTATTCTTTGCATGGATCCAGGACCGAATTTTGGGCACGTTTAGGGATCAGACAAATGCCAAGTTTTCCGGGAAGCCCTAGCCAAGGCAAAATCAGAACCTCAGTGATCCGCATCTTGCAGCTAAACCTGCACCGCAGTTCAACCTTCCAAAACTTGCATGAAAAGTTTGCGAGGGACATGATAGCCGACATGATGCTGCTGAGTGTGCAGCGCCATGATAAAAGCTCGGCATCATGGTATCCTGATGACACTGGTACAGAAACCATCTGGGCTCGGAATAGTGATTTTTAGGTGGGGAGCTGTGGACGGGTTGATTGTTTCCTGTGTATTCAGTGCTCAAGGACCACCTTGTTTAGTGTGTACCTAATGCCGAACGAATCGACATCATCTTTCTAAGCCAAGCTTGATACTTTGTGGGGCTTTGTTTCAAACGCAGACGGCAACATACTTGCTTGGAGAGACTTCAACGCTAAAGGAATCGAATGGGCATGCCTCAAATAGATCCGTGGGAAAAGCGAAGCCTAGAAGCAGCGGCCAGGTCAGCGCTCGTCGTACTAAACACCATAAATACGCCTACTTTCCGCCATATCAGCTGTGAAGGCACCATTTCATACGTAACGTTCACCTTGGAGTCCTTAGTATGGAGGATACACAATCAGAGAGTATTGGAGAACTACTCAGCAAGTGATCATCAGTGCATTCTGCTTTAGGTCAGTGATGCTGTCTCCCGACGTGCATACTCTCGGCTTTCTACGATTGGATGGAACATCGGAAGGATGGACTTCGAGAGGTTCATCGAGCTGTTCACAGAAGGTTCCACGCTGCAGAGAGATTTGCAAGGGGCCGGGGAACTGGCAGCTCAAGACATAATGGGCATCATCACGACTGCTTGCAACGCTTCTATGCCTCGTCAAAACCTCGACACGGCAAGCCTCCAGTGTGCTGGTGGTCGACAGAAATCGTTGAAAAGTGAAGAAAATGTCACAAGCTTTGGTGTGAGGCTCAACGGGCACGGAACCGTGACGAGGTATGCAACCAGGTAGCACCAAGCAACGAATCGTCTAGTTGGTGACACTCGACGTTAGGAATGCTTTCAACTCCGCTAGATAAGCTGATATTCTGGGTACGCTGGAAAGCCTTTTTCAAGTTCCAGAATATCTAATCCGGATTTTGATTTGCTTTACGAAAAGTGTCTTACATCAGGCTGCTGAGACTGGAGACGCCAGATGAGTTGCGCTTGATTGCCTGTGTGGATGAGGTTGCGGCTCTGGTTGCTGGACGCACCGTTAAGTAAGCGCAACTAAGGCCAGGTATGCTGATGCGTCAAGTGATAGACTGGATGACTGCTCGCCGGTTCAGTTTACCACTGGGGAAACTGAAGTGGTCATCTTGACAAAAAAGAGACGGCTAAAGTAGAGATGATCAGTATTGGAGATATACTAATCGAATGGAAGTCAGCGGTGAAGTACCTGGTGCTACTGATCGACTTGAAGAGGAGTTTCTCTAAGAAAAACAGGGCGACTGCTGAGAAGGCTGCTTTGGAAGTATCGGCTCTAAGTTGACTTATGGCCAACGCAGGGGAAACCCAGCCCTTGATTAGCGCTGTAGGGTCAGTGCTATTGCACAGAGCAGAAATATGAGGCTGTCAGTATACCGTAAACGCTTGGCACAGGTACAGAGAAGAGGAGCAATGGAGATGGCATCTTCGTATCCGACAGTCTTTGATTCAGTGGTAAGAGTTATTGCAGGCATGATGCCTGTTGCCCTCCTCATTAGAGAGCATCGTGCTAGTTACCTGCGTCAAAACGATGACGCGAGGTCGAATTGCAGGAAGGGAGGTGTACTGCGCGCCTTATCCCGTATGTGAGACCGTGGCTATATGTTTTGAAAAATCTTTCTAAATCGCATTTTCTTCCAAGAATCAACCAACTAGTTTAAGGTGAAGCAATCGGTACTTCTATTTCGAAATGGTTGCCGTCAACTATTTCAACATTAATTACCACACCATTTCAAAATGCAACATCTAACAGAAATTTCGAGTAGAGTGTGAGAGCCCGATGCTAAAGTTTTTTATATGGATGAACGTGTGATACATTGGAGTATCCACAGACTCATATTTCCAGTATAATCAACTTTAACGTGAGCACGACTCACCCACCTATCACACATTTGAAAAAAACAAAGAATTTATCTGTACATAGAGGTAAGGTTTGAGTCAGAACCTTTGGGAGTCCAAGAAGATAAGTATATCAATCAAGATGGCAGTTTTCAACTAAGGCATAGGTCAGTCGTGCAGATATCTCTACCGGGACAACACTTAGAGAACAAAATCTATCGCAAAAGAAAAAATAAAAGACGCTGAAACTGACGTGAAGGGACTCATTTGTGTCGCAACAAAACTTTCCTACTCCCGTCCTTGAGACAAGAGTACCGGGGTATAATATCTTGGACCGTATAGATTGCAAAATCTAGGAACTGGCTTGAAAAACAAATTTAATAGTGCCGTATGTTGGTTGCCATTTGTAATGAACTAACTACGGGAGGTACATTACTATACAAGTCGAGCCAGGTAGTGGCCTCTGCGGACGGCATCAACATTCTGTCACGGTCACTAAAAACTGCCAAAGAACTCTCCTTGAAATTTGACAGCGAAGCAAAACTAGTAGGGCTACAAATCAACGAAAATAAAACAAAGCTCATGACGCAGTCGAGGAAAAATACCCCAAATACACAAAATATCACACTTTGCGAATACAGTATCGAAAATGTTAGCAAATTTGTGTATTTAGGCGCCAAAATAATGAAAATGGGCAATGAAAGAGACGAAGAACACAGCTCGCAAATAAAATATTTTATTCAGTATTGACAATCTTGAAGACCAGCTACATACACAGGAAAACAAAGCTCCAAGTATACAAATCTGTGATAAGACCTGTGTTATGCTATATGTGTGAAACATGGACCCTAACCCAAGCATCTGCAAATATATTGAACGCCTTTGAGCGACGGGTCCTAAGGCGAATAATCGGAGCGAAGCTTGACGGGGACCAATGGCGAATTCGAGACAACCATGAGCTGAATGAAATTTTTGACGAACCGGAGGTCTCAAGAATTGTAAGACTGCGGAAGCTGCAATGGGCTGGACACATAAATCGTATGGACGAACAACGGATACCCAAGAAGGTATTCGTTGGGAGAACTGAAGGCCGGCGGCCAGTGGGGAAACCGAGGAAACGCTGGTCTGACTCGGTCGACAAAGACAGTTCATCGCTGCTCGGATTTCGGAATTGGAAGACGCGGTCAACGGACCGAGACAGTTGGAAGCGAAGGCCCGAAAGGGGCTGTAGTGCTAAGAAGAACATTTGCTTTGGTATCAGCAATTCAACACTTCGTTTGACGTAGAAGAATGTTTATCGTTTGGACTCCACAATTAAATCTTTTCAATACAAATCCTCACACTCCACGTTTTGCATGAAGTGCAAGCATGGTCACTGCATTTTGTGAAGTTTTCTTCAAACACTATAATTAATAATCCATATTACCTACTTAAGGGTCTTAATCACCGTTTGGTTTCACATCTTTAACATAACAAAAATATATTATCCATACTGGCTAGCAAAATTCATGATCATTTGGTAGATATTGAAGGCCACACTGAAAATTTATCCGAAAATAGTTGAAATTTTTTGATGATGGCGTCGATTTTGGTAGAGAAAGCTAGTTATTGCGCAAGAGCTTTATATGCAATAAAAGTTTTAAGACATCTAACGTAAAATCATATTTCTTTCAAGTGATATTGCATCCTCGTTTTAATTGAAATGGTGGTCTTTAAGTTTTGAGGAAATGAAAATTATAGACTGAGTTCCTTAAACAATAATATATTTTGTCTTGTCTTAGATAGGCACGTTTGACGACAACACTTGCAAACAGTCCATAGTTAGCTGGCAGGTAAGATTAGCTGGGTTGAAATGTCAAAAAAGGTATTCAAATTTCGCTATGAATGGTTAAAGTCTCAGCAGGACCTTGCGACCTTGGTACTGGCTCCCCAACCAATGTCTTGCTTGTTTGCCTCAATAGAGAGTTTGAGATTATTTACTGCTTTTGCAGCTTGTCCAATAAAGGTAAAAAGAAGTACTTGATGGTCGAGTCAAGAAAAACTTCAGCACTTCATTAAAGGTTCTAAATACAGTAGAATAAACCGCCATAATGAATCAAGGATACGGCCTGTCAGTTTGCAAGTCCCATGCGGTTCAATGTATTTGGTTAGATAGAAGCAGCCTCTACAAGTTGTGACACCACCACTGCGTGTCTTTGTTGCGCGGTTCGCTTCAAAAACATTGTGTGAGCAAATTCACGATTTCATCATACGCAAATTTGAAAAAATACCTCCGTTTCTGTTATGCAGAAAGCTCACAGATGAAAAGCGTTACCTCGCTTCATTCAAAATTGACATAGACGCTGACTTCACCAGGACTTCTGGCCCTCGGGCGCGCTTGTTACGGAATTTGTTTCGGTGGGAAGAAGAAATTTTCGGAAACCAAAGCAGCCCTCAGTCATTACGTAACTTTGGATAATGTCAACGCTGTTTATAGATCTAACTTTCAATCCCGTAAGCAAGCTAGTCAACTTATTTTGGATAATGTCAACGCTCTTCATAGTTCCAACTTTCACCCCCGTAAGCTAAATAGTCAAGTTTCCATCTTTTATCAAAATGTTAGAGGTTTAAGGACTAAGCTTGAAGATCTTCTTATTTCTTATCACCTCAGGAATGATAGCATCATATGTTTTTCTGAGACGTGGCTAAAACCTTTTATTGTCGATTCAGAATTGTTCTCCGATCACATTATTTATAGGTGTGACCGTGATCTTAATGCCACAAATAAGTCTGATGGTGGCGGTGTCTTGATTGCCGTGAGTAATTCTCTGTCTAGTTCCCTTTGTACTGATTTTAACTTTTCCCATGCCTTAGAATGTGTAATGGTCAAAATAGCCCTACCTAATAACGCGCATTTACTGATTTCTTCTGTATATATTCCTTGTAATTCCTCGTTGCAATTATATGAGTCTTTCTTTGATGATCTCGCTTCTTACTTCATACTACGCCATCCTCAATCCAGAATCCTTGTTTGTGGTGATTTCAATCTACCTGCCGTTGATTGGGCTGGCACAACAAATTCCTCCATTTCATCTTCTAATGCGTCTTCCCTTGCCATTTCTTCCTTTCTTTCTCTATATGCTCTGTCCCAGTTTAACCAAGTCCGTAATACTAATGATCGACTCCTCGACCTAGTTCTTTCGAATGTTTCTGCTCATCATCTGTCTGTATCTCCTGCCTTATATCCCTATGGTTCTCCTGATCAACACCATCCTCCTCTTTCTATTAACCTCACTATAGTTCCTCTTATCATAAAAAATCCTGTCACTTCTCCTAAATTCAATTTTTTCAGGTCTAATTATGAAGCAATCAATGCAACACTCTCGTCTGTGAATTGGCTTCAGTTCTTTCAAAACCTTGACTGCGATTCTGCTCTTACTAAATTTTATGGGCTTCTCCATTACCTTAACTGTAGATTTACACCTCTTCAGTCGGCCCGTAAAAACAAATTTAAACCTTGGTTGACAGGACGCGTTCTTACTGCCTTAAATGCCAAGGATAGGGCGCGTCGTGAATTTAAACGCTCAGGTGCAGCAAAGGATAAATCCAACTTTTGCAAGTTGCGTTCTGATGCCAAAAATGAATTAAAAATTGCTATGATGAATTACTTTTCCAGCCTGGAAGCTTCCCTCAATTTTAGCAATGTTAAGCCCTTTTGGTCTTATATCAAGTCCTTAAAGACTACATCTCATCTTCCTTCATCAGTCCGCTGGGATAATGTGGAATTTTCTTCTCATCAGTCAATTTCCGATTTATTCGCCCAATATTTTTCCTCTACCTTCGCTCCCCTCCATGAATTCACTCCCTCCATCTCTGCGGGTAACTTTGGTTTTTCGTTCGCAACTCTAAGCACTGACCCTTTTGAAGTTGAATCCTTAATCAATTCCCTTGTTCCTAACGTCAGCCCTGGTCCAGATGGACTACCAAATATTTTTGTCAAGTCCTTGGCTTCGTCGCTTTCCTCTCCCTTGTCATTTCTCTTCAACCTAAGCTTATGCAGTGGAACCTTTCCTTCTCAATGGAAAAATGCCCGTATCGTACCTATCCTCAAAAGTGGTGATCCTTCGTGTGTATGTAATTATCGACCTATATCCTTGATATCTTGTTTTTCGAAGTTGCTTGAGCGTTTAGTTCACAACCGACTCTCTGAACCGTTGAGCTCTGTTTTGGCTGGTGAGCAGCATGGTTTTCGCAAGGGTCATTCCACGTCCACTAACTCAATTCAGTTCACTGATTTTGTTGCAAGGGGTTTGGACAACAAATATCAAGTCGATGTAATATACACAGATTTCACGAAAGCCTTTGATACAGTCAATCATCGTCTTCTTTGCAGTAAACTTGAAGCTTTTGGAATCTCTAAGTCACTGTTGTCATAGTTTTCGTCTTATTTATCGACCCGATCATGTCATGTTAGTTTTGGTGGAACGACGTCTATTCCATTCTGTCCTACATCTAGTGTTCCTCAAGGTTCAGTCCTTGGGCCCCTGTTGTTCCTCATGTTTATCAATGACCTCCCCTCTATAGTCTCTTCCCCCTCTCTACTGTTTGCGGATGATTTCAAGGTTTTTCGGACTATTAAGTCGCCCCTTGATTGCCAGTATCTTCAGGAGGACTTGAATGTGCTCAATAATTGGTGTTTGTCCAATTTTCTCTACCTCAATGTTAATAAATGCCATAAGATGTCCTTTTGTCTTAAGCAACATCCTATTGCCTTCACCTATATACTAAACGAGGCCGCATTGACCGAAGTTACTACGTACAAAGACCTTGGAGTTACTTTTGACTCCAAACTTAAATTTGACACGCATATTTCCTATGTGATTGCTAAGGCCTCTAAAGTTTCGGGTTTTGTACTGAGACATATGCACAAGTTCTGTAATATCTCCACTATGATCCGCTTGTTCTTTTGTCTTGTCCGTCCATTGCTCGAGTATTGTTCTGTGGTCTGGGCTCCCCATTATTCCTATCTTGTGTCCTCGTTGGAGTCAGTACAGAGGAAATTTATCCGCTTCCTATTCTTTAAGCTAAACTTGCCATATCTTCCATATGAGGATCGTTTATCATTCCTTGGTCTCTCGTACTTGTCTGCGCGTAGATCTTATTTGGATCAGTGCTTTTGTATTTTTGCGGAGTTACACGTTAGACACTCCTTACGTCCTACTCGTGTTTCTTCTGTTTTTGTTATTCCATATGCTCGTACAGAGCTATATTTTCACTCACCTATTCTTCGTCTCCTAAGGAATCATAATAATCTGCAGCTTGGTCCTTTTCCCTCAACCTTCACTGCATTCAAAAGAATTTTGCAGGAGCTAATTTTAAATTCATAATTTAGTTTTATAAGCAATTAACTGTTCTGTGCTTTATTTCGTTTTATATGTATATGTCATTTTTATCTATTGTATCTAATCATTTCTCTTATTTTTTTATTGTTATTACTATTTTTGCTATTCCGTTTTGTTATTGGATTTGTTGATCTGTAAAATGGAATTTTGAAATGAAATGAAATAATTTACTGAAATAGGGCGGAGTATCTACAATAATTCTAGTTGCCGTGTCAGTGTCTCTGTCAAAAGTTGGAACGGTTCAGAGATTTGAAATTCCTAGGGATAATGAGTCAAGCAGACTTACATAGACGTTTGGTCCGATGGGCTCTCAAATTACAAAGTTATTATTTTGTTACTAAATGAAGGAACCCAAAACATCGTATTAACTTTCCGAGATATCTTGGTCAGACAGAGAGCTGAGCTTGGGCAGCATGGCAAAAACTGCACCGAGATAGACCTAGAGAGCCCCTACTTCAATTCACTGCCTGATTTTAGGATGCAAGACAGATCTGAGTACATACTCACGCAAGTGGATAATCCTTTCAGTTGTCTTACTTCTCTCCAGAAAAGACTCCTGGAGATAATGGGTGGCTTCAAAAATGACCAGTGAGCTAGTATGTCAAGCTCACAACCACTCAGTAGAGTACGGATGGCGGCTTCAAGCGAACATTTCTACGCTGGAAGACATATTTCTACTGGCCTAAGATGACTCGACAGATCCGAGTACATGGCAATCTATGAAACTTGTAAGTGCACATATGCTCCAAAAACCCTGGACATAATTGAGCACGTGTTTTAAGGATTATACCTTGATAAGCCCCTACACAAGATTCTTTACCGGATACACTAAAGCGTCAGTCGTCGAGGATTTTCTGTCAAAAATCCCTCTGGAGGAACATATATGTAAATATAACGCAGCCCCCGTAGTAAACTTCACACATTTGCTGCACCAGAATATATTTTCTCGGCTAATGGGGTTTGGTTCAAATATGCCGGGCAACGATACTTGTTACTGAAATATGGCAATACATATCAGCCAACTGTCATTTGTCTCAGGGAAACGCTGGTGAACAACTAAACCAGATAGTCTTAGCTGTTATACTACGTGCTTAGATTATCTGCTATCAGCTGTACTCTACGTTCTTTTACAGGTATTTTACTTTGCTTTGTTTCTTTCGTTAAATATATGATCTGCCGCGGAAAATTACACGAGCTGCTTCGGCAATTCGAATTTTCGGAACATCCTGTCATTCCGCTTGGAGAAATCGCGAAAGACATACTGAATACTAGCTATGCGGCTGAGATACAGTTAAATCTTCTGTCTGATGAAATGGCTGTCTTTAGGGACAACTCAGTGATTATCTCTTCCAGCCTCTCCAAACTGGACTCAGATTCGTAGAGGTTGCCCTATTCAAACCGCAACTTAACATTGAATGCGGAGCATGCAGATCTGTGTCTTAGAGATTTGAATTCAAGGTCAAGGATAAGCAGCAAAGTTAAAACTTTCTCACTAGATTTTCATCGGCCTGTTTTTCGAATGGAGTGCAAGCTGGCAACCGCAATGTACGTAAACGCATTAGCGTTTTCATATATCATATGACGAGATTCCGTGACTGCCACATGGTTAATACCAAAAGTAAACGGTAGCTCATTATAAAAATTATTTGAAAAGGTTGTTACTGTGCATTAAAAACTTAAACCTAACTACTAAGTAATAAATCGTCTTACTACTAGGTACTGATTTTAAACTATTCGCATATTGCCGATGAGATTAGAACACATTTTAGAAGAGTTTAACAATTTTAAAATACTTTCTGCATTATTTAGCAATATTTGCCACAATATTATTCCAATTCTACCATCAAATCTGTGCTATTGTCGATAGAATCCAAGGTCAGCAATGAACTTAGTGTTCCGCAATGTAACATACTTATTATAACTTATCACAACGTGGGTTATATTGAATATATAAAATTGCACTCCTACTTCAAGATGAGTGATGGAACACACATGCTATAGAAATATGTTTGACCCAAAGGAATTCTTTAAGGGATGAAATATCCAAAAATATTTTACATTTTTGAAATATATATATATTTTTTTATTTGTCCTCTTTTCTAGCAGTGCAAGTTTTATCAAAAGAGAAGCTTAATTACAAAACCATGTCCAACTTTCATGAACCATTACATCTTCCATAGATGAACTTCAGAAAACAATAGAAATGCCTTTTAATATCAATATCAAATTGGAGTATTTATGCTTTAGAAATGCTAAACCAAATCAATGTACCGAATATCCGGAGAATGCAAACCGACTCAAACAGAAATTTCCTTTAGAAACTCCTCTCTTTTTGCCCTTCGACACTCAATTTTATTAATATCATTGAATTTTCTCATATAATCAAACCACATATCCATCAGCTTCCAGCCCTCCCAGAATATGTAACAAGACAGTTGAATCACAGCTACCTCCATACACATGATTTCATTCAAAAGCTGTTATAGCAAGTTGGCGGACAGAACGATGTTAGGACGAAAATGGAAATCCCAAATTACAAACGACCAAACGAAATGAACTGAATATAATACTATGTAATTCGTTTTCACACAATTCACCATCTGAAGACTACTTACTTCGCATCTGTACGACTCACTCTCATTCTGGGTCCTTAACAAGAGGTTTACTCGTACTTCAGTACTCTATTGAGTTTGCTGCCGCATCAGGACACCAAGGAGTGGAAGAAGGCGTTGATGATGAAAGCTCATTCCTTTTCAATTTGACCATATCGTACGAGTACAGCTACTCTACTCTCCATACCCGTATCCTTCTGCTGAAATATTTCTTTGGCTAGGAAATTTGGTTTTGATATGAAACAGCCGGAGGAGGATATAATGAAATAGGGAGGAGCTGTGAGAGATGAAGAGAGGAAAATCTTTGAATAAGGTTCATAGGAAAACGATTTGGTCTTGAGATTTCTGAAATATTACAAAATTACAGGTCAGTGCTATTTAATGGTTCGTATGTCTGTTATTCAATTGTGAAGTAGCGGCAAGTGGAGGGGGATGCAGGTGGTTAGAAGGTAATTGATTATTTGGAGGTGGTCGGTTGGTTCGGAATTTTGAGAGAATACTATGTAAGGCATATTTGGTGAGCTCATAAGTAGAGTTCCCTGGGATGAAAGGTTAGTGTTGATGTCCAGTACATGAGATTTTATTGAAATGCATAACAGTTGCGTGGTACTGACCACATCACCCTCTCGAGTGCCGATACGTATGATCAAGATAATATTTTGTTGTAAGTCACACATGCATATAAACAATACTCTAAAAAGTTTAGATAAAAGAACTTTGTATTAAATTTCGACACCGTTTGGGCAATGAAGCACTGAGCAATCACAATAATTTGAATACAGTCGAGATGATGTTTATACGTGTGAATTAGTTACCCTGATTCGAATTTTCAAATGGAGGCACCTTTTATATTATTGACTGTACTTTTATATTTACATATAAAAACTGAATGTCAGTCAGTGGGTCAATTCGTTCTCATTTTAGCCCAAGTGATTTTGACAAAAATTATTAACACATTGAAGGTTACAATTCTGCTTCGATATGTATGGAATTTTCAAAAAAGTATATTGGATGACAATTTTGGCTTAATTAATGAAACAGCCTGGCTTAAGGGTGGTATTGTGGACGTGGTTGTTGCCCAAGAGGCGGTCGGCTTCAAACTGGCATTCTTAGTCTGATGTGATCTCCAGTTGTGGGCCAAATTTTGAGATCCAGTGGTCAAACAGTGCCCTGGCGACGGTGCTAGCTCTGGTGTCACGCACTGGCACTGCTTAAGGCCCCCGTGTATAGTGGTCGATGGTGGTGAGGCAGTTCTCGTAGCTTTCACATTGTCGCAGCTTGATTAAGTCGACATAAATGTGGTCGAAACGCCTGTGCGGCATCTTGAAATTTTCGAACTCGGTGCTGTTGTGTCGGTAGAACTTCGATAGTTGACAGGGTACGCATCGCTTAGCTCATCGAGATACGTCTTTCCGAAGACTCAGCCAGAAATATTTAAGCGCTACGCGCTTCAAAGTAGCACGTGTACTCGGATGCCACAGTTGATGACCGATGTCGAAAGCCTGACGGCGGAGTACAACTGGCAGGTAAGGCTTAGTGGTGCCGTTAAACTCCACATAGTATGCTGAGTAGCCATCCAAGACCAGTTGATGCAGTTTGAGACGTGGACTCGCCAGGAGGTGAGACAACTGGTAGTCTGTGTTCTGCGCTTCACTGATGACTTGAGCTGTGATTGTGGCGGGTATCGTGACCGTTTCTACACGTGAAAGTGCATCAGTAACGATATTGTCAATTCCTGGTGTGTATACCGCTAGCGAATCGAATTGGGCGACGAAATCCAGTTGCTTGCTTTGGCGGATTGAGGCTTTGTCGAGCGTTGCGTCAGAACAAATATAAGTGGCCAGTATAGATGATAAAGTGCCCTCCTTGCAAGAAACGCTGAAAGAACTTGATGGCAGCAAAAATCGCAAGGAGTCGCGGTCGCAGGTTGAATAGCGTTGTTCGGTTCCAGAGAGCTTTCTCGAGAAGAAACCCAACTGTACCCAAGTGCCGTCACCCTGTTGTTGATATAAGGCCCCGCCAATGGCAATGCTGGATGCGTCGATACGGAGTACCAGTGGGTGCGAAGACGGAAGGAAAGCTGACGTGGCTACCTCGACGATGTTTTGCTTGTAGCGTTCGAAAGCCGCCTCAGCATCGGGTGTCCAGGTTAGTAGTGCTTTTTTTCGTACAACCTTTTAGCAGTTTCGTGATTGGCACCTGGGACTCAGGCAGTGTGTGGCATGCAGCCATAATAAAAATTCAGCATTCTGAGAAAACGCCTCAGCTGGGATGAATCGGCTCATTTGGGAAAAGATACGATGGCTTCCGTCTTGGGGGCTGGTGGCCGAAATCCGATTTCACGGACGTGGTATCCGGCAAAGACGACCTCAAGCTGACCGACCTGGCATTCATCAGAGTTAGCGTGGAGATTCGCCGCATGGACCATGGAGAGAAGATGCTCGAGGTGGCGTTGGTGATGGTCGTGGCTGGCTGAGAAAACTAGGATATCGTCTTGATAGACCCGGACGAAATCCAACTTCCTCAGCAGATCGTTTAGAGTCCGCTGCATAGTTCGGGCTGTGTTGCGTAGACCCAAAGGCACTCCCAGGAGTTCATACAGTCTGCAGGGCGTGATAACTGCCGTTTTATAAAGGTCTTCAGGAGTAACCGAATTCGGTAAAAGGCACGATGGAGGTCAATCACTGAAAAACAGTTCCGCTGGTCTCTTGAATCAAATTCTCGATCATGGGCAAGGGGTAACGGTCTAGTCGAGTTTGAGTTGACGATAATCCTCAGTAGCTCGTCAACAACCATCGTCTTCGGGCGCCATGTGCAGAGGACTGGCCCACTGGCTCGATGAGTTTCGCTATATGCCTCGAACTCGGCCTTGGCTGCGACGTGGTCTCGTGAAAACCGGTGGGCCATTGGTGACTATCTGATGGTTGACGGGTAGGTCAGTGACCGAAGCTAATTCCCCGGGTTGTTCGGGTGCGTCTGCGTATTTACCTTAGTGACGGCGCTAATAGTGTGTATACCTGGAACTGAACCGAGTGCGCAGGCTGTGGAGAGGTTAGTGAGATCGTCCAAGAGGCGCTGGTTGCGTCGGCTCCTAGAATGGATGTCTGGATATCTGCTATCACGAACCACCAGTGGCGTAGCTCAAAATCTAGGGTGAAATGCTTAGATCCAAAGGTTAGGATCGGCGTGCCGTTGGCTGCCTGTAGCACAGGGTTCTGGTTACGAAGAGGCCAGGCGATGGAATGCCTCGGGATGATAGAGAGGACGGAAACGGAGTCTACCAGGAACCTAGTTTTTGTGGTTTAAAGGCCTCTCTCCAAGGTGTAGCCGGTGGAGTGCGCTGAGTACACCGCCAAAAAACCCTAGTTTTCCGACTGCCTAGTAGTGTGGTCTAAAACTGGGAAGGGACAAAGCTGTCTGCATTGCATCGCTAGGGCCCCATGCTTGATGTGATACTAGCAGTGTCCTGTGCGACTGTCTGGTCCAGGAGTGGCGGAGCGGCCTCGTCGATGGCTTTCGTTTCTTGACGAGGAGCGCTCCCGCAGCGTATTAGTGCAGGTTACTGAAGCGACTCTCGAGCTAAGGTTGTTAGCTGTGTAATCGCCAGACGCAAGGCGATAGCAACTTGATGCGAAGAAGTATGCGGTGAGGAGAGACCAAATGAGGGTGTTATTGAGCGCGTGAATGGTTACACTGACGTGGCAATCACCCTCGGACCCATGTCTTGTACCTGCAATAGCGGTAAGGTCTCTAGCGGCTGGTTTTTTATGAGCAGAAGTATGCGGCGCGTTTGCTGAGGCAGGAGGTCAAGCCATTTGACACGGAGGACATCGTTGCTGACCCGTGTGCCAGCGAAGGAACGCATGTGCTGTAGGAGCTATGAAGGTCTCCTGTCTCCAAGCTTGATGCCTGTGAGCAACTTATGTAACTACGCATCAGGTGAGTCTGTGAGGCGGGCAACGGTAGCTGCTTTTAGCGCTCCGTATCTGTCGTGCTCCGGTGGGGCACGGATGATGTCCGCTACATCCATTTTGTGGTCCAACGATGATACTGTGAGCTGGTACTTGGCTGCGTCCTTTGTCACCTTATGCACCTCGAATCGCGATTCTACTTGAAAGAACCAAAACTCAAGACTAGCCTACCAGAAGGATGGCAGCCTGCATTGGTTGATGTTTACCTCCTAAGCCGGAGGTAAACTCACGGCTGGTGAGTTCGGCTACCATTCGTCGTTTCATCCGGCTACCATTATTGTTGCAAGTTGGGGTGACCACTTTAGAAGTAAAAATCCCTGCCTTTAGTTTTTATTTTATATTTGTATTTCGCTTCCGCTTCGTAAATGACAGAATTTATTACTGCCTGAATGGTAGCGGTAAATTTTCAGCTGATCTGAACGAGTTTAAAGTTCAAGGACTACGCTAAAATTTCATCACGCCCAAGCATGCATATTTAGTTGATCAATGAACGCACCTAGTCAGCATTGAATAGCAACAGAGTTGCGTGCGATAAGATATTATCGCGCACAAGTGCGTATGTTGGCTGACCAGTCCAATATTGTTGTTGTCGGTGACTTTGGTGGCCAAGTATGCATGTTGTGATCAATATGCTTGGTGGATGCTCCACCACAGTACTCCACCGGCAGTGGTTGAGTGACGATTGTACGAGCATTATGGTGGAGTGCGGACATTTTTTCCGGATCGTGTCGTTTGCCCATTAGGGTTTCTGGTTTGATGCCAAAAATGCGGGTTTTAGCCGGTCGATAGAAATTGATATTGGTCATCCATTCACATCAACCTTGTAGTACTTGTCCTGTTGTGCCAATACTAAATACGGGCCGTCAGAAGGGGGTGTGAATGGGGACTTGACTTTGTCGTTTCGAACGAAGATGTGTGTGTTATCTGCTAGGCTAATGTTAACAAAGATGTCCTCGGTGCTGTGATGCACCGTATTGCGTGGGGTTAATGTAGCCCTTCTCGAGCGCTGGTAATTCAGGAAGTTGGAGGAATTCACACTAGCCTGGGATGCGCTGAAAAATTTCCCAGGTAGCCGTGGAGTTGTGGCGTAGACCAATATCTTCCTTCAGCGTTGATCGCAGTTCCAATAGCACAATAATGGTAGTGATTTCGTATATTGCGGTGAATCGCGGCAGCGGATCTCGGTTTTGAACGTACCACGCCACCGTTCCACAATGTCATTGGCAGCCGGATAATATTGCGTCATACACAGGTGCGTTATTCTCAGCAGTCTGGTTAGCTCCCTTAATACCTGGCTCTCAAACTGTCTGCCCAGGTCGGTTGTCATGCACACAGGTACTCCAAATCGGCTGATCCGTATAATAATTAGCTTCTGCGCGACTGCCATCGACGTGATAGTTTCGATTGGGATAGCTTCAAACCAACGAAAGAATCTGTCCACGATGGTGAGGCAGTACCGAAATCCTTTCGATATTTATGTGCTCGAATCTCGCATCAGGTAGGCTATATTTTTGCAGTGAGAACTTCGTGTGCCAGGTGATTTTGTTGCGCTGACACGGCCGGCAGGCTCGGACAAACTTGTTGATGCCGAAGTACACTGAGGGCCAGAAGTAGCAATCGGTGATTATCTTCCTGGTTGCTTGAGTGCCCGGGTGTGAAAGACCATGAACGTTTTGCGTGACTATTACGCGGATTTATTCGGTATAAATCGTCGTATCCTATCAGCGGTGATGACATAGTATAGAGTAAGGGAGGAGTCATCACTCTCTTTTTTTCCATTTAAGGGGCTTGTTGCTGTTATCTAATAGAGCTTGAAGCTCAGGGTCGCCCTTCTGAGCTAGAGTGATAGTAGTAAATCAATGGATTCAATTATATTAAAACTTGAAAGATAGTCAGTGACTACATTCTCTCCGCCCGGTATATGTTTGATTTCCGGGGTAAACTAATATATGAAGTCCAGCATGCGTTGTTGTCTTGGCAATGCTCGCTTGGAGCGCAGTTGGAGTGCAAACTGCAGGGATTTCTGGTCCGTGAAAACGGTAAACACTCTGCCCTCGAAAATGTGTCTGAAGTGTCGGATTGCCTCGTATGTAGCTAGCATTTCCCGATCGTACGTGCAGTACTTTAGTGGGCGTCTATTAGCTTCCTGGAGAATAATCCGAGCGGCAATGTTGTTCCGTCCCTTGCTTGCTGTAGTACAGCTCCGATGCCGTTATCTGAGGCGTCAAAGCAGAGAGACCATATGGTGTTGGAATCGGGATGAGCCAAAGTCGGGGCCCTACCCAAGTCCAAATTAGATTGGTCAGATGCGGCCATTGCTTCGTCTGTCCAATTGAGTGGTGTTTGGTTGCGTTTGCAGTTTCCCACGGTCAGCTGCAGCAACGAACGTTGGTATTGAGCTGCGTGTGGGAGAAAGCGGCGATAGAAGTTCACCATCCCGAGAGAATATTTCACTTGATGAACGGTCTTGGGTCTTGGCGTTGCAGAAATTCCCTCCGTTTTTTCAGGTAAGGTTTTCAATCCGTGCTTGTTGATAGCGTGTCCCAAGAACTTCATTTCCGATTAACCGAGCTGATACTTGGGGGTGTTGACGATCAGAGCAAATTCCACAAGCCGTACCAACACTTGCTTCACGTACTCCGAAGCGTTGTCCAAGCCTCGCAGCACTTCATTCATGAAGCGCTGAAATGTCTGACTTGCGTTGCAAAGTCCAAATGTCATGTACATGAATTCGTACAATCTGAACGGTGTGGAGATGGCGGTCTTTAGGATGTCACTTGGTTCTACGGGAATTTGGTGGTACGCCTTCTGCAAGCCGATCAAAGAAAAAATCATCATTCCGTGGAGGGCTGCGGTACAATTCTGGAGAAACGTAATTGAATAGAGTTCTGGGATTGTGCGGGCATTGAGCGTACAAATGTCTGTAACAACCAAAGAAATCACCGCAATTGCGGACATTAAGTCTTAGCAGAGGGGTGAGTAACCCGGGATGGCATTCTGAGGCCGGCTAGCGCTCAGGCGTGTCACGGGTTTTCCAGGACAACCTCTGGTCATGCTTAGTCCTCCCTCCCTAAACATATAAAGTAACACTAAAGGAAACGGATGGGAGAGGAGGAGGTCATCCTGAGAAATGAAAGATTAGATATTAATTTCAATAAATCATGGCTGTTTTATTAACCACAAATTTGAATTCAAACCAAATTATTTGCAGAATAACAATATAAAGAAACCAAAAGCCCTTTCCAAAATTCAAAAACCAATGTCATAAAGAATATAATAAAACAAGCTACTGTAAAATATTATAATATACAATATAAAAACTGAAAAAAAAAACAATTTCGTACTTACTTCTTTCCTTGCAGAACTCGGAGCGCCTGGTAAAGTACAAAAAAAGAAGCGTGGAGTCACTGAAAATTAAATTTTAAAGTCATAATCACAAGAAAAAACAAAAGCGCAACGGCCCCTTTCAACTCTCTGATCCGTCGTTCTAGGGTAATCGCAGAAAAATTCAATGGTGTAGAAGTAACCGATGCTGTTTATTTTCTTTTCTCGCCCGTAGATTGGTATATGCTTAAGAATTTTTCGAATGCCGCAATACAACAAATAAACTAGGCCCCTTTTCATGTTGTTGTATGTAACTTTTTTAACAAATTTAAAAGCTGACGCGCTTGTTAGTGTGTTATCTCAATATGATCCAAATATTTAAAATATTCACAATAAACTTCTTTTGCCGAAATAGTTTCGATGCCGTATGGAAAAATTTGCATATTTGCACCAATTGTTCATTGAAAACCGTCCGTTTGAATTGTTCATCATAATTTCAATCACTAAAATCATTCATTTTACTATAAATTGTAATTCGCGTTGTTAATTTTTCCTCGTAATCCACTTTTTTCACGGGAAAAATTCATGCACTTCATAAATGCGAAATCCAGTTATTTCCCGATTTGACCACTAACGCATTCCCCAATCCTTAACTCCACTTTATCTTTTTCACCGTTCAATGTCGTTGTCGTCACTCCACTCCCTTCTGAACGCAAAACTCACTTTTCTTTCTCAAAACCAAATCTCCAATGCTATCAACTCCAAAAGACCAATCCCGCAATAGTTACCTTCCCCATTCCCCGCTGCCGTACCTGAGTAACGTAATCGAAGTTCAATACACTTTACTCCGTTACCCATACATCTTTTCCATATCGACAAATGCAACAATTCCAATTTTGCATATATGGCGGCTAGCATAACTATGATAGCGTTTGCTTAGATGCAAATCGTCATATATACGGAAACAATTGCTTTTGCCAATATCCCTAAAAGAGTGTTTTCCTGCGTTCAGGAGAACCCAGGGTCCCAGCGAACCACATGGTCCAGAAACTACGACGCTACCACCAGAGCCACATTCTGTTGCTATCCCATTCATCCAATTAGCAAATTCAATCGCGAACCTTTCTCAATGGGCATTGAGATGAAATTTGTTAGTAGGGAAGCGTGAACGAAGTTTTGTTAGTATAACAAATAAAATTTTGTTAGTGGGAGATAATGCATGAAATTAGTTAGTATGAGGGAAGGAATTAGGATTTTTTAGTAAAAAGGTATCGATTAAAATTTTGTTATGATATTATTTTTCTTATTTTTTGGAATTAAAGATAGGGTAAGAGGGTAGAATTGAGATGATGGGGGAAATAAAAATTTTACAGAAATTGTTAAAAAAATAAATGAATGTACAGAGCAAAAGGTATATGTGCCCAAAAGAAGGTGGAGATATTACGGAGGCAATTTGAAGTTGCGAATGGGAGAATGCCGGTACGCCGGCATTCGCAACAAGTCCCCGCATGGTCGTCAATCTCCATCTGGTATCTTCGCTTTTTGATCGACGGGAAATTCCGTGTCTGATCAGGTCATCGAATTGGCCTTTTCAGCTTCCGGCTTATCAGGGGAGAGTTTTCGTGCTTTTGCGATAACCGGCAGTCCCTTGGTTTGGATATGACGGGTGGTAGTTCACTTCACGTTTGGTTTTTGCTCACCGTCTATGAGGTTGATGTAGGCCAGTAACAGCAATCGTAACTCGCCACTGACATCTGATAGAAGTTGATCGGCTTGAAGCAGCTACTTGTTAATACGTTTTGAAGCTTATGCGCTCGATAAGCCGCCTTCCTTTCATGTCGATAAGGAGGCCATCGTGTTTGATGAAATTGGCTCCGATGATTGGAGAACTAACATTGAAGATCCACGTGTACGGCGTTGTGAATCCTAAGTTCAATTTCACTTCTCGTTTGCCAAATGTGCGAATTTGGGCACCATTGGCGGCAACTAAATTCGAGACAGCGTCTATCCCGGATGGGTGGTGGTATAACTGCAACGTCCGCACCTATGTCGACTAGGAAAGCATTTTTGGTGATATTGTCGCGAATCCTTAACCTTTGGATCTGCGATGGGCGGCCGCTACATATGGATGATGTGTGGTTAGTTTTATTGCTTTGAGCAAGTTTGCAGACAGTTTTTTGCTTCTGGCCCACAATGTTGATACTACCAGTAGAGCTATTCGTCTGTCGTTCCTGCTATTGTGTAGGCTGTGTGCGACTTGCATCATGTCGCGAGTTTGACTGCTGTTTACTGCCTCAAGCACGGAGTGCATCCTCTATCTTCGTCATTCGGTGGCTGAGGTCACGTACAGCGGAAGAAAGGTTGCTCGGCTCACTAGTGATTTGCAGTGTTGGTGGGATGTTGTTCTGTGGCTCATCGCCCTTCGCAATTGCTGCCACTGACTATCTGGTGACCTCTTGCAAATCCAAAAGTGGGGCATGGTTGGTTGATAGAATGCTCTCCAGCGTAACATCGAGGCGCTTGAGCCACATCTGCTGTAATAAGTGGTCGGATACGTTTCCAATGACGAGCGTGCGCATTTAAATCGATTTCTGAAAGCAGATTTTGTATGTGCTGCTAAGCCAAGTCAGCGTAGACGGCCAATAGAGCGTTTTTATTGCATTGTATTTATTTTCCGCTGGTGGGTTGTTCACAATGTTGCGCACCTGCTGCATTGCTCTGATATCAAAATTTGCCACCAACAAATTGAATATAGCTCGTGGCGCAATTTGTATCTACGTCCTCCGTGGAACTCTAAATGCAATGTGTGCTACCCCGTTCGTATTGTCGACCTCCTCTTTTGGCGCAGGTCCAGCCTGTGGAGTGAGCATTGGTGTCGATAGCGCTGGTGTCATCATTTCAGGCCTTGGTTGGTGCTGTGCGACGTTTTAACTTCTCTGACATGGCTCCGATATAGCTTGTAGGCTAGAAAGACGGAATTGATGGTCAGCACCAGAAGCACTTCGATCTTCAAGCTTTGAATCTGCAGCTTGGAGTTGACTACCAGCGTATTGGTCATGTCTCCTTTGATGGATTCGTAGATCGTCTGCGGTGATGTTGTTCATGGAACTTGAAGTTCCGTTTGCTGATCTCGTTGTGTGAATAAAATACCGAGTTTACTCCTATATTAAAATATACTTTATTTTTGATAGCAAATGTGTTTCAATAACAAGTCAACATTTCGATAGCCAATTACGATGCGTTGTCGTTTGCGTCAAACAAACAGAAGGTGTGATAGATTTTCTTGCCGAAGAATTTTATGGATGGAAAATGTCGATGCCATTTGCCCGTTAGTTTACAATACAGAACGTATCGCAGCTGGTTGGACGACTGCACGGCGAAAGCGTGATACTGACCATATCACCTTGTGGAGTGCTGACACATTATCATGATAATGATATGCTCTATCTCTAAGTGAAGGCCCGTAAAGGTCTGTAGTGCTATAAGCGAGGAAAGAGGCGGGTGATTTGTAAGTGTTCTGCGTCTTTTTATTGATTTTTTTTAAACTGCGGTAGCAAGTAATTTCTCCGGAGGCTACCACGACGTGGAAAGAGTAATCCACGAGATAGCCGACTTTGGCGAGCCGCAAACTCACTCGGCGCTTGTTGGGGTTCCCAAGGCGAGTGAGTGGCACCTGTGACTCGTCCTCCGGGTAGCTAGCCGGAACCAAGCAGCCACGCCGGAGTATCCTCCGATTTAAGGGTAGTAATTGACAGAGGTGGTGTTTAGTGAAAAAAAAAACAAACAATAAAAAAACGCCCATTTTCAGGATGTGAAAATATCGTACTTAAGTGCTGATGACATAGAAGTTACTAGCAAAAAGACTGCAGCCACTAGCTTTAGGCTTGTGAGGAATTTAAGAATGTAGGATAATATAGGGTGTATAACGAGAGTTCACTAGCAACGCCAAGAGCATTACATTCTTCTATGTTAGCTTATGCTTGACCTGATTCCTGATTAGAGAAACACTTTTCAGGCAACTTAAGTCTCAACTTCCACACTTGATACCACGTATCACAGGCTCAGGGCAGCTCATAAAGCCAAATCTGTCATCTGATGGGAGATTCAAATTTATACAAAATCGGAAATACACTACCATATTTGCTAGTTCAAACAGTGGAAGCACAATTTTATATTCAACAAAGAAGGCTTTAAGATTTTTGATTAAACAAGTCTATCGACTGGTCTGATATTGGCATTCAATGGTACGTTCAAGTAAAGTCAACGAGTAATTTTAGATACTTATTATTTTAAAAAAAAGTATAAGTACATCTGCAATAAGTACCTTTTTTTTCAAAAATTAGCATTCCCTCCAACAGCTCTCTCATGCAAGTTAATAAAGTGTTCCAACACATTGTTCTCACACCTCTTCAATCACATGTCAACCTTAACAATATTCTGTATGCAGAGCTCAACACTGCAAATAAACTTTGTGTCAGTGCCTCATTTTATATGCATGCACTCAGTTTGAATAAGCGCAAAAGGATATGCATAATGGATTAATCTTTGAAATTTCATCACCAGAAAATAAAACAAGTCGACAGCGAAAGTGTTACGAACGATTAAGACATAGTGTGCATCGTTTACTTGAAATGAATTAATAAATAAATTAATAAATTAAAGGACATAATTTCAATGTGTTAATTTTACAGGAATAAATTAAATATTTAATTCAAAAATGATGGAGATAGAAAAAGAGATGGAGAGAGACAGACACAGAAGGCGAGAATATCAGAGAGGGAGAATAATTTTAATTTGGATAAGGAATGAACTGAAGGTTAAAGTTGAAGCGATTATTAACTTAAGACTGTGGCAAAAGTAATTTATAAATTTTCCATGGCTTTACATTATTGACAGCCTTGAAATTTAAGCCAGGATATTAAAAACGACCACGTGCTTCTCTCCTTTCGATTGAAAAAACTATAGTTGGGAGGAGATACAGACGCTTTTTGCCTGCTTTCCCACCAAGCATTCAGGACCTACGTAAAAACGGATTTATACTCGTATTAACGTCTGAAATCGGACCAGACACCTTTGACATTCAGTAAATTGAGGTACTATCTCGACACAAGGATTCACATTTTACTGAATTTACCTGTTCAATTTTTCCAACCTTCATTTTGACCGACATCTATTTCCACTTTGAAAGCATTAAATTATAATTTGGCTTCACTCCTGTCCTTCACAAACAATTAGTTAATTTAATTTCATACCTAACTTATCAAAAGAACATCCTGCCCTATCCCTGCCTTACTATAAATGGTAGAACCAAAAAAGAAAAAAAAAACTAACCGAAATTTTCTCGTCCTTGATTGTTGCCAGCATCATTATCAACATCATCGTCCGCTTTAGGGTAGAATGAGATGAAGATGAAATAGAAGTTGAAGAACAAAACGAAGAAGTAACTTGGATACGTAAGTACCTCTCCTTGCTCAGAAATTAATAGTCCTTGAGAATTTTCGCTTTTATTTTGGGTTTTTGCTTTCGTTTCACTTTTTCGCTCCTTTAGGCTGTTTCTTCGTTAAGGTGAACGTATAAATTAATCGTGTGTCAGTTTAACGAAAATGAGGCACAGGTAGGAATAGGCGCACAGGCTCAGGAATCCAAACTTCAAGGCAATGCTCCAGGGAATGGAGTGGAAAGAGAACAGCAAAGAATAAGAAATTAGATACTCCACTGTTAACATTAAGAATCCAGAAAATGATAAATGAGTGAGTAAACGTTTTTTTTCCGTTAGGAAGGAAGAGCGCGGGTTTTATATTTCATTGTCGCGCAAAATTGTTGACAATTTTTTTGGTTGTCCGTTGATATGGCGCGAATTTATACCTTTTGATACAACAAAAACCGTTTCTTTGGTCTTAAGATGTACCGGCGCTCGTCGGCTGTTTCAACATTTTTTTCCATGGGTTTTTAAAAGTTTGAAGAAATATGATGATTCGTAATTAAATAAGTCAAAAGAAAATTAATGAGTGCCAAAAATAGGTGGCAGTTTGGTTTTTGGCTAAATTTGGCAGAGATTTGACAATAAGGATGAATATACTCGTATAGAATAACGACGAGATGGTGCTTAAATGTCTCTAAGCATTTATATCATGCTGACATTGTAATGAATTTATACCTATTTTTTGCAGATGTTTTGAACTGAAGGCATGTAGGGTTGCAAATCTTCTTTTGTCTAGAGGCAAGGACTATGATTACCAACCTTTATCCGTTAAGATAGCATTTTGATGTGACATTGATTAAATGTTGAAAGATGTGGTTGATGTAAGAATTAAAAGAGGACTAGACAATTCTGGAGTTTTTTTTTCTGACGATGGGACTTAATAAGAAATTTTTATCGGTGAAAGCACATATAAACGAGTATACTTATATATATATATATATATATATATATATATATATATATATATATATATATATATATATATATATATATATATATAAACATACATGTATAGGCAGTTGCCGATAGCGCGAACTCGTGTTCATCAATCAGGAAGAAGATTTATTCCAATTTTGAGAAAAATTTTTGGTACCATCTGCCCATTCAACTTAATCCTGGAGTCGAAGATACCTCTTGCAAGACGACTGAAGTTTTTTGTGGGGGTCCTTGAACACAAATAATTCACTTTTCTTTGCATTTGCCTCGGTCCCCATTTCCAGTAATATGCAGTAAAAGATTCCAAGTATTTTTGGCGCCGCATCCTAGCAAAGCGCAAATTGTGCTCAAATGACCACACTAACAAGTCGTCAGCGAGGAGGTTCACCTGGGTTCCGGGCTTATATTCATCTCTTACGCCCAAGACGTCAGAGGTGAATATGTTGAAAGTTAATGGGCCTAATATAGGCCACTGTGGGACCTCCGAGTCAATACTAAATGGGTCTAACCTAGCTCCACTAGCCACCGCAAAGGCAGTTCGTCCCCTCATGAAGCTACCTTTAATTTTCACAATATGGGCCGGAAAGCCAAGACTTATCATTTCGTAAAGAAGCCCATTGATCCATACAGAGTCAAAGGCTTTCTCCACATCGATCAGGCAAGCGACAACAAGCTTATTGCTGCGCCAGCTTTACGTTATATCGGCTTGGAACATGGTCTTAGCTTCCACCGTGGAGTGAGCTTTTTTGAAGCCAAATTGTCTTTACGGCACAATTCTTGCCCCCGCAGATAATTGTATGATGCCTTGAAGTATTACCCTTTCAAGCAGCTTACCACTATTTGAAAACAGCAAAATTGGACGAGTATCGACTACGTCAGTACTGCCCGACTTCTTTGGTATTGCGAATATTTTTGCACATTTCCATTGCTGAGGGAAGTAGCAAATGTTAATGCAGTTATTTAGAATGATCGCGAGGAGAACAAAGAAAACATGGGGAAGCTTTTTTAGCATATAATTGGAGATTCCACCAGCCCTTGCTGATTTTTTGGAATTTTGCTCCAGTGCCAACAAAGTGAGTCTCTCAGGACTGCTTGTCAGTAGGTGCGTCAGAGGGATTTGAAACAGGAAACCTGGTCAGGCACAATTACTCATTTTCCCTATCGAAATTCGTTGTGGTGCTGCTTACTAACGAAGTAATGGAAGAGTCTTCACTTGCTTTCTCTCCTTGAAGAACTTTCGCAAAATGTTTGGCGATAGAGCCAGCGATACCTGTCCTTATAAGTGAGGATACCGGGCAGGCTTTTTCTTCCAGTTCTTTTATTGATGTGAGGAAACATACAAGGATCTAGTTTGATACTTTCTAGGGCCCGTTAAAATCGCTCGTTAGCAAAAGCCATGGTTCTCCTTGAGGTCATTCGGTTTAGAGACGTAATCACGAGATGAATACGTTCAAACTCCCAGTTGACTATATTTAAATTGCAGTGGTAGGTTTTTGCGAGTAGCTTCCTCAGCCTACTATGTCTACAATGAA
The DNA here is from genome assembly GCA_963969285.1 of Odontomyia ornata. Lineage (NCBI taxonomy): Eukaryota > Metazoa > Arthropoda > Insecta > Diptera > Stratiomyidae > Odontomyia > Odontomyia ornata. The sequence goes on from OZ017742.1 coordinate 253,141,303, forward strand.
GCTCGATAAAGGAAATTCATCTAGGATTTCTTAATGGCAATTTTTGTGTGGCTCATCATCGATTTCAGGAACAGAAAGATTTTTCGATCCCCTCAATTTTCCATCACGATTAGCACTTATTGTTGCCGAACCGATTCGCTTGTATGAAATGAAAAGTTAAGGATCTGCACCCTCAAGCTTCACACCCATTTTCACTTTTACGAGGTCGTAAGGTCAGCTCAACCAACAAACTTGGGGTCAAGAACTCTACACTCGAAATTCCTCCAACTGTGGGAGTGATTTAGCAGATTGGTAGACACAATGAAGAAGTCAAAAATAGACGAGCTTCGGTGGAAGGTAGGTTCTTTCAGGGCAATCAGCATGCGATCCATAGTTAATTGAAACCAGTTAGAGATAGCTATTCCATAGCCATTAGATTCAATGTTTCCCCATGAGGAATGCTTCACATTGAAATCACCTCCCATGACATAGAAATCGAACTTTTTGCACAGAGTAAGCACTATTTCCAAGTCGTCAATGAGTTCCCTCACCGAGTATTCATGTCGAACATAGACCCCCACGAACGCAAAGTTGTATCCTCCCAGCATGGAGCGTATAATTTCTGCTTCAATACATTTAGGACATGGAAGGCAGTGCCTTTGGACTATGGATCTTTGTGAGCCATAGCAACTCCTTCTGGATCATCACACCTGGTGATCTTGTATTTTCCCAGACGCACTCTGTATCTTTCTTTGTCTTGTTTCCGACATAAACAAGAGGCAGATGGAGAGTTTAATGGAAAGCATCATAACAACATACTTTGGAGGCGAATTCTAAGTACGCAGCTTATGTCTCACTAGAGTTAGTGATTTTTTTACAGTGGGTGATAAAAGAGTCCACTTTTCGAATGAGTGTGAACAAGTCACATCCGAAAAATTGTTGGCATTCAGTGCTCAAAATCGTATTTCGGTCATTCTGTGACTGCTGGGGTTGCTGCATTGGCTGCTGTTTTTGTTGCCGTATAGGCTGCGGTGCAGGCTGCTTCTTTGCACCTTACAAAAGGCTTGTAAGAGACCCCTTCGCGTACAGTCTTTTTATCGAAGTGGTGATGAAATCCCTTCTTTCCTCTTTTCTTTTTCGGGGATTCTTCCTTCTCTCTTCAATTTTTTTTGCATTAGGACAGCCTCTGAAACTCGCAGGATATCCCTTTTCATTGCATTTGACACAAAAGTTCTTGTCTTTTTTCTCGTCTTTCGAGATTGGTCATTCAACGGACTTATGTAGCTTATTGCATTTCACGCATCTAATTTCGAGTCTGCAGTTAGAAGCGACAAGGCTAATTCTTTCGCAGATGAAGTACTGGGAAGTGCAATTTTTCTACTGATGCCTCCATTGTATCTTCTGGTGCAATAGGAACTTTATGTCCATCGCTTTTTACACTTCATACTCCGCTTGAACTGTACTAAGAAGGATGTAAGCGTCCTTTTTTCCTGTCTAGAGGTTATAGTGGAGAAAATTTTTGCTGAAAAAATATATTTAACGTGATGTTCCTTCCGCTTAGCCACAACATTATTCTTGTCCTATGAGCTGCGCACGCTTTTAAGAAAGAAAATCAATTTTCTCTCTCCTGGAAGGGTGTGGGTGCAGCAACCCAACTTCGCACACTTTAGAAAATTAAAAAGGCTGGTATGATCGTCAGCCGTTTGAGAGTGGAGCGAAGTTTGTGATGAGCGGATTACCGGTGAAAGCTGGCTCCTTATTAGAGTTTCGTGCGAATGCCCTTTTGACGCTATTCCTGAAAGTCAGGCACCCTCTTTTTTTTGGTATAAGCCACGCTTGGCCACTGGGGCTTCGATTCCCCTTTATTTCCCTCAAGGCCTGGCCTTCCACTCGGCTTGGGTATGGTATCCAAGAAACTAGCAGAAGCTGTTTTCTTCTGGGTCGGGTAAAATCCCACTCGCTCACTTCAAGGATCTTCGATACATTTCAAGTAGGCCCCTACGTTGGAGACTCTATCGGCCTCTTTCTGGCTTCCGGCTTTACGATAGTCACCACTTCGGCATCACTGCTCCTGCAACTTCCAACCTCATCCACCTTCATGTCACTGGAGACTTCTAGCACTCTAGCATCTTGCAACTAGCAAGCAAGTCGAAAACAAACGTCTCGTTATGTCCCCCGGAATTTCTCGCAGAAGCACTGCAAGTCTTTTCTTGCTTTCCGCGTGAAGCAAGATTTAACGGCGGAGACCTCATTACTTTCCTCCATGCCCGCAGATTCCAAGACAGAATTTTTTTTGTGGTAGGGAGGTGAATGCCATTATGCACAGAGTGTGGGACTCTAATGCTCGCAAGAAGGCAACTGGACCACCCACTAAACAACTTCCCTGTCAACCTGAGAACCCAGCCTGGAACCGTTTGACACATTACTTCAGGCCAGGACTCGTTTTGTTACGCCATGGGGTGCCTTCAAGCTGGGGCATCCCTTTCCTAGCGGGAGAGCAGAAGGGAAGAGGGAGTACCAGAAAAGGAATCCCCCAACCCCAACGCTCCCGGCTGCCATAAGTCGCAAAAACTGTGTGGCAGGCATTGTCTTCCTCTCTGGGGCAAGACCAAAATCGGAGGACTGTGAGTTACCAATCTTGTACAGGTAAGACGAAACCACTCATGCCCGCTCGATTTTGTCACGGTCTCACAACCGGAACGAGGCGCGCAGTCCACCTTCCCCACGTGCAATTCAACCTAGACTGCTGTCAATTGTTGAGTGAGCGCAGTCTTTCCTCGCGGACAACCATCTCCCTTGCAGGTAAATAGCGCGGCGATCTCTAGCAAGGAGGGCAACAGATATCATGCCTGCAATGACTCTCACTGCTGCATCAGAGACTGTTGGATATAAAGATGCAATCCTTAGTGCTACTCTTCTCTTTACTTATGCGGTATAACTCATTACTAAGAGCATTGCCCCATATTCCTGCTTCGTACAGTAGCATTGACCCTACAGCACTTATATAGAGGCGTCTTCTTGATGGGCTGGGTCCCCCTACATTGGCCATAAGTCGACCCAGAGCCAATACTCCCGAAGCAGCCTTCTCAGCCGTTGTCCTAATTTGTTCAGAGAAACTTATCTCTGAGCCGATTAGTAGCCCCAGCCACTTCACCGATGGTTTCGATTCGATTTGTATGTTCCAATACTAATCATCTTTACGCTAGGTATTCTCTTTTTTGTCAAGTTGAGCCCTTTGGTTTTCTCCAGTGCTAAACTGAACCCGCGAGCAGTCATCCAGTCCCCCACTCGGCACATTAGCATACCTAACCTAAGTTGCGATTGTTCTACGGTGCGTCCAGTGACCAGAGTCGAAACATGATCTACACAGCTGATCAAGCGTGACAAACCTGGCATCTACAGTCTCAGTAGCCCGTCATGAGACACGTTCCACAGGTCTGGACCAAGGATAGATCCCTGGGCAACACCTGATGTAACTTCCATCCTTCGGTGGCCCTGTGTCATGTCGTAGAGAAGGCTTCGGTGCTTCAGGTAGTCCCCCAAGCACCGCATTAGATATTCTGGAAGTTGAAAAGGGTTTTCCAGCGTACCCAGAATATCCAACCATCTAGCGGAGTTGAAGACGTTCCTAACGTCAAGTGCCACCAACAAAACGATCCGTCGCTTGGTGCGAATATACCCATCTGCCTTTTGGAATGCACTCATCACCTTTGCAATCGCATCAATTGTGGAATTTCCGGCTCTAAAGCCGTACTGTCGAGGTGATAGGTCCCCAGTAGCACATGAATCGCGTCAGTGAGCCTTCCCTTGGTGAGTCTCTCTAGTGCTTTCCCAGCAGTGTCTAGCATGTATGACGGGTGGTAGGCAGATGGCGATCCCGGATTTCCCTTCCCCTTGTTAATCAGCACGAGCCTTGCCACCTTCCATTGTACTGAGGAAAACCCCTCCCGTAGGCAAGAGTTGAATGTGCTAAGTAGCAAGTCAGGACAATCATGATAGACAAGTTGCAACACCTCAGCTGGAACACCATCTGGACCTGGAGCCTTCCTTGTTTTCAGTAAAAGGGCTGCCGTTTTCAGTTCTAGTTGTGCAACGGGTGTACAGCCGACTGCTTTTTGACCATGAACAGCGTCAACACGGACAAGATGGGTGCGGAAAAGTGCCCGCACTATCTCGCCCATCTTTTCCGAATTATGTATAAAGGGTTCCGTAGGGCACCAAGTTTCCGTATAATTAGCTTGTATCCAAGGCTCCACGGATAGTTATTCAAATTGTCCAATTGCTGTTGTTGATCAAATTTCGAAGGCATTTCCTGGCCGAATTATATGCAGCTACCTGGCAGCATGCTTCATTACGTTTCCGTGCCCGATGTGTCTCATGCCGAAGCTTGTGACACTTCTTTCGCCTTTCGGCGATTTTGGTCGACCACCAGTATACTGGGGGATTGCCGTGCCAGAGTTTTCGACGGAGCATAGGAGCGTTACCTGCAATCGTGATGATGCCCATAGTTGAAGTTCACCACGTCTTGAGCTGCCAGTTCTTCTGACCCCTGCCAATCTCCCTGCAGCGAGGTACCTGCTGTGAGCACCTTGCCGAACCTCTCGACGTACATCTTTCCAATGTTCCGCCCAATTACAGAAAACTGAGAGCGCGGACATCGGGAGACTATATCACTGGTCTCAAGTAGAATGCAATGATGATCACTGGCTGAGTAGTCCTCTAATACTCTCCAATTGTGTAAGGACTCCAAGGCGAATGTCGCGTCCGATATGGTTTCTTCACAGTACAATGAACGCTGTCCTTGCCGTCGTTTCTGGGATTTGTTTTCCCCGTGGATCTGTTTGAAGCATGCCCGATTCAATTGTTTTAGCGTTGAAGTCCCTCCCAACGACCATGTTGCCATCTGCGTTCGAGATAAAGCATTAAGTTTGGCTTGGAGAGAAGGTATCGATTCGTTCGGCGTGAGACAGACACTGAAGAAGGTGTTCCTTGAGCACCAAACCTACCCGAAACCATCCATTCATCCAGAGCTATCCGCCAGGAAATCACTGTATCGAACCCAGATAACGGCAGTACTAGTTTCATCAGGATACCATGATGCAAAATTTTTTTCACTTAGCAGCCTAAAGTCGGCTTTCATATCCCTCGCAAACTGCTCAAGCAGATTATGGGCGATGGAACTGTGTTGTAGGTTTAGCTGCAGGATGCGGGTCATCAATGTTCTGATTTTGCCTTGGCTAGGGCTTTTTGAAAAACGCGGTATCTCCTTAATCCAAAGACGTGCCCAAAATTCGGTCTTGGATCAGCATCCTTGCGAAGAGTACAGTGTGCCTCCTTTGTACGCTCTTTTCTTTTGTGTCCCATTTCACCACTCTTGTAGCATAGGGAACTCCTATCAGGTCTTTTGCATACCTGTGCAGTGTGACCATAGCCAAGGCATTTGAAGCATTGAAGAGGTGTTGGTCGTCGCCGTATCCTACAAGCAACCCACCCTATTCTTACTTTGCCCTTGTTCAGGAATTGTTCGGCGTCCTTTTCGGTCAAGTCAACTATGGCCATGCGTTGTTCCCTGTTGTTTTCTGGTGTCAGTCTCGCTTTGATCATTCCCACGCTAGGAAACTCCCTTTTAATGGCCTCTTCTTCCTCGGCCAGATCCGTCGCGCAGTCAATGCCTCTTATATCGATCGTTGCCATCGGTTCGAGCGGGGCTATAATTACGCTTTTGCCGAGGACTTTCTTTACTGCCTCACAGAATACTTCCTGATTACCGGCCTCTGCTCCGAATTCGACCAGTATGTGGCCCGACCGCGTTGGTCGTACTACTTTAATGGTAGTGTTGGTGTCTTTGGGCCTTTCGTTTTGCCTGATGTCCCGCAGTACCTCCACGTAGGATCGGGCGTCTTGGGGCTTTATGAGCAGTGCCTGCTGTCGAGGTCTTCGTTGGGGTTTCTCCCTTTCCTTTTTCTGATTGGGCGTCCGTGCGAAATTTACTTTCTGGCTTTTTTGAAGGAGTTTCTTTGCGGCTTTCTTCGGTCCTTTTATAAGCACTATCTGGAACCCGTGATCTGGTACACCACGCCCATCAAGTGCCTCTTCCTTCCTTCTTTCATCCCGATCTCCTTCGATTGGGCTAGACGGTATTCTTTTGTTGATTTTTAATGGTGTTGCTATCAGCATGTGGCAATTAGGTTTCGCCCCCAGCGCCTCTTTGGCCTTCTACTCGTCTTTGACCCTTAACCAGCTCCTCTGCTAGTGCCCTATGCAATCTAGGAGCTCCTCTAGTTCAAGGAGCCCAACCTTTACTGCTTTGCTGATTTTTGGGGAGACGCATGCAGATTGCATTCTTTTTAGAATATCTCCCGCTTTACGGAATAGTCTTTCTTCTTCGTCTCGCTGGGCGGCAATTGTACTTTGCGACCATCCTTGGGAGAGGCTATCGCGTTCCGTTTCCGAATAAACTACTTCCGCCACATTTTCGACATTGGCCGTGCAATCACACAACGTCGCTTTATTTGTCTGGTCAGTCTTTTCTTTTCCTGCCGTAATCTCCTCGTTGGCTTCAGGGTGATTGATTATTATGTCGGGATTTACGACTCTTGCATCGGTCACTTCGGTAACAATCGCAGCAGTGACCATCGAATTCTCGATGTTGTTTATATTTTCCTCCACCGCTCGAACACCTGAAGCGTATTGCAGAGTTTCCCGCTTTTTCCTTATAGGACGCTCTGGCGTTCGCATAATTTTTTAACCTTCACCAGAACGCCGCAGGAATCTCAGTCTGGATCAGACTGTCTGCTGTTCTTCGTTTTTCGTCCGTCTTCACTGTCATTGTATTATTCGTCGTTTTTGTCATCGTTAGTACAGCTCTCGATGTACTGTTAACGTCGTGGTTGCAACTGCTGGTTGCGTCGTTGTTATTATTTTTTATTTCTTTTTTTCAGTTATTTTAATCTTTTTTATATGTTTTTGATTGCTCCAGTTTTATTGGGTCCCCCCTCGGAGCCGCTATCTCCGTTCGTGCGTGTAGTCACCTTTTTGGTCCCTTGGTTATCTTTCCAGAGCAGGGAGGCCATGCGAAAGTCGGCACAAGCGCTTATGGGGACAAGTGCTCAGAACCAGACCAGCGCTAGTCGGGAGTCCGTCACAACCGAACCTACACCACCAACCCAATGGTGCGGACTTCGAACGTACTCCGAAACCTGCCAAGGTTTTACCGGGACGGAGACGGTATCATATTTGAATTGGAGCCGTCCACACAGGAGTGTCACCTCGGCGCTACTGTGCAAAGCAACTAGGTCCAAACCATCTTATTCGCCAGACCAAAGCATCAATTCCAGTTCGCTGTCCAAAGCGTAGTCCAGATCCGATCAGGGTTGTTACCTATCATCCCAGGAGGGAACCTCATGGCACCCTCCATATCCTCGGGTCCGTGGAGACGGCGCACCTCAAAGAATGCTAGCCACCAAGAGTGCTCTTGTCGACCGGCATTCCCCTGCGGGAATTTCCTCGGGTACGTGGGGGCGGAACTCCCCAAAGAATGTTAGCCTCCAAGAGTATTCCTGTTGACCAGCATTCCCCCTGCCGGGTCAATTATTCCTTAAACATTATACAGTGTAGTCAATGAGCTAAGATGATAGTAGATGAAAAATTCTGGAGGAAAAAGCCGAAGTTCAAGCTAAGCCGTAATAATCTTCTCATAACATAGAGCCAAAGCGATTGAGCACAATTCTTGGGATATTGAAGTTGTCTATATATGCGTCTCCTTGATATGTTCAGAACTTTCAGAGTTATGTGGAGTGGTTTACCCATAACTTGTTATATAATTGTTGTAAATGTGAACTAGAATATACTTCAACCGGTCAACGTTTACTCATAATATACGACTTTGAGAACGTAATGTTGTAGGACTAATGTAAACTCTGCCAAACGTATTTGTGTATTAGTAAATTCCATAATAAATGCATTCACAACGCAAATTTCTATCGGAATTCCATTTAAACCATTAGTAAAGGGTTATCCATTTTACGCTTGGGAAAGTAAAGCTAAAAAAAAACACACAAAATATTCAGATGGAAACGAAATTTTTTATTCAATTGCCATTATACGTGAAACACAACATCATTCAAATGTCCTCCACGGGACCTCTTACAGGCCTCAATCCTTTTGAGGTAATTTTCAATGACTTTTCGGCACATTTCCGGCAATAGCTCGGCCATTACTTCACGAATATTGGTTTTCAATCGCTCAAGATTTTGAGGATTGTTTGCGTAAACATGATCTTTCGCATAGCCCCATAAAAAGAAATCTAAAGGTGTTAGGTCATAGGACCTTGCGGGCCAATTGACATCACTCAATCTTGAAATTACGCGTCCTGGAAATTTTTCTGGCAAAAGTGCGCGATTAGCCTGTGTTGTGTGGCTGGTGGCTCCGTCCTGTTGGAACCACATGTTCTCCAGATCATAATCTTCAATATCTCTCCAAAAATAATCGGTTAACATCCGTTCATAGCGGTCAGAATTGACTGTAATGGCTCTTCCTTGATCGTTTTCAAAAAAATGCGGGCAAATAACACCACCAGACCATAATGCCTACCAAACGGTCACTTTTCCCGTATGCAAAGGCCTTTCTGCGATCACCTGAGGATTTTGATTTTGATTTTGGCAATTCTGTTTATTTACGTAACGACTGAGCGAAAAATGAGCCTCATCACTAAGGAAAATTTTGTTCGAAAAATCGTTATCAATGGCTTGTTCTTCAATCACCCAATTCGCATACATTCTGCGTTGTGTATGGTCTTGAGGCTTAAGTTCTTGAGTGAGTTGGATTTTGTACGGATGGAGATGCAAATCCAAATGCAAAATCCGCCACAATGAGCTGTAAGACAAGCCCAAATGTTGAGCACGTCGAGGAATCGACAAGTTCGGGTCTTCCTCCACACTTTGAGCAACGACAGCGATATTTTCAGCAGAACGAATGTTGCGATGACGCACAGGCCTTGCAATATCAATAATCGATCCAGTCTCTTCAAATTTTCTCACTGTGTTCGAAATTGTTTGCTGTGTAGGTCGATTATGTCGACCGTGATCGGCTCGTAAGGCAGAATCACCATTTTTATAATAAAATTTAATAATTTTAACGCGTTCTTCGACTGTTAAACGATCCATATTTCTAAATGGGAAACCTTCAACTAAAAAATACGCTTTGGATGATATTTAATTCTGACAGATGTCAAATGGCAGGGTTATACTTTCCTAACACGAAATGGATAAACCTTTACTACTAGAGCCTTCTTCGTTTGTGATGCATATGCATCGAATACTACCATGGCCATGCATTTCAGTACTGTCAAAATTGCTAGTATGTACAAGTGTTTTGTCAGTGTTTTGTCTGAACATACGTCTGATTCAAATTCCTTCGCGCCTTGCTTTATTGTCTTACTTAAGGTTTCTTGGCCCTTGTAGCGGTCAATTTAGACGTTTAGTACAGAAATTAAAGAAATCACGATTTATTTTGTTTATTTGATATACGGAAAAAATAAGGACTTACTGAATTCTAAAGCTCGAGATGAACTGACAAAATATCCTAAATGATGAGAAGATAAGATAAAATTTTTTGCCATTTTATTACTCCAACACGTTTGCATGCGTTCCATTCCAGGATTATAAAATACAACTTTTTAATGTTCACAGACATATTGAAATCTTTTTCTTGAGCAGCATCAAAAAATAATCCCCCAAAAAAAAAAAATACTAAAAATGCAAGGATGCGGAAGCTAAAGGAAAAAGTTCGGAATTATTCAACATAAAAGTAAAATCTCATAATATCAAGCAAATATCTTTATCCCTACAAGATGTTTTTCTAATACATCTTGAGCTTCGAATTAAATTGCTTTATGGCTCATTTCAAAACAGTCCGAATTTTGATGCCCTCAAACTTTTATAGAGTTTCCGTGATTTTACGCCATCGAATTTGAATTTTTACAACCCCAAACGATTTCCCTGAGTATAACAGTCAAAGTTATTTTTATTTTGTCAGCATGAAATTGACTTTAAATATTCATTTCAGTGCCAATAAAATCAATTATCAAACATTATCCTTAACTTGGAGCGCTATCAATTCGACACCATATTGCCTAAGCTCAAAAGTACAATATAAAATTATGGGAATATACTATTGAGTGAATAAAATCACCCTTTCTCGCCTTACAACCCCCCAAAAGCAGGAATGTTATGCTACAAGCGAAACATGTACACGTTCTCTCCTTCCTACTGAAACGATATGCAATATCCTTGCCGAGAGGAAGCAAAAGCAGAGAAGGAAAGGAAAAAAATTGCTGGTGGTAAAAATGAACATCGGGAAATTTGTGTGTACAACCAGTTGCTCATAATCGAAACCCTTTAGTGTTGGCTTCACCATAACTGTGGTCTGCGTGTGTTACATGGAGAGAGTGCGTTTGTTGGGTTATAGAAACGTTTGCCAACACATCGTAAAATTACCACAAAATTTCCGCCTCCTAAAATAGGTCCCCAAATGGCTACGACGATTTCGCATGTTATTTTGATACTTGCATCAAGGATATATATAAAAGCAGGCAACGCTTTAGAAGTTCAGTACGGCACTAACGTTACTATCTCTGCTGGGTAAGAGGAAGCAGATGGAAGTCCTTGAAGGAAAACACAGTACACAATGTGAGGGAAGTTGACAAGGAGATAAAAGATGCACACATAACTTTCTAGTCAAGTTGACTTGATGCAAATCCTTGCATTGAGTTGGTTTGACTCCGTTTAAGGATGTCGTGAGAGACTTTTAAGTGTTAGTTGCACTCATGCAAGTACGTGGATGGTATGTAGAGGTTTTTGTGTAAGTACACTTTTGAAAAATTAGTGCTAGGATGTCGAGTTTGGAGTATATGACTGCAAAATTGGAGTTTAGAGTTTACATCGTGTGAGGTGATTTTTTTTGAATCAGATCAATATAAACAAGTTAAGCAGACAGAAGTGTTAGAATGGCATAAGTGAAGATAAGTAAAATGCTGACTAACTTCTTAATCATATTCTTTATTCACGCCGACTCTAGTCACGGACAGGGATCGACTGACTGCATCTCGGCAATCATGACGGCATTAACCCTTACCCAGAATTGCTGTTTGTTTTTTTTTTGGTGTTAAGAGATCCCCCAGCTTGAAGGCGCCTCACGGCGTAACAAAACGAGACCTGGCCCGAAGTAATGTGTCAAACGGTGCTCCAGGCTGGGTTCTCAGGTTGACAGGGGAGGTGTTTAGTGGGTAGTCCAGTTCTTCCGAGCATGGGATAAGTGGCATTCACCTCCCTACCACCAAAAAAACCAGCATTGCTAGATCCTTCAATAACTTGACAGCTCCGCCCTTCCTGGCTTGGAATCGTCTCAATTTCATCATTTTCATCCTCGTCACTGTCATAGGAATCCAACTCAGGACTCAATCTACACTAGGGTTTCATTTTATCTCTAGTAAAAACAGAGCTAAATTTTCGTCTATTTCACCTGATATCCTGCAGATCCTCGACTACGTAGCGGTCGTGTGTCAAGACCTTGGGCACAACATAGGGCCAACCATATTTTGGTTCCAGGTTTTGAGATTAACCCGTCGCTGATGGAATATTTTCCAAGACGATCATATTTTCTAAATTGTACGTGTACGGCTACTGCCGTTTCCATCGCTGTTTTTGAGCTGCAATCTGGTCAGCAACTTCTGGTCGTATCTGTGTGATTTGAAAGTTGTGGCGCGTCACTCATATCATGACTTTGTGCTTGGATGATGCGATTAGCGGCAATGTCTCACAAACGAAAAGCGAAAACAATCTGGTCCAGCATAAATTCTGTGGTAGAATTTACTTGGATATTGAGAGACTACTACAAATTCGATAGGAGGCCATTCCATTCATTTCAAACCGTTGTTGAAGATTGCAAAAAAGAAAATATGGACTGATTTATCCGTTCAATCTGTCCATTGGCTCAAGGTGTCCGAACTGGTACTTTGATGTGTTGAATATCATATCGATCGCAGACGTTTGCAAATACTTTTGGCGTATAGGCGGTACCTTTATCTGTTGTTATTCGAGTAGGCAAACCAAAATAGGATACAATATCGCTCAACATTGCCACGACAGGTTTAGTATTCGTTGACCTTACCGCTCGGACCATAGTGAATTTGCTAAACGGATCTGATATTCTAATAACGTGAAGATTACCTCGACGAATCTTGGGAAATGGTCCGAAGTGATGATCGATATGAAGAACTCTGAATGGAACTGGTTCGATTGATTCACAAAACTAACGCCCTTAAATTTTTCCCGCAGCTATCTTTTTGTGGCAGTATTCAGGACATGATGCAATATATAACTTCACATATCCACGGACATGAAAAAACTAGAACAATTTTTCAATTCGCAGAATCATTTTCACGACTTCAAAGTGTCCTACGTCATGGTGATAGCTCATGACAATACTCCAACAAACAGCTGGTGGTACCACAAACTTAAAATTTTCATCGACTCCATGGATTAGTCAACCAATTATCAAGATATAATCTTGTTTAAGCTATGAAGATTGCTCCGAAATTGGTTTTCCCGAAAGCATCTCGAGTATTTCTTTCAATTTTGCGTTCTGTCGTTGGACTGTAGTCTACCAATCGTCTTGGTCAATTTCAACAATCAAAATTTTCTCTGCAACTGTATTCGTCTCGTGCAGTTGCTCATTTGGCTGACGGTTTAACGCAACAACGTGTTGCATCCGGATTCCGGCTCGTTGCACTACCTCGAAATCATATTCCTATAGCTTTAACCACCAGCGAGTAACTCTGGCATTAAGTGGTTCCGCTGATTTAGTCGAAATTATTGGACCATAGTCGGTAATTACTCGAAAGTATCTACCCAATCGGTAAAATCGGAAACGCTCCAATGTTTGAACTACTGTGAGGACCTCCAACTGATGACTACTGTATTTTGCTCGCTGTCGGTGCAATGTCGGCTGTAGTCGAACACTGGCCTTTGTTTCCCATGTTCACTCAATTACATTAAAAGTCCAGCTAAGCCTGCGGTGCTGGCATCGGTATGCACCTCATGACCCGCCCTTGAATGATAAAGTGCTAGTACGGGCTCATTACATAGTAGAGCTTTCAACTCGTTTAATGCCACCTCTGCAGTTTCATTCCATGAAAATGCCGGTTGTTCTTTCATTTTTTACTGCATCGTCAACGGTTTCGAAATTCCAGTATATCCCTCGATAAATTTTCGGAAGAAACGTGCTGTCTGGAGAACGAAGCTTATCGATCTTATCCAGGTAAGACTGGAAACATCCATGCCCATTCAAGAGTTGGGATAGGTAGAAATAAGTCTTACCATGTACGCAATTGAGTCACAGCCTTAGCAGTCCATTTCCCCATGGTATTACTGGCCCAGGACTGTTGCCAATCGTTGCCCTCGCTTCTACGCAATAAAATTCCAAATAAAGAGTGCGATATGTGTCACACCGCCGGCTTGAAGACTTTTTGGTATGCACGTGCGATTTGCAGTGCTACTTGCCTTTGTACCTGTGCCAACCATTTTCGGTGCAACTCCTTGTTTAGAGCGCCACCCCACAGTTCTGACCCGTAGAATAGGACAGAGTGTACAGCGCTCATTAGAAGCCATTTTCTTGATGGAACAGGTCAATCTATGTTGGCCATCAGTCGAGTAAGTGCCACTACATGCATTGCATTTCTCAGCTGATGCTTCAATTTGTGGGGAGAAACCCATTTTTGAGTCTATCAGTACTCTCAGGCATTTTTCTTCTGGTTTTGCCTTGACCAGTGTTTCCACAATACTGATAGTCCTTACTCGGTGTATTTTTTTAGTTATTATGACCACTTTGATTTTCTACAGTACCAGACCTTAGCCATGATCAGTCATCTAGTCCCTCACTTGCAGCATCATCGCCTGTGTAGCCGACGAACTGTGATTTGTCCGGCATCTCAATTCTCAGTAACCCGTCATGCTAAGGATAGAGACTTGAGCAACACCAGATGTAACAGCCATACTTCAACTTCCTTCCATCGGGTTGTAGAGCAGACTGCCGTTCCTCAAGTAGACCCTCAAGATTTCCATAAGATATTGCGCCACTTGGAAACGACTTTCCTGGGCTTCCACGATATCCACCAATCTGGTGGAGTTGAAAGCGTTTCTGACATCAAGAGTAACTAACAGGACGATCCTTCGAGTGGAATCACTGTGCCCTTCGGCGCACTGGACCACTCTTACGACTTTTTTAATTGTTTCAATAGTAGTGCAACCTGCTCTGTAGCCATACTGTCTTGGCGGTAGATCACCAGTGGCGCAGACTGCGCCAGCAAGTCTTCCCTTGATAAGTTTTTTGAGTGATGTCCTGGCTGTTTGTAGCATATATAGCGGTCGGTATAAAGAAGGTACTTGAGACTATCCTTACTTTTGCTGATCAGAACCAGCCTCAACAATTTCTAACACGCATTGAATATACTGAGCAGCAGGTCAAGGCAGAATTGGTAAAGCATCTGCAGCACCTCAACTAGATTTCCGTCTGGTCCTGGGTATTTCTTTTCTTCAAAGAAAATACTGCTTATTCCATTTCCGTCTTTCTGAAAAGTAGGCATTCTACTGGTGTTTTTTCGTCGAGTTCCATCTTTTCCGCAACGTATAAGCAGGGAAATCTTTGAAAACTGACCGTCTGCATGACTAGCTTGTAGCCTAACCTCCACGGGTCCCGGTAGCTGACTTATAGCTCCTAGAACTAGAGAAGCTCCTACGTTACATTGGACATTACTGGAGGAGCTGGTTGGCTGAAGAGGACAAGAAGTCTGAAGAAGAGCAGAAGGCTAAAGAAGCTCTTGGGGCTTAGTTTAAAGGGCAGCGGAGAGAGCTTCACTATGAAACATCAAGAAAAGCATAGGGTCAAGCCAAATTGAAAGAAATTGGAATAAAACAAGGAAAGATGAGACACTTGATGCACGTGGGCCACTGGACTAGGGGTTCAAGAGAGTGCTGATGAAAAGAAGGCAGAGCGCTGCGAATAAACTCATTCAAAACATGCCAGAAAGTAAAGTACACACGGACGCTTAACAAAAACAAAGAGCTGACATGAAATGGGAGAGAAGAAAGTCGCGGCGAAGACCCCGGGAGTATGCACTGCTCGTAAAACCCCAAAAAAGCCGATCTTATGCGGACGTGTTCCGAGATGTAAGGGGTAATGTAAGACCCAACAACACCAACACCGCTATAAAAGCCAAATGACTAGCCCAGTCAGGCCACATACTGATCGGACTCAGAGCAGACGCTGAAAATTAGGAAGCATTCCGCCACGCAGTAACGAAGGTCGTCGGCAAAAGTGAAACTGTAGCCTCGCTCGAGCCGGTGGCAATGATCGAAACAAACGCCATTGACTGCTTCACGGACCTGGCTGAAGTAGAAGAGACCATCATCCTAGTGTGGGCTCAAGCCAAGGCTAACACCAGAAAAACATGGGGAAAAACGCGCGGCCATCATTGATTTGACCAAAGAGGACGCCGTACAATTTCTGAACAAGGCCAATCGCACAAGTATGCAAAGGATCTGATAGGAGTTCCCTATGATGCAAATGCAGTGAAATGGAACATAAAAGAAAAGAGTGTACAATGGAAGTACACTGTATTCCTTTCAAGGATGCTGATCCAAAACTGTATCTTGGGTACGTCTTGGGATCAGGAAAATGTCGGGAATTCCATAAAGCATGAGCCAAGGCAACATCAAAGCTTCGATGACCCGCATCCTGCAGCTAAACCTACACCGCAGTTGAACCGCCCAAAATCTGCTTGAGCAGTTTGCGGGGGACATGAAAGCCGACTTTTTGTTGCTGAGTGAGCAACACCATGATAAAAGTTCTGCATTAGCATGGAGGAGACACAATTGGTGAATACTAGACGACTACTCAGCTAGTGATCATCAGCACATTCTGATTGACATTCGAGATATTCTCTTCCGGCGTCGTCCTCTCGACCTTCTATAAGTAGGTAGGACATCGGAAGTTTTGACGTTGAAAGGTTGTCGAGGTGTGCTTGACATGTGCTCCGCCACAGGGCGCAGAAGAGCTGGCAGCTCAAAACATAGTGGAATCAACTATGAGGATCACCACAACTGCTTGCAGTGTTTTCAGCCTTGTCGACAAGGCAGGCTCCCAGTATATTGTTGATCGGCTGAAATCACTAAAAAGTGAACGGAATATCACAAGCTTTGGTATGAGGCTCAACAGGCACGGAGCGGTGACGAGGCATGCAACCAAGTAGCATCACATAAGTCGACCAGTGAACTGTTTAAGAACAGAAAAATTTGTTGCTGGCAAGATCTAGTGGATGATGTGAACGAGGAGCTTGGGTACAAGCTAGTAATGCGGAAGCTTGGTGCCCTATAGACGTCTTGTATATATGAAACGGAAAAGATGAATGAGGTTATGCGGGCACGTTTCTCCGCCCAATCCATCCATTTTAACGCTGTTCATGGTATAAGAGAACTCGACTGCCTACTCTTCACACAGTCAGAACTGGAAGAGCCAGTCATTTCATTAAAAACAATCAAGCTTGGGTACAAGCTAGTAATGCGGAAGCTTGGTGCCCTATAGACGTCTTGTATATATGAAACGGAAAAGATGAATGAGGTTATGCGGGCACGTTTCTCCGCCCAATCCATCCATTTTAACGCTGTTCATGGTATAAGAGAACTCGACTGCCTACTCTTCACACAGTCAGAACTGGAAGAGCCAGTCATTTCATTAAAAACAATCAAAGCTCTAAGTGCAGATAGTGTTACAGATGAGGAGTGGTAACCTTCTATCACCATTGTACTCACTTGCTGCCCAATACATTCAAGGCCTGCCTAAGGGATGGGGTTGGGGCTTGTGCTGATCAGCAAGGTGAAGCAAAATTTCAGATCACCATCTGCATACCGTCCGTTATGCATGCTAAATATGGCTGGGAAAGTGTTAGAGAAACTTATCAAGGGAAGACTCACTGACCCGATTTGTGCTGTTGGGGATCTATCTCCTCGGCTGTATAACTTTAGAGTAGGTGGCTCTATCATTGATGTAATTGCAGAGTTGATGAGTGCAGTTTACAAAGTAGAGGTATATAGCCGCACCAATTGGTGGATCGTTCTAATGATGATACTTGGCGTTAGGAAAGCTTCCAACTCCGCTAGATGGGTCAATGTTCTGATTATGTTGCAAGCCCCTTTACAAGTTCTAGAACAGCTTATGCAATTTCTAAGGGACTACTTGAACGACCAAAGCCTGCTTTATGACACGACACAGGGTTTACAAAGGATGGAGGTTACATTTTTTGGTTCTCAGAGACCTATCCTTATTCCAGACTTGTAGAAGACTGGAGATGCTAGGTGAGTCGCTTTTGATCGGCTATGATGTTGCGGCGCTAGTCATTTGACGCATCGTTGAACAAGCATAACTTAGGCTAGGTATGCTAATGCACCAGGCTAGGTATGCGTGAGAGACTGGATGACTGCTCGCAGATACAGTCTAGCACTGCAGAAAACCGGAGTGGTCATCTTGACCAAAAAAAGTCCTTAGAATAAGGATGATCAGGTTTGGAGACATACAAATCGAATCGAAGCTAGCGGTGAAGTACCTAGGGCTACTGGATGACTCAACGATGAGTTTCTCTGAGCAAATCAGGGCAAGTACCGATAAGGCTACTTCGGAAATATCAGCACTGAGTTGACTTATGGCCAACGTATCCCATCAATAAGACGCCTCTCGATAAGTGCTGTGGAATCAGCCCTACTGTACTACTGTATAGCATGACGCTCTCAGTAAGGAGGCATACCAAAAACACTTGGTACAAGAACAGAGAAGAGGAGCACTAAGAGTTGCATCTTCATATCCAACAGTCACTGGTTTGCTTGCGAGAGTTTTCGCAGGTGTGATATCTGTCACTCTCCTTGCTAGAGAGCATCGCACTATCTAGCTTCATCCAGGCAAGGATGCGAGGGAAATGGTTGTCCATGCGGAGAGAAAGTACTCACTGAATGATTGGCACCAGTCTTGGGTAAATTACATGAAAGGAAGGCAGACTGCGCGGCTCATCCCGGATGTTAGACCGTGGCTAAATTGAAAGCATGGTGAGGCTGACTTCTATTTGACCCATTTCATTCTAACCTGTACAAGATTGCTAAGTTATGATCCCTCTACTCTATATTGTTCCCAGAAGAGGAAGACAGTGCCTGCCACACATTTTTTGCATGTAAAAAATGGAGCAGGCTGCAACTGGATCCCTACCAGAAGATGGGAGAGCTCACCTCAGATTGTATAGTCACAGTGATGGAACCATGTGGTCAATTATGTTCATGCAGTTTTAAAAGATAAAATGGACTTTCAACAGCTTGGGACGTCAGGGCTGGGGGATTGCTTGTCTGGCGATTCTTCTTTCTATCTACCCTTTTGCTGGAGGAAGGATTCTACAACTTGAAGAGGGCTCACGATATAGCCAAACGAGACTTGGCCCGTAACCATGTACCCAACGGTTCCAGGGTGACAGTGGAGGTGTTTTGTAGTAATTTCAGTCACTCGCGGGCATGAGAGCTCCACTCCACCATAAAAACACCTAGCATGTCACTTTACAGTGTTAGCAGCGGGACCAACAAGACAACTGCATACTTGAAGGGAGATAAAAGCTCCCAAGGATCCCAACCAATTTACCAACCTTATAAACAACAACAATAAATCGAGGATGCAGTCATCAAAGACAGAAAATGAGTGGACGGAATGGGGTGAAACCAAGAGCTAGTACCAACCGGCGATACCGCTAGCTTTTGGTCGTAGCAAGAAAACTGCATGTATACTGAGGTATCCTGAATGGGAGGTGCAGAAACTGGATCAGGTTTCGCCATCAAGCAAACCAATATGACGGATATAAAGGGCGAGATTCTGCCATCTTGAAGGAGCCTCGAATATTCAATCACCCAGAACTATTCCCAGGAAGAGCGCGATCAAGGACTCTCTTTAAGTCTGGCGTGAGTATTTAGGTCATCAGAATAAAAGACATTTTGTGAAGATACTCAAGAATCACGGAATTGAAGTACAATAGGACGACAAATTCTGTGGATCGTGTGTAGAAGGTAAACAACAACGAGAACCGTCCGAGTCACGTCAACAGCGTTCATCTGAGCCAAGAGAAGTGATCCATGCTGATGTCGGTGTTTCTCTTGGACAGGAGTCTATTGCTGGTGCCAGGTACTTTGTCTGCTTCACGTGTGACTATTCAAGATTTCGAATGGTTTACTTCTTGAAGGAAAAATCTGAGGTGTTTGACAAGACAAAAAAATGTTGCAGCTGGTAAAGACTCAACGAGGTCGACTGGTAAAGGTGTTCCAGTGCGACGGAGGAAAGGAGTTTGCGAGAACTCATGGATTTCGAAGGTACGAAGATGTTGATTACGAATCCTTATACGCCTCAGCAGAACGGTTGTGCTGAACGATCAAACCGGACAATTGGTAAGCTAGCACTTACCATGCTCTGCTCGTTAGCAAGTATCTGCTGAGGTTTACATTCTCAACCGAACTGTAGAGGGCAGAGCTCCGTACGAGTTGTTCGTTGAGAAGAGTGTTCATTGTAACAGGTTTCATATTTTTGGAACCCAATGCTGGGTGATAGTGCCTAAAGAATGTCGGAAGAAGTGGGATGCTAAAGACGTCGAAGCAGTTTTTGTTGGGTACACGGAAGACATCGATGTTTTTCGTGCGTGGAAGAAGGATACAAAACAGGTGATCCGAAATTGTGAGGTAGTTTTTGGTCCTCTAAAGTTCTAACTTTGTTTAGCTTTGTTCCTCTAAAGTTCTAGCTTTGTTTCCTGTTCAAGAAATTGAAGATCCTGGCGAGTCCCGCCATTTTTCCAGAGTCCTGAACTCACCTGAAGCTTCGCACGTGCCTGAGGTCCCGGATCCTGCTGAACCGCAAATCAAAGAAACTCCTAAGGCTGCAAAAGATACCACTCAACGACGTCGTGACTACAATGAAGCCATGAAGTCGGGTAATCGTGAACACTTGAAGGCTGCGATGAAAGAAGAAATGTCAGAAATTTAACCTGGATTTTAACGGTGTTGCCTTCAGGAAGGAAGACAATTGCTAATCGCTAGGTCTATCGTGTCAAACGAGATGCAGAAGGGAAGGCTTGTCACTACAAAGCTAGGCTTCTTGCGAAGGGTTATAGTCAACAAAAAGGTATTCATTATCATGAAACTTTCAGTCCCGTAGCTCGATTTGATACTATCAGGGCGATTCTAAGGCCAAGGAAAGTCTGGAGTTGGCCCAATACGATGTAAAGACGGCATTTCTAAGCGGTGTTTTGAATAAAAAAATCTACATGGATCAACCGAAAGGTTTTGAAGATGATTTTGGTCATATGTGCAAGCTGATTGGAAGTCTCTACGGACTGAAGCAATCTCCAAGGTGCTGGAACAACCAGTTTAAGGAGATTCTTATCAAGTTTGGTCTTGTCCAGAGTGGAGCTGATCCATGTCTTTCCTTTTGTATGTCTGGTGAAGATAAACTGGTTGCTGCAACACAGAAGAGTGTGATTCAAGAGTTCCGGAGGAAACTGGAGATGGAGTTCAAGATCACACGTGAACCGCCTGGCTATTTCCTGAATATGCTCATTGAACGTGAAGAAGATGGTTCAATCTGTTTGAGTCAGAAGGTGTACGCGGAAAATCTTCTTCAGAAGTTCAACATGGCAGAAGCTAGTGCTGTTTCAACGCCCATTGACAAGTGCATGGAGTTGGAAGAGAAAACTGGTTTGAGAACATCTGCTCCCTACCGTGAAGTTGTAGGATGTTTGATGTACTTAGCTGTTGCTCCTCGTCCTAACATCGCGTTTGCAGTCTATTATGCGCCGCAGTTCTTGGAAGATCCGGAAGATGTCCACTGATTGCTGGTAAAGAGAATCCTGAGATACGTCAAAGGGTCTACGTCAGTTGGTATCAGGTACGAGGCTGGTTCCAAAGGAAGTGTCTAGAAGGCCTTTAGTGATGCAGACTTTGCTGGTCAATCGGATACTCGTCAGTCTGTTAGTGGAATCGTTTTCATGCACAGTTGAGGACCGATATCCTGGGCTAGCAGACGTCAAGAGTGTGTGTCTCTATCCACAACTGAGGCTGAGTATGTCGCTGCTAGTGAAGCTGCCAGGGAATCTGTGTGGTTGTCTCGACTGTTCGCAGAAGTCTCTCCTTCAGACAACATTCCAATTCTTTATGTGGACAATCAAAGCGCAATCAAGTTAACGAAGAATCACGAGTTCCACAAGAGGACCAAACACATTGAAGTGAGGTACCATTTCGTTCGAAAGGAATTGCAGGATAGAAGGTTGAATATTCAACATGTTTCAAGTGATCAACAACTCGCTGATATCCTGTTGAAGCCACTGCCACGTCTGAGATTTGCGGATCTACGTTCTACCCTTGAAATGATCTGATCTGATTTTGAATTTGAATTTAGTTTGTTATTGAAAAATTGAAATTGTTTTAGAGGAAGTATTGATGTAAAATGTTGATATTTTGAATTCAAAATTATGTTCCTTTAACCTAATGCTACAACTGTCATTTGTCACTCCTTTCATTTCTGTCAATCTGTCTGTCAATAAACATTGTGAAACGTTGGCTTATTGAAATCATATTATGGTCTATAAAATAATAACACAAGAATTGGGGTCCCAGTTTACCTCCGTTTTAGTATACCCGCAACACAACTGGAGTGTAATCGAAACTACTTTCTATACTGTTCAAGCCAGAGCCATCAAGTTTCAGCCAAGGAAAGGCTCCTCAACCATGTAGTGGGTGACAGTCACCAGTCACCTGTCATGGGCTCCCCCTAATACGTGGTACAGTTCAAAGCTCTGCTCAGCTTTTTGTGACACTTTACCTGAGTGACATTGAAGTAGGTTGCCTCGCTTTGGGTGCGTGGAGCGGTCTTCCCCAAAGATTACTTTTTTTTTGAAAATTTCTCCCAGAATTGAATAGATCCCCCTGCGCTTTGAAAACCGTGTTTCATACAGGTTAGGGGCCAATAAAAATAGCCGCTGACTATAATTATCGACCCTCTCCTTGTGTATCATCGATGTGATACCACTCTCTATGCAGCATGAGCCTCCCTCATACCTCCAGGTCCCTCGCTTCACCTCCCTACTAAGCTAGCACCGTTTGTTCAGCTCCACTTCTCCCTTCAGCCACCTTAGCTCCAGGTTTCCATTTCCCTTTGCTACTAGGTAAACCACTTCTTTTGCTCGGTTCCAGTTCTCTCTTCAGCCATCATACACCACCACCCTACATACCTCAAAGTGAAAGGCTCCCCCTTCCTATTAGGCTACGCCGTTTGCCCGGTTCCACTTCTCCCATCAGCTACCTTGCCTTCAGGTCTCCGCTTTTCCTCGCTACTAGGTGCACTACTCGTCTGGTTCCACTTCTCCCCTCGTCAGTACACTCGGTATTACCGTCCCTCCGATGCGTTGCTTCTGCTAACCAATAAGATCCAGGCCCTTACGACAACAAGAATGTTTCAAGTCCGGTTCAATTTCAGGTTCACCGTTCCCTCCCCCTTTACACTAGCTTGGAACAGTCATCACGGATGCATCATTGGGCACATCCGCTTGGCTAAGTTTAGCAGTCCAGACAGTTAAGATACAAGCATAATACTGGAGCGTCCAGAGGCACTGAGGGTTGAGGATTTTATTTTTGAGCAATCCCTCTCCCTCAATCTCCTCCCGTTAAAGATTAGATTCCTTTAACTCTATGGTGCTGTTAGACGTAGCAAAAGGAGGTCTGGCTCAAATTAATGCGCCAAACAGTACAAGGTTAGCATGGAAAATGTTTAGTGGATTATCAAGCAGCCTTCACTTCCCTATCACAAAGGAAAAATTCCAAAATAATTTACTTTTAGTGCTGATAGAATAGAAAATTTACTGAACAAGATTGCTTGACGATATGGAGTAAGTTTTGCTAGAAAGGAGGTATTAAAGAAGAGAAATGTACTGATGAGATTGCCAGAATTTTTTGAATGCGGCAACTGACCTTTTTTTATTAACAGTATGTGTACCTTATACGATCTATAAAGGCTGTTGCATTTTTAAATAGCATTGCAATTTTTAATTACCCTAAAGCTATCATGCAGCGTAAGGATAATAAACCTCACTGTCCCATAACTCATATTTTTCATATCCATTACCCATCTACTGAATCATCCCAACTTACCTATACCAATAAAAAATATATACTTTTTATTCTTTCCCCAAAGGACAACCTCTTGTCTATTAAAAACCACTTTACGAAATAGGCTCAAAACTTTATTGTTCTACACCCAGTTCTACTCCGGTTGGATCCATTAGAAAAAAAGCTCAAATCTGATTCTGGTTTTTATTGACGTGTTTTTTTGGAGTTTACTTCAACGATAAGACAAATCTCAGCGGTCTCCATAAAAAGCAATCTCCACCACACATTTGCATTTAGAATACATAAAAGAAAATCCTTAAAGCCTTAAAGTGTCATATGCATAAATACCTTTGAAATTGGTTCAAGATTGAATGTAAGCTTAAATTGACGCTTTGGTGGAATGGTAGTTTTTTCTTCTGAAAGAGTTATGATAAATTTTGAAAAAGATGATTTTTCAAAGGATTAATTTTAAACCTAGGTAACCATCGTAATTCGTAAGAACCAATCATCTTGAAACAAATATAAAACTCCACAACCTTTGATCTCTCCTTATTTCAATTCAATCGAATTCACTTCACTATTCATGAATGTCCTTGTAAGTTTCAAGATGGATTCGAAGAAAAAAAAATATAAAAATAAATAAAACAGTCCGGAAATTTAATCAAATCACTTGACCATCTCAAATGATAGCTATGCTATGTCTGTTTGGTCCTTGAAGGATGGAATAAAGGACTGAAGGAAACATAACACGTATCTGTGGAGAATGAGAGATAAAATGCGGAAACAACGATACATATGAAGTACGTTTAAACTTTGAAACGTTTGAAAATGATAGGTAACCAAAGAAACGTTCAAGATGTTACAGGGAAAAATAAAAGGACACTCTCAACGTCTTATGTTGCCTTTAAACCCTTATTTAGTTTTTTTTTTTGAGTCCGTTCTGTGTGTCCTTGTTGTTTTAATGGAGATTGGAAGAAGGGTTAAGTCCAGTCGAAAATGTTTTATTTTCACATCATCATCATGAGGATATGTTTCCGCTCAACTGTTTTGTGGGGATCAGGATAATGGATTAAAGGTTTATTGAGAAACAGATTACAAAAAAATTAAGATGATACTTAAAATGATTGATAGCAGAAGAAATGGGGATTTGAAAGGCTGAAGTATTTTTTTTGCAAAGTATCATAATGTCAAATCATGCTTTGGCACTTTTCTAAGGACATTTTTATTCTTTTAATCATTTAAAAAACATACATTAAATATTATGAAATTGTATTATCTCTTAATCTCTCTTAATTAATTGTTAAATTAAATATTCACGTGTAAATAAAAGATTGAAAAATGTCAACCTTTAAATATTTGTATCGGCAAAAAATGGCAAAAGGATACTAAATTTTTCATGGTATATCTTTTCGTAATTCCTGAGAAAGATACGCACATGCCAAATCATATAAACAAATGGTTCACATATTCATAAGATACTTTGAATCATAAGAAAATTCTTAAAGATTGATTGAAATTTGGTATGTATCCTCGTTTTACTTTTTTTTCTTGCATTATACATTCAAAAGAGATGTCTTTCAATCAGAACGCTTTTCTTTTCATTTTCTTACATTTCTTTTCTTTATTCATTTCTGTTTTTTTTTCTTCTTCTTTCAAAGTACATGTCTTTCTTTGACGTGGCAATATGGCAGGTTGTGATTGAGATCTCAGCATGAGAGATAATACGTTTGAAAAGGAGAAAGATGAAGTGGGAGAAGATATGAATTGATTTGCTTTATATAACGATAAATGTTAATATCCTTTGCTTTAAGTATAGCATCCTGTGAGTTTATTAAGTAAGCTAAAAATACATTTCGGTGCGTGAAAATCGGGTGGATATACTTGTATACATTCTCTGCGTAGTATGTTACAACATTAAAGTAGAGTAGTTTCAATTACTGTATTTAAACTAGCTGCCAACTGACTTCGGTATTGTAATCCTATCGATTGATCCGTTGCTTTAAGAAACTTATGAAGTACGTGGAATAAATTCCGGCAAAACTGTGGATTCACAATAAGTTTGAATCGCGGGTAATTAAACCGAGAGAACAAACCGGAGTTAATCCACGAAAATAATTCAGCTAGTCCCCGTGATGTGATGGTTAGATCACTCAGCCCTAAGCCGAAGGTCCTTGGTTCGAGTCTCATTGGCGACAAAGAGATTTAGTTCGAGTAATTCTTCGAATGGACTATAAGGCCGTTAAGTTATGATACGTACTGGTTTAAAATCAGAACGTATCGCAGCTGGGTGGCGAACATATGGCCAAAGTGCGGTACTGACCATGTTATCTTGTGGAGTGCCGATACATTCGATCAAGATATTGAGACAATCTAGCCATCTCTACCCAAAAAAAAAAAAAATTTTCAGATGAAGATGTTTATTATAGGGAACGTAATACCTGGCCTTAGATAAATTACATTATACCGTACTATACTAACTGTACTTGAAACATTATGGCTTGATGCGAGCGCTTTCGATTTGTTAACATGAGATGCAAATTTAAGGCTTACTCAGTTTATGAGTAGGCAAGAATTTAAGTAAATAAGTGATGGAATGTAATGTCAAATTGTAGTCTGCGTGTTGTAGTAGTTAGAGCGCTCGCTGTGTAAGCCAAATGTCCCTAGTTCAAATCCAGTTGGTGGCAACGAGATTTGTTACGTGAGATTTTTTTAGACGAATTATAAGCCCGTTCAGTTTTAATACATACTAGTTTAAAATCATAACGTTTCGCAGCTGGGTGGACTGATACACGGCCAAGTTTGCTTCTATCTATAATGGCATCGTCATTTACTCCGAACACAGATGTTAAAAGCTGACCAACTATTCCCCGCGGCGTTCGAGAATGCAAAAAGCGGAGAGTGTTCATGCGATTGAAAGATTCTCGACAGAGCTCAGATAAATGTTGATAGAGTTCACAACAATTGATTTGATGATTCGTAAGTTTGGCAGACGTGCATGCCATCCGAATGCTTATACTCATTTTTTTAACGTTTTCTTCGTCGTACTGTTATGAACGAACGAAGGAAACTCTCCGCCTACCGTTTAGCGCCAGCGAATGGAGGCTTCATGCTTAAAACGAGCGAGTGGAACTACTGCCTACCGTTTAGCACTAAAAGCGTCAGCCAATGATGCCAATGTACATTACGGTAGATAAACAATACCGTTCAATTTTGGAGTTAGCACGGGTAAGCGCTAGCCTATGATAGCTTTGTACGTTGTAGCCAATATGCCGCTGTGAAGCTTCGGCATATTGATGTACATTATGGCAGATAAACAGCACCGTTCAAGTTAGGAGTTAGCACGGGTAAGCGCTAGCACATGATAGCTATGTACGTTGCGGCCGATATGCCGCTGTGAAGCTGCAGCATATGCATGACGCGTACACGTCGGTGATTGAATACAAGCGAGAAGCTCTATGTATGATCAAGTTACGGAAGCTAGTAGCGATCATGTAAAAGCTTTTGCCAGCCGACTGAGAGCTGCGGAGAATATGGGGGCGAAAAGCTTTCCTCGCTCATATGCAAAGTATTTCCCCCAAGCTGGCTACGATAATATCGTAAATATTGCAGAATGGCTCTCATCATCTACAAATTAATAAGGTGAAGTGGGGAGGAGAAGTGCCTAATAAATGAGAACTTACGTTCTCATCGTCTCAGCGATTTTAGTGGCAAAGTAGATCAAAAGCTCAAATTGAATTAATATTTATACTCATGGAGGAACTGTTGAGGAGCCAGTCAGTAATTCAACACGCGTTGTGAAACTACGTCAGTCCCGCGTTCAACATTGTAAAAATTACGAGTCGGATCGCTAGGAAAGGAAATAGGTGTTGTTTAATGGTGAGGTGCTGGCTTGTGCCGCGTACCTCTTTTTGGCGCCCAGCGCTACATAGCCACCATTTATACAACCAAAGGCCAGCCAAAGTAAAGTTCCCTACAAGGAACCAAGAAAGGCGGACCCAGCGGTCACAGTTCAAGGAGGGAAACCTGTCTCATCTCACCGAGGAGAAAATCCATGCCAGCATCCCAATTTACCCATTGGCAACTAGTGCAGCGGGGTTTCACGCCGCCACCAGGAACCACCAACCGACACCGCCCAGGAGTCTCAAGGAGGCACTCCAGGCGGAACTCCGAGCAGGACCCCGCCCTATCACGGTGCAGGAGTATCTAGCCAGGTGGAAGGCACCCCGAGATAGTGCACACCACACCAGCCATAAGCAACGGCAGCGTGGAGGTTGCAGGTAGCGCAAACGGGCGGAGCTATACGAGTTGCGACAATTTGTCTGCCTCTCCACGACAGCAGTGGAGCGGGCCCTCTTCCGGAGGCAGGCTAAGGAGTTGCGCCGCAAAGTAAAAGAGGAGATCCGGAAGCGGATCCAGTCCAAGATACTGCACAAACATTGAACCCAGCAATCGAACGAATAAATAGAAATTAAGAAACAAAGAAATTAGGTGTTTGTTATTAATACTGAGAGGACAGAGAAGCAGAGTTATTTTCAGGTGCGTGGATTTAGTGTTGGCCAGGTAAGTTGGTGCAGGGAACCCCGGAAAAGGCCGGTAAGATCCTGACTAATTTTATAACGCCAATGTTATAAAAACCGATTTTAGATTCCAAACAGCTCTAGTACAGTTACTTGCTGTAGAGCAACCAGTATTAGTACATACTAATTTGGTGAATTTAATGGAATTGGAACTTTTTTCTTACACTCTCAATTTATAAACACTCGTCCACGCAGCTTGTTAATTCGAAGCTTCATCCTTTTGGATTCGTAGCGAACACTACTCAGCTAGCGGTAGCGGTACAACAGGAGAAGGATTGTGCAATTACTTGTGGGATTTGCTGCGGGTGCGGTAGACTAGAAATCCGTTGTTATTTAGCTCCCACGGATGAAGGATAAGAGTCAATCGGCAGGAGGAATTCACCAGTCAACTCCGGAAAAAATGAGCGGCCTCGTGCTATGTAGCGGCAGGACACTTTCAATTCCCAAAAGTTGGTCTGAATCTTCCTGTTTCAGCTTGGACGCGTAGGTGAAGCGAGAACCCGAACCCACTGATTCAGACTCAGTTCTCGAATTAATTAATACGGTTGATAAGTTGCGTGTACATACTTTACAGCAGATTTATCAGTTCCGTGAACGAACAGAACAATTTAAAGAAGAAATTAAACATTTCAGTGGGGTCTCGCTAAGCTCGACCAGTTTTTTCGATTTATCGCAATCATTGAAAACCCTAATTACGTCTTACGATTGGAATTTATCGTTTGGGGCAAGTTCATCTTTAGACGCTTTCATTAAACTAGCCAGCGCTATAAGTTCTGTTTGTATAATTGATAAGCAGGCGGAAGTTAAAGCTCATCCAGTGAATATAGCCAAATTGATGGGGCAGATGATCCATGTGTTCTCGGGAGCTCCAAGCTCGTCGATCGTTTTGAAACTGCAGACCTTTATTATATGTAGCAAACAAGTTTGGAAGTGCCTAAATAGTCAGAAGCAAGTGGCTTTTATGCAGATTTTCTCGACCCGTCTTCGGAGGGACGCATATCAGCTAATATCATCTGATTTTCCATCAACCTTAGAGGCAGCTGAGGAGCTTTTGAACCGGGTATTCCGCCGAGGGAAACGTATCAGGAATTGTTAACTGGGCTTATATCAGCCAAGCAAAGCCCAACGGAGACGGTACTTGCCTACACATCACGACTGAGGCAAATCCATAAGCGGTGTCAGGAGGCTGCAACCATTAAATATGGTAAAATTGCGAATTTGTAGCTGGAGGATTTCGCCAAGAATTTCTTCAAGAGCAAGGTAAATAATCCTCATCTATGCCAGTATCTTTTGTCACCGGAATCAACTACTTTAGAGGATCTAGTCACTAAAGGTTTGAATATGGAAAAACTACAGCAAGGGGCTTGCCTTTTTCAGGGCAATCTAACACAGGCATACCCACAGATGCCTCAGGCCCATCCCACTTTCAGTACTTGGATGTCTAACCAACATGCATTTACATCCCAGCAGGTTAGCTTCACACCTAATTCGTCTGCCGTACCTTTCCAGTCACAGGTAGTAATGGCACCGGATCCAAGTTCTGGGTCAAAGCCACCTAAGTTTACAAAGAGTCCAAAGATCACTTGCAATTTCTGTTATAAACGTGGTTATACTTATACAGACTGCTATAGCCGCAAGAATAAACCGTACTGCCCGGCGTGCAAGGAGTATGGCTATGACCAGAAGGATTGCAAGGCAAAGCCGGCTGCATTACCAGTTATTAACGATGGCCCAAGGGTTTATAGTACCCAGGTCAGGTGTGATTTCTGTGGGCGGAGAGGTCATGGTATGAACGCATGTTTTCAGAAGAAAAGATGGGAAGCCAGGCAGCAGGGAAACGAGGTGGAGTCGAGTCGAAAATCCCCGGCTGGACTTCAGTAAGAACGGTGCAACAGAAGAGCCAAGTCCGCGGTGGCGGAGACGAAGCAGAGCAGGATGGGTGATATTCGGGGAAAGTCAAGCCTTGTTACAGCTCCCCTGTATCATGATAGCTTTAAGATGACTATATTTTTTCTTTTGACAGAATTCTTAATTTCGTGTAATCTTTGGCTGGGATATTAAGTTGAGAAAATGAGCTATCTAAGCCGTTTCATTTCATTTGAATTTCAAACAATAAAATGCATATCGTATCATAATTGAGTCTTAAATGTTCTTCTGCCTACTACTTCTGTTTTGATCCTGATATGACATTTTTAGCCCAACAGCCCGATTTTGCTACTCCCCTCTTTATCATAAATCAATATTGCAACTCCATGAGTGAATAGAAAACTTGTCAAACATTTCCACGACTTCAACACCTAAACTACTGACATTATTCCCAAAACTCAAGAACCAAAAACCCATGAGTCGAAAACCATATCGACAAATCCATCAATGAATTAGAGGTCCCCAGAACCCCTAAAGGCAATCGGCAAAAAGAGAAATGTTCCAATTAATCGGAAATTACGTTATATACGTTCACCCTGACCAATTCATTTCTTGTACCTTTAATAAATACCAGCCATCCCTGATGTTGATGTTGATGATGATGACGATGATAGTGTGATGGAATCGAATGTGACCTCTCTATCCTGTCGGAAAGTGGGGCCATAAAATTAAATTCACTCGACCTGTCCACGTCCTTTCCAATCCCATATCATATCATTCGTATGATATCATTATAATCATGAATCAACTTCTCCGAATGTTCTATACAAGTACTCATATGCCTGCGAAATGGGAGAGAAGGAAGTTTGAAGGGAATAAAAGTCCTGGCATGGCTATCCTGTTCGATCCAATGACCATAAATATACTTGACCATGAATGGAATTGAATTGTTCTGAGTTGAGAGTGTAATTCAAATTCCTGCTAATGAGCAATCCTGAAAAGACCGACGGGCAAGCGAGCTTTCCTGAATACTTAACTGTTGTTTCTGTCGTCCTGAATTGTCTAGTGATCAGGAACATATTGTGGTTGTGAATTTTGTTTTTGTTATTCAGCAAATTAGGCAATTGAATGTCGAAGAGGATCAATAATGTATGGGACTGGAGGCAAATTGTGGACAGGTTTTGAATGTTCAGTTGAAGTATGTTATGGTGAGGACATTGGAGAGAATACTAGAATTTGGTACTAAAGAGAAACGATTCTGAGTTACAAATAAATTTATGTAGACATGTAGAAAAATATTAACAATTTGCTTAAGCCTGTATACATAACTGCAAAACCTTTTGAATTCAGAATGATATCATTACGAGTATGTCCTGTTTCTCCTACACATTTCCTCACTGACGTTGTATCAAAATATTTCGACTTCAATCTACAAATTTGTCACATATTGCAGGACAATCGAACAATACAACAACCAAAAGTCATGTCAATGTAATTCTGGGTATTTCCCTTGAGAATTTTTAGATTATTTCCAACCATGAAAAGAATTGGAAATTAACTTTCGTTCAACAAACAGAAAAATCGAGCCTCATTTTATATATGTTTTCAGAAAGGGGTTATTAAAATTCCCCCCTCACACAGGCCCGAAAGTGGGTGCATGACGTCACAATGCGGACCAGGATTTTAGAGCCAATTGATTTAGTTTTCTAGGCCTCGAGTTCGATTCTACTTGGTGGAGAAGATTTTTGATTTAAATTATGCTGATTTCTTATACTCATAAATAAAGGAAGCTTATTGTCAAGATACAAAACGTAGTTTCTATAGATTCTAAATAACAACTTCGTTAAAAGAGCCAACGATCATTGTCAACTTCGAAGAGGAATTAGAAGCAAAAAGCTCTTTGCCCATACGATGTTCAATATCTACCATACGAAACGTTCTGTTGAACCGTAAGCCGCGGCAACTTCAAAAGAGACCTGTTGCCATAAGGTATAAGTTTTTATACCGTTCATTACATTGCTGAACACTTTGTAACAACCGCGGAAGTCACGGGAATTGCAGACATTAAATTTTAGCAGAGGGGTGCGTGGACCGGGGTGGCACTCTGAGGCCGGCTAGCGCTCAGTCGTGTTGCAGGTCTTCCGGGATACCTTTTGCTCGTGCTGAGCCACACTAGGCATAAAAACTAACACGAAGGGAAAAGGAAGGAAAAGAGGGAAGTAATTGTGAAAATTGAAAGATTATTGTTTTACCACTTCATGGTTTTGTATTTCAATTAAATTTAATTAAAAAATTGCGATTTACCAAAGTCAATTCAAAAAGGCGAAAAATTCCGTTAACTAAGGTCCCTTTTCAAATTTGAATTGAATTCTCCTCTTCAACGTCTTCACTTGCTTTACGCACCAGTTACTTTTAGTTGTTAATAACTGTTTCAAGAATTTGAATGTAGAGGTCCACTATTGTCACACAATGAAAGGACACCACAGGATTTAATCGTAATAGCCCCGGATAATCCAAGAATTTTCATAGAAAAAATTTTCAGCCACTTAAAACTCTTTTTTTTCGCCTGCCAAAACAATCAATCCGAATCTCTTCTTCTAACTAACGCCTCCAAATCACTCAACCACACTCTTGCTTTTCCCGACACCGCACAAACTCACTCCTCTTTCAAAGCTGAAATTAGATTCTCCCTCCAAATCAAAAATTTCACTCACTCAATCCCACAATCCTTTCCTTCCCAATGACCGCTCCGTATCCGGTTAACGTAATCGAAGTTCAATACACTTCGATTCCGTTACCTACACATCTTTTCCATATCAAAAAATGCAACAATTTCCATTTTCCATATATGGCGATTTGCATAACCATGATAGCGTTTAGTTATATGCAAATCGTCATATGCACGGAAATAATTGCTTTTGCCGATATCCCGAAAAAAGTGTTTTCCTGTACTCGGAAGAACTTAAACCCAGGGTCCCAACGGACCCTACGGTCGAGAAACTACGACGCTACCACCGGAGCTATCTTTTGTTGATCTCCCATGCATTTATTTATCAACTTTAACTGTGAACTCGTCTTGATGGGCATGGAAATGAAACTTATTAGTAGGGAAGCGTGGATGAACTTTTGTTAGTATAACAAATGAAATTTTGTTAATGGGAAGTAATGAAAGGAATGTTGGAAAAATACGATTTTTATTATTATTATTATTTTTTATTTAAAAGTGTAGGGTTGAGCTGATGGGGAGGTAAAAATTACAGGGAAATGGTTAAATGTTAAAAAATAAATAAATATACAGATTAAAAGGTATATGTGCCCAAAAGAAGGTTGTGATGTTACGGAAGCAATTTGAAGTTGCAAATGGGAGAGTTCCGGTACGCCGGAAGTCACAACAACTTCTTCTTGGTGGTTGAATATGGTCGATCAACCGAAAAACATAAGGTGACTTTTACAAAAATAGATTCTGATTAAATTCTGACTTATCATCATATCCCATCATATATATTAAATATCTACAGCTTGAACAGGAGATATATTGATCACCACCATAGCAATAAACTATGCAAGTGTGAATAATTAGCTTCTAAAGCTGTTTATCAAATGGTTATTACAATCTAGCTCTACTAGATGGATCCATGTGTCCGAGATCTTTAAATGGAAAGGAAAATAAAACGATATTTGAACTTCGATGGCCAATTAAACAACGACTCTTTTCACGCTTCACTTCTTTATTTGAACTGGAAAAACTAACCATATTTCATTAAAAATGTAATAGAATTAATTCTCTTCTTTTCGGAACTGGTGTGAGATATTCGATTACCTATACAACTGTGTCAATTTATTTGACATTTGGATAAATGTCATTCTTGTAAATTGGTCGCGTGTGGGCAGGCAATAGCAGGAGTCTCCTGGTTTTGTTGGTTGGCTCAATAATTTTTTAGGTGGCTGGTCTCGATGCTTTATTTGCCCCTTCTATGACTTCTTTTCAGTTTAATGTGAGACCACCAGGACTGCAGAATTCTTCATGGCACGACATTGGACGATGGCACACGGAATGGTAACATCAACATTTATAGCTTCTTCCCAACCCTACTTCCCCCACTGGACTCTATGCAAGAGGCCAGAAGATCTGCTTCTTCTTTACATTCACAAGTTGGATATTTCGGGCAAGACGTTAGCGCGGGTGCAGCAAAAAATTGTTTCAGTTCCCGTTGTACATCTGAAGGTCTAGAGGAGTTAGCAGTCTAAGTGGGTGAAACTGTTCATTCCATGTATTGGTAAAGATGAGGAGGGTTAGGTTTCATATTGGAAAGCAGGTCCTTTCCCGCGGGTCTAAGGCAGTGAAACATAGGACGCATTGAGAAAATCCGAAGTAATTTCCTATTAATTGTTCGCTGTAGTGGATCTCAACGACAGCATTCATTTGTTGTCATTTCAACTGTTGTGGGCATTCGTACTTGAATTCTAAATAGCGAAGTTTTAGCATTGAGTGATAAATACAATCAAAGAGCGGCGGTTATTGAAAGTTTTTGCGCTGTACGGTCGCTATAAGAAATTATAAGGTTTCTTGGATATCCGAAATCCACATTTTACGATATTGCTCAAAATTATGCGGCCGCAGAAAGATGTGAGCAAGATTTTCCTAGCCTAGCGAGGAAAATTCATGCGAAGAAGAAGACGGAAAGGACCCTAGAATTTGTTTAAAGATCCCAAGACCCCGTTCCGGAGGACTCTGAGAGCTCGGCCAGAAAAATGGCGAGCCGTTTTTTTGTGGTTGGAAGGGGAATTCCATTTATGCAATGAGTGTTGAAATCTCCTGCTTGCAAGAAGGCGACTCGACTACCCACTAAATACCTCCCCTGTCAACCCGACTACCAAGCCTGGAACCGTTTGACACATTACTTCGGGTCAGGTCTCGTTTTGTTACGCCATGAGGTGCCTTCTGGCTCGGGAATCCCTCTTCTAGCGGGAGGGGAGAGGGGAAGAGGAAGTGCCAGACAAGCAATCCTCCAGCCCTAACGCCCCGGCTGCTGTGAGTCCGAACATAACCACCTGGTTCCATTTCTCAGCTGATTCGAACATCACCGTGACTACACTATTTGGGGTGAGCTCTCCCGTCTCCCTGTAGAGTTCTCCTCACAGCCTGCTGCATTTTATGCACGCGAAAAATGTGTCGCAGGCATTGTCTTCGTCCCCTGGGCAAAACCAATATTGTGCAGGTAAAACTGAAAACCACGTTTAACCACGCCTTCGATTCAGTCACGGTCTCACATCTGGGATAAGGCGCGCAGTCTACCTTTCTATAGTAATCGAGCAGTCACCTAACCAAACTGCTCGTAAACCGGCATAACACTGATCCGAAATTTTAATCGCAGATTTGACAAATTTAATTATCGATTTTAGTGTATAAATTATAAAGTACTTTTTTCATAAATGTTAATTTTATATTATCTTTTTCCTCTCTATATTAAATTTCAATTTTTCTTTATAGGTATATCCTTTATGCTTTTTATCTTTTATTATTATTGAAAATTTCTTCATTATTATCTTCTATTAATTTAAAAATTCAAAGCTGCAATTAAAATTTTGGACATGAGAGCACTGCGGTAATACAGCCCATCCACGTATTGTTTTGCTGAATATAATCTATAGTGGTTGAGCTAGAGGCTCGTCGATCCACTGTTGCGGTGTAACCATACGGTGGACGATGCGCAATTAAAAGAAAAATGCGCCTGGGTGCAGAAAAACTCCGTCGCGGCACAAAGATTATGCTGGGAGTGGAACAAATCAGGGAGTCCACTTTAGATCGCCAAGCAACGTTGTCGTGAAAATCGCGTGGAGCGTGAGATGTGAATTGCATACGGAAAACTTATTGTGTTAAATAAGTTCTCCTCCGTAATCAAAATCGTGTTGTTATTCTTTAGTTGCCAGAAATAATCAGGTCCCTAAAGGAGATATGAAATCGACAAACGTTTGCAAGTGTTTAGATTAATAAAGATCTTGTTTCCTGTGAAGTGATTGGTGTTAAAAATACAGTGCATGATTCTGGTGGATTGTGCACGGCAAGTCGTTATTGATAATAAAATTAACAGACGACAACTGTTATCAAAGGGAAATGTTAGTTTCCGTTTGTTCAAGTTCACTAGCGATATTCGGTGTAGAGTGTGAAAACGTCACAAAACAACGCCCCTGGAAGTACTGCTCTGCAGCCGGAACGCACTAAAGTTTTTTTTTTCAACGGAATCACAGTGAAGAGACATCGGCCAAATTTCATACAATGCTTCCAAGTAAACTTGATGGTTATATTGAAAGGCATATCTTCGAATCCATAGAAACGACACTTGATGATTATTTTGCTGAGGCAGAGAAGGGATCTGGCATCACGTACTGCGAAGGGAGTTTGACTTGTTTAACAGCTAATTTGGTTTATATGTGCACTGAAACTCATTGCGAAAAGACTCTTCGAAAGATATCTAAATTTATTGCATTCCAAAATGAGCGTATTTAAAATCCAAAAGGGCTACAAATAACAGATCCTACGTCTCGTGGTTTGCGTGTAATCGAAATTCCAATGTTAAATCGACCTGGTCGCACATGACTTGTACCTTGCTATTCCAACGGAGGGTTTTTTTATGTAACGTCAATTGAAGCAAATGCTGGGCAGCAAACAGAAGGAGAAATAGTGTTAAATGCTGGCAGAATTAATGTGCTTTTATTTTCTGTCGATAAAAAAAGTTAGCAAACAAAAATTTAAAAATTAATTTACCTGCTTGTAAATTACTTGTACAAATCGCATACTAGCTTTTTTAAACAGTTTATTTTCCCATTGAAGGTTGACTACTAAACGAATCACTACTGCCAATAAGTTTTAGTTAGCAGCAATATAAGAATTAATCTAGATATCATCACATTATCAGCAGGTGCCCGGCGAGGTTGTTTGTCGATTACACCTGTTTGTTTTAATTTGTTTATTAAAAAAGTTGTTTGCGAGGAGGCACCGTTTCTACCAGTCGATCCGTATCATACTTTTTTACGTTCGGAAATGCAAATTTTTTTTTGTAGTGTCTTGTGCTGGGAGAAAGAACCCGCCCCACGACAACGCAATGCTAGCCTACCGGTGCATTCCCGCGTCCTCATACAAGGCCAATTTTGGCGGGTCCCACATCCTCTTTCACCGAGGCAGCATACCATCGCTGCACTCCTTCACGGACTTTTATAAATACCCATATCATTACATTCCCTTTTTGCAATTTACCTAAGACTGCTGCAAATCGTTGAGTGAGTGCTGTCTCTCCTTGAGGACAACTCACTCTTTCGCGTTCTCGTTTCGACAAAGATGAATAGCGCAACGCTCTCTAGCAAGAAGGGCATCAGGTGTCACGCATGCAATAACTCTCACTGCTGAATCAGAGACTGTCGGATACGAAGATGCAATCCTCAGTGGCCCTCTTCTCTGTACCTATGCCAAGCGTTTATGGTATATCTCCTTACTGAGAACGTCACCCCTACAGCACTCATCAAGAGGCGTCTTCTGGATGAGCTGGATCCTCCTACGCTGGCCATAAGTCGACTCAGAGCCGATACTCCCGAAGTAGCCTTTTCAGCTGTTGCTCTGATTTGCTCGGTGCATTAGCATACCTAGCCTTAATTGCGCGTGTTCAACGGTGTATCCAGTGACCAGAGCCGCAAAATCATCCGTATAGCCGATTAAGCGCGACTCATCTGGCATCTCAAGTCTCAGTAGCCCGTCGTAAGACACGTGCCACATGTATGGGCCAAAGATAGATCCCTTGGCAGCACCCGATGTAACTTCCATCCTTTGTTGGCCCTGTGCCGGGTCGTAAAACAGGCTTTGGTACTTCGAATAGTCTGTCAGAAGCCGCATCAGATATTTTGGAACTTGAAAAGGGTTTTCCAGCACATCCAGAATATCCACCAATCTAGTGGAGATGAAGGCGTTCTTAACGTCGATTGTCACCAACAGGACGATCCGTCGCTTGGTGCGGCAATATGCCTCTGCTTTTGCGACCACGCTCACTACCCCTGAAATCGCATCAAGGGTACAAAGTCCTGCTCCGAAGCTGTACTGCCAAGGAGATATGTCTCCAACAGCACGAATCGCGTCAGTGAGTCTTCCCTTGATGAGTTTTTCCACCACTTTCCCAGCAGTGTCTAGCATGTATAACGGGCGGATCTGGGATTTTCCTTCCCCCTGCTGATCAACACGAATTTGCCCCCTTTTATCGTACTGGGACAGCCCTATCCTATTGACAAGCGTTGAATGTGCGAAGCAGCAATTCAGGACAATGGTGATAGAAATTTCTAAAACCTCAGCTGCAACACCATCTGGGCCTGGAGCCTGATTTGTTTTCAGTGAAAGGAATGTCTCTTCCAGTTTCGGCTGTGTGAGGAGTGGATATTCGACTGCTGTTTCACCATGGAAAGCGTCAACATGGGCAGAGAAGAGTGCCCGTACTATCTTGTCTATCTTTTTCGGATGCGAAGTTTCTGAATCCTTGCATGCCTCGTCAGGATTCCGAGCCCGTTGATCCGCACACCGAAGCTTGTGATACTCCATTTGCTTTTCACTGATTTCAGTCGACCAGCAATACACTGGGGGCTTGGCGTGCCGCGGTTTTTGACGGGGCATAGAAGCGTTGTAAGCAGTCGTGATTATGTTCATTGTTGAGTTCACCACGTCTTAAGCTGCCAGTTCTTCCGTCACCGTCCAATCTCCTTGCAGCTGTGAGCACCTCGATGAACTTACTGACGTCCATTCTTCCGATGCTCCTTCCAACTGTAGAAAGCCGAAATCACGGACGCCAGGAGACAACATCACTGATGTCAAGAAGAATGCACTGATGATCACTGGCTAAGAAGTCCTCCAATACTCTTCAATTGTGTATCCTTTGTACTAAGGACTCTGAGGCAAATGTCACGTCCGGTATGTTTCCTTCACAGCCAATACGGCAGGGTATTTTTGGTGTTAAGTACAACGAGCCCCACCCTGAACACCATTTCTAGGATTCATTTTCCCCGCGGAGTTGATTGGTGCATGCCTATTCGATTGCTTAAGCGTTGAAGTCTCCCCCAACAAATACGTTCCCGTCCCACACGAAATTATCCCCCATCCATAGCTCTCCGCCTGGAAATCAGTTTTTTGTACCCAAATGGCGGCAGTACCAGTTTCATCAGAATACCATGATGCCAAACTTTTCTCGTGGTTTTTTCTCACTCAGCACCATAAAGTCATGAAGCAGCTTTTGGGCCTCCTTCGTACACTCTTTTCTTTCATGCCCCATTTCACAGCTTTTGTGACATTGGGAACTCCTATCGGGTCTTTTGCAGACTTGTGCGGTGTAATCATAGCCAAGGCATTTGAAATATTGAAGAGGCGCTGCTCCTCATTGTATCCTGAAGACAACCCACCATATTCTCACTTTGCACTTATTCAGAAATTTTCCGGCGTCCTTTCAGTCGAGCCAGTGATGGCCATACTTTGGTTTTCTGGTATTAGCCTAGCTTTGATTCGCTGGGGAACTCCCTTTTGATGGCCTCTTCGAGCTCGGCCAGATCCGTGACGCAGTCAATGTCTCTTTCTTTACTGCGTGGTGGAAAGCTTCTTTATTGTCAGCTTCTGCTCCAAATTCGACCAATATATGGCCCGACTGCGTTGGTTGTACTACTTTAA
Organism: Odontomyia ornata; assembly: GCA_963969285.1. Lineage (NCBI taxonomy): Eukaryota > Metazoa > Arthropoda > Insecta > Diptera > Stratiomyidae > Odontomyia > Odontomyia ornata. The sequence goes on from OZ017742.1 coordinate 253,180,641, forward strand.
TAGTAATGTTGGTGTTCTCAGGCCTTACATTTCCCCTGATATCCTGCAGTACATTCACGTAGGATCGCCAAATCCGTGACGCTGTCAATGTCTCTTATTTCGATCGTTGCCATCGGCTCAAGTGAGGCTATAGTTACGCTTTTGCCAAGAACTATCTTTACTGCGTCGCAAAATGCTTCTCTATTGTCGGCCTCTGCTCCTAATTCGACCAGTGTGGCCCGACCGCGTTGGTCGTACTGCTTTAATGGCAGTGTTGGTTTCTTCGGGCCTTATATTTCCTCTGATATTCCCCAGCACCTCCGCGTAGGATCGACCGTCTTGGGGATTTACCAGTAGTGCCTACTGCCGGGGCCTTCGTCGGGAGTTCTTTCTCTCCTGTTTGCCAGCAAGTCTTTTTTTCATTTGGCCTCCGTACAAACTTTGTTTTCTTTTTGAAAGAGTTTCTTTGTGGCTTGCTTCACCATGTTTTATTGATTTTTTAAGGTGTAGCTGTGGACGGGTCCTTTAGACTTAACCCTCAGTGCTTCTTGAGCCTTCTGCTCTTCTTCTGCCTTCTGGTCTCTTTGGCCTTTAACCAGCTCCTTCAATAATGCTCTATGCGATCTAGGAGCTTCTCTAATTCAAGGAGCCCAATCTTTACTGCTTTGTTGATTTTTGGCGAGTCGCATGCAGATTGTATTTTTTTTTAGAAAATCTCCCACTTTTCGGAAAAGCCTTTCTTCTTCAAGCTGCTAGACGGCAATTGTACTTTACAACCATCTTTTTTGAAAGAGATTTTTGGCGCCCATTTCAGAATACAATACTTCCGCCACATTTTCCTCGACCGCTCAAACATCTGACGCGTCCTGCAAAGTTCCCCGCTTTTCCTTTTTAGGATCCTCTGGCGTTCGCCTGGTTTTTCTGCTGCGCCTGAACACCACAGGGTCCTCAGTCTGGACAAGACTGTTTGTTAATCTCCGTTTTTTGTCCATCTTCACTGTCATGGTATTAATCGTTGTTTTTGTCTTCGCTAGTACCGCTCCCGATGTGCTGTTATGCTCTTGGCTGCAGCTGCTGGTTGCGCTGATGTTATTATTTCGGCGTTTTGTTTTTGAGCGTTTTTTATCTTTTTTATGGTTGTTAGTTGCTCTAGTTTGATTGGGTCCCCCCTCGGAGCCGCTATCTTCGTTCGTGTGTGTAGTCGCCGTTTTGGCCCCATGGTTATCTTTGCAGAGCAGGGAGGCCATGTGAGGGTTGGCACAAGTTCTTATGGGGACAAGTGCTCAGAGCCAGACCAGCGCTAATCGGGAGTCCGTCTCAACTGAACATACACCTCCAACCCAATGGTGCGAGCTTCGAACGTACTTCGAGGCCTGCCAAGGTTTCACCGGGTCGCAGACGGTATGATAGTTGAATTGGAGCCATTCACGCACTACTTTGTATGCTTGCCTTATATTTTCATTCGCTAGAATTACATTTATGCTTTTCAAGTCCATCTAAAGGTGGTAAATTGAATCCAGAGATCCTCATTGTCCATAAAAAAAAGTATTTTGAAGAGTTACAAGAATTAATAGATTGTCTGAAATTTTATCACGACTGCTTTTATTGTTACATTTCGTTAACATAATGCGTTGATAAGTTTTTTAGCGCCACTTAAAAAATCTTTTTGCTTACAATTGAGGATGAATTGAAGCTGAAGCTATCCACTTATATCATACTTCAATTATTATTTCACAATGTTCACAAGAAGTCCTTTATCACAAACATTCTTCCATATTTTAATTCAAAATAAGTCATTGAGGCTTTTGTATGTCCTCTTCGCTGATTTATCCCATTCCAACTCCTGTCTCACGCACGCATCAACTCACTTGAATTCTTCATTCACCACAAACTTCCTCCTCCTCTCACTCTTCTTCTCGCTAATTTTGTCCTTAAACTCCATTCTTCACTGTTATTGTTGTTTCCCCGAAAAACTAATCCACCCAACCGCAAACGACGATGAAGAAGTAGTGGAAGTAGGTAAAGACAACAACCACCAAAGTACTTCTAGCATAGCCTATTTCCCTCTCAGCCTTGCGGTCGTCGATTCCAGCTGAGTAAAATTTAATTAAGTGAGAAAATGACGTTGGCATTTTGTGTGTGGTCCTCCGAATTATGTCAACATTTAATACAATTTCATCGTTCGTTGTTGTCGGTGTGTTAAGTGAGAAACAATGTTAACAGCGTGATAAGTGAAGGGCCGACACGAATAGTAAGTTCCGTTCCGTGAATTGGCTGAAATGACATACTATAGTGTGTGGACGATGAATGGTGGAAAATTCTGAAAGGATATTCCCATCCTCAAATGTTTAACTATACAATCTGAGAACTCGTATGTATAGAAGAGCTTCTATAAGGTGTTAGTAGCCTAAAAGAAAGTGTTATGCGTTCAAGATGACGGAGGAAAAGGTGATGACAAGCGAAATTCTTTTTAACAGATATAATGGTTGGTATATTGGCTAGGATTCGAATTGAAGGATATTCAGGACTGCGTGATGAGTTGCGGTAGATTTTATCCAGTAGCAAAACGATTTGACAGGAAAAGAGCAATCTAATTAAGATTGATGATTTAACTTGAATTAGGGTGAAGGCAGAAAATCGATTTAGTTTGTTGTTGGCTACCAGATGACTTCGATGTTACAAAATCAATGAGATCGGATTTTTTGCCATTTGTTTTTATTTTTGGGAAAATTTAATACAGTAAAACCTTGATACTACGACCCTCGATAGCAAGGCATCCTTGGTAACAAGTCAATTTTTCTAGTCCCCTTGAAATAATCAAAGGATTTAATGTTGTATATACCTCTATAAGACGACTATTACTTAAATGAAAACCTCAACAACAAGTCTTTTCTCTCATTCAGATTTCGGCTATAATAACCTCTATAATACGTCACTCTAAGCAAACAAACCTTTACAACACGACTCCAATCTCAGTATCACGTTGAACTCCATGACTGAACCTTTATAACACGACTTAACTTAACTTTTACATCCATAGTTTCCGCGTTCACAAAACGAAAAGAATGGAAGTTTTAGGCTCATGATTTAACGTGAAAACTCCTTACCTAGTTCCCTTCCAGCAGCAATCATGAAACACCAGATGCTAATCAGATTCGTGGCTGGTATCAAAACTGTTTGCTATTTTTATTCAGAGTTCGCGTGAAATTTGGCAGTGTGTTACAGTGTTCGGGAAATCACCGAAAATAGAACTTAAGAGGTCGCAAAAACGTAAACTTACACAAATGACAGTAGAGTTTAAACGGAAAGTGATTAAAAGTGTGGAAGAAAACCCAACAAAAAAGAAAACAGACATTGCTAAGGAATTGAATTTCCATCAACTACATTGCACAGAATTTTAAAAAATAAAGAGAAGTATGCAGAGGGTGCAGGGGTCGCCAGAACATGTGTAAGGGCAAAAAAATGTGAGTATCCATACGTGGAAACATGTGTTTTGAGATGGCTCAAACAATGCCGCGACAAAAATCTTTCTGTCAGTGGTCCTATACTACAGGAGAAAGCTCAGGAGTTCGCAAAAACTTTGGGGTATGACCAATTCTGTGCTAGTAATGGTTGGCTATATAATTTAAAAAAAGGAATGAAATTGTGTTCAAAAAAGTTTGTGGCAAAAGTGCCAGTGTTGACGATTCTGTGTGCACTGAGTGGAAAAGTCAGATCAAAGCACAAGTAGTCGAATACAAACCAAAAGATGTGTATAACGCAGATGAGACTGGACTGTTTTATAAATGTTTACTAGACAAAACTTTAACGTTTAGAGGTGATCCCTGCCACGGTGGTAAACATAGCAAAGAACGCACCACCGTTTTGCTTTGCACAAATAGTAAGGCAACAGACAAATTGAAACCTCTTGTCATTGGCAAAGCTCAAAAGCCTAGGTGTTTTAAAAACGTTACCAGTTTTCCAACAGATTATAAGGCAACCAGAAAATCGTGGATGGATGGATATGTCTTTGGAAATTGGTTGAAAGAGTGGGATGGTCAACTTAAGAAGGAAAATAGGAAGATTCTGATTTTCATTGATAACTGAACGGCTCACGGTGACATACCAAAACTTACCAATATAAACGTGAAGTTCCTTCCTCCCAACACCACTTCAAAACTACAACCACTCGATCAAGGTATCATCAAAATTTTTAAACTGAATTACAAGAAGGAGGTTGTTCGACTATACCTGAACAATTTAGAAGAAAACATTCCATTGAAAATCAACATACTCGATGCTATGTGGATGATTACTAATGCCTGGAACAACGTGACTGAAAAAACAATTGAAAATTGTTTTAAAAAAAGTAGCTTCGATACATCTGATGAAGTTGAGCCAAACGCCAGCAGTAGCCAACCCACCGCCAAAGAAATAGTAATTGCTCCGTCAGATTGGGAACAAGTTACTGACTCTCTCAAAGTACAGGGAGTAGAGTTCGAACAGTTTGTAAACTTTGATGATGACATTGCTGTATGTGGAGAGCTCTCGGATGCTGATATAGTTGAATCCGTATCAGCAGACCCAATTCAACAGGACGAGGAAGAAGACGATGAAGACGATTATAACCCAGACGATAGCCTGAACCCAACAATAAAAGACGCGCGAAACGCTGTAAAAGTGTTAAAGTATTTTTTTGAGAAAAAAAGTGTAATGAGTAGCAGTGTCGTAAAGTCAATTAATGAAATTGACAGCGCTTTGGACTACATCCATGTAAACAGCTCTAAGCGAACAAAAATCATAGAATTTTCCACAAATGTTATTTAGTGTTGAACTCCCGGATAATTAGATGAGTACAGTTTACTTAAAAAAAAAGTATGTCACAGTATTATTTATGAATTAACTAGTTCATTTGAAAGAATAAAGAATAATTTGGTCATATTGCAGTAATTAAGTTTATTCTAAATTGCTAATTCAAAACCAGGGTTTCAAAAAGTGACTGACCTTGATAACACGACTTATTGTCAACGCAACCTTAATAACACGACCCTCGGCTAGGAGTGCACCTTGATAACAAGTCTGTTTGGAAGATCCCTGTGAGAGTCTTGTTATTGAGGTTCTACTGTAGTGTCTTTATTATTTTTGGGAAAATTTAATAGTGTCTGTACTAGTTTGTAATAAAGACGAACAAAAATATCTGTCAGGTGTTATCGCTTAGTACTACCTTACAATTTCAAGGCATAACATACAAAGTTCTCGACAAACCTTTTATTTGGTATTCCCCATGGCTACCTTCGATGAAACCAATTTACAGGAGGTTTGAAAAAATCGGATATGTTTTGATTAGAATCATTCAGCAGCCTATCCCTGCTTACTGTCCTGAAAATGGAGGAATAGTGGCGTAAGTTGCTATGATACAAAGCTGAAAAAATGAACCGATAATACTGATCTGAATAGTGTTCTGTAAATATTTTAAATCCACACATATAATAAAAGGAAGTCCATCTCGTCCTAGCTAAAGGGGGAGAGATAGATTCTTTCCTAGATTTATCCATACATACCTAATTAACTCTAGAGAGAATTTTCAAAAATAGATTCCTTTTGTCACGGGCACAGTAGTCACCGCAGTTGTCGATATTATAACATCGCAGAAGGATGCTTTACCCGATGCTTTACAACAGATACATGGCCATTTTTACCGGAGATTTAGAAAATCATGCCTGCAAGTGAATTCGAACTCACGATCCCAGCAGAATCCCATATTGGTAGTCAGACACTCTATCACCAACCCCAACCAACCGTAACGTAAGTGAATAATTGTAGGCTTGAACGCTCGAATTGGTGAAAACTTCATATAGAGATTAGGAGGTTTTAATTATTTTATGTTTACCGACCTATTGCAATGAATAAGTGGGACAAACAAGAACGGTACAAAGATGAAATTTACGTTTGAGAAAGGAAAGGCAAGAATTTTTAAATAATGGAGATAATGGAAAAATTTAAAATAAGTAATAATAGAGGATTGAAGGGAAAATAAAAATAAACGAATTGTTTAGAAGAAGAATTTGGACCGAGATATTAATGGACTTTGAACAAATGAATAAAAGAATGCCGGCAATAGCCGGAGTTCACAACAATCGTGTGGACGGCCCAGATCCTGAGTTTTACATTCAGCCGGCAAGAAAGGCACACCGGTAGGGATAATCAGTATTCAGATCGAATATCTTAAGCGTGAAATGTTCCGAGCAGCATGGGGGGTTCAAACGACACCTTCCAAATACGGCGACGCATCACTGCAGGAATAAATCGTGAAGTAAGCTTGTCTGCAAATCAATCGGTTGCATTACTAACAGCAAAATTTTGCACTAAAACTTTCATGGGAACAAGTCTGCAGGTTATAACGTTGAGCTCTCTTTCACTAAGATTCTTCGTACTTAGCTCTGATGTGGTCTTGCACAACTCGCAATCAACCGTTTTTTGCCTCTTATTGTGGTTCATCATCCTCAAAAACATTTAAACACCCAAATAGAGCGTATTCAGAGCTATCCTGGATAGGGTGTTACCCGAGTATCAAGCAATAGGGAAAAATTCCGTGGACTCAAGAATTAATCCGCGGAAGGCAAAAAAAAGGTTTTCGTCACACTTTTTATGATCAGACCTTATATAGACTCTGACAGCGTTCAGCATCGGTTGGTTTAACCCTTTCGAGGCACTCGTCTGCGTAAATAGTATGGCGTGGTTCTGCACCCGTTAGTCATTCAGAACCTTGGCAAAAAACCTTGGAGGTAAAAGATACACCGATGTCAGAGTGAAACTAATCTGGAACTGCGAAGGCCAATAAGATTTCAAGATTTAAATATTGCACGACTGACTCCGCACTGGCTTAAGCCATGAACTTGAGCCACAGAATTCTGTGGAGCGGTCCAGGATCATACAAAATTGCATATTACCCGATTTATGAATATGGACCCATGAGGTCTACAAGCAGATGCTGCTTAGATCGTACCGAGTGCGTTTTGTTACGCCATAAGTTGCCTTCAAGCTGGGGGATCCCTCTTCTTGCGGGAGGGGAGAGGAGAAGAGGAATTGCCAGACAAGCAATCCCTCAGCCCCAATGCCCCCTGCTGCTGTGAGTTCCTTCAATCTTTTAGGACTGCCCGAATGTAACATGCCACCTGGTTCCATTTGTCAACCAATTCGAGCATCACTGGGACTATATTCATGCAAAATGGTTTGAATTTTTTGCATTTAGAACAATTTTGGATATACTGAATCACATCTTGACGCAAACAAGACCAACAATGTCTTTGTAAGACTTCAGTTGCTTTACAATCCTACAATGCGAGTCTCGGGGATCATCATGGGCTCGTACTATGAAAGCCTGCTGGTCACCCTTAGGAACCCAACATTTTGTTCCAAGAATATCAGAAGTCAGCATTGCATGAGAAACAGTACTGATATATAGACGACAATCCACTAGGTGCAAACTCTGAAACTTATCAATTTACTTCTTTGCTACTTGTTGTTCAATTTGGGAATTGAACCCCTGTAATTTCACACTCTAGGCAGCCAATCGACAAAAGGTCCGACTGCTGCATAAGCCAGGCTAGCAAGGTCGGTAATGATAGGGAAATGCAACCTTTCGATAAATGCCCTGAATCTCTTTACACTTTATGCAACTGCTAATGATTCCAATTCTATAATAATTTTTTTGTGTTGCGCATCTTTGAGCTCCATTGACATATAAGCAATTGTATCCTAGCCATTTTCATCGTCTTTTTGGAACAAGACAAGGCCGATACCCACTGTACTTGCATCGCATTGGTGATAAAAATGCCTTGTAAAATCTTGCATGGCCAACACTGGAACAGAAATCATCATTTGCTTCACTTTATTGAAGGCTTTGATGGCGGTGGCGACCAATTGCAGGCGTGGTCAAATTTTAAGAAAATCCATCAGCAAGGCAATAACGAAGGCAAAGTTTGGACCAAAAAGCTTGTACCATCTTTCCATACCCATGATTATTCTCACGTCTTTGACTGCTCAAGGTTTGAGATAGAAGACTATGCATGAAACCTTGTCCTGATCGATGCGTGGAGTAAAATCATTCACCACAAAACCAAGATATTTCACCTGCTTCTTGAAGAATTGGCTCTTTTCAACTTTGTTGGTCAAAATGACGTCTCAGAGTAGTTTTACAAGATAATTCATAGGCTCTAACTGGTTATCAAATGTTGAGATCGTTATCCAGGTAAACAAATACCTTGTCCTGCAGTTTGTATGGTATGAATTAATTTTTTTTTGTGGTTGGGAGGTGAATGTCATTTACACACAGAGTGAGGGACTCCCATGCTCACCAGCAAGTGGACTATCCACTAAACACCTCCCCTGTCAACCCAAGAATCCAGCCTGGAACCGTTTGACACATTGCTTTGGGCCAAGTCTCTTTTTGTCCCGCGGTGAGGTGCCTTCAAGCTGAAGGATTCCTCTTCTAGCGGGAGGGGAAAGGGGAAGAAGAACTGCTAGAGAAGCGATCCTGCAGCATCACCGCGACGGGATGAGCTCTCCCGTTTCTCTATAGAGGCCCCTTCGTAGCCTGCTCCATTTTGTGCACGCAAAAAATGTGTGGCAGGCATTGTCGTCCTCTCCGGGGCAAAACCAATAATTGGGGGACCGTGGTTTTCCAATCTTGTGCAGGTAAGACTGTAAACACCCATGCCCACTCAAAAGGTGGGTCAGATAGAAGTCAGTCTCAGAATGCATTCGATTTAGCCATGGTCTCACATCCAGGATGAGGCGCGTAGTCCACTTTTCCTTCGTGTAATACACCCAAGACTGCTGCCAATCGATGAATGAACGCTGTCTCTCCTCGCGGACAAACATCTCGCTCCCGTTCTCGTGCTGACGCTGGTTAATAGTGCGACGCTCTCTAGCAAGGAGGGCAACATGTATCACACCTGTATTAACTTTCACCACCGAATCAAAGACTGCCGAATACGAAGATGCAATCCTCAGTGCTCCTCTTCTCTGCACCTGTGCCAAGCGTTTTCGGTATACCTCCTTACTGACACCGGGTCCCATGGTAATGTTCCTGTAAGTTAATGGTTGCCTGTTAGTAGTTGGCACAGAATTAGCTAGTTGGGAGTGAGGAAGGGTGAGAATATGGACTGATCGATTGTATGAAGAGGTATTGTGCGTGAGAAAGGGGATAGGTGTTTCCTATTGTGGTGTTATTATGGATCATTTTTCGACCTGGGTCAAAGACCCGCCCTTCATTGTGATAATGTCGTAGTTGCTGGGGAAATAGTTCAGAGTGATCGTAATTTTCGACAATTTCGGTAGAGATGGCCAGAGTCTCTTAGTCTAGGTGGTTTATTGAGGTTAGGAAATTTTCGAAAATCTTAAAAGGTTGGTTGTGGCAAAGAAATTCATCCTTTTTTTTGGTTCGGAGGTGAATGCCCATTTATGCACAGAGTATGGGACTTCCATGTTTACAAGAAGGTGACTGGACTACCCACTAAAAACCTCCGCTGTCAACCCGAAAACCAAGCCTGGGACCGTTTGACACATTACTTCGGGCCAAGTCTAATTTTGCCACGCCGTGAGGTGCTTTCATGCTGGAGGATCCCTTTTCTAGCGGGAGGGGGAGGGAAGAGGAATTGGCAGACAAGCGATCTCCCAGCCACAACACCCCCGGCTGCTGAGAGTCCTTTTTATCTTTTAGGACTGCTCGAACATGATGTGCCACCTGAGTCCATATGTCAACCGATTCAAGCATCATCACAACTATGTTATCCGGTGTGAGCTCCTCCGTCTCCCTGTAGAGATTTTGTGCACGCAAAAAATGTGTATCAGGCATTGTCTTCCTCTACTGGGCAAAACTGACAATCGGGAGACCGTGGCTTACCAATCGTGTGTAGATAAGACTGTCAACCAGGGATGAACCACGCAATCCGCTTTCTTTTCGTGCGATTCACCCAATACTGCTGCCAATCATTGAGTGAGCACTGTCTCTCCTCGCGGACAACTATCTCCCTCGCTACCTCGTTTTGATGCAGGTAAGTAGCACGGCGCTCTTTAGCAAAGAAGGCAACAGGTATCACGCCTACAATAACTCTCACCATCGAATCAGAGATTGTCAGATACGTAGATACAGTTCTCAGTGCTCCTCTTTTCTGTAACTCTGCCAAGCGTTTTCGGCATACCTCTTTACTGAGAGCGTGGCCCCATATTTCTGCGCCGTGCTGTAGCATTGACCCTACAGAACTCATCAAGAGGCATCTTCTTGATGGGTTGGCAATAAGTTGACTCAGAGCCGATACTCCCGAAGCAGCCTTCTCAGCGGTTGCCCTGATTTGCTCAGAGAAACTCATCTTCGAGTCGATTGGTAGCCCCAGATATTTCACCGCTGGCTTCGATTCGATTATCCTTACTCTAGGGGATATGGCTCATGCGGTCTTTTGATATGTTTACTGTCTCAGCTATCTCGCACACCCTCACTTAGCGGTCTACCAGTCCGAGCTCGTAGATTTTTGTCACGTTTTCCTCCATGGTAGTCGTTCACGGGGCACCTGGGCGTGGCTTACCAAAAACCGACATGCGACCACGTTGAAACTCGTTTTACGGTCGCCATCGCAGAAGCAGAGTCACCGTAAACAGCATCCGAGCGCTCTTTGATGTTACTGCGTAATTTTTCTTCCAAAAACAAGAATCGAATCACTGACCGATATTGCTCTTTCTCCATTTTTCTAAAATCCGTGGACACACCCGTTTCCACACATAGTCAAAACAAAGTTACGAGTCAGATTCGGGTCAAATTTTGACAGTAGTCTTTGAAAATGTACTACTAAGTGTATATAGATTGATTGGTTGTATGGGAAGGATTATGCGGGACTAATTTTTGAGGTATTGTGCGTGAGAAAAGGAATAGGTTTTTCCTATTGTGGTGTTATAATGGGTAATTCTTCCACCTAGGTGAAAGACTCGCCCTTCATTGTGTAAATGTCGCCTGTGGGAATAATTCAGAGTGATCGCAATTTTCAATAATTTCGGTAGAGATGGCAATAATCTCTTAGTCTAGGGGGTTTGCTGAGGTTAGGGACTTTTCGAAAAATCTTAAAAGGTTGGTGGTGGCAAAGAGATTCATTCTTGGCATTTCGGTTGCGTCATGTATACGCCGATTTGAGATGAAATGCCTCAAATCTGGAGATCTCCAAAGGTTGGAGTACTGTAGGAGGAATCGTCTCTCGGTCCAGCGAAGAAAGATCACATCAGAAAAATAATCAGTATATAAGGATTGAACGGATAAGTGTCATACAGACTTAAGATTTTATTCGTATTGGGTAGCATATGATGAATTGAAGCGGATCATTGAGTGAAGCGCATTTCAGGCTCTAGTTGCGTTTCTAATAGCCGACTGTACCTTAGTTGTGGAGGAAAGATGAGAGCTGATGGAGATGCCAAGATAGGTAACCTTTTCTTTTATGGATGTAATCGTGCCCCTAATATTCAGAGAGAACTTTCGTGCAGTGGCACACATTATATTTGGGAGGAGGGGACTTTCATTTTTCTTAAGAATAGGGGCTATGATCGCTCTCTTCCATGCAGTTGGCAAGTACGCATTTAGAAGGCAGTGGTTTAACAGCCCTGAAAGAAAGGAGGAGAGAGTGTTACTACACCTTTTGAGCAAGATTGTAGGAATTTTATCTAGTCCGCATAATTTTTTGTTGGTTCTAGAAAGGATAAGGGACTTAATTTGGGCGGGTGTTGTAAGTGACAGACTGCTTTGGGAAAATTTGCGAGTGAGATTCAAAAGGTTGAGGAAATAAGTCAAGAGGATGTGTTGTATATTATTTCGGGCATAAGACGGTTGCCTGTATAAATTAGGGATATAAGAGTTTACTAGGTTTTCAGAAAAGGGTTCAGAGAGGTTCTTTTTGGTGGAGTGTGCAAAAGTAAAGTGTGTGGCATGGCATGCTGGGGATTGGTTTTGTTGTAGGAAACGTGACTTAAGACTTCCTTAGGCTCGGGCAGGCTTTCCGGAGTTCTCCGGAAGTTTGTGAACCTGAGTCTTCCAGTTACACGGCAAGATGCTGTTGAATAAGTGCGTTGATCTCTAAATGGATCTTTAGGCTAGTGTTGTGAATTACGGTTTTTAGAAAATCAAACTTTGCATCGTACTGGTGCCTGCAGCGGCGCCTTCTGAGGAATTTTTTACGCTATATGTCGCGTATGATTGTTGATGTTAGGACAAATAATGTTTTTGTATCCAAACTTTCGCTTTGGAATGCATGAATCGATGTACTTCTGAATTAACTCAGAGTATTTGTTGATTATGGCGTCAATACAGACGTTGGAAATCTGAAGGTTGTTAGGAAAAATGTGGGGGTGAAAGAAGAGCTTAGAGAGTCGATTGCCTGCTACCAGTCGACTTTGTTGAAATTGAGTAAGTGGATATAATTTGGGTGGATTGCAGGCTCTGGAGATTCAATATTTGATAGGACGGTGTCATTGTCAATGATCCTAGGACCCGTTTCTATATATGGAAGAATGTTGGGGTTGCATTTTATTTTGAGACTGTCGTAAAATAAAAATATCAAGGTACGAGCCAATAGAGTTTTAAGTGAAAGAAGGTAGAGCAGGGCTCAGAATGGTTGATCTTGAAAATGCGGCTTAATTCTGAAGCCAATTGAAAAGTTTGACTCCATTTGGGTTGGCGGTGACATCTAGGAATTGGGGGTGCCTGGCATTTAAGTCACCTCCAAGAATGTTATAGAGTTTTTTGTTTGAAGGTATGAGTCTCATGAATGACACCAACTGTTTTAAATCGGTAATGTTTAGTTGTTGGTTTGGGCAGAAGATGGTTGCACAAACAGTAATACAGCTTTTTATTTCGAAACAGATGATGGTGTTCTCCACAGTTAAGAGAGAGGAGGGTTAAAAGTAACTGAGAGGAGTTCACAGAGGTGTGGACAAGAATACTTGTGTCGCCACTTGTGGATTCGGGACCGTCTGATCGGTGCAGGTGGAGGTTTTGAAACGAAGTAGAGTGAAATTGTTCAAGTTTCGTTTTAGACAAAAAACACTGTATTTGGCCCGTGTTTACCCAGAAAAGCCTGAAGTTCACACCTCTTTCTACTGCTTACAATCGAATTCATGTTCAACCGGATGAAATGAAATTTCGTTTTTGACTACACGTAGCTCCTTTAGTTTTGTGGCCAGAAAACGGAGACTTAGTGGTTTTTTTTCTGTGAAACTAGTGACCTCTTGCGTAAGTGATATCATCACTCCTCTTGATAGAAGTTGCTTGAAGGACAGAAATATTAGTTTGGCGCAAACTTGCTTAAAGGTCGCACAGTTGCGATAGTTGGCGGGTGACCTTCTCCACCACTATTGGCATATTTGGGTGGTTCTTCTTTCTGCTTTACGCAATTACCAGGGCCATGGAAGGAACTGTGTTTGACGTATCTATACTTAAGGCTGCAATTTGATCCAGAGTGGCCTTGTTGCTGACAGTTTCTGCATTGCAGAATTTCACAATTTTTTATGGTTTGGAAATGTACCATAGTGTGTAGGTTTGTCTAAATATTTCTGGCATTAGCCTCTTTGAAAGTTGGCCTGGAGATTGCTAGCCACAAGTTGAGGATGCAAATATTTCGCGCGGATGCACTGGTTTCGAATTGTCGAACAGATTTGATCTCTTTGACTCCTTGTGCTTTTATCTTCCATGATTTCTTGTGGTGCATATGAGCCATTAAGGTCACGAGTGTAGGGCGCTTTACGCTTGTTTTCAATAGGGGTTTAGGTGAAGAACTCGCAATTGGAGTCACAGGAAAATTTATTAGTTTTTCATAATCCTCAGCAGTGTGTGCTGAAATTTCAGTTTTAGTAGGGCGTTGGGATTTTAGTAAATAGTTATCGTTAAACCCATCCATGATAAAAATTGGGGGCATTTCTAGCTGCTCGACATCATTTCCTTTCTGCGTCGCTGCAGTTCCACTTGGTTCCTATTCCTTTACCGCCGATGCTGAACTCGACGATGTTGTTTTCCCTGTTCCTGCATTTGATTTTCCGATTGTTCCCCTTAATTTCTCGCTGGCATTAGCATCTACTGCATGCTTCACCTTTCCCGTGGATGGCTCTTCTGATGACGCTGCCAATGCTTTCACTGCTGGAGTCTTGTCTGCGTCCATCGTTACATAAATTGTTTCCATTTTGGTGCTCTGGCCGCTTGTTGTTTCAAAACACAACTCGTAGCTGGTTTTGCCCGCAGTTGCTTAATTTTCTCGTTTTGTCGGATGATCACCTTTTCAGTTCGTTGAACCGCTCATCCCATTCTCCCCTAGCCAATGTTGTAGCGCTTGTGTCCACTGAGTTAGCATCACTTTCCTCTGTAGCATTTGACGTCGCTACGCCGCTTGAGTCCAATAATCCTTCCATTCCATTATCCACTGGCGGGCTCGCTTCCCACTCTGAATTCTGCTCTGCTCTGCTCTGTTTCTTCCTTTTCCGCGGCTATTTCTTGCCTGCCTTCACCGACGTGTTCCACTATTATAAATTCCTTACACTTTTCACTCTGATAACGTCGTCGTCACCGCCGCCGTATTCTGAGTTCCCCCATTTTATACGCCACTGCTTGTTCACGGTCAATATGATACATGGGATATACTATATGTACTCGTGTGGACAGCTAATTAGCTAAATAGCACACAGCTATATGTATTGCACACTCAATGACTACTATAAATTAGCGTTTTCTCATGCTACAAATTATGCTGACGGTATGACTGCACTCAACATGAAATTGGAGCAATGCGATTCCAGAGTTTGTAGAAAAGCGAATTATGCTGCCGCATTATTTATCATGATGTAGTTTTAAGTTAATTTGTAAAGCAGTCTTTTGTAACTTGTTAAACGATAAACATCGGGTTCAGCCCTAAAATAGTTTTTTTTTTATTAAATCCGCGTTTGATTCATTGACTGGCGCCCGAGTATGGACCCTTTCTCGCGTGTTTAAAAAACATCAAGGATTGGCAAAATAAATTTTAAATTTATTAAGTCCTAATGCCTTAACGTCGCGCTGAGACTGGCCAACGATCCTTGAATGTTTTGTTCGTAATTACACGTAATAAACGCAGTTAATGCTTTTAGTAAAACGTGCGTGACGCGTCGTCAAAGCGATAACTCGGAATTAACCCAATATCGTGTTGCGCGTGTGTATCGCTAGTTTAGCCCCCAAGTAGCCTTCGCATAATCAAGAAAGGCAAAAAGGACGTCATGGGAACCAAAGCCGATAGGAAAGGACTTGGTGGAATGATAGCCATTCAGCGGAAGTAAGCGGCTCAAATTCAACAACGATTTGCCAAGGAACCTACTCTCTAGATCATAAGTGTTAAGGAATCAAGCAGAAAAAAAGGATTTCCAGAATAGAAATATTTTTTTATATAAGTAAATTAAAAATATTTTACAACTACGCCAAATATTTGCCAGATTCAGTTAAACGAGGAAAATGATTTTTTCAAGTATCAAAGTATATCAATCTTGTGAAAATACTACATTGTATGTAAAAACATTAAAACAATAGAAAAGTGAGAAAATTTTGAATGAATAATTAGGAATATTCAAAGGTCATATTAAAAATATAAAATTAGTCAATCGAAATAGAAGAAAAGATTTTAAAACCAATTTTATATACTTTGTCCAATATATATTTATTGTATTTTAATTCTTGATATATTTTTCCAATACATAATTGATTTTACGCCCGTCGAAAAGTGTCAAAGTGAAGTGAAGTGTGTTCGGGAATCGATGTGATATTTTAAATTTTTAAATCGAATGATCTCTTTTGTTTGGAAATATTTTCAATCCCAATAACCTAATTTGGACAGCGCGATTAAACATTGATGGTCTTGCGGACGCACTACCTACTTTAGATCTTCCGAGTGGAAATAATGCGCTAAACATTATCCCACCTGACGCCCCTAATAATGCGCCCTATAAGATACCGGTCAACGAAATGTTCCAAATCATTTCACGGATGGTTGCGGAAGCTTTTCGAGTTCAGGGAAAGCAAATTTTAATTTCCTTAATAAATGCCAATCAACGTCGGTGTTAATGGGAATTTGTCTGATATGGGCAAAATCCCAGACGTTGTCAAGAGCTTGAGGACATTGTTTGGGGAACCAGGTGCATTCAGCTCCTGGCGTAAAAGCGTCAATAGCATTCTTCAAATCTATGACCATCTGAAAGGCACCTCAAAATACAGGGTTTTCCAATAAAAGGTGTTATTTTGATATTAATAGAAAAATGCCATTTTTTAATATAAATGATCGAAAATTTATTTCATTATAAAGAGGAAGATATGCCATTAATAGTGAAAAATAGCAACAGGCAAATGATCACCACGACCTCGCTTACAGGACCATATCCTTTTCATGAAATTTTCCATAACCAAATCGCAAAGTGGCTGCCCTATGTCCTCGATAGCCTCACGAATTCCATCTTTGAGGTCTTGAATCGACGCTGGGCTGTTGGCGTAGACCTTCTCTTTCACGTGGCCCCAAAGGAAAAAGCCACAAGGTGTTCAATCACAAGATCTCGGTGGCCAATTGTGATCACCTCTTCAAAGATAACACGCTCCAGAAATTTTTCCCGTAAAAGATCAATGGTTTCGTTGCCTGTGTGGCGCGTAGCGCCGTCTTGTTGAAATGAAACGTTGTCCAGATCAATATCATTCAATGTTGGCCATAAAAAATCATTAATCGTTTCTCGATAACGCGATCTATTCACCGTAACCGAAAAAGTAAGGTCCAATCACTCCGCCGGACCATAAACCGCACCAAACAGTCACAGTTTAAGGATAGAGAGGCTTTTCAATAATAACTCTTGGGTTTTCCAAGCCCCAGATGCGACAATTTTGCTTGTTGACGAAGCCACCGAGGTAGAAATGGGCTTCATCACTCAAGATGATTTTTCGATGGAATTCCGGATAATTTTCATGCATTTTAAGGATCCAATCAACTAAGACACGACGTTGTTGATGATCGACTGACTTAAGTTCTTGTGTCAACTGAACTTTATAAGCCTTAAGAACCAAATTTTTGTGCAAAATACGGTATCATGACGTTTGTGGAATGCCTAATTCCAAAGAACGACGAAGAATGGTCAAACCTAGGTTTTCTTGAACACACTTTCAGCTACAGCAGCGATATTGTCGGCTGTTCTTGAGTGAAGTGTACGGGTTTCACTCTCCACATCACCAAGTTGTCCCAAAAGCTCAAATTTTTCCACCAATTTCTTCCGACAAGGTGCTTCAAGACGACCCAAAAATGTTCGAGTTTTGCGAATCGGCCCTGCCAAATTTTTACCATTTTTATAGTGAATTTTAATAATTTCAATGCATTGTTGAAGCATGTATCCATTTTTATTAACAGCGTAGATTGTACTTGTCAAATGTCAAAAAATGACAGCTTCAAAAGTGACATCTACCGAAATACCTATTATTGGAAAACCTTTTATTAGAGCGAAGCATTTGCTGGAGTTCATCACTATAACTAGCCTTCAATTTTATTATAAAACAATTGTGATTTTGGTAATGCGTGGTTGCTCAGACGTCAGATATTGGAGGCATGTATCTGCGTATATGTGACGGCGCCCGAATAAACTTATTTTTAAATGAAAATTAATGGCATTAAGACAACGGATGGCGAACATTTATACTTCAAATTGGTAAAAGTTAACTTTCAGGCCGTGAATCGCTAACTATACATTCAAATTGTATTTGTGTTTTCGATTTGTCTACCACGGCATGAGAGGATTGAAGGAGTTAAATGCTCAATTACATAGAAATCAATGTACAGTACCACAAGTATTTTTTCAGTTTTAATTTTGATGTCATTATAAATGTCGAAAAAGTAATTGCTAGATTTTTTTTCTTCTCAAGTCTCATACAAACAAGGAACCTTTGTTTCTTTTGAACACAAATTGCATTTCGTCAAAAAAAAAAACATTTACGAGAAGTTTAATATCAATTTCTGTTTTAAAACACGTTTATGTATAATTGTTTGGTATTGGTATATAAAGAAAATATAATGAATTATTAAATTATACCCACGGTTTTTCCATTTCGACCTACCTGACCGGGTATAGGCAGGCTCCTCCTCTAGAATGGGCTAGCCATTGGGTGCGCTCTTCCTTTTCTTTTGTTAACAGGGGCTCTCGCCGGGTAGAGTGGCCTTCCGCTCGCGTGCCCATTCATGACATAGGGTTATGTGATTTCATTGCATAACGATATGGCATTAATCGGTTACGTTTGTATTCCTCATTTGAGGGAAAAAGTCATACAAAGTATATACTTTTGTATGAATTTTTCACTCAAATGGGAAATACATGGCCACGTCTACGTTTGGATTTTGATCCGGTTTGGAGGGTACGAGGGGGCACCGCTACTATCTGGATGCCCCACTCTTATTTGTGGGCCATACGTCCCGTCGGTAACAACGAAGTCATCTTAAGTCAGTCTGGTGTCTCCAGGCCCAGTTTGCCTTCTGAGTCAGCAATATTCTTTGACCGTTAGTAGGTTACCTCCTTCTTGGCTTCGGTTGAAATTTCTTTGACCCCGAAATTCGTGGATGCGAACATTTTTTGTAGTGGGTCCTTGTGCTAGCGGAAAGAACCTGCTCCACGATACCGCAACGCTAGCCTGCCAGCGCATTCACGCGTCCCCAGACAAGGCCAATCTCGGCGGATCTTAACATCCTTTTCCGCTGAGGCAGCAGACAATCACTGCAGTCCTTAACGGACATTTATTTATACCCATTTCACTACACACTTAAGCGCAGACAAAATTCCGGAATACATCACAAAAAGACCGACCTCTTGAAACGATTTCTACGAAAGCGATTGCGATTCGCAATAGAGATAGAATACAAAAAAATTTGAAAATTCACACAAAGTATTTTGCTGAAGCTAAATAAAATTTAATTTTGCTTCCTCTTCGAAAATACCCACTTTTTAAATATTCCATGCGTAGTTTGACAAAAGTTTTCGCGAATTTCATAATAACACCTGCATTTGATAATTTATTCAGATAATGCCTCTATTATTTTTGATTAGAATTGATTCTTATCACAAAAATTGTTTTTATTTAATTCTTAAAACTAATCCTGCATTAATGTCTGGAACGCTGCTTCCATCGTTGAGTTTGGTGTCACCACAAAAAAACCGTTGAGCGTGTCCTTTTTGCTTCTCGCTACTAGGGGGCCTTCATCAGTATGTTCCTCGCGTTTTCTTCTTAGTTTTTATTTGACGGGAACACACACGCTATTAAGAATGCGAAAGGATCTTAAGACAAGTCCTTGGTTATCGAACTTTTGAGCTGATCGAGCTTTCGCGTTAACTTTTAACCAACCATTTGGTTACGCGTGGTACTTCGTGCGTTTTAAGACTTGGTGAGCGTCTACTTGAAATCCGAAAGATAACAACACATTTCCTTCCAGGATATTTTCACTAACGCGACTATTGTAGTGCCCCATGTTGGGCGCCAGTTAAATTAATGAAGGAAGTGATTTCTTTAACAAAAAACAGTCTTTATTGAAAGAAAGGTAATTACAAGCATTCCCATGCATCACGTTGCTGATGCCTTCCTTGGATTCGTTTTCCTGGGAGCTGGTGCGATTTAGCACCCTAGCTCCCTTCTTTCTGGGAGCAATTATTTGCTCACCGTCATTAACAAGATCGTATTGTTTTAATTATGGTCAATTATATTTTCTTAAAGCTAGCGCGGATAGTTGGATAAATTTCATTTGGGAGTGCTTTGCGTCTTGGGATCCCCAGAGTAGTGTTAGGATGTTTGTCTACTTTGTCGAGCAGTTTTAGTGTTTCGACAGGCTCGATTCTGAGGTCCTTGTATATGTCCGTATTTCTAACATTTGTCTAATGCTTTTGTTTTGCATGGATTTTAGTGCCGTTTTGTTAGTCCCTGTAGTCTGGTAGAAGGCTGCACTACCATATAGTAGCGTCGGTCGTATTATTTGTTTGTTGATCAGCAGACGGTTCTTGATATTGAGGTTCTTGGCCTTAAGGAGTGGATAGAGTTGGGATAGCACACTGTAGCAATGTTCTCGTTTGTTACGTATGTGGTCGATCCAAGAGAGTTTGTTGTCGAATGTCAGTCCTGGGTATTTGGCTGTTCTTGACCAGGCAATATTTTCGTTTTCAACAGTCAGAGTTTTTGGTTGTTGTTGTCTTTTTCTAGTTATAAATAATGCCTAGGTTTTGTCTGTGTTTAACTTGATCTTCCACTTGCGAAAATACATCAAAAGCATGTCTATGGAGAGTAGCGGTTTTGTTGTGATGACTTTTGCTTGTCTGGATGAGTATAGAAAACAGGTATCGTCAGCATATAGGGACTTGCGGACATTCAAAGGCAGCCGAGGTTGGCCTGCAGTAAAGATATTGCATAGTATGGGGGATATGGGTGATCCTTGTGGGACTCCAGCTTGAATTTGCCGCATGGTTGAGAGGTGGTTGTCAATTTCGACACGAAATGATCTGCCTTTTAGGAAGGAGCCAATGATTTGGATGAGCTGCAGTGGCATTTGGGATTCATGCATTTTGTAAATAAGTCCTGCATACCAGACTTTATCGAAGGCTTTGGCTATGTCAAACGTAACCAAACCCGTTGATTTCCTGCGGCTTGTCCTATTCTAATGTGTTAGACCACCCTAGTAAGCTGGAGTTCTGTGGAGTTTGCTGGCTTGAAACCAAATTGTTCTTCTGGAACTATTTCTTTTTCGGTAACAATCTCAGTTAGTCAATTTAGTAGCACCCGCTCAACTATTTTCGACAGAGAGGATAGTAGGCTAATAGGTCGCCAGTTTTGTGGAAACATGAGGTTTTCACCAGGTTTTGGAAGAGCAATAACTATTGCCGATTTCCATATTTTGGGGTATTTTTACAAGCGGAAAATTGCGTTTATAATCGCTGCTATTGCATCGAGAATGTTATCCGGGAGCCATTTTACCATAGTATTTGATATTAAATTAAATTCCGGTGCTATCCGTCTGTTCAGTACTTGTATGATGTCTTTAACGTCTTGAAGACAGGTGCTTTGTATAAGGTCGGAGTCTGTAATGTCTGACCTTGTGAGCCTATTGGTCAACCGATTGACGTGATCTTCATGTTCGTCAAGGTCCTCCTCATCAGATGAATTTTCACAGAACTGTTGTTCTAGAGTATCTGGGAAGGCCTCAGCCTTACCAGAACTGTCGAATTTGATACCGTAAGGGCCGTGAATTGGTGGTATTACAAGCTTGTTTTTAATACGAAAGTATTTGGAAACCCTCCAGAAAGCGTCGCACCCAGGCTTCAGACTTTGTAAGAAGCTCTCCCATTGTTCATTGCGCAATTTTGATATCCAATCACGAATTTTGTTCGTAATTTGATTTGCTTCCTGGCGTAATCTACGATCACCTGTGCTCCTAGCCCTTCTCCAAACTCGATTCCTCCTTCTTATTAAGTTTTTGATGACGTTAGGGAATTCATAGGGGTTTGTTACCCTTGTCAGAGTTGTGACTGTGTTGTCTTCTTTTGCCTGTATTATTTTTTCTGTGATTACTCCTATCATTTTACCAGTGTCGCTGGCTGTTTCAGGTGTTTGAATAATGGTTTCTCTAGCCAATGCGACTAGGAAAGCTTGCCAATCAGTTTTCTTCTTTACTGGTAGGGGTTCGTCTATGTATATTCCTCCTATTATGAAGAGCACCGGTTTGTGATCGGTTGAAAGTTCGTCAAGAACGTCGATGCGTGCATCGCGTTCAAAGGTACGTGATATACCAATATTGAGAGGATAACTATTTCGGTAGCCGTGTTGGTTCGTTGGGGATATGCAGGCTTAATGGATTATCTGTGATGAATCGATTTAACTCAGCCCCAGCACGGTTACTTCTCACAGCTGCCCAACTTCGGTGATAGGCATTGAAGTCTCCAGCAAAGAGTATGGGAACCTGAAAGTCCAGAAGTTTTTTAATATCTTCAATGAGCGTAGCTGCCTGAGACCGGCTGTATACCAAGACTACCATGAATTCAAAAGAAACTTGAATTGCAGTAGCTTCTAGCGTTTGTAAGGCAAATGTCAATACGAGATTATGGTTCACATTCCTTCTCACAAGAATGGCCGCCTCCTCTGCCTGTTGTTCTGTCATTTTTGTACAGAAAATAGTTAGGGAAGTGTAGGCAATTTCCTGGATGAGAACGATGTCAAACTTAAAATCAAATAAAAGTTGAGTCAACTCACCAGTCTTATGAAGCAGGAAATTTGCATTCCATGTGAGAATGGTTAAATGATCCATAAAGCTCATTTTTGTTTCTTTGCCACTGTGCTATTGATACTGTTTTGGGATTCAAACATTCCCTGAATCATTTTCGCCATCATGTCTTGCATCATGGTTGGGAACTATGTTTCCATGATGGCAAAGAGTCGTTATTAGTGTTTTGTGGAGCGTTTGCTTGTTTTTGCGTTATTTTTTATCTACACAATATGTTGTGGTGGTTTTATTGCTATTTGCAGCTACAGCTTGTGCGAATGATTTCCTGACATTCACTGGATTTCGAGGACATCCACCTTAGTTGGTTGGATGTTCTTCACCACAGTTCACACATTTTGGCTTTTCCTCTGCTTTTTTAATGTATTTGTAAAAATGATGGAACCCATCGCATTTAATACAACGGGCTTGTGCGTGACAGTTTTTGGAGAAGTATCACCAACCTGGATGGCCTATCTATTAACTTTATGTAGTGGATTTCGATGGGGTGAAATTCTTGGCACTCCAGATCTACCTTGATGTCGTCAATTGATAGTCCATACAGACCCCTGATGACCATATTCCGATTCCTTTCTTCAGGAAGGATATACGTGTCGTCAAGTATTTTGTCAGTTTTCTGTGGTCTTGTGGTGTCTCTCGAATTATCTGGATCCCCAAGTAGACCCTTTTGGCGGATGCATGTTTAATTCCAAGGTCTTTCATGTCCTTTAGGACTTGGGTCTTCTTTTCAGGCTTTCGAAGGATGACGGATACCGTTGTTCATTTCTTGTCGTCATCTGGGGATTTGAATGGGGTGGGTGCTGTGGGAGTGGTTTTCTTTCTCGTTGAGATGGCCAGCTCTGGTAGAGCCATTGAGGGACCCAACGGTGGCAGAGCAGGAAATTTTTCATCCTCGTCAGCAGAGTCTTTCTCCATGGACTCATTTTCTTCATCTTCTTCTTGCATGGCTTCCTTTTCCATAGCTTCTTCTTCTGAAAAAGGAGGAGAAGATGGCTCCCTGAGGAGGAAGATGAAGATTCCACTTTCCGCTTTTTGTTTTTGTTCTTCTTTTTTGATTTGGCCAGCCCAAATCGCTCAATTGCTCCATGAGCTTTTTATTGACTCGGCGTTGTTTTGCCAACTCCAAGTTTACGTCAATAAGTTGCTGTTGAGCCTGCCTCAACTGCTGTATTATTTCGTTAAGCTGTGCTTGCATAGTTTGCGATGCTTTCAATTGGGCAATCAGCAGAGCGATCTGCTGATCTTTGTCCATTGTGGATATCTCTGTCATACCCACAACCCACCAAAAACAAACTCAAACACTATAATATCCATCCAACTATTTAAATAATTGTTATACGCATCAGAAATAATCAAAATAATACGCTCTTGCAAGCAAGGAAAGCAAAAATCACTCACTCAGAAGACTCCTTGCTTTTTTGCCAGCTTGCTCTTTCTTCTTCTCGCTTTTTTTTTGTGGTAGAGAGGTGAATGCTATTTGTGCACAGTGTGTGGGACTCCCATGCGCAAGTGGACTACCCACTAAACACCTCCCCTGTCAACCTGAGAACCCAGCCTGGAACCGTTTGACACATTACTCCGGGCCATGTCTCGTTTTGTTACGCCGTGGAGCGCCTTCAAGCTGGGTAATCCCTTTGCTAGCGGGAGAGGAGAGGGGAAGAGGAATTGCCAGAAGAGCGATCCCCCAGCCCCAGCGCCCCCGGCTGCTGTGAGTGCCTTTTATATTTCTGGACTGCCCGAGCATAATGTGCCACCTGGTTCCATTTGTCAACCGATTCGAGCATCACCGCAACTATATTATCCGGGGTGAGCTGCCCCGTCTCTCTGTAAAGTTCCCTTCGCAGCCTGACCCATTTTGTACACGCAAAAAATGTGTGACAGGCATTGTCCTCCTCTCCTGCGCAAAACCGACAGTCGGGAGACCGTGACTTACCGATCTTGTGCAGGTAAGACTGTAAACACCCGTGCCCGCTCAAAAGCTGGGTCAGATAGAAGTCAGTCTCACCATGCCTTCGATTTAGCCACGGCCTCACATCCGGGATGAGGCACGCAGTCCACCTTCCCTTCATGCAATTCACCCAAGAATGCTGCCAATCGTTGAGCGAGCGCTGTCTCTCTTCGCGGACAACTGTCTCCCTCGCATCCTCGTTTCGGCACAGGTAAATAGCGCGGCGCTCTCTAGCAAGGAGGGCAAAAGGTATCACACCTGCAATCACTCTCACGGCCGAGTCGGAGACTGTTGGATACGAAGATGCAATTCTAAGTGCTCCTCTTCTCTGTACCCGTGCCAAACGTTTTCGGTATACCTCCTTGCTGAGAGCGTCGCCCCATACCTCTGCTCCGTACAGTAGCACTGACCCTACAGCACTCATCAAGAGGCGTCTTCTTCATGGGCTGGGCCCCCCTACGTTGGCCATAAGTCGACTCAGAGCCGATATTCCCGAAGCAGCCTTCTCAGCCGTTGCCCTGATTTGCTCAGAGAAACTCATCTTCAAGTCGATCAGTAGTCCCAGGTACGTCACCGCTGGCTTCGATTCGATTTGTATGTCTCCAATACTGATCATCCTTACTCTAGGGATTCTCTTTTTTGTCAAGATGACCACTTCGGTTTTCTCCAGTGCTAAACTCAGCCCGCGAGCAACCATCCAGTCCCTCACTCGGCGCATTAGCATACCAAGCCTAAGTTGCGCTTGTTCAACGGAGCGTCCAGCGACCAGATCCGCAACATCATCCGCATAGCCGACCAAGCGCGACTCATCTGGCATCTCAAGTCTCAGTAGCCCGTCGTAAGACACGTTCCACAGGTCCGGACCAAGGATAGATATCTGGGCAACACCCGATGTGATTTCCATCCTTCGTTGGCCCTGTGTCGTGTCGTAGAGCAGGCTTCGGTCCTTTAGGTAGTTCCTCAAAAGCCGCATTAGATATTCTGGAACTTGAAAAGAGTTTTCCAGCGTGTCCAGAATATCCACCCATCTAGCGGAGTTGAAGGCATTCCTGACGTCGAGTGTCACCAACAGGACGATCCGTCGCTTGGTGCGACTATATGCCTCTGCCTTTTGGACCGCGCTCACCACCTCTGCAATCGCATCAATGGTAGAACGTCCTGCTCTAAAGCCGTACTGCCGAGGAGATAGGTCCCCAGCAGCACGAATCGCGTCAGTGAGTCTTCCCTTCTTCTCGTTAGGTTCTTCCCTCCTGCTTGCACTTTTCACTTTGTTTTTGTTATTATCACTGCCGCTATGACTTCTGAATTCAATCACTCACTATGTTCACTCACTGATTGACGCCTTCGATTTTCAATGTCCAACACGGCTTCCAGAAGACTGTGTGTTGCTGATGTGGTTGTCTAGTGGCTTATATTGTAATTTCCCATGTGAACAGGTAATATTATGTTAACTATAAACTACGCGAAGATTACAAACATAAGTGTATCGAAGTATATCTACACATGTCTAAAGCATTTCAGAAAAGGTCAATAATTGTGTTTTAAAGTTATGACAAATTATTGTAATACACGAGTACAACGACGGACTAGTGTAAATTTAAGTCATAATTTAAACGAAGAAAGAAATTAAATTGTAGATTATACTTCATATGCGTGGTTTGATTTCAACAAGAAAAGTTCCAGTTTCTTGGAAAGCACAGTGGAGGGTTTTTAATGGAACCCACATCATTAATCAACGGTCATTTGCTTCTTATCAAAAAACAAAAAGAATTTTGTCTATGATATTAAAGTTGTTAAACGTTTTCAATAAAAAGTTTCCACCAATCAGAAACAAACAGAAATGTCTAGTAAGCTTCGTTACGAAGAAATATTTTCACAACATACCTGGAGTTGTTTCTAAGTGACCTGAAAAGATAGAAAAATGTATTGAATATTGTTGCCAAGGAAAAATATTAAAAAATTGTATTATTTGTTTTTGCTCAAATAACGTAAAACTCAAATCACGAAAACTCTCAATTAAATGCAAGCAAACTTTTTGCTCGCACTTCAAAAGCCTCTCTGTTGTGTACCACTTAAAAATTAATATCATTTACCATTTTATTCAATAGCAAATTAACCGTGAAAATTACAGCACCCTCCTTTCATGAGCAACTTCAATTTCCTCCGGATCCTTCAGTATTAAAAGTTTAAATGCATTGATCGCTTTTCTAATGATTTCACGAATCGTTTATGTTCGGAGAATTTAATAAAAAGTGCTATGAAAAGAGGAAGATTCTATAAAATACGTAAGAAGGACTACGATAATATTTGAATAGCGCTGCTTTTTCTTTTAGTTTTAAAAAGAATTTTATAGTCTTCCTTTGGGCATGTGCTATTCGATAGCTTCAAATTCAAAGGATCAATCATTGCATTTTCATTTAAGCTTCAAAAAATTGATTTGGGATGCAGTTTTTCATTGATATTAGGGGACGATGTAAGAATTGATAGAACAGGAGAAAGAATATTTGAAACTTTTTCAAGGATGCATTGTACTTAGCCATGGTCACTCATGAACTCTGCAAGGACAATTTAAATGTTCAACTTTCATGAAATAATCAACATATTTCCATACATTTGCAAAATCATTAATTTCTTTAACAACTTTCTTTAATGTCCTTTGGATCTTAACCAAAAAAAAAATGAATGCCTTTAAATGCTATCACATCTACAAGGATCTATGCGAATTTTCCGCTTCAACTTTTAGCGGCAAGGAAAAACTTTTGAACTTGTGTATGCAAATGGATTTGTTGATTGTTTGTTCAGCATTTTCTTCCTTTTTTTTTTTGTTTTCTTCGCTACATTATTCTCATTCTTCTTTGAAGCTGTTTATTCCTTTCAGCAAAATATTGTACATTCTTTCTTCCATTTTTGCTGATACTTCTTATGCTAGATGCTTTGCTCTTTTATGATGGTAAAACAAGAAAATAGCTGAAGGAAATCTTAAAATGAATGTGATTGTTAGTGGTGGTCTTTTGTGATTGTAATCGGTACGGTTTATGATAGCCTTCATTTGCTAAATTGTTAGCATATTTCTTGAGGAATTTTTTTCCTGAATGTTTTTGGTCGTTGCTTTTGGTTTTGCTTTTTGTTGTTAGACTGAACTTGTAAAAGAAATTTTGACGAAGACGGGGTTGTATGGAGATGATTGAAATAAGGGATTTTGTGCTTAAAAATATGCTTAAAGGAGTTCACTTGTTTCAATTTCATTAACAATTCCAGCCCCCATAGTTAGTTCTGAAAGATTTTTATAACTAATGATATATTTCAGAAATTTTGCTTCGTGATGAAAAAACACTTCACATAATTCAATATACGAAGTGCTTGACACAAATGATAAAGTTAATAGCCATAAGCTAACATTACATAACAATACTAAAACAATCGCCTTAAATCTACACTCCGAATTTGGGTGTGTTATTTCAAAGCACTTTAGTGTTTCTCGGGCGTCAAAGTGGTTGGTGAGGAGGAAAATTTCAAATACGATTTTGCACTAAATACAATTCAATTTCTTTGATCCGTTAAGATATAAGACAAGCATTCTTATAAAAACACGAAAAACATCGCTCCCTCAATTAATTTTTCTCCTCCTTATCCTGACGATCTTGAATTGCAGGTGTGAACAAAGTTTCACGATCTAGAAACATCATATAGTTTCTCTTTAGCCATTTATCTCTTGCGGACCCAACGTATCCAACTTTGATTCATAAAATAAACAGTATTCCATTCAATCAGATGGTATATCAACTTCTCAATCCCATCCATTCGATTGTTTCTCGGGCGCAAAGTGATTCAAATTATCCGTACACAACCATGCACTGGCAACAGTACTAGGTTGGGTTTTCCCTGTACTCCACACGGCTGTTCACTCACGCTCAGCTACACACCGGAAATCTTTTCACACCTTTCCACCAATTTTGTGCCAATTCCCACTACTTCCTGCTTTTCTGGCGCACACACTTCAGCAGCAATGCCCCACCAAGTTTTTCGCAATTGCCAACAGTTCGCAGAAACAGCATGACGAACGCGCAAAGAGAACTCTGAATGTTCACAGCAAAATCATCAATTTCGGATTTTTCTGTTTCACTTGGCTACAACTCTAACTTTTACTGGAAAACTCTTCTTTTTGACTCTATTCAGCCATTTATGGTTGTTTTGAACATTTCACCCGTATTTTGTACCGCATGGAAAACTATCCATTTGATTCCCGACGACGCATGTAATCGTGTAAAGGGAGAAGATTGCCCAGCCAAACCAATTGTACTCATATCATTTCGGTCGCGATTCATCGATATGCTTGTGCAAGGGCGAATCGCAATGCATTTTTTGCTCGCGTGACCACACGGAATCAACACTTTCTATCTTCGCGTTTAAAGCACATCTCCGACACTTTTCCGTGTGCAAAATCAAAATGCGATCCCCACACAGACAATTTGCGAAGTCCTCTCGCGATCACACCAAGACTCCCCTGTTATTCATCGTCGCCTTGCGGGACTCCTCACAACAGCAGTAAACAAGCCTTGCATCCACTTTCCATTGCATTGCGAAAGAGCAATTCGTGGATATGCTGCGATGTAAAGGGGTTGCCGCGTCGTTATTTCAATTGCAAATTTAAATGATTATCATTATTTGTTGTTTTTTTATTTTTATTAATTGCTTTTAAATTTGCAACTGAAATTTGGATCGGTATTATAGTGGTTTTGGAGCAGTTTGTTTAAGCGACTGCTCAATTACTACAAATGGGTAGTAGATTTCAAAGTGAAAAATAAATAGCTCCTTTCATTTCGACGTGTTGAAACAGTCTACGAATACAGCAGGAACAAGTGCCTTGAAAGAAAATATTTCAAGGAATTTTCAACTTTAACCAGCATTCGAATATTTCAAAAGTCTAAGCAAATTTAAAAGATTTCTTGCTCGTAAAGGAAGAACTTATTAAACACGCAGCTTCAGAGGAAATCTACCCTGACTTGAGCTTTAAATGATTCAGTTCCTTAAGAATCGATAATTGAAAAAGATAATTAGAACTTCAATCGCTTACATGCGAATTGAATTGAACCTCAAGAAATCATACTAAGCCAAAAAGCTATGGCAGTTAATTTTTTTTTGATTTTACTCATCATTCGTTGGTCTATCGTCAGTATCTTTAAGACTGAATGATATCAGCAATATTGCCATAAAATTTCAGAGACAGAGTCATTTTTCTATCAACTGTTTTACACCAAAATCTGTTTCACTCGTTCAACCTAATCCTAAACATACTCAGCGAATTATAATTAACTCCCATTTAAGGCACTCTAACTACCCTGTTCTACCTCCCTGTTGTTGTATTTTCTAGCTTGGGGGGGTGCTTAGCTTATACTGGGTTGCATCGGCGATTGTTCCCTAAGAGAAGGGACACAGGCACACCCTTTAGTGGCCACACTAACTCTTACCTACCAGCACCTAAGAGTCCTTCACTTGACAAGGAAAAAACCTGAGGCCAATTTAGTTAAAAATTTATTTGTTACCACTATGTGCTTCTCAAACAAAATATTGGACCTATTAAGAGCAACATGGCTCACAGTTCATGCCGCCCGGGCGATCTCCTCCAGTGGGCTGGTTCTTAACGTGTTAACTGTGTCACCTCCGAATGTGGCCGTACTTACGGGATACGCGCTATTGCTTCTCACTCCACTCCTTGGTACGCACAAACTTGACTCGTTCTATAAAAAGGAAACAGTCCTCCAGAGTCTTTGCTACAGACACCTAGTGCACACCAACTCGGGGGCGTCTGGCTGTTCCTGCTGAGGGGATATGCTCGCCCAGTGGCTGTCGGTGTCTTCAGTCCATAGTTCATCCAGGAGGTCCTCGTCACCGCTGGAATCCAGAAAGAAAGGTTGAGGGCTAGAGAAGTCGACGGGCCACGAGGAGTCTGAGCTAGTTTCAGCATTACTGGTTACAGGGAGACGCTGGTCCTACCCCAGTGGGGAAATAACTGTTCACTGCTTACGCCAGTAAGTTTCCAGAGAAATGTGGCACGGCTTTATGCAAAGTTCCTGTACCTGTACCTCCTCTAATTGCAGTAGTGGTCTACGAGGTCTAGTACTGAATGTTGCTGATAGTCCTTGGGCCACCACAGGAAAGAAAATTGCGTCTACTTAGCGTGGTACGGCTGGGTGCAGGAAGGTGTTCTACCGGAAATCTGGCTGCAACGCGAGCATGTGCACCAGCAGACAAGTTTACCGGCATGCAAAAAGGACGAGGAGTAAAACAGTAGAGTTTATCTTCAGATAAAAATCCTGTTAGCCAGCTCTCTTAAAATCTTAGAAAGAGGATGAGGGTAAACAAAAGAACTCAGCAAGGTCAACTCCCAGCGAAGTGCTATCAGCCAACACTTCGTAGAGTTGAAAGGGTTGCAGAAATTCGCTAAGTCGACTTCGATTTTTACCACTAGCTAACACTTAGCTAAAATTTGGAATGAAAGTTAAACTGAATTTTGTGAAGTGGACTTACAGCGTATAATAACAGTCAACATTTAGCTAAGTTGAAAATATAAATTCACGTTGCAGCGAATGACCTGCAGCACGGCATGAAACGGCCTTAGACGTTTCAATGAGAAGTTAGAAAGAACTAGGCCAAGACCATCCTTCAATAGGATTTTTAACAACTGTTTCACGGTCTCGTGCATTTTTTCGAGACCAGTCACTGTCTATGATCGCTGGATTTATCATCTATTAATTTTTTGCGTAAGACACCTTCATTGCATTGTGTCATCATAGCACAAGTGCTCATTCTTTTCCTGCAATCTGGCGTTAATTTATTTTTTGCGTACGACATCCTCATTGCATTTTGTCGTCTAAGAGCATGTCCCCATTCTTTTTCTTTTCAAATGTACGGCGGCGACGACTGATGTAACCTGAGTCGGTTATGTTGATGTTATGCTTATGTTTGTTGACTCGTACCAGAGTAAACGTGACTTGGTTGCGTACGGAAGTTATGAGAAGGTCGTAGATATACTTGTGTCATGATGATTTGTGATTTGTTGTAGGTTAATGCCGTCTTAGCGTACAACGGCGACGACTGATGCAACCTAAGTCGTTTATGAAGATGTTGGCTTGAACCTGGGTAACATGACTTGAGTGTTGTTATGAAGTACAATCTAAGGATTTGATTGCATTGATGGTGATGAGAGGGCTAAAATAGGGGCATATGTAGCTCATCCCTAAAACAACCACGAGGCACTGCAAGTATAATAATCAAATTCTGCTCCTTCCGTATTCAATTAACGGGGACGAACACGAAATACAAAAAACACAAACCGAAGGAGATTATGAGAGCACCACATCTAAGATTGGACTCCTTAAGACGTTTAGAGGTTATTTCTCTTCAAAGGTATTGCTTTCATTTTATTTTCCGTGTCTCACGTGATCTCACTTCAACCGTATTCTTTTTCTCTTCGGCTGGCTACTGTATTTATCCATTCCAGATTTGTTCTCACCCCAGTTTATCTTTCATTATTCCCTCATCATGCAGTGTGAGCTCGCTTCCTGCATGCTATGTTACACAAGGCTTTAGCTCAATGACATACCATACAATCGTTTCATCCCCTTTTTGAGTGACCAAACGATGAGTATACGCTGACTCTTTCTTCTGAATTTTTAAGGGCTCTACATATTCCGGCGCTAGTCAAAAAGTAGGTCGCGGCATCCAACTGAGCAAAGTTCTGTCTCTACATCGTACCATTCACCTAAAATGGGAGAAATTGCTTCCAAAGGCTGTATATTGGTGAGATTTATTTATTTACCCACTTTGGCCATCTAACTCTTTCGCAAGCTTGCGATTTAGAGCCCCCTCTTTCTCTATTGGGAGAACGTCCTTCCTTGAAGTTATCATCTCCCGTCCAAAGTTTACAAAATATTTTCGTAGCACTACAGCCCCTTTCGGGCCTTTGCTTAGAGATAGTTAAAGTATCTCATTGTCATAATCGAATGTATTGGCACTCCACAAGGTGATATGATCATTATCGCGCATTGGCCATGTGTCCATCCACCTAGCTGTGATACATTCTGATTTTAAACCAGCACATATCATAACTGAATAGGCTTATAGTACGTCCGAAGAATCAGTCGAACTAAATCTCGTTGACGCCAACGAAACTCGAACTAGAGACTTTCGGCTTACGGGCATAGTGCTCTAACCGCTACATAATATGGACCTTCATTGCTTGATGAATATTAGTTTGCAGGGAAAGTCCAATTTTTGATAAATCTTTATCCCATTTCTTATGGTTTCCACCTACATACGATCTCATCATCCTTTTGATGTTTTGGTTCACCCGTTCCACATCGTTAATCTATGGATAATGAAAAGCCATGTACTGTATCTTTGCACCATACTTGGTGACCAATTTTTGCAATTGCTTAGAGCAGAACTTTACCCCGTTGTCACAAATTAATACCACTGGTACCCAAAAATAATAAAAAGACGTGTTTCTCCAAGATTTATCCGACTGCTTTTCCGTGTGCTTGTCGGAGCGTGAAAATAAGCGGGGACTTTGTAAGGGAGGGTAAGGGGACTATCAAATCAACACATACTATTTCCCAAGGATCTTTAGCCTGATGTTCCCTAGAATCCATTGGGCCAAACGGGAATTTCCATTTATCTTCAGTAGGCTGACAAATCTGGCACCATGCTACGTAACGCGTGATGCTTGCTCTTAGTATGAGCTGAAAATATTTCTGCAGCATATGGTCATACGTCCTGTCAGCCTCCATGTGACCCACCGTTGGTTTGTCGTGACACAGACAGACACAGACAGAGCACCTTCCCACACTCTTCCTTTGGTACAACTCATCTTCAATTATTTCCTCCGATTCCAGGTACCTACCCGTGAAACGCTTCTACATAAAGTCGAAAAGCTTTACATGAGTACCTGCCACAAATACGCCTAACTTCACGGACTCCGTTAGACAGGAATCGTTTTGAAGCACCAATCAATGCCTCGCAACATGAAGGTTGGGATCCTAGTTCACCCTCCGTTTTAGGATACTCGCAACACAACTGGTATGTGCTCGAACGTATTTTCTCCGCTATTTAAGCCATAGCGGGCTCATTTCAGCCAAGGATAGGCTCCTCAACCATGTAGGTGGTGACAGTAACCTATTATGGGCTCGCCTTAGCCCGTGGTACAGATCGAAGCTCTGCTCAGCTGAGTGACACTGCCGAAACAGGTTGCCTCACTTCGAGTGCGTGAGAGCGGTCTTCCACAAAGACTACTAGTTTCTGAGAATTTCTCTCAGAGTTTAGCGAGTCTCCCTGAGCTTTTGATAATCGTATTTCAACTGACAAGCATCCGAGAAAAGTTGGCGCAGACTGCGGTTTTCTACCCTTTCTTTAATTCTGCTCCTTAAACAAAACAAGCCACTGACTGCAAGCACTGTCAAACACCTTCAAGCCTCCAGATCTTCCACTGCACCTCCCTTCTAAGCTTGCGCAGTTCGTTCAGCTTCATTTCTCCATTAAGCCACCTCAACTTCCCCTCGCTACTAGGCTTTAGCTCCGTTCGCTCAGTAGAATTTTGCCCTTCAGGTATCATGCACCACCACCCAATATGTCTCAAGGTGCATTGCTTCCCCTTCCTACCAGCCTACGCCCTTCATCGGGTTCCACTTCTTCCATCAGCTAATAAGTCTCAGGACTCTGCTTCTCTTCGCTACTAGGATAACCACTCCTTTCGTTGATTTTGCACTTCTCTCTTCAGCCACCTCCCCTCCAGATCTCTGCCTCCCTTCGCTACTAGGCTCAATACTCCTTCCGCTCGGTTCAACTTCTCCCTTTAGCCATCATGCAACACCGGCCAGCATGCCTCAAGATACATCCCCTCCCCTTTCTACTAGGCTACGCCATTTGTCCAGTTCCACTTCCCCCCATCAGCCAGCACAACTTCAGGTTTCCGCTTCTCTTGCTACTAGGTTCACTAATCCTTTCGCCCAGCTCCACTTCTTCTTTCCGGCCATCTACTCCTTCGATCCTTCCATACATCAGTACACTTGGTACTTCGGTACTTACGTTCCTTCAGTACGTCAGTTCTGCTATCTTAACGAGACCTCCCACTTTCAGATTCAGATTCTACGACTACAAGAATGCCTCATGTCCAGTTGCACTTCACTTCAAGCCTTCCCTCTCCCTTTAAACGGGCTTTGGACAGTCATCACGGGTGCACTTTTGGCACATCCACTTGGTGGGGTTGGGATGCTTCTACATAGTCGAATTTGATTTGCGTGAGTACCTGCCTTTTATAGGCCTCACATTACGGTCACCATCAGACTGCAATTGGTTTAAGCGCCAATCATCGCCCTCAAGACCAGTTCCAGTTTACATTGAGGGAACTCTCAACTTGCATACTGGTGGATAAAAGACCCAGGTATATCTGACGCTATAAGGTCAACGCCAACTTTTGTTTTTAACCAACAGCCACCACGATACTCCCCGAAAGGCCACAACTAATCAGCTGACCATCCGAAGATGGGACTCATCAGCTGCACGTTGTACGTGAGTATACCTCCAGGGTTGAGGTTCGCAGCAATGAGTTGATCTTGTTATCGAACAATCACGAAGCCACTATATTTCGGATCAAGTTCATAACCTAGTATTTTTACTAAGTGATTCGGGTATCCGAGGAATGCCAGTCCCCGTTGGATTCACTGGAATTGGAGACGACAACCCAACAATAGCAGTTGCGCCTAACCAGATCAGTCCCACCCTGGAAGGGAGATGCTTCTACAGTTGCCCGTCTTCCACCGTCTAGTCCGGGAAATTTGATGGCTCTCTCCTCACTTCAGACTTCATCGTTTTCAACCAATTATCCCCTTTGCTCATCTCTGCTAGAATGACATCTACCTCTGAGACTGACCCTGTCCCAGGCAGACCGCTGATATGAGATGTTCTTTTCCCTTTCTATCAAGGACATTAAAGTCGAACTGCTGGAGTAAAATAGTCTATCATACCAACCATCTATCCAGGTCCTTTAGGTTATTTAAACAGACCAATGAATGATGATCGCTGATGATGCTCCTTCTAGATACAGCCGAAATTTCTCAACTGCCCTAAATACCGCTAAGCACTCATTTTTCTTAGTCAAGTATTTCCTTTCCACTTTATTCAGGCTGCGGTAGGTAACAAACTACTTCCTCCTTCACCGTATCGTCGTGAGGCCACTCCCGACCCTATATCTGTAGCAGCTGTCTGCAATTTGAACGATTTAGTAAAGTCAGGGCCCGTTTCAATAGAGACTATGGCAAGATTCATCTTGCGTTGCAGAAAAACCTCCTCGCGTTCACCACACCTCACAAATTTTTGGTTTTTCTTCGGCAGATCGGTTAGTGGGGCGTTTAACGTGGCGTGATCTGATAGAAACGATGGTCCCTTAATACAATGTCCAGAAACTGCCGTACCTTCTTAACGTTCATTAGTCAAGGGATATTAAACAAGTAATATAACTTATCAGGAATTACATGAAGCCTTCTATTATTTACAACATAAAAAAGGTATTTAAGTTTCCCTGAACAAATCAGGGCAACGGTTGAGAAGGTTTCTTCAGGCGTATCGGCTTTGCATCGCCTTATCACCAACGTAGGGGAGCCCAGCTCATCAAGAAGATGCCTCTTTATGAGTGCTCCTTGCTAGAAAGTGGCGCGCTATTTAACTGCATCAAAACGAGGACGCGAAGGAGAAGGTTACCCACGAGAGAAGACAGCGCTCACTCAACCGTTTTTTTTTGTGTTTGGGAGGTGAATACCATTTACGCACAGAGTGTGGGACTCCCACGCTCGCAAGAAGGCGACTGGACTACTCACTAAATCGCTCTCCTGTGAACCTGAGAACATAGCCTGGAACCGTTTGACACATTACTTCAGGCCAGGTTTCGTATTGTTACGCCGTGAGGCGCCTTCAAGCTGGGGGATCCTTTTCCTAGCGGAAGGCGTGAGGAGAAGAGGAAGTGCCAGAAAAGCGATACCCCAGCCCCAACGCCCCTGGCTGCTGTGAGTCCCTTTTATATTTTAGGACTACCCGAGCATAATGTGCCACCTGGTTCCACTTGTCAACTGATTCGAGCATCAACGCAACTTTATTATCCGGGGTGAATTCTTGCGTCACCCTGTAGAGGTCTTTCTGCAGCCTGACCCATTTTGTGCACGTGAAAAATGTGTGGCGGGCATTGTCCTCCTCTCCTGGGCGAAACCGACAATCAGGAGACCGTGACTTACCAATCTTGTGCAGGTAAGACTGAAAACACACATGCCCGCTCCAAAGCTGGGTCAGATAGAAGTCAGTCTCACCATGCTTTCGATTTAGCCACGGTCTCACATCCAGGATGAGGCGCGTAGTCCACCTTCCCTCCGTGCAATTCACACAAGACTGCTGCCAATCGTTGAGCAAGTGCTGTCTCTCCTCACGGACAACTTTCCCTCGCATCCTCGTTTCAGCGCAGGTAAATAGCGCGGCGCTCTCTAGCAAAGAGGGCGACAGGTATCACGCCTGCAATAGCTCTCACCGTCGAATCAGAGACTCTACCTCAACCGTTGGTAGCAGTCTTGAGTGAATTGCATGAAGAAAAGGTGGACTGCGCGGATCAAGCCGTATTTGATACCATAGTTAAATCAAAGATATGGTGAGACTGATTTCTATATGATTCAGCTTCTGAGCGGGCATGGGTATCTTCAGTCTTACCTCCACAATATTGATTTGGTCACGGTCCTCCGACTATTAATTTTGCCTAGGAGAAGATGACGAGGCCTGCTGCACATTTTTTCGCGAGCAAAACATGGGACAGGCTGTGACAAGACCTCTATAAGGCAACAGGAGAGCTCATTCCGCATAATCTAACCGAAAAGATGCTTGGATCGGTTGACAAATGGAACCATGAGACACATTAGGTTTGGGCAGTACTTAAAAATGAAAAAAATTTACAGTAGCCAAAGGCGTCAGGGCTAGGGATCACATATTTAACAATCCTTTTCCTCCCTCCCTCTCGCCGAAGTGGGCATGTCTTAGCTGAAGGCCCCGCACGCCGTAGCGAAACGACACTTGGCCCAAAGTAAGTGTCAAACGGTTCCAAGCTAGGTTCTCAGGTTGACAGGGTGGGAAGTCCATCGGGGGAATGCCTGCCGCCAGGAATACTCTTAGAGGCTTGCATTTTTTGGAGAGTACTACCCTCACGTACTCGAGGATTTGCAGGTCGGCGTGAATCTCCTCCAGGAATGACAGGTAACGATCCTGACTGAATCTGGACTATGCTTTCAACAAAATCCTTGAATTGATGTAGTGCGCTGGCGGATACGATGGGTTGGCCCTAGTTGCTTTGCGCGGTAGCACCAAGGCGACACTCGTGTATGAATGGCTCCAAGTCAACTATTATACCAGCTCGGTCTCGGTAAAACCATGGCAAGCCTCGAAGCATGGTCAAAATTTGCACCATTGGGTTGGTAGTGTTGGTTTAGGTGAAATGGACTCCCGATTAACGTTGGTCTGGCTCCGAGTACTTATTCCCATGAGGGCTTGTGCTAACTCTCGTATAGCCTCCCTGCTCTGCAAAGATAACCATAGGACCAGAACGGTGACTACATATATTAACAAAAATAGCGATTCTGAGGAGGACCCAAACAAATTGTAGCGATTTCAACTAAACAATCCAAAAACAGATAAAAGTCCAAAAAAGTTAGGGAAAATATCAACAACAACGACGCAACTAGTGGCTGCAGCCACGATGTCACCAGCATATCAGAAACGGTACCAACGGCGACAAAAAAGACGAGGAATACAATAACAGTAAGAATGGACAAAAAAATGGAGAAAATCGGAAAGCCTTGTCCAGACTGAGATTCCTGCGGCATTTGAGTGCATCAAAAACAAAAAAAAGAAAATGATGGGAACCGCAGAGCTTCTCAAAAAGGAAGAGTGGGAAACTGTGTAGGATTAGCCAGATATTCGAGCGGCGGAGAAAAATATAAAGAACATCGACAATCCGTTAGTTACTGCTGCGATCCTTACTAAAGCGACCAAAGCAAAAGTTGTAAAGCCCAAAATAACGAACCATTCTGAAATTCTCAAAGTGATCACAGCAGAAAAAATAAGGAGTGACCAGACAAACGAAGTGTCGTTGTGTGACTTTACTCCCGCCGTCAAGAATGTGGCTGAAGCACTCACTGTACTTGGAAATGAAAGCCAATAACCTCTCTCAAAAAAGGAGGTCCTAAAGTACAATTGCCGTTCAGCGACACCAACAATAAAGGCTAATCCGAAAAGTGGGAGAAGTTTTCAAAAGAATAAGGTCAGCATGCGATTCGCCAAAAATCAGCAAAGGTGTAAAGAATGGGCTCTTCGAGCTTCTAGATCACATATGTTACTACCTGAGGAGCTCCCTAAGGCCAAAGAAGCGCAGGAGGCCAAAGAATAGCAGAAAGCCAAAGTAGCGTCGAAGGCTAAGCCTATGGACTACGCGCTGATAACTCTACCATCGAAATTCATTAACAGAATGGTATCTAGCCCAATCAAAGTAGGTCATGAAAAATGATGGGCAGAAGAGATAATTAATGGGCGCTAAACGCTAGATCAGGGGTGCCAGGAAGTGCTTACAAATGGAGCTGAGAAAGCCGCAAAGAAATTCTTTCAAAAAGTGCCAGAAAAAGGAGTTCGCAAGGACGCCAAACAAGTAAAATAAAATTTGCCGCAAAATAGGAAAGGAAACAACGCGACGAGGACCCCGACAGAAGGCACTGTTCGAAAATTCTAAAGAAGATCGAACATACGCAGAAATGTTGCGGGATATCAGGGTAAATGCAAAGCTTGTAGACACCAACAGTGCTATTCAACCAGTACAACCAATCCTGTCGGATCACATACTGGTCAGACTCGGAGCAGAGGCTGACATTAAAGACGCATTCTGCAACTCGGTAAAAAAGGTCCTCGGCAAAACCGTAACTGAAGCCTTGCTCGAGTCGATGGCAACGATAGAAATAAGAGACATTGACTGCGCCAAGGGCCTTGCTGCGGTAGAAAAGGCCATGTAAAGGGACCTTGCAAGCATTGGCAGGATCAAAATGAGGCTGACATAAGAAAATCACAAGGGATAACGCATGGCCATCATTGACTTGACCGAATAGGACGCCGAACAATTTCTGAATAAGGGCAAAGTAAGAATAGGGTGGGTCGTTTGAAGGATACGGAAAAGAGTAGTGTCTCATTAACCTTTCAAAAGCTTTGGCTATGGTCACAGTGTACAAGCATGTTACGTATCCGATAGGAGTTCTCTATATTACAAAGGCGGTATAATGGGACATAAAAGACAAGAGTGCAAAAAGGAGGGTAACTGTATCTTTTGCGAGAGTGCCGATCCAAGACATGATCTTGTGCACGTCTTGGGATCAGAAAAAAGTTGGTTTTTCCAGGAAACCCCAGCCAAGACAAAAGCCAAGCTTCGGAGACCCATATCTTGCAGGTAAGCCTCCACAATGGAGCCAGATGGTACATTATGTTGGCACAGTCATAAAAGATAAAAGGGACTCACAGCAGCCGAGGGCGTTGGGGCTGGGGATCGTTTGTCTATGAGGTGTACAACTTAATAACCGTAATTTGACGCTGGATGTCCGTACTAACAAATATCGTGAAAGCTCGAACTTTATATATATGTCATTTTGAAGGTACATTTGACAGCTATCAAAATCAATCAACAAAGCAATTTTATCTTGTGTGCATCATTATTATTTTTCACGATAAATAAGTTCGAAAATTGGAGAAAAAGACAGCATTTGCGGGAGGTTCTGTTGGGTCATATTTTTGCAAAGAAAACTGCTGCGGAAAGTCATCGTTTGCTTGTAGAAGTTTATGGCGACGATGCTTCACCAAAAACACAGTGTTTTGAATGGTTTCAACGCTTCAAAAGTGCCGATTTCAACATCAAAGACAAAGGTTAGCCAAAAAATTTTGAAGACGAAGAATTGGAGACGCTACTCGATGAGGATTCGTCTCAAACGCAAGACGAACTTGCCAAATTGTTGGAAGTGACTCAAAAAGCCGTTTCAAAACGTTTGAAAGCCGCCGGATACATTCAGAAGCAAGGTAATGGTATGAGTTGAAGCCAAAAGACGTTGAACGGCGCTGCTGTATGTCTGAAATGTTGCTTTAGCGCCATAACAAGAAATCAATTTTGCATTGGATCGTGACTGGAGATAAAAAATGGATCCATTATGACAATCCCAAGCGCAAAAAGTCACACGTGAAGCACGGCCAACCAGCCAAATCAACGGTGAAGCCAAATATCCATGGCACCAAGGTTATGCTGTGTATTTGGTGGGATCTGAAGGGGCCGTTAGATTATGAGTTGTTCAAAACGGACCAAACAATCACAGGTGACCCGTACCAAACACAATTAATATGTTTGGAGCGTGCCATCATCGAAAAATGCCCGTAATATGCGACCAGA
The DNA here is from genome assembly GCA_963969285.1 of Odontomyia ornata. Lineage (NCBI taxonomy): Eukaryota > Metazoa > Arthropoda > Insecta > Diptera > Stratiomyidae > Odontomyia > Odontomyia ornata. The sequence goes on from OZ017742.1 coordinate 253,221,364, forward strand.
CACGAGTCTATAATTTTTCATCATGACAACGCTCTGCCGCATATTGCAAGATTCGTGAAAAACTATTTGGAAGAAAGTGGATGGGAAGTTTTGGCCCACCCAAAACCTTGCTCCGTCTGACCTTCATTTATTTCGCTCGATGCAAAACGCTTCATTTCAGAGCAAGGCATGCGAAATTGGACAGATCCGTTTTTGGCCGTCAAGCCGGCGAAATTTTGTTTGGATGGAATTCATAAATTGCCGGAAAGAAGGGGAAGTTTTGAAGCTTCCGATGGACCATACTTCGAATAAAATATATTGTAGGATTTTTCCACAATAAAGCATCAAATTTCGCTGAAAAATAAAATATTAAGTTGTACACCCAATAGTAGTTCCCTATCCCCTCCCGCTAGAAGTGGAGTCCTTGAGCTTGAAGACGCCTTACAGCATAAGAAAACGAGACCTGGTGCCAAGCAATGTGCATAACGGTTCTAGGCTGTGTTCTTGGGTTGACACGGGACGCGTTTAATGAGCGCGGGAGATGGTTGTCTACGAGGAGAGACAGCAACAGTCTTGAGTGGATTGTACGAACGGAAGATGGACTGCGCGGTTCATCTCGGATCTCAGACCGTGGCTCTAAATTGAAGGCACGGTGAGACTGACTTCTATCTGACCCAGTTTTTGGGCGAGCATAGATGTTTCCAGTCTTAACTCCACAATATTTGTAAGTCACGGTCCCCCGTCTGTCGATTTTGCCTAGGAGAAGAAGACGACGCCTGCTGCATATTTTTTACGCATGTAAAAAATGGCACAGGCTGTGACAAGACCTTTGCAAGGAAACAAAAGAGCTCCTCGCATAATCTAATTGAAAAGATGCTTGGATCGGTTGACAAATAGTACCATGTGACTAATTATGTTTGGGCGAGTAAGACAATTGCCTGCGGGGAGAGCTAGCGCTCAGTCAGAGATTAGGAGCAGTCTTTGGTGGATTGCATGAAGGAAAGTTGGACTGCGCGGCTCATTCTGGATCTGAGACCCTGGCTGAATAGAAAGCTTTGTGAGACTGACTTCTACGTGATCCAGATTCTGAGCGGGCATGAATATTTTCAATGTTACTTCCTCAATAGTCTTGGTTTTGCTTAAGAGAGGAAGATCATGCCTGCCATACATATTTTGCATGCAAAAAATGGCAGGTTGCGACCAGACCTCTACAAGGAAGAAACGCTAGAGCTCACCCCGGATGGCGATGTCGCAGTGATTCTTAGATGGATTGACAAATAAAACCAGGTGAAAATTTTTTTTGGGCTTTTCTCAAAGATAAAAAGGACTCAGAGCAGCCGGGGACATTATTGCTAGGGGATCACTTGTCTGGCAATACCTCTTCCTCCCTCTCCTGTCATTAGAGGGGGATTCCCAGCGCCATGGTGCCTCACGGCGTAGAAAAATGAGACTTGGCTCAAAGTAATGTATCAAACGGTTCCAGGCTACATTCTTAGGTAGATAGGGAGGTTGTTTAGTGGGTAGTCGAAGGACGCCTTTCTGTTAATTTACCAACCAGCTTATGTAGCAGCCATGCTCGGTTCTGTCTTCAGTACAGCCATGATTGAGTAAGAGTTACACCCATATGTAGCGCCACGCGTTATCATAAAGTTTTGAGCCAATGAAGGAGTTAAGCCGTCGGAAGATATCACTCGGTTAAAGGCGCAGTTTGAGGACACTATATTGCCTCAGAACCAATTGTTTACATGGGTCAGGTAATTCAAGGGCAGGGGAAAATATATCGAAAACGAAAGTTTTGATCAACATTCAATGACAAGTTTTACAGATAACAACATCCGTGCCATTCGAGAGCGTATTGAACTTCACGATCAACAAACAGTGAATATGGCCTACTTGTGCTAGTTGTTACAGTCAGCGAAAACCTCTTACCGAAAGAAAGGACAAGATATGCCCAATAGAGAGGTCATCGTTCTCCATGCCAACACTAGGCTACACAACACAAGGGACAAACTGGAAGAAATGGGCTGGGAAGCACCCGAACACCATCTCATAGTCCACACTTATCCCCTGAAGCTACTTTTTGCTCGAACCTTTAAAATAATCATTTGGAGGCTGACGATTCGAAAGGAGTGAAAAAGTCAAAGGGCACGTGCCCGATTTGCTGACAACTCGTCCTGAAACTTTTTAATGAACAAGCAATACTCAAGCTTATAAAATGGTGGCAAAAGTGTGCAGACAACGCAAAGATGGTATGGTTTACGCGTAGTATTATTCAAGAAATATATTTTAAAAAATTACCGTTTATATTTGATCCACCCTCATACAAGCCAAGTGGTTGATATCTGCAGAGAATTGCTTGAGCTACTATTTTTGTTTTTTTTTAATTCCTTTGGCCAGAAGGACTATTACGCTACTATATTTCTTAAAGGAAAATTCCCATAAATTTTACTTACATCAACAAACCACGCGCTTGAACCTCGAATTCATATTTCCTGATCCTTTTCTACAAAGAAACAAAAAGAAAAGATGACACGTATCTCAGATGGGAAATATCTACAATATGACTATCATTCAATTCAACATTTATTCTTACATTTTCCATCATTTTGACTGAATATTTTATGCTTTCTCATATTTCATCCTACATCTGTTCAATTATCCCACGCATCCTGAATCTCCCCACAGGTAAAAGAAAAAAATAAAATATAATTCCTTTCACTTGTTTATCATATCACCGCCTTCGTTTCTGCCTCAGACATGGATCCTTCCTTCCTTTCCGTGGATCAACTTCACTCAAAAGCTTTCGGTCCCAACTATAGAAACCAGTGAAAGCAATGGCATGCCAAGAATGATATTCCTTTCATTTTAGGATAATTTACTAACACAATAGAATCAAATTTAATTGCAAATTGAAATTTGACGACGAGCGCGTCGAACAAACGTTGCTAAAATGAAGGTAAGACAACACTCTCGACTACCTTCTATATAATACACTATACTAAGGAATATATTCTACTTCTAAAATATACTAGAGATTAAGATTGGACAAAAGAAAAGGTGTATCTTCAGGAACTCAAGAATAATGGGAAAGAAAAGAATAATGATGAGAAAATGGTACTCGCAAGGGGAGGGAAGGAAGAGTTGAAGGAGACAAATCAAAATCACCAGGAAGCGAAAGGTAATAACGATACCATCCAATGTAGACAACACGAATAATAACAAATTATAGCCGACGTCCTTTATTTCTTTTTGGGATACGAAGAGAAGGAGAAAGAACCGGAGAGAGTGGAATTTAAAATAAAATAAAATGATATTAGTGGGGTTTGCGTTTTTGAAATATTTCTTTGGGGAAATATGGTTATGTTTCCCTCAAGATACATTATTTATGCGGTTATTGTAAATTTTTGTTACGCCAAGGATACGAATGGCGTTTTTGGGATTTCATTTTTCTTGATAATTTGCTGACGATAGCAATTCTGTTGTATTTGAGATAGTGGTTGGTTAAAAGGCTTTTTTTAGCTGATAAAAGGATTGTTGGAAACCAAAAGGACTCAAGTAGCTTTCAAGTGCTTTTGATAAGAAATTTAAAACAGAATAAGGACTTTTATATTCACTCGGTACCAAAAATTTCATATTTTTAGAGAACTTTTTTTCAACAAATTTACTCAAGGACTCTCTTCTATCTCAAGACATCCTGTTTCCTTCGTAATTTTCCGGCTGAGAGCACCATATGTTCTTCCACGTAATAAATTAACTTCTTCATATTTCAAAGAAGAAAAACTTAAAATATCCTCACCTGATAAAGTCCTTGTCAACAAACATTTCATTTTTCTTTATGAACCTTCAGCAACTCGCTTAATACCACTTGCTTCAATAACCATCTTTGAAGTGTTCCTGCTTTCCCCAACCATTTCAATTTGCTTCATAGGGAACAATTTATTGTATATAATCCACCTTTCATGGATCCATTTATTCTTTTTTCTTCTTTTTTGTGTCCTCGTTAAGATATAATAGGTGTCGGTTAAGGTACCAGATCGAATATTTATGACATCTTGCTGCCTTACAGTTTGGTGGGTGCAACAAAGACCAGAACAAAAGGTGCCATTCCGGGAATTAAATGGAAAAATGAGAGCGGTAGCGAAAAAAATCTCTTTAAGAGATTTGTGTTGTTATTCGTCCTTTGAAAAGGGCTTTGTGAGTTACATCAAATTGGAATTATTAAATTGGGTCAGTGACTTGGGTCAATGGAATAATCATAAATCATAATTGAGTAAGGTTAATTCCATTCTGTAAATATTTAATGAGCTTTTGTTTGTTTGGCAGTGAGGGAGAGATATGAGTAAGTGGTATAGTATGATACCTGTAGTGTTAATTATCTTGCATTATTTGGTCATTATGGATTGATTGGTGAATTTCTAGCTTGGCTAAAATGTTTATTTTTTCTTCAACTGTTGGACTGGGACATCTTTAGGTAATTGTATATACTAGAAATCAATGAGGTAGGGAGGTGAATGCCCATTTATGCACAGAGTGTGGGACTCCCATGGTCGCAAGAAGGCGACTGGACTACCCATTAACACCTCCCCTGTCAGCCTGAGAACCTAGCCTGAATCCGTTTGACACATTACTCTAGGTCAGGTCTGGTTTTGTTATGCCGTGAGGCGCCTTCAAGCTGGGGAATCCCTCTTCTAGCGGGAGAGGAGAGAGGAAGGGAAAGGAACAGACAAGCGATCCCCCAGCCCCAACACCCCCGGCTGCTGTGAGTCCCTTTTATCTTTTAGGACTGCCCGAGTATAATGTGCCACCTGGTTCTATTAGACAACCCCCATTTTCCGCACGCAAAAAATGTGTGGCAGGCATTATCCACCCCTTTTGAGCAATACCTATAAGCGGGGGGCCGTGACTTACCAATCTTGTGCAGGTAAGACTGAAAACACCCATGCACGCTAAAAAGCTGGGTCAGGTAGAAGTCAGTCTCACCGTGCCGTCGATTTTGCCACGGTCTCACTTCCGGGATGAGGCACGTAGTCCACCTTCCCTCCGTGCAATTCACCCAAGACTGCTGCCAATCGTTGAGTGAGCGCTGTCTCGTTTCGCGGACAAACGTTTCCCTTGCATCCTCGTTTTGACGCAGATAAATAGAGTGACACTCTCTAGCAAGGATGCCGATAAGTATCACGCCTACAATGACTTTTACAGCCGAATCAGAGACTGTCGGATACGAAGATGCAATCCTTAGTGCTCCCCTACTCTGAACCTGTGCCAGGCGTTTTCGGTAAACCTCCTTACTGAGAGCGTCGCCCAATACCTCTGCTCCATACAGTAACACTGACCCTACAGCACTCATCAACAGGCATCTTCTTGATTGGCCGGGTCCCCTGCGTTGGCCATAAGTCGACTCAGAGCCGATACTCCTGAAGCAACCTTCTCAGCCATGGCCCTGATTCGCTCAGAGAAATTCATCTTTGAGTCGATCAGTAGCCCCAGGTAGTTCACTACTGCCTTCTATTCAACTTGTATTGTATGGCTCCAATACTGACCATCCTTACTCTTGGGATTCTTTTTTTAGGCAACATGACCACTTTGGGTTCCTCCGGTGCTAAACTGAGCCCGCGAGCAGTCATCCAGTCCTACGTTGCACTTGTTCAACGGAGCGTCCAGCGACCAGAGCCGCAACATCATCCGCATAGCTGATCAAGCGCGACTCATCTGGCATCTCGAGTCTCAGTAGCCCGTCGGAAGACACGTTCCGCAGGTCTGGACCAAGGATAGGTCCCTGAGCAACACCCGATGTAACCGCAATCTTTCATAAGCGCTTTGCTGTGTCGTAGAGCTGGTCTTTTATGTAGTCCCTCAAAAGCCGCATTAGATATTCTAGAACTTGCAAAGGATTTTCCAGTGCATCCAGAATATCCACCCATCTAGCGGAGTTGAAGGCGTTCCTAACGTCGAGCGTCACCAACAGGACGATCCGTCATTTGGTGCGACTATATGCCTCTGCCTTTTGAACAGCGCTCATCACCTCTGTAATCGTATTCATAGAAGAACGTCCTGCTTAAAGCTATACTGCCGAGGAGATAGGTCCCCAGTAGAACGAATCACGTCGGTGAGTCTTCCCTTGATGAGTTTCTCGAGCATTTTCCCAGCCGTGTCTAGCATGCACACCGGGCGGTACGCAGACGGCGGTTCGGGATTTTCCTTCCCCTTGCTGACCAGGACGAGCCGCGCCGCCTTCCATCGTACCGGGAAAACTCCGTCCTGTAGGTAAGCGTTGAATGTGCTGAGCAGCAAGTCAAGACAATGGTGATAGGCAAGCCATAACACCTGCCGGAACAACATCTGGACCTGAAGTCTTCCTCACTTTCAAGGAAAAGAATCGCCTCCTCCTGTTCCGGCTGTGTGAAGAGTATACACTTGACTGCTGTTTCACCATGGACAGCATCAACACAGACGCGATGGGCGGGGAGGAGTCCCCGTACTATCTCATCCATCTTTTCTGCATCATGTATGCAAGGCTTCCGTAGGGCACCAAGCTTCCGCATAACTAGCTTGTAGCCAAGGCCCCACGGATCCTGGTTCACATTTTCCACTAGGCCTTACCAGCAGCGAGCCTTGCTATTGTGATTCAATTTTCGAAGGCATATCCTGGCTGACTAATATGCTGCCACCCGGTTGCATGCCTCATCACGGTTCCGCGCCCGTTGTGTCTCACGCGAAAGCTTGTGACACTCTCTTCGCTTTTCAGAAATTTCAGTTGACCACCAGTACACTGGAGGCTTGCCGTGCCGGGGTTTTTGACGGGGCGTAGAAGCTTTGCAAGCAGTCGTATTGATGCTCATAGTTGAGTTCACCACGTCTTGTGCTCCCAGTTCTTCCGTCCCCTCCAAAGCTCCCTGCAGCGGCTCACCTGCTGTGAGAATCTCGATGAACCTCTCGACGTCCATCCTTCCAATCAGTTGAAGAACGCCAAGAGCATGGACGTCGGGAGACAAAATCGCTTATCTTAAGCAGAGTGCACTGATAATCACTGGCTGAGTAGTCCTCTAATACTTTCCAATTGTGTATTCTCCGTACTCAGGACTCTGAGGCAAATGTCACATCCGGTATGGTTCCCTTAGAGCCAATACGGCGGAAAGTTTTCATATTTCCGGTGTTTAGTACGACGAGCGCCGTCCTGGCCGCTATATCCAGGATTCGTTTCCCCCACGGATCTGTTGGAGGCATGCCCCATTCTATTGCTTTCGCGTTGAAGTCGCTCCAACGAGCACGTTGCCCTCTGCATTCGAAACAGCGCCCTCCGGAGCATTAAGCTGGGCTTGGAAAGATGATATCAACTCGTTCAGCGTTAGTTACACACTAAAGAAAGTGGTCCCTGAGCACCGAACTCACACAAAACCATCCCCCGTCCACAGGTCTCCGCTTGTAAATCAATGCTCCGAACCCAGATGGGGGCAGTACCAGTTTCGTCAGGATACCATGATGCTGATCTTTTATCATGGTGGTGCCCACTCAGCAGCATAGCATTGGCTCTCATGTCCCTCGCAAACTGCTCAAGCAGATGTTGGGCGGTTGAACTGCGGTGTAGGTTTAGCTGCGGGATGCGGGTCATCGAAGTTCTGATTTTGCCTTGGCTAGGGCTTCCTGGAACATCCGGCATTTTCCTGATCCCAAGACGTGTCTAAAATCAGATCTTGGATTAGCATCCTTGCAGAGAATACAGTGTGCCTCTTTTGTGTCCCATTTCACCGCATTTGTAACATAGGGAACTCCTATCGGGTCCTTTGCATACTTGTGTGGTGTGACCATGGCCAAGGCATTTGAGACATTGACAAGGCGTTGCTCTTCGCTGTATCCTACAGACAACCCACCCTATTCTTACTTTGTCCTTGTGCAGGAATCGTTCGGCGTCCTTTTCGGTCAAGTCAACTATGGCCATGCGTTGTCCTCTATGGTTTTCTGATGTCAGTCACGCTTAGATTCTTTCCTCGCTAAGGAACTCCCCTTTGATGGTCTGTTCTACGTTGGCCGAATTCGTGCCGCAGTCACGAGCGAGGCTATAGTTGCGCTTTTACCGAGGACTTTCGAAGAATGCCCCCTTATTGTTGGCCTCTGCTCCGAATTCGACCAGTATGTGTCCCAGACGCATTGGTCGTACTGTTTTAATGGTAGTGTTGGTGTCTTCAGGCCTTAAGTTTCCCCTGATGTCCCGCAGTGCCTTCGCGTAGAATTGGCTATCTTAGGGTTTTACGAGCAGTGCCTGCTGCCGGTCCTTTTTCTTGATGGGTGTCCCTGCGAAGTTTACTTTCTGACACTGTCTGGGACTCTTGATCTGGTGCTCCACACCCATCAAGTGCCTCTTTCTTCCTTCTTTTATCCCGATCTCGTAAGATTGGGCTAGACGCCATTTTTTGATTGGTTTATACTGGTGGAGCTATCTGCATGTGACCTTTAGATGTTGCCACCAGCGCTTCTTTAGTCTTCTTAACCAGCTCTTCCGTTAATGCCTTATGCAGTCTAGGCGCTCCTCTAGTTCACGGAGCCCAATCCTTACTGCTTTGCTGACTTTTTGGGAGTCGCATGCAGATTGTATCCTTTTCAGAAACTCTCTCGCTTTTCGGAATAGCCTTTCTTCTTCGTATTGCTGGGCGGCAATTGTACTTTGCGACCATCCTTGGGAGAGGTTTTCGCTTTTCGTTTTCGAGTATAGTACTTCCACCACCTTTTCGACGTTGGCGATGCAATCACACAACGTCGCTTTATTTGTCTGGTCACTCGTTTGTTTTTCTGCCGTAATCTCCTCGTTGACTTTAGGATGGTTCTTTACTAATTCGGGATTTGCGACCCTTGCTTCAATCGCTTCGGTAGCAGCAATGATCATCGAATTCTCGAGTTTCTTTATATTTTCCTCCACCGCTCAAACATCTGGCGCGTCCTGGAGAATTTTCCGCTTTTCGTTTTTAGAGGGCTCTGGCGTTCAAAACATTTTTTTGCTGCGCCCAAACGCCGCAGGAATCTCAGTCTGGACCAGACTGTCTGGTCATCTCCGTTTTTCATCCGTCTTTACTGTCGTTATATTAATCGTCGTTTTTGTTGTTGTTAGTACCGCCGTTAGTACATCGTGGCTGCTATCGCTTGTTGCGTCATCGTTATTGCTAATTTTGAGTTTTTTTTTATCTTTTTTAAGGGTTTTTGGTTGCTCTGGTTTTATTGGGTCCCCCTCGGAGTCGCTTTCTCTGTTCGTGTGTGTAGTCACTTTTTTGGTCCCATGGTCATCTTTGCAGGGACAGGGAGGCCATGCGAGGGTTGGCACAAGGCCTCATCGGGATAACTGCTCAGAACCAGACCAGCGCTAATCGGGATTCCGTCTCAACCGAACATACACCACCAACCCAAGGGTGCGAGCTTCGATCGTATTCCGAGGCCTGCCAAGGTTTTACCGAGACGGAGACGGTATGATAGTTGAATTGGAGCCGTTCAAACGCGAGTGTCACCTCGACGCTGTTGTGCAAAGCAACTAAGTCCAAGCCATCATATCCGCCAGCCGAAAGCATTAGTTCCAGTTTGTTGCCGAAAGCGTTACCTGTCACCCCATGAGGGAAACTCACGGCGCCCCCATATCCTTGGGTCCGTGGCGAAGAGTGCTCTTGTCGACCCGCATCTTCCCTGCGGGAATTTCCTCGGGTACGTGGGGGTTGATCTCCTCAAAGAATGCTAGCCTCCAGAATGATTCTTGTCAACCAGCATTCCCCTTATGCTCTTTAGCAATAAGCTCTTTGATTTAAATTTTGTTACAATCCCGAAGAAGTTTATTGGCTTGGACTATACAAACTTTTGGGTTATCATATTTCCATATATTATAGTGTTTTTGAAACTGCAGAAGTATTCCTTTATTAGGGAATATGAGCCCTGTTGTACCAATTTGCGCCACATAGTTTTGGAGTATATAATTTATAGTCAAATTCCATAAATTTAAAGATTAATTGTGTTTTGGCATTGAGAGTTTGCTTTTTAGTGCTATTTGTGCTTTTGTAAATATTTAAAGCTTTTCTAGAGATAGATAAACAGTTTGAATTATCGTCCTGAGCCTTATGCTGTGTAGCCAGTGAATTTGTGCAACTGTTGCTTATTGCATGAATTTCAATTCCAGGTACTAAATCGGCAACGTAGTTCCCTTTTCCCTTGATATATTGGTTGATGAAGTCGTACTCCATTGGCTTCATTTTCCAACCTTGCAACTTTGCGGGTTGTCCTTTTAAATTTTCTAAGTATACCAACGGTTTATGGTCGGTCTGCAAGAGAAATTTCCTGCTATATAAAAACGGCCTAAAGTAATTTTTATCAAACACGTCTACTCTGCTATGTTTTTTTTGTTGTGGTTAAAAGACTGGCTATTTTGGCGTGATCTTTAATAAATTTCCTGCAAAATTCAGTAGTCCCAAAAATGATTTTACTTGAATAGCTAGATCAGGTTTTGGTTTCATACCCTCGGGGGTAATAACACGACCAACGATATTTCAGGTCCCGGATAGCCCAATGAAAACGGACCGTGGCGCCACTCATTCGTCAGATTGCGTGCCGCCGCCCTGTGGTCCGCCGAATGAGACTGTGGATACCTGAAACTATAGGGGAGTAAGACGATTAAAACTCCAGACCAACCACAGTAGCACATGACGTGAAATCACTTCACCTGATGAAACTAAACTCTAATCAACGCGTTCACCAAACCAATTTTCCATTTTTGAACCGATTAAAGAAATGAAAAACGAGAAGGTCACTTGTGAATTTCAGTTCTTCATAAATATCCTTGTAGACTAAGAGAATGGCAACAACATTCTAGGCCAAATTAATTAATTGCAAAAATTTACCTACTACTGCCCCTATTTAGGGCCCCGTTTTTCGTTCAAATTCCTTCGCCACAGCAACTCTTCCGACTATCAATTTCCTGGGCTTTTGCAATCGTGTTCGCTTTCGAATTTGCTTCGATCCGTTTAAAGTATTTTCCGCCTTTATGCTTGTTTTAACTCCAATTTTTATTTTTTTTCTAATCGCGCCTTCAGAAAAACTCCGTTTGACTTTGCCACTATGATAGGAAAGAACCCCACCGTTATTTTCCAGCCCCTTTTATTACTTTGTGACGGCAAGGAATGTCCCAACGCACACTTTTCACGGTGCAAGCAGATCCTCACCCCTCGAAAATTTTCGCCTGCCGTCGATTTCAATCATCAGCGATGAAAGCAACTTGCTTGAGCCGCTCTTCTAGGTTCTCATAAGTCAATACATCTTGGCAAACTTCCTACAACTTATAGGGTAAAAATTGACGTTAAAGTGGTAACCACGAGAGGTGAACTAGCACGGCGATTGGACAAGATGGCGATGATGCTGTGCAACCCAGAGCGACAACCGGCATCGGCAAGTCAATAATTCGACCAACAGCAGCCACCAGCTCAACAGGCCAACGGAGTCAGCTACTGCAAGCTTCCATTATTCTGGTACGCTAGCTCGGAACTGCGATTCTTCCAGGTTGAGTCCCAATTCCAAATGCATCAGGTCACAAGAGACTCAACCAGGCACCATCTCACGGTCTCATCATTGGACCACGACACAATCGCTGAGGTGGCCGACATCACCCACGCGCCACCGGAGCTCGACAAATACAGGAGCCTCCAGGCGGCCATCATCTCCAACTTGACGGACTCCCCCGACGCCCAGCTATACAATCTCCTCACGGATATTGAGCTTGGGGACTGACAACTGTCAAAGCTGCTGCGTCACATGCGTTCCCTTGCTAGGACGCAGATGCTGTGACGATGCACTGCGGCTCAAATGACTCAACCCTCAGCCACAGCAGACGCGGCGCATGCTGCTCATGATCAGGCACCAGAAGCTGAAAAAGCTCGCCATGATTACAGACAAGGCACACGACATGGGCCTGGCGGTAATGGCCACGTTCATAGAGGCAACCACGCGCTCCACGACACCCTCATCTAGTTTCTCCTCAACAAGAAGTTCCCCAGACTAGGTCGCAGTCGAGCTATGCACCTAGTGCTTAGCAATTGCACATTTGACAGGTTTGACCAGCGAGGTACTCCAGAAACCATTCGCTAGTGCCAACATGCAGCGCGGGTGCTTCTCATTACGAGACGGCCGCCAAGGAAAGGCATGCCACGTCACTCCAGGTCCCGAACTAGCCCTAGCGATACGATGCAAACAGCCTTGCACATTTTCAGCGCAAAGCACCGCTACCGGGCGTTCGGAAAACCATAATTGCCGGCGCTGTACTCAGCGGACATCGGAAAAGCATCTGTATGTCTCAGACCGCACCACAAAAGCTCGTTTTCTGATGGGTTTCGGCTCTGCGTTCTCCATCATTTCGAGCCAGGTCTCTTTAGAAGCAGAGCCTCATGTTAGAGGTAGCCCATGGTACGTCTATCGGCACCCAGCAAATCACGCTGGGCTTCGGGTTGCGCCCCCAATTTCAATGGCCTTTCGTTATCGCCATCCTGGGAGCCAAAGCACTCAACTTATCGACCTACGAAATTGACGGCTCTTGGACGACTACACCAGCTAATCTACAGTCTGTGTCCTCGGCTTAGCTCCACCAGTGCACAGTATCAGTGTCGTGGCCAAGCCATCGACCTTGGAAGGTACTACTGGAGGAATATATAAGCAGATCATCGCAAAGCACGCAAACAAACCCCCAGGACCCGATAAGTTGGCTTCGATCGCTGACCTTTCCGCTTACCACCAGATAATGATGCACGGCCCACGGCTCCATGTCCACATGGTGTTCCGGCTGAGGTGTTGCAGCTTCTATATCACCATTTTCCTGACTTGCTGCTCAGCACATTCAACGCTTGCCTACGGAACGGGTTTTTCCCGGCACAATGGAAGGTGGTGAGGCTCATGCTGATCAGCAAGGGGAAGGGTAATCCCGGATCGCCGTCTGCATACCGGCCGTTATGCATGCTAGACACGGCTGGGAAAGTGCTAGAGAAACTCATCAAGAGAAGTCTCACTGACGCGATTCGTGCTGCTAGGCACCGCTCTTCTCGGCAGTATGGCTTAAAAGCGGGACGTTCCACCATTGATGCGATCGTAGAGGTGATGAGCGCAGTCCAAAAGGCACCAAGTGGCGGATCGTCCTGTTGGTGACACTCGACGTTAGGAGTGCCTTCAACTCCGCTAGATGGGTGGATATTCTCGATACGCGGGAAACTCCATTTCAAGTTCCAGAATATCTAATGCTGCTTTTAAGGGACTACCTGAAGGACCGAAGACTGCTCTACGATACGACACAGGGCCAAGGCAGGTTGGAAGTTACATTGGGTGTTGCCCAGGGATCTATCCTTGGCCCGGACCTGTCGAATGTGTCTTACGACGGGCTACTAAGACTGGAGATGCCAGATAAGGCGCACTTGATCGGCTATGTGGATGATGTTGCGGCTTTGATTGCTGGACGCACCGTTGAACAAGCACAACTTAGGCTAGGTATGCTAATGTGCTGAGTGAGAGACTGGATGACTGCTCGCGGGTTCAGTTTAGCACTGGAGAAAACCAAAGTAGTCATCTTGACAAAAAAGAGAATCTCTAGGGATAGGATAATCAGTATTGTAGACATATGAATCAAATCGAAGCCAGCAGTGAAGTACTTGTGGCTACTGATCGACTCAAAGATGAGTTTCTCTGAGCAAATGTTTCTCTGAGCAAATCAAGGCAACAGCTTAGAAGGCAACTTCAGGAGTATCGGCTCTGAGTCCAACGTCGGGGGACCCAGCCCATCAAAAAGACGCCTCTCGATGAATGCTATAGGCTCAGTGCTACAGTGCGGAGCACAAATATGGGGCAATGCCGCTCTCAGTAAAAACGCTTGAGTTAAGTACAGAGAAGAAGGCCACTGAGGACTGCATCCACGTATATGACAGTCTCTGGTTCGGTAGTGAGAATTATTGCAGGCGTGATACCTGTTGCCTTCCTTGCAAGAAAGCGCCGCACTATTCACCTGCATCGTAACAAGGATGCGAGGGAGATGGTTGTCCGCGAGGAGAGATAGCGCTGACTCAACGATTGACAGCAATCGTATGTTAGGCGAAGGGAAGGTGTACTTCATGCCTTATCCTGGATCTGGGGACGTGGACAGATTGTAGGCATGGTGAGACTGACTTCTATCTGACCCAGCTTTTGAGCAGGCATGGGTGTTTTTAGTTTTACCAGCTCAAGACTGATAAATCGCGGTCCCCTGATTTACGGTTTTGCCCCGGAGAGGAAGACAATGACTGCCAAACATTTTGTGCGTGCACAAAATGGGACAAGCTGCGAAGGGACCTCTACGGGAAGACGAGACAGATCACCCCGGATAATATAGTTGCGGTGATGCTCGAATCGTTTGACAAATGCAACCAGGTGGCACATTATGTTCGGGCAGTCCTAAAGGATGGGGGATCACTTGTCTGGCAATCCGTCTTCCCCTCTCTCCACCCCCTAGAAGAGGGACCCTCCAGCTTGAAGGCGCCTCACAGCGTAAATAACGAGACCTGGCCTCAAGTAATGTTCCAAACACTCCTAGGCTAGGTTAGAACATAGCTGAGAAGCTTGACAGGAGAGGTGTTCATGGGTTGTCCAGTCATTTTCTTGCGAGAACGGGAGTCCAACCCTTTGTGCGTAAATAGCATTCACCTCTTAATCACAAAAAGGCTGCTGAATTAGTTTAGCATTGCAGTCTTTACTTCTTATTTTGCTACAACACACAGATCACAAAAGTGGACTCTGGATTCTCCAGTACCACAACGTTTGAAACGGAGATGGCGAGATGGTGTTCAAGGCACAAAGTACTTGCTTAGTTAGCCATGGTCCTGCTTTACTTTACGAAGCGCTTGTAAATGTGTGTAATGTTTGATCAACTCATATAGGTAGATACAAAACTTACTCAACGCTTCCTCACACTCTAAGTTATCAAAAAGCTTCAACCAATCAACCGAGCTCAGTTTGGAGGCCAGATCTTCCTAGTTTGCTTTGAAGAAGTTAAATCTTGGAGAAGAAGTAAAAGTACCATGTGCCAAAGTGCAATTGAGAGATCGAGCAATAATGGCGGATAATGGCTAGCAGTGCGGACAAGAACATTCAATGCTAGGAAAATAGGTAGACAATAAAGTGAAAGTTAGAAAGAACAAGGCCAAGTACCTGATCATTAGCATTAGGAATATTATTAAATTGCGTCCGTGAACAGAGTAATAGAAACGAGGAAAGAAATAAAGAAGATGCATCGGTTGAAGGTCCTTCATCGCTTACACTGTTTCCAAATTAAAATCACCGCATATTAGAATTACATATTGCGGATAATGCAAGGAAACATGAGAAAAACTCGTCAAAGAATATCTTGTACACATACACAGGAGAGTTACTAGGTATCTAGACAGAGGAAACTAATGAAGGTGTATTGTTAGGAAGAAATATCTTGACAATAACAGAGTCCACACCGCAGGAAAATTAAAAATTAGCGCAAAGAGAGCTGCGTAATGTATTACTAACAGCTACAAGGACCTCACCACCATATTTTTTATGTGTAGAGGCCAAATCCTGGTCACAACGAAGAATATCAAAATCAAGGGAAATTTCCGAGTTTAAGATGTGACTATTTAACCGGGCTTCTGTAAAACATATAAATGCGTCTTTACTAATCTGTAACGATAAAAAGATCTTATCAAGCTTGGTCCTTAACCCTCTTAAATTTTGGTAATACACTGGAACATTTTTTTGTGGTAGGGAGGCGAATGCCATTTATGCACAGGGTGTGGGTCTCCCATGCTCGAAAGAAGGCGACTAGATTACCCACTAAGCACTTCCCCTGTCAACCTGAGAACCTAGCCTGGAACCGTTTGACACATTACTTTGGGCCAGGTCTCGTACACTGGAACATTAGAAGTTAAGTTACAGTCATGATATCTTATACTCGTTCGTCGGTTGCGGTCTTCCCGGTGTACAAAAGTACTTCCTCCTTCTTGAGCTGAATAGTTTAACAAGTATTCCAAGCGGCCAAGCTTCAGGATTTAAAACAGTATCACAATTTGAGGGTACTGTTAGCTTGAAAAAAGCTACCACTCTGTTCTCCAGATTATCCTTTTATCAATTTGTGGTAGCTAATAACTTCAACGGCTTGACCAAAGTTTTTGCAAACGTAATTTTTTTGGGTAGTCTCCGGTTAGCTGGTACGAAGGTCATTTGAAAACTTCCCGGCAAAAAGTCATGGTACATTCAAGTTCTTTTGCCAACCAATAGATGGCCTTAACATATGTAAACCATAAAGATTTTAAGTCATTCCCATTAGTTCAAAATATAGGGTACCCTTCCAAAGTTGACAGGTGACATTTGTTAGGAAGAATGGGTAAAATCGAGTACTATTTGAGAGG
Organism: Odontomyia ornata; assembly: GCA_963969285.1. Taxonomy (NCBI): domain Eukaryota; kingdom Metazoa; phylum Arthropoda; class Insecta; order Diptera; family Stratiomyidae; genus Odontomyia; species Odontomyia ornata. The sequence goes on from OZ017742.1 coordinate 253,237,746, forward strand.
GGAAAAACTCGGGAAGTGTAAGAAGAGTTTGACTCCGTGTATGGTGAATCGTTGCTCTCATTTACAACCGTGAAAAATTGGGTGGCCGAGTTCAAACGCGGTCGCACAAGCATTTTCGTCGACGAACGTTCTGGACGTCCGAAAACTGTTTCAACGGAGGATATCGTCAGTTTAGTGCACACAACTGTGATGGAAGATCACCGATAAACCATTAAGGAGATTACTGAGACTTGTTGGATATACCTGATCGGGTGGATAAGATTTTATATGAAGATTTATACATGAGAAAATTATCCGCGTGATGGGTGCCGCGTTTGTTGACGATCGACCGAAAGCAGGTACGGATGGACATGTTACGCGTGACTCTTCAGCTGTTACAAAAGAAGCTACCAAATTTTGGGCCGATTAATTACTGTTGGCGAAACCTGGACCCATCGCCATACTCTGAAGACTAAACAACAGTCAATGCAGTGGATTGCGAAGGGGAAACCAGCTCCGAAAAAGGTGAAAATCGTTCTTTCTGCCGGAAAAGTGGTGGCGACAGTTCTTTGGGACAGCCGTGGAGTAATTATGGCTGATTACCTTCAAAAAGGTAAAGCCATTAACGGATCGTATTACGCTGCGTTGTTGGACCAATTTTGAAGACGGAACTCAAGAAGAAGCGACCACACTTGGCAGAAGGTCCTGTTTTATCAAGACAACGCACGAGTCTACACATGCATGGTCGCAATGGCGAAATCGGACGAATTGAAAAAAGAATTGCTTCTACATCCACCCTACTCACCAAACCAAGCTCTGAATGACTTTTTTTTTGTTCCACAACTTGAAAAATTGTTGGATGGGGAAAAAAAGGTTAAATACTGAGGTTGAAGAGGCAGCAAGCCTGTCTTTTTTGGGTTTAATTAAAGAATTTTTTTCCTGATGGCTTGAAGGGTTAGAAAAATGTTTGACCAAATGTATTGCCTTGCGTGGAGACTATGTCGAGATATAAATTTTTGTTTGGCTTGAATTATGTGTCTTTCTTTAAAAGCCCGGAAACTTTTCAAATGTCCCTCGTAGCTTAGGCACGAAATAAGAATCTTCAATGAAGTGGATACAATGTCAAGAAGTGAGATTTCGTCGTCCGAAATCAGAGTAGGCGCAGCCGATATGTCAACGCCAGATGAGGGTGGATTAGGAATCACCCCCGATCGATTGATGAGGGTCCCGGAGACTTGTCACTTGTCACAGGTGATTCATTACCAGCGATATGTTGAGTTACTGCTGAAGCTACGGGAGAACTTGAACGCGACGGAGTAGTCCTAGAACCAGCAGCGTGTCATAAAGCATGCCTCTGTCTTTCATGTTATTGTAAAAGCAAGGAAAAGATAGCAATTGACCAATCCTCAATCTTGTAATGAATTTTTTAGATTTTTTTCGCATATTTCTACGCTTTAGAAAAAAAAGTATATGAACATGATCAGCGTAGAGAGGCAATTTATCTAGGTCTTTGTTGATGTCACCAGTTAGTATAATAATAATTTTTCTTGGCTACTTGCTGAAGTTTTGTTACGTCATCATATACCAATCATATAAAAACCATTAAATAAATTTGAAAATAGGCTATGAGAAATTAAAAAAAAAAGATCGGATTTGCCTCTCTACTTTGAGAAATTACCGGGTAAAACTGAAAATCTTGAAAAATTACGTAAGCATTGACTATGCGAATGTTTAAATAAATTTGTGAATACAGGAAATCCATGAAAAAATAATTTCAAATCAATTCATATTAAATCTCTGCCTATTTCACTTTCACCTCCGAAGTAATCCCGAGATGAAATCGCATTTACCATAAAAATTCCTACAAAATTATACATTCTATTGTTGTACACCTCACAAAATAAGTCTCCTGAGAACATTTATTATTGCTATGGAAATTCAAATTGAATCCTCCAACAACCACCGAACAGATTTGTTCTTTCTAACTGACCAAATTTCGCTTATTTAAATTTCGTTTCATACCAAAAAAATGAAATTGACTTCCACGCAAAGAATATGATCTGGTTAGCCACAAAAAGTTCTCTCAGAGAGAAAAAGAAAAGAATTCAAATCGGAAAAACATGAAACTATGTGGAAGGAGAAGAAATGGTGACAGGATTAACAAACTGAAATGAATACGAGAAATGAGTTGTCTCCTTGTTTTACATTATTTCTTCCTCTCTTCTTTATGCTTCCCTTCCCTATCAACTTTTAATTTCTCTCTGCTCTCTCTCTCTCTCTCTCTCTCTCTCTTGCTTAATGTAAAGAAAATTTATGAAAAACTTTTACAACTGAATAACAATTTTCTGTTATTTTTCTTCTTTTTTTGTGGTTGCTCACATTCTAATTGAACATGAAAATTGCAAATTCATGTTGTGGTTGACAAGAAAAGAAAAATGGCAGATGAAAAATTGTATTTTAAGTTGACACTGACTTGCAGAGTTGAATTGTTAGTGATTGCTTAGGTATCCTTTGCTTGTGACCTTTCTTTCAAAACAAAACTCCAGTGAATGTGACGTGGACACTGGATTTATGCGATTACTTTTTTGAATATTAAATTTTACGATTTCAAGTTAAACCAAGTGAATTGAATAATTGAATTTTTTTAAGGAATAGGAAGAGATCCTGATATGATTAATTTATGCAAGAACTTAAAGCTTTTAAGATTTCCTTGTGCAAAAATTATAATATTTAGCGCTTATTTTAAAGGGAGATAAAAAAACATTGCCCTTGCACAAGCAAGACCATCAGTTATGATAGTCGAGTGCATAGCTGAGTAGTTAAAGTTATAGAATAGATAGACAGAAGGTCTTCAGATTTGTAAGATTTTGAGTTTCCATACAAAAACTTGAATTAAACGAAATCTGAATAACCAAAGCAGGTTATTCCCGATCCTAATTCAGTGTACGGAGGAGGTGAACCTGCGATAAAAAAAACAGAATACTAGCTCATTTTACTGAACTGAGCTGCGTCTGTCAAAATGAGGTGATGTTCCATCTTATTTGGCGCATCTTCAACTCCCCCGTACACTGAATGATGAGCATAGAAAAAAAGCTTGCATCGTAGCCCCATACACCCATACGGACTTCTATATTTCCTAAGTTTGCCACCTGATCTCCTCTCACAGCCTGTCATCCCAACTCTCTTCTTCATAGCATTACAGCCCTTCTCAGGCCTTTGCTTCTTGTAAAAAGCGCCTCTAACTGTCTTGTTTCATAGAATGACTGCGTCTGTCAATTTCAAAATCCGAGCAGCAATGAACTATTTTCACCGATTGAGTCAGACCAGCATTTCTTCAGTTTCCCCACTGGTCTCCGCCCTTCAATTCTCCCAACAAATACTTTTTGGGTATCTGTTGTTTGTCCAGGCGATTCACGTCCCAATCCTAGCATTGCAATTTCATCGCTCTGAGTAGTTTAATGCCTTTGCCTTGAACCGGGCCAGCACTGATGAATGGGTGTAACTTTGACTCTTCGCTTCCCAGAGTTCCGCTGCCCTTACCAGGAGTGAGCTCGCTGAACTTGAGTCTCCCGTACACCATATACCCCATTTGGTTACATATCAAAAGCCTTCACAATTCGGGGAGTTACTGGTACTGCCGTTGTATTTAATCTCCGTTCCTGCGCAATAACACTGAATTATATTCGTAGTTCCACTTTCACATCATCCACACCATCCTTAGTTTTGATATGCAATCCGTTCGCCATCAAAGCGGACCTCAGCTTGATGACCTCTTTCGAATTATCTACCTCATCCGCAGGAACCTTGTTTAACCATCTGAGACCAAAATCCATCTTAACCTTCTGTATCTTGACGATGTCTGTCCCACCTGAAACGTTTAATTAAAGTTTCAGTTTTTCCCACTTTTTGCCTACCAGCGTCCAAAATGCGTTCGTCCACTTAATCATAGAGGAGTCCATCCCACGCTCCCCCCTTTGAGCTACACGTAGTGTCCTCCTCATTTAGTTGACCATATCTAGTGGCTAGTTTTAAGTCGAGCGCAGCGTATTCTGGCTGACGCTATCGGTGAAGATCTTGCTTCTCGATGCCATTTCCGTGCTCTATGCACATCCAAAAAAATTAAGGATTTCTTATAAAAAGAATCCTTTTTTTATTTTACAAAAAAAAGAACAAAATGTATGAAATGTGCGAAAATTCAAAACCTGATATTATCATTTCTATTACTCTCACCAAAATTTACACTCCGCAAAATTCCACGCTTCGGTACATTTGTTAACTTCCACCACAGAATTGTAAACTACACCCTAAATCATAATTGTAAACTACATCAGTTTGAACATTATTCACGGGTTGTATACAACTCCGTACTTTAGTTGCACAGTTTTGCACTTTCCATCTACACAATTTGAAAGCTTCCACCACTTGATAAGCACTTAATCATCAAACGCACTTAGTTTGACGTTATATATAAAACTTTCGGGATACGCGCCTTATACCGCAAAACACCTCGAAAACTACCCCTTCAAAAAACTCTGGTTCCCAAAGTATTGCATTGCTCCACCATCTTCGTGTATACAATGCCATCCCCTTTAAATGCAAGCTCATCTTCCACCGGCGTCATGAGATTGACTTTGTTTGCCTGCGACAACTGGGATCTTGAACACTTTACACGTGGCGATAGATGCAAAGTCCCAGACAACTGGGATCTTGAACACTTTACACGTGGCGATAGATGCAAAGTCCCAGAACCGGCGACAGCCAATTGGAGATCATAGATTTACTCGCTATGGCAACAGAGACACTGATTCTGGGGGTCCCAGCGTCACATCTCCCAGAGAATCTCTTAGAGGATCCAGAGTTGCGATCCAACTCATCAATAAGCACTGAAACATTGACCATGTCGATGGAAAACAATTTGAAGGCAGATAATGATGGAGGATGTCCTGAACCTTACTTGCAAGGAGAAAGAACGCCCCAGGATGCAAGCAAAATGCCAACTGGCAAAAAGCTGAACAATACGCCAGCAAAAACAGTACATAGGAGGAAGTGTCCCTCGTAAGAGAGGAAAGCTGTAAGGTAAATGCGTCCGTAGCTACTTTTCAGGCGAGGCTTGGGTCAGGGACGGAGACTACTCAAATTAGAAGCAATGTTTCCAGATATTTTGGCTATGCTCACAGGATGCGTGTACAGGAGCAGCTTATGATGAAGTTACAAAGTCAGCCAATTTTCCAGGGGTGACAGCTGGGTCTAGTGACTCTTCCGCATCGGGCCCTGAACCGCTAATCAGAACTTAAAACATGCGAGCTCACCGCAGAGCAATACGTAAGCTGAAGCTGACAGGTGGAAGGATTAACGAAATGGGATCTTGTGCACCGCAAAAGAGGGGCAGGTCTTGTGATGGATGACACATCTGAGCTATAACACTTTATGGCGGTAACATCAAATAGCCAGAAATCATCAATAAATAAGAAGGGAGGACATCGAACCCAACATGACCGGGGATACCAGATGGCCACTATGAGCCAAGACTCTCAGGGTACCCAGGTTCAAAAGACTAGATTCACTCTAAGATGTCAACGTTGACATAGTCGTATGGTAACTGCGCAGAAGTTGCTACAAAAATACTGATTGTACGCGTTGGATTTAGTAACGGAGGCTTAGCTAATCTTGAGTGCGAAAGAGCATTTTCCGACCACTTATTTAAAATTTCGAGGAATATCATTGCTGCACACAGAATCAATGGTATGTTTGCCAGCGGAGGCATCTTGTATGCTAAATGTTCAGACGAACGGTCCACGGGGTGGTTTACCATAGTGGTAGTCCCCAAGGCTCGAGCTTATAAGAGCGCGAGGTTCACGCTTGTGACTGAAGGCACCATCACTAAGTTGGTCAGGGCTATAATATATAACTCAACAAAAGTCAAGGATCCTATGGACACTATAGTCCGCCTCAGGACGTAGAGCCCAGAAGTATCTACAAAAGGCTTGAAGGTCATTGCCTGTAGCAAGGTGGCATGGTACAGACTAATACCTTGAAAGCTGCCCTGATGCCAGTGTGGATCTTTTGAGGTCTGCTTCCATGGAAACTTAGGATTGACTTTCATTAATGAAAACGTATGATGAGATAACTTTGTCTGGGATTTCAAGTTACCCAAATCAACTTGTAGCACGCCATAGCCACCTCATCCTTAATATGTAGTTAGCACGTTATGCTGTAAACAAAGTCATCACAACATATCAAAATTGTTCAAGAGCCATGGGTGAGAAACAAACGCAACATGCGTGGCACGAGAAGTTTTTGTAATAGATGTCTTACCGCACGCAGGCATGTTTGGAAGTCCCTAAAAATCTAGAGGCGTCTCTATTGACACAATTCCCTAACCAAGACCCCTTTCTTGTGAAGATGTCATATAAAGAAAACATCGATGGCACAACATTATTGTTGTAACAGCTTACCTTCCATAAGAAATGGCTCTACCTCCACGCAGCAGAATTCTGAGAAAGTAAATTATGCTGAGGCCAAAGGCGATGACCTGATATTGGGCTAAGATGCCAATTTACACCATCATATTTCGGGCAGTAGCAACTGCAATCGTCAAGGCAACATGTTTTGGACTTGATAACATCTAGTGGACTGACAATTTTAAACACAGGCTTGTTTTGTCACATCCAATAGACAGGAAGTTATAGACATGACTCTGGCTATGCTGAGGATAACAGAAGCAATTCAAGGCTGAAAAGTCTCGAAGTAAACCAAACTTTCTGATCATAGATATCTTGAATTTGGTGCCAGCACATATGAACAGATGAAGTGGCAATTCAGGAACTTTTAAAAAGCAGACTAGCCGTTATATGTATCCCACCGAAGCCCAAAACTAAACAAATGCTTGAAATAAGTGTTGAGAAATTCAAAGTAAACTTAAACTGCTGTTTAGGATTTATTCGATGAAACTGTCAGCGTAACGCTAATACTGCTATGATCAAGTTGAAATCCAACAAAATGATGCTGTGTCTGAGGAAGATCTCAACATCAAGCCTAGCACTAGCATACATACGGTTAATCTGAAACCCGGAAAACGAGACTACTCCGCGCCCAAAAACTTCTGTCCAATCAGTTTTACTTTGTTTTCGCTAAAGGTGTTGGAAAAGCTTGTAGACCAGCACATAAGGCGTACGACACTGAGAAGGAATCCTCTCCGCATAATATAATATGCATATAAATGGGGAAAATCCTGTGAAACAGCTCTTTATTGCCTAGTGGAAAAATTAAGGAGGTGACGGACGGGAAACGAATGCACCAGGAGAGTTTATTGATATTGAGGGAGCCTTCAATCATACATCGTACAGCTCGTTGTGTAAAGCAGCAAGAGCTTATTAGAGATCGTGAACCCCAGATCAACAACTTACTGCTCTCTGCGACGGTAGACAATGTGTTATAGCCAAGTTTGAAAAGGTGTTTCTTTGACCACTGCTATGGGGATTACTCTCTCACTTGGACTGGACGAACACGAAATCGAATTGCAAGAATATGCGGGTGTAATAATCCCGCACAGGCAAGCATCTTAAGGCTCTTTGCAGGAATATGCAAGGTGCTCTGGACACGCTGCAGCAGTGATGTCAGAACAATGGGCTTAGAATTAATCCAGACAAAACTAATGCAGTCAAACGCCACCCCAGTTAGAAGATTACACTATCCAGCTGCAACAGAAAGCAAATACCTTGGGGTCTCCAGATAGGAAACTTCTTGGAGAGCAATACATTCTTGCAAGGACTATGCAGACAAGCAGACTGTTTGGGCAATGCACAATTGCTTTTGGGGCTTGATGTTCAAGCAGACGTTATCGCTGTATGCATCAAATATCAGGCCACTGATTTGCTATTAATATTCTGGTAACATCAAGAGGACCGCTCTTACGTGTCGTATTGCTTGGCCAGGCAGCAAAGAATGGTGTGTTTGAAAACTAATGGACCGTTTAGCACAACGCCAGGTAAAGTCTTGAAAGCCATATTAAACTTGCCTCTTCTTGAGTTGCTCATAAAAGAAGAGGTCTTGGAATTCGCTCTGAAACTTGCGAAAGCAGGTCTCGGAGATAGCTTTGCCAACCACCAAGATGAGTGCTGTTGCAAATTTTTATAGAAGGTTTTATTTCAGAATTTCGGGCAGGAGCGAGTGGTCACATTTGGAGTCGCTATTTGTTGTGGATGACATGACCTTCTAAAGGGTGATTTTTTTTAGAGGTATATAACTTTAACTGGGCAACACTTTTTCATGCTACGCATGGTGTGACAGCTGTTATGCGTTTTATGGTTAGTTTGGTTTGTCATTTTATCAGAAATAAGTTGACGTATGAGCAAAGTTTGCAAATTGTGCAGATTTGTTTCGAAAAAAATGGTTCTGTTCGAGAAACTCCTGGCGCACTCTATCAATTTTATGGCCAACATAATCGTCTATCAGAACAATTAATTCAATTCACCATAGATTTTTTTCGCACTACGTTTACTCTCACTGATAATACGCATTCATCCAGACGTCCTACAGTGCGTAATAAAGAAACTTTAGCAGCTGTAGAGCGAAGTATCGATGAAGACCCAAAGGAGCTCATTCGACATCATACATTATAGAAGATTTTATGGAAGGATATTGGTTTGCGCGCTTACGAAATCCAACTCGTGTAGGAATTGAGCCGAATGACCACCGGACACGGCGTAGATTTGGTGTTGATGCAGATCCCTAGTTTTATAAGAAAATTTTGTTTAGTGATAAGGCTAATTTCTGGTTGAATAACGACGTCAATGAACAAAACTGCCATATTTGGGGTGATGAACAACCACAAGTGGTTGTTCAAACACCGTTACATCCGTAGAAAGTCACTGTTTAGTATGCTTTATGGGCCAGTGGGGTTATTGGTCCATATGTCTTCAAAAATGCTGCTGGGAATAACATTACAGTAAATGGTGAACGCTGTAGAGCCTTGATCAATGACTTTCTTGTTCCAGAATATACTCGCCGTAATGCAGGGGACTACTGGTTTCAAGAAGATAGCACGACATGCCATCAAGCTTGCGTAATCATCGACTTATTGAAATAAGCATTTGATGAGCGCATAATTTCTCATTTTGAGTCTGTAAACTGGCCTGCAAGACCTTGTAATTTAACACAGCAGGACTATTTTTTGTGAAGATACGTCAAATTGCTTCGTACGCCGTGGAAAAAAAATTCGCTACGTTATTGGCCAGATATAGCCCCAATTATTACTTAGAGTAGCCGAAATTCGGACCTCTCGTTTGGACTTCCTCCACGCCAGTCATGGGGCTTATATGCCCGAATCATATTTAAATCAAAATGGCAAATATTATCTTGCTAATAAAATCAATTTCATGGTTATCAAATCAATTCATCTCTATTTTATTTAATTTCAAAGATCTATGTCTCTAAAAAAACAACCTTTTCAAGGGTGGCTCTAACACCAAAGTAGGAACTGGACGAGACATCCAGAAATCGATACACCTAAGAATGTAGACTTCTGTGCTTAAGGCCAAAATGTTTGCTATACTAGAAGTGGTGTTATGGACCAAACAATGTAGATGGAGAGGGAGGCAAATCATGCAGTGGCGGACAGAGTAACACAGAAAATTACCCATGAGTGCTTGAATGAACGTAACTCTGTTGAGGGATACAGTTTACGTAGACTTTACTGGGTTTCAGGCCATAGATGGTACGAGGACAATGAGAAATCTGACGCTTTTGCAAAAGAGTTCTCTGAGACCTTATATTACAGCCCGGAACCCTGTAAAGGAACCCCGAGCTTTCAGATCATTCACAAGATAAACTGCTAGTTGAAGACTCAGTTGGCGAAGTTTTAGTGAGGATATGACAGCTGTAGAGTAAGTGAAGCCTTGGCAGAAGAGCCAATCTAGAGGTTAACAGGTTTTCTATTTAAATCAAGTAGAAAAAAGTATAGGACTAAGGTTGGATTGATTACAGGACACAATTTCTTTCATGTTTATCTGCGAGGAATAAGAAGTGCTGACGATCCTATCTGCCAACGATACTTAGATGAGGATGAGATTATGTATGTAAATGTTTAGCCTCTGTCTATGCCAGGCTGCAGACACTTGCTGTCACAACAATGAGCTGAACATGCTCACGGATCTACTTCGTTAGTATAAAATAATGAGGGTATGATAAAAGGGCTTATTGAGTGCAACGAACTAAGGTCTGAGTGTGGCTGAACAGCCACCTTGCCTAAGCATTAAACAAACAAACTAATGTCCAATTCAAGACTAGGTAAGCTAATACTAGGTTTACTAATGCGCCGGGTGAGAGACTGGAAGACTGCTCACAGGTTCAGTGTAGCATTTGAGTAAACCATAGTTATCATCTTGAAAAAGAAAGGATCCCTTGGGTAAGGATGATCAACATTGGGAAAGTACTTGTTTAATCGAAACCATCCGGAAGGTACCTAGGTTTGCTGACCGACTCGAAGATGAGTTTTTCTGAGCAAATCATGGAAATGACGTACAAAACTGCTTCAGGCGTATCGGGTTTTAGTGAAGTAGACGACACTTGATAAGGTCCGTAAAGTCGATGCTACTGTACGACGCAAATGTATGGGGCGACGCTCTCAGCAAGGAGCTACACGGAAAACGTTTGGCACAGGTAGGTTGCATCTTCATATCTGATTTGGCAGTGCGATTCACCGCTGGCGCGATACCCATAGCCTTCTTTGCAAGTGAGAGCCATACTTTATAACTGCGTTGAAACGCAGACACGAGGGAGACTGTTTTCCACGAGAATGGATGGTAAAAATCGCACCGGTTTAACCAAAAAACCGTGTTTTTCTGAGGTTTTTGGCTTCCGGTTTGAACCAGTTGTTTTTTTCAAAATCAAAAACCGGATAAAAATAATCATTCACAAGATATTCATAAAAAACTGGAAAACAGTCCCTACCTAGGCATAATTAATGATCGCAGTCACCAGAGTAAAGAAATATTTCTTTGTTTTCTTGGTTCCTGGTATATGTTGTTTACTTCGTTTCAATGCGGAGGCTTTTCACTCGGAGTGCGAAGATAAGCTAGCACACGATACACAATAAATGCAAAATATTTTGGGAACGAACTGAAGGAACTTTTATCCTTATACTGTAAAGCTTAACAGCAAACTGCTGGCTCCGATTTCAATAAATTATCCTTCAGTTTACTTTGAATCAAATAATTTTGTGAGTACGGGAAACCATTTATTCCGTGAAAACTTAATCAATGAACATAAAAATATACATTTAATTTTAATTAGAGTTTTTGTACTTGAAAAATTTGCTTAGAAAAAACCCGAAAAACCGGTTTTTCCAAAAAGCGGGCTTTTTGGTTCTGAAAAACCGTTGAAGATGAAAACAAGTTGGGTAAACAGACCTACGGTCATGTCAGAAGGGTTTTGTATCCAACGTGCGAAATGTTATCACCAGCAACGAATAAAGGCAAGAAACTTATCAAAGAAATGTGCACGTTTATTAGAAAATCCATTGCCTCTGTACTTTCAACGGTCGTCATTTTGTTGCAAACTAACAAAACTCATTCAAATTATGAATTCCCCCAAAAAATGTATATTATTGACCTTATTTGAAAATTTCAAGAAGATCAAATCAAAACTGCAGGGTCAGATTCAATGGAAAGTCCGTAAAATACTAACATCGTGTAATTGTTGGTGTATTTGGAGAAATTTCAAATGGCTATAGCTTCCGTGAATATAATTGGATTTTCATAAAACTTACAGAGTAATAGGAGCTTATGTAAAACTAATATGGGTTTTCATTGAATTTAAGGGTATCCATACGATTTTATTGGTGAAAATGTGAAATTCGATGTTCATACTATTAGTAACAAAGTTGAGTGAATGTTGACTTCAAAGGTATTTGTTGTTGTTGTACTTATAAACATCTATCTCTATAATTTTTTGTCCGATTTTTCGGCTCACATGTGTCCAATCGCGAGGGGAGGGGACACATTTTTCGTGTATTTCCCTCTTCCTGTGCGCCCCCTGTAGTAAAAAATACTAGTTTAAGCCCTGTTTTGAAAAGTTTTCATTGAGACCTTTCCTTTTATAACCAAATCGGCTACCTCTGATGAAACTTTTTTTCGGGGGCCACTCCCCTTTATGGGGAGACCCCCCATTAAGCACCTTGTAAATTTGTTTGTAGTAAAACTTTGAAGAAGGCATCATTTTACACCTACATATGAAATTTCATACCTGTAGCTTATACGGTTTGCGATAAAAAGTGCTGTGACATATGGACGGACGGACGGACAGACAGGCGCAATTTTAGTAGGGTTTTGTAAAATAGTTTTACAAAACCCTAAGAACTGGTTTTTTCTCCCAAAACCACTATACCTACCCACGAGAAGATACAACGCTCACTCAATGATTGGCAAGAGTCTTAGATGAACGGCAAAGGGAAGATGGACGCCTTCCACTAATTTGAGGCCGTGGCTCAATCAAGTGCGTGGCGAGACTGACTTTTAACTGATCCAGTTTGCAAGCGTGCATGAGTGTTTTCAGTCTTACTTGCACAAGATTGGTAACTCGTGGTCTGCCAACTGTAGATTTTACGCAGGAGAAGAAGACAATGTATGGTGCACTGGAACTTCTACAACGTAGCAGGAGAGAGTTTAATCGGGGAGATGCTTGAATCGGTTGACAAATGAAGCCATGTAGCGCATTGTGTTTTGGCAGTCTGGAAAGATAAAAAGGGCTCACTTGAGTAGCGGAGGACATTCAAGTTGGGCGATTAATTGGTAGCAATACCTCTACCTTTCTGGACGGGTCTTCTAACTTGACGGCCCCTCAAAGCATAGCAAAATCACCCTTAGTTCAAGGTAATGTATCAAACTATTCTAGGCTAGGTTCTTAAGTTGACAGGGGACATTTTAAGCGGGTAGTCCAGACGTCTCACACGCCTCGGAACTCCACGCCCAGGGCGTGAATAGCCTTAACCTTCCAACCATAAAAGAATACAATCTTGTACTGCCTTAACAAATTCACTCCAAAGATCAGTTAGTGCAAAACAGCAGTACTTTCAACAAGTTTAAATAGTATTTAGCTCTGTTTACCTTTACTGGTGCACATGTTTTACTCTCCATGCTTACTTGAACCTGGTGCACCCGTTTAATGGATATCTGGATCGCCTTACACAGCTGTATTTCTCAAAGTTCCAAAGCCGTCATCCCCCATCACTAAGGATGGAATGTGTCTCACCTAAGTCTAATAATCCCAACAACTGCTATCCGAATATTTCTACCCCTGTACGACGGCGAATATCCATGGCTGCTTTCTTCATTGCATAATCCGCCCCATAAAATGTTGCGATGGACTCTTCTTGCGGTCAAGCACTCATTTGGCCTTTTAATAAATATATCTCCCGTTTTCCGAAGGTCCTGACGGATGAGCTTCATAGGGTCTTCAAATTCCTCCAGAAATTTTATGTCAATAATTTGTACGCGTAGCTTTCGTCGTGCCTATCTTGCCACAACTAAAGCATCTTTGAGGATCGCTACAGGTTCTAGAAGTATGACCGACCTCGATGCGATTCCAGCAAAGGGTCTTAACAGAAGTCTCTTGCAGCACGGAAACTGCCGCTTCCCTTGTAGCCCCACAATATGCCAAATCCGGTTCTAACAGCCACTGAGTACGACGATTTGATGGTGATACAAAGGACTCATCTGTTACTCTCGTTGTTTCTAGCTTCCTTCTGAGCTCAACATGTTATGTTATTGAGGAAATCGATTTGAACTTGAAATTGGACCGGCCAGCCGTTACCTTTGAATTGATATGAGGGCAAGTGATTAACGGACTGGTCTCTTTTGATGGGATCAAGGAAGTGTGTGTGCTAAAAGAAAGGTCTGAACGACATTTTGGAGTTTTTTGAATAATTCTGGACACTTTCAAAAATGAAATGCAGCGACGCTAGAAAAGTTTCAAAGAACGGAGGAAAACTGTCAACAAAGTAGGGAAAACCGTCAAAAAAGGACGTACAAAATTCTCAGATTTAGGAGGGCTTAGTAATCATGGGGCCCCAAAATATATAGTTAGAGATAAGAATAAGAGGTAGCTTTTTCTGAATTTTTTAAAACTGCAATTATATATATTACTAAAAAGTGTACAAAGAGTGATTTGATGTTAGAAAGTGGAGTCAACAGACTTTAAAAGTTTTTTGATTTTCTTATTCTTCTGTGCGCAAGGCTCAGTAATTGAAGGTGGTATGACACGAAAAATTTTCAGTATTTGAACACCCATAGTTGCCATTGCACCAATGGCACAAAGTGGTTCTAATTTTGACTACAATCATGCATTATTTATTGGTGATTTTAGGCACGATTGCGCTAATCATAAGAGTTTGTGGAGGGGAATGTTATCTTGAGACTTTCTTGAAAATTGATTTTCTCTTCAGGGCCATTTTAGGTAAAGCAAATTAGTACAGGATAGCAGGAAATTGTTATAGGGTTATGCGGATTTCTATATAGACAGTGCTGCAACCACGGAAGTCACCGCAGTTGCAGATATTACTTTCTGGCAGAGGGATGCTTTCCCGGGTCGGCATACTGAGGCTGCCTAGTGCTCAGCCGTGTTGCGGTTTTTCAAGGACACCTTCTGCCTGTATAGTGCCACCCTGTACATAAAAACTTATTATAAAGAAGAAAGAATGGGCGAGGCGGGGTCATCTTGAGAAACGAGAGAAAAATTAAAAGAACTTTAAAACAAATTCAAAACGGTTAATAATCCGATTTCCAGCATCTCAAACTCACTCGAATTCAAAAGCAATTGTAAGAAATAATGCTAAAACAAAAACATCAAATAAACCACCAACAAGCGCTAAAACATCATTTGCTTGTGGAACCTCAAATGCATCCCAATATAACATCTCCCAACAGTAGCAGGTCAACAACCAGCCAACAGCAAATCAATCGATCATCGACCGCATCGATCAGCAAATTCCAACAGAGAACATTGTCCACCAGACCAACATTGTGGTGAATGGTTGTATTCTGCAAATCAGCAAATATATGCAACTTAAACCGAATTTGCTGAGCATTTGGGTGAATGAACGAACTTGCATACCAGAATGAAATGCAAGCTAATGAAATTTTATGCATGAAAATTACTGTAAAAAAACAATACAGTATCTGTGATCAATAGAAGTTGAACAAGGGATTTTCATTTCACATTTTAACATCACAGCCGCTTCAAGAAGCAATTTTTTTCATTTCTAGAACAAAATAGTGGTGCTTGGTATCATTTAGAGTATTCGCCGCAAGACATTCATCCCAGCTGAATTCGTCAAAGACTTGCGTTGCAAGATATTTTGGTGTGTGTATTGGCGCAGGAACACACCAAGAGGTCTCAAGGACACGAGTATTCGTGAAGACAATCAAAGACATATCCAGCCCAGCAGCGTCGCAAAAACTGAGCTTCAATAGCATCGCCCATGTTGTGACAAATTTTAAAAAAGACGATTCTAGCCGACACTCTCTAGCCTATTTTGAAGCAAAACTAGGCCGCCTGGAATGGAAGTGGAGAGCTTGCGAAGAGATGCACGCGAAGGCTCACGCAGAGCTAATAGAAAAAGGCAACCATGGGATCATAGCCAAATACAACGAAGAGTATGCTTAAATCAAAGATCTTGTCCTGGAGCATCAAACCATTTTCAAGGAAGGGATCTACAAGCTACCGACCACTGGTTTAGAATAGTTGCAAATATCTAACACTGCTAGTTAAGGGTTGCGACTAGAGCGAGTCAAAGTCCCTGTTTTTGATGGGAACTATGGTAGCTGCATCTCTTTACGGGACCTGTTCAAAAGCATGGTTCACGAGAGCGTGCAGAAAATACAGTATCTCCGAAGCAGCTTAAAAGGAGAAGCTGAGAAGTTGATAAGCCATTTAGCTATTTTTTTTTTTTTTTGTGGTGGGGAGGTGAAGGCATTTATGCCCGCCGAGTCTGGCAGTGTGGGACTCCCATGGAGGATACCTTTGGACTACCCACTAAACACCTGCCCTGTCAATCTGAGAACCTAGCCTGGAACCGTTTGACACATTACTTCGGGCCAGGTCTCGTTTTGTTACGCCGTGGGGCACCTTCAAGCTGGGGAGTCCCTTTCCTAGCGGGAGGGGAGGGGGGAAGAGGAATTGCCAGAAGAGCGATCCCCCAGCCCCAGTGCCTCCGGCTGTTGTGAGTCCCTTTTATATTTTAGGACTGCCCGAGCATAATGTGCCACCTGGTTCCATTTGTCAACCGATTCGAGCATCACCGCAACTATATTATCCGGGGTGAGCTCTCCTGTCTCCCTGTAGAGTTCCCTTCGCAGCCTGGCCCATTTGGTACACGCAAAAAATGTGTGACAGGCATTGTCCTCCTCTCCTGGGCAAAACCGACAATCGGGAGACCGTGACTTGCCGATCTTGTGCAGGTAAGACTGAAAACACCCGTGCCCGCTCAAAAGCTGGGTCAGATAGAAGTCAGTTTCACCATGCCTTCGATTTAGCCACGGTCTCACATCCGGGGTGAGGCGCGCAGTCCACCTTCCCTTCGTGCAATTCCTCCAAGACTGCTACCAATCGTTGAGCGAGCGTTGTCTCTCCTCGCGGATAACGATCTCCCTCGCATCCTCGTTTCGGCGCAGGTAAATAGCGCGGTGCTCTCTAGCAAGGAGGGCGACAGGTATCACGCCTGCAATCACTCTCACCGCCGAGTCGGAGACTGTTGGATACGAAGATGCAATTCTCAGTGCTCCTTTTCTCTGTACCTGTGCCAATCGTTTTCGGTATACCTCCTTGCTGAGAGCGTCACCCCATACCTCTGCTCCGTACAGTAGCACTGACCCTACAGCACTCATCAAGAGGCGTCTTCTTGATGGGCTGGGTCCCCCTACGTTGGCCATAAGTCGACTCAGGGCCGATATTCCCGAAGCAGCCTTCTCAGCCATTGCCCTGATTTGCTCAGAGAAACTCATCTTCGAGTCGATCAGTAGCCCCAGGTACTTCACCGCTGGCTTCGATTCGATCTGTATATCTCCAATACTGATCATCCTTACTCTAGGGATTCTCTTTTTTGTCAAGATGACCACTTCGGTTTTCTCCAGTGCTAAACTGAGCCCGCGAGCAGTCATCCAGTCCCTCACTAGCCATTTAGCTATTGAGGGTGACAATTACGAAGCTTCTAGGTCACTTTTATGTGACAGGTACGACAACACAAAGATTATAGCCCAAGAGCTTATGCAGCGCTGGTTGAATACCTGCTCCGGAAACCAAGCAGCAGGGTTAAGGGAGATGGTAAATACAACCAATCAACTGACGGCAAGTCTCAAAACATTTGAACATCGATGGCTTTGACCTTGCCGTCGTATTCATGCTCAACTGCAAACTCGATAAAAATTCAAGAGCTGAATGGCAAAAGCTGATCAGCGACAGTAGAGAGGTACCAAGTTTGAATAAATTCATAACCTTTCTCACGCAGAGGTTTACAATGCTGGAAACGTTAACCCTCGCGAAACCATTCTAGGAAGTGAAAACACGCAAAAAGGTGATCACGCATACTATACAGGTTTTATCACTCCGATGTGCTATGTGCGACGAAGAACACCGCCTGTTCGAATGTGAAGAGTTCAAAAAAGTGACAGTGGTTGCAAGACGGGAACTGGTGAAGAACACACGTTTATGTTTCAATTGCTTGTCCAACAAGCATGCAGTGAAACAGTGCCAATCAAAGAAGATTTGCAAGCTTTGCTTGAAGCGACACAACACATTGCTACATATAACAGATGCTGCAATGCTAAAATCAGCTTCATCAGAAGCGCATATACCGAAGTCAACCACTATGCAGATCCAAGCACATATTGCAATGTTGTATAACACACAGGTCGTGCTTGCAACTGCGCTAATATCAGTCAGAAACAGCGAAGATCAAATACTGAAATTTCGAGCATTATTGGATATTGGTTGATAACGGTCATTCATAACAGAGTCCGCTGTGCAACTTATGGGATTGCAGCGCAGCGATTCCAAACTTTTGGGATTGCAGCGCAGCGATTCCAAACTATCTATTAGAGGCATTGGATGTTCAGAGGCGTAACGACACGAGGAGTTGTCAACTTCACAGCAGCCATCGAAAATCATAAAATAGACGCGCCTCTGCAATTTTCGGATCCTGTCATCCCAAAAATCACAGCTTTCTTGCCTACAATCAGCATCAATGTCATCTTCCCCAATCACATCAGGAGGTTGAAGCTAGCAGATCCTGAGTTTAAATACCCTGCGCAGATTGATATCCTGTTAGGAGCAGACATCTATGGCAGCATCTTAGAACGCAGTTTTATTTCTAGCAACCCATGCGCACAAAACAGAAAACAAGGTTGGGTTCTTTTTGGATCAACTGGCAGCTTGCAGGCCAACGGTAACTCTATTACGTTTGTGGCAATAGAGGACCTGGACACAGCTGTGAGGCGATTCTGGGAAATTGAAGAACTTCATCAACCAGCAGAGTTATCCTTAGGCGATGTGCAAACTGAAAATCACTTCTGTCAGAAGACGTAAAGAGAGTTAGATGGGACATATATCGTGATGTTACCGTTCAAAGACAACGTCGATCACTTTAAAGAGCTGAGGGAATCCTTGTGGACAGTACACATCAGGTTCCGGCAACTTGAGCAGCGCCTATCTAGCCATCCTGAATGACAGAAGGAATATCATGCATTTATGAATGAGTACCTAGCGCTTGGTCATATGCAAAAGGTGCCCGGCCAGCTGCTATATAGTGCGGACTGCTTTTATCTTCCACACCATGAAGATATCAAAGAAAAAAGCAACAAAACAAGGCTACGCGTCGTTTTCAATGCATTCCAGAAAACTAAAGGTGGCAAATCTCTAATTGATGTATTGCAAGTTGGACCGACTATTCAAAACAACCTGCTCCATTTGCTTCTTAGATGGCGTACACACAAATATGTCATCGCTGCTAACAGAGAGAAAATGTACCGACAGATCCATGTGCATGAAAACGACCATAATTACCAACGAATTCTGCGGAAAACCTCTAAGAACGAACGAATCGGACATTATAGACTGATTACGATCACTTATGGCGCCGCATGTGCTTCATTCTTCGCCATTTGCACTCTCCAAAAACTAGCGATTGACGAACGTGGCAATTATCCAGAAGTTTCTGAGACAATACTTCGGAATTTTTATGTTGATGATCTGTTAACTGGCTCAGATGACTTAGCGCACTTACAGCAGCTACAATGTGAGCTGAGAACAACTATTCGAAAGGAGGTTTCCACTTAAGAAAGTGTTAAAGTCAATTTCAGAATCCGATCGAGAGAGCCACAAATCGCTAGACATTGCATTATCTGAAGAGGTTAAGGCACTAGAATTGCAGTGGCGTCCAGCACAAGACGCCTTTTCCTTCAAAGTTCAAAACACGTCGAGGAGCATACAAAGCGCTTGATTCTTTCAGAAGTGGCCAGGCTATTTGATCCACTTGGCTGGCTGCAACCCTGCATAGTAACGGGAAAAATCACTATCCAAAACCTATGGCAACAACCACTAGGTTGGGATGAAGAACTTCATCCATCGGCAGTCAAGGACTGGCTAGAAACACGAAGTCAGCTTTCATTATTTGGGATCAGATGGACACATTTCTGCCAACCTAATAATCGCAAAAACTCGAGTCGCACCAAGTAAAAAGTCGAAGTACCGAAACCCTCCATTGCACGACTTGAACTGTAAGGAGCCGTCTTTCTGGCAGAAACTATGAAGCAACTATATCAAGCTTGTAATTGGACGGGCATAAAAACGTTCTTCTTGTGTGACTCTAAGATTGTGTTGGCGTGGCTCCAAAAACCAGCAGCAACATGGAAAGTTTTTATCGTAAGCCGAGTGAATTTCATTCATGACGTCTCCAAAGCACACGATTGGCACATGTCACTACAGACAAAATTTCTGCCGACTTAGTGTCAAGAAGAATACGTCCGGAACAATTGCTCCACTCATCCCTTTGATGGAAGAGACCGGAAGGGCTCACAAATACAGATATTCCAATATTGTCTAACATAGCGCTATCAGCTATCGAGCCGGAAGCAGTTCAAATCGAAGCACGTTCATTAAGTATAGTAGCATTTGAGCTGATCCCGAAAACAGAAATATTCACAAGATACTCGTCATTACCTAAGCTACTTAAAGTGATGGCATATATAAACCGGTTTACTTATAACCCAACGCAACTGAACCACAAACTCTTTAGACCATTGTCCTTCAAAGAGATGCAAAACGCTAAATTGAAATGCATACACTTATGACACCAGCATGCCTTTACACCAGAACTACATGCAATACGCAGTTCATCAGCCGGCAACTGCGGTTGTCGACCCATACCGTTCGAAAAACGCACAGCTGATGCTCCATAGCACTTGTTTGGCTGGTTCTTCTCGGCTGTGCGCTTAGCAACATTCTGTGTTGTCGCCATGCCAGCAGCCAGCTGATGCACCCCGAATGTTCGCACCATTCAATAGTAGTGTGAAATCTACTATTGAATGACGCGAAAAAATGTTCGTTGTTGTTTATTAGACAGGAATGACTCCAGACTAGATATTTGTTCATTAGCAACGTTTGCATGTTGGAATTTTTTTAACTCTTGATTGCGAATGATGAAACATTCAGCCAGATGAGGAAAATGCAATACTTGCTGACCGCAACAACAGTAAGAAGCATCCTATGAGGTATGCTTCCCAGTTCATAAATTGGCGGGTACAACGTGTTCTAAGGCAAGCCACCTTCTCGATAAGCGACTCAGTTGGGTTCATTCGTAAAAGCGAGAGGCGCCCCATGCCTGTCTCTGACGAGCCAACCCGAGCCGAAAGCCTACCCAAAATATCCTCGTGAGTGCAGTACAGGGAGCAAAGTAATAGTTAACTTCTGTGTGAATCAATTCTATAGTTCAGAGATCCCATTTGTTTGGTTAGAGTTTCTGTGCTTTTAAGGATAACTAGAACTGAAGTACAGGTATAACTAATTGTTCAAGAAGTAACCTCATTTGCAATTTTTAACTTGGAATTCTACACTTAACCAAGCATCAAGAAGCATCCTTCAACTCTTCCATTCAAATTACCTCAAGGATATTTCTCAATCACCAAGGAAACTACTGCATATAATTACTTCTGCACTTACTCAATCCTCCCATATTAACCACCATCTACTTAAATTATAATGAGATAAATAATTCATTACACCCCTTCCTACACTTCTCACCAACTATATCCTCTGAGAACCAAAATCGTCTAGATTTCGTGTAGAGATAATCGTTGTGAACCTTTCCAACTTCTAACCAAGGCTAATTGGCAGGATATTATAGGAGAACTGTGCGTGTGTATATGTCTCTACCATCATTATTTCAATCCTTAAACTGAAAATGAAAATCTTACGTAGAGTCTTAGAGCATCATTCTGAAATGAAACGAAACGACGACGAAACCTTTTCACGTTAAATTATCATCAAAGTCTCGATGGACAGGTATATTAAGAGTTAGGCCCTCGTTAAGGATAATTTTCCAAGTAATAAATGATTAAGTGACTTTTGTGACGTTAAGAAAGTTCAAAGTTCCAATTGGAGGTTAGATAATATTTTTTCTTTTCTTTTTTGCTCGCTGCTTTTTGTCGGGTTGGGAATGGAGAGAGAGAGAGAGAGAGAGAAAAGAAGGATGCATGGGATAGTATCCTTCAAATTGAATAAAGTGATGAATTGATAATTCAGTTCTTTGAATCCTTTTTGGTTTGATTTCTTGGAAGGTTGGAAAGAAATATTTAAATCATCGATCGTTTTTTATTCTAATGTATATATTGTGTAAGAATCAATAGAATAATAAATAAGATATTTTTCGTTATGAAAACAATTGAATAAGGATTCGTAGAATTCTGCGCTATTGCTTATTTGGAAGGAATGATATCAAAATAGTAATGGCCCATTATTTCTATCTTCTTGAATTTCAGCTTAAGGCAACTCGAAGCACAAAATAAGTCAGCAAAAAATTTTAAATTATCATTTCATTGAAAAATTTTGGATTCTCTCTACTTTTCTTTTAAATAATCAGCAAAAATACATTTGATACGACTCCTCACAAATAAGAATCTTATTTTGAATTCTCCACTGTCATATTATGTCTACTCGCACCTGGACCAGATTCAATAAAATTTCTCGAAAAGGTTAAAATGATAAATTTTACAGACTCAATTTCCCTTGATATTAAATAATAAGTGGCACGTTTTTCAGAAGATACAATAAATTATCTCATTTAAAGCCACGTGGATTGTTCACGTCAAGGAAATAAGGGCCTTAATGGAAATTCTAAAAAATGGAAAAGCTTTGAAGTTCTGTTTTCTGAAGTAATGTGTTCAATCAATAGGACAAAAAGAAGAGCGTGAAGTGATTTTATCCGTTTTTTAGGAGTTTTTAAACAGTTTTAATGAACACATGTTGAGCATACTATGTAATTGGTCATTATAAGCTTTGCAAACTATAATTATTACTGTTTCTCCTACTTTTTAGGACCAGTACCTTTTTTAGCGTTGAGAATTGAAAGTATTATCCGTACAGGCAAGTATACGGTATTCGTTTGAATTCAGTGAACTGCGCATATTTCCGAGACTACTCTAGCCTTCCACCTTAAGACCAGATATGGTCCTTGCCATTTAAACAGAAAATTAGCCAAATATTTCATTTCTGGCTTATTAATGGTTAGAAACGCATCTATATTGCTTTGATCCATCTTTACTTACTCAGTTGTGACACCCTCTCTTTTATTGGTACTAGTTTTCTTTGGTTGGTTTTATTGGATCAGTTTTTTTTTCGTCCCATGACGGTGTGGGTTGAAGCGTATGCTAAATGGCAAGTAAAACTACCAAGTTCGGGTGAATTTTTATAACCTTTTATTCGAGAATAAATCCGACCGGGCGTACTGCAGCGCATCGTGTTCAATCGAGAACTGTCAGAATCGCTCTCTCTTATATGGCGGGAATGATTCTATGTACCTGATTGTAGGGTTTTGAACGTAGGGTTGTGCATTTTAGATTTTTCAGTTATTCAAATGAGGTTGCATCTAAAAAAATTTTTTTTGTTTAGTTAACGCCACATTACCCCCTTGCAAGTGGTGAAATCACGATAAAATTATAACATGTGCGTGTACAATTTTTGCTTTTTTGGTTTGCATAGAAATTATCGAAAGGTTATAACAACAAAAAATAAATATGGTAGACTCTGATATAATAGGTAATGCAAATATTAAAAATTGAAAACAATCAAAAGATGCGCCGTTTGTATATGTGAATGCGTCTGCGACATATAAATGTGTTTTGCATGCATGTCTGCGTATCGCTCTTAATTGAAGCCAGCCTGGTTAGTGGTCGGCAAAGCGGACATGTCGTCCTAATCGAAGAGGAAGTTTTTGTTGCCACTGCCACTGTAGCTGCTGTTGATTCCCCTAGTTCTGTAGGCTGTATTGTTATTGTGCATCGGCCAATCTTTTCTCGTTCAAAACCGGTGCTGTCCGTTTGTGAATGGTTGACTCTTGGTTATCTCGTGAAGATTCGGCTAGCATAAATGCAGGTTTCAACCTATCAATTGAGACGGTGATCTCTTTGCAGTACACTCATATCGAAAATATCCGCAGATATCATATAAGGATCGGTACAAGATAGCAAAACGCGACGATTTGCTATCTTGCATGGTCCCTCATATGGCAACTGCAGTGCTTTTTTTACGGCCTCATGTCACACAAAAACGTGTGTAGATGTTGCCAAGCCCTAGAAAACTACTTGTACACGTGAGCCATGACGAGTCACGGGCACTGGGCAAATCACTTCGAAGCTTCTTCACAAGTCCTTGATCAAATCGCTCGGTTCGTAATCGTATTGTGCTCGGGTGAAAAATTTTGCCTGGCAGCTGTATTGGCTGGCCGTAGAGTAGTTCATCACGGTAGGTTGCACGCATACCCATGATGACGTCTGGTATGCTTCTCATTCATTGGTCGTTCTGATGGCATCAAATCGTGGCCTTGAGGTCGCGGTGGAAACGTTCCGCCATGCCGTTTCTTTGTGAGTGGTAACTGCTTAGTGGTTTAGCGACCTGCTACGTAGCAGCAAAATCGTTACATCAAAGACGTAAATAAACAAGAAAAACCTTTTAGCCAGTTAGACTAACGTCTAAATAAAGCCATTAATAACAACCATTGTAACATTAATATTATCAATAATATTATTACCGCCATAAATATTGTACGTACATATTTTAAAAATCTATACTATTAATAGGCACTGATACTATCTAAAATCTCAAA
The DNA here is from genome assembly GCA_963969285.1 of Odontomyia ornata. Classification (NCBI taxonomy): domain Eukaryota; kingdom Metazoa; phylum Arthropoda; class Insecta; order Diptera; family Stratiomyidae; genus Odontomyia; species Odontomyia ornata. Next base: position 253,262,092 of record OZ017742.1, read on the forward strand.
GAAAATAGATACAGAACAATTACAATTTAAAATTCCATTATAAAGGGTGATTCATAACAAGTGTACACATTTTTTTCGAAAAAAAAACATGTTTTTGTGAAGATTGAGCTGTAATATTTATTTATTATAAAAAATTTGGTCCCTATCAACTAAAGATGAAACATTACTTCGGGCATATGTGCACCTCGTGCTGCTCAAACGATGATTGTAATTTTCGATGACATTTTCGCACATTTCCGATGTTATTAGGCGTATGTTGGCTCGTATATTGTTTTTTAATGCTTCAGTAGTCTGAGAAGCATCAGCGTAAACACGATCTTTCAGAAATCCCCAAAGGAAGAAGTCAGAAGGAGTCGAATCACACGATCTCGCCGGCCAATTTATGAGTGGACCAAAAAATTCACGTAGAGCGCGAAATGTTTGCACTGGCGATTCATTATTTTTGCAAAAAGTTTCAACAATAATTAAACGTTCGGCTGTTGTGTATGACGCCATAGTTTGAATTGTAAAAGACCAAACTGTCATAATCTGTCAATATATGGTGGTTGATGATAAATAAGAGTTAAGGCCCATTCACATGTACTTGTTATGAATCACCCTATACTTATAGGCACTATTGAAAATCGCATAAAAAGATAGATACATAACAATTACAATTCACAAACTAATTATATTTATAGGCACTATCAAAAACCTCACAGAAAAAAAAGATACAAATAATAATAAGCAAATACAATTTCTAAACTAATTATGTTAATATCGAATACTGTATAGAAAAACAAATCTAATTATAAGCAACATCAACTAAACAACAAATATTCAAACATTACAACAAACAAATATGCTGAAACAAACCCCCAAGACCATCGTATCAAAAGTGGAACAAGGTCGGGAAAGACCAACAGAGCCAAGGGTGGATAATACGGAAGTAACATGCATTTAGACACACAGTCACGATGATATGCAGTTGGAAATTTGATAATCACAAACGTTTTATCGGATGATTGTCTACGTTGCGGAATTAAAAACAAAATCAAGCATTTGGGCGTGCAGCCGGGCAGCCAGTTAGTTGAAACTTGATCCCCGCAAGCATTTAGTGGCCTTTTGTTAGTAATTTTACGGAGAAAGAAAATGCAAGTTCAGCATTTCACATAACTTGAATTATTGAAGTCTGTTCAATAAAGAAAATTGGATTGAAAAACATGCAAGTTCAGCATTTCACTTCACTTGAATTCTTGAACGCCGTTCCATAAAAAATTAATTGAAGAAAATACAAGTTCAGCATTTTAACACGCATGGAGTACTGAACTCTGTTCGTTAAAAGAAAATTGATTGGAGAAAATACACGATCAGCAGAAACGAAATGTGGAACTCTGGTCGATCGGGGAAAAGATTAATAGCCTTGATCGGCAGCATCAACACTTTATGTGTTTAAAATTGCAAGGAGGGGAGCGATCGCCCTCTTTGATTTCCTAGCAATCGACGGTGAAAGTTGGCTCTTCAGCTTTAACCTAGCTACAATCAACATCAACCAAATCGGGTCCCTTGGCGTACGCCTGGCCCGTCTGATGTGTGTTGCCGCAAAGCCATCGTCGTATCGTCCCCTCAGCTTATGCCTGGCCAAATTTTAGTAATTCTCAAGCATCGGCCATCCTCCGAATCGGGTTCCACCTGGCCTATCTGCTGTGTGTTGCTGTAAAGTCATCGTCGCACCAACTCCTCAGCTTACGCCTGGCCGAATTCCAGTAATTCTCAAAGAGCGCCCAGCCACTGAATTCGGTCTCTTGGCTTACGCCTGGTCCATCTGCTTTGTGTCGCTGCAAAGTCATCAGCTCCTCGGCTTACGCCTATCCGGTCTTCATCGGTCACCGTTCACTGCCGGCCCCACCATCAAATAGGACTACTTAGCTTACGCCTGGTCCTGGGCATCCATCCGTTATATCGACTCGTTAGCACTCCCCTGGCCTGGTCAATGTTAAGCGGTTTCAACAAGCCCATCCGCCTCCATTCTCCAGGCCCCTGATTCTTTCAGCTAACCACTCCGTTTATTCACAGACTCCCGTCGGCTCGAGAGGAACCAAGTAGCGCTCTGAGGCTCCCTACGCTGCCCCGCCCCATCCAAAAGCTCACTGAGCTACAGTTCCGCAGACAACCATCAGGTCCCTTTAGACATCGTTCTCGTGGTGGTACCCCTATCGGCGCAGTACTTTGGAAGAATATAAGACTCGGCAGCAGCGAAAGCAACAGCCCATAGCTGGGCGGAAGCAAGAAACCACCGGTACCCCTCGATGTCACGCAGAGGAGGTCAGCAGGCAAAGCTGCGGCACCAACTGGGGAGCTGCGTCTAGTACAGGAGAAAGCCAATTTCCGCTACCAAGCGCGTGTCCTACAGAAACAGCGTCACAAGAAGCAATGGGAAAAGCATCACCAACGCCACCCAGACTGGAACCAGTTAAAGGGCCCTACATCATTGAGGACCCAGTCACGGGATTGATGAATTTTGAATACCCTAAGTTTGTAGTTACATTTATAATTTGAAGGGTACGACTTATAACGTTTTAGAGAAAAAATTCAAACCCAGCTCTTTTCCTTTTCTCCATTGGGAAGAATTTTTTCAGATGTTTCTAAGGTAAGGTGCGATTGCCAGTCACACGGATCAAGAGTGGTTAGAACGATTATTTATAATATAACAGGTGAAGAGGTGCGATTCGAACTGTCGTCCTTGGTCGGTGGTTGATTTGATGCGGCGAGCAATGACGTGCAATCTAATTTTCCCAGAATGCTCGTGTGACGGCCTCTTCTATAAGAATTGCTTCAGGCCATCGTGAGCTTCGGTCGATGCATGTGAGGCTGCTAAGCGCGGCATGGTGATGATGTCTATGTGCACATGCTCGAGCCCTATAGACAGCGGCGTGAAACTTCCGACAGGTGGATGCACGTGTCGAGACATTTACGATTGCTGGCATTGTAGACATGCTAGTGCGCAAACTCTACAATTCTTTTTGGTAGAAGGCCATATTTATTGTTATTGCTCTCGAGCCTGGATGAGCGAGGTGGTGGGCTGAAGTAAAAGCTAATTTTCTGAAGGTCACGCAAGATTTGTGCGTCTGCGCCTGGGATATGCACTTGTTTGAGCTGCAAGCCTGTCCCCAAATTCAACAGTGCCTTCAACTTTCCAATGCTTTCTTGCGCTGCAGCCAATTTGTTCTGCTTGACGTGGCGAAGCTTTCTCGGGTTTTCGATGGGAAGCGAATATTAGCGACTTGTGATCGGTGTATACCGTGAGCATTCGTGACTCCAGCAAATGTTGGAAGTGCTTGATTGTAAGGTAGATCGCCAGTAGTTCTCGATCAAAGGCGCTGTAGTGCATCTCAGCCGGAGTGAGCATCTTAGAGAAGACTAGCGTCCGAGACGTTGTTTGTTTGTAGCTGTAAGCCTACTCCGACCGGAAAATTGGATGCGTTACACAGGATTGTGAGCTGCACACCTATTCGAGGACACGCCAGCATTGTAGCTTATCGGAAGCAATTTTTCGACTTATCGACCACTTCCTTTGCTTTGGGTGTACATTCTAGCAGTGCATTACTTTTAATGTTTCCCTGTAACATGTCGTACAGCAAAGCTTGTGTGCGAGCTACATCAGGCATGGCAATTCTATAAAAATTGTACATATCGATGAGACGGCGTAGCTGCTTGGCTATCTTCAGCTTCGAGTAATCGACAATGTCTTTAACCTTTTCCACTGGTGATTTGATACCTTCGTTGGTGACGCTATAACGAAGAAATGTTACCTCCTCGACTTCCAACTCCTAGTTTTGGCCGTTGATGGTGACGCCGTATTTGTTGAGTTGTTCGAAACTCTCGCAGAGATTTTCTCGCTCTTCGTTTCCGCAGGCTACGAGAATATCGTCAATATAAGTGCAGGCAAAATCCAACCCTCGCATCACCTTGTCGGTGAAACACTGGAAGGTTTGCGTGGCATTATGGAGTCCGAAGCTCATGAACAAAAACTCAAAGAGGCCGAATGGTTTTGTTATTGCCGTTTTCTCAGCATCCTCTTTGGTAGCCCGAATATAGTTGTACGCGCACATAAATAGATTTTTGAAAAAATTGAAGTCGTGAATGTGGTGTATGGGATAGCGATTGGGGATGGTGCGTACGTTGAGTTCTCTATGGTCGTCACATGGGCGCCAATTTCCGTCGTTATTTGAAGCCATGTGTGATGGCAACGACCAGCTGCTAAATGAAACTCGTGCTGTGCCGAGCTGGTCCATTGTGTTGAATTCCTTATAGGCAACGCTGTACTTGTTGGTCAGGAAGAATGTGGTGTTCGGTATTATGTCACGCCACGGGTACTCTTCTGTCAGGTCACGTGATGTCCAGAAACTGTGAGAAGTTGACGGTACGACTAGTTCCCTGAGATTACCTAGTGCTGTGCGCACAGCCTTCAAAAACCCGTCCACAGGACATGACTTTTGCCAGCTTGTGCTAAAAGACCGGCTCCAATGCTCGGTTTGGGCACATCGGCAATCGAGAAATTCTACGCAGCCCGAGGTTGAGCGTGAGTGCTGAGAATCCATATGTGGCGATGGGTTTTCCATTTCCAACCACCAGTACATATGAGGTCCTCTTGAGCGGGCCGCTTACAAACAAATACGGAATTATGCACGAGCCGGTTCCAGTATCGACAACAAACATTTTCTTTGAGCTTTAATCGAGGACAAATAAACGACAAGACTTTTCGCTGTTACCCTGGCCGCCATAAGCGACTGACTGTTGCGTTTCCCGAGAACGAGCATGGTTCCTAGCACTTTTTGGCATTAGCGCCGAAATATTGATGGTACCAACAGTGCTCGCTATCTCGCGACTTAGAGTTCGAGTGACTGCAAGAGTTCGAACGCGGGTGGCTGCAAATGCGTGGACGATGTGAGACTTACAACGCATTCATCTCGTGTTTAATGGTCTCTGTCATCTCCTTGCGAAAACCGAGCATCATTTGCGCCATTTTCAAACCGAGTGGAGCTTCTAGGAAGGTTGTGTCGCGTGACATTTCGTGGTTTTGTACGTTGCTCCTGAGCATTGATGCGACTGTTTCCGTGAGAACGGCTACTAATCGAGTTTTTGAGACTGTTGCGTCAGCAATATGGCTTGGACTGGCTGGCCAGGACCGTGCGTATCACTTCGTCACTAAACGCTGTGCTTTGCGTACAAATTGTGATGGCTTTTGGTCACCCATTACAGCCTTCTCGATACGTTCACGTATTTTATCTGCGGGCGAGGCACTGAGTAGTTTTGCTAATGTGGTCTTTAGGGTTCGGCCACATTGCGATTTTACTGTCGTAACCAGCGATTTTTAGACGCGAATACGAACACACTGCGACAAGATCTCCGAAGGAACTTCAGGTATGCGCAGAACTAAAATGCTCATTTGAAGGTATGTCTTTGCCAGGAACACATGCGTTAACTCATTTCTGCGCTATGAAAGAAACTTCCATGCGCGTCAGCGTCAAATGTCCAAATGATGTGCGCCTACGCGAGTATCATAGTAACTACCAGCTAAACTGGTTTTAGGAAAAATCGCAAATTCCTGCGACTGCCGACCTGGACAAAATTGTCGAAAATCGCAGTGTGCGGACTTCCATTTAACCACGTGTAACTTGCGACAGAAGTGCGGCTAAATAGTCGTAGTCTGATGCATCCCTTAGAGTTACAAACGGATTCGTTGGGTGGGGGTTAAGTTTCATGTCTTCCACTTCGATTGCACGAGTATAACGGGCACTGAGGGCATACACTACGTGGCTGAATATAGACTCCTCGATCGGAATTCTCGCCGTTTTGAAATAACTTTCGATGAGCGCAAACAACAGCGCGGGATTTCCAGGCTTGAACTCCGCTGATTTTACTGTCACTGCACTTTGTTGGGCACTGATCACGGCTACGTTTCCTCGCACATTAGCAGACTGAGCATAATTTTTATTAGCCATTGTTAGTCTCACTTGGACTGTTTTTTTTCTTTATGTTAATTAATATTCTTCGTTTTCACGCACTGCGTTTTCCGATCACGTCATTGTTACCAATTTGTGGGTTAGGACGAATACTAAGTGGTAAATAAAACTAAAATGCGCGGCTGAATTTGCATAACCTATTATTTGAAAATAAATCCAACGAGGTCTACTGCAGCGCATCGTGTTCAACCGAGATGCTCATTTGAAGTCAGAATCTCTCTTTCGTATAGGATTGTGAAATGTAGTTTGTGGATTTTGGATTTTTTGGTTATTCAAATGAGATTGTATTTGAAATTTTCTAACATAAATCGCAAGAATAAATTGCTCAAAGCAGTATCTTCCTGCCATGGTTCCTGAGGACGCCAATTTATGGGGCTTATTATGCAGAGTCAAAACCGTAATTGAAAATCACTTCGCTTTGTAGTGGGATTGCGATAAAACTTTTTCTTTGCGTTGTTAAATAGGTTTATGGCCAATAGATGCAAAAGATAAGCCTAGAATAAGTTCATAATTATGGTGGAGGAAAATGCAGAAAAATAGGTGGGAATATGTACCCAAGCATCAACGGCAGATATGATCCTGACTGTCGTAGTGCTCACCCAAGTTGCCAATAACTATACAATTCCAGCTCGGGCAATGGCTGCAGTAGGCCACATTCGTGGGCCAAGCAACTCCATGGGTTACACAAATAGTTCGGAACTCGCATGAAAGAGAGCAAAGGAAGCCTAAATTGTATCAGTGATTTATATACCAGATTCTGACAAAACTTTCGATTACGGTATGTGCTTGCAGGAGACGGGTGCTCCTGGAAAATCCAACAGTATCCTGTCTTAAAGCGAAGAACATGTAAGCCACCAATTTAACGGAAAAACTGATTTTGTGTTCTTCAGGGGACTTACTTCATCACGATTCTGAAATTTTCGAAACTTTGTACGATGAGTAAGATACGACGATTTTGTTCATTTGTTAGTTTGACATATTTTTTCAATCTTGAAATCCGATTTTGGATCATCATTTGTGCAAAGCATACAGTGTGCCTATTTCGTACACTTTTTTCTTTTATGTCCCATGTCACGACGTTTTAAGCTTAGGGAACTACTATCGGGTCCCTTGCATCATTGTGCGGTATGGCTATAACCAAGCACTTAAAGCATTGGAGAGGTACTGCTTTTTGCCTAATACTGAAGATGACCCATCATTTTATTACTTTTTTTACTCAGGTCAACAAAAACTTTTTGATATTCACAGCTTTTTTCTGGTGGCAGCCTCACTTTAACTTGGGTAAAGATAGGAACCTCTCTTTTAGTCATGGTACCATGATGGTCTCTCTTCCTTGGCCAGGTCCATGATGCAGTCGATGTCCCTGATTTTCATCGTTGCTTTCATCTTGAGCGGGCTACTAATATTCTTTTGCCGAGAACATTCTAGGTTGAATCGCTGAATGATACTTTACTATTAGACGATGATCCAAATTTGACGAGTACGTGGCCCGACCGAGTTGATTGCACTAGTTTAATTGAAATTTTGGTGTTTGGGGTTTACACCTTCCCTGATCTTCCGCAATATATCTGTGTAGGATTGGCTATCCTGAGATTTCATGAGCAATGCCCGCTGCCGGGTCTTCATCGTGACTTTTTTTCTCGTCTGTCTCGGTGGTTCTTTTTGCGTTTGGGTATCCTTGCGAACTTTATTTTGTGAGGGTATTCTTTTTGGCTTTTTGGCTGCTTTTGTTAACCCTGTCTGTAAGTTCTGATCTAATGTTCTATGTCCATCAATTATCTCCTTTTTCTTCATTTTATCCAAATCCTTTTGATTAAATTAGAAGCCATTCTTTTAATGATGTTTGTTAGTGGAGCTATCTGCACTTCACTTCGGTTTGTAGACACATTTCCGACGATGACAGCCACTTTACGCAACGCCAATTTGTGGGACCACAGGGTGGTTTATTATGCGCTCTCCTCCTATCGAGCTTTCTGGATCTCGCACCGGTTTTTAACACCACCAAAACGCCGCAATTATATCCAACTGATATACGAGTATGTTCTTTAAGCCTTTTTATTGAGTCGTCTTTTTGTCTTTGTTTTTTTGAATATTTAGTGTCTAGCAAAGCTTTGAATATTTCAGTCATTATTGTTGCTTTTGATCAGTTCAGAGATGTTGTATCGACTGAGCACTCCTTGGGGTCACTGTCTCCATTCAGATGTGCCGTCACTTTTTTTATGCCATGGTTATCAAGGGTTGGCATCAGCTCTTATGAGGACAGGTACTCAAATTCAAACCAACACTAATCGGGAGTACGCCTTAACCGAGTTTACACCATCACCCCAACCCTGCAAACTTTGAACGCACTTTGTGGCCTACCAAGGCGTTACCGTGATGGAGACACTCTGATACTTTAATGTTGGAGCCGTTCACCTTACTATGCAACTAGGTCCAAAATGTCATATCCACCAGCCCAAAACGTCAGATCTTATTCAGTATTCTAGTCGTGGGCTAGAGATCGTTGCCAGGTCGTAAACCACGGTGGAGCCTTTAGGAAAACTCTATTTCCTCGGGTACGTGAGTTCTAGCTTCCAAGAACACCCTTGTCAACCAGCACTCCCCCTCCAGTGGCACTCCCCTTCGGAGAACTCCGCGTGTGGGGAAATACAGTTGCCCCCACTTTAAGCGCCATTCTGTCACAGCAACAGCATAAACCGCAGTCGCACACTCATCAATTCAGAAAAGAGTATCTAATTGCTGGATGGTTATAAGTTTTCATGTAAGTTATTTAGTTTTTTCAATGGTGCGTGAGTTTTATTGGAATACTGGTTAGTATTCTTTATCAACTTGCTTTCTCATGTGTACTGAATATACACATTTCAAACACAATTCTGCAATATGAGAACATAGAATTGTGTTTGAGCTGTTCAATGCAACCGATTTGGATAAGCAGTATCCTACGTCTATAACAGATACAGAATTATAACTAGAACTGAATTTACCAATTTTAATAATACCTTGTTGATCGTAATTTATCCTGAATAATTGCACTACTTAAATTATTAAATCAGGTGTCTATTGGAAATTTGATAGATTTAAATCTTGAAATAGCAAGCAAAATAAGTCTTTGGCGAGTTATGAAATCCCAGTTGCCAAAGTAAACAAACCACTCGATAAATTCATTTCCAAAACAGAACCTAAACAAGTGCCAAAACATAGTTGGATTCGATTCTCTAGTTCCAAAACTAGGGAAGACATTTGCTCCAAATAGGGGCCCAAAGTAGGTCTTGACGAAGCCAAACTTAAGATTGAATTGTCCTAAAAAAAGGTTCAAAATCAGCCAAAAAGAGGCTCAAACGAGGCCGATAGATGACCTAAGAAGACTTAACAAGCCCAAAAGATCGCTGAAAAGGGACCCAAATAAGGCCAAGAGATAGCCTACAAAAGGTCCAAACAAGGCCTAGTGGTGACCTAAAAATATTCCAAACAAGGCCCAAAGATGACTGAATCGTGGCCCAAATAAGACCCAATTTTTTGAGTCGAAATTCAAGCCTTTTCGAATGATTTTACATCTATTTAATGCTGAAGTGGGACTTTTTAAGCCCCATTAAGCCTTGCTTTGACCTTAATGAATTCTGTACTGGAGCTGATAATAATAGGAGCCTACTCATTTGATCAACACTGTTGACAATTTTATTCATCCTTTCAATACGATCGCTTAAAGCACAACTTTGCGCCCGGATGTGATTAGCACTTGTGCACTTGTACATGATGACTGTAGGGTAATAAATTAAAGGAACAGAACTAAGAGCCTACTTGAAACCTAGAAAATATGCCTTCAAAAGACTTTTGGTTGGGAAAATGTAAAACTTACAACGCTGAGTGAATTTTACTTCTCAGCTATTTATTGCTCTTGTACTCATAAAAACCTATCTTCGTTATTTTTTTTCAGATTTTTGTGAGGGAAGGGGGCACAAACATTGTTCATACATTTTACCTCCCCTTGGATCTCCAGATGCAAAAAACGATTTTTAAGATTTTGAAAGTGATAAGACTTTTCATTTGTTACGCTACTTGACTACATTTCATGAAAATATTTTGACGGGCTGCTTCGTTCTCAGGGGGACCCCTTTTAACAAATTTTGAAAAATTTGGTAAGCGCTGAACTTTTGAGAGACCAGCTTTGAGTTGTAGCTTTGTAGCTTGCATAGTTTCTGAAGAAACTTCTAGTGACGCACGGATAAATGGACAGACTGGCGGACGCACGGATGGCCAGCTGGGCAGACAGGACGTGAAACTAGTAGGTTTTTGTAAAACATCTTTCAATAAGCCTTGAAAATCATGGAGGTACATCCAGTAACAAATCTGCAATTTACAGGTTGAAATTCGTTGAACTTTGCTAAGAATAGTAGGATTTAGAATTTTTCTCAGTAAAACTATATTAGTATCATTAAATGGGATAATATCAGCCATTTATGTAGTTCTTTGAAAGATCCATATAATTCTATATGCCTCAATAAAATTTGCAGGAATTATAGACAGTTGAATTTCCTCCGATAACTAAAATCATGTACGACTTTTCTACTACATGGCCTTTCCATCAAACCAGACACTACAGTTTTGATTAGATCCTCTCCAAATTTTTCAATGCATTTAAGATTAGCAATATTGAAACGAAATGTTGGCTGATTAAAGTTTTTCTTGAATTAAATCATTCTAAATATCTGCATATTTTAGCTTAAATACAAAACCCTTCTGACATGAGCATAGTTCTGTCTACCCAACTTGTTTATTGATAATGACCCGGCCATGATTATAAAATTTTCTTTTATGTTTTCATTTTTCGAAACGATCTCTCCCTTCCTTTCCTTTTCCTTTATTAGTTTTAGTTTTAATGTAAGGTGGCCCAGCACGAGCAGAGAATTTCCAAAAAAATTCTAACGACATGACTGAACGTTGGTCGGCCTCAGCATGTCATCCGGGTAGGTAGTCTCAACTACGGTGACTACCGTGGTTGTCACAATCTTGTTTTCGAAAAAAAAATCAAAAGTATTCAATCCAAAAGCACATTAAAAGTATTTTTTTTTTTTTGATAAAATAATTTTTATAGAGTGGCTCTTGAATATTCATCATCCCACCCCATACAAGATATTTTTGTTGATTTACGTGTTACTTCAATGTATGTAAGATTGTCTTAATTGCTGAAAGTCATATAGCGTGGAAGTAATATTCTAATTACATCAATGTTCTTCCAACCGCTTAATGAACTTTTCACGTTGTATATGTTTGTGCTTTGAATTTCGTAAGGGCACAAATGCGAATTTTTACGTGGAGTCTTTCACAGCTTGCCATAATAAATGCTTAATTTCCAAAAATGACTTGGCATTTTTATGAACAGTAGGAATACTTTTATTCGAAAGCTGTGGTGTTTTCGTTCTCCAAGAGTTAGTTTTATTATGAGAAAATCCAACTTTGCCAAATCTACGAGCAATTTTTCGTTTGACAGATCTTTTCCTTTAATGTTTTGAAGGCACTGTTGACTAACCTTCAGCAATCAAGCTTATATCTGCATGACTGACTTCTAAATGATCTCAAATAATTCGTTAAAGCATTCCCTTGGGGAATACTTCTAGGATCAATATAAGAAATATTGAAGAATAATTAAGTTTTAACATCTTAATTTATACTAATAATGTTTCATTCTTCAATATCTGAAGTGTACGCCAACCTCCACTATTTTATTTGAAAATGTCCAACCAAGTGATTCCATACACTTTTTTTCAATTCACCCCACTTGGCTTTTAAAATTTTGAACGCCGTTCGAATATTGTAAGTATATATATTGAAATTTTCATATTCTTTGAAATTAAATACCCTCATCCTTTTTCTTCCTTAATGAATAACCTTCGATTTCACCCCGAGTAGGATTTCAATTTTGAAGTTCATTGAACAGACTCGTGTTCACAGTGAATAAACACAGGAAGGAGCATTATATTGTGTTGTTTTGAAAAATACTCAATTTCAGGCGCGTTTTTAAAGCGGAAATGTAGGAGGTAAGGTAGAACACGTTTCAGCTGTCAGAAACACCAAAAACATTTCCTTGGATTCGACGTGTGCAATCAGCCAAAAAGTGATAGTAGAAAATGGGAACAATTTGCTCTTTAAATTTTATTATGTTGAATTTGAAAGTCTTTAAATAGTTTGACTTGTTTCGTTCAAAGAATTGTCTCAATTTAATGGGTTTGGTAGGGTATTTTAAAATTGATTCAACAATTTTTCAGTTGAGTTCCGATAAATGTTTCCAGACTTTTTTTAAAATTTGGCATTAAATATTCAACACGGTTTTTTGAGTATCTTAAGAGTATTACCAAACCTTTCGTAAAATAGTTATTTAAAACAAAACACTAGAGAATTAAGACCCTTATTAAAAAAGGATCAACTTTCACATTAAACTTTCCACAAACTGAGCAAAAGTTTCTCGAACAGCAATCTAACTAAAAACAACACATTTATTGCCATATTTGACTGTTCACTTTATCATCCTCTTAGAGACATAAAGGACATTCAAGAATCTCAAACCCCAACAAACCGATTTCTTTTATAAAGAAGTATAAGTCTCAAGGAAATTATACTCTTCCTGAAACCAAGTCTTCTTTCAGAGTATATTTCTTTCATAAACATTGACTTCGATTTCGGTTAAATCGAGCCAATATCATCATCTATTCAACAAGGAATCATAACATGTCGAGATAAAGGACATGGACGAAAACTTTTTTATTCATGCTCTTTTCCCTTTTCTAGGACTAGATGCTTCTTTTTTCTTTGTGACAATTGGCAGTAACTTTGATATGATTTTATCGATAGTATAAAAGAATCATAAGCTATTGGGAGTTCGGTTGAAAAATGTGAATGGATTGGGGAGAAACATTCAAGTAGATTTGTTTCCTTTTTCTCATGGTTTGGAAAATGATTGGTTGTTAATGTTTCAAGAGGAGTTCAGTTCGTGTAAATGGAATGAGATGAAAATAATACCTTGTTTCTTTCCCTGGACAAAACAAAAGTTTCATTGTTTCAAATTGAGCTTCTTTTTTTAAGAAGATGAAGTCAGATTAGTTCTAATTTTTTAAATTATACAGGCAGTGAAAATAACATTTTTCTTATATTTTGTAAACAAGCATATTCAAAAATCTTCTGAATGTACTATTTTATTATTAATTGCTTGGGCCACCCTTAAGCCAACCTTTCATTCTACTTGAGCCTTTTTTTGGGCCCTTTCAAGCCGTTTCAGGGCACTTTTGGATCCACTCGAGGAATAATTTCAAGTCTTGTTTATTTCATATCCAGAGGCCAATTCACTTTTTTCTTGAAAAGCTGCCGGGCCTTGCTTTGTTGGTTTTTTTTTTTGTGGTAGGGAGGTGAAGGCATTTACGCCCGCCGAGTCTGGCAGTGTGGGACTCCCATGAAGGATACCCTTGGACTACCCACTAAACACCTCCCCTGTCAATCTGAGAACCTAGCCTGGAACCGTTTGACACATTACTTCGGGCCAGGTCTCGTTTTGTTACGCCGGGGGGTGCCTTCAAGCGGGGGAGTTCCTTTCCTAGTGGGAGGGGAGAGGAGAAGAGGAAATGCCAGAAGAGCGATCCCCCAGCCCCAGCGCCTCCGGCTGCTGTGAGTCCCTTTTATATTTCAGGGCTGCCCGAGCATAATGTGCCACCTGGCTCCATTTGTCAACCGATTCGAGCATCACCGCAACTATATTATCCGGGGTGAGCTCTCCCGTCTCCCTGTAGAGTTCCCTTCGCAGCCTGACCCATTTTGTGCACGCAAAAAATGTGTGACAGGCATTGTCCTCCTCTCCTGCGCAAAACCGACAATCGGGACACCGTGACTTAGCGATCTGGTGCAGGTAAGACTGAAAAAACCCGTGCCCGCTCAAAAGCTGGGTCAGATAGAAGTCAGTCTCACCATGCCTTCAATTTAGCCACGGTCTCACATCCGGGATGAGGCGCGCTGTCCACCTTCCCTTCGTGCAATTCCCCCAAGACTGCTGCCAATCGTTGAGCGAGCGTTGTCTCTCCTCGCGGACAACCATCTCTCTCGCATCCTCGTTTCGGCGCAGGTAAATAGCGCGGCGCTCTCTAGCAAGGAGGGCGACAGGTATCACGCCTGCAATCACTCTCACCGCCGAGTCGGAGACTGTTGGATACGAAGATGCAATTCTCAGTGCTCCTCTTCTCTGTACCTGTGCCAATCGTTTTCGATATACCTCCTTGCTGAGAGCGTCGCCCCATACCTCTGCTCCGTACAGTAGCACTGACCCTACAGCACTCATCAAGAGGCGTCTTCTTGATGGGCTGGGTCCCCCTACATTGGCCATAAGTCGACTCAGGGCCGATATTCCCGAAGCAGCCTTCTCAGCCGTTGCCCTGATTTGCTCAGAGAAACTCATCTTCGAGTCGATCAGTAGCCCCAGGTACTTCACCGCTGGCTTCGATTCGATCTGTATATCTCCAATACTGATCATCCTTACTCTAGGGATTCTCTTTTTTGTCAAAGTGACCACTTCGGTTTTCTCCAGTGCTAAACTGAGCCCGCGAGCAGTCATCTAGTCCCTCACTCGGCGCATTAGCATACCTAGCCTAAGTTGCGCTTGTTCAACGGTGCGTCCGGCGACCAGAGCCGCAACATCATCCGCATAGCCGATCAAGCGCGACTCATCTGGCATCTCAAGTCTCAGTAGCCCGTCGTAGGACACGTTCCGCAGGTCCGGACCAAGGATAGATCCCTGGGCAACACGCGATGTAAATTCCATCCTTCGTTGGCCCTGTGTCGTGTCGTAGAGCAAGATTCGGTCCATTAGGTAGTTCCTCAAAAGCCGCATTAGATATTCTGGAACTTGAAAAGAGTTTTCCAGCGTGTCCAGAATATCCACCCATCTAGCGGAGTTGAAGGCATTCCTGACGTCGAGTGTCACCAACAGGACGATCCGTCGCTTGGTGCGACTATATGCCTCTGCCTTTTGGACCGCGTTCACCACCTCTGCAATCGCATCAATGGTAGAACGTCCTGCTCTAAAGCCGTACTGCCGAGGAGATAGGTCCCCAGCAGCACGAATCGCGTCAGTGAGTCTTCCCTTGATGAGTTTCTCTAGAACTTTCCCAGCCGTGTCTAGCATGCATAACGGGCGGTATGCAGACGGCGATTCGGGATTTCCCTTCCCCTTGCTGATCAGCACGAGCCTCGCCACCTTCCCTCGTACCGGGAAAACCCCGTCCCGTAGGCAAGCGTTGAATGTGCTGAGCAGCAAGTCAGGACAATGGTGATAGACGAGCCGCAACACAGCTGGAACACCATCTGGACCTGGAGCCTTCCTCGCTTTCAAGGAGAGGACTGCCTCCTCCAGTTCCAGCTGTGTGAAGAGTGGGCACTCTACTGCTGTTTCACCATGGACAGCGTCAACACGGACGGGATGGGCGGGGAAGAGTCCCCGCACTATCGCATCCATCTTTTCCGCGTCATGTATACAAGGCTTCCGTAGGGCACCAAGTTTCCCCATGACCAGCTTGTAGCCAAGGCCCCACGGATCCTTGTTCACATTGTCCACTAGGTCTTGCCAGCAGCGAGCCTTGCTACTGTTGATCAGTTTGCGAAGGCATTTCCTGGCTGACTTATATGCTGCCACCTGGTTGAATGCCTCGTCACGGTTTCGCGCCCGTTGAGCCTCACGCCAAAGCTTGTGACACTCCCTCCGCTTTTCAGCAATTTCAGTAGACCACCAGTACACTGGGGGCTTGCCGTGCCGGGGTCTTCGACGGGGCATAGAAGCGCAGCAAGCAGTCGTGATTATGGTCATAGTAGAGTTCACCACTTCTTCAGCTGCCCGTTCTTCCGTCCCCTCCGAAGCTCCCTGCAGCGGCTCACCTGCTGTGAGAGCCTTGACGAACCTCTCGACGTACATCTTTCCGATGTTCCATCCAGTTATGGAAGGCCGAGAGCACGGACGTCGGGAGACAGCATCACTTATCTCAAGCAGAATGCACTGATGATCACTGGCTGAGTAGTCGTCTAATACTTTCCAGTTGTGTATCCTCCGTACTAAGGACTCCGAGGCGAATGTCACGTCCGGTATGCATCCCTCACAGCCAATACGGTGGAAAGTCGGCGTGTTTCCGGAGTTTAGTACGACGAGGGCCGTCCTGGCCGCCATTTCCAGGATCCGTTTTCCCCGCGGATCCGTCTGAGGATTGCCCCATTCGATTGCTTTAGCGTTGAAGTCGCCCCCAACGAGCACTTTGCCCTCTGCGTTCGAGACAGCGCCCTCCAAAGCATTAAGCTTGGCTTGGAAAGATGATATTGACTCGTTAGGCGTTAGGTACACACTAAAGAAGGTGATCCCTGAGCACCGAACCCACACGAAACCATCCCCCCGTCCACAACTCTCCGCTTGAAAGTCACTGTTCCGAACTCAGATGGCGGCAGTACCAGTTTCATCAGAATACCATAATGCAGGACTTTTACTATGGTGTTGCTCACTCAGCAGCAAGAAGTCGGCTTTCATGTCCCTCGCAAACTGCTTAAGCAGATTTTGGGCGGTTGAACTGCGGTGTAGGTTTAGCTGCTGGATGCGGGTCATCAAAGCTCTGTTTTGGCCTTGGGTAGGGCTTCCTGGAACACCCGCCATTTTCCTGATCCCAAGACGTGTCCAAAATCAGGTTTTGGATCAGCATCCTTGCACAGAATACAGTGTGCCTCCTTAGTACACTCTTTTCTTTTATGTACCATTTCACCGCATTTGTAACATAGGGAACTCCTATCGGGTCCTTTGCATACTTGTGTAGTGTGACCATAACCAAGGCATTTGAAACATTGAAGAGGCGTTGCTCTTCGCCGTATCCTACAGACAACCCACCCTATTCGTACTTTGCCGTTGTTCAGGAATTGTTCGGCGTCCTTTTCGGTCAATTCAACTACGGCCATGCGTTGTCCCCTGTTGTTTTCTGGTGTCAGTTTCGCTTTGATCCTTCCCACGCTAGGGAACTCCCTTTTGATGGCCTCTTCTACCTCAGCTAGATCCGTCACGCAGTCTATGTCCCGTATTTCGATCGTTGCCATCGGCTCGATTGAGGCTATAGTTGCGCTTTATGCCGAGGACTTTCTTTACTGCGTCACAGAATGCTTCTTTATTGCCGGCCTCTGCTCCGAATTCGACCAGTATGTGGCCCGACCGCGTTGGTCGTACTACTTTAATGGTAGTATTGGTGTCTTCGGGCCTTACGTGTCCCCTGATGTCCCGCAGCACCTCCGCGTAGGACCGGCCATCTTGGGGCTTTACAAGCAGTGCCTGCTGCCGGGGTCTTCGTCGGGGCTTCTGCCTCTCCTGTTTTGTATCAGGTCCTTTTTCTAATTGGGCGTCCGTGCGAACTTTATTTTCTGGCTTTTTTTGAAGGAGTTTCTTTGCGGCTTTCTTCGCTCCTTTTGTAAGCACTGTCTGCAACCCCTGATCTGGCCCTCCAAGCCCGTCAAGTGCCTCTTCCTTCCTTCTTATATCCCGATTTCCTTCGATTGGGCTAGACGCCATTCTTCTATTGACTTTTAATTATGGAGCTATCTGCATGTCGCCTTTAGATTTTGCCCCAAGCGCCTCTTTAGCCTTCTGTTCATCTTCGGCCCTTAACCAGCTCCTCCAATAGTTCCCTATGCGACCTAGGAGCTCCTCTAGTTCAAGGAGCCCTTCCTTTGCTACTTTGCTAATTTTTGGGGAGTCGCATGCAGCTTGTATTCTTTTCAGAACATCTCCCGCTTTTTGAAGTAGTCTTTCTTCTTCGTATCGCTGGGCCGCAATTGTACCTTGCAACCAACCTTGGGAGAGGTTTTCGCATTCCGTTTTTGAGTGCAGTACTTCCGCCACATTTTCAACGTTGGCGGTACAATCACGCGGTTTCTGGTCACTCTTTGCTTTTAGTACCGTAATCTCCTCGTTTGCTTCTGGATTTTTCGTTGCAATGTCGGGATTTGTGACCCTTGCATCGGTCGCTTTAGTAACGATCGCAGCGGTGACAGTCGAATTTTTGGTGCTCTTTATGCTATCTTCCACTGCCGAGTCTCCCGCTTCTCCTTAATAGGACGCTCGGGCGTTCGCATAATTTTTTTGCTGCACCCAAACGCCGCAGGAATCTCAGTCTGCGCCAGACTGTCTGCTGTTCCCCGTTTTTCGTCTACCGTCACTGTCGTCGTGTTAGTCTTCATTTTTGTCGTGGTTAGTACAGCTCTCGATGTACTGTTGACATCGTGGCTGCAACCGCTGGTTGCGTCGTCGTTGATATTATTTTTTATTTCCTTTTCTGGGTTTTTTTTGGTCTTTTGATTGCTCCAGTTTTGTTGGGTCCCCCCTCGGAGCCGCTATCTCCGTTCGTGTGTGTAGTCGCCTTTTTGGTCCCATGGTTATCTTTGCAGAGCAGGGAGGCCATGCGAGGGTTGGCACAAGCCCTTATGGGGACAAGTGCTCGGAGCAAAACCAGCGCTAATCGGGAGTCCGTCTCAACCGAACCTACACCACCAACCCAATGGTGCGAACTTCGAACGTACTCCGAGGCCTGCCAAGGTTTTACCGGGACGGAGACGGTATGATAGTTGAATTGGAGCCGTTCACACAGGAGTTTCACCTCAGCGCTACTGTGCAAAGCAACTAGGTCCAAACCATCACATCCGCCAGCCCAAAGCTTTTCCTCGGGTACGTGGGGGCGGAACTCCCCAAAGAATGCTAGCCTCCAAGAGTGGTCTTGTCGACCGGCATTCCCCCTTCGGAGTTTCCTCGGGTACGTGGGGGCGGAACTCCCCAAAGAATGCTAGCCTCCAAGAGTGCTCTTGTCGACCGGTATTCTCCCTGCGGGGTGCTTTGTTGGTTTATCAGACGTCTTCCTACTCGTTTAAGTTATCGTCAGTGTCTAAAGATTATGTGGAAGGAAAAAAATATGTTGTATGTTTATAATAGAAAGAAGAAAAAATGGAGAAAAACTGACAGGAGGATTCGAAATACAATTGTTGAGCTAACTAGACGGGTTTTTTATTTATCCTTGAGTTTGTAAGGCTTTTAAAAAGGGGCGATTATAACTCAGGTGTGGGGTAACCAAGGAAAGTGATACACAACAAAGAACCAACTGTTGGAGGCACACGGCTGGTGTGGATTCACCGCCGACGGCCCCAGGGGCCCAACTGAGGCTCCTGTACGAAACTGACGATTCGTTAGAACCAGAGGACACACCTGCCGATAATCATTCACCCGAATCCGAATTTGAGGTTACAACACGTAGACCTAACCTCGCTTTTACGGCTGCAAAAACCGCTAGCATCACTAATATCCCATCTGCGGCTCTTATCACAACAGCCACTTCTAATGCTTCTTTTACCACCCTGAAGACTACTTCGGCAACTACAGTTACTGATTGCACTATAGCAACCAATATCCACACCGATGCCCCGATTTTTTCTATAACGCCCTCCACCGCAGCCGCTGTTATTGCCAATGAAATCGCTGCACCTACGAAAACAACTGCTTTTTACGATGTTATAACCACCTCCTGCGTTCCGAAAGCCACTGTTTTGTCTCAACGACCACCCTTGGCTAACGAAGTCACCGGAGAAGAGGCCATTGAACGAGAAATTGCGATTTTGAAGAAAAGGAAGGAACTACTCGAATTACAACATGCGATTAGTCTACTCGAACCAGGTAGTCAACCGACTCAAACTGCGAACACTCACTTTCCAAGACGTCTACCAACCGATCAGAAGAACGAGACGTGGTAGAGATATGTTCTCGAAATGCAAGTAATTGCAAAACCCGCCAACTCACCAAAATCAAATTAGTAACCTCTTCGCAGAAGGACTAAAAGGCCGCAATACTCAAGCATACTTACTTC
The DNA here is from genome assembly GCA_963969285.1 of Odontomyia ornata. Lineage (NCBI taxonomy): Eukaryota > Metazoa > Arthropoda > Insecta > Diptera > Stratiomyidae > Odontomyia > Odontomyia ornata. Next base: position 253,281,998 of record OZ017742.1, read on the forward strand.
TAGGAGCGCGCACTGTCCGAAAACTGAAGAAGTTACTTGAGCGTCACGAAAGGCGCATTACATCTGCTCTGAAGTGTGTTGTTAACACACGTGAAGTAACCGCAACTTCCCGCCAATTTGACGCAACTTCCCGTGAACCTGCTGCAACGGTAGCTAGATCGACTGCTGCGAAATCTGTTGTTACCAGTATCCTGGAAGAGATGCCACTCTATTTCAACTGCACCAGACGAGGCCACTATCAAAGTTCCTGCCCTTATGAGAAGCGTTCAACAGGTTCGTGCCTCAAATGTTCGGAGATTGGACATCAACACCGAGATTGCCCGAATCCAAATAAAGTCATGCGAGTTATTCGCAATACCAACACCGCTGCCGACATTAACGAACCGAAGAACGATAGTGATATAATTGACGATAACACTGACAGCGCCATCAGCGCAATTAATATGGTAAGTATTGTTTTTAACTCATAGTCGGGAAGAATACACAGAAATGGTAAAACTTTTGTCTCTTTTCAAATCCGGCAGAAACGATCTGCAGTCTCTCTACTCATTAGCAATATAACCTTCGATACGAGATTCCACGGCTTAGAAAATGCAACGATAAAAACGTATGGTAAGGTCGATGCCTATATTAAATTTCGTAGATAATGCCGAAAGGTTCCTCTTTTAGCGATTCCAGATGAAACAGTATCACTACCCGTAATCTTAGGCTGGAATTCCCTAAAGGAATTTAATATTTATCTTCATGAATTCTAAGATTTTAATAACCAGATATATAGTCATAAAAATCAAGCGTTTGAAAAAGACAAAAGTTATTTCATTGCCTTTAAACCGACAAATTGTAAAGCATTGACCGGTCCATGTATTAAATACGAACCTTCTGAGGAAGCCACCTATGAACTTAATAACGTTAGATCTATTGGTAAAAATTCGGCCAACGCTGGTGCACCACTTTTAATGATCAGACCGACAATAACTTTAGAGCCTTGCCCGACCTTTGTGCATTATCCCCCAGATGACACAGAAACCCTAGAAATAAATATGACCCTGAGCAAAAACCACACTGAAGCCCTTAAAAATACCATTTACAAAAACTGTTTGAACCCGATGAATCTCATTGTAGCGCCCTATCACTATGAGATGGAAGTTCACCTAAAAAATAACACTCCGTTTTACTGCACGCTACGAAGATTATTTTACCACAAGCAAAAAGAAGTTCAAAAGTTCACAGAAGAGCTAATAAAGAAGGGAATAATTAGATCCAGTAATTCCCCATACGCTTCTATTATAGCCTTAGTTAGGAAGAAAAGCGGTGAATTGAGAATGTGTGTAGACTGCAGAGCCCTAAACAAATAGACCACCTGAGACAATTTTCCACTGCCACTTATAGAAGACGGCATCGATTATTTGGCAGGAAAGAGTTTTTTTCAATTATAAGATTTACGTAATGGATTGCATCAAGTTAGAATGGCACCTGAATCTGTAAAATACAATACATTTGTAACTCCAAACGGTCACTATGAATACTTGTGGATGCTCTTTGGACTGAAAAATTCACCTGCTGCATTCCAGCGCTTTATATGCGAAATATTTAGAGATATGCTCGAGTCCGTAAGGCACCGAGCTTCCGCATAACTAGCCAAAGCACCAAGGTGCCCTATTCATATTGTCCACTAAATCTTGCCAGCGGCGAACCTTGCTGATGCCAATCAATTTATGAAAGCATTTCCTGACCGACTTGTACGCTGCCACCCAGTTACATGCCTGGTCACGATTCGGTCCCCGTTGAGCCTCACGCCGAAGATGTTGACACTCCCTCCACTTTTCAGCAATTTCATCGACCAACCGTACAATGGTGCTTGCCGTGCCGGGGTTTTCGATGAGGCATAGAAACGTTGTAAGCAGCTGTGATGATGTTCATAGTTGAGTTGACCATGTCTAGAGCTGCTAGTTCTTCTGTCCCCTACAAATAACTCTGCAGCGGAGCACGTGGAGTAAGCACCTCGACCAACCTCTTGAAGTCCATCCTTTCAACGTGCCACCCAATCGTAGAAAGTTGAGAGCACGAACATTGGGCGACAGCATCACTGATTTCAAGCAGAATACACTAATGATCACTGGCTGAGTACTCCTCTAATACGCTCGTCCTGGCCGTCGTTTTGAGGATTCGTTTTCCCCGTGGATCGATTGAAAGCATGCCCTTCGATTGGTTAGCGTTGAAGTCTCCCATAGCGAGCACGTTGCCGTCTGCGTTCGAGACAGCGTCCTCCGAAGCATTGAACTTGGCTTGGGAAGATGATATCGGTCCGTTCGGCTTTAGACATACACTGATGAAGGTGGTCACTGAGCACCAGAACCACACGAATTTATCTCCCCATCCACAACTCTCCGCCTGGAAGTCACAGGTAATTCAATAAGTCCATAGGATAAAAAAGAAGAAAACAAAATTTACACAAAACTCTATTTTATCATCCAACATAGCTGCCTTCAGGGTCGATACAACGATTATAGCGATTTTCCAACTTTTAGATACAACTCTTATAGTACGGTTTCTCTTTCTCATCAAAATAGGCCTCAATTTCAGCGATTACTTCATCATTGGACTTAAATTTCTTTCCAGTAAACAAGCATTTTCTTTAGATCTCAAAACAGAAAAAAGTTGCTGGGGACTAAACCTGGAGAATACGTTGGGTGGGTAAGCAATTTGAAGCCCAATACATTCAATTTTACCATCGTTTTCATCGATTTGTGACGCGGTGCATTGTTTTGGTGAAACAACCCTTTTTCTTTTGCAAATTTGACCGTTTCTTTGCGATTTCAGCCTTCAATCGATCCAAAAGTTCGCAGTAATAGTTGCTGTTGATGGTGGTTCCTTTTTGAAGATACTCAATAAATATTATTTCGTTTGCATCCTAAAATACAGACGCCAATACCTTACTGGCCGACTGTTGCGTCTTTTCTCGCTTTGAATTCGGTTCCTCGGCTGCTGTCTACTCAGGTGACTGTCTTTTGGATTCTGGTGCGAATTAGTGAAGCCATGTTTGTCACGTATCGATAATAGACTGTGAGACACAGAGCTTTCGCATACCCAAATGTTCATGTAGAATGGAAAAAACACTACCATCTGATATTTTTACAATGTCAGCTAGCTCGTTCATAACCAATTTGTGGATTTTTTTGATTTTTTTGGAATAATAGCTTCATTTGGGCGTCGACTGCGCTTCACATCATTTGTGCTGGTACGATCACGTTTAAATTCAGCAATCCACGTCTCTACCATTTGCCTCGATGAAGCAGAGTCCGGATAATGTTTATCAAGCCATCGTTCGCTTTCCACTATATTTTTTTTCTCATCAAAAAGCAATGCTTGTTTTTTTCAAAACTCGAAATTCGCTTTTTTCCATTTTTTTATTCATTATCAAAAGTTGCTTCGCACAAAATGCTATAACTCACGAATCAATAGTCTGACTGCTGTCAAATTCATATACGCATCATTCGAAGGTTAGCATGATAAAAAATCATATAGTAAAAATTCTAGTAACGCCATCTATGTGTCACCCCAAGGACTTATTGAATGGATTATTATTTATGTAAAGCTTCTTCATAAGCCACTTATTTCAGCGTTTTTGAGATTGTTTTCCTGGTTGGCTACAAATACGATGGATTCAGTGCATGGAATGCCTCTCGTATGCCTTTATCCTCTACAACAATAAATGGTTGAAAGTTCTTGTGAAAAATTTTTAGTATAGAACTATCGGTTTTTTTTTGCATGGCGGATATCTTAAATCTTAAAAATGAGGAAACCGTTGGTTGATTATTTATATTTGAATCTATCGTATTTGACTCATAGTGCTGGCATACGAGTTAATTAGAACCGGACCAATTATCACTTCCCGTAGGTTTTATAACTGCGGCTGGCTGCAAAATCTTCTTCTTCTTCTTAGCACTCGAGCCCCTTTCGAGCCTTCGCTTCCTGCAAACAGCCCCTCCAGCTATCTCGGCGCATTAACCGCGTCTTCCAATTCCAAAATCCAAGCAGCGATGAACTGTCTTCGTCAACCAAGTCAGACCAGCGTTTCCTCAGTTTCCCGACTGGTCTCCGGCCTTCAGTTCTCCCAACAAATATCTTTTTGGGAGTCCGTTGTTCGTCCATACGATTCATGTAAGCAGCCCATTGCAGCTTTCGCAGTCTTACAATCGTTGAGGCCTCTGATTCGTCAAAAATTTCATACAGCTCATGGTTGTGTTGAATTCGCCATTGGTCCCCGTCTAGCTTTGCTCCGACTATTCGCCTCAGGACCCGTCGCCAACGGCATTCAATATAGTTGCGGATGCTTGGGTTAGGGTCCATGTTTCACACCCATAGCATGACACAGGTCTTATCACAGCTTTGTATACTTGGAGCTTTGTTTTCTTGTGTATGCAGCTGGTCTTCAAGACCGTCAATACTAAATAAAACATTTTATTTGCGAGCTGTATTCTTCGGCGTATTTCGTCACTTTCATTGGCCGTTCTCGTTATTTTGGTGGCCAAAATACACAAATTTGCAAACATTTTTGACACTGTATTCGCCAAGTGTGATATTTTGTGTATTTGAGGTATTTTTCCTCGACTGCGTCATGAGCTTTAATTTATTTTTGTTGATTTGTAGCCCTACTAGTTTTACTTTGCTGTCGAGTTTCAGGAAGAGTTTTTTGGCAGTTGCTAATGACCGTGACAGAATGTTAATGTCGTCCGCATAGGCTACTACTCGATTCGACTTGTCCAGTAATGTTTCTCGTGTGTCAACAGGTAGCTTCCTTATGACGTACTCCAGAGCCAAATTGAATAGCAATGGGGTCAGCCCATCTCCCTACTTTAGCTCGATATTTATGTCAAAGGCATCGGTGAGTTAATTATTGATGCGGACTTGGGAGGTCGTCGACGTAAATGTCATTTTGGTAAGACGGTCTAATTTGACTGGGATGCCAAAGCAAAGCATTATTGGGTACAGTACGTTACGATCAATTCTGTCGTATGCTTGCTTGAAGTCAACGAAAATTTGGTGTACGTCTATGTTGAACTCCCAGCATTTTTCAAGTACCTGCTTGACTGTGAACAATTGGTCTGTTGTTGATCTACCTGCCCTAAAACCACTTTTGATATACATATTCGATATTGTGTGATATTTTTTGTGGTTGAAGAAATTTTTTTCACAGAGTGTCAGTCGGTGAAATCACTCTTGGAGTGGTCGCACCGACTTACCGCGTCGAAAACGCAACAGGAGTGTAGGGATTCTCCAGGTGAAAATAGTGGTAGTGTTTTGGGTGCTGGGATCCTCTGAGTGATATGAAAAGTAGTGTTTTTGAATCCTTCGCGTCAAGTGTCTTCGTTTCTTCCTTATTTTAGGCGTAATGTGCTTTAAATTACTTTGTGCGACACGGTGGTGTTAGATTCCGTCTTCTCTTTGAGGTCAAAGGAAATTCAGGTTCCGTGCGCGTTTAGGTGGTACGTTCTGGGGAGCTCAAGCTCGTCAGCGGCTCCGGGGATAAATTTAGGGTTGACGAGTGGCGCCAAACCTACCCCTTCTCCACGGGTTAGCTGGGACCCCAAGGCCCCTGCCGAAACGCCCAATTCAAGTCTAGCAATCATCACAATTGTATCCGATTACAATTGTAATGATTACATAATTGGGAATTGGAATCGTTACGAGACCCGACGATTACAAGTAATCAATTGTAATAGCCTCAAAAGCAAACTCTAAGTTTGTCCTTCCAAAGGGCGATACAAATAACACAATTCTGCGTATTAGCTGGAGTCGAGATGAAGACCAATAAAGAAACCAGAATCAAGGATATCATAGAAGAACGGTGGAGAAAAAAGTTCTAAAGCAAAAGAGAGGAAATCAGACAGCAAGCGAAGAGTGATATTGGCGTATTGCAGAGGGAATATACAAAAATACTACAATAATCGAAGGAAGCAGGGCAGCAAATTCGAAATGGGGAGATTTGGTTGCGATAAAAATGGTGGATTTTACTACAGGGTTAAAAATCCGTTCCAAAGCCCATAAAGGATTACAACAGTGAAGGCGTTTGACTAGTCCAAACTGGAAAAAGAAGGCAATCACGAGGATCACAACATTACAGAATCCAGCATTGACAAAATAAAGTGTTGGCTAGGAAATGAAGCGGATCTGTTAGGCGATGCTACAGATGTGGAAGATGACGAAGATGGCGTGAGAGAAATTCAACCGACGACGCAGAAGATGCGAAAAACGGTGACGATCTCACATCCGGCAACAAAAATCCTTCATCAGAACCTCATGAATTATCAAAAGCTCGGAATTCTAATCCTACATGTGAACATTAAAATTGTTCAAATTTGAATATAATACTTACTATATATGATATTTGTTCTCACCGTAGAACTTTTCAAGAGGTCTTCACTTCTGACCTTCCTAAACAGTTTGATGACTGTAGCTTCTATAGCGTTGGACAAATAGATAAATACAGATCGTGGTTGCACTTGGATTTTGTATTCTAGTATAAAGCCCAAAAAAGTAAAATTATAGAAAAAACTCTGTTGCGAATTCCGGCGTCGTATTGGGCAAGTGGCATACGAGCTTGAGGATGAATCCGGTAAGCTGCTTGGGACCTTTCACGCCAAAGACATCCGATCCGATTCATAATTACCCCTGCCGACCTTCTTTGTTTGCCCGGCTGAATGAGACACTCAGGGTCTGGGTCGTCCCCACGATTGTTGCGAATTCCGGCGTACCAACTTCCTCTGATTCGCAACTTGAAATTGCCGCCCTAACATTGTCACTTTCCTTTGGGCACTCCTACCTTTTCCTCTGTGTATTTATTTATTTTCATTAACATTTTTCCTATCTCCCTTTAATTTTTATGTCCACATCATCACAATCCTATCCTTTCCCTGATTTCCAATTAGAACACCCTAGGAATATAATAAGAAGTTTAATCTTCCCACTAACAACACTCCGTACATTAATTCCCACTAACAAAATTTCATTCTATCCATTCTTCCTAACAAAACCTAATTCCTTCCTTCATACTAACAAATTCTATTCACTAGTTCCCATTAACAAATTTTATTTTTCTTACTAACGAAAATTAATTCACGTTTCCCTACTAACAAAATTCAATCTCATGCCCAGATACATCGTTATAGTTGCTAATCTGATGAATGGGAGATCGATAAGGCATAGCTCCATTGGTTACGTCGCGAGTTCTCGACCGTGGGACTGCTGGAACCCTGAGTTCAAGTTCCCCCGGGCGCACGGAAGCACTCTTTTTGGGGGTATCGGCAAAACCAATAGCTTCCGAAATGTGTATATGTGACACTTTGAACTCAACCAAGCGCTTCTTGGAGTGTTCAAATTGCCATATGTAAAACAATGGATACTATTGAGTTGGTCGATATGGACCAAAAGATCTGTGGAAAGCGGAATCGAAGTGTAATGAACTTCGATTACGTTACCCAGATGCAACAGCGGTAATTGGAGAAGAATTGGGATTGCGGAATCGGATGGGAGAAAGGTGAAAGTGCAAATTAGGTGGTTGGAATTTGGCAGTCAGTATTGGACGTGGAAAAAGAAGGGTGAGCGCTTTGGGAGTGAATTTTTCCGTTTTGCGAGTCCGTTGCAAGTTAAAAAGTGGAAGTTCTTTGTCCGGAGGAAGAAGAGTTTTTGGTGAATTAAAAGTGTATCTTGACTTACGTTATGGAGATTTTAATGTGGGGTTGGGATTTCCAGTGTTGGTGTTGGGTGAATTTTGGGGGAAAATAGTTTAATTTGTATGGTAGTGCAGAAAGTACGAAAGCTTATGTGACAGAGTGTAACTTTAACGAAGACACAAACTAATTCAAAGTGTGTTGTGAATTAACTGAGATTTAAAGATAACCGAAAGAATTAAGAAGAAGTGAGAAAAAAAAAGAAGAACGAAAAGACTGTGAATTTAAACAAATTCTATTTTAAAGTGAAAAGAAACAACAATATAGTGCCAGAGGATAAGAGTGAAAAGTCAAACAATGTAAATAAGCCAGTGTGAAAATTGCAAAAGGTGGCCGTTTTACCATCCCTCTTGAATTTTTTTTTTGGTACATTCCAGAGATTTCTCCTTTTGGTTTTCAGAGCCCCCGCTTCTTTCTTGGCCTTTCCCCGAGCGCTCGGAGTTTTGCAGGAAAGTACGTGAGTATAAATTTATTTTCTTACCTTTTGCATTGTTTTAAATTATTCGATTTTATATAGTTTTGTATATTTAATTAACCTTGATTTACTCTTTATTGGCTTAAATCCAATTTTGAAGGGGCGGATTTGATTGAAATTAGTTTTTTCTCTTTTTTTTGTAAAATTTGTGAATGGTTTTGTTATATAATTTTTGGATTTTTGTAAATAAAACGGCTATGTCACATTAAAAACCTTATTTTCATTTCTCAAAATGACCTCTCCCTTTCCCGTCCATTTCCCTTTGTGCTAGTTATTTTGTGTAAGGTGGCTCAGCACGAGCAGGGGGTGTCCCGGAAAACCCACGACACGACTGAGCGCTAGCCGGCCTCAGTATGCCACCCCGGGCTACACACCTTTCTGCTAATACTTTATGTCTGCAACTGCGGTGACTTCCGTGGTTGCTACAACTCATTAAATAAATGTTCCACCAATCGTAAAAGAACACTCCAATTTATCAACAGGGCTAATAAGTCCTGATTATGAACCTCTTTCAATCAAAAACCAATATCATCAAATTCGAGATTTTTCACATAAAATCCATTATTGCTTTTTAACAGGAAAAACATGCATTGAAAACATTCTTAAAACCATCGAAAGCATGTAATAACTCTCAAAATGATATTTTGTAACATCAAAGAGCATCATCTAGACTCGTACAGTATCATATTAATAAGCTTTTCTAGGTAAAGCTCGAAACATAAACTCGAGCAATTCAATCGTGTTCCTCTTTTGTCCCTAGAATTTTTCTTTATTTTCAGGTAAACGTGCGTTTGCAGCTATAGACTCTGTCTTACAATAATAAATTCAAGTAAAATAGTAAAAAGTTTTATAGGTACTCGTATTTTGTCCTTGTCTTCATGTTTCCCATAAATTTTCTTCCTTCACGAAATATTTTATGTATTTTTTTTCTTTAATAGTATTACCTGAAAAATATGTACATGTATGATGAGACAGAATGTACTTGTTTGTATGATATATTATTTATGCAAAAAAAAAAATATGTTTTTTAACTCCATTTATACTCATTTTTGAACGAAGAAGGATATTTTCCTTTTCTGTGCAAGCTAGGATAATATTTTCTGTTGACATTTGTTTTCCGATATAGTTGAACTGAATGGAAAATCTGTTACTGAATCAAATCATTTTTCAAACAATGCATAGATTTTCTTATTTGAGGGAGGATAGATTTGCTGATGACTGCGGAATATCGACGAATACGAGTATGGATTGTTGGAACAACAAAAAGGATAAAAGTAGATGCATCCGTTAAGTTTGAGGATGCATTGAAAAATTTCCATTATAGTTTGCACGGGAAGCTGTAAGCGAATATGTGCAAAACATGGATTTAATGACTTTTTTTGAGTTCCATAGATGTTGTGAATGTTTTTTCAAGCTTTAATCATAAGTATAAAATTAATTAAATTTAGGTAATTATTTATTGCTTTCATTGTTCGAAAATCTGATAAGTTTTTGGGCACTGCGGTATACATTTGGCAAATGCTTGGTAGAAATAAGCATGATATTGAAAAAAATCAAAGATTGTGTATTCTTTTGTTTCTTGAGACGGCGCCGGCGATTGCTTTTTTGAGTGAGCAGACGCGTTTTGAGTCATCTTCAGTGTGATGGCTCAAGACGCGCCTGTTCACTCAAAAAAGACGGAAATCGGCCTGCGGATATCAAATCAACAAAATAATTGATTATGCGTTCTATCATTTCAAGTTCGCCAATGGTATTTGGTCTTAAATTTGACTGTTGCTTCCCAGGTGGGATGCAACGATTTTTTTGTGGTTGGGCAGTGAATGACATTTAACGGTTCGGCTGTGGGACTTCCGTGCTTGCAAGAAAGTGACTAGACTACCCACTAAACACCTCCCCTGTCAACCCGAGAGCACACCCTAGAACGTTTGACACATTACTCCGGGCCTAGTCTCGTTTTGTTATGCCGGAGCTGGGGGATCACTCTTCTAGCGGTAGAGGAGAAGAGGAAGTGCCCGACAAGCAATCCCCCAGCCCCAACGCCCCCGGCTGCTGTGAGTCCCTTTTATCTTTTAGGACTGCCCGAACATAATGTGCCACATGGTTTCATTTGTCAACCGATTCGAGCATCATCGCGACTATATTATCCGGGATGAGCTCTCTCGTCTTCCTGCAGAGGTCCCTTCACAACCTGTCTCATTTTGTACACGCAAAAAATGTGTGGTAAGCATTGTCTTCCTCTCCTGGGAAAAACTGACAGTCGGGGCACCGTGACTTACCAATCTTGTGCAGGTAAGACTGAAAACACCCATGCCAGCTCAAAAGCTGGGTCGGATAGAAGTCAGTCTCACGATACATTCGATTTGGCCACGGTCTCACATCCGGGATGAGGCGCGCAGTTCACCCTCCCTTCATGCAATACACCCAAGATTGCTGCCAATCGTTGAGTGAGCGCTGGTGATATTAAATAATTACATTCTTGCATTTTCAAGAGAAAGTCTGCCAATTATAATTTCTAGAGCATTTCTTGTAGTTGGTTCCCTTGAATTTATCTTTTAAGTTCCTCTAGATATTCTAGATTTGTGAATTTTTTCGGCGTCATGGAATCTTTGTCACTTTAAGACAGGGTAAGCCCTAACCAAAACTTATACTATAGACCGAGTATGCTCATTGTCTTCTTAACTGAAACTAGCGTTAAGAATTGGCACCGTCATGTGGCGTCATGTTTTTGAACCGTTCTACTACTTCGGAAGATGTACTCAGGTGGCCATCAATGTTGAAAATCAATAAGCCTTACAAACATTTACCTGAATAACTTGTTTGCTACAAACATGCTAAAATTGTGCAGATGCAAATAATCTAATATCATCCGCGTTCTGAAGAATTTAAATTGAATTACTGTGCACCGGGGGTCGTGGCAAATCTGCAGTGTAGATTGAAAAAAGTGTCGCTGAGAGCACAGTTCCTTGGGGGATACTAGCGTTGTTCGAGAACGGGGACCATGTCGTGCCGTTTACTTTGACGAGGGAGGACCGTCCTGACAAGAAGCTCTGGAGAATTTTACATAGGTGTGAGTGAAATTTATGTGTTTCAGCTAGTTCGAATATTAGGCCCTGTGGCCAGACTGAATCGGAAATCTTTTTAATATTGAGGAGACATGCTATGGTTGGAATATTTTTTGCCATGTTGTATGCAATCTTAGTTTTTAAAATTAGGAGTAGGTGTTCGACTGACAGATTTTCCTGGATTGTAAACTGAAAGTACGGAATAATTGCGTGTGATGCAAGATGGTCGTCAATATATTCTTTGAGGACAAGCTCAAATATTTTGGCAGTAGTGGAAAGTAGCGAAATTGGACGATAGCTATTTGGGAGTAGAGGTTTCTCGTTCTTCTTTGGGATCGGTGTGATGATGGCTCTTTTCCCGGCTTTGGGAAAGTATGCATTTAATATGCATACTTGCAGAACACTGACAGGAAAGGGCTGATTGCATCACTGCATCTTTTGAGGAAGATGCAAGCAATGTCATCTTCACTACAAGATGTTTTGTTAGGTCATGATGGTATCAGCGACTTAACTTGTTTCCCTGTGGCGAAGCAGATGACAGATTGTTGCTACAATGCAGTTAGATAGCCCAGAGGAATTTGAAACAGTTCATAAGCCTGTTTTTTCCCCTTGAGCGAAGGTTGGCCAAGTGAAGGAATTTAAGATGAACGAATGCATCATATTTTCTGTTTGAGGATTTGACATTCTTTTCGAAAGGGTATGGGCTGTGAGAAAATGGACTGCTAGACACTTTGCCTTCTCGTTCTGTGCGGTGTTCTGGGAAAGGAACTGGTTGGAGTTATTTGCAGTCTTTTCTAGACGTGAGCAAGTCTTTCGGAGCTCTTTGAATGTGTCTAAGGCGGCATTTGCCAGTTTCACCATCAGGTATTCTCCTATGAGTGCATTGATCTCTAAATGGATCTTCGCACTGCGTTCTCGGATTCCTTCGTGCAGATATCTGTGGTTTGAGTCATATCTATGGCGGAAAAGTCGTTTTCGGAGAGACTTTTTCCTCTGGATATCACTTATAATCTCTGGTAGTAGTGAGATCATATTAGTGTTTCCAGAATCTCGCAAATGTCACTTCAAGGCCCCTCTCACAGCCGGTGCGCGGGGCATGGGCAGAGCGCTTGTGGGTACCACTTTAAACAATTTTTCGGTGCGTCACCACTACAGTTAGTGCGTTTTAGCTTATCTACCTTCTGCGTTTGGCAGTTTCCTAAAACATGCGACAGGCTGCATTTTAGGCGCCTATATTTGAGGCTGCATTTTGATGCAGGGTGTCCAATTCTTTGGCAGTTATTTCACTGCAAAATCTCATGTTTACGTACCGCTTCAAATTGGACAATAGAGTGAAGGATCGCTCTAATGGATTTCAACCTGGCCTACTTGAAGGACAGTTTGAAAATAGATAGCTAGAGATTGAGGCTGCGCTTGTTACGGGCCGGAGGTGCTGGTTTCGTAGAGTCGAACTAATTCGACGTCTTCAACACCTTGCCTCTTCAAATCCTCAAGAATGTCTTCAAGGCCATGTTTGGCATGGAGGCCACGAATAACTAGCGCTCTGCAATTTTGGTCTGAGGGTGTAAAAGTAAAAAATGCTTGATTCGAGTTGGCTACGAAAGTCTTAGTTGCCTCGTAATCTCCACTGGTGTTATTAATTATGTGGGTGTTATTCGGGCCTTCAAAAAATAATCATTTGCTAGGTTTTAAAAAAAAGTAATTTCTGATCTTGATACCTGGATATTCCTCCAAGATGACAATCGGAGGCATCTTCTTTCTGCTTCGCTCGTTTTCCTTCGTTGGCAGCTTCGCTACTGCTGTGGATTTCTCTGTTGTTGTTGTTCCTTTCCCTGCTGTTTCATTCCTCCCTTTTATTGATGTATTCCCCGTTGTTCCCTTCTTCGCTGTTGTCCATAAAATCCCTTTGGCATGCGCGTCTGCAGGATGCTTCACTATTGCCGCGGGTGGTTCACTTAATCCTCCATTTGTCCTCCCTTGGCCGCAAATTCTGTTTTCGCGACTTGTTCCTCCGAACCGCATCTCATAAGATGCGACTTTCACCTCCAGTATCCTAACGGTGTTTCCCTGTTCTTCGATGGTTCCGCAAACCATTCTTCCATAGGACGATGCGCTAGCCTTGTAGCAATCCTATCCACAGAGTCGGCATCACTTTCCTCCGACATTTCAGTCTACAATATTTATATACCCAGTTTTTTATTTCGTTATTTGTGTCAAAAGCTGTATTCATTTAAAAATGAGTGAAATTTCTGAAAAAAATTCGTTATATTTAACATTATCACTACGATCAAGGTGAGAATGCATTGAAGGCTGGTGAAAAAAATTTGCGGTGTCTACGGTCAAGATACTTTATCAAAAGCCACAGCCAAAAGATGGTTCGCTCACTTTCGTTCTGGAAATTTTTGATGTCATAGATGCACCTCGCTCAGGTGGATCAATCACCGAAAAAGTCGATGAAATCTTTAAAAAAAAAATTGAAGAAGACCGACACATAAGCACCCATGACGTTGCTAATAAACTAAATATCCATCACCAAACAGTTTTGAACCATTTGCGTAAGGCTGGATACACAAAAAAGCTCGACGTTTGGGTGCCGCATGAATTAACACAAAAAAAATTTGATCGACCGAATTTCCATTTGCAAAATGCTAATAAAACGCAACGAAAACGAGCTATTTTTGAAGCAAATCATTACAAGCGACGAAAAATGGGTAAGATACGAGAATGTCGTTCCAAAAAGACCATGGTTAAAAAATGGTGAATTATCACAAACGCACCAAATAAGGTTATGCTGTGTGTATGGTGGGATTGGAAGGGAATGGTTTACCATGAGGTGCTAGAACCTGGCGAAACACTCAATTCAGTTCTGTACTGTCAATAATTAACCAGATAGTAATTAGAAATTCAAAAAACCGGCCAGAATTGATCAATAGAAAGGGCGTTGTCTTCCATCATGACAATGCCAGACCACACACACCTTTGATGACACGGCAAAAATCGACAGAGCTTGGCTGGGAAGTTTTGATGCGTTCACCGTATAGTGCAGACCTTGCACCATTAGACTACAATTTATTTCGGTCTATGTGAAACTTGCTTAATGAAAAGAAATTCACTTCAAAAAGGGACTACGAAAATCCCTTGGGCAAGTTTTTCCATTTTAAATAAAAGAAATATTCAATCGGAAAATGACAAAAAAAGACATTTGTGCCAATTGTTTGCTATAATTCTATTCGTTTTTGATTTCATTTTTTTTTTGTGTGTTTGCGAGGCAAATGTCATTTACGCACTTAGTGTAAGACACCTATGCTCGCAAACGACTCGACTGCCCAGTAAACACTTCCACTGTCAACCCGAGAACCCAGCGTGGAACCGTTTGACACATTACTTTGGACAAGGACTCGTTTTGTTACGCAGGGAAGCACCTTCAAGCGAGTGGGGAAGAGGGGTCGCCAGACAAGCAATCCATCAGACCTAACGTTCCCGGCTGCTGTATGATCCTTTTATCTTTTAGGATTATCCGAACATAATGGGCCACATGGTTCCACTTGTCAACCGATTCGAGCATCACCGCGACTATACTATCCGGGGTGAGCTCTCCCGTCTCTCTCTAGAGCTCCCGTGGCAGCTTGTGCCATTTCATGTACGCAAAAGATATGTGTCCAGTATCTCCTGCTCTCCTGGGTAAAGCCGTTGACCAGAGCACCGCCGCTTACCAATCTTGTGCAGGTAAGACTGAAAACACCCATGCCCGCTCAAAAGCTGGGTCAGGTAGAAGTCGGTCTCACGATGCCTATGATTTAACCACGGTCTCACATCGGGGATGAGGCGTGCAGTCCACCCTCCCTCCGTGCAATTCACCCAAGACTGCTGCCAATCAATGAGTGAGCGCTGTCTCTCCTCGCGGAGTACCATCTCCCTTGCATCCTTTTTTTCGACACAGGTAAATAGCGTGTGGCTCTCTGGCAAGGAGGGCAACAAGTATCCCGCCTCCAATAACTCCCACCACCGAATCAGAGACTGTTGGACATGAAGCAGCAATCCTTAATGCTGTGGACCCGTTCCAAGCGTTTTTGGTATACCTACTTATTGAGAGCATTGCATCCTATTTCTGCTCTGTACATAAGCACTGACCCCACAGCACGCATCAAGAGGCTTCTTCTTGATGGGCTGGATCCCCCTACGTTGGCTATAAGTCGATTAAGAGCCGATACTCCCGAAGTAACCTTCTCAGCCGTTGCTCTGATATGCTCAGAGTAACTCATCTTCGAGTCGGTCAGTAGCCGCAGGTACTTCAACGTTTGCGTCGATTTGATTAGTATGTCTCCAATTCTGATCATCCTTGCTCTAGGGATTCTCTCTTTTGTCAAGATTACCAATTCGGTTTTCCCCATTGCTAAACTGAGCCTAGAAACAGTCATCTAGTCTATCACTTGGCGCATAAGCATACCCAGCCTAAGTTGCGCTTGTTGAACGCTTCGTCCAGTGACGATACCCGCAACATCATCCACATAGCCGATCAAGTGCGACTTATGTGGCATTTCCAGATGGAGTACGTAATACATGTGGCATCTCCAGTCTCAGTGATCCACAGGTCTGGACCAAGGATAAATCGCTGGGCAACACCCGATGTAACTTCTATCCTTCGGTGGCCCTGTGTCGTATTTTAAAGTAGGCTTCGGTCCTTCAAATAGTCCCTCAAAAGCCATATTAGAAATTCTGGAACTTGAAAAGGGCTTCCAGCGTATCCAGAATATCCCTTAATCTAGCGGAGTTAAAGGCATGCCTGACGTAGAGTATCACTTACAGGACGATCTGTCATTTGGTGCGGCTATATGCTTCACACTTTTGGACCGCAATCGCATGAGTTTCTCTAGCACTTTCCCAGCAGTTTTCAGCATGCATAATGGACAGTATGCAGACGGCGATCCGGGTTTTTTCTTGTCCTTACTGATCGGCATGACCCTCGCAATCTTCCATCGAACCGACAAAACTCAGTCCTGCGAGCAAGCGTTGAATGTGCTGAGTATCAAATCAGGCAATGGTGATCGACAAGTTACAACACCTCAGCTGGACCCGGAGCCTTCCTCGTTTTCAGTGAAAGGTCTTCCCCTTCCAGTTCCGGTTGTGTGAAGAGTGGATACTCGATTGCTGTTCCATCGTGAATTGTGTCAGCACAGAAGGGATGGGCGGGGAAGAGTGCCTGCACTATCTTATCCATATTTCCCGCATTGTGTATGCAAGTCCTTCGTGGGGCAACAAGATTCCGTATAACCAGCTTGCAGCCAAGGCCCCACGGATCCTTGTTCAAATCGGCGTATTCCTGCTGCTTGGTATGATGGCCGCCATCCTAGCCGCCGTTCCCAGGATTATTTTTTTCACCCGGGTTTGTTCGAGGTATGTCCCATACGAATGCTATAGCGTTGAAGTCTCCCCCAACGAACATTTTGCTATCTGCGTTCGAGATAGTGCACTCCTAAGCATTAAGCTTGGCTTGGAAAGATGATATCGGTTTGTTTGGCATTAGATACACACTAAAGACGTTGGTCCCTGGAGCCGCGCCTACACAAAACTATTCCCCCGTCGACAGTTCTCCGTCTGGAAATCACTGTTCTGAATCCAGATGGGGCTATACCACCGTCATCAGCTACTATTGTGCAGAAATTTTATCATGGTGTTGCTATCGCAGCAGCAATAAGTCGGAGGGATATGAACCTCGCAAACTGTTTAAGCAGACTGCAGACACACCACTCTTTTCTTACTTCACCCCGATTCAGAAATTGTTCGGCATCCTTTTCGGTGAAATCAATGATGGCCATTCGTTTTCCCAATGGTTTTCTGGTGACAGCTTCGCTTTGATCCTGCCTACACCAGGGAACTCCCTTTTGATGGCGTCTTCTAGTTTGGCCTGGTTCGTTACGCAGTTAATGTCTCTTTCTTCGACCGTTGCCATCGGCTGAAGCAAGGCTATATTTGCGCTTTTGCTGAGGACTCCTTTATTGTCGGCCTCTGTTCCGAATGCGACCACCGTGTGGCTTGTCTGCGTTGGTCGTATTTCTTAAATGGTAGTGTTGGTGTCTTTGGGACCCCGATTTCCCCTGGTATCCCATCATCGCACTTCTGTTTGGGATCAGCCATCTTGGGGTTTTACGAGTAGTGCTTGCCACCGGGGTCTTTTCTGTAGCTTCTTTCTCTTCCGTTTCGCGCCAGGTCTTTTTTCTTGTCTAGCGTCCTTGCATACTTTATTTTCTGGCACTTTTTGAAAGAGTTTTTTTGTGGTCTTCTGCGCTCTTTTTGTCAGCACTGTCTGGAACCCCTTATCTGGTGTTCCGGGGCCATCAAGTGCCTCTCCGTACCTTTTTTTGTCCCGATCTCCCTTGATTGGGCTTGATGCCATTTTTTCCAGCGCTTACCCTGTAAGCTTAGCCCTCAGCACTTCTTTAGCCTTCTTCTCTTCTTAAGCCAATTGCCCTGGGCGGCAATTGTTCTTAGAGAAAAACTTTACTTGTGACAGGTTATCGGCATCCGATTCGGAGTATAATACATCAGCCAAATTTCTGATAGTAGCGATGAAATCACACAACGTCGCTTTATTTGTCTGGTCAATCCTTTCTTTTCCTGCCAAAGTCAGTTTGTGGACTTCAGCATGGTTTGTTATCATTTCGGAATTTAAGACCCTCGCTTCGGTTGGTTCGGTAGCGATCGCAGCATTAACCATCAGATTTAGGATTTCTTTATATTTCTCCCCATCGCTCAAATATCAGGCGGATCCTGCAAATCTTCCTGCTGTTCCTCTTTAGGGCGTTCTGGCGTTCACATCATTTTTTGCTGCACCCGAACGTCACAGGAATCTCAGACTGGAAAAGACTGTCCGTTAATCTCCATTTTTCGTCCGTCTTAACTGTCATTGTATTCATCGTCGTTTTTGTCATCATTGGTATCGCTCTCAATGTGCTGTTTACACTCCAGTTTGTGAAGTCACATTTTGGTCATATGATTATCTTTGCAGAGAAGGGAGGCCATGCAAGGAATGGCACAAGCCCTTATGGGGACAAGTGCTCGGAGCCAGATCAGCACTAATTGGGAGTCCGTCTCCACCGAACCTACACTACCAACGCAATGGTGCGAGCTTCGAACGCACTCCGAGGCCTGCCAATGTTCTACCGGGACGAAGATGGTATGATAGTTGAATTGGAGCCGTTCACATACGAGTGTTACCTTGGCGCTAACGTGCAAAGCAGCTAGGTCCAAAGCATCACATCCGCCAGCCCAAAGTATCAATTCCAGTTCGTTGTCCAAAGCGTAGTCCAGATTCGGTTGGGGTCGTTGCCTGTCATCCTAGGAGGAACCTGACGGTGACCTCCATATCCTCAGGTCCGTGGGAATGGCGCTCTCCAAAGAATGTTAACCTCCAAGAGTACTCCAGTCGACCGGCATTCCCCCTCCGGGAATTCCCTCGGCTACACGAGGCAGGCACCCTCCAAAGAATGCTAGCCACCAAGAGTATGCCTGTCGGCCGACATTTCCCTACGGGTAAATCGGTTGGATTGGACATCTCCTGTACGCTGCTGTTTACTTGTCGATGACTTTTAGTGTGATGCAGTTGCATTGGGAAAGTTTGTATTGTATAGAAAATGAGCATGGGTTTGAAGATGTCTCAAACCTGTTAGGTATAATTTAGGGATTCGGTTTTTCTCGGTCCACTGAGACCCTTGCATATACTTCATGCGCAGAGACTGGCCAAACAGACTTGCGACTATTTTTTGCTATGGGCTTTAAGGTCCTACTTGTAATCGCGCGATTTTTTAGTCCCCCGTTCCTGGTCGCTGTAGGCGCTTGGCTTCAAGGGGGGATTCCGTTCGATGGAGTTGGGAGGGCGTAGAATTCCGTAGATAGGGGCGCAAGTGATACTATTTAAGACTTGAGCCACATTATCTGCTTTTCGTAGGGAAGGGATGGAGGAATAAAACAAATTCCTCACGATAAGAAAAAAAACTGATCTAAAAATAACGGAAATAAAAGTTTAAAATGTATTCAGGCTCATGGACAGAGTTATATACGTCCTCAGCACAAATTTCCAACAACGGTATTAAAATTACCTCAACAAATCAAAATTGTCGATAGCATCAATTCAATACCATTTCATGCCCACCAAACCCAACTGCGATCCGGCTAATAAAGCCTAGAAATGAAATACTAAACAAGACAAGAAAAAAGAACATCCCACTCTCATCCTTCACATTCGCAATATCCTGAAATGGATACACAACTTATCAGCTTTTAAACGGAACATGCAATGTACTCGTACATAGTGAACGTAGTGCGTTAACAAGGATACAACTCCGACAGTGCAAATATATTACCACCAGCTAGACAGCCGAACAAGCCAACAACGAACAGGAGAACAAACGATAAATATCATTCTTTAGAAAGTGGAACACAACTGATTGGCTTTATTGAATTTACTACTCATCCTTTTTTCTGCCACTTGTTGAGTTGAGTGAGTGAGGAGGCAAAGATTGTTGGCTGGTTGAATGTCTGTTCGTTGCTTCCAAAGGATATGATGTGAGAGAGGCACGTAACAAAGTATGTACCCTATTTATGTATACCATCATATTGTAAACATGACTGATATACATGAAATCGGTATCATATTATCTTTGATTCTAGAATTGAAGAAGATATACTCAAATGTCCTTTTTTGTTCGTTCAAGCACTTCTACTTCTCTCTTTCTTGTCATCCAATGATATACACATTCTACCCTTGCGACGGATATGAAATCTTTTACGCTTGGGTAAAATCGGTAAGGGAGAATAAATTTGCTTTTATGCTTTGTTGGTACGTTTTGCTGGCAGAAAGGATTTGATTCATTTATTAGGAGAGGAGATGTGTTAATTAGTCTGAGTTTTTCCCATTATTTACATACGACAGGAATGATTACAAGATCCAATTAATTTTGCAGTCAAGCATGTGCGCTTAATGAATATATGGAAATTTGTCTGATCAAGAGCTTAAGTAATTGGACTTTTACGTACTGAGATTTTATTCATATTGAAAACGATTAGGCAAAGCCACGATATATATTCTGAAGTCCTGAAGCCCTAAGTTCATTCATTCAAGATAGTAGAAGAATCCTTTTACCGGGGTGGCATTCTGAGGCCGGCGAGCGGTCAGTCTTGTTGTGGGTTGTTCCGCAACTTTCTTTGCCCGTGCTGGGCCACCTTATACCTTACATTGAATCGCACTCACAAAAGGGAACGAATGGAAAAGAGAGATCATGAGAGAAATAAAAAGACTGTTTTTTTTTTAAATCAAGAGTGTGTCTAGTTTTTCAAAAGAATCCAAAATAATAAAACACAAACATGATATTCACACCAAACTATGTTTCAACTAAAAGTATAAGCCCCCAAAAATCGCACCGAGCTCCCAACGTTCTCCGTATAACCGAGTGCATAGCTGTCATTTGGAGCAGTTATGCGTGAAACCACGAGGAGGAACGACATCACAGCCACTTAGAACATTTAACGACTAAGAAACTTTATTAAAGGAGAAACGCGAAAGGTTATTCCTGCGTTACTTCACACAGCTACGAGTTCAGATCCTATCATGAAAACATTGAAGCAGTATTTTGGGCAATCAGAGGTCATCCTTGATGGAGCACTCAAAAAACTGAGGAAGCTGCTAGAGTTTGAGTCATCAGCGTTCGACGTAAAAGTTTCGCTATAAAGCTTCAGAATGTGACTTGCGTTCTCGAGATAATCAACCGGCGGATACAATCCCGTGCTGGCACGCAAAGTCTTAAAAAAACTGGGTCAATGTCTATGGTTATGTTGGTGTGACTACGATACTGTCCATGAAGATATAACGGGCCCCAAAATCATTGTTATATGTCGCTTTCTTGTGCTAGAGGCAAACCGAGTGTTTTAATACACTAACGTACCCTCTGCAAACAACGTTTCCCTAGCAACAACGAAGGGAATCAAAACCGCAAAGAAAAGCAAGCAATATATGCACCATCGCCGAAGTAATCGGACCACAAGGGGAGGTCAATATGTGTGCTCTGCTAGATGAAGGCGCTACCATTTCTATCATTGATGAACAGTTGGCATGAAGCTTCGGCGCTAATGGAACGACATAGTCTTTACACTTGAGCAAGATAGAGTTAGCAAACTTGCCACTGTATAGCTGAGGGATAAGAAATAAAATACGACATACAAACTGCGAGCACGTACTATCAAGCACTTGACATTTCATCAGCACTCCCTTCCAGCTGCGCTATTGCAGCACAGCCACCTCAGAAACTTACCTCAGGAAGCAGTGTGCTACGAGTTTGCACGCCTCGGGATTCTAATGGGGACAGATCACTGGAAGTGCATTGTATCTTTAGAGCTACGAATTAGAGGACCCGGTTGCTGCCAGAACACAGTTAAGTTGGGCTATAAACGGAATTATACCATGCAGTGTGGTCTATAATCATGAAAGTATGCTGTTCATTTGTGAACCTAACCAGCGCATGTATAGGAAAAGACTACACGATCAATGCCTTAATGAACAAGTAAAGGTGCACTTCTGGATGGACGTGCTTGGCGTCACATACAGGCCGCGAGTGAATGAGATAAATCAGTAAGGCATGAAAATTATCAAGCAGGCAATAAAGAAAACTGGTAACGTAGACAAAGTCGGGCTATCGTGGCGACATGACCTTTCCTTGAAGCATACCGCCAACTTCGGAAAATTGAGCAGAAGATGGACGATGACTCCGAGTATGCTACGTAATACACAGCCCAAATGGAAATACCTAATAGAAAATGTCTACACCGTGCCATGCGACGGATTGGAACAGAAAAGCCCCATATGTTGGTATCAGCCACATAAACCTGGTAAGCAGCGTATGGTATCTGGTGCAGCGGCAAAAACTAATAGTGTGAAACTCAAGGACTGATTGCTGAAATTACCGGACTTGTTGCTATTAGTGCTATGTATTTTGTTCGCGTTCAAGAAAAAACCAATCACGATTGGTGCAGACATTCATGAAATGGTTCTGCCAGTGAAAAGCCGAGTTCGATTAGCTAGCACAATAGTTTCTATGGAGAGGGGATGACATGGTTGAACTTATTTGTCACTACAAAATGATGACTATGATCTTCGGGGCGAAAAGTTCACCCCTTATGGCATATTATGTGCGCAATCATACTGCAAAAGCGCATGTGCAGACCTATCCACACACCTTTGAAACAATCCCACGAGGCCACTACATAGAGGATCTTGTGGCAAGTTGCAATAACGAAGAAACAACCGGGCGAACTGTTAAAAAAATAAGGATAGCGAACGTAGCTGCAGGATTTACACTAGGTTAATGGAGTGCTGATGTCAAGAGCATACTGTTTGATATACCAGCGGAACTACAAGCAGTTAAGTTTGCATGGCCAAGTGTAAGTCCAGAAAACAAAATACTGGGACTATTTTGGAATGCTGAACGAGCTGAGCTGGGGTTCAACACATGAATGAATCGAGTTGCAGTTGCGGTGCATACACAGGCTCGGACGCCAATGAAGCGAGAAGAACTCATCGCGGTTATGCCAATCTACGGTCCGAGAAAAATAATTTTACAGAACCTGTGGCGTCTAAAGGCACCATGTAATGATCTGATTCCCGTGGAAGAGGAAAAATTCTTTGCTGATTGGCCAAAACAGATCTCTATGCATATTTGCGTCTGAAATGATGCAACACTCTTAAGGACTATGCAAGACTGGAAATCTACATGCCATGCGATTCAAACAAGCAAGCTTAGGCAGATTGGCGGAACATTCACTAAAACGGGAGGATCAATGTCACCCCATTAGCCACCAAGGCTATGGTGGCGCCGGCTGAAAGGAGTACTCCTGGAAGCTAACATTCTTTGGGTGGTGGCACCCCAACGGACCCAAGGATATGGAGGTTGCCGTGAGGTTCTTCCTGGAATTACAAGTAAAGACCCTGACTGAATCTAGACTACGCTTTGGACAAGGAATTTGAATTGATTCTTTGGGTTGTCAGAAACTATGGTTTGGACTTAGTTGCTGGACCTAAAGGTGAGACTCGTGCATGAATGACTCCAATTCAACTACCGCACCAACTTCATCCCGGTAACATCTTGGCAGGCCGTCAGAGTACGTTCGAAGTTCGCACCATTGGGTAGGAGGTGTAGGTTAAGTTCAGATGGGCTCCTGATTAGCGCTGGTCTAGCTCTGAGCACTTATCCCCATAAGGATTTGTATCAATCCTCGCATGGCCTCCTTGCCCTGCAAAGGAAACCATAGAACCAAAAACCATAGAACTAAAAACTTAAAAATAGATTTAATAAAATCGAAAAGATAAGAAAAAAATGTTAACACTGACGACGCAACCAGCGGTTTTAGTCACGATGTTAGCAGCGCATTGGGGGCGGTACCAGCGATGACAGAAACGACAACGAATACAACAACTGAAAAGAGGAACGGAAAACGGAGAAAAGCCAGATTGAGATTCCTGCGGCATTCGGGTGCAGCTAAAACATGATGCGAACGGCAGAGCATCTTTAGAAGGAAGAGCGGGAAATTCTGCAGCAGCCATCATATTTTTGCGCAGGGAGGAATGTAAAGAACACCGAAGACTCGGTACTTACTGCTGCACTCGCTTTCGAAGCGACTGAAGCAAGGGTCTTAAATTTCGAAAAAGTAACAAACCAGCCTGAAGTCTACAAAGCAACCACGACAGAAAAAGAAAGGAGTGAGCATCTACCCGCCACCACCAAAAATGCAGCTGAAGTTCCGTACTCAAAAACTGAGGATGATAACCTCTCCCAAGAAAAGGGGCTACAAAGTACAATTTTTGTCCAGCGACATCAAGAAGAAAGGCTAATCCGAAAAGAGGGAGACGTTCTCAGAAGAATACAATCTGCATGCAACTCAACGAAAATCAGCAAAATTATCAAGAATGGGCTCCTCGAACTGGAAGAGCGCCTAGACCACATAAAGTATTACCTAAGGAGCTGGTTACAGAACGCTGAAGAAGAGCGGACAGCTAAAGAATCGCTGAGGGCGAAGCCTAAAGGGCACGCGCAGATAGCTCACCATCAAGCAACAATAAAAGAATTGTGTCTAGCCCAACCGGAGGAGATCGGAATAAAAGAAGCAAGGAACAGGCACTTAATGGGCGTGGAACACTAGATAAGAGATTTCAAACAGTTTTGACAAAAAGAACGAGAAAAACCGCTAAGGGATTTCTTCTAAACATGCCGAAAAATGAGGTGCGCCCATACTTGCACTAAGAAATAAGATTTGACACGAAACAGGAAAGAACCAGCCAGGACGCAGACCCCGACAACAGGCACTGCTCGTAAAACCCAAAGATGGCCGATCCTACGCAGAAGTACTGCGGGATATCAGGGGAAATGTAAGGCCCGAACCAACAACACTGCTATTGAAGCAGTAGGACCAACGCAATCGGGCCATATACTGGGCGAACTCCGAGCAGACAATAAAGAAACATTCTACGACGCAGTAAAGAAGGTCCTCAGCATAAGCGCAACTTCAGCCTCGCTCAAGCCACCGGCAACAATTCAAACAAGGGATATTGACTGCGTCATGGACCTGGCCAAAGTAGAAAGGCCATCATAAGGGAGCATGGGTAGGCCAACACCGAAAAATTATAGGGGACAACTAACTCGACCGAAAAGGATCCCCTACAATTTTATCTAAGACCGGAACTTGGGCACGTCGTCAGATCAAGAAAATGTCGAGTTTTCCAGGAAACCCTATTGAAAGCAACATCTACTGAGTTGGCAACACCATCATAAAAGTTCTGCAACACGGTATCCTGACTAAACTAGTACTGCCACCATATGGGTTTGAAACAGTGATTTCTAGTTAGAGGGAAGCCCTTCTTTAGTGTGTACCTAACGCCGAACGAGCCGATGTCATCTTTCTTAGTCAAGCTTAATGCTTTAGAAGGCGCTTTTTCGAGCGAAGATGGCAACGTGCCTACTTGGGGGGACTACAACTCTAAGACATTCAACTGGAGTATACCTTTAACATATCTACGGGGAAAACGAATCTTAGAGATGGCGGTCACGATGGCGCCCACCGTCCTAAACACCGGAAATACGCCAACTTTCCACCATATCGGCTGTAAAGGAACCGAACTAGATGTGACATTAGCCGCGGAGTCCATAGTACGAAGAAAGCATAATTGGAGAGTAGTCGAGGACTCCTCAACCAGTGATCATCAGTATATTCTGCTTGAGATCTGTGATGTTGCCTCCTGGCGTCCGTGCTCTTGACCTTATACAGTTAGGTGGAATATTGGAAAGATGGACGTCAAGAGGTACATTAAAGTGCTTACGTCAGGTGCTCTACTGCAGGATGTGGTGAACGCAACCATGAGCATCATCACAACTTCTTGCAGCGCTTCTATGCTTCGTCAAAAATCTCGGCACGGAAAGGCTCCATTATACTGGTGGTAGACTAAAACCGCTGAAAAGCGAAGGTAGTGTCAGAAGCTTCGGTATGAGGCTCAATGGGCATGAAACCATGATGAGGCATTCAACTGGGTAGGAGCATATATATTGGCCAGAAAATGCCTCCGTAAATTGAGTAACAACAGCAAGGCTAGCTGCTCACAAGAAGAATGTGAACAAGGATCCTTGGGGCTTCGGCTAAATGCTAGTTTTATGCCTTGTTTGCATCAAGCGGAAAAGGGTATTTTTCCCCACCCGTCCCGTCCATGTTGATGCTACTCACGGTGAAATATAAATCAAGTGCTCAATCTTCACACGGCCAGAAATGGAGGAGGCAATCCTATTGTTGAAGGCATGCAAAGCTACAGGCCCAGATAGTTTTCCAGCTAAGGTGTTACATTTTGTCTATCACAATTGTCCTGACTGACTGCGTAGCACATTCAACGCTTGTCTATGGGACGGAGTTTTCCCGGTACAATGGAAGGTCGCAAGATTCTTGCTGATTAGCAAGGGGAAAACCGAAGTGGTCATCTTGACAAAAAGAGAATCCCTAGAGTAAGGATGATCAGTATTGGGGATTACAAACCAGCGGTAAAGTACCTGGGGTGCTGATCAACTCAAAGATGAGTTTCTCTGAGCAAATCAGGGCAATGGCTGAGAAGGCTGCTTCGAGCAGATCGGATCTAAGTACGCATATGGCCAATGAAGGGATACCCAACCCATCAGTGAGATGCCTCTTGATGAGTGCTGTATAGTCTGTGCTACTGTACGGAGCAGAAATTCGGGGCGAGAAGAGGAGTACTGAGGATTGTATCTTCATTTCTGAAAATTTCAAATTGGGCGGAGTGAGTTATTGCGAGCGTCATACCTGTTGCCCTCCTTCCTAGAGGGCGCCATAGAGGTTACCTACATTGAAACAAGGATGCGAGAGAGACGGTGGCTCACGAGACGAGCCAGCGCTCACTCAACGACTGTCAGCAGTCTTGGGTAAATCGTATGAGGGGAAGGTGGACCACACGGCTCATCCCGGATTTGAGGCCGTGGCTGAATCGAAGACATGGTGAGACTGACTTTGACCTGACCCAGGTTTTGAGCGGGCATGCGTGTTTTCAGTCTTACCTCCACAACATTGTCAAGTCACACCCCGACTATATACTTTGCCCAGGAGAGTAAGACGATGCCTGCCACGCATTTTTTGCGTGCACAAAATGGGAAAGGCTGCAAGGGAACCTCTACAGGGAGCCGGGGGAGCTCACCCCGGATAGTATAATCGTGATGATGCCTGGACCCGTTGACAAATGGGAAAATGTGGCACATTATGTTCGGGTAGTCTAAAAGATAAAAGGGACTCACAGTGCCAGGAAATATCGAGGCTGAGGGATCACTTGTTATACTGGGATCGTCAAGAGGCCTGCCGATTACGGGACCATGTGGTGAGGCCGACTAACGCAGTTGGCGAGCAAGTCAGGCACGTGCTGATCACTTTTTGCGGTGATGTAAGCAGGAATACCATGCGGTTGCCACCGAATCGGCGACATCTTGATCGTAGCCAATCACATGCTTCCGGTAAATATCTGGCCCATGGGAATTATCTAACGCAGTTTTAGGGGGCTTTATAATGGAGAACGAGCCGCTGACGTAAGAGCAAGGATCGATATATGCAAAATATTCTATCAGCAAGCTCTTCATGTTATTTCAGAAAGAAGCTGCACAAGGTACGCCGGGGGAAGGCTGCTAGGGTGAACGAGCCTTTGCAATGTAAAATTTTCTATTGATTCGCGTGAGTCATTTTTCTTGGTATCATGGAATGTAAATTCCAAAGAAAAACTATCAAATGAAAGTAACAAAGAGTAAAACTCAATAAAGAGTACAATTCACCGAATACAGTCCACTTGACCCATACAATAGCTTATATTGCTTTGACCCGATTTACTCAGAGAAACTCATATTCCAGTCGAGCAGCTACCCCAGTTACTATACTGATGGTTTTGATTCAGCCAGTACTTCCCGAATATTGATCGTCCTTATTTTGAAGATTCTCTTCTTTGTCAGAATGACACTCCAGCAGTCATATAGTCCCTCAGCTGGCGCAATAGCATATCCAGTCTAGGTTGCACTTGTTCAACGGTGCCACAACATCATGTGCATAGCCGATCAGGTATAGCCAATTCAGCAGCTATAGTTGCAGTAGCGAATTGTAAAATATGTTCCACAAGCCTGGACCATGGACAGATCCCCAAGCAGCACCCGATGTATCTTCCATCTTTTGTCAGCCCTGCGTCGTGACATAAAGAAGGCGTCGGTCCTAAGTTAGTCCCTCAAAAGCTATATAAGATATTGGAGCCCCTCAAATGCTGTATAAGATTTGGATTTGGAACTTGAAAAGCGTTTTTGAGCATGTTTTGAATATCGACCTATGAAGCGGATTTGAAGGCGTACTGAACATCAAGTGCACCAGCAGAACTACCTATAACTGGGTACGACCTCCGTTTTTTGGACCACGCTTACTACCTCTCCAATTGTAACAATAGTGGGGCGACCAGGTCTGAGGAGATAGGTCCCCAGCAGCACGAATCGCGTTGGTGAGTCTTCTCTTGATAAGTTTCTATGGTATTTTTCCAGCCATGTCTAGCATGCATAACGGGTGGTATGCAGACGGCGATTCGGTATTCTCCTTCCTTGCTGATCAGTTCAAGCCTCACTACCTTCCTGCGTTTTGGGAAAAAACCCTTCCCACAGGCAAGCGTTGAATGTAGTGAGCAACAAGTCAGGATATTGGTGATAGACGAGTTGCGATATCTCAGCTGGAATACTGGCCGGTCCTTGAGGCTTCCTTGGCTTTGGTAATGAGACTACATCTTCCAATTCCAGCCACATTCAATTGATGTCTTGCTGTAGACAGTGTCAGCATGGATATGGGATGAGCGGGAATAAAGTGCTTGTATCATCTTGTTCACTTTTTCTACTTCATCTATGCAGAGCCTGGGTAGGGCGCTAAATCTTCGCATAGCCAGCTTGTAGCCGAGGCACGAAGGGTTTATGCTCACATTATCAGCTAAATTTTGCCACCAACGAGCCTTACTGCTTTTAACCACTTTGGTAAGGTATTTCCTGGCCGGCTTACTATTCCGTGGTTCCGTGCTTCGCTTTCCTGTCATTTCAATCGAACAGCGGTATACTGAAAGCTTACTGTGCCGGGGTCTCTGACGGGGCATAGAAGGGCTGCAAGTAAACGTGATGATGCTCGTAGTTGAGTTCATTGCGTCATGAGCAACTAGCTCTTCAGTCCCCTGCAAATTTTAGCGTCCATCGTTTGCTATGATTCTGAATTGAGAGATACCTCTGAAGCACCTCGCACGCCAAGCACTTGGTCGCCTTTGCCTCATCAACGAGGAAATTAACTTTGAAAATCAAGAAAACGGACTTCAATACGCTTATAGATTGATAAGTTAAATTATTGTAATCTAATTATATGTATGAAAATAAGATTGTATTTATAGATTTTGCATATGTTAAATGTAGATTTAAGCTAGGGAGGTGGGATAGCTGTCACACCCCTAGGAAGAAAGTCCTGCACCGATAAGACTTCGACAAAAGTGTCTTCAATTGTCCACATGGAAAATGGAAACGACGGATACTGAAGGGTCTGTGGAAAATGCAACAAACTTTTGTAAAAAAATAAATTTACAGCAACCCACGGCTCAGCCAAAAATATACATATATATATATATATATATATATATATATATATATATATATATATATATATATATATATATATATATATATATATACATAAGACCGTGCATTTGACAGATTTTTTTGGCAACAGTGACGGTTGTGAAAAGACGATAGCAACAAACGATCACGGGAAGAAGTCCCACTTAATTGCACAAAGCAAAAAACAAGTTCTGAGCCTGCCGCCGAGCGCAAGGTCGCAGATTGGAATTAAGTCGAAATGGTGACTGACAGCAACGACCCCTTTTGGTAGCGCAGTTGAGGTTCATGATATGAGTGCATTGAGGTCAAGCCCAGAAGTCACAGGCAAAAAGTCACGCAGAAGTCGCAATTGGAAGTTGGCTGCCGTTGAGTGAAGTGGAGACTTTCGTTTCGGTGACTTGTTTTGTCGCATTGAATTCTCGGTAGGCTCGGGTAGCCACGGTTGGTCCAGGTGCAGCGCAACGTTCGCATTGGTCATTTGTGTTCCGAGTTTTCCCTCAGGAAGTCACGTAGAGTTTTTGCTGGCATGGTGCCGTGTCCGGAAGCGAATTAGAAATTGAAATTGTTGGATTTCGCACTGCCGTCATATTGAACATTCGAAGAAAACCCAAAAATCTTTCAGACCAGTCAGTGCAGCTTGCAAGGGCCAAAAGGAACTAAAAAATTGTGTGGATTGTGACGGCCAGTTGTAGCGGTGGTACAAAACAGCACAAGCAACCAGAAGTGCCGTGCTATGTTGGATGAGTCCTCTGGTAGTCATCCGGCAGTGCTGAACGAACGTTAGACGGGATTGAAATTTGCATTTGGCAAGTTAAAATCTGGTTGCGAGCCAAAAGTGTGTGATGACTTATTCCTTGCAGACATTCGTGGACGAGGCGAGGACAGCAACATATCGGAGGGAAAGAGGATTTCGACAGCAAGTGGCCGCCAACGGATGACTAGTTTAGAATTGTAAATTTGAGAATTATTTTTACTAAAGTGTGTCTAATTAAAACAATTTTTTTACATGTAGATCGATCAATTTGGTTTTCCTTTTCAAATGTAAAAGTGGATTAAGGTCCTACGAGAATAATTGGCCTCTTTTTGCTTAAACCTATTTTCACAGGTATAAGCCACCGGGTGCTTGGTGCGGAAGAAGTCTGGGAGGTTTCCTAGACAATTTATTTTTGGTTGTTTATGTTTATTTGAACATTCTCTGGTTTGTTTAGGTTTCTTTCTTAATATGTACATTGAGGTATTCTCCCTCACCGCATTTCTGTTTAGCGGCTCCAAGAGGGCTACGACAATGGTGTTCTGGTGTTTCATCCAATCGTAGAAAGTCGAGGGCACGAGTGTTGGGAGGTAACATCACCAATCTCAAGCTGAATGTTCTCCTGAGACTGACTGAGCTTCTAATACTCTCCAATCGTGTACCCTCCGTACTAGGGACTCCGAAGCAAATGTAACGTCAGCTATGGTTGCTACATAGCCCACACGCCAGGAAGTCAGCGTATCGCCGGTGTTCAGCACGGTAAGATCTGTGTTGCCCACCATCTCTAGGATTTGTTTCCCTTCGGATTAGTTTGAGGTTATGTCTTATTCAATAACTTTAGCATTGAAGCCCTTCCCAAAGAATATGTGGCTATCTGCGCCCGTGAAAGAGTCTTCCTAAACATGAAACTTGGCTTGGAAAGATGACACCGGTTCGTTCAGCGTTCTGGACACGCTTAATAATGTAATCCCTGAACATAGAGCCCACACGAAACCATCGCCCCGTTCAAGGCCCTCTACTAGAAAATCAGCATTGTTCCGATCCGAGATGGTAGCAGTACCAGTTTCATCAGGGTACCATGATAACGAACGCTTGTCGTAGTCTTCTTCATTCAGCAGCAAAAATCGTCTTTCATGTCCCTCGCAAACTGCTCAAGTAGGTTTTGGGCAGTTGTACTACGCTGCAGGATGCAGGTAATCGAAATACTGCTTTAAGATAAGGTTTCCTGGAAAACCCGACACTTTCTCGGTCCTAAAGGGAGCGACTTTTAAGCTACCAATCTATTTCCAACGGAAGTTTTAAAAACTGAATTAGGTGTTTTCCAGAGGACTTACTTCTCGACGTTTCTGAAATTTTTGAAACTATGATGTGCGATAAGTTGATTCAGATGACTTTCTAAGATAAGTCTCTGTTCATTTGTTGGTATGATGTATTTTTTTCATTCTGGAGTACTGGTCCTCTGGAGTTCATCGAAGTCAAGCAGTATAAGCCATATAGTACTGTGATAGAAGCTTTAATCTATAGCACGAACTTTTCGCATTTGTTTTTGCACATTGCGGCTCAAATAAGTTACCATTAAATGGTCAAACCGACAATCGAGACCAAGTAGAGTTTGACTCCAGGACATAAGAAATCAATTAGTCAAGCTCAGTTTTAAAAATGTCTATATGTTTTATGTGATTTTTTGGCATGTGTTAGACATTTTTGTGCTGTATGGGATCTGCATTGTCAGGGTAGAAAATTTACGTTTAATGCCTTTGAGATGATAGTTTTAACTTCGTGTAATTCTATGTTCTTGTGCTTGGTCATATTTAAATGGAGACCATCAAAAAAAAGTACCACCCAACCTTCATGTTTTTCTTCCTTCCTTTTTCTTAAACCTAATCAGTTTTTGCAAATCATTTAGCGTAAAACCAATTAACCCTCAAAAGACCAATTCTATGAGACATCACACCTTGCCACACATCTAATGAATTTCTTCATCAGGTGTGAAATTGAGTTGAACGCATACACAACCGCGTCTGAGGAATTATCACGTTCACATCGTTCATGCAAGCTCCGTGTCCACACAAAATTCCCAAGGAATAGCTTTAAGTATCACTTAGACAACTCTTAATAGGTTAAGACTTATTTTCGAACGGTATCCGAGAAAGGATGAGTAGAATGACTAGCCAGGATCTCCACCTTTTAGCTATACACGTTGTAGCTACTTCACGGTTCCTAGTAGCCATTCTGTCTACCACCAAAGTGATATTGAGGAGCTCTACTCACAATTCTCTCCAATATTCAGGACACTGCCACCAGACAATAGTTAGTTCGTGTCTGTAAGAAAACGCCAAGAGAACGCAGAAGAATAAGAAGAAGAAAAACGGTTACGACACGTAATTCCATTACGGAAGATAAAATTTAATTTACTAATGGATTTTCTTCTTATCCTTAAGAGAAAGTTACTCTTCTCTAACATTTTATTTGTTGTATGACATTTTCGGTGTAGGTTAAGGTAGTAAGGATATGCTCATATTGCCGATAAGGTACTCACTGTGTGTATGTGGGTATAATTATAATTGCTTCCGTGGGGTTTTTCGAAATGTTCGCGCGGGAGTTCAGTAGCGTTTTAGGTACTTGACATAACAAATTGTCAAATAAATGTTCCATTTAATTTTTGAAAGCATATGGGTGGTATCGTTATTGTAACTCATTAATATTTGCAGTGGCATCAACAAATTAAAAAGCGGAAATCTTTGTTATCACTTAAATGATCTTATGACTTTTGAGGACACGAATAAATGTCAATTAAATAGAACTTAAAAATTTTCAAAAATGAGTTCGCACTACGAAGTATTCAATTCAGATTGGTTGCTACTAGCAATAGAAACTGTAATTATATACAATACAATGCATCTTTATAGTCCACCTAGAGAAGAGTTCACTACATCATCACGGTATCGAGCTCAAACGCAAAGCTAGAAGGTTGTTAATTTGAGTTTCCCATTTGTCAAAACTTTTTTTGAGATTTTTATTTTGCTTGAATGATGACTTAGGCTTAGGTGAGATGGATGAATTCATCTACAACTTTCACAAGACAATCAAATGCAATTGAACAGAAGCAAAGATGAAATCGTAACAGAGACGTCGCGGATGAGAAAAAGACGCACCAGGAGTTTGTTGAACTCAAGACGGAGGATCTAGCCTGTCCCAATTTTCGCATAGCCTGCAGTACTCCGTTGGGAAATCCATACCGGATGAGTAATTATGGCTTCAAAGCCTCCCCTCCAGCATTTGTGCTATCTTCGCCGTCAACGAACGCGCCAGCCTGGAAGAATTGGCGCCCACCACAGATAGTCTAGTCAGCATTGGCACACAAGATACGGTATCGCCCATGCTAAATGACCCAGCCAAATCCGGTGCATGACAACGAGTCGATCCGAAGAAGCGTCGACAAACTAAGAATGGAGACTAATCGTATCCAAGCGTCATCCCAGAAAGGCAGTTCCTCCGGTTGCAGCTCTTGTCATTCCTCGTTTCAGCAGCTGACCACAAGTAACAATTAGACACAGATGTGTTATTTTCATCACCGTTTTGGTGTCACTGCAAGATAGTGTGGACCACAATACACTTTTATTAAGAAGCAATCGAAAAATACATCGAACCGCTGGCCCAGCAGGCAAAAGTTGATGGTTTCTCGAGAAGTCGCCTCATAATGTTTGACCCAATATCGAAATTCAAATTCCTCGTCGACACGGAAACGGATATCTCTGTTATTCCAGTTTTTTACTTGCGCTCAGTCCAAAGTGTGTCCCCATACAAGTTATTTGCGGCAAACGAAACTACAAGTATAATTGATACATTTGGTAACAAACTTCTCATGGTTTCCTATGGCCTTCCGCGCATGTTCTGCTGGCGTTTTTGTGTCGCTAAAGTGTCGTGCCTTATCCTGAGCGCCAATTTCCTTGGATATTATGGGCTTCTCGTCAATCTGTGGAAGCGCAGGCTCTCGGACCCTACGAGTCGGGCGGCTATATCAAGGAAAGTCAGGCAGCATCACCAGGTATCTATTTCAACCATCGTTGGATGTTCACCGTACTCATCACTGCTCAAGGAATTTCCAGACCTTACCAATCCTTCAGTCTCAACACGCTCTCCGATACATAACACTCAGCATTTTATAACGACTACAGACCAACAATTTCAACTGAACCAAAGCAAGGTACGCATAGCACGGGGAGAGTTCCAGTTTTTGCTAGATAGAAGGAGATTTCGGGGTTATCATCAATGTTTCTAAATGTGTGTTTGATGTGAGCGAGATAGAGTACCTCAACCATGTTATTAGAGAGAAGGGTATACGCACCCCAACGTCTCGAGTAGATGCGATCCGGAGTTTTAAAAGGCCCGTCATCTCCGGCACTTCTTGGGAATGCTGAACTTTTATCGGCGGTTTTTCCTGTGCTTCAAGCCCCCTTAACAGGATATGCAAAGGAGACAGGGCGATAATTGAGTAAACCCCAGAAACGGCGGAATCCATGTTCCTTGTACATTTTTAAGGCCAATAAATGTCTCAGGCTGACTACTGATGCAGCCGACGTAGCCGTACGGGCCGTGTTTGAGCAAGAGCAAAATGGTCAGTGGTTTCCGTTGCCGTTTTCTCAAAGAAAGCTTTCGACGCCCAAGTCTAAGCATTTCCTATATGACTGCGAATTCATCGCTATACATACCAGCATTCGTCATTTCCGGCACTAGCTGGAAGGCTCAGCGTTTTTTATCCTGACGGATCACAAACTGCTCACGTACGCGTTTGGTCAATCGGCAACAAAGCCTCGCCGCGCCAACTCAGGTATCGCAATTACGTACCACAATTTACGACGGACTTTTGTTTCATATCCGTAGCCAGCAACGAGGTCGCGGACGCACTCTTTTGTGTAAGTACCGTCGAGATGTCGACTCGTACCAGCGAGGACTGGCTCGCTCAAGAGCAGGGACATGACATGGAACTCCAATAGCTGCTCTGAAGCAAAAACACCTTGCTTAAACTTATCTTTC
The DNA here is from genome assembly GCA_963969285.1 of Odontomyia ornata. NCBI lineage: Eukaryota > Metazoa > Arthropoda > Insecta > Diptera > Stratiomyidae > Odontomyia > Odontomyia ornata. The sequence goes on from OZ017742.1 coordinate 253,317,247, forward strand.
GTTCCTGCAGCCCACATCACGAGTTAGTTTCTTTGCACAAGAAAGTTTTCGAAACTTTCCCCCGACTGGCCCATCCCAGTGCTCGTTCTGCTTGCAAGGCAGAAAAGTTTGTTTGGACAAACATGAGGAGAGACATGCGTATTTGGGCTCGTTTGTGTATGCCGTGCCAGCACTCATAGGTTGTTCGTCATCAAAGGAATCCGGTGCAGTTGTTTTCAGTGCCCAACAGTCGATTCGAACATATTCATTTAGACATCGTGGGGCCGGTCACCTTGTCACAAGGTTTTAAGTATTGCTCAGGGATGGTCGATCATTTTTTGAGGTGGCCAGAGGCCGCTTCCATTGCCGATCAGACACCGGAAACCGTGGCTGTTTCAGTACACTTTGCCTCATCACAATAGACTAGGGCACCCAGTTCAACTCATCACTATTCAAGTCCCTCGCAGCTTTCTTTGGAACTGCTGAAATTAGAGCGTAAGAGGTACTGTGAACAGCTTTTAGATTTAGTGCATCTATTTTTGATTTCGACAGGGTTGCCTATGGTTGCACCTAGTACACTTTAGCAAAGACTTGTTTGTAGATTGCAACCATCTATTAGTTGTTTGATAGAGGTATACTGGATCTGACTTCATGTACGGTCATGTTTTCCTTGATCTATTGTATCTTGGAGTTGATAGTCAGGCGTTTTTTCACTTCGACACATTTTTTAAGATTGACGTCGAAGGCTTTAATATTGTCTTTTTTTCGCCCGAGATGGTCACTGGATGTATTCATCCTGCACTTGGTTCCTTTTTTAATCAATTCCGTGCATTCTTCGTTACATCAGTCGTCCCTACTTTTCTTAGGATGGTCCCCCAGACCTCTGTGGCTGTTTCTGTTACGGCATCTCTTACGGTCTTCCACATGGTTTTGATTTCATCATTACGTTCTGACGCCTGCTGGGATATGTTGATGCTCACATGTACGTAGACGCGGCTAAGCTATCATTTTGCTTGTATATCGATATCTCGGAGTAACTGATGTTCCTTGTTTACAGTTTTTGGAGATGCGGCTTCCGAACTTGACCCTTGTAAGGCGGTTTCTTGTCTGATTTTTGCATCGAAGTCAACCAGAACAATTTTAATTTCGTTTGACGACAATGCATTGAAGGGTGCTGTTAAAATTTGTCCATAATTGCTTCTTCGACGTTTTGTGTGAGTGCGTGACAGTTGACCAGCCAGATATTGAAGAATTTGGCTTGATAGGAATCGCATAGATCCTTTTGTTAACGGGCTTGAAGTCGGAGGTGATTTGTTTAAGTGTGCTGTCAACAATAAAAGCCACTACAAACTCATGGCTTCCTGGCAGTTTTCTGCCTTTCAACACGGTGTGCGTACTCATGTCAAAAATACCTTCACTATGACATCTGGTTTCTTGCAGTGTGAGGATATTGATTCTGTATTTCTTTACTTCATCCAGAATATGTCGTAGTGCACCTGGTCTGTTCAATTATCTAACATTCCAAGTTCAAAAAGAATAGTCCTTTGTACATTGCAATAGCCGTTGCCTTTTATCCAATCCGATTCGAGGCTGTTGTCTTGATTCCATGAGTGGAGCTGGCTAGCTGGTTTGGGTACCCTCTATCTGCCATCTAAGGACGCCCCAAACGGGGGACCCCACATGGAGGTTTCAGTGCCCAACCAAAACCCCTATGTTACGAAAAAGATATGTAGTGGTAGAATAATAAAATTACCGCACTGCCAAGCATTACATTGACGATCGAGACAATTGATAGTGAGCTAAGCGTAGGCTGGGCGTAAAATATCCTTCTACTATCCCAATGTTGTCAAAATACCAATTGAACAATGAAATTACAAGCTGTGAAAGCTCTTCTTGGCAAGTGCAGTGCAGTGCAGGACTTAACTCTAACCATTTGAGCGAAGCGACTGAGCCGCGGAACGTAAGTGTCAAAGACCTTCCAACCGAGAAGATTAGCGGTTCAGACGGAAGGCAGAAATAGTCCTTAAGGGAATAAAAGCCAGCTGTCACTGAAAAGCTAGAAACTTCCACAAGGGCATAAACAAGGACATCATGATCGGCATCCTCGAACTAGAGGAGCTCTTAGAGAGGGTTGAACACTACAGATGCAAGTGAGTTAGGCCAGACGAAGAGCGCAAGGATAAGACAGTTGGCAAAGCACTTCTATTACCAATAAAAAGGTAATCAGTAGCCTAATCCAAGAGGACACCAAAAAAAGAAGGAAAAATAAAGTCCACAAGGTCCACCCATGTGGAACGAGACGTTTGAAGTAATCCAATTCCAGGTAGCCAAGAAATTTCTCTGAATCAAGGAAGATCAGCAGCTTCCCCAGAAAGCAAAATTCGAATATAATCCGAGCAAGCAATGGCGCATACCATTAAGACAGGCTCTGCTGGTCAAACTTTCCGATGGTGAGTTTTATGCGTTCACCCGGTCTCCTGTTGGAGTTATGGCAACAAACAGGGACTCTTCTCGTGATGTTGGTAAAAAAACGCTACCATAGCCTCGCGCAAGCCTACGATACCACGCCATATCAGGCATCATGACTGTATCACAAAAGTCACTGGCGTCGAAGATGCTATCAAATATGAGTTCTCTAGCTTTAAATGGGTTAACAAAGGTTCATCAAAGTAAAAAAAACAGAGAGCATTGTATGGCCATCGTCGACGTTGCTCAGAATGAGAGTTTTAAGTGCCCTGACTATAGCTTACCGCAAAAGGATGCAAAGAACCTGGTACGAGCTCATTGTGCTACAAGTATGGTAAAGTGTGGTACAAAGTGAAGCGATGCATGGGTGAAATATACTACTGGCCTAAGTGTGGACAAACTTAAACACATTCTGAGGACAGGAAACTGTCAAGTCTCCAAGCAGGCCCTAACCAAGGCCAAAACAGCGATGCAATGATCCCTATCTTACAAATAAATTTGCACCGCAGTACTATAGCTCAAAAGGAGAATTCTAGAGGACTACTCAGCCAGTGATCATCAGTATATAGCGATTTATGATGGTCTCGGCGTACATGTGCTCAGTCTTCCAGCATCAGGTGGAACACTGGAAAGATGGACGTTAAGAAGTTGTTCGGCGTGCTCATGGCACGAAACTTGACGCTGAGAGCTTCACAGGGGAGTACAGAACTAGCAGTTGAGGGCGAGAAGATCTCAACTATGATTATTACCACGTCTGCCTGCAAGTCTGGCATGCTTAATCAGAGACCACAACCCGACAAACCCGCAGTGTATTGATGATTACCTGAAATAGCTGAACAGCGGAGTGAAGGTTACAAGCCCTGATGAGAGGCCCAGCGGGCATGTACCTCGGAAGAGATATGCACAAAGCTCGCTGCATATAAGTCGGCCAGAAAGCGTCCTTGGAAACTTATCAACAAGAGTAGGGCCAGCTGCTAGCCAGAGCTAGTGGGCGATTTGAAAATGAGTCCTGGACTACAAGATGGTCATGTGGAAGCTTGGAGCCTAGCGTTTGGCCTGCACATATGAGACGAAGCGATCCACGATGAAACTTCAGCGGATCGCCCAATTTTTAGGAAGGCCAAATTCAACGAAGCAGTTTTGTCCATGAAGACAAAAAGGCCCGAGGCCCAAATATTATTCCAGCTAAGGTACTGCGGATACTCTATCACTATTGCCTTGACTTGCTGCTTAGTACGTTCAACATTTCTTGCGTGAAGGAATGTTTTTGGAGTGGTAGAAAGTAATGAGGCTTGTGCCAATCAGTAAAGGGAAGGGGAGGACCAAGTCGACGTCTACATACCACCCGTGGTGAATACTAGACACAGTTGGGAAAGTGTTCAAAAATCTCATCTGGAGAAGACTCAATTCATAACGGCAATATGACTTCAGAATAGGTCACCTAACCTTCGACAATATCAAGGAAGTGGTGAGGCTCGTCTAGCGCACAGCGACAAATATCAGTGCCTCCTTACGGGTTTTCACTCAAAAATGCTTTCAATTCGGCTCAATGGGCGGACATTATGGAAGCACTGGAAAATCCTTTCCATGTACCAGCCCATCTGATGTGGATTTGGGCTCCTGAGTCTGGAGCTGCCAGATGGGTCACGCTTTATTGGCTATGTAGATGATGATGCTTGGTATGCTAATGCAGCAAGTGAGGGACTGAAAGACTGCTCACGGCTTCAGCTTTGCACTGGAAAGAAAAGAAGACATCATTCTGACAAAGAAAAAAACTTACAAAGTCAGGAATAACGATATATGGGCAATGCTGGTAGAATCAAATCAGTAGTGACCTACTTGGGCACATTGTTAGACTCGAAGATGAGCTTTTCTGAGCCAATCGGGGCAGCAGCTGATAAAACGGTACACTTGCACGTTTAATGCTCAATATAGGAGGACTCTTATCAAGACGACGACTCTTGCTGAGCACTGTACAGTCTGCGCTACTTTATGGATCGAAAATATGGGGTGAAAACCTCAGCAAGACGCTGCCCCACAAGTGGTTGACACAAGTGCAGAGGCAAGGAGGGTTACGAATTATATGTGCCGATCAAGCAGTCCCCAGGTTAGCAATGTTAGTGATAGCAGAGGTGATACCCATCGCTTTCTTTACTCTAGAGAGTGCACATATTTACCTACGTAAAAGCGAAGGCAACAGCGAAGCAGTCACAACGGAGAAGAGACACCGCACTCTTCGCGGTTGGCAATAGTCCTGGGGGCGTAATACAAGCGGAAAATAGACTGCGCATCTGGTCCTTGAATTGAGAAAGTGGCTTGATCAAAGGAATGGTGAAATTAACTTCTACTTGAGGTGGCTCTTTGGTGGGCATGAATGTTTTCGCTCTTACCTGGTAAGGCACGGTGTCCTGACAGCGGGTCTTGTATAGCAGTTCAAAAGATGGAAGAGGCTTTATTGTGACCTCTTCAATGTAGTTGGAGCGGACTATAATCGGAAAGATGCTCACATCCGTCGAAAAATGGAATCACGTAGCATATATGCATGGGCCGCTCTGGACGATAAAAAAGGCATCTTATCCTTAAACTGTTTTGGATCCAAAAGATGCCTTCAGGCGAAGGAAAATGAGGCCTTTCCCGAAGTAATGTACTAAACAGTTCCAGACTAGATTTCCAGCTGACAGAGGAGGTGTTAAGTGGATAATCCATATTGTCTAGTAAGTTTGAAAGCCTCACACTGAGGGCAAAAATAGCCTTCACCTCCCAACCAAAAAACAAAAAAGTTGATGAGCAATGTGTAAAAAGTTGATAGACCTGGCTCATGTAGCATAGAACACTTATTGATGCGATATCTAGCGAGGCTATCGCTCTGGTATATTCAACTATAACAGACAAACACATGATTTTCAGCCAATTATAAGTTCCTCTCTTTGACGGTATGGAGCTGAATTTTGGAGTGCCTAGGATAAAGAGCCCATACGTTGCTGGGTCTAATATAGTTTTTATAAAAGCGCCTAAAATCGGGTGAGTCAACCGAATTTTTTATTGAATTTGAGTCCAGCATGGTCGTTGCAAATGTTTTTCCGTGGTAGTGGAAAGCAGCTAGACTTTGAATCATTAAAAAGGGAAATGAGTAGTCAAGCGGTCCATAGAATATCTTTTTTTGACGTGCATGACATTTCAGGGAAGGTCTTTGAAAATTTAACCAAGCCACAGCTGTAGTCAGCATTTGATGATCTTCTGAACAGGCTCGATGGTATCTAAAAAGATGACTCGAAAGTCAATGGTATCTCAGCGGTTTCTATGGTAGTAGCAATAGTAGAAGAGTCACCCCCAGTACCAGGCTTATCGTATTTGAATATGTAGAAATTGTTGAACTCAGCTAGTTGGATAGATATTCACAGGACACTTGAGCAAAAGTACTGTATTAAGAGTTTCTGCAAGACATTCCTAAGGCACTAAGGTTTCTCAACAACAACGAGGAGAGAGTAGGAAGAAGATGCAGTCCAGGCGTTGATCCAAGGGCTTAACCCCTGACGGATCCCATATAAAGATCCGCTGAGCCTAGAAATCCTTGATTTTCGGTTAACAACAACATTGTCTACCTGGGACCTAATTATATGGAGAATTGAGCGATGAATGATCGTGCATGGTTTTCATCGGGCGGTGTCAAGGACTGAGATCATCATGTTGATCAAGCAGAAGTGCGGGCATAATCCCCCAACTAACAGTGGACCTCACCTAGGGCCAGACAGACATGTTACTCACGTGTCTAGCCTATTCGGAGTACGTCCATAAAGCATGTATTGAAACGGACAGTCTAGTCTAAGCATTAAGTAGGCTTATGGCGGAGATGACGGCTATTTATGGTCACAAGTAAATCCAGATTACTGTATGGTTCTCAAACAAGGAAGCACACAACCTGACCGTAGAAGACCGGAACTTTAAAAGTGTGGATAACTTTGCTTATCTTGGAGTCAGCCTAAATAGAAGTGGCGCGAAAAAGATTAGACGCATATTACTCCGTTCATCCCATTTTAAGGTCCTGAGTTGTACAAATGCAACATAAGCTATGGAAGAAGTGAAACATAGACGCTGACGAGCGAATTCAAAAAGGCACTAGGTATATTTGTATGCAAAGTGCTCCAGAAACTCTGCGGCCCAGTGAAACAACAAAAAAGAGGGGAGACTACGCTACAACGATGAGTTGTATGAACTTTTTGGCGAACTAACTTAAATTGCATGTAGAAAAAATGGAAGAAACCCGGCTACCAAAAATAGCATTGGAGGGTAGAGCACAAAGTAGAGGTCTAGCGAAAAGACCGGGGACTCAATGATAAGAAATGACAGTGGACCCTTGCTGGGAGTGATTAGCAGGCCTACAAGGTCCCAGAACCGTGACGAAAGGAGGGAATTAATTCTTGTGGCCAAAGACCAGCTTTGACTGTCGCGTCATAAATTATGATGGTTATATAATTCTAAGATTTTACCAGATGCCATGGAAGCTAGGAAGTTCAGAGTGAACAAAATGAATACGCAAATGCTTAGATCATTAAAAATCGACAGCAGTTATTACACTGTCTGAAGGTGTAGCTCTTTTGGTGGCAAGTGTCATTCTAAATGACTCTTTGGCTCTTAAGTATAATGAAGGGTTTGAAAGTCTTTTGAGAATAGGTGCTAGCACGTACCCGAATAATGCAAATATCCCTGCAACGACGAATTACACCTGGCTTTGCTTGTTGGGCAGCTAGACTGATCGGACTTCTTGACCCATCGATTAGTTGGAAACAAGATCAGATGAAGTTGAACATTTCGCAACTTTCAATGGGGCAGGGGTACTTTCTTCATCGAATAGAAAAGTCCAGATTAAAATCAAGAAGTCTTGTTTGCAAGGCTAAATCTAGCAGTCCCCAGGTGCAGGTTGGTTGAGATGGTCTGAAATCATAAAGTGCAGATTGAGACAAGAAGTTTTCTTAGTTGCAAGGCCGACATACTATACATATGATGACAGGACTGGGATGCGATATTCAAAAAAATTCTCAACAGGATTCTGTTGTACTTAATGATTGACCATACCTTCCCCATACCAACCAAAAAAACTAACGTTTCTGTAAGTCACTTAAAAAGTTAACACCCCAAAACCACATGCTCTTTATATCTCAAGAAAATAATTTCGACACCAGTTGAATCCCAAAAAAAAAACCTTCCCAACAATCTCTTTTGCGTTGCATAAAATAAAATTTGATCCTACTTTTATCCATATTCCGTTTCGTATAAAATTATGTAAATCTTATGAAGCTAAAAATGCTATCAACCCTCACACGCTTTGCAAGACAGATAAAAATTGCCTGGAACCAGTTCAGTGCTCTCGTCCTTTTTCTCATTTCACGCATCCCTTTTTTACAACTCCTACAATGTTACTTTGCTTTTTAAGTAATACTCAAACCGGGTACCAAGCAAAAGCATTACCAACAAAGTAAAAGGAGCGCAGGCAATTGATACTTCCTACGAAAAAGGAGATTTTTATTTTATTTTACTTTTTCCTTACTTAACAATAAACCGTATGAGAGAGTTTGAGGATAAGATTGAACGCTTCTTTTTTTATTTTTTCATCCGGAACGTATGTTGTTATTGGTTATGACTTTGAATTTACGGTATCAATTTTTTACAACCGTCGTTGGGTTGTTAAGACAGAGGAGATATTATTCGATAGACCGAAATGCACAAAATTTTTTAGCAGAGTTGTTTTTCCAAGAAAATGTCAAACATACTCCATTAATACTCTCTTGAAATCATCACGTGTACTCATATAGTCTCTTCATATGTTCCATGTATAATATCAACTCACAAGATCTTATCTATCCTCAAGTTGGTATTTATTTTGATAGCATCCTTCTACGTTCAATATATTACATACTAAGTAACAATAACTGCTTGCATTGTATCATCCTTGTTGTGCCTTTTGCTCTTCGACTTGAAAATGTTCGTAAGCTCGCAGCTGGTTTTAGTCTACAGTGCAAGAAAGCCAGAAGACGAAGAAACTGATGGTTTGTGTTGTGGGAGTCGTAAAGTTGATATCATTATACAGACGAGCAAATAAACGTGCAAAGGATGCTAGTTCGGATAGTGCTAAGATATCCTGTTGCAACTTTATATGGAAAACTTACACACCAAGCAAAAGTTTGATGAAACGTAAACGTGTCATGTGCAATGTTTTAGTGAAGATTTCTTCGTCAGCTTGACGAGTTTCAGAGGATAGTGATGAAGAACTAACTTATGGAGTTAAGGATGCTCGTTGAAGGAAGAAACTGTTGAGTGATAATGTCCTAATGATGAAAGTTTTCCAAACAATACGAGTATCTGATGGAATATGCGAATGAGACTTGCTAAGGTAAGCTTCGCTAAAGACAACATTTTGCCTATAAAATCGTTGCTTTGTTGTTTCATGATAAGGGTATTGACCAGTTTTTAACGAAGAGAGGAATATCCTTTTTACCTATATATTTTTGGCTTTTGAACGTTTTTAGTAACTAATGGCAAAACTCCTGTCATAGTGCAATATTTCCGTGAGCTTATATTTTTACATGCCTAAAACATCAAATGAGTTGCTGTTGCTATTTTGCTATGTCATCTGAAACAACGACAACAAACACCGTGAAGTAAATCAAAAACACCACATCATCCAAAACAGCAATTCCTTATAACAACCATTATGAATATCATGAAAAATCATCATCATGATACGTCTCGAGCCGATAATGACGTCATCCTAATCAACTAGAGTTAAGAACAAAAAGCTCTAATGAGTAATCCTCAATTGGCGCGATACCAAGATAGGGTAGTTCCTTGAATTTGCATTAGATTCACTATGAAAGCGAATGATGAATAAAGATGGCCTCACTTTTAGTATGTGAACGTGATACGTGTGAGAATGCGTAGAGAAAGTTGCGACAAACTTGTGATTAAGTTGGACGGAGAATGAAAGCTTTCTACTAATTTTGAAAGTAATATTACAGTAAAGCAAAAACAGTTGAAGTAAAAATCATATTTTGCAAAATCGGTGGTACTAAAATTCCTTTTATTTCAATTAAAAGTGAGTTTTCCCATGAAAGTAGGGAAATTTAAACTATAAGCCACGCTTCAAATACGTTCAACAATATGTTATCGTCAACCAACTATAGGTTACAGCACTTTATATTCAAAATTATATAAGCTGGAATTATTGAACTTCCAAGGTGGGTCAGATAAAAATTTTTGTATCTAAACAATGTTCAACGGTTTGTGGTAAGGTTTCTCTATATAGGGAAGTGTCGCTTTCATTAACTTGTGTTAATAAAGATAGTGATGAATGGAACTAGTAAATGGCTTTGGTTGGAGCTTCTTAAAACATGTTTTAAAAGCAGTGTTTCAAAACAATTTAGATCATCCCCTGCGATCCGAAAAATCTGAAAAATTGTTGAGGTTATTGACTATGAGCATGAAGATAATAAATATCATCAGATATCAAAGCTTTGGGGGTACAAGCTGACCAGCAAAGTATTTTTGTAGACATCAATGCATTAAAAAATACATAAAAAATGAAGATTAAGAGTGAAAAATGTGAAACTGTCGCAACCCCAAGGTTTTGCAAGGAGAGTGCTAGTTGACAAGAGTATTCGTGGAAGGAAGTATTATTTAGAAAGTGCTGTCTTTGCATACATTTCGTAAAGATGCTCCACGTTATACGGCCTAGCAACGATCTCTGGATTACGAATAGGATATTGAGTTGGAAATGAACTTTTGGGCTGGCTCTGACCACCTGTTCCAATAAGGGCTGATGACAACTATCACATAGCCTCCCTGCTCTGCAAAGATTACCATGGAACCAAAAAATCCACGACACGTACAAACGGAAGTAGCGGTTCCGAGTGGGAACCATACAGATAAGGCATCTCTGAGCTCATCAAAAATAACAACAAGGACGAAGATATTAAATACTTGACTAGATACGAAAGAATTGTCGAAAAAAGGCAAATAGAAAACTGAATGGAAAGGCTCAAAAAGCACATATTAACTGCATATAATCGTGTCATTTGGGCGCAGTTAACAACTGCACGCAATCTGGAACGCCTCCTTTAAGAGAAGAGCATATAATGAACTACCTCAAATTCGAAAAACCAATGAAAAAAAATGAAAGAAAAGAGAGACAAGACAAACTAAGTGCTATTGTGTGATGTTGCTGACACCTCCAAATATGTGAATGATGCACGGCATCCAGACACCGAAGCAGAAAACCTTTCTTCAGTGAGAAGCTTGGAATATACTTTAGCCTTTGAGCACCACTAGCAAGAGAGGCTAATTCAAAAAACGGAAAACATACTGAAGTGGATTATATCTGGATGTGACTCGCAAAACACATTAAAAATTTTGTAAAAAATGGTCTTCTAGAGCTAGAGGAGTTTCTAGACTACATCGAGTATTACTACTGGAGCTGGTTGAAAGCCTAAACAGAGTAAAGGCTAAAGAGGAGCTGATGGGTAAGACAATGTAGATAGTTCTAGCGTCAAAAACTATCAAGTGAATGACCTCTAGTTCAATCAAAGGAGGCTGGCACATTAGGAGGAAAGAAGAGGTATTCAATGGCCATGGAACTTTAGACCAGGGATTTCAGAAGGTGCTAAGGAAACTGCCAAAAAACACAAAATAATGTTCACATTAATGATCAGCAAACATAAGCACCTGCTGCGAGGCAGAAGAGAAAAACGGCATGAAAAAGACCTCGGCGGCAGGTACTGCTCGTCTAACTCTTTGATGAACATGCAGATGTGTTGCCGGAGATCATGGGAGGTGTAAACTCCGAAGACATTAAAGCCACCATTTAAGAAGTATGACTGACCCGGCCTGGCTACGTACTGATCGGATTTCGGGAAGCAGGTCCTTGGCATAAGAGCAACCGTAGCCTCAAACCGAGCTGATCGCAGCGAGCGAAATTAGAGACATCAACTGCATCACGGACCTGGCCAACGTAGAAGAGGCCATCAAAAGGGAGCTCCTTAGCTTAAGCAGGGTCAAAGCGAGGCTCATATAAGAAAACAACAGCGGATAGTGTGTGGCCATCATCGACCTGACCAAATAGGACGCCAAAGCACTTCTGAATCAGGAAAAAGTAAGAATAGAATGGTTTATCTGCAGATTACTGCGAAGAGCAGTACCACTTCGCTGCTTTAAGAGGCTTGGTTATGGTCATAGTGCACATGGATTCAAAAGGATAGGAGTTTCCAATGTTCAATATGTGCCGACTTTTTGCTGCAGAGTGATCATGGTATCCTAGCAAAACTGATACAACCATCATCTGAACCCGGGAAATGCTTTGACGGGTGAAAGGTTTCTTTGTGGGTTCAGTGCTCAGGTATAAGGCTCTTTAGTGAGCACCTAACACCGAATGAAACTATACATCATTCCCAGGCAAGTTTAATGCTTTGAAAGATACAACTCTGTCTCGAACACAGTCACGAACTCGTTGGGGGAGACCCCAATACTAAAGCAATCGGATAGGAAATACCTTAAGTTGATACGCCAGAAAAACAAGTCCTGCAGATGGTGGCCAGGAAAAGCCTTATCGTGTTGAGCACCACTGATATTCTGATTTTGGAGGAACCTTACCTAACATGACACTCGCGCCTCGAAGTCTTTAGTACGGAGGGTTCACAATGTGATTAACTGTACATTCTGGTTGAAATCACTGATTTCGTTTCCAAACGCCCGTACTCTTGACCTTGAACGATTGAATGGAACGTCGGAAGGATGAAGATCAAGAGGTTTGTCAACGTGCTTACGGTAGGTGCATGATATCTGGAAGATTTTCTGGAAACTAAAGGGGTAACAGCTCAAAACGTGGTGAACTCAACTGTTACCATCATCACATTTGCTTGCAACGCTTCAATACACCGTTGGAGACCCCGGTACGGCAAGGCTTCAGTGTAGCTAACAGGCATGGAACGAGCTTGGAGCCGCGACAAGGCATGTAACCGGTTAGCTGAATGTAAGCTAGCCAGGAAATACTTTCTCAAAATGATAAATAGCAGGAAGGCTCACCCCTTGCAACATCCAGTTGACAATGTGAACAGGGATCTGTGAAGTCTTGGCTATAAGATATTTATGCAGAAACTTGGCGTTTCTAGCACGACGTGCATACATGAAGTAGAAAAAATGGACGAGATTATCCATGCACTTTTCACTGCCCATCCAGTCCATGTTGATGCTATCCAGGGTGATACAGCGGTAGAATCCCCACTCTACACGCAGCTGGAAGTGGAAAAGGTTATCTTATTATTGAAACGAAGAAAGGCTCCAGGTCCAGGTGGCGTCTGCACTGGGGTATTGCAGCTCATCTTTCACCATTATCCTGAGTTACTCCTCAACACATTCATTGCTTGCCTGTGGGGAGGAGTCTTCCCGGAACGGTAGTAGGTAGCAAAGCTGGAACTGATCAGCAAGGGGTAGGGTAATCCTGGGTCACCATCTGCATACCGCATGTTATTCATGCTCGATACGATTGGGAAAACGCAAGAGAACGCATCAAAGGACGACTCACTAACGCGATTTGTGCTTCAGGGTAACTATCTCCTCAGCAGAGTGATTTCACAGTAGGACGCTTCACTATTGATGCGGTTGCACTGTTGATAAGAGCGGTCCAAAAGGCGGAGGCATACAGCCGCACCAAGCGACAGGTAGTTCTGTTGGTGACAATTGATATTCGGAACACCTTCAGCTCCGCTAGATAGGTGGATGTCTAAGTACGCTGATAAACCCCTTTTCAAGTTCCAGAATAGGTTATGTGGCCTTTGAGAGACTACCAGAAGGAAAAAAGACTGTTTTATGACACGATGCAAAGCCACTAAAAAGAGGAACGTGCATCGAGTTTTACTTAAGGAACTATCCCTGGTCCAGACCTGTTGAAAATATCGCACGACGAGCTACTGCGACTAGAGCTGCTGGATGAGTCATGCCTGATCAGCTAGGCGGACGATTTTATCGCACGATCAAACAGGCACAATTTTGATCAGTATGATAACGCAACGGGTGAAAGATTGGATGACTGCTAGCAAGTTCAGCCTAGCACTGGAGAAAGCCAAAGTGGTCATTCTGATAAAGAAGAGAGTCCTCAGAATAAGGAAAAAGAGTATCGGTGTAGTTCTGGTTGAATCAAAATTATTCGTAACGTTCCTGGAGTTGCCAATTGACGTGAAGATGAGTTTCTCTGAGCAAATCATTGTAACAGCTGATAAGCCTGTTTCAGGTGTAACGGCTTTGAGTCAACTTATGGCCAACATGGGGTATCCAACCTATCAAGGTGATAATTTCCGATGAGTTCCGTAGAGCTGGTGCTACTTTACGCAGCAAAAACAAGAGGCAACGATCCCACCAAGGAGTTGTACCGAAAACGTTTGACAGAGGTATCGTAAAGAAGAAAACTGAGGATTGAATCTTCATATCCGACAGTCTCTGATTCGGTGGTGCTAGTCTTTGCAGCCGTAATATCGATCGCCCTCTTATCTATGGAGCACCGTACTGTCTTTCTGCGTCGAAATAAAGAAAGAAAGAGACAATGGCCCGCAAGGTTCATGTGCCGTTTTGAGTGAGCCTTTCGGCGTCTCCTCCACAGTTTAATTGACCAAGGATCAGGTGACTGATGCTCGTCGGTCATCATTTTTCCTGATTGATTTAACGCTGCTCCTTCTGTGATTAGCTTCGATCCTCTTTTTATCCAGTTGGGGTCACCAATTAAAGGACTTTTACCTGCTATAAGGAAACCCCAAATAGATTTTGCCAGCCTTACAATTTACTTTGTTTGAAGAGAAAACGTCTACTCTCGCGAAGCTCATGATCAGAACAGAGCAAAGGACGGATAAATTTTTTGTAAAACATTGATGTGAAACATAAAAGGTCCCAACGTATTTCTAATATTTAAATCTCATCATCTAAATAACACTTGTGAAGTTTGGCAGCCGCTACAACCTTATCTAGCAACGCCATATTGATACTGTTACATGTACAAATAATTACATGTACAAATAATTCTGCGAGCTACTGTCGCAATTGTTTTCATAATCATTAAGAACGTCAACAAATGAATTTACTCGAACCCACGAGAACCCAACAAGCATGATCAACATCTGCAAGTGACGTCACCCCATTCATTAATTTACTCGAATCTACCAGGTACCTCTCGGTAGAACATTCGCCAATGTACGAGAAATGGGTGAATAGGTAGAGACTCTATATAAAGGCGAGCTGAATGAATGGGGGGATCATTCATTCGACCGCGATAATAACTGCGATAGTATGTGGGAAGCGATATTATTCGAGTAGTAGAAAAGTGTGTTTCGCAATAGTGAAGTGATTTAGAAGACAATTGCGATAAGAAATTTATGGACAAGTGTTAGATTTTTTTCATAGTGAAGATTAAAATTAGTGAAAGTGTTGAATTGTTAAATTGATCATTGTGCACTTTTGTAATTAAATAAACTCTTTTAACTTAAATTAAAAGACATTGCGTTTTCACTTTCCCGGAACATTAAAATTATTGGCCGCGAACCAAAACACGCGACAATGGTGTCAAGAAGTGAGAAAGAAAATTTTGGAAGTGAAAACGATTAAACATTTTTAAAGTGCACAATAGTGTAAATTAACGTGAAAACTGGTGGAAAAATAGCCAAAACAATAAAAATGCCAGGAAACTTACATCTAAAAATTAATCAATTGAGCATATCGGAGCTCAAAGAGGAGTTGGAAAAGCGAAATCTGGCCGCGCTAGGTACAAAGGCCATACTGATTGCACGCTTGCGTGAGGCGATCGAGTCGGAAGGCGGGGATCTGGATTCGGGTGAGTTCTCAGATGCGAAAAAAGGCGCAGAAGGTGGAGAAGTAGAAACACCAAAATCAAAGGAGCCAGAAAATGCGCTAATGCAAATGTTAATGCTGATGTCATCGAGTCTGACTGCATAGCTAGATGAACAATCAGCGAAGCTAAATGAACAGTCATCCAGTCTGACTGCGAAGCTGGATGAACAATCAGCGCAGCTAAATGAACGATCAGCGAAGCTGGACCAACAAGCAATCGAAATCAAAGCAGACATCAAGGCAGACATCACACAGAAGCTGGAGAAACAGTCAACCGAAATAAAAGCGGAGCTCGGTAGTCTCATCAAACAAATTAAAGGCGTCGAGGAAAAGGTTTACCAGGTCGAGGAAAAGGTCAGCCAGGTCGAGGAGAGAATCAACAATGAGATGGAAAACATGAAAAAGGAATTGGAAGCAGCAAAGGCAGTAGTAACCGCCTCACCAGCCCCGCTTACAACCGCAGTGCAAGGCTCGTCTAGAAATGTGCAAGCACCAATATTCGATGGGCAAACGGTCTGGAATATTTACAAGACCCAGGTTGAAGCTGCCGCAAGGGCGAATCGCTGGAATGACCAGGAACGCGCAACTGCATTGATTCTTGCTCTAAGAGGCCCAGCTGCCGAGCTTTTGCAGACGATCCCCGTTGATTTACACTCAAACCCGGCTGCTATATTGAACGCGCTCGACATGCGTTATGGAGGCGACCATCTGAAGCAGATTTATCGGGCACAGCTACGGAATCGGATGCAGAAGTCTGGCGAAATCTTACAGCAGCTAGCCCAAGACATTGAGCGACTGGCACTTTTGGCTTATCCAGCTTACGACCCAGAACATCGAGATGATGCAGCGACAGAAGTATTCATCAGTGCCTTAAAGGACCAGGAATTGCAACAAGCTGTGCGATTAGCTCAAAAGCAAACGGTTAAGGCCGCATTGGTTTATAGTCTGAACTATGAGGCAGCGAAAAATGCGACTCGTAGCACAGCCTGGCTCCATGAGGTAATGGCAAACGAGTGCAGGTGTGAGCGCGTGGAAAATGAGCGAGAGCAGCAGGTAAATGGTGCGCCTAGATGCTGGGATTGCGGTGAGAAGGGGCACCTGCAAAGAGACTGCAAGAATCGAAGAAAATGGAGGTATTGTCCAGGATGGTGGAGATCCAGATCGAGTCAGGAGCCTAGAATGGAGGCGCATCAAACTGCAACGGCCAACTTCGTGGGGCAGAGGTTGGCTAGGAGGATCGACGTCCCCAGCACCACCATCACCGTGTCAAGACTACATCGTGGAGAAGCGGACTTATGCCTTCCGGGTCAAGTTGACGGAGAAAACTGCACCATAACAATCGACACTGGTGCAACCCGATCGATTATCCGACCAGACCTAGTTAGACAGCAACAACTTCACAAAGGCAGAATTGTCTCACTACGGACAGCTCCGGGAGAAACTGCACCTGTTCATGGAGAGGTCAACCTCCAGATACAGTTGGGAGACCTTGTGCTCCGACATAACTTACTGGTCGCGAACATTATGGATGACTGCATTCTCGAAATGGATTTTCTGCGACCACATGGAATCACGTTGGATTTGGGCAAACGTGTATTGAGATGGCAGAATGTCGAAGTACTAGTGGAGGATCCCAGCGTCCAAATTCCCAAGATGAATGTAGTTGTATGTACTGACACTGATGTACCGAATTCTTCCGAAAGCATTGTATGGGCCAAGCTTGATGGTGATTCTGGAGACCACCGATCTTATCTGATAGAGCCAACGAAGACGTCCGCATTGCGCAGTTTGATTGTAGGAAGAAGCCTTGTAAGATCTTTGAGGAACGGATATGTGCCGGTTAGAGTCCTTAACACCGCAGATTCAACCACGAGCATCAAAGCGGGAGAAGTCATCGGCAGCTGCCAGCCTGTTTCCACCATCACCTCTTTGGAAGCTACTCACGACCATCATTGCAAAAGGAGGCAAGACACAGACAAAGCCCGGGAATCAACGTCTGCAATATTGAAGCAGGTCAAATTGCCAGTACAGCTATTCAAACGAGCCTCTGATCTGGTCACCAAGTACAGTGACATCTTCTCAACAAGCCCGGATGACCAAGGCCGAACGAGCCTGGTAACTCACGTCATAGATACACAGGGAGCCAAGCCGATTCGACAAGCACCCAGACGCCTCCCTATAGCTAAACAAGGAGAAGTGAGTGCGCTGATCTCGGACATGGAAAAACAAGGCGTTATTGAACCTTCTGTCTGTCCATGGGCCGCGCCTGTAGTTCTAGTAAAGAAAAAGGATGGTAGCACTCGTTTTTGTGTCGACTATAGGCAGCTTAACGACGTCACTAAGAAAGATAGTTACCCGCTCCCACGCATCGATGACATCATGGACACTTTAGCCGACGCAAAATGGTTTTCTACACTCGATCTCAAGAGTGGCTACTGGCAGGTAGAAATCGACAAGAAGGACCGAGAGAAGACCGCATTTTCAGTTGGGACCGGATTGTCGCAGTTTGTGGTGATGCCATTTGGGCTTTGCAATGCTCCAGCCACTTTTGAACGCTTGATGGAATACGTGCTACGTGGTCTAACCTGGAAAACCTGCTTGGTGCACCTAGATGACACCATCGTCATCGGAAGAACGTTCGAAGAGCATGTGCGGAGCTTAGAAGAGGTTTTCTACAGACTGCGACTGGCAAATTTGAAACTTAGTTCCGACAAGTGTACCCTTTTCGCAGCTAAAGTAAAATACCTGGGACACGTGATATCAGCAGAAGGGGTCAAAACAGACCCTGAGAAAATTTAAGCCGTGAAAAGCTGGCCAACACCAAACAACAAGCGCCAACTACGAAGTTTCCTGGGTCTGGCAACCTACTATCGAAGATTCGTCAAAGACTTTGCCAAAATAGCTAAGTGTCTCCATCAGCTAACCTAGAAAAATCGTCCGTATGTCTGGAACGAACAATGCCGGACAGCCTTTGAGACCCTGAAGGAAAAGCTATGTGAATCACTCGTGCTGGCGTATCCGAAACCCGGAAAAATGTTTGTAGTTGACTCCGATGCGAGCAACGGCGGTATTGGAGCTGTACTCTCCCAGCAGATCAATGGCGAAGAAAGAGTCCTCTCTTATTACAGTCGAGTTCTCTCAAAAAGTGAGAGGAACTACTGCGTGACCAAGAAGGAGCTATTGGCTATAATAGAGGCCACCAAGCAGTTCCACAAGTATCTATATGGCCAGAAATTTGTTCTTCGAACGGACCATGCATCACTGAGATGGCTGCTCAACTTTAAAAACCCCGAGGGACCAGTTGCGAGATGGATCGAAAGATTGCAGTCATACGACTACGAAATTGTTCATCGGAAGGGCGGAGTTCATGGAAATGCTGACGCCCTACCCCATCGTCCATGTCCAGATAACTGCAAGCATTGCCGACGGATTGAGGAAAAGGAACCGCCCGTTGATCTGCGATTGATAACGGCCGAATTCGATGAAGGTTGGTCACTGGAGGAGATTCGAAATGCCCAGTTAGCCGATGAAGACATCGGACCATTGCTCGTATGGAAGGAGACGACTGGGCGGCCTGAGTGGAAGGACGTTTCGATGCATGGCGCAACCCTAAAAAGCTATTGGGCACAATGGAACTCCCTTCAGGTGGAGCGTGGCGTACTCAAGCGGAAATGGGAAACGGCGGATGGCAGCTCCTATAGGATGCAAACTTTACTACCCAAAAGCCGAATCCACGATGTGGTTAAGGAAATGCATGAAGGATCCTCGGGAGGCCACCTTGGTGTTAACAAGACCGTAGCGAAATTGCGGGAAAGATTCCACTGGCTCCATGCTCGAGAAGACGTAGAGGACTGGTGTCGCAGATGCACAATTTGCGCTTCCGTCAAAGGTCCAAAACGACGACTGAGAGGACAACTGCAAACCTATAACGTGGGGGTACCGTTTGAAAGGATTGCTGTTGTCATCGCTGGACCGTTTCCTGAATCTGAATGGGGAAATCGATACACACTGGTCGTAGCTAATTATTTCAGCAAGTGGCCCGAGGTCTACCCCATTCCCAACCAGGAAGCAACTACTGTAGCCGAACAGCTAGTGTTAAATTGGGTCAGCAGGTACGGCGTGCCTTGTGAACTACATTCGGATCAAGGCCGAAACTTTGAGTCACTAGTTTTTGGCGAAATGTGCGAGCTGCTCGGAATACGGAAAACGAGGACAACACCGCTGCATCCCCAATCCGATGGAATGGTCGAACGTTTCAACGGCACGCTCAATAAACACCTTGCCAAGATGGTTGACGAGAACCAAAGGGACTGGGACCGACATATCCCACTATTTTTGATGCCGTACAGAGCTGCCGAACATGCATCGACGGGCCAAGCTCCAGCCAAAGTCATTTTTGGAAAGACTATTCGTTTGCCAGCCGATATAAAGTTCGGCACACCCCCTGAGAAACCCCAAACGATCTCGGAGGACGCAAGTGATCTAAGACAACGGTTGAACCAGATACACCGGACAGTGCGAAAACACCTCGAATCAGCTACTGACCGCATGAAGACCAGGTATGATCTAAAGGCAAACTCTACTGGCTTCCAGCAACATGACTTGGTGTGGCTATATAACCCGCAGCGGCGAAAGGGTAGGTCTCCAAAGTTGCAACATAATTGGGAGGGACCATACCGAGTTACAAAGCGAATCAACGACGTCGTATACCGAATACAGGAACATCGTAAGCCGAGAGCTAAAATGAAAATCGTGCATCTGGACCGTCTTGCCCCATATTACACCCAGGGAGAATTGACTACAAATAGCGACACATCTTTTCGGGGCGAAAAGAACTGAGGTGGGGGCAGTGTTACATGTACAAATAATTACATGTACAAATAATTCTGCGAGCTACTGTCGCAATTGTTTTCATAATCATTAAGAACGTCAACAAATGAATTTACTCGAACCCACGAGAACCCAACAAGCATGATCAACATCTGCAAGTGACGTCACCCCATTCATTAATTTGCTCGAATCTACCAGGTACTTCTCGGTAGAACATTCGCCAATGTACGAGAAATGGGTGAATAGGTAGAGACCGTATATAAAGGCGAGCTGAATAAATGGGGGGATCATTCATTCGACCGCGATAATAACTGCGATAGTATGTGGGAAGCGATATTATTCGAGTAGTAGAAAAGTGTGTTTCGCAATAGTGAAGTGATTTAGAAGACAATTGCGATAAGAAATTTAAGGACAAGTG
Source organism: Odontomyia ornata (assembly GCA_963969285.1). Lineage (NCBI taxonomy): Eukaryota > Metazoa > Arthropoda > Insecta > Diptera > Stratiomyidae > Odontomyia > Odontomyia ornata. Next base: position 253,337,819 of record OZ017742.1, read on the forward strand.
TTAGATTTTTTTCATAGTGAAAATTAAAATTAGTGAAAGTGTTGAATTGTTAAATTGATCATTGTGCACTTTTGTAATTAAATAAACTCTTTTAACTTAAATTAAAAGACATTGCGTTTTCACTTTCCCGGAACATTAAAATTATTGGCCGCGAACCAAAACACTTGACAATACTAAGAAGGCCAGACTATCAGCTGGTCATGTACAATTATGTATGTCAAACTATATAAATCGCAGAAAGTTATAAGTGACAGCTATTAGATTGCAGTTCGGAAAATATATAATTTAGCATGGAAAGAAATTGTTTGAAACTGGGGAATTTCGTGGGACGTAGCCGAGATACTGTGTTAGTAATCGCAATTGATTTTGTGCAGTTCTGTGAAGAGAGACGCGAAAGTTGTGATCGCGAATGCTACAAACCTAGTTCCGATGGCTCACGCCAATCTCGGGAAAATTAAATTTTGCAGTTTCAGAAATGCTTTCAAAGCTTTTGAAACATATCTATTGTAAGAGTGATGTAGAGTGTATGGAATAATAAAAATCCCTAGCCCGCTAAATTTTTGTGAACATATTGGGACTTGAATGATTCAAATATACTATTTGTCGGTCATTGAGCTATACGATATTAGACAAATCAATTTAGTTGCATGTTAATGAATAAGAGAGTTAGAACTACATGAAGGAGAGAATTAGGGCAATTTAAAAATACGTAACAATACTAACATGGATTCTATAAGCCTAGGTAGCAAATTATCCGTCTCCTCATTCAGTGGAAAATATCCCTTATTTATCGCTTTAATAATTTTAAAACGCTATTCAATATCCATGCAATAATTGTAACTACAAAAACAAAAAACAATCGACACCCTTAAATGGATCGTTAGCAACAAAATAAAAGGAAAAACCACCACTACGATGAAGGTGTAACATTTAAACAATGGTAGTATCATTAAAACACCAAAAATTGAAACTGTACATTCGGATCAAATACGTGACCTGGATAATAAAGACCTCTCTCCGCAATTCACTTTCCACTGAAACTGCTCTTTTGAATCCCGACCAGGATGTCTGAAATAAGAGCATTCCACACCGTGTTGCTCATCTGCTAAGGAAGTTTTCATTAGCCACAACAGAATCTCATCTGTTTCCTCATCCCTCCCTACTGTTCCGTTCGCAATACAGAATTGAACACGTTTTATTTGTATTCTGATTTCGATTTCATTCCATTAAGCACACGAAGTTTTCCACTTAAATTTCCTTCAGACTATTGCGACGCGCAGTGCTTGGAAAATCAATGACGTGCAAAACGAAACATTGAGACGGGATTTGTATTGAAGGCAAGTGAACATCGGTTTCGACAAATAAAGAATAAGCAATAGCAAAATAAAAACAATTGATTGAAAATCCTTTTTCACTACCACCTCCTTGTTGTCAAAGGCAAATTTCTAGGAAGATGTTTATGTTATTTTCCGCGGTGTTTCTTAGAGATTATGCCGACCACAAGCGCTCTTAACCCCATCCTTGGATCCTTACAGTGGAAATATGTTGCTACCTGGTATCGACAGAAGTTTGAGGTTAAATCCCATCGGTCCCCACTCCATGGTCTTTCGAAAAGAGCATTTCGAAAGTGGTGGAACTGAACGTGAAACCTAGACCTCCAACAACGACTCTGACGACAGTTATCATCCTTGTGACATGATGCCAGGGAATTTCGACTGGATTGATATAAATATATATATCCTTCATAGTTGAAGTGATTTCGTAAGGATTCGATGGAAAAATTACAAATTCTGGTACGAGCAGCAGCAACTGGAGCACGAGCTGACAAAGCCACAACAGTATGCTCAAGCTCTCAAGCTCTGGATCAGCATGCGAATATTTTAACATTCCAAAAATGTCGCGACGTTGTCAAACGTTTTATTGATTCAATGAACTTTCATGTCGTGTGCGATGATTTTTCAAACGAAAAATATGATTACATCAAACTCTACCGGTTCGGGAATTCTGAGGTTTTTCATTGCTTTTGGTGATGGGAGTTTTTTAATTTTGAAATGTTTTTGAGGAGATGAACGGAATGGCTGGGACACGTGTTGTTTGGTTTGAAAAAAAAGTTGAATATTGAAAAAAACTTTCATGGAGGAAGCATTTTTTTAGCTGATATATGGTTGTAATAAGTGGAATTGATTGAGAAGTGAATATTTTGAAATGTACCCTTACAAGTAGAACACGGAAAAGTTTTGGCAGAAGTAGAGTTGAACAGACTCAACATACTTGTAGTGAAATGGGTAAATAAGATTGTCCGTACAGGACAGCAGCGATAGTCTGCTACCTCGGAGAAAGAGGATGGTAGTGTCCGCCGAGATTGGCCTTGTCTGAGGACGCGTGAATGTGCTGGCAGGCTAGCGTTGCGGCGCATCCACGAATTTTGAGGGTCAAATGAATATCGAATCGAGAAGGAGGTACCAACTAAGGGTCAAAGGAAATTGCTGACGCGGAGGACTAACTGGGCCTGGAGAAAACAGACGAACTTAAGAGGACTTCATCGTTACTGACGATACTTATGGCCCCTGTTGCGTGTTATGGTTCGTGGCCAATAATTTTAATGTTCTGGGAAAGTGAAAACGCACTGTCTTTAAAATTAAGTTACAAGAGTTTATTTACTAAAAATGCACTATCATTAATTTCAATATTTCACAAAAATTAATTAAAATGTTATTCACTTGTCTATACATTTTTATAACAACTGTCCACTAACAATCACTTCGCTCACTTGACTTATCAATCAATATCGCCTTTACTTCGCGCTCCACTCCATCGCAAATTTACTATCTCCCCCATTCATTCAGCTTGGCTTTATATAGGGTCTCTAGTCATTCAATACATTTCTCGTACGTTGGCGAACTACCTGGAATATTCGACCGATTCTAAATGAAAGCCGTGACGTCACTTTCAGATGTTGATCATGCTTGGTCAATTCTTGTGCTTTCGAGTACATTCATTTGTTTATCATGATGTCATTGACAGTTGCAACAGTAGCTCGCAGAAATGTTTGGACATGTAACACTGCCCCCACCTGTGTCGCCAGTTGTAGTTAAGTCTTCCTGGGTGTAATATCGGGCAAGACGGTCCAGGCGCACGATTTTCATTTTGTCTCTCGGCTTGCGGTGTTCCTGTTTCAGATATACGACGACATTGATTCGCTTTATAACTCAGAATGCTGTCTCGCGATTATGCCGCAACTTCGCAGACCTACCCTTCCACTGTTGTGCGTTATATAGCAACACATAATAATCTCGCTGGAAGTCAGTAGAATTTGCCTTTAGATCATATCTGGTCTTCATGCGTTGCCTTAGCTCACTCCGAGATCGTTTGGGGTTGTTCCGAACTTTATATCAGCCGGCAGACGAAAAGTCTTTCAAAGAATGACTTTGGCTGGGGCTTTGCCCGTCGATGCATGATCGGCAGCTGTATACGCCATCAAAAAAAATGGGATGTGCTGGCCCCAGTCTCTTTGGTTCTCGTCAACCATCTTGGCCAGGTGTTCATTGAGCGTGCCGTTGAAACGTTCGACCATTCCATCGGATTGGGGATGCAGCGGTGTTGTCCTTGTTTTCCGTATTCCCAGCAGCTCACACATTTCGACAAAAACTATTGACTCAAAGTTTGGGCCTTGATCTGAATGTAGTTCACAAGGTACGCCGTACCTACTGACCCAATTTAACACTAGCTATTCGGCTACAGTAGTTGCTTTTTGGTTGATAATGGGGTAGATCTCAGGCCACTTGCTGAAATAATCGGCCGTAACCAGCGTGTATCGATTTCCCCATTCGGATTCAGGTAGGGGTCCTGCGATGACAATAGCAATCCTTTCAAATGGTACCCCCATGCATTTGTCCCATCAGTCGTCGCTTTGGCCCTTTGACGGAAGCGCAAATCGTACATCTGAAACACCAGTTCTCTACGTCTTCTCGAGCGTGGACCCAGTAACACCTCTCCCGCAATTTCGCTAAGGTCTTGTTAACACCAAGATGGCCTCCCGAGGAGCCATCATATATTTCCTTAACCACATCGTAGATTCGGCTTTTAAGAAGTATAGTTTGCATCCTATAGGAGCTGCCATCCACCCTTCCCCATTTCCACTTGATTACGCCACCCTCCACCTGAAGGGAGTTCCATTGTGCCCAATAACTTTTCAGGGTGGCGCCGTGCATCGAAATGTCCTTCCATTCAGGTTGCCCAGTTGTCTCCATAAGAGCAATGGTCTAACTGGGCATTTCGGATGACCAAACTTCATCGAATTTGGCCGTTATCAATCGCAGATCAACGGGCGGCTCTTTTTCCAAATCCATCGGCAATGCTTGCAGTTAGGTGGACATAGACGACGAGATAGGGCGTAAGCATTTCTATGAACTCCACTCTTCCCATGAAGAATTTCATAGTCGTAAGACTGTAATCTTTCGATCCATCTCGCAACTGGTCCCTTGGGGTTTTTGAAGTTAAGTAGCCATCTCAGCGACGCATGGTCTATTCAAAGAACGAGTTTCTGGCCCTATAGGTACTTGTGCAACTGCTTGGTGGCCTCTATTATAGGCAATAGCTCCTTCCTGGTCATGCAGTAGTTCTCCTAACTTTTTAAGAGAACTCGACTGTAATACAAGAGGACTCTTTCTTTGCCATCGATCTGCTGTGAGAATACAGCTCCAATCCCGCCGTTGCTTGCATCGGTGTCAACTACAAACATTTTTCCGGGTTTTGGATACGCCAGCACGGGTGATTCACACAGATTCTCCTTCAAGATCTCAAAGGCTGCCTGGCATTGTTCATTCCAGACATACGGACAATTTTTCTCGGTTAGCTGATGGAGACACTTAGCTTTTTTGGCAAAGTCTTTGACGAATCTTCGATAGTAGGTTGCCAGACCCAGAAAACTTCGTAGTTGGCGCTTGTTGTTTGGTGTTGGCCAGCTTTTCACGGTCTCAATTTGACCAGGGTCTGTTTTGACCCCTTTTGCTGATACGACGTGTCCCAGGTATTTTACTTCAGCTGCGAAAAGAGTACAGTTGTCGGGACTAAGTTCTAGATTTGCCGGTTGCAATTGAGAGAAAACCTCTTCCAAGTTCCGCACATGCTCTTCGAACGTTCTCCCGATAACAATGATGTCATCTAGGTACACCAAGCCGGTTTTCCAGGTAAGGCCTCGTACCACGTATTCCATCAGGCGTTCGAAAGGGGCTGGAGCATTGCAAAGCCCAAATGGCATCACCACAAATCGCCACGATCCGGTCCCAACTGAAAACGCGGTCCTCTCTCGGTGTTTCTGGTCAATTTCTACCTGCCAGTAGCCACTCTTGAGATCGAGTGTAGAAAACCATTTTGTGTCGGCTAAAGTGTCCATGATGTCATCGATGCGTGGAAGCGCGTAACTATATTTCTTAGTGACGTCGTTACGCTGCCTATAGTCGACACAAAAACGAGTGCTACCATCCTTTTACTTTACTAAAACTACTGGCGCGGCTCATAGGCAGACAGAAGGTTCAATATAACTTTGTTTTCAATGTCCGAGATCAGTGTGCTCACTTCTCCTGATTTGGCTATAGGAAGACGTCTCGGTGCATGTCGAATTGGCTTGGCTCCCTGTGTATCTATGATGTGAGTTACCATACTCGTTCGGCATTGGTCATCCGGGCTTGTTGAGAAGATGTCACAGTATTTGGTGACCAGATCAGAGGCTCGCTTGAATATCTGCACTGGCAATTTGACCTGCTTCAATATTTCAGAAGTGGATTCCCGGGCTTCATCTGCATCTTACTCCTTTTCCAATGATGGTCGTGTGTGGCTTCCAAAAACGTGATGGTGGAAAACAGGCCGCTGCCGATGACTTCTCCTACTTTGATGCTTGAGGTTGAGTCTGCGGTGATCAGGACTCTAACCGGCACGTATCCGTTCCTTATATGTCATACAAGGCTTCGTCCTACAATCAAACAACGCAATGCGGACGTCTTCGTTGGCTCTATCAGATAAGATTGGTGGTCTCCAGCATCACCATCAAGCTTGGCCCATACAATGCTTTCGGGAGCATTCGGTACATCAGTGTCGGCACATAATGCCACACTCATCTTGGGAATTTGGACCAGTGTCGATTGTTATGGTGCAATGTTCTCCGTCAACTTGACCCGGAAGGCATAAGTCCGCTTCGCCACGATTTAGTCTTGACACGGTGATGGTGGTGCTGGGGAAGTCGATCCTCCTAGCCAACCTCTGCCCCACGAAGTAAGCTCTTACATGTTTCCCGACCCCCCTGTTTGAAGAGCTTCCATTTTGGGCTCCTGACTCGGTCAAAATCTTCTACTAGCTGCACATCCTAGATAATAGCTCGGTTTCCTTCGCTTCTTGCAGTCTCTTTACAGGTGCCCCTTCTCTCCGCGATTCCAGCATCTAGGCGCACCATTTACCTGCCGGATCTTGCTCAATTTTCACGAGCTCACACTTGCACTCGTCTGCCACTATCTCGCGAATCCGGGCAGTGATGCGAGTCACATTTTTCACTGCCTCAAAGTTCAGACTATAAGCCAATGCATCCTTGACCACTTGCTTTTGGGCTAAACGTACGGCTTGTTGCAATTCCTGGTCCTTTGATGCGCTGATGAATGCTTCTGTTGCTGCGTCATCTCGATGTTCTGGGTCGTTCGCTGGGTAAGCCAAAAGTGCCAGTCGTTCAATGTCTTGTGCTAGCTGTTGTAAGGTTTCGCCAGACTTCTGCATCCGATGCCGTAGCTGTGACTGATAAATCTGCTTCAGATGATCGTCTCCATAACGCATGTCGAGCGCATTCATTATAGCAGCCAGGTTTGAGTGCAACTCAACGGGGATCGTCTGCGAAAGCTCAGCAGATGGGCCTCTCAGAGCAAGAATTGATGCAGTTGCTCGTTCCTGCTCATTCCAGTGATTTGCCCTAGCGGCGGCTTCAAACTGGGTTTTGTAAATGCTCTAGACCGTTTGCCCGTCGAATATTGATGCTTTCACATTTCTGGATGAGCTTTGCGCTGCGGTTGTAAGCGGGGCTGGTGAAGTGGTCACTACTGCCTTCGTTGCTTCCAATTCCTTTTTCACTTTTTCCATCTCATGGTTCACTCCCTCTTCGACCTGGCTGATTTCATAGTTGATTCTCTCCTCAACCTGACTGACCTTCTCCTCTACCTGGTAAACCTTTTCCTCAACGCATTTAATTTTGTTCGTCAGACTACCAAGCTCCGTTTTTATTTCGGTTGACTGTTTCTCCAGCTTCTGTGTGATGTCTGGCTTGATATCGAGTGCTTGTTGGCTTAGCTTCGCTGATTGCTCCTCCAGCTTCTATGTGATGTCTGCCTTGATTTCGAACGCTTGTTGGTCTAGCTTCGCTGATTGTTCATTCAGCTTCACAGTTAAATTAGATGACTGTTGTTGCTGCTCTTGCTGCATCAGCATCAACATTTGCATCAACGTATTTCTTGGTTCCTTTGGTTTTGGTGTTTCTTCTTCACCACTTTCTGTGCCTTTTTCTGCATCTAAGGGCTTTCCTGAATCCAGATACGCGTCTTCCGATTCAATCGCGTCACGCAAACGTGCAATCAGTGTGGCCTTTGTACCTTGCGTTGCCAGGTTTCGCTGTTTCAACCCTTCCCTAAGCTCCGACATTGTCAATGCATTTTTTTTATTATTTTGGCTCTTTTTTTCAGTATTCACGTTAAATTTCACTATTGTGCACTTTAAGAATGTTTAAATTTTCACTTTCGAAATTTACGTTTCACTTCTCGACACCACTGTCGCGTCTTATGGTTCGACGCCAATAATTTTAATGTTCCGGGAAAGAGAAAACGCAATGTCTTTTAAATTAAGTTAGAAGAGTTTATTTACTAAAAATGCCCTATCATTAATTTAACTATTTCATAAAAATTAATTAAAATACTATTCACTTTTCTATAAATTGTTTTTACAACTGTCTTCACTAACAATCACTTCACTCAGCTCACTTATCAATCAATATCACCTCTCCTCTATTCATTCAGCTCGGCTTGATATAGGGTCTCTAGTCATTCAATCCATTTCTTGTACATTGGTGAACTACCTGGAATATTGGAGCAATTCCGAATGGAAGCAGTGACGTCACTTTCAAGTGTTGATCATGCTTGGTCGATTCTTGTGCTTTCGAGTACATTAATTTGTTGATCATGACCTCATTGATAGTTGCGACAGTAGCTCACAGAAATTTTTGGACATGTAACAGCCCTCAAATAAGAGTGGGGCATCCAGATGAAAGCAGTGCCTCCTCGCACCCTCCCAACCGGATCAAGATCCAATGTAGACGTGGCCATATGTTCCCCATTTATGTGAAAAACTCATACAATCATAATTTGTATGAAATGAAAAATATAAGCGTGGCCAATTTATATTATGGTATTATGTGATGGAATCACATAAGACTATACCATGAAAGGTCACGCAAGCGGAAGGCCCCTCTACCAGGGCAAGAGCACCTGAAACGCATCACAAGGGGAGAGCTCCCCCGATGGCTAGCTCATTATAGTGGAGGGGCCTGCCATCGTCGTGGGTCCCATACCCGGTCGATTTGTGGGGCTTTGGCTACAAACAAGTTATGCAAAAGATTGGCATCCCATGCAAGCCTTGTAGGTATGAAGTAGCAAAGATAGACAAGAAAGTGCGGATGTTTTTTTACACGCATCGCACCCATCTTGATGCTTGACGCTTTCTACGGTGAAATGGCAATCGAATGCCCACTTTTCGTGCGGCTGGAAATGTAAGAGGCAGTTTTATCATTGAAAATAAGGAAGGCTGTTGGCCCAGACGGTATCCCAGCCGAGGTATTGCAATAGGTTGAGCTTTTAGTGGTGAAAGATGACCTGCTATTGATAGCAGTTTTGCTCAGGAATGATATTTTGTGCACAGACGGGGATTAGCTAATATTTGCCGTATCATGAAGAGCGACTTGGGGAAAGTGAGAATTGGTACCAAACTAACCGATGACGGACACGATCGACTATATGAAATGAAGATGTACGCCCAGAGAAGTACGACAACTTTTTCGCCGAAGAATTGTCCAGGTTAGGACGATGTAGAAATGTCAAGTTGAAAATTATATTATTATTATATCAAGCGCAACTGTAAATTTGACCGTACAAGATACCTTTCGGCAAACGGGAGACCATCAGAATCACCACCGACCTTCTTTATAACAGCATTATCTACCGAAGTGAATCCAATTATTCTTCACCGATCATCTTGATGAAATAAGAAATTGAGAGGATCAATTGTGCATCAGCTAACCTACACTGAACGCCATAACTATTCGTCAGGAATTGCCGATGCACTCCATAAAATTGCTCAATTTCGGGGAATGAATTTTTCACTAGGCTTGACATAATGGCTGGTTATTACTACATACAAGTAGAAGAAAAGTCCAAAAAATACCCCGCTTCTGCAATTCGAGGGTCTCTTTAAATTCAGAGTTATGCCATTTGGGCTGGTCAACGCATCTGCAGTGTTCCAAAAGGCCACCTCGCAGCTAACTTAGACAACGAAACGTAAGGAAGCTGTCCCATATGTTGATGCGGTTATAGTCTCGAGGCAAAACGTTGACGAAGGCCTTCGATGCCTCCACTCATTTGATGAGCTACACCAACAGGCTGGTGTGACTCTTTGGTTATCAAAATGCGCCTTTCTCGCCCAGGAGACGTCATTCCTGGGACATTGTCTTGTGGATTGAAGAAAACACTAGCCATTAGCTCATTCCTATCACCAACCAAAGTTACTGGAGTCAGGCGATCCCCCGGGTTGACCGGCTTCCGGTTACCAAGTCGCCTTGTTGTGAAGGTTCACTTGCCAGAAGAAATGTTGTGAACGCGGAAACGCATCACGTTGCGTCGTATGAATAGCGTTCCACTTTACGTTAATTTGCATGATACAACATATAGCAGGTATGCGGTGAAGGTGAAGAGATGGCAGTGGCATGTATTGGACAGCCAAGTAGGAGTGCAAATGAGCCAGGTAACAGGAGAGAATGGCGAAAAAGAAGAAGAAGTAAATGACAGCAGCAAGCGAGCGAGCAAGTGAAAGCCCAAGAGAGGAGACAGCTGCAATCAGCTCAAAAACTCTCCTCGCTTTGCTGCAAATCTGTTTTCCCTACGATCGTTTCTTTTGTTGGCTTTCTCAATTTACATACAAATGAGACGAGTCGAAGAGGAAGAGCTTTTGTGGAATCAGAGCTCACGTGTTCGCATATTCGGCTAATTGCAGGAAATTCGGAGCAAAAGCTCGCTCTCCGGCCGAGTATAAATACTTGATGGAGTACTGGCAGTTCAGTGTGTGATTCGAAGCTGCTTAGGAGTGTACTGCTCCCGAATTATTAAAAGACCCTACAATGTACGAGCAATCACGCGACATCCGATATTTAAATTTTAGACGGAGGTGTTGTTTGGTGATCAACTAAATGGTGAGGGGTGAGGTGTTGGTTTTGGGCAATCGCACGTAACGTTGCTCTTGCACTTGGGTGGGCCCAACGGTAGAAGGTGTCTAAGATCCGTTTACGAAGAGCAATTGGGACGAAAGGTCAGGTGAAAGCTATTGACAGGTCGCAGTACATTTTCCCGCTTTAGGGGTTAATTGGTTGCAGTTGTAAGGACGCGGAGTTGTTTTGAATGAGAACATTAAGTTCGGGATATTTCACCTGTTCTTTGACAAGCTTGTAGTTTTTAATTAATAGCGGTAATGATATGGCTTCTATGTGCAACGGCAAATCCGCAGTAATGTTAGTATCGCCACGAATATGTACAAAGTCGGTGCAAAATTGTGAGATGTAATTCAATTGCCTTGAATGCCGAGGCGATGCATTATCGGATTTCTGGGTAAAGGCAAAAGCAAGTGGCTTGTGATCAGTGCGTACGGCGAACTCCAAACCCTCCAGATAATGTTGAAAATGGTGGATGCTGCTGTTTTTGGCAAATGACTCCCTACCATAAGCACTGGAAAGAGACTCAGCTGTGGTGAGCTTGCGTTGGAATAATGCAATTGGTTTCCATGGGTTGTGTTGAAGTTACTCGAGCGCTTCTCCAATTTTTTTTTTTTTTTTTTGTGGTAGGGAGGTGAAGGCATATACGCCCGCCGCGTCTGGCAGTGTGGGACTCCCATGGAGGATACCCTTGGACTACCCACTAAACACCTCCCCTGTCAATCTGAGAACCTAGCCTGGAACCGTTTGACACATTACTTCGGGCCAGGTCTCGTTTTGTTACGCCGCGGGGCGCGTTCAAGCTGGGGAGTCCCTTTCCTAGCGGAAGGGGAGAGGGGAAGATGAAATGCCAGAAGAGCGATCCCCCAGCCCCAGCGCCTCCGGCTGCTGTGAGTCCCTCTTATATTTCAGGACTGCCCGAGCATAATGTGCCACCTGGTTCCATTTGTCAACCGATTCGAGCACCACCGCAACTATATTATCCGGGGTGAGCTCTCCCGTCTCCCTGTAGAGTTCCCTTTGCAGCCTGACCCACTTTCTACACGCAAAAAATGTGTGACAGGCATTGTCCTCCTCTCCTGGGCAAAACCGACAATCGGGAGACCGTGACTTACCGATCTTGTGCAGGTAAGACTGAAAACACCCGTGCCCGCTCAAAAGCTGGGTCAGATAGAAGTCAGTCTCACCATGCCTTCGATTTAGCCACGGTCTCACGTCCACTTCGGTTTTCTCCAGTGCTAGTGACCACTTCGGTTTTCTCCAGCGCTAAACTGAGCCCGCGAGCAGTCATCCAGTCCCTCACTCGGCGCATTAGCATACCTAGCCTAAGTTGCGCTTGTTGAACGGTGCGTCCAGCGACCAGAGCCGCAACATCATCCGCATAGACGACCAAGCGCGACTCATCTGGCATCTCAAGTCTCAGTAGCTCGTCGTAAGACACGTTCCACAGGTCCGGACCAAGGATAGATCCCTGGGCAACACCCGATGTAATTTCCATCCTTCGTTGGCCCTGTGTCGTGTCGTCGAGCAGGCTTCGGTCCTTTAGGTAGTTCCTCAAAAGCCGCATTAGATATTCTGGAACTTGAAAAGAGTTTTCCAGCGTATCCAGAATATCCACCCGTCTAGCGGAGTTGAAGGCATTCCTGACATCGAGTGTCACCAACAGGACGATCCGTCGCTTGGTGCGACTATATGCCTCTGCCTTTTGGACCACGTTCACCACCTCTGCAATCGCATCAATGGTAGAACGTCCTGCTCTAAAGCCGTACTGCCGAGGAGATAGGTCCTCAGCAGCACGAATCACGTCATTGAGTCTTCCCTTGATGAGTTTCTCTAGCACTTTCCCAGCCGTGTCTAGCATGCATAACGGGCGGTATGCAGACGGCGATTCGGGATTTCCCTTCCCCTTACTGATCAGCACGAGCCTCGCCACCTTCCATCGTACCGGGAAAACCCCGTCCTGTAGGCAAGCGTTGAATGTGCTGAGCAGCAAGTCAGGGCAATGGTGATAAACGAGCCACAACACAGCTGGAACACCATCTGGACCTGGAGCCTTCCTCGCTTTCAAGGAGAGGACTGCCTCCTCCAGTTCCAGCAGTGTGAAGAGTGGGCACTCTACTGCTGTTTCACCATGGACAGCGTCAACACGGACGGGATGGGCGGGGAAGAGTCCCCGCACTATCGCGTCCATCTTTTCCGCGTCATGTATACAAGGCTTCCGTAGGGCACCAAGTTTCCCCATGACCAGCTTGTAGCCAAGGCCCCACGGATCCTTGTTCACATTGTCCACTAGGTCTTGCCAGCAGCGAGCCTTGCTACTGTTGATCAGTTTGCGAAGGCATTTCCTGGCTGACTTATATGCTGCCACCTGGTTGCATGCCTCGTCACGGTTCCGCGCCCGTTGAGCCTCACGGCGAAGCGTGTGACACTCCCTCCGCTTTTCAGCGATTTCAGTAGACCACCAGTACACTGGGGGCTTGCCGTCACGGGGTCTTCGGCGATGATTATGCTCATGGTAGAGTTCACCACGTCTTGAGCTGCCAGTTCTTCCGTCCCCTCCGGAGCTCCCTGCAGCGGCTCACCTGCTGTTTCCGGAGTTTAGTACGACGTGGGCCGGCCTGGCCGCCATTTCCAGGATTCGTTTTCCCCGCGGATCCGTCCGAGGCATGCCCCATCCGATTGCTTTAGCATTGAAGTCGCCCCAGACGAGCACTTTACCCTCTGCGTTCAAGACAGCACCCTCCAGAGCATTAAGCTTGGCTTGGAAAGATGATATCGGCTCGTTAGGCGTTAGGTAGAAACTAAAGAAGGTGATCCCTGAGCACCGAACCCACACGAAACCATCCCCACGTCCACAACTCTCCGCTTGAAAATCACTGTTCCGAACCCAGATAGCGGCAGTACCAGTTTCATCAGAACACCATAATGCAGGACTTTTATTATGGTGTTGCTCAATCAGCAGCAAGAAGTCGGCTTTCCTGTCCCTCGCAAACTGCTCAAGCATGGGCGGTTGAACTGCGGTGTAGGTTTAGCTGCAGGATGCGGGTCATCGAAGCTCTGATTTTGCCTTGGCTAGGGCTTCCTGGAACACCCGGCATTTTCCTGATCCCAAGATGTGTCCAAAATCAGGTTTTGGATCAGCATCCTTGCAAAGAATACAGTGTGCCTCCTTCGTACACTCTTTTCTTTTATGTCCCATTTCACCGCATTTGTAACATAGGGGGTCTATCGGGTCCTTTGCATACTTGTGTGGTGTGACCATAACTTTCTCCAATAGCGATATCCGGTGCGTCAGTAGACAAGACCAGAGGTCCATTGCTCTGGAAATACACTAGAAGTGTGGCGTCTGCGAGGCTGTTCTTCATTTTCCAAATAGTGCGTTTGTTTCTTCGGTTCAAATTGTTGGAGTGTTGTCATTCTTTTTTGATTTTGCAAGGGTTTATTTAAAGGAACTTGTATTACAGCATCTTTTCTGACAAATCTTCGATGGAAGACGGAGCTGTTTGATTATAGTTGTTTTCGGAAAATTCCTAATTGCTTGGAACCACTTTTCTTGGGGGACAGTTTCCCTCTGCTGAAATTATATGCCGTAGATATTCAACTTGCTTAACTCCTAGTTTATATTTCGCGATGTTGATTACCGCTTCGTAGTCGTTCAGCCTCTTGAAAATGGTGTAAAGGTGCATTTCATGTTGATCGGATGTATCCGAAGTGATCAATATGTCGTCAAGATAGTAGGAGCAAAATTCAAGAACCTTGAGAATCTCGTCCATAAGCCTTTGGAATGACCGGTCAGCGTTCCTGAGGCCAAAAGTCATTACAGTGAATTTGTAGAGGCCAAATGGGCTTACTACCGCCGTCTTTAGAATGTCCTCCTCTGCGATAGAGATCTGGTGGAATCTCCTAAGCAGATCTACTTTTGAAAAGGTTTCCTTGCCAGATAGGTTTGACACTGTCTTAAATGTGTCGCATTGGGTAGCGGTCCGGAATTATAACTGCGTTCAGACGCCGGTGGTCTTGACATGGGCGCCATTTACGTTCCTTCTTCGGAACACAGTGTAGAGGCGCCGCCCAAGGGCTGTTAGATAGCCTGCAATAGTCAAGCTATGTCAAACAACTATGTTCAAATTCTGCTCTTGATATCGAGAATTTTTCTGGTGTGAGTCTATGAGGGCGCTCTAAGACGGGTGGGCCATTAGTTACGATGTGATTTAGCACTGAATGCTTTTGAGTTTTGTTGATACGTGACGTATTTGCTCAGGATGTCAAAGTACTTCACGCTACTTAACGTGGACACAGACGGGTACTTTTGTACGTCGGTCCAGCCGTGGGTTGACAACTGTGCCTAATGGTCAAACAAACAATGATTTTTTATATCTACAAGAAGACCGAAGCGTTCAGGAAGGCTGCGCCAAGTATTGGTCGGGTAACCTTTGCTACCACAAATCTCCAGCGAAAATTTCTTTAAAGGCCGATGATTGTCCCGAATGTTCGGATTTCACTGCCGTTGGCAGCAAAAAGTTTATAGTCATTTCCGAACTACTTGGAAATTGTCTGTGGGGCAGGTGTGACAGAAAATCCGGCTCCCGTATCGATGAAAAATTTAAACTTGGTGCTGTAATCTTGAACATGCAGGTGTGAATATTTTGTTGCGTCGCTTCCGCTTGCGATGAGTGATGTATTATTTAGTTTGTTTGGACCATTTTCAGTATGGAAAGCACATTTTTTCTACATTTTCTTGCCGCTCCACCAAATTTACGATGAGAAAGCTTAGCGGAGCTAGCTGAACGAGCGGGACTGACGTGTAAATTGCGAGTACGGCTGGGGCTTCTGTTGAACTGCAGTCTGTCTAGATGCGAATAAATGTTGGAAAGCTCGCGTTTAATTTCATTCTTAATGGCAGCTTGACTTCTGTCGATGTTGAAAATGAACTGAGTGGACCGATTACGTCTTTCCAGGAACTTGTCCGCTATTTGAGTCAGGTGATCCGAATTCGTTGTTGACAACGTTAAAATATCTTGAACACGCGATGGAAGCCGTTTCATCTATAATGATTTTAAAAATTTATTTGAAACGTTTTTGCCCGCCGTACTTTTCATTGAGCGAAGCAGTTGAGGTGGCTTGTTATCCCCCAAGCTCTAATTCCTGGAAGTTCTCACGTTCAGATACAGCATAGATGAATGTGATGCGATTTTTGAGCGTCTCGTATTTATTAGTGTGAGGTGGTTCCTCTATAATTTCCGCGATCTGCGTGAAGGCATCATGTTCCAATTCACTAATTACGATATCAAACGTCTGTTCGTCTGTCCTTATTTTTGCACATCTGAATTGTGCCTCAACTCGTGGAAACTAAAGGGCTAGCCGCTTCAGGGTGTTCCACTTGCCGAGAACGTTGCTGTTTGGGATTTCTGTCATTGCGGTTTAATGACGTCGAGTCACCAGTTTGTAGGCGCTACGTTGTTCTACAAATAATTACAACAAAGTTTTTATCTATTAGTTAATGATAACCTTACTTTGTGTTGAATATCCACAAGTAACAATGATTTGATGTTGTCGTGGCGCTCTCTTCTTCCAGAAAGAGACTCGTGCTTTTTTCTCGCTTTGCTCATTCTACTTCGATACTCGATCATCAAGTCTAGTGGGAAGATATGTTTTATGCTGCAACGCTGGTTGCTACATCTGGCAGGCGGTTAGGTTCAAGGCTGCGCCCGGTCGTTACAAACTAAACCACAGGATTCAGTCTGAATAAGATTATTTTTGAACCCGTTGGTGACAATGAGACAAAAAGAGAAGCAGCCGCACGTAATATCTTGGCCGGTCGAAATTGATGGAAGATCCGATATAAAGACCGCCACCGTCAACCACGCACCTACCCATCTGGTAAAGCTTTGGTTGGCGACATGCAGATAGCTCCATCATTAAAAGTTAATAAAAGAATGGCGTCTAGCCCAATCGAAGGAGATCGGGATAAAAGAAGGAAGGAAGAGGCACTTGACGGGCGTGGAGCACCAGATTGGGGGTTCCAGACAGTGCTTACAAAATTAGCGAAGAAAGCCGCAAAGAAACTCCTTCAAAAAAAGCCAGAAAATAAAATTCGCACGGACGCCCAATTAGAAAAAGGACCTGATGCAAAACAGGAGAGGCAGAAGCCCCGACGAAGACCCCGGCAGTAGGCACTGCTTGTAAAGCCCCAAGATGGCCGATCCTACGCGTAGGTGCTGCGGGACATCAGGGGTAACGTAAGGCCCGAAGACACCAATACTACCATTAAAGTAGTACGACCAACGCGGCCGGGCCACATACTGGTCGAATTCGGAGCAGAGGCCGGCAATAAAGAAGCATTCTGTGACGCAGTAAAGAAAGTCCTCGGCAAAAGCGCAACTATAGCCCCGCTCGAGCCGATGGCAACGATCGAAATACGGGACATTGACTGCGTGACGGATCTGGCCGAGGTAGAAGAGGCCATTAAAAGAGAGTTCCCTAGCTTGGGAAGGATCAAAGCGAGACTGACACCAGAAAACCACAAGGGACAACGCATGGCCATAGTTGACTTGACCGAAAAGGACGCCGAGCAATTCCTGAACAACGGCAAAGTACGAATAGGGTGGGTTGTCTGTAGGATACGGCGAAGAGCAACGCCTCTTCAATGTTTCAAATGCCTTGGTTATGTGGTCACACCACACAAGTATGCAAAGGACCCGATAGGAGTTCCCTATGTTACAAATGCGGTGAAATAGGACATAAAAGAAAAGAGTGTACGAAGGAGGCACACTGTATTCTTTACAAGGATGCTGATCCAAAACCTGATTTTGGAAACGTCTTGGGATCAGGACAATGCCGGGTGTTCCAGGAAGCCCTAGCCAAGGCAAAATCAGAGCTTCGATGACCCGCATCCTGCAGCTAAACCTACACCGCAGTTCAACCGCCCAAAATCTGCTTGAGCAGTTTGCGAGGGACATGAAAGCCGACTTCTTGCTGCTGAGTGAGCAATACTATAATAAAAGTCCTGCATTATGGTACTCTGATGAAACTGGTACTGCCGCTATCTGGGTTCGGAACAGTGATTTTCAAGCGGAGAGTTGTGGACGGGGGGATGGTTTCGTGTGGGTTCGGTGCTCAGGGATCACCTTCTTTAGTGTCTACCTAACGCCTAACGAGCCGATATCATCTTTCCAAGCCAAGCTTAATGCTCTGGAGGGCGCTGTCTCGAACGCAGAGGGTTAAGTGCTCGTTGGGGGCGACTTCAATGCTAAAGCAATCGAATGGGGCATGCCTCGGACGGATCCGCGGGGTAAACAATCCTGGAAATGGCGGCCAGGACGGCCCTCGTCGTACTAAACTCCGGAAATACGCCGACTTTCCGCCGTATTGGCTGTGAGGGAACCATACCGGACGTGACATTCGCCTCGGAGTCCTTAGTACGGAGGATACACAACTGGAAAGTATTAGAGGACTACTCAGCCAGTGATCACCAGTGCATTCTGCTTGAGATAAGTGATGCTATCTCCCGACGTCCGTGCTCTCAGCCTTCTACAACTGGATGGAACATTGGAAGAATGGACGTCGAGAGGTTCGTCAAGGTTCTCACAGCAGGTGAGCCGCTGCAGGGAGCTCCGGAGGGGACGGAAGAACTGGCAGCTCAAGACGTGGTGAACTCTACCATGAGCATCATTACGGCTGCTTGCTGCGCTTCTATGCCCCGCCGAAGACCCCGACACGGCAAGCCCCCAGTGTACTGGTGGTCTACTGAAATCGCTGAAAAGCGGAGGGAGTGTCACAAGCTTCGGCGTGAGGCTCAACGGGCACGGAACCGTGACGAGGCATGCAACCAGGTGGCAGCATATAAGTCAGCCAGGAAATGCCTTCGCAAACTGATCAACAGTAGCAAGGCTCGCTGCTGGCAAGACCTAGTGGACAATGTGAACAAGGATCCGTGGGGCCTTGGCTACAAGCTGGTCATGGGGAAACTTGGTGCCCTACGGAAGCCTTGTATGCATGACGCGGAAAAGATAGACGCGATAGTGCGGGGACTCTTCCCCGCCCATCCCGTCCGTGTTGACGCTGTCCATGGTGAAACAGCAGTAGAGTGCCCACTCTTCACACTGCTGGAACTGGAGGAGGCAGTCCTCTCCTTGAAAGCGAGGAAGGCTCCAGGTCCAGATGGTGTTCCAGCTGAGGTGTTGCGGCTCGTCTATCACCATTGTCCTGACTTGCTGCTCAGCACATTCAACGCTTGCCTACGGGACGGGGTTTTCCCGGTACGATGGAAGGTGGCGAGGCTCATGCTGATCAGCAAGGGGAAGGGAAATCCCGAATCGCCGTCTGCATACCGCCCGTTATGCATGCTAGACACGGCTGGGAAAGTGCTAGAGAAACTCATCAAGGGAAGACTCACTGACAGGACGTTCTACCATTGATGCGATTGCAGAGGTGGTGAACGCGGTCCAAAAGGCAGAGGCATATAGTCGCACCAAGCGACGGATCGTCCTGTTGGTGACACTCGATGTCAGGAATGCCTTCAACTCCGCTCGATGGGTGGATATTCTGGACACGCTGGAAAACTCTTTTCAAGTTCCAGAATATCTAATGCGGCTTTTGAGGAACTACCTAAAGGACCGAAGCCTGCTCTACGACACGACACTGGGCCAACGAAGGATGGAAATTACATCGGGTGTTGCCCAGGGATCTATCCTTGGTCCGGACCTATGGAACGTGTCTTACGACGGGCTACTGAGACTTGAGATGCTATGCGGATGATGTTGCGGCTCTGGTCGCTGGAGGCACCGTTGAACAAGCGCAACTTAGGCTAGGTATGCTAATGCGCCGAGTGAGGGACTGGATGACTGCTCGCGGGCTCAGTTTAGCACTGGAGAAAACCGAAGTGGTCATCTTGACAAGAAAGAGAATCCCTAGAGTAAGGATGATCAGTATTGGAGGTATACAAATCGAATCGAAGCCAGCGGTGAAGTACCTGGGGCTACTGATCGACTCAAAGATGAGTTTCTCTGAGCAAATCAGGGCAACAGCTGAGAAGGCTGCTTCGGGAATATCGGCCCTGAGTCGACTTATGGCCAACGTAGGGGGACCCAGCCCATCAAGAAGACGCCTCTTGATGAGTGCTGTAGGGTCAGTGCTACTGTACGGAGCAGAGGTATGGGGCGACGCTCTCAGCAAGGAGGTATACCGAAAACGATTGCCACAGGTGCAGAGAAGAGTAGCACAGAGAATTGCATCTTCGTATCCAACAGTCTCCGACTCGGCGGTGAGAGTGATTGCAGGCGTGATACCTGTCGCCCTCCTTGCTAGAGAGCGCCGCGCTATTTCCCTGCACCGAAACGAGGATGCCAGGGAGATAGTTGTCCGCGAGGAGAGACAACGCTCGCTCAACGATTGGCAGCAGTCTTGGGGGAATTGCACGAAGGGAAGGTGGACAGCGCGCCTCATCCCGGATGTGAGACCGTGGCTAAATCGAAGGCATGGTGAGACTGACTTCTATCTGACCCAGCTTTTGAGCGGGCACGGGTGTTTTCAGTCTTACCTGCACAAGATCGGTAAGTCACGGTCTCCCGATTGTCGGTTTTGCCCAGGAGAGGAGGACAATCCCTGTCACACATTTTTCGCGTGTAGAAAATGGGTCAGGCTGCGAAGGGAACTCTACAGGGAGACGGGAGAGCTCACCCCGGATAATATAGTTGCGGTGATGCTCGAATCGGTTGACAAATGGAACCAGGTGGCACATTATGCTCGGGCGGTCCTGAAATATAAAAGGGACTCACAGCAGCCGGAGGCGCTGGGGCTGGGGGATCGCTCTTCTGGCATTTCATCTTCCCCTCTCCCCTCCCGCTAGGAAAGGGACTCCGCAGCTTGAAGGCGCCCCACGGCGTAACAAAACGAGACCTGGCCCGAAGTAATGTGTCAAACGGTTCCAGGCTATTCTCAGATTGACAGGGGAGGTGTTTAGTGGGTAGTCCAAGGGTATCCTCCATGGGAGTCCCACACTGCCAGGCTCGGCGGGCGTAAATGCCTTCACCTCCCTACCACAAAAAAAAAAAGCTTTGGTTGTCAAAAATACACTTGGTTCATGGTTATGGAAGATTGAGCCGTGGTATCAGTCTCGCCCCGAATTGGTTGAGGAGCGAAGATGAGCTCGGGTTGAGCTCAATTTCAGGATTGATAGACGCCATTTGAGTTGAGAAGGATGGAGAGAGTTATGCATGTGAGAACTAGGTCAGATGTTTGTTAGCCGCCGCGTTGGACTGCCGTCAAGCAAGCCGACCGCTGATTAGAAAATAAATGAAGATTTGTGACATTCATTTGTTTCAATTGAATGAATCTTTCCGCTCCGAAATTTTGAGACTTTCCTCTAGTATTCTGAGAGGAGTTGCTTCATTTAGCTGCAGTTAGAGTTCAAATCTCTTGAGATTGCATAAGATCCAGGAAGTAGATGGAAATTAGACAAAGGTCCTGTTTCGCGGTAAAAGCAGTGAAAATTTAGCTTGCTCCATTGAAGAACACGGAGGTGGAGGGTGTGTATTCTTGGTCCAGTCAGGATTCTGGAGGGCATCACCATTAAAAGGGGGGACTCTAGGATTATTTTTAGCTGTGGTCTCGAAATGGGCACCCCAATGATTACGTGAGACTTCACCGGTAAGTTGCAGAGGACTCTTTCACTCAACCTACCTGGATACATGAAATATTTGTGGGTGAGTTTTTCACAATTATTTTATGAGAATATTATAGGCAGCGCCTTTTATATAACTCAACTGAGTGTAAACTTTGATTAAACATTTCAGAAGTTTTATTATTTTGTACGCTAAAATAGCAAAAAAACATGAGTACGAAAATATTCATTCTATTTTTAAGCAAAGTCAGCAACAATCAAGTCTTTCTCACTCTCTTTCGTCTTCAACTTCCCTCTTTTTCTTGTTTATATTGAAAAACAATCAAATCCCGCAAACTTTCCATTCAACTAGCTTCTAAATTCCAATTTCCCCCCAGCACATTCACTTTTTCTTCAAACTTTTACTTTCACACAAACCAGATTCTCTTCTTTTCTCTCTCTCTTTCTCTCTACTTATCTATTGTTGAAAGTGAGTTTAAGGGGTGTCATAATCAATTTTGGGTCCATTTTCTCTTTTCCGGTAACATAACACAGTCCATCCGTCGTGGCTAATAAAGTTTCATTTCAAGTCTAGCAAGGCGAGAGTGCCATGGCAAGTTCGTCAACAGAGAAGGAGAGGGCACAAGGTGAGGGCAAACCTTGAAAGACAACTTGTCAACGACTTTCTCATTGCAGAGGCTTTCCATCTCACCCATTGCAGTATAAGTTTATCGGAAAAGTTTTCTCTAACTTTTTCGGAATGGAATTTAGTCACCATTTCATGGTCTCATCTACTTTTCAGTTTTTCAGGATACTTAGCTTGGTCGATTTTTGTGTCGAGAAGGATGAAGTTTAGATGGCAAATTAGGAATGTTGTTCTAGGCTTAGAGGTTATTTTTGACAAGCTTAGGATTTAATTTGATGTTTTCTTATTCAAAGCATTTTTTGCAGGTTTCCTTTTGGGATGAACTTAACCTGTAATCAAAATCTTGCATTTATAAAAAAACAAAATAAACAACCATAAGCAATTAAGATAAGAAAAACATTTACCTAACAGATACTCGTACAATCCTCTGTAAAGATTGCTCGTAATTTCTAGGAAGAATAATTTCACCACAAGATATCTCCTTAAGACTCCACAAAAACATCCTTCTTAATTTACGAAAGCAAGAGAAAAGTCAAAAAGTAGGAAGCGAGTAATGCCACAGATGTTGACAATCACTTTATCATATATACTCGCTCAGTGAGCGTCTCGATTACGGAAAGCTGCAGGTGGCCCTAACTACCACCATCCGAATATTTTGATTTCAACCCTCATACAATGAATTTAAAGAGGAGCAAAATCTTCTTAGCTAAAACATCTTAACAAGGACAAACAATAATGTTGCGGAGGAATGGCAAGCAAATGGATGGGCGGGTGTAAAGCGAAACTAAGTCAAGGTCTAATGTAAATCTTGTTAGCGGAAAACTTAAATGGTGAACTTACTTCGATGGTATTATTAAATTGTTACACAAACAGGACAAATTATTCATGGTGGCTTGACTTTTTTGTCTGCAGCCCACAAAGTCAATGCTACAATGTTTGTGTTAATAATTCTTTACAATGTTTGTGTTAAATTCTTTAAGGTTTTTGAGTTGAAAGTTAATGCTAATGAATATTTTTGGGATTTAAATTTAAACAAATGAATGAGGGGGTATGTAATGATTTTTCTACCTTCAGCTCGAACGCGGAACCGACCTCTCATCGGTTCTAGACGTTAAGTCTGAGTAGTGCCAACGGATGGTACCAACAGGTCAACCAATCCGTGCACCGTAATCCATTCACGCGGTGACTGCTTGTCGGCCAGCTAGTTCGGAGAGGATTTCGGTCGCGGGTCTCCGAATGGATTACGCTCAATTACAATATTTCAGTCACCTGAAATTGCCCGTTTTCTAAACGCGTCAACATTTACTCATCCAGAACGAGAAACCTACATTACGTTAGTTCTGGATGGGATCTATCCACAGATCTCCAATCAAAAACGCTACAAAATCTCATAGGCGCGTTACCGATTCACCGACGCGGTACCGAAAAATATACTACTCGAACTTACACCGAAGAAAACTACTCTAAAGAAATGGCGAAACAAGCAAAGGTACCGCGTACCGCGCGCGACGCGAAACCGACTTCAGCGGATTTGTCGAAACCCTACCCTCGCGACGGCATACTTACCCTACACTCTCTGTTCCCACTGAAAAAAGGACGAGTCACTGAAAAGGAAAGTCGTTAGTTACTTAGCAATTCATTTTTAATAATGTAAAAATTTTGAACAAAACATAATATTTGTATTGTTTCATTTCTTGTTCTTTTTTTTTTTTACGCTTAATTTAAAATACTATTTAGTAGATATTTAGCTTTGTAGCTTAACAATACTCATTTATTTATAATTATTTCTTGATTCATGGATGTTCTATCTGTTTGATATATATTTGTTGTATCGCACCTTAGTTATTTTGAAAATCTACAAGTCATTTTGATCTTGGTTTAAGTAAAACTTAGAATGGTTTAGTGGACTTGTATTAGAAATACAATATTAATTATTATTGGAACTGTTTTTGGAAGGAACTACCAATTATTTAGGATTTTTTTAGAATAATCGTTCAAGTTACATTTGGAAGGAGCATTTATCGTGGATGATTTTGAAGGATGTTAAGGAAGCTTCAATGAGAAAGGAAACAGCGAGAAAGTTTAATTTTCGAAAAAGGGCCGTCAATCATTTAGTAAAAAGTAATCATCAACATTATTTAAACTTTTTCGGGCCAGAGAATAGATATTGCATCAAATAAATTTTTTCCGAACAATAGCACATCTCATCGTTATTATTAATATTTATTTTGGTTCATCTACGTATCACATAGATATTGCAACAAATCATTAACTTGAGTTTGACAAGCTATTAATTATCCTCCAATGGTACGAAACAAATATCTAGCAGATATATTAAAATTTTATAAATCTAATAATAAATGTAAAAAGAATTTTGTCAATCTTTTTCTTCTTTTGTTTAAATAAAATCCTTAAAAATATATTTATAGATCATCTAATTACTATTCTCATTTTTAATTCTCTACTTAGCTTATTACTTAGCTAGAAGAAACATTAGTAATCTAAAGTTAATTGCCTTAGCTGCCAATAACCGACTGCACTCTGAACTATCTGGCAAGGGTAGGAGATAATATTTACTTTCATTGCTCTCATCTGTGAATATGTGTTTGCAGATCTGAGTGTTTACTTTCATTTCCGAGAACGGTCCCCTTAAAGCAAAGAAGTGTATGTGCAATGGGGTACTTGTCTTACTTTTCAGTATGAGCTTTCAACAATTGAAATTAATCTAAATAAACAATTCCTAGCTCTCCACTTTGACCGTTCGAATTTTCAACGGTTTTGGAGGTTTTGGTTTGTGCGTATCACCCCGCTTGCGCAAATGATCGCGTCTGGTGAAGCCTTTTGAACAGGTTTCGCACACGTAAGCTTTTCTGCCTGTATGCGAATCGATATGTCTTCTCAGATCAGTTTTATGAGCGAATTGTTTCGGACAAAATTGACATTGATGGGGTTTTTGTGCTGCACTGTGCTTCGCATAGTGCGTGTCGAAAGTGACTTCGTTGGGAAAACGTTTGCCACATCGATTACAACGGAATGGTTTCTCGCCCTTATGGAATGTTTTATAGTGTTGTGTTAAATAGCAAATCTTTGTAAATACCTTGTTACACTCGTCGCAACGAATTTCGCCAGTCGGTGTTTTTCGGCGCATCCCATTCATGGGGCGAGGAACTCTTTATTCCCAATCAAGAGCGGCCTTTACTTTTAGACACAACACTAACCTAGAGAGAGAGGTTAACTCTTAAACTTTTAATTGATGAAAAATTGCATCACTCACTTTCTTATTGCTGTTACTTAGCCAAACGATTAATCAATGTCCGTACAACAGCGGCAATTCCCGTGACCCGTTCTTTTCCTACACCTTCTCGGCTTTTACGTCCTACAAGAGGCGCCAAATTCCCTGACATCTGTCCAAATGAAAGTATACTGACTGCCATCACTTCCATGTGGCTGTCAAATCCCTGGTTGTCACAACGGACAAAACATCTGTGCGTGGAATGGCACTTTATATGGCGGAAATGTGCTTCTCCAGATGTCGCCAGTGGCATAGTTTTCTCGATGGCCACGGTGGAGGGGCATTTCCAGATGGCTATGTCTCGAAATGTGCCGGGGTTGGATTAATTCTATATTTCGAATATTTATATCCACGGATCTAAATATTTGGACAGAAAAAAAAATATTTTCTGCACAACGATATCCGCACAACCGATGAAGTCCGCTGGCACTTCGAGGACATATCCATCTGGCAGGTTACAAGGGTTCGGGATCGGAATCACTTCGATTCCTGGGCGTAGGCGTCACATTACACATTCCCCCCCCCAAAATCGAAGTAATTACGATCCCGTCTCCTTTGTAAAAGGTCTTGGTTAGGGACGTGACGGGTCGAAGATCGGTTTCGAAGGATAGGCTACAACCCTGTTCGTGAAGACTCGACAGTGACTATATAGTAGGAAGTCAGGTGTTATTCGGAGGCCTTGGTCTAGGCAGAGATTTGGGATAAGCCAAGGTTTCTCGTGGGAATTAGTTGCACTTCATCGTCTAAGGTCTTTTGCGTGGTAAATTCCCAGGGTCTTACCAGTCATGTCCGCGATGAGGTATCGGGTGGGGCTTATGACTTGTATGACTCGACACTTCACGAATTTCTTGTCTAGTTTGGCATTGTAATGGCGGGTGGCATCGCTCTGTCGGAAGTTTCGACGATATATTTCGTCGCCGGCCTTAAAGCCAGAAGGATGAGATCGCAAGTTGTACCGCTCCTCTCCCATCCGTCTACTTTCTTCAATCTTCTCCCGCAGTTGATCTCGCAGAAGTTGGAGCTTTTCGTGCGGTTCTAGAACCACGATTGGGTCCTCTAGCGATTTCAGCTGCCGCAATAGCCGGTAAGCGCTCCCATGACCGATCATGTACTGGCCGAACACTGCAAAATACGGCGAAATGCCGGTCGTGGCGTGGTACGACGAGCGCAGCGCACTAGTGATGGCGGACAATTTGCGATCCCAGTCCCTCTGATTCGGGTGGACATAGGCGCGAATGGCCGCTATGAGCGTACGATTCAGTCGTTCGGATTCGTTGGCTTGTGGTGAATAGACGGCAGTTCGTTGGTGGATGATGCCGTATTTGGACATTAGGTCTCGGAACTTGCTGGAGGTGAACTGGACCCCATTGTCGGAGACAAGTTTCTCCGGAACTCCAAACATGTGAAAGACTCGGTTCTCCAAAAAGCTGATTATTGGTCCAGTGTGCATGTTACGTAGTGGTTCTATGATAGGGAATTTGGAGAGCTGGTCCAGGACCACGACAGCTCCCGTGTGACCAGAAGCAGATCGAGGGTAAGGACCGATAAGATCAATGTACAAGCGCTGGAACACGCGTTCGGGGACCTCAACCTTACCCATGGGTGGCCGAAGAATGGTGTTGGGCGCTTTAGTGCACTTGCATAGCTCACAGGAGGCTACGTACGCTTTTATCTGTTGTGCCATCTTAGGCCAAAAGAAACAGGTTTTCAACCGCCTAAGTGTACGACCGTATCCGCCGTGCGCACTTGATGGGTGGTCATGGGCCCGTCTGATAAGATCAGTGGTTAATTCTTCGGGCACCCACAACTTCCACTGTTCTTCTTCTTGTATGGGGTCTCCGGATGCGTGTCCCATCCGTTTGTAAATAAATCCATCCGTCAACCGCAGTTCAGGAAGCTGGGGCTGTTGATTCTGGATCGTGTGAATCAGTTGGGTGTAGCTGGCTGACTTGAAGGCAGGATGGTCCAAATCGATCAATTGGGGGCTGTCGTCCTCTTGGACCAACTCGGCTCCTTCAGGGGCAAACATTCTGGATAGGGTGTCGGGGACTACATGCTGGCTTCCTTTTCGGTGGCGAATTGTGAAGTCAAATGCCTGTAGTTTCAGTGCCCACCTGGCCAATCTGCCGTTGAGATCAGTCTGGCTCATTAGCCATTTCAGAGAAGCGTGATCCGTAACGATTTCAAAGGTGTGTCCCTCCACATAGGCTCGGAAGCGTTTCACTGCCAACACCGCAGCTAGACATTCCTGCTCGGAGACCGTGTAATTTCGCTGGGCTGGGTTCAGCTTGTGAGACATGAAGGCTATAGGTCTCTCCTCGCCGTCTTGTGCAACCTGGACTAAGACTGCTCCCACCCCATGTTGACTCGCGTCACAATGGATTGAGAACGGTTTGTCAAAGTCCGGGCTGTGCAGTACGGGGGCTGTAGTCAGACTCTTCTTTAGCTCTTCAAAGGCTCGCAAGCTGGGCTCTTCCCAGACGAATTTACGTCCCTTACGCAGCATGTCGGTCAAAGGAGTGGTAATGGTGGCATAGTCACGTACAAAACGCTGGTACCATCCGCATAAGCCTAAGAATCGGCGTAACTGTTTGGTGGTCTTGGGTAATGGAAAAACGTCAATCGCTTGAGTCTTTTCCGGATCGGTCTTGATATGCCCATGCCCAATGATGTGACCTAAATACTTCACCTCCGTCATCACGAACTGGCTCTTCCTTATGTTGATGGTTAATCTTGCCCTCCGGATGTGTAGAGCCACCTCCTGAAGCAGGTCGATGTGTTCGTCAAAGGTCTCGGTTATAAGCAGCAGATCGTCCAAGTAAACGAAAACTTGGTGCCGCAAATGAGGTGGTATCACCTTATCCATAAGGCGCGTCATCGTTTGGGGGGCATTACACAATCCGAATGGCATGGTCACGAATTGATATAGGGGCCGACCTGGGACTGTGAAGGCTGTTTTCTCCTTTGAACCGGGGTCTAAAGGAATTTGCCAGAAGGCGTCCTTGAGGTCTAAGCTCGTGATGAAATGGGCTTTAGGCAATCGACTCAAAATGCCTTCGATCAACGGTAGAGGATATGCGTCCTTGACTGTGACGGCGTTCAAGCGTCTGGCATCTAAGCATAACCGGACCTTGTTCGGCTTGACAACTAAGGTGACTGGAGAAGCCCACGCGCTCTGTGATTCTTCGATTACGCCTAATGTTAACATTCGATCCACTTCGGCATATAACGATTTTTCCTTCGCCGGAGATATGGCGAAATGTCTCTGTTTTATGGGTTTAGCATCCCCCACATCTATAGTGTGGAACACCAGGGCAGTCCGCCCGAGACCTTCTTTCTCGTGCGATGGAAAAGCCGATATAGCCGAGTCAAGACGCAGTTGCTGAGTTACATCCAGTGTATGCCGTAATAAGTTAGTGGGTTGAGATTGGTCAGGAACGGTGGTGACGGACTCCAGGGTCGAACCGGAAAATAGTGCCGGGGCCAAGTTAAATTTTCGAACGAAATCCACTCCTAAATAAAGATTCTGGGTTAACTGAGGTATGATGAAAAATTCCATAGGTTTAGTTACCCCTTTAAAGGTGACATCCGTCATAATTTTTCCCACTACAGAGTGACGAGTTCCGTCCGCCGTGCTTAACCAGGAGGTGAAATGACGGATTTGGTCCGCGTGCTTTGCCTGTACCTCCCCTGCAAACTCGGCAGAGATGCAATTCACACTGGCTCCCGTATCGACTAAGCCTGATACTCGTTTTTGCAGGAGGTGTACTGACGCATATGGCCGAACATCATCCCTCAATAATTCGTCTAAGTATATGTCCTTCAACACTTTCCTCGACTGCCTGACTTTTCTCCAGAAGCTCCGCATCCGACGCGTGGCTCGCTTGCTTCGCGGTGGGACATTTGTGGCCAATTCCTCATGGAAGATGCGCTGTCGAGTATCCAAGTAATTCCGCAGCCTGACATGAAAAGGTTTTACATGCCAAGGAACTTTCGTCTCGCTATCATTTCCCTGCGCGTTGGCCTCGGCGAAGGACGGCGTCGGTTGTGGAACTTCGGGAGAACTGTGGTTAGCGGTGCGAGTCAGCAGAGTTGGAGTCATGTTGGGAGCTGGGTCATAGCTGGTGATGGGGTCTGGATTGGTTCGTCCGGGGTCTAGGAGTGCCGACGGGTGGTCGCGGCACTCGGTGGCAAGTTTTTTCGTCCTTTGCAATTAGTACAGTCAGGTGCGTATGTGTCGGCCTTCCCGCAGCGGTAGCAGAAAAGCGTTGGCTCCGCTGGACATGCATAGAACCGATGTCCCGGTTGTCGGCAGTTCCAACAGACCGTCGGGCTAGTAATTGCTTCAAGGGAGGGTCGATTAATCAATGCTGGGTCCTCAAGCTCCGGTGGTGCTCCGCTCCTCGGTACTGGTACTGGATCAGCAAGCAGGTGGTCCGCTGCCATCAACTCCGCGGTGTGATGATTTCGGGGATTTGGTCCCGTTATGCGAGGTTGTGGACGGAAGGTACCACGCCGCTCATCCAAGTGTTCTTGTCTGCGGGCATGGAGGCGCAATCCCTGAATGGTGTTGATGGGAAAATGCAGCAGGCTGTTCTGGAGATCCCAGCGCATATTCTCTCTGATAATTTCTACCAATTCGTCCTCGGGCATGGTATTTCGCAGGCGAGTACTCAATCTCACTATACTGGTGTAGTACTGGTCGAACGGTTCGTGAGCGCCTTGTTTCCGTTTCTTTATTTGCTCCCTTAGCTCTCTCTCAGTGAAGCCATCCTCAAATCGATTGCGGAAGGCTGCACTGAAAGAGTGCCAAGTGGGACGTGGCATTGACTCTTTAAAGCTCCAGTACCAGTCGGCAGCGTCGCCGCTGAACAAAAGATGTGCATGCCGGAGGAAGGCCGAGGAATCACCTCCCAGGGTGCTGGATACCAACGCCTGAATCCGGAAAAGGAACCGGTCCGCCGATATCATATCGTTGAACCCTGTAAAGTTCAGGCGCCAACTCTCCATGATACGAGGCGTCGGGTCTCGAAAAGGTGCCAATGCGTTCCCGGGGGGAATCACATCCTCGATTGACCTGTTGTACTGAACTGCCTCGGGGGCTGGAGGTACCAACGGAGGTCCGGTACTGTGTCGCGGTCTGTATTCGGGAGCTCTGGGATCCATTCCCGAGTTCCTTGGAGGTGGGACCCATTGCTCGGATTGTCGGGAGTGGGGCATCGCCACACTGGGATTTGGCTCCCAGCCAAGCGGAGTTCTCACGCGGCTGGGTGGTTGGCTCAACGGGAGATTCTGGATCTTTCCCTCCAGGTTGCCAATCCTCTCCGACATATCCCTCATCAACGCCACGAGGGTGTCAATGGAGTGGGCGGAAGGCATGGTTGTCACCTCGGACACGACACTTGCAGCCGGAACTTCACCGCCTACTGCTCCTTGCAGGTCTAAGAGTGGTAGTGACGGTTCGGCTTCTGGAGCTCCTTTCGCCACTGCTCCACGCGTTGGTAGGGGCGTTCCGAGGGGGACGTCTAGGGCAGACCGATCTATGGGTCGCCGGCATAAGGGACACAGCTCTGACGTGAGGAGGAGCTGTTGTACACAGGCACGATGGAATAAATGTCCACAATCCAATCGCACGCTGTGTACGCCCTCCACTACGTCTTCGAAGCAGATCCCACAGTTAGCTGGTTGGACCGTTTTAGATCGGGTCCACCGCTTATCTGGGGTCCGCTTCGTGGCCATTTTCGTTTTGCTTCTAAAAAAAAAGAGAAAAAATATATAAACTAGACTTATTCCTATTATAACCCTAATATATAAATGGACAAAACTTACTACTAATTAGTGGCCGATAGTGGCGAGCTATTGATACGTGGGAAGAAAAAAAATTATTTGATATACACTTTCCTTTTCAGTGGTCGAACTCTTCAGCGGGAAATGAGAGTGCGTGGTAATCTGCCGAAGAAAGGGTGCTTCGGTCGATTTACGAAATTTATCCCCATACCCACATGCATTACAAAAAACCCGTCTCTAAACTACGTTAAAGTGACTCGACGAGACAAGTGGTAGAGCTACCGTAACGACTTTGTACGCGGTCAAAATTCCCGACGCGTGGAAGCATTCCGGGCTTCGCAACTCCAGCATACGCCATCGAACGTTGAACCGATACCACTCGTCTAACACGCATAAGAAATAGTTAGAATCCTTCCGCGACATAAAGGCAAGGTAGCCTTCTATTTTCTTGAGAGTCCATGCTGATAGGTAAACCCATCAGACTGGCAGTTCCATCAAGAAAATAGAAGGTCCTTACAGGGGTTAACCTGGGACAACACATCGGAAGGATTCTGTCGCGAAAGCAAAATCAAACAAAGGAGAGCGGAAGCTACAACTCACGTGAAGCGACTTCTAATGTGTATCACACAACTCCACTACTCCTGATAGTGGGGCTCGAGTACCAAAGTACCTTACATCCTCCGTAAAGGACCAACTCGTCAGAAGACGCGAAGTTCTTTCCCCCTTAGGATGTTTTTGGCCCCACGTTGGGCGCCATTTGTAATGATTTTTCTACCTTCAGCTCGAACGCGGAACCGACCTCTCATCGGTTCTAGACGTTAAGTCTGAGTAGTGCCAACGGATGGTACCAACAGGTCAACCAATCCGTGCACCGTAATCCATTCACGCGGTGACTGCTTGTCGGCCAGCTAGTTCGGAGAGGATTTCGGTCGCGGGTCTCCGAATGGATTACGCTCAATTACAATATTTCAGTCACCTGAAATTGCCCGTTTTCTAAACGCGTCAACATTTACTCATCCAGAACGAGAAACCTACATTACGTTAGTTCTGGATGGGATCTATCCACAGATCTCCAATCAAAAACGCTACAAAATCTCATAGGCGCGTTACCGATTCACCGACGCGGTACCGAAAAATATACTACTCGAACTTACACCGAAGAAAACTACTCTAAAGAAATGGCGAAACAAGCAAAGGTACCGCGTACCGCGCGCGACGCGAAACCGACTTCAGCGGATTTGTCGAAACCCTACCCTCGCGACGGCATACTTACCCTACACTCTCTGTTCCCACTGAAAAAAGGACGAGTCACTGAAAAGGAAAGTCGTTAGTTACTTAGCAATTCATTTTTAATAATGTAAAAATTTTGAACAAAACATAATATTTGTATTGTTTCATTTCTTGTTCTTTTTTTTTTTACGCTTAATTTAAAATACTATTTAGTAGATATTTAGCTTTGTAGCTTAACAATACTCATTTATTTATAATTATTTCTTGA
This sequence comes from Odontomyia ornata, assembly GCA_963969285.1. Lineage (NCBI taxonomy): Eukaryota > Metazoa > Arthropoda > Insecta > Diptera > Stratiomyidae > Odontomyia > Odontomyia ornata. Next base: position 253,370,143 of record OZ017742.1, read on the forward strand.
TTCATGGATATTCTATCTGTTTGATATATATTTGTTGTATCGCACCTTAGTTATTTTGAAAATCTACAAGTCATTTTGATCTTGGTTTAAGTAAAACTTAGAATGGTTTAGTGGACTTGTATTAGAAATACAATATTAATTATTATTGGAACTGTTTTTGGAAGGAACTACCAATTATTTAGGATTTTTTTAGAATAATCGTTCAAGTTACATTTGGAAGGAGCATTTATCGTGGATGATTTTGAAGGATGTTAAGGAAGCTTCAATGAGAAAGGAAACAGCGAGAAAGTTTAATTTTCGAAAAAGGGCCGTCAATCATTTAGTAAAAAGTAATCATCAACATTATTTAAACTTTTTCGGGCCAGAGAATAGATATTGCATCAAATAAATTTTTTCCGAACAATAGCACATCTCATCGTTATTATTAATATTTATTTTGGTTCATCTACGTATCACATAGATATTGCAACAAATCATTAACTTGAGTTTGACAAGCTATTAATTATCCTCCAATGGTACGAAACAAATATCTAGCAGATATATTAAAATTTTATAAATCTAATAATAAATGTAAATAGAATTTTGTCAATCTTTTTCTTCTTTTGTTTAAATAAAATCCTTAAAAATATATTTATAGATCATCTAATTACTATTCTCATTTTTAATTCTCTACTTAGCTTATTACTTAGCTAGAAGAAACATTAGTAATCTAAAGTTAATTGCCTTAGCTGCCAATAACCGACTGCACTCTGAACTATCTGGCAAGGGTAGGAGATAATATTTACTTTCATTGCTCTCATCTGTGAATATGTGTTTGCAGATCTGAGTGTTTACTTTCATTTCCGAGAACGGTCCCCTTAAAGCAAAGAAGTGTATGTGCAATGGGGTACTTGTCTTACTTTTCAGTATGAGCTTTCAACAATTGAAATTAATCTAAATAAACAATTCCTAGCTCTCCACTTTGACCGTTCGAATTTTCAACGGTTTTGGAGGTTTTGGTTTGTGCGTATCACCCCGCTTGCGCAAATGATCGCGTCTGGTGAAGCCTTTTGAACAGGTTTCGCACACGTAAGCTTTTCTGCCTGTATGCGAATCGATATGTCTTCTCAGATCAGTTTTATGAGCGAATTGTTTCGGACAAAATTGACATTGATGGGGTTTTTGTGCTGCACTGTGCTTCGCATAGTGCGTGTCGAAAGTGACTTCGTTGGGAAAACGTTTGCCACATCGATTACAACGGAATGGTTTCTCGCCCTTATGGAATGTTTTATAGTGTTGTGTTAAATAGCAAATCTTTGTAAATACCTTGTTACACTCGTCGCAACGAATTTCGCCAGTCGGTGTTTTTCGGCGCATCCCATTCATGGGGCGAGGAACTCTTTATTCCCAATCAAGAGCGGCCTTTACTTTTAGACACAACACTAACCTAGAGAGAGAGGTTAACTCTTAAACTTTTAATTGATGAAAAATTGCATCACTCACTTTCTTATTGCTGTTACTTAGCCAAACGATTAATCAATGTCCGTACAACAGCGGCAATTCCCGTGACCCGTTCTTTTCCTACACCTTCTCGGCTTTTACGTCCTACAAGAGGCGCCAAATTCCCTGACATCTGTCCAAATGAAAGTATACTGACTGCCATCACTTCCATGTGGCTGTCAAATCCCTGGTTGTCACAACGGACAAAATATCTGTGCGTGGAATGGCACTTCATATGGCGGAAATGTGCTTCTCCAGATGTCGCCAGTGGCATAGTTTTCTCGATGGCCACGGTGGAGGGGCATTTCCAGATGGCTATGTCTCGAAATGTGCCGGGGTTGGATTAATTCTATATTTCGAATATTTATATCCACGGATCTAAATATTTGGACAGAAAAAAAAATATTTTCTGCACAACGATATCCGCACAACCGATGAAGTCCGCTGGCACTTCGAGGACATATCCATCTGGCAGGTTACAAGGGTTCGGGATCGGAATCACTTCGATTCCTGGGCGTAGGCGTCACATTACAGGTAGCTTTGTTGAATTCAGCGGGTGCTGAATGCTAGAAAAGAATTCAAGCGAATATAAGCTTTGAATATCATCTGAGAGAATAAAATGCAGAAGATCTCTTTAGACGACTTCAGAGGTTAATTTTTCAATACGACTAGGAAACATTGAGCCCCTAATAATTTCTTTAAAATAAGCATAATTAGTAGAAAATTTAATAGGGTTGACAAAAGTGTTTCAATCATCTCTTTATTTATAAATGTATGAAACTCTGGAAGAATTGCTTCTGATTATATTCATGTTTCAATTTGATATTTGAAACCAGAAACTGGGAAGTTGAGTTTTGATTCGGTGTAATTGAACTCTTGGAGGCCAGCATTCTTTTGGGAGTTCGGCCCCACGTACCCAAGGAGATCCCCGCAGAGGGAGTGCCGGTCGACAAGAGTAATTATGGAGGCTAGCAGTCTTTGGCGAGTGCCGCCCCCACGGACCCGAGGATATGAAGGGTGCGGTGAAGTGCCCTTCTGGGATTACAGGTAATGATCCTGACTAGATCTGGACTATGCTTTGAGCTGGTGGATATGATGGTTTGCACGGTAGCGCCGAGATAACACTCGGGCGTGAATGGGTCCAATTCAACTATCATACCGTCACAATCCCGGTAAAACCTTGGTAGTCCTCGGAGTACGTTCGAACTTCGCACCATTGGGTTGGTGGTGTAGGTTCGGTTGAAACGGACTCTGGATAAGCGCAGATCTGGCACTAAGCACTTGTCCCCATAAGGGCTTGTGCCAACCCTCGCATGGTCTTCTTGCTCTGCAAAGATAACCATGGGACCAAAATGGTGACTACACACATAAACGGAGATAGCGGCTCCGAGGGGGGGACCCAAAAAAAGTGGAACAACCAAAACCCATAAAAAAAGCTTAAAAGAAAACAAAAATAACAAAAACGACGACGCAACCAGCGGCTGCAGCCACGATGTTAACAGCACATCGAGATCGGTACTAAAGATGACAAAAAAGACGATTAATATAATGACAGGAAGAACGGATGAAAAACGGAGATTAAGAGACAGTCTTGCCCAGAATGAAATTCCTGCGGCATCCGGAAACTTTGCAGGACGCATCAGATATTCGAGCGGTCGAGAAAAATATAAAGAGTTTCGAGAATTCGATGGTCACTGCTGCGATCGCTGCGGAAGCGACTGAAGCAAGGGTCGTAAAACTCGATATAACAATGAACCATCCTGAAGTCCACAAAGAAATTACGGCAGGAAAGGACAGGATTGACCAGACAAATAAAAAGACGTTGTTGGACTTCATCGCCAACGTCAAAAACGTAGCGAAAGTACTGTGCTCAGAACCGCAAGCCAATAACCTCTCCTAAGTCGATGGTTGCAAAGTACAATTGCCGCCCAGCGACAAGAAGAAGAAAGGCTACTCTGGAAAGCGGGAAATGTTCTGAAAAGAATACAATCTGCATGCGACTCGCCAAAAATCAACAAAACCGCAAAGCTTGGGCTCCTTAAACTAGAGGAGCTCCTTAACCACATAGGGCATTATCGGAGGAGCTGGCTAAAGGCTGAAGAGGACCAGAAGGCCGAAGAAGAGCAGAAGGCTAAAGAAGTGCAAGGGGCAAAATCTAAAGACCATGCGCAGATAGCTCCGCCATCGAAATCAATAAAAGAATAGCAACTAGCCCAATCTAAGGAGATCAGGATAAGAAAAGAAAGGAAGAGGCGCTTGATGGGCGTGGAACGCCAGATCAGGGGTTCCAAGTAGTGCTGACAAAAGAAGCGGAGAAAGCTGCAACGGAACTCCTTCAAAAAGTGCCGGAAAACAAAGTTCGAACGGACGCCCAACAAGAAAAAAGACCTGATGCTAAACAGAAGAGATAGAAGCCCCAAAAAAGACCCCGGCAGCAGGCACTGCTCATAAAACCCAAAGATGGTCGATCCTGCGCGGAGATGCTGCGGAATATCAGGGGAAACGTACGGCCTGAAGACACCAACACTACCATTAAGCAGTGCGGCTATCGCGAACTGAATTTGGGGCAGGGGCTGAAAATAGGGAAGCATTCTGCGACGCAGTAAAGAAAGCCCTCAGCAAAAGCGCAGCTATAGCCTTACTCGAGCCGATGGCAACGATCGAAATAAGAGACATTGACTGCGTGACGGATCTGGCCGAGGTAGAAGAGGCCATCAAAAGGAAGTTCTGTAGCGTGGGTTGGAACAAAGCGAGGCTCACACCAGAAATCCAAGGGGGGATTTGACCAAAAAGACGGCGAACAATTTCTGAATGAGGGCAAAATAAGAATAGGGTAGGTTGACTGTAGGATACGGCAAAGAGCAGCGCCCCTTCAATGTTTCAAATACCTTGGCTATGGTCACACCGCACAATTATGCGAAGAACCCAATAGGAGTTGCCTGATTTACGTATGCGGTGAAACGGGATACAAAAGAAAAGAGTTTACGAAGGATGCACACTGTATTCTTTGCAAGGATGCTGATCCAAGTCCTAATTTTGGACACGTCTTGGGGTCTGGAAAATGTCGGGTTTTCCAGGAAGCCCTAGCCAAGGGGAAATCAAAACTTTGCAAACCTGCATTCTGCAACTAAAGCTACACCGCAGTTCAACCGCCCAAAATCTACTTGAGCTTGAGATTTCATGCTGCTCAGTGAGCAACACTATGATAAAAGCTTGGAATCATGGTATCCTAATGAAACTGGTACTGCCACCACCTGGGTTAGAAAAGTGATTTCCAAGCCGAGAGCTGTGGACGGGGGGATGGTTTTATGTGAGTTCAGTGCCCAGGAACCACCGTCTTTAGTGAGTACTTACCGCAGAACGAATCGATATCATCTTTCCAAGCCAAGCTTAATGCTTTGGAGGCCGCTGTCTCGAACGCAGACGGGAGCACGCTCGTTGGAGGAGACTTCAACGCTAAAGCAATCGAATGTGGCATGCCTCGAACAGATCCGCGGGGAAAACGAATCCTTGAAATCGCGGCCAGGATGACGCTCGTCGTACTTAAAAACCGGAAATACGCCATCTTCCCGCCGTATAGGCTGTGATGGAACCATACTGGACGTGACATTCGCTTCGGAGTCCTTAGTATGGAGGATACACAATCGGAGAGTATTAGAGGACAACTCAGCCAGTGATTCTCAGTGCTACCTACAATTATATGGAACGTCGGAAGAATGGACGTCGCGAGGTTTGTCGAGGTACTCACAGCAGGTGCTGCAATGCAGAGAGATTTGCAGTGGACGGAAGAACTGAAACTTAACTATGAACATCATCACGACTACTTGCAACGCTTCTATGCCCCGTCGAAAACCCTGGCACGGTAAGCCCCCAGTGTATTGGTGGTCAACTGAAATCGCTGAAAAACGAAGGGAGTGTCACAAGCTTCGGCGTGAGGCTCAACGGGCATGGAATTATGATGAGGCATGCAACCCGGTAGCCGCGTATAAGTCGGCCAGGAAATGCTTACGCAAACTGGTCAACAACAGCAAGGCTCGCTGCTGACAAAATCTAGTGGACAACGTGAACAAGGATCCGTGGGGCCTTGACTACAAGCTAGTCATGTGGAAGCTTGGCGCCCTATGGAGACCTACGACGGGCTACTGAGACTGGAGATGCCAGATGAGTCGCACTTGATCGGCTATGTGGATGATGTTGCGGCTCTAGTTGCTGGACGCACATTGAACAAGCGCAATTCAGGCTAAGTATGCTAGTGCGCCGAGGAAGAGACTGGATGACTGCTCGCGGGCTCAGTTAAGCACTGGAGAAAACCAAAATGGTCATCTTGACAAAAAAAGAGAATCCCTAGAGAAAGAATGATCCGTATTAGAGACTTGCGAATCGAATTACAGCCATTGTTGAAGTACCTGGGGCTACTGATCGACTTGAAGATGAATTTATCTGAACAAATCAGAGCAACAGCTGAGAAGGCTGCTTCGGGAGTATCGGCTCTGAGTTGACTTATGGCCAACGTAATGGGACCCAGCCCATCAAGAAGACGCCTCTTGATGAGTGCTGTAGGGTCAGTACTACTATACGGAGCAGAGGTATGGGGTGACACCCTCAGTAAGGTGGTTTAACGAAAACGTCTGGCACAGGAACAGGGAAGGAGAGTGCTGAGGATTGCATCTGGCAGTCTCTGGTTTGGCGGCGAAAGTCATTGCAGGCGTGATACTTGTCGGCCTTCTTGCTAGCGTGCGCCGTTCTATTTATCTACATCGAAACGAGGATGCGAGGGAGATGGTTGTTCGCGACGAGAGCCAGCGCTCACTCAACGATTGGCAGCAGTCTTGGGTGGATTGCACGACGAGAAAATGGATCGCGCAACTCATCCTGGATGTGAGGCCGTGGCTAAATCGAAGGCATGGTGAGACTGACTTTTATCTGACCCAGTTTTTGAGGGAGAATGGGTGTTTTCAGTCTTGCCTGCACAAGATTGGTAAGTCACGGTCCCCCGAATATCAGTTTTTCCCAGGAGAGGAAGCGAATGCCTGCCATACATTTTTTGCATGCATAAAATGAGACAGGCTGCGAAGGGACCTATATAGGGAGAAGAAGGAGCTCAGCCCGGATAATAAAGTCGCGGTGATGCTCGATTCGGTTGATAAATGGAACCAGGTGGCACATTATGCTCGGGCGGTCCTAAAATATAAAAGGGACTCACAGCAGCTGGGGGCGCTGGGGTTGGGGATCGCTGTTCTGGCACTTTCTTTTCCCCTCTCTAATCCCGCAAGGAAAGGGATCCCCAGCTTGAAGGCGCCTCACGGCGTAGAAAAACGAGACCTGGCCCGAAGTAATATGTCAAACGATTCCAGGTTTGGTTCTCATGTTGACATGGGAAGTGTTTAGTGGGTAGTCCAGTCTCCTTCTTGCGAGCATGGGAGTCCCAAACTCTGTGCGTAAATGAGCATTCACCTCCCTACCACAAAAAAAAAGGCTCACCAATCAGAAAATGACCTAAGTCCCATGGGTCTGTCGACATTAAACTAATTGGTCTGGAATTTTAAGCCGCTTCCACCTCAACCACAATAGTTTCCAGTTTCTCATAGGTGAGTGAAACTGCTGAGACACTGCCCAATAAAAGATGCTTTGCTGATTTGACTACTGCCTCCCACAGGCCACCAGACTGAGGTATTCTTTGCGGTATGAATTTGAATTTTCTCTTGAACTGCATGCCTTGATGATGGATTCTTGGGCAGGTTGTGAGTATATTATTGATTCAAGCTCAGCCAATTTGTTTCTTGTTCCGCATTGTCACAATAGAGCTTCTCACAATGTCCTCTTCTTCCCGTGAAACGTATAAGTGAACTAATGAACGCATCTGTAGAAAGATCTGTGGCCAGTTCTACACGGACAGCCTTAGTGACAAAACAGCCAAACACCACAATATAGGCCTTCGGTGGTTTTTTACCTCGGGCCTTGTAGTGTACCCAGAATGGGCCACAAAAGTACACTCTTGCATTTATGAACGGTCTAGCAGGCTGAACTCTAGTTCCTGGTAATTTTCCCATGATTTCGTTCACGAGTTTTAGTTTAGCCTTGGCGCAAGTTACTCAATGGTGTACAATTGATCTCACCATGGTTTTCCTTTAATGAGCCAGAATCTCTGCTGGGTTTAGTTGAGTAACGTCTGAGGACCCCGGTGGAAGCTTTGATCATGAATGCTTCGCATGAGCAATTTGACCAATGGGTCATTGTAAGGAAGCAGCGTGGGATGTTTGGCATCGTACGAACTTGATGAATTTCGAAGACGGCCGGAAACTCTAATGACTGCGCCCTTATCGATGACTGGTGTCAGACCCGAGAAAGAGCCTCCCTTTTTGACCATGTTGTGTTTTTTGAGCTGGATCAGATCATCTTTGAAGTCATTTGCTTGTATGGTCCGAAAGACGGACAGCAGTGCCTTCTGCATTTCTTCTGGTGCCATACGACCAAAACGGACCATATACGAAATTATTCTCTGCAACGTTGTTAATGAATTGTGGTGGTTGATAAGATATATGGTATCGACTCGTTGAGAGGCGGCAACAACTGTTACTTCTGCTGTCTTCTGTTTTAATTCTGATGAACCGCTGGATGTAATTTGGTTAATGTTTTTGTGGAAGGCAGCTGTCCATAATGCTTCATTGCCATGGAGAATCAAGAGACCATTAAACCAAATGTTTGATGCTGCCAGCTTGCGGGCTGGCAATCCACGGCATACTATGTCAGCTGAGTTGTCAGCGGATCTCGCATGATGCTATTGTGAGGCTAATGAGTCTTCCTGGATTTAGCTACTCTGTTGGCCACGATGGTTTAAAAAGATGATGCTGGTGTATTGATCCATGCTAGAGCCACTTCTGAATCACTCCAAAAAAAAAACATCGGGTGATTTTCGTAGTTTAAATCTTTCTTGACTTTTGTGGCAGGCTGGACACCCAAAAGAGGCGCACACAACTCCAGACGTGTTATTGGTAGGGGTTTAAGAGATGCCACACCACGTTTTGCGCATAGAAGTCTTACAATCACCTTTACATCTTGGTGAATGGATCGTAGATAGATAGCCACTCTATAGACCTTTTGGAAGGCATCTACAAGTACATGGACCTGAATTGATTTGGGTGTTTGCTGACAAAGTACAAGCCTTGAGAAACGTAAGCTCCGATCTGGACGTTACCTCCAAGTTCGAAGGTAATGGGTCATCTCAAGAGCTATTTAGTTGCCTCAGCTCCTGGAGAAACATCTTTACTGTGAATACTATCGGTGAGAGTAGCCCTAAGACGTCATATATTCTGGCCAATTCCGAAGTGACAGAGCACTTAGTGATTGTTACCTCAGCCAATTGGTCGACTCTTACGAGTATGAGAAACTGGTTATCGTTTGGCAACCACATTAGACCCAATGTTTAGTCCCCTCCAGATCCAAGTCAACTTCTGGATGTTCTACTGGTATGTGATCTACAAGTCTTTGGTTGTTTGCACACCATTTGCGCAAACTAAAGGCAACAAAGCACAGCAACTTGGACAGCTGTTTCTGCATCTCGATAACCTGGCTTAGCCAGCTGGAGCAGACCAATCCATCATCCACGTAGAAATGTTCCTTCAGAGCGATGGATCCTTATGGTGGTTATACTGCGCAAGCTTTTGGAGACACTTGGTTGCCAAGTACGGTGCAGCACGAGTGCCATATGTGATAGTATTAAGTTGGTAATATCAAGCTGGCTGCTTGGGATCATCACGCCAAAGAATGAGCTGATACTTCCGTTCCTCTGCAAGTAACAAAATCTGGCGATACATCTTCTGGATGTCTGCGGTAAACACACAGATTGAAGGGCGAAAACGGAAAAGAATTGTGAATATTTCCGGTTGCACAGTTGGTCCATTATGCAATATGTCATTAAGCGACACGCTGGAATTGCTTTTGGATGATCCATCAAAAACCACTCGAAGCTTGGTGATTGTACTCTTGGGCGACAGCACCTAGTGATGTGGTATGACGTAATTATTGTGTGCGTGTTTCCCAATAATTCGTACTCGTTATGTTGTTCGCGCAAGACCGAATTCTTCGGAAATCGCCTCTCAAGAGCACAGAGTCGATTAAGTACTGTTTTCTTCGACTCGCGTAGCATGGTAGATCCATCCAAAAAAGGGCGTCAAACCATGAAGTGACCGTCCTGAATTCTTTTGGTGTTCTCTACAAAATGGCTTTCGCAACGCTGCTCGACCAAGGGTAGGGATGATCGATTGTATGTGACTTCATCAATTCTCCAGAATCGCTTGACTAGCTCGTTGGTACCTTGCTCCTCTGACGCCAGTATACTACAAGTAGCGTTAGATGTATTCGCTGCATGGATGCCTCCGAAAATATTCTGGAGAGTTGGCAAACCCACAGCAAGTTTAGTTTGACCTGACCTTAGGAGCTGATGATGAAACTCTGTCCCCAGAAGGATGTCCACATGCTCAGGTTGATTGAAAGTGGAGCCCGTCCAGGAAACTGTTGCTGGCGTTGGCCATGAAGTGATGTCAATATACCTTGTTGGTTGCTTGAACACAATCTCTGGAGGCATAAATGCATCGAGTATGGTCGTAACTCGAGATAAGATCTCTAACTCGATTCTTCGCCTAGAGTTCCTTGCAGCTCCACCAATTCCCTCAATTTGCAAATCTGCTCGCTATGATGATAAATCCAATCATTTGACAAGCCTTTCGGTCACCAGGTCGATCTGAGATCCGGAATCTAGCAATGCTCTGTATGTTACGGTTATTCCGTTGTGTGACTTCGCCAAAATTTTTGCTATACCAAGGATTACGTATCTGCGGTGATGATGGTTGGATGAAGCTGCAAGGGACGATGAATTTCAAAGCCGGATGTTCTGCTGAGTAATCTTATTGCTGAGTCATGTCAAGATGAAGAAGTGTGTTGTGCTTATGGTTGCACTTGTTGCATGCCCGCAAGGTGCATGCACTGGCTTTGTGCTCTGGTCGAAGGCATTTGACATATAATTTATTTTTCTGGATGCACTGGAGCCTAGTCATGACAGGCATTTGCTTGTATGAAAACCATTGGTGTGCTGATTACTTGCACACTTCGAAGGACGTGTTCCATTATCCGGGACAGTAGATGTGAGTGATCGTGCTGAGCTTGGTTTTTCCCTGTGACCAATGGGCTCAAGCAAATGGTAACAAAACTCCAAAAGAACTCCAAAAACGCTCACAAAGATTGATCCTCCTTCGACTTTGTTATAGATTACTCGTAGAGCGTATGGCTCTGCCGGTCCAATTTCTTCACAAGGAAGTGAAGATGTAGCGGATCCCATGATGAGACATCCACTCCCAGATTGCTCAAGGCTAGAAGGCCTTTATGGACGGTAAAATGGAGGTTTTTTACCATCGCTGATGTTGGCGTTTCAGTAGTGATGGCTGGTGAGCTCTTGGTCTTTAATATCATATTATTGCTGAAATTACTAGTTTTTTGTTGCTATATCGACCTTGGATTGGATTCCAAGCTGATTCATAATTTGCCTCTGTTAATGGGAGATTTCGGATGAGTTTTTCTGCCTCACCAGTCAGATGGTTCTTAAAATACCACATCTTCTGTATCGCTGGTATTGATTTGATATGTATTATCTTCGTAAACATGTCGCAGAACCGACCCCATTTGAGGTAATCACCGTCGAACTTTAAGATTTTGATTTGTATGAATCGGTTGTGGTGTTTCTACCATCATCAAACTTTCCCTAATGGTGTGCTCCATCTTTATATATGCCTCCATGTCATACTCTACAGGAACATCATACAGTTTCAGGATAGAGTAGTGAAGGTCTTTAATTTGGCCCCGCAACTTCTTCACCAAATTATGTACCATGCTCACACACTTGACTTTGGGGACTCATTTGTGCTGCGATAGCTGCTAAGTAGCACTGAGCTGTAGCCATGACAGCCTTCTAGTGGCGTTTTAATGTGAGTAACTCCGCTGGTTTTGCGGATTGGCAGTCAAGTGGTCTTTGCCTGTAGTCTCTCACGCTGTGATTCTATACTTGCAGTAACTTGGAGCTCTGGACAATGTGGAGCTCATTCTGGACTATATCCTGGCACTTCGTCACCAGCTCAGAAATTGGGTTGAAGAAATATCTGTGGAAATATGAGTGTACAGTAGGAATTGGATCGAATGCACGGATTTCGTGTTCCGTTTTTTTCAAATTTATCCTAAGCTGCTGATAGTTCTTGAAGGCGCCTTTTGTAATAGGACCTTTGTGCACTATCTTTATTATAATTCCAGATCAACGATTGAATTTACTCTCCGGTTTCCTTCTAATCTGTGGCGAGCCTATCCATGTTTTAGGATCTGATGTGAAGGATTCAAAAGTCTAACAGTATCGTATTGCGGAAGAATCTTCGCAGTTCACTGGTTGTAGCACTCCAGGTGTCATGAATACGGATCACGTCGGGGTCACCGAAATTTTGTGAACTATGCTGCAATCCAATGAGCATGTAAACTCATTGAACTCTGTTGATAAGATTTATTAATTGAAGATATTTTTAAAAAATTCAATGAGCGCATAAGCCCATTGAACTCTGCTGTTTAAAAATTATGAGGTACTCAAGTACTTGCGAGTTGTGCACCAGCGATAAATAACTACTCACTGATAACTAGAATTTTCAATCACTTCACCAGAAAATCAGAAATATAAGAATACTGAGTGTCGTGAATATGGATCACGGCTCCGAATCAAAAAACTACAAACGCTCTTCTCGCGCAAACCATTTTTTCGCACTACCGTATGCCCGTACAATTTTATATTTTCACTCACTCATTAAACGAATGGTAAGATAACATGATAAGTTTGAGCTTGGTCCTTTTTCCAACTCATGCCTTTTTTTTAAATTTAAATTAAGAAGCCTGCTCCTTATAACTCAATTTAATTAAATATTTGACATGTTTGTACTTGAATTTAATTTCAGATGTACATATTTTACTCAATTTAGTACTTACTATTGTGAATATCATTGAATTTATTTTAATATTAACTTTTTCACTTAATTTTAATTTTTCACTAATTTTCTTTTCTGTTTTTTTTTTTGTTCCATTTTATAAATGGATTGCGTTTAATCTGTTAAATGGAATTTAAATAAATAATCACTTCCAAAAATTGATTTTTTTTGTCGGGATACTTAGGTCGGCTGACGAATAGAACTTTGTAACATATTAAATTTAAGGAATTCTAATAGGTAAAAAGGATTCATTTAAGCCCCGTGTGGATGCCTTTCGAGCAATCCTTCTCCCTTCCTTTTGCTCCCACTGGAAGAGGCTTCCTCTAACTTCTTCCAACTTGATGGTGTAGTAAAACGAAGCTTAAGCTGAAGTAGTGTATCAAATGGTTCAAAGTCAAGTTGGCAGGAGAGGTCTTTAGCGGGATACATTGCGTACCTTGAAGCCCTACTTTCAGAGCGTAAATAGTCTTCACTTTCCTACCAACAAAAAAAAAAACAAACCATCAATAACGCGACTTAATTCCCAATTAAAATACGAATGTTCTTGCATTTTGTTAATTGCCTCGCTTATTCTCTACTGAAAACAATTCAAACACTTATTTGGTATCCCTCCTTCATGTCTGGAATTGAAAAATCCTTTAGAATTGGAGCCATCATCTCGGATTATTTGATGGTGCCGCTTCATCAATCGGTTCACCTCAGTATACGCTATACTTAATGAAAAACAATGTGCTGATATACCTAGCTTAGAACTGAAAAATGTTTTCTTTTTTATTTGGTCCTACAATAAATACTGGTAACCCAACTAAAAATTATATCTGATTTTCAAAAGAATTTTTTATGGGGCCTTCTATTATTTTGAGCGAGCTCTGTCATATTATATTTACCGATATTTTCTTATCACTCATAAGCCTCACTTCAAAACGCGCTCCAAAAATGAACGATGCAACACAAGTAGTTCAAGATCTATCGCAGAAAGTTGCGCTTTAGAGAGAAGTTTTACCAAGTGAAAGAGGTTGGTCCGAGGGCGGGCGAGTACTTAGTCTGCAAAAGAAAAACGTAAATTTAGGAAAAGTACCAATTTATTTCTCAACACAATCTCCTATTAGCTCGATACACTTGACCCAGCGATGCTCCAACTTCTTCACTCCATCTGAAAAATACATTTTCTCGAGGTCTGTAAAGCAGGCCTGCATAGCAGCAATGACTTCCTCATTTGACTCGCATTTCTGCCCACCGAGTGACTTTTTCAAGTCTAAAAATAAAAAGTAGTCGCACGGGGCCATATCTATATCGCTGGGTGGGGTAGCAGTTCATAGCCCAATTGGATCATAGCGATGGCGGTTTTTTTCTGCAACTCGGAATCGATCCGGCCCAATAATTCGGCATAGTAGAGCCGTTTGACTGTTTTGCCCTTCTCTAGATAGTCGATGCAGATCACACCTTGTGAATCCCAGAAAACAATGGCCACTACGTTTTCGGCTGATAGGTGGATCTTTGCCTTCTTCAGAGCACGTTTGCCGGGTGAAGTCCACTGTTTAGACTGCTCTTTGATCTCTGGTATATACCAATGTTACGAAACGATGCAAAAACTCCTTCGAACTGCGCTTGAACAGCGCGAAACACTGCTCTGGAGTGATCTCACGATTGAATTTGTTGTCCGGAGTGAGCAAACGTAGTACCCATCGCACCGATAGCTTTCTCATACCCAAAATTTCATGCAGGATATGACTCACGCGGAGTAGTTTACGTGGTGTAGTGGTCAGAGCACTCCATCCGTAAGTCGAAGGTTTCTGGTTTGAGTCTCGTTGGCACCAACGAGATTTAGCTCAAGTGATTCTGCGGACGGGCAATAAGCCCGTTCAGTTATGATACGTGTTGGTTTAAAATCAGAGCGTATCGCAGCTGAGTGGACGGACATACAGCCAAAGCGTGATACTGACCATATCACCTTGTGAAGTGCCGACACATTTGATCATGAGAATGAGATACTCTAACTATCTCTAAGCGAAGGCCCGAAAGGGGCTTTTGTGCTTTAAAAAAAAAAATGGTTCACGCGGTTTTTGAGACGCCTATTGTTTCAGCTATTTTGCGTCCCTTCAATCGGCGGTCTGCTGATACGAGCTCGTGAATTTTTGACACATTATCTTTCGTGGTAGCCGTTTTTGGGGCACCAGGGCGTGGGTCGTCAAAAACCGACGTGCTTCCACGTTAAAACTCATCAAACCAATTTTTTCCGGTCGCAAGAGTACAGTCCTCGTACACCGCGCCCAAGCGATCTTTGGTTTTGCTGCGGAATTTTCTTTTCAAAACAAAAATCGAATCAACAAACGGTGTTTCTCTTTCTCCATTTTTCTAAAATCCGCGGCCACGCTCACCTCCATACACGGTCAAAACAAACCTACGAGTCCGATTCGGCTGAAATTCTGATAAAAGCCATCTACGAGAATGGACTACACGATAATGAATCTCTTTCGCCATAGTGGTGCCATCGGGCGGTGAGAATAAGTACTTATCGGACCGCCTTCATAGTAGCTCCAAACACTCCAGAAAAGTGGTTGCGGATCTTGAGGCGTCATTTCAAAGCTCTATACTCCAGTTCATGATGTCTAGCTGCCTGTTTACTTAATCTTCTGTTCTTGGACTAGAAAAAGCAGGTATGAGTAGATTTTTGGTGGAAAAGAGTTCTGCTATTTACCTGAATGGACAAAGTGTGTTGGTGTGGGGTCGGGACGTGATGATGACAGAGAAGGTACAATCAAGTGCTACATATATTGAAGAAGTCGCAGAGTTGACAGTGAAGACTTTGGAAGCGGATTTGCTAGAACCTCAGAAACTAGTAGACTTTGGGGAAGACTGCCTCATAAACCCCAGATTAGGCCACCTAATTCGGTACAGGAGCCATGTAGGAAGTGGTACCGAGGCAGATTGTCTAGAAAAACCCGACACTCTACATGAGGTAGAGGGAGCCTATGACAGATTATTGTCGCCCCTTTATTGTGAGGTACGCAAAGGCAGGCCTGTGGTTTCGGAAAGGACTAGTAAGAAGCTTTTTTAGTACATGCCAGTAGTGTTGCGGGTATGATGAATGGGGGTAAACTGGAACCCTTTCCCGCTGAGTGCAGGGCACTAACCGACCTATTGTAACAATCCGTGCCATCGGTGATTCGGTGGATACTTCTTTTGACAGAGCCCCAGGGCAACCACGGCCACCAAAAACAAAAAGGTATTTACTGCATAAACTGAGAGACAAAGTGAAGTGAAAAACATTGAATGTAAAAAATTATCAGCCCGTGAAACTCATGGAAACCTCATAAGTTAGTCAAAATCAGACTCATTCTAAAATTTTTGAAAATCTTATGGAGTAATTGGGGTTTATCGGATTTGAAAAAATTAATGCATGCAGTCTAACATTCCAAAAT
Organism: Odontomyia ornata; assembly: GCA_963969285.1. Taxonomy (NCBI): domain Eukaryota; kingdom Metazoa; phylum Arthropoda; class Insecta; order Diptera; family Stratiomyidae; genus Odontomyia; species Odontomyia ornata. Next base: position 253,386,053 of record OZ017742.1, read on the forward strand.
TATTTTCATATATACTAGCTAGTGTAGAATTAGGCTGTAGTTAAATTTACCCTAAATATATTTATTGTTCCTCGACCATTTCATTTTGCTTGACTCTGTCAGTAGAAAACTTTTCCAATATTTTTATTTGATTTTTAATCAAAGCTCTGAGTGTGTAGCTACAATATTGATGTTAGCAAATATTAAATAAATATATTCAAATAATTAAATTTCACATTTTATACTTTAGCAAATCCTTTTCAGTAGTTAGGCAATCAAGTATTTTTAATTTAGTTTAAGATTTACTTAAATTACAAAAAAAAAACAATCAGAAAATTCAATTTTGTACAAAAAAAAAAAAATCAAAATCTCGTGATTAAAAAATCGAAATATTAGCAAAAGAATAAATTAAAATAAATTTAAATAAAAATTGTTTACAGACACAAATCTACTTGCAAATTTCATGTGGAACGTGGTGTTAGCATTAATAAAATGAGAGATGAGATTAGAAGATGAAAAGATGAAGAAGATGATGATGATGTTGACGGTGATATTGGTGCTGATGATAGAAAGCGGAATAGACAAAATTCACTACCACTAGAAATAAGCTTAGCCCCCTCCACTCTACTGGATGTGATAGTTTGTATAATAAAAGCGGCCTTAGATATGAACAATGGCAAAACTTCGACAGTACAGATCCGTAGAAAGGCAGCAGTCATCGCCAAATATAAGAAAAAAGTTCGAATTTTATTTAATTTTATCTTAATTAATGTTTTTGAGTGAAGGATTAAACTTACATTCTTTCTTTACAAATTAGAATATTTTGCAAAAATATTTAAACATTTTAAATAATTAAATTACAAGAAAAAGTTGTTAACAAATCTGAAAAGAAATTTCAATATTTAGAAAAAAGTACTTAAAAGTACAAAAAATATCTTTCCCTCAAAAACAATATATCCTTGTAAATTGGAAACATTTTCATTCACACATTCATCAAAAAACAGATGAGCTGCGTTGAAAAAATTGAATAAAAAAAAACAAAATAGTTTTTGAACAATTCCAATTTTTTAATGAAAGAAATGTTGCTTCAAATCAACTTTGCGCTACTACTCTGTCTAAAGATTTTTCATTTATTTCTTAAGCCTTCTTGCATCTTCACATCCTGACAAAGTTTCTATGATTAATTGGTTAAATGCAGGGAATACGACTGAACCCTCTGCATATTTTGCTGCAAACTTTGAATAATTAAACTCACAAAATATTTATAATTAAGGGCAATGCGAATTGAAAACTGCACTTTTCTCTCCAATGATAGTTAGCAAATTAATTATTTTTAATGTATGATAAAATTAACTAAAATATTTAAAAAAAAAACTTTAATGCTGCTTTATCAAACGCTTAAAATTACTGTTTTCGTTGAATGTTATGATGAATTCATGAAATGTGAGAGCAAAAATATTGTCAAAAAGCTTTATTATCATGCTTTATACAAATTTTTATTTATTTTTAATTAGTAAAAACATTCCTCGTTTTTCGTTTTCAATCGAAAAATATATTGCTTTTATTTCCTTAACATTTGCCCTCAAGTTTGGCTGCTTTAAAAATATTGTCATATAGGCAATCCACAAAAAGCTTTCACCCCAAGCATCATTTACTTAAAGCTTATTACTCTGCAAAAGTCTGCAAAACCCGTATATCCTTTTGCAGTGTAAAAGCTTTAATCAATAGTTACTTGCATGAAAGTTTGCACAACTTACGGGTTTTTCAATGTGCTTGAGAACTTTTGGCTGAAGTTTTATTTTGCTTTTTTGAAGCTTCATGAAAGCTTCGTTTAATGCAATGGAGCTTGACTTTGATAAATTCGCTATGTTCCTTAAAAAGTTTTGTTCATATATTTTGCATGTGCCTGGTCCTGGCTGTTTGAATTTACTTAAGGCATCAACATTTTTGCATGGATTTTACTATGTCCTTAAAGCATGATAGCTAAAAACTTTCTCTTGAAAACACTTACACTACATTCAAAACACCTCAAAAAAGATAAAATATGGAATCTTTTTTTCAAACGGTTTTTTTTTCATTTTTGTGATTACTCCTTCATTCCTTCGGGTCTTCACAATGCTGTTATTGGATGGAATGTAATTTAAAGGACAATGACTGCAATATGTTTCGTGTGCAATCTTCCAATTATGTCTCACCAAGTTGGCTTGGTCTGGCAAGGAGGAAATGGATGGGACGATATGGTGAGGGAGCAGGTAAGCTCAATTAGTCGATGGAAGTATTGACTAAAGTGTTTGATTCTTTTAATAAATTTTATTAATTGGTACAGTTGGAAGAATCCACGATACGCCAACGATTGGGAGGACGCAGAGATTCGGCGGCTCAAATAAATTCACCTCCTAGTACATCACCGCCACCAGGTAAATTTGGCTAACAACCATTTTGAATTTGAAAGACCATTTCTAACGGCATATCCATTGAGAATAATTTCTTTAAAAAAAAAAATATTTCAACTTTAAGGTCTCCAACGCCGACGTCGAAGTTCACTAGCTCAGCTAACCGATATTTTGCGTGAATGGAGTGGAGGTGGTTCAAAACGACAAACCAAGCCAACACTGAATCGCCGTGAAACACTTGCCGATCTGGCAAGAAGTTTGCCGTGGGGGAAGTCCACAACAGATGCTGGGACAGTAACAAGTACCACAGGACAACCTCATACATCAGCTCCTAGGAAACGTAGAGAATCTAGCGCTGATTCGGGAATTAGAAGCATGCGCTCGCGGCGTGAATCTCATACATCGGATTTCGTGAAATCCTGGAACCGCAGTCCAGTCGAACGAGAAAAAGAGGAGCCGATTATAACATCCGGAGAAGGCACAAGAAATGTAAGTACCCAGTCTTCTAAATTAGAAAACCGTTTGACATTTCTTCTATTTCAGGGATCACGAAGAGGTTCCGGTGAAAGCTACCGTTCTGGCCGACGTGACTCTGTAATTGGTCGCTCCACTACACCTCCACCTCCACCGAAAATTGTTGGAGCCACAAAGAAACGACGTGATTCTCTAGTTGCTCCTGATTTCCCTAATTTTCGACAGGAGCAACGTCCTTCCACTAGTTCTACTGCCTCCGATTCAGGACCAATTATGTTCCCAGCTGTAACTCAAGTTGATACCGGCTGTCAACCTCTCACTATGCCGACAATAATTACTAGTTCTGTCACCCCTCCTGCCACTAGTCCAACTGCTCCAAAAGGACGTCGTGATTCCACAACTCAATGTGGTCGCGTGAATAGACGTGATTCAAAGGTCAGCCCTGAACGCACCCCACGGCTGCAACGATTACAACGGCAGGCCACAGCATTTGACGAATCATGCTTACCATCTGGTGGTAGTAGCCGACGAGGATCACAGCCAGCTCTAAGCCCAGATGGTCCTGATGATGCTGAACGACGTGCTCGGCGTGACAGTTTAAGTCCTGACAGTGCATCACGAGGGCGTCGGGATTCACGATCTCACCTATCGCCAGATCGTAGCCATGAACGTGATGGTAGTCCACGACGGAGAACGCGATTGCGCAGACAATCATCTTCAACTGCTCGAACCCCACGCTCACCGGAGTCGAGTAGCTGTTGCTCATCACGTGATCCTAGTCCTTGTGCTCGGCCACCACCAACAACTGAATCGAATAGCCGCCCGGCAATACGTAGACAATCAACTACTGAAGAAATTCTGATTGCTAGAGGATTTCGAAGACAATCAACTACGGAGGAGATGATAAGGTGCAGAAATTTTCGGCGGCAGAGTTCGCAGAGTGATGACGTGTGCAGGTAAGGATATAAGATCCTAACGGTGGTCGGTTCGATGAGCTAATATGTTCAATCATTATAGTAGGTATCGAGGAAGACGTGATTCATCAGCGCAGATCATCGATGGAACTATTGGAACAATGACCGTGGAAACAACTAGTACGTTCTTTGATTCAAGTACTCAGACTGGTAAGTGCTAGACATATAAGTCCCCCGGCGTGCTTCCCAATGTAGAATTGGATTCCAAGTTTTTGGGATACTCCACAAGCCTGGAAATGGAGGCTTGATTGATGATTAAACCCAGCTTTTTGCCTTTGGAAAGGCACAAATATGTTTAATGTGCATGAATACAAACATCTTGAACACCGTCTTTAAAGCCAATGATTTGGACTTTATGAAGAACAAAGGGGGGAGTTTACTTATCCTTAGTATGAAACATTTAGGATCAAAGTACAATAATAACGCCTTATTTTCGATATAAGCCCCGTACCAAAAATAAAGCTGATAAAACAGGCTATTCTTTGATATCGTAAAAATTTATTCTCCAGCAATCTTATAGAGGTTCATGTCTTATAGTGACATTTGAAAACATGTTTGATTCCAGCGTAACCTTAAAATTAACCAGAATATCAATAATTTTAATAACAGATGTGGGTTTTGAAAATTGATGCTTCATTTCCAAAAATTATTTATTTATCAAGCCAAAAATTTCAATTACAAAAAAGGACACTAACTCATAAAATTATAATAAATGTAACGTACTGTCAAAAATGTACTCTCATAAAGCTTATTTTAGGGGAATCGTTAATTTTTGAGAAAAGGTAGTTTTAGGAATGATTTTTTTTTGTGGTAGGGAGGTGAATGCCTATTTACGTACAGATTGTGGGACTACCAAAATGTTTAATGGGTAGTTCAGTCGCTCACAAGAATGCGACTGGACTACCCATTAAACACCTCCCCTGTCACCCTGAGAACCTAGCTTGGGAACGTTTGACACATTACTTCGGGCCAGGTCTCGTTTTGTTACGCCGTGAGGCACCCTCAACCGGGGAATCCCTCTTCTAGTGGGAGTGGAGAGGGGGAGTGCCAGACCAGCGATCCCCCAGCCCTAACTCCCCCGGCTGTTGTGAGTCCCTTTTATCTTTTAGGACTGCCGGAACGTAATGTGCCACCTGGTTCCATTTGTCACCGCGACTATATATCCGAGGTGAGTTCTCCCGTCTCCCTGTGGAGGGCCCTTCGCAGCCTGTTCCATTTTATGCACGCAAAAAATGTGTAGCCGGCATTGTCCTCCTCTCCTGGTCAAAACCGACAATCGGGAGACCCTGACTTACCAGCCTTGTGTAGGTAAGACAGAAAACACCCATGCCTGCTCAAGAGCTGCGTCAGATAGAAGCCAGTTTCACGATGCCTTCGATTTAGCCACAACCTCACATCCAGGATGAGGCACGCAGTTCACCTTCCCTTCGTGCAATTCAACCCAGGACTGCTTCCAATCGTTGTGTAGCGCTGCCTCTTTTCGTGGACAACCATCTCCCTCGCATCCTCGTTTCGATGCAGATGAATAGAGTGGCGCTCTCTAGCAAGGAGGCCGACAGGTATCACGCCTGCAATGACTTTCACCGCCGAATCAGAGACTGCCGGATACGAAGATGCAATCTTCAGCGCTCCTCATCTCTGTACCTGTGCCAGGCGTTTTCGGGAAACCTCCTTACTGAGAGCGTCACCACATATCTCTGGTCCGTACCGTGTTTATTCATAGAGTTCAACATTTCACAGCCCTTGTTCATCGGCTCGCTGTCTGCGTAAGTCATGTGGTATTATTGTGGAAAACGAGTGGTGTCTAGTGCGTTTGACAGTTTCCTTAGCAGTGAATTTGCTTGATAGAGATGCGCCATTTATTCTTTTTCGTGGTGCTACAACCTCTTTCGGGCCTTCGCTTCCTGCAACAAGCGCCTCCAACTGTCTCGGTTCAATGACCGTGTGTTCCGATTTCAAAATCCGAGCAGCGATGAAATGTCATCGTCGTTCTAGTCAAACCAGCATTTCCTCGATTTCCCCAATGGTCTCTACCCTTCGTTTTTATCCCAACGAATATCTTTTTGGGTATCCGTTGTTCACATGGCCAGCCCATTGCAGCTTCCGCAGTCTTATAATCGTTGAGACCTCCGGGTCGCCTAAAATTTCATACAACTCATAGTGGTATCAAATTTGCCATTGGTCTCAGTCTGGCTTCGACTCCGATTATGCACCTCAGGACTTGTTTTCGATTAATTGTATTTTCATAAATTCTACACTGGCCACTTCGTTGGAAGAAATTAGAAAATCTCCTCATAAATTTGCAGGCCCAATTACATAAAAAAATTTTTCTCTCACGTGATTCATTGAATTCAAACTAAACGGTTAGTTTTATTCATTCAATATTTTCTACGACTGCAGTAAAAACCACATTATCCAAAAAAAAAGTCTATGGACTAATCAAATAATTAACAATTTTTGCTATACAACTGGTAATTTTTCGACTTCCCGATATCGTTTTTACCACCTTATGTCCGACAATTTCCCACTCAATTCTCCACTAACACCTTTTTTTCAGTCTCTTTGTAGTCCTTATTAAAACTCTTTCTTTGTTTCACAAATCCGCTGCCACCATGTACAATTCACTTCTCTTACCTGCTGACTCCCGACGCCGACGCATTGTGCAGCGAGCGGCAGCTGATCCAGAGTATCGTTACGAAAACAAGCTGATTCAAGCTTTTTTGTGGTTGAGAGGTAAAGGCCATTAATGCCTTGAGTGTGGGTTTGCGAAGGGTGTAAGGTGTCTGGACTTTCCACTAAACAACTCCCCTGTTGATCTGAGAAACTAGCCTGGAACCATTTGACAGATTACTTCAGACTTAGCCTCATTTCGCTAACGCCTTGAGGTATAAAACCCGTATAAAAATGACCCCTCAACCCCGAGACCCACGGCTGCTGTGAGCAATTTTTTCTTTCAGCACTGCCCGAACATAATGTGCCACATGGTTTCATTTTCAATCGAGCCAAACATCTCCTCGATTACTTATCCGGGAAAGCCTATTGTTTCCTTATAGTGGCTCTAGCGTAGCCTATCCCATGTTTTACATTTAAAAACTATATGGCAGGCATCCTGTTCCTATCCTGCGTAAATACTACGTCCGGGGGACCAAAACTTACCGATCTTGTGCAAATAAGACTGAAAAAACCTAGGCCAGCTCAAGAGCTCAGTCAAGTAGTAGTCAGTCTGACCGTGCAGTGCGTTGAGCTATTGCCTCAGATCAGATATGAGGCACGATATCTATCTTTCTTTCATGCTGTTCACCCAGGACTGGAGCCAATCACTACGTGAGCGTTGTCTTTCCTCGTAGGCAACTGTCTCATTCGTGTACTCGTTTCGATGCAGGTAGATATTACTGCACTCTCTAACAAGTAGGGCAATAGATATCATGCCTACGATAACTAACACTGTCGAATTAGTGACTGTCGGATATGAAGATGCAATTTTCAGTGCTCCTCTTCTTTGCGCCTGTGTCAAGCGTTTTCAATACAGCTCATTGCTGAGATTGTCACCTCATATTTGTGCTCCATACAGTAGCTCTGACTTTACGGACTTCATCAAAAGTCACCTTCTTGATAGTTTTAGTCCCCTTACATTAACCATAAGTCGACTCAGAGCTGATATACTTGAAGCAACTTCACTCGTCGTTGCACTGATTGGGTCAGACACATTCATCTTCGAGTAGATGCGCAACTCTAGGTACTTTACTGATGGTTTTTATTTAACAATTACTTCTCCACTTCTGTATAACAAGATGTAGCCAAGTCCTCACCAATTCATGTTTACGTTGTCCCCTAGGTCATACCAGCAACGAGCTTTACTGCAGTTAATCAGCTTACGAAGGCTTTCCTGGACAACTACTCGTATGTTGCTAACCGGTTGCATGCCTCGTCCCAGTCCCGCTTCTTGAGTTTCACTTCGAAGCTTGTGATTCTTCCTTCGCTTTTCAAGAATTTCAGTCGACCACCAGCAGACTCGAGACTTGCCTTGCCGGGGTCTCCGATGGGCCATAGGAGAACTACAAGCAAACTTGATGATACTCAGAGGTGAGATCACCACGTTGTTAGCTGCTAGGCTTTTAGCCCGCTATGAACCTTCCAAAAATTGGCACACCTGCCGTGAGTACCTCGAGACATGTCTCGACGTCTATCCGCCAATATTCTACCCAGTCGTGAAAGATCTGGAGCACGGACATTGAGAGACAATATCATGGATCTCAAGTAGAATGTACTGATAACCACTGGCTGAGTAGTCCACTTATACTCTCCAATTCTGTATTCTCTGTATTAGGGACCCCAAGGCAAATGTCACGTTGAGTATGGTTCCTTCACAGCTCACGCAGCGGAAAGTCAGCGTATCACCCGTTGTTCGGCCCTGTTCTTGCCGTTTTTTTTCCCCCTTTTAGTTGATAGAGTAGTATTGATCCCTATAGTATTGAAGCTTCCTCTGAACGTAGAGATCGGAGAAAGAATAGCAGGTACAGGAGCTTTAGACACGTATCCCTCAATCTTGTCACGGAATTTGTTTCGGTTTTGTGTTTAGCCCACAATTTGGTGGTAGACGGACACGGGAAATTACTTGACTCGGCTTGTGTCCACTGTGTATTGATAGCCGCTAAATCGGCGTCAAATACTCCGCTCTCTTGTTTGTAGCTTCTGTGGGAGCCTTGAAATTTCCTTTGTGAATTGGCTGGCCATGACAGGCTTATAGTGTAATCAAGAACAGTGGGAACAATTTCACTGGTACGTAAGATGGAGCTGACAGTACTGATTAATGATTGATGATCAGCGGCTGCAACTGAAAAAAGTATATTTGAACATTTTTTGAAAGTCCCGCTTTGATCTGGGTTAACACACTTGGACAGAGACTAAAATCTAAGGTTAATAATGGCCTGCACTTTGTGAAATTTAGTTTTTCAAGTCTTAAGGTTGTATCATATTTGCAACTTAATTTGTTCTAATTGTTACAATGTTTCTGAAAATTTTATTAAAGGAATAACTCAAAAATGCTTTGAATGATACTTCCCATGTAAGGCAAAATTAACACTCTATACTTTATTACATTTTACACGTACGAGTATATACAGGAACTGTATAATAAGTAACCGGACTGACTTCAGGAAATTTTTTATTGGCAAAATATGTACAATTTTTCTTTAGAAATCTTCAAAGTAGTCCCCATTGGAGTCGATGACACGCTGATACCGGATTTTCCGATCCCCGAACGCTCCCTGGAAGTCGGCAACCTCGATGCTGTCTAGAGCCCTCGTCGTAGCACGTTGAACGTTTTCTGAAGTCCCGAACCGCGTCCCTTTAAGGTGTCTCTTGATCTTGGGGAACAGAAAAAAGTCCGCTGGTGCCATATCCGGGCTGTAAGGAGGATGTGGCAACGTTGCCCTCGACTGTCTGGCTAACTGCTCGGTGATGAGCAGGCAGGTGTGCGACGGAGCATTGTCGTGATGGAGGATCCACGAATCGGCAATCTCCGGACGGACTCGGTGAACCCGGGCGGTTAGTCGACGGAGCACCTCTCTGTAGTACTGGCCGTTTACAGTTTGGCCGGGTGGCACAAACTCTTTGTGAACAATGCCTTTCACGTCAAAGAAAGCAATGAGCATCGACTTCACCTTCGATTTGGTCATGCGTGCTTTTTTCGGTCGTGGCGACGCCGGTGTGTGCCACTCCGAACAGTCGAGGGCAACGTTGCCACAGCCTCCTTACAGCCCGGATATGGCACCAGCGGACTTCTTTCTGTTCCCCTAGATCAAGAGACACCTTAAGGGGACGCGGTTCAGGACTCTGGAAAACGTTCAGCGTGCTACGACGAGGGCTCTAGACAGCATCGAGGTTGCCGACTTCCAGGGAGCGTTTGGGCATTGGAAAATCCGGTATCAGCGTGATATTGACTCCAATTACTTTGAAGATTTCTAAAGAAAAATTGTACATATTTTGCCAATAAAAAATTTCCTGAGGTCAGTCCGGTTACTTATTATTCAGACCCTGTATATTAAATTCTACACAAAAACAGGTAACCGAGAATATGTATTTGTGCGTCGTTGTGTTCATCATCAACATCTACTTGTATATCGCGACAGCCCAAGCTGGGCCTTGGCCTCCCGGTTTAATTTCCTCCAATCATCACGGTTCCGTGAATTTGTCCGCCAGTTGTTTACTCCCAAGCAGAATCTACTGTCAGCTTGTATTATGTCTCCTCATCGAGCTCTCGGTCTTCCTGCTGGACGTCTAGCTTGTGCTCTACCCGCCAATGTTCTTTTGGGTAGCCGCTTTTCTTCTATTCTTTCTACATGGTCCGCCCTTTGCAATTTATGTAACTTTACCTAAGATGAAACTGGTGGATCATCAAATAATTCGTAAAACTCATCGTTGTAACGTGGTCTCCACTTTGTTCCTTGTTTCACTGGGCCATCTATTTTCCAAAGCACTTTGCGTTCATATACGTCCACTGTCTTTTCGAATTCACTCCTCAGGGTCCATGTTTCGCTTCCATATAACAGCACAAATTAGACTAGTGTTTTGTAAATGCGGAGCTTATTTTGCCTATGCACAACTCTGGACCTTGGGATGGGAAGTACGGGGAAGTAGGCTTTATTTGCGGCTTTTATGTGGTGTCCAATCTCGTCCTTTTTGGTGCCTCTTCTATTCAGGTTGGCGCCAAGATAACAAAATTATCCACACTTTCAAGGTTGTAGTTACATGCGGTCACGCTTTGTCGAGCTGGAGTTTTCTTCCTCGTTTAAGTCATGAATTTTGTTTTAGTTTCAAAAGCTGTTAGGCCAATTGGGTTTGCTTCAGATTTTAGACTTAAGAATGCTCCTTTGGCATCTAAGAACGTGCCATAATATTGACTTTATCAGAACTAGCTACCAATTGTGTAGACTTGAAGATTAGTGTACCCGAGGTTATAGCTGCATTCATGCAAAGTGAATTAACTAAGTACTTTTTGATTTTGACATGAACCTAATTTTAATGTCATATATGAATAACCAATACAATTTCAAAATAGAGGAACAGAAAGAAAATAATCGGAATTGTTTTACGATGGAATGGGAGCCAACGTCTCATTTGATGTCGAATTCGTAATTTGCATTTTTGACGATCCACAAAATCTTCAAAGGTCTTCTCCTTCTTATGGTAGTTGTTCAACACGTTATCTACTAATATTTCTCCGAAAGCAAGCTTGTTCTTTTATCTTTAGAAAGACTTCTTGGTCTTCCAAACTTTCTTCCGCTCTTCTTTTAGACAAAAAAAAAAACGATTCAAAAATCTCCACAGTAAAATTCCATTCCTTTATTATGCACTGCCGATCCCTTGTCTTTTTTTTAATTTATATTTTTAAAAGTGGAATCGCGTTTGACATTAACCCCAATAAATGCTACCTCTATTCAAATGACTTATGTTCACGTACGGCTTTTAACGTATTAATTTCTCGACGTTGAACCTGAAATTGAACAGTCAATGATTTTTTTCTTCCGCGTGTTTCACGTCTTCTGTTTTCCAATCTTCTAACTTGCACATTCAGATTTTCAATATTTCCATAGCGTTTGTGTAGCCCACTTTAGTTTCAACCTCATCTCCTTGGTTCAGATTCTACTGTTTGGATCATGTAGCACTTCCGCATTACTAGCTTGTATGCGGAAGCTTGGCGGCCTACGGAAACCTTGTATACATGATGCGGAAAGGATGGACGAGATAGTGCGGGCACTCTTCCCCGCACATCCCCTCCGTGTTAACGCTGTCCATGGTGAAACAGCAGTCGAGTGTCCACTCTTCACACAGCCGGAACTGGAAGAGGCAGTCCTTTCGCTGAAAGCGAGGAAGGCTACAGGCGCAGATGGTGTTCCAGCTGAGGTGTTGCAGCTTGTCTATCACCATTGTCCTGACTTGCTGCTCAGCACATTCAACGCTTGCCTACGGGAGGGGGTTTTCCTGGTACAATAAAAGGTGGCGAAGTAGTCTGCAAAGAATAGTGGTTAGCGTACTTGCTATATTGGCCGAAGGTACCAACATCGAATCGTTGGTGATAACGAGATTTGTTTCGAGTGATTCTTTGGACGGACTATAGGCCCGTCCAGTTATGATACGTAGTGGTTCAAATCAGAACGTATTATAGCTGAGTGAACGGACATACGGCGAAAGCATGGTGCTGACCATATTGCCTTCTCGAGTGCCGATATATTCGATCAAGGTATTGAGATACTCAAACTATCTCGAAGCAAAGGCCCGAAAGGAGCTGTAGTGCTAAAGCAAAAAAAAAATGATTTTACGTTACTTCCGTATTAAATACCTTTAGCCTATGATTTCACGCTACTTACAGAGTAAATTCACATTTTCTGTATGTTTTCCACAATAGATTTACCTCAGCTCGGTGGTAGATTTCTAGGGCAACTAGCCTGGGACTTGAGCTACTAAAACAAACCATAGTATGCACTTTACGCAGACTGACATCATTCAATAGCAATTCAGAGCATCCCATTGAATGGGTAGCTAATGAAAAAAAAAAAACAAACAATCAGCTACATCAGTAAAACTTTCAATTATACAGCAATGCCATTCACAACAAATGCTATTCAAAAAAACAAAATCAGAATATAAGTTCTTCATCCTCGCTTTCGTAGCTCTGTAGCCCTTCTCAGGCTCGCTCCAACCATCTCGGCAGTCCAATTTCGAAATCTGAGCAGTGATGAAGTGTCTGCGTCGATCGAGTCAGACCAGTGTTTCCTCGGTTTCCTTACTTCTCTTCGCCCTTCAGTTCTTCCAACGAGTACTTTTAAGGGTATCGGTTGTTCGTCCATACGATTCACGTGCTCAGCCCATTCCATTTTCCGCAGTCTGACAATCGTTGAGACCTCCAACTCGTCAAAAATTTCATACAGCTCACAGTTGTATCAAATTCGTCATCGGTTCTCATCTCACTTTGTTCCAATTATTCGCCTCAGGGCCCGTTGCTCTAAACCGTTTTGTATATTTGCGGATACTTGTTAGGGTCCATGCTTCACACCCATAGCATAACACAGGTCTTATCACAGATTTGAATACTTGGAGCTTTGTTATCCTGTGTATGCAGCTAGCATTCAAAATCGTTAAAATTGAATAAAGTACATAATATAGTTTATTTGCAAGCTGTACTCTTCGGCGTGCTTTGCCCCTTTTATTGCCGGTTCTCGCTTTTTTGGCGCCTAAATGCACAAATTTGCCCACATTATCGATACATACTGTGTTCGCGAGGTGTGATGTTTTGGATATTTGAGGTATTTTTGAAGCCTTTAGGGGGATATTTTTGGCGGCTTTTTTTACTTCCTTTATTACGGAAGCCGCAGTGAATCTTTGTCACCACTGTTTAGAACTTACTTTTTTTGTTATCCGTTGTTTGTCCATACGATTCACATGCCTAACCCATTGCATCTTCCGCAGTTTTAAAATCGTTGAGACCTTCAGCTCGTCGAAAATTTCAATACTACTTCTTTGCGAAATTTTCAATTTTCCCCTAACCTCGGGTTATCTCTGCTGTAAGGTTCACAAAGGCTTAACACGTCAAAGCTTCCAACATTATTTGGCTTAATAAGCTTTTTGATATTAAGCATTACCCAAGGGGACAAGTAACGCAGCTATCCATTGTATGAAAATATAGATTTGTCAGCTTTTTAATTCATGTCTCTGATTCATGACTCTACGTTAAGAATCGGAAATACTTCTATCTCAAATATAGAGGTCAGAACTCCTAGATGTACGTTTTAATTGAGGACACATCTTGCTCCTATTCTTTCTGTGTGAACCGCCATGTCAACCCCACTGAAAGTCAATCTTGAATTGAATTGGTCCTACCAGCCATTTTTCCTCAAATTTTTAGTGAGAGTGAAGCGCCCCAGTCGTACTCATATTGCCCGATAGCAAAACCATTACAGGAAGGTAGTTGGGTAAGTGTTTGGTGAATTTTTTGTATATTCTACTGCTCAAGTTTTAAATGAGCCATACTCAAGCGTCAAAATAACTTCCGATAACACAGCAGTTTTGACTGGAAGCTTACAACCACTGATACGTTTTTCAGGTTTAATACTGCAAATATTCAAAAAAGTTGAAGATTTAAAGACGCTTTAGACAGGTTTAGCCTTGTAGAGCACATCTGCAAAGAGCAGGCAGAATCTTATGAGTTTAGACAAGTTTTGTAATAGTAATTTCTAGGAATTTTCCCGAGACAACAGTTGTTACCGGAAAACATTTTTATATATAGAAATGGAACCATTTCGCTCATTGTTTATTTGCGGATAAAGGATTATATTCGGATTACAACTAGTTTAATCTTTTCAACATAAAAAAAATTGAATAACGAAAAGAAAAACTGCTTTAGTAATTTTCAATTCGATTTTTATCTAAATACGAGCAAAGTTCACAGCTTTGTGTGAATTTTACAGTCAAAAACTTTTTGGCCAAGTACTTAAAAATGATGCGGCCACAAATTTTGGTACAACCTCTACGCTGGCTAAATTTCTGGACTTGAAGCTCACACTCAAAGCTGTGAAGTTCACTTTACTGGTTACAGGCAATGGCTGTGGGCGTCAAACTTTTTTTTTGCGTTAGCACTACAACCGCTTTCAGGCCTTCGCTTAGAGATAGTTTGAGTATCTCAATATCTGGAACGAATGTATTGGCACTCAGGAAGGTGATATGGTCAGTAGCACGCTTTGGCCATGTGTCCATCAACTCGGCTTTGATATAGTTAATCCAAAAAATCACTCGAAACAAATCTTGTCTAGCGGGAGGGGATCAAGTCAATGATGGCCATGCGTTGTCCGCTTTGGTTTTCTGGTGTCAGCCTCGCTTTGATCTTGCCCACGCTAGGGAACTCTCTTTTGATGGCCTCTTCTACCTCAGCCAGATCGGTCTCTTATTTCGATTGTTACCATCGGCTCGAGCGAGGCTTTAGCTGCGCTTTTTCCGAGGACTTTCTTTACTGCGTCGCAGAATGCTTTCCTACTGTTGGCCTCTGCTCCTAATTTGACCAGTATTTGGCCCAACCGCGTTAGCCGTACCGCTTTAATGGCAATGTTGGTGTCTTCGGGCTTTACGTTTCCCCTGATTTTCCTCAGCACCTCCACATAGGATCGGCCATCTTGGGGTTTTACGAGCAGCGCCTTCTGCCGGGATCTTCATTGGAGCTTATTTCTGTCCTGTTTCGCATCAGGTCTTTTTTCTTGTTGGGCGTCTGGGCGAACTTTATTTTCTGGCACTTATAAAAGGATCTGTTGCGCTTTCATCGCTTCTTTTGTCAGCATTATCAAAAACCCCTAATATTGCGTTCCGCGCCCATCAAGTGCTTCTTTCTTCCTTCTTTTATCCCGATCTCCTTTGATTGGGCTAGACCCCGTTCTTTTCTTAATGTTTGATAGCGGAGATATCTGCGCATGCCGTTAGACTTAGCCCTCAGCACTTCTTTAGCCTGCTGCTCTTCTTTGGCCTTCTGGTCTTCTTCGGCCTTTAACCAGCTCCTCCAATAATGCCCGATACGTTCAACGAGCTCCTATTATTCAACTCAACCTATACTCCTTTGCTGATTTTTGATGAGTCGCATGCAGATTATATTTTTTTTAGAACATCTAATCCGAAATCAGCCTTTCTTCTACATGTCGCTGGACGGCAATTATACTTTGCAACTACCTTTTTCGGGAGAGGTTATCGGCTTCCCTCTCTGAGTACACTACTTCTGCCACATTTTGGACGGTGGCGATGAAATTACACAACGGACCTTAAATTGTCTAGTCACTCCTGTCTTTTCCTGCTGTGATCTCTTTGAGGACTTCAGAATGGCTCATTATTACTTCAAGATTTACGACCTTTGTTTCAGTCGCTTTGGTAGCAATCGCAGCACTGCCCATCGAATTCTCGAAGTTCTTTATATTTTGCTCCACTGCTTGAACATCTAGCGCGTTCTGTAGAGTTTTTCAGAGTTTTCCGCTTTTCCTTTTTAGAGCGCTCTGGCGTTCGCATCATTTATTGCGTCACAGGAATCTCAGTCTAGACAAGACTCCGTTTTCGTCCGTTTCCACTATTATTGTTTTTATCGTCGTTTTTGTCATCGTTAGTATCGTTCCCAATGTGCTGTTAACATCGGAGCTGTAGCCACCGATTGCGTCGTTATTGTTGTTATCTTTGCTTTCTTTTTTTTGTTTTTTCATCTTTTTTAGGGTTTTGGTACCTTCCGTTTAGTTAGGTATCCCCCCGGAGGCATTACCTCCGTTCATATGTGTAGTTGCCTCTTTGGTCCCATGGTTATCTTTGTAGAGCAGGAAGGCCATGCGAGGGTTGGCACAAGCCCTTATGGAGACAAGTACTCAGAACCAGAAAAATGCTAATTGGGAATCTGTCTAAGCCGAACTTACACCACCAACCCAATGGTGCGAACTTCGAACGTACTCCGAGATCTGAGACAGCATGATAGTTGAATTGGAGCCATTCACGCATGGGTGCCACCTCGGCGCTACTGTGCAAAACAACTAGGTCTAAACCATTATATCCGCCAGCCCAAAGCATCAATTCCAGTTCAATGTCCAAAGCGTTGTCCAGATTCTGTCAGGGTTGTTATCTGTCATCCCAGGAGAAAACCTGACGGCACCCCCCATAATATCTGGTCCGTGGGGGTGGTGCTTGCCAAAGAATGCTAGCTTCCAAGAGTACTCCTGTCGACTGGCATCCCCCTGGGGGAAGTTCTTCGGGTACGTCGGGGGAGCGAAGCTCCCCAAAGAATGCTTGTTTCCAAGAGTATTTCTGTCGGCTAGCATTCCTCCTGCCAACCTTGAATGCAATGAATTTGAATGAGTGTTCCTTACACTTTCTGTGAGAGTTAAATACCGCAGGCATACACATACTTTCCAAAAGGATAGTATAGCCATTTTAGGAAGATAGTCAGCTAGATGATACTTGTTTTTGTGTATCCAACTGCTGAAGTTTTATATGAGTCATACTCGATCGTCAAAATTATTCTCGGTAACCCAGCAGTTTTGATTGAAAACTCGTCTGCAATTAAAGGTTTTCTAATCTATAAAAAATTTAAGATTTAAGGACGTTGAAGGTATTTAAACCTTGTAGAGCATATCTATAGGGAACAAACAGAACCTGACAAGCTTCGATCAGTTTTGTAACGGTTATTTTTATGAATTGTTCCCAGATAAGAATTATCACTAGAAAACATTTTTATAGATAACAGTGGATCTGGTTTCTGAGCATTCCAGGTTTAACTTTTTCAATTATAAAAAAAAAATTGAATAGCAAACAGAAAAACTTATTTTTTAGTTTAGCTATTAAATTTGTATCTCAAAGCGAGTAAAGTTTACGGCTTTGCGTAAATTTTGCAGTCAAAACTTATTTAGTCAAAGACCAAAGAAGAAGTTACCACAAATGTTGGTTCAACCTCTTCGCTAGCTAAATTTCTGCCCTTGAAGTTCGCACTTAAAGCCCTGACGTTTATTTTACGGATTACAGGCAATGGCTGCGTGCGTTCAACTACTATCAAGTACCAAAAAATAATGGAAAAGAAGGTTCCTTCACGAGTAAAATTGAAGAGGCGGCCAAAGGCATCCAAATCTGGTTTTTTAGAGGGTAGCTTTAAAACGTACTGCACGGGCTCCTAATCTTTTAATCTTTTTTTCAGTCTTCAGTCCTCTTTGTGCCAAGACAACGAAGTCAATCTTTTCATTTCATATAATATGACTTGCTTCTTATGCTGATTCTTTGCATGGGTTGCGTTGGATAGTTCAGACGGTATGAATACAAAATTGTCTAACGTCAAACAACGATAAAAGCTGATTTTGTCATTACTTACGCCTTAAGAGGATTTCATTAAAAGAGGATAGAGGATTTTATGGAGAATGACGTTTACTTAGTTAGATTTTTCAATTAATCCCCAATTAACCCGCGTGGTGTAGTGGTTAGAGCACTCATACCGTAAGCCAAAGGTCCCTGCTTCGAGTTTCGTTGGCGACAACGAAATTTAGTTCGAATAATTCTTCGGACGGACTATAAGTTCTTTTAGTTATGATACATGTTGGTTTGAAATCAGCACGTATCGCAACTTGGCGGACTGAGACACAGCCAAAGCGTGGTACTGACCATATCACTTTGTGGAGTGCCGATACAATCGATCAAGATAATGTGATACTCTAACTATCTCTAAGCAAAGGCTCAAATGTGGTTGTAGTGCTAAAGCAAAACAAAAAAATGAATATGTAAGCCTCTCTCCATGAATAATTGATACGTACAAAGCATTTTGGCTCGATTTGAATCATTAACTGTCTTTTACTGGAATAAAATAATTTTAGCGAAATTGCAAGAAGTAACCAATATACCCGTTCTGGATCTTTCTGCAAAACGATTTTTTTACATTTTTATTCTGCTTCTAACCTTTCTCAAAAATTTCAGACTCCGGGTCATGCACACCATCAGCTGAGCTACACAAAATTTTGATAAGATCAGCTACAAGTTGGTAAATTAAAAACTGGGAACGCATTCGACCTTAGAATGACATGCTTTTTAAAAATCACATGTCACATTAAGATAAATCTCTACTTCTTGAATCTCTTCAGAGTTCAGCATTAATTTCAAAAGCTGACATAACCAAGACTTACAAGATATAGAGTTTTCTGTTAGGGACATAACAATTTTGTATCTTAATATGAGCGCACTCTTAAATTTTTTAATGAAATGTCAAAACGTTAGTTAAAGTCAACATTTTCACCAGGGTAAAGTTTGGCAATTATTGAAAATTACAACCGGAATTCTGAGTCAGTGGTCGCAACTTCAAGAGCACTTACTCCAATTTTCGGCCCTAATAATCGTCCCACCAGACAAGCTGTGCGTGCTACAGTGGATAAGTTCGAGTCCAAATTTTTACTATTGGACGTATCGGTGCCAAAAAGACGTCATACCGCTCTAAGTGCAGGAAATATTGCAGCTATAAGTTCATCGATTCAAAATGAGCCAAATCAGTCGATTCCACATCGTCCTCGAGAATTGGGCATCACTCAAACGACGCTGTGGAGTGTTTTGCGAAAATATAACGGCCTACATGGCTACAAAATCAAATTGACTCATGAACTAAAGCCACTTGATCATTCGAAACTTCACCGATTGAGCTGTGGCAAAGCCTGAAGAAAATAAAGAATTTCATCGAAAAATCATCTTCAGCGATGAAGCTCATTTCTGGCCCAGCGATTTTGTTAATAAGCAAAATATGCATTATTAGTCAGCAACAAACATACA
Source organism: Odontomyia ornata (assembly GCA_963969285.1). Taxonomy (NCBI): domain Eukaryota; kingdom Metazoa; phylum Arthropoda; class Insecta; order Diptera; family Stratiomyidae; genus Odontomyia; species Odontomyia ornata. The sequence continues at coordinate 253,405,179 of OZ017742.1, forward strand.
TGTGCTTCTTGAGATACCGTTGCATCCACAAAAAAATACTGTTTGGTGCGGTTTTCGTGCCGCAGGTGTGATTGGGCCGTATTTTTTCGTGGATGAAAACGGCTGTCAAATTATTGTCAATGGAGAGCACTATCGCGATAAGTTGGATGATTATTTGTAGCCAGAATGGATAAACTTGACATTAACGATATGTGGTTTCAACAAGACGATGCCACTAGCCACACAGCTTGCCTCACAATCGATTTATTGAAAAGCAAATCTGGTGAACGTGTTATCTCGAGAAATGGTCCGGTCGAACGGCCGCCTCATACATGCGATCAGACTCCATTGGATTTCCTTTTGTGGGCTTATATCGAGTCACTGGTCGATGCCAACAAGCCAGCAACTTTAGAGAAGCTCAAAGACAACATCCGACGCGAAATTGCCTACGTTCCAGTCGAAATGTATGGCAGAGTGGAGGAGAATTGGATCCAAAGAATAGACGGCTGTAAACGGGAATTCCGGTCATAAAATGTAATGCTTGCAATACACCCACAATAAATTTGAGCTCAATATTCCAAATATTCCTGTGTTTTGTAAATAGATAAAATTGTTATGTCCTTAATGGAAAACTCTATATAAGGGACCAGGGTATGTGAGCATTGATTATTTTTAGCTAAACAACACCATACATATATAAATAATTTACGTTTACTAACACTAACTGAAATGTCAATCATTGTGAATTTGATTAAAACATCACCCCAAACAATGAAAGTATACGAGTATCATCACAAGAAAGTATAATTCAGAGCAGCATTGTTGTACCCTAAGTCTTGTTGATAGTGATGAAATCAATCCTTTATGCACACACAAGACTCAATTAATCTGTTACGATAACTGTGGTATATCATGTGCAACATGTTCATCTTGTGCGAAATTCATCAACTGTGAAGTCCTTAACAATATTCAGCAATTAGAACGAACAGTAAACCTTAGCATGATTGGAAATCGGAAATCAACAAGAGGTTATATAATGTACATTCAGAAAGCTCAACCTTTCGTAAACGAATTTGCTTGATTCCAAGAGAATAAATAGACACATTAGAGCGTTCCACCTACCTGAACACTTTAACAACCCTTAGAAAATCTGTCAATGAATCTTTGCTACTTCGAAACATTGAAACTAATGAAAACGATAATCGAGCATGAGAGAGATGAGTTTAAACCCTCTTTTCCAGTTTTCGAATTACTAAGTCAAAACCGTATAATGTTACTTTTACGTAGATGATATCCTTTAGCTCCAATTTCAACGATGCTTTTTTGGTAAATATCCCATCCAAATCCACTACAAACGCACATATGACTCCAAGGCTTTATTTACAGAGAAGTCCCTCTCTCTTTTGTATGTTTTGATGTTTGCCGAGGTAGAAAGTAATAGGATTTCAATTTGAGATATTTGATGGTTGTTGCTGCCGTTAGAATCCTTGCACTCTATTGAGCACTAAATGGAACTCAAAGGAACGACAGAGATGGAAAGGAAGGGAAAGGGATAGAGAGAGAGAGAGAGAGTGAAAGAGAAGAGAGTCAATGCGTGTATTAAGAAGTCCATTGACTTGCTAATAATTAGGAACGTGAGTAATGGAAAATGTTTTGGATTTAGATTATATCATCATACACTGATAAAGTAGCATAGAAAGGATATCATGGTATCGATGGCAGTGTGATAATTTTTGGGAGATGATGAGTTGTAATTTATGGTGAGGTGAATGTTATCATTAGCTTGGAATCGCATTTTGTAATCAAAAGTTTTCTAGTCAATCATTATTAAGAGGGTAGTTTGATAGCAGGGTGGTAGATAGAACAGGCTGAGGTTTATCTTGCAATGAAAGAGAATTCTTAATTAGATGAAAAACTGGGTAAGCAACTTTGTTTTTGATTTCTTTAAAGTCTAGAAAATTCAGTTAAGACTCCACGTTTAATTTGGTTATGGCGCCGTATTCTGATAATTTATAATTCATATAAGAGCTGTATGGGCTGGCATAAATAAAAGATATATTGAAATTTTAATAGTTTCATTCAAAGAACTAGATTGGAATAATATTGGGAAATAGTCTCAAGTTTTAAAGGATTTCGTGGTATTATTTATTTTTCAAAACATGCTCTGACTGCTAAACTAGTGAAGCTTGACACATGAATCTCTTTTACTAACGCATAAATGCGCCTACAGAAAAGAAATTAATATAATTCCATTAGACAAGGTAGGCCCCTGGTTCGAGTCTCGTTTGGCTACAACGAGATTTGTTCGAGTGATTTTTTGGGTAGACTATAAGTCCGTTCAGTTATGATACGTGCAATTTAAAATCAGAAGGTATCGCTGACTTATCATGCGGACATTTATCCTCTCACTCAGTCGACATATAAGCATTTTTAGTAACATTATTTGCATATCCGAATAGGCGCAGCTTGTCTGCCAGCAGAACCGTTAATCATCCACCATACATGTTGCACGAAAAGAAACTATAGTTCCTCGAACGGTGCTTCAAAGCCTGCACAAGACATCTGAAAACAGCAGTATCGTCCCTCTGAAGAAACTGCTGTACTATATGTCAGAGATCAATGCAGTGGGCTTACTATGTATTGTATTATAGTACTAAAGATAGAGAAACCTCTTCAAAACCCTTGGGCTCCTTGGGTTTCAACTATACGCTTGGAGAAAGGGGGCACTCGAGGGTCCGTGAGGTTTTCTTTGTTAAGCTTATACCTCATGAACTTTTATTTCCTGTTAAAATTGGCCATGGGCTCTAATAAAAAGGTAGCTTTGCTTGAATTACATATCTGTAAAACTTTGATTTGGTAAGCCACATTCCTATTGTTTGCCAAAGCAAAGTCTAGGTACATCCTGGTTTGTTGAAATCCAGCATACTGACGTTTCGTGTTAAGATATAAAGGCAGCCGTATTAAGGCCATTGATTTCCTAAAGGAGGCCGGAGCTGAATTTCAACTCTCAAGACGACAGAAAATAGACTACGTAATCTTTGTACGCCTGATCCTTTTTTGTCTAATGGATTCTGAGCCTCATCATCGAACCAATCATTTCTCTTGCGCCGGGCTTGATGTCCGATCGTCTGTTCTGCCACGGTCCTAATAGCCGCTTTCACTTCCATCCATAGCTCGTTGCTCTTCTTTAACGATGCGTCTGATAAGATGGGAGCCAGCTGGTTGTCGAGGGTCTCTGTGAAATTTTTGGCCACAGACGCCTTTTGGAGCCTTCGATGTCAAATTTTTATAGCGGGCCTTTGATTTACAAATATGCCTTTGACATACGACATCGATAGGTTAGTTTGATCAAGTAATGATCTGAGTTACAATTGGCTCGTCGGTATGTACGGACATCAAGTATGCTCGAGGCCCAACGTTGTTGGATCAGAACAAGATCGACCTGGTTTTGTGTGTTGCCATCCGGTGATACCCAGGTCATTTTATGAATGCGTCGATGTGGGAAGCAAGTCGAACGTATGACTAGATTTCTGCTACATGCAAAGTCAATATGGCGCTGGCCGTTGTTATTTGTTTCATCGTGGAGGCTATATCCTCCAGTCGTTCCCTGATGAGAGAGCTCAGAAATCACCCAGAATTATTTTTGTGTAATTTATGGGCAATGAGTTGATCAGTCTTTTCAGGTGATAGTAGAACGTTTCTTTTGTTTCTTTGTGCTTTGTTTCGGTTGGGGCATGAGCATTTATCAGCCAGATTTTGAAGAATTTCGCTTTTATACGGATCGCACACAATTGTGTGCGATCCGTATAAAAGCGAAATCATTATGCTACCTCCTCCATATTTCCTAGTAGGAATTAAACATTCTGGCTTGTATTCCTTGGCTTGATACCGTCTGAAGTAGGACACGCCAGCTGTGGCAAACATCACAAGAAGGGAAAAACATGATATCTTAAATATCTGGGAAAATACAAAAGTGATTTTCTAAAGCAAAGTGTCACTAGAAAAAGATTCGTTAGACCGATAAATGTTTGACCAATTTTAATCTGTAAAATGCCCAAAACTTTTTATATCCTCATATCGAGCTTTTATTTTACTTTTTTTCTTGGGGCAGAGGCTTTTTCGTGGCCTTAAAGCCTCTTAACCAACTGCTAGAAGTCGCCTTCTCACAGTTGGTGTTAAAATTTTTAGGTCTTTGGATAATTTTTTTTTTTGCGACCTGTCCATCCGTCTGTCTGTGCATCGCAGCAAATTTTCCCAGGAACTATAGAAGCTAGACAGCTCAAACTTTGTGGAAAGGTCAAAAGTGTTGGTCTCTCAATAATTTAGGAGTCATCGAATAACAAAGAAGCCCTAAAAAATTGTTTAATCAAAGGTAGTCGAAGGTAGTGGGGTACCAAATGAAAGGTCTTGATTAAAATTTCAAAATCAGAATAAAAAAAGGCATTTAATGCATCAGGGCAGGGGTGGCCAAGCCGCGGTACATTGGGTGATTTCAGGTGGTGCATTGCATCTTTGCGCTTATCTATTTCTTTAAAAGCTGCCGTAGCTGAATTCATATTAAATTTTCAACATTAAAGTGATCATTACGCTCGGTAATATTTCTGAAACTTAGCATGAAACTTGTGACATATCAACTTCAAAATACTCTTAACGGTGTTGACTTTGCATATTCCTGCTCCTGGACGTAGATACCGCACATTCGCCTAAATGTTTGCAGTCTTGAGCAAAAAAGCGGCAAACGTTTGATATGGTTAGTTAGTTCCGTTTGGGAAATCGTAGCGTGAAGTTTGAAGTAGTGTTTTATTGAGTGTAGTAGCGTAGTTTTTGCATTATACAAAAAAAAAAAACTGATAAAAAGAAGCCATGAAAGTTATTCTAAGCGCAAATTCAACAAGCAGTGGGAAAATGAGTTGCTCTTCATAGTAAGTTCATCAGAAAAACCATTTTGCATTGTTTGTGAAAGCATTCTTTCACATAATTGAAAACAAGATCTCAAGAGACACTATACAACACAGCATCAGACTGCTACAAAAAAATAATGAAGCTTGTTTTTGGGTCTGAATTACGAAAAGAATATGTAAGTAAGAAATCAGAAGAAGGCAAAATATATTTGTCAAAGTAAGTAGTGAAGACTTGGCAATGACAGAAGCATATGACGGTTTAGCACTGGCGAAAAAAAAGAAGCCTTTGTCTGATGGAGAAGAAATTGTTAAGCCTTGTCTTCAAATATTTGCACGCCATCTTGGCAATGAAGAATTTGAATAGAAAGCAGACAAAATTGCTATATCAAGGCAGACAATAACGAGACGTATCGAGGAACTCACTAGGGATGTATCTCGGTAAATGGAAGACCTTGTCAATTCATTTACTTTCTTTTCACTAGCATTGGAAATTTCAACGGACATATGTGATGTTGCCCAGTTGACTATTTTTATAAGAGGATTTGATGACAGTTTCGATGTTTATAAGAACTTGCCAGTCTGGAGGCATTGCATGGTAAAAGGAGAGGATCACACATATTTGAAAAGGTAAAATGATGCCTGGAAAATCTAAAATAAGATTACAATAAACTTATAAGTGGGTATACTGATGGGGCGCCATCAATGATAGGTAAAGTCAACTATGCTACAAATTCAATTAAAAATTTTATAAAACGTCCTTTACTGAAATACCACTGCATCATACACCGGGAGGCAATATGTGGGAAAATATTAAATATGCAACACGTTATGTTACTAGTTGTGAAGTTTGTGAATAAAATTAAAGCAAAGGCATTGAAAAGACGAGTTGTTAGATTTAGAATATGATGAACTTATCCATCGTTGTGAAGTGCGCTGGCTTTCTAGAGGTCAAGTTTTGACTAGATTTCGGAAGTTGAGAAATGCTGTTTCTAATTTTCTGGAACAAGAAAATGAACTTCCTAATGAAAGAATCTTATTATTTGATCATAACTGGCTATTTGATCTGGCATTTCCAATTGATATAACCACCTCAATGATCGGAATTTAAACTTCAAGGCAGAAATAAATTATTTCCTAGCTTAGTAAATAATATCAGTTCATTTAAAATGAAATTAAAACTTTTCATCCTCCAGTCAGAAAAAAAATGACTTAGTCAATTTCTTCACTTAAAAGAGCAGAGTGAATGTGCTGCGGATAATAGCAGTTTGAATAAATATATTGAAAAAATCAAGATATCGCAAAAGTCATTTGAAAGTCGTTTTCATGATTTTGCTAAAGAAGAAGACTGCATGCTCGCATTAATAAACATATTTTCACTGGGTGAGCAAAATTTAATGTACAAATGGAACTAATTGATCTTAAAACAAATTTTTTCTTGTAAATGAAGTATAATGAGCTTTTTTCAGATCAAAATGATCCTGATATAATTAGTTTCTGGCAATCGTTCTTCTTCTTCTTAGCACTACAGCCCCTCTCGGGCCTTTACTTCCTGCAAAAAGCGCCTCTAACTGTCTCGATCGATTGACCGCGTCCTCCAATCTCGAAATCCGAACAGCAATAAACTGTCTTCCTCGACCGAGTCATACCAGCGTTTCCTCGGTTTTCCCACTGGTCAACGGCCTTCAGTTCTCCCAACAAATACCTTTTTGGGTATCCATTGTTCGTCCATACGATTCATGTGGCCAGCTTATTGCAGCTTCCGCAGTCTTACAATCGTTGTGACCTCTGGTTCGTCAAAAATTTCATGCAGCTGGTTGTATCAAATTCGCCATTGGTCCCCGTCAAGCTTCGCTCCGGTTATTCGACTCAGGACCCGTCACTCAAAGGCGTTCAATATACTAGGTGTGTTCAAAAAGTATCACGAATTTTGAATTTTCGCGGGTTACGTATATTCGAATTTCGATTTTTTTGTGGCGTTATGTTGGTACTCATGTCTGTCACTTATGCCGACAAGCTCGGCCATTTTGAATGTTCACTTGATTGGTGATAGCTGCTTTACTTGCACGTGTTTTCAATCGTCTTCGATTTTTACTTATTCAAAAAAATGGATCAAAGAACGTGTAGCAAATTTTGTGTGAAAAACGAAATTAAGTCCGCGGATGCATTCCGAATGTTGACTGTGGCATACGGAGTAGCTACTTTGGACCGAAGCAACGTTTGTCGGTGGTACAATATGTTTTTAGAAGGCCGAGAAGATGTGAACGACGAAGAGCGTGCCAGACGCCCGAACACTTCAACAACAGACGAAAAAATTAGTGAAGTGGAGAAAATGGTATTGGCCAATCGTCGAATCACCGTTAGAGAAGTTGCTGAGGACCTAAACATATCGATTGGCTCGTGCAATTCGATTTTTATCAACGATTTGGGCATGAGACGGGTCGCCGCGAAATTCGTACCAAAATTGCTCAATTGCGACCAAAAACAGCAACGCATGAACATTGCTAATGAGATGTTAAACTCTGTCCGCGACGAACCAAATTTGCTCCAGAGGGTCATAACTGGTGAGGAATCGTGGGTTTATGGTTATGACGTGGAAACCAAAGCTCAATCATCTCAATGGAAGCTGCCGCATGAATCAAGACCGAAAAAAGCGCGCCAAGTTCGGTCGAATGTGAAAGTTTTGCTGACAGTTTTCTTCGATTGCAGGGGCGTGGTGCATCATGAGTTCTTGCCACAGGGAAGAATGGTCCATAAGGAATATTACCTGCAAGTTATGCGCAATTTGCGCGAAGCAATCCGCCAGAAACGCCCGGATTTGTGGGAGAACAAAAATTGGCTTTTGCACCACGATAACGCCCCTGCTCACACATCGTTGCTTGTGCGCGACTTTTTGGCCAAAAACAACACACTAATGATGCCGCAGCCACCGTATTCTCCAGATCTGGCCCCCTGTGACTTTTTCTTGTTTCCTAAACTGAAGAGGCCCATGAAAGGACGACGTTACGCTACGCTTGACGAGATAAAGACGGCATCGAAGGAGTAGCTGAACAAGATTAAACAAGTTGGGTAGACAGACCTATGCTCATGTCAGAAGGGTTTTGTACTCAACTTACAAAATGCAGTAACCAGCAACGAATAAAATCAAGAAACATGTCAAAGACGATTTCATTGGAGAAAATGTGAAATTCGAGGATCATACTATTATTAACAAAGTTGAAAGAGTTTTGACTTCTGAGGTATTTGTTAGAGTTATAACCTTAAATATCTCCCTTGGTAATTTTTTCAGATTTTTTAGATCACGGGTGTCCATTCGCGAGGGGAAAAACACATTTTTCATGTATTTACCCCCCCCCCCTTGTGCCCCCCACTGAAGCAAAAACTGTCAGTTTAAGAACTATTTTGAAAAGCTCTCATAGAGAACTTTCAGTTGATACTCATATCGGCTACCTTTCATGAAATTTTTTTCCAGGGGCCACTTCTCTGTACTGTAATCATCGATTCATGGCCTATTTTTTCAAATCTTAGAATGGTTACAAAGCCCTTTTGCTAGGAGCTCTCTCCTGCCTCTTCGTCTTGTTTCAATTGTATGTACTCATCTTCATGATACCTATCATTCCTGAAATTTTCATGCAAATCCTAGCAAAGCTGTGGTGTCTAAGTCGGTAAAAAGCGCATATGGCTCCATAGCCATATGTTTCCATAGTAATACAGGGCATATTGTTCCATAGTAATACAGGAAAATTCAAATCGCTATAGCTTCGTCAAATACTATTCGATCTTTATGAAACTTTCAGAAAAGATCAATCCTATAAATAGTCATCTGTTTGCAAAATTTTATTGAATTGCAGGGTACCGTTTATATTTTATTCAAGAAAACATAAAATCGATAAATCATACTATTACTAACAAAGTTGAGTGAATTTCGACTTCTCATGTATTTGTTGTTGTTGTACTCATTAAAGCCTACATTCATGATTTTTTCAGATTTTTCGGATGGAAGGTGTCCAATCGCGAGGGGGGGTACGCGAAAAGTTCGTACATTTCCCCTTCCCCTGCCGCCCTCGGTACTTATAAGGCAATTTTAAGACTTGTTTTGAAAAGATCTTATTAAGACCTTTCCAATGACACCCCACTCGACTACCAATGGTGAAAATTTTTTTTGAGGGGTCACCTCCCTATATGGGGAGACCCCCCTTAAACCCCTTTGAAAAAAATTTTCACCCTTGAATTTTCAATAAGTCACCACTTAAGACCTTTCCACAAAGTTTCATGGCTGTAGCCTCTGTAGTTTCGGGGAAAAAGTGCTGTGATATACAGACGGACGGACGGACGGACGGACGGACAGACGGACACAGGTCGTGATTGCAACAGGGTTTTGTATTTCAGTACAAAACCCTAAAAAAATGATTTTTTGAAGTGCTTCAAAGATTGGAAAAACCGTTGGCACAAGTGTATAATATCTCATGGGGATTACTTTGAAGGGGACAAAATAGATATTCATGAATAAATAAATAATTTTTGAAAAAAAAACAAAATTCGCGATATTTTTTGAACACACCTCGTATTTGCGGATGCTTGGGTTAAAGTCCATTTTTCACACCCATAGCATAACACAAGTCTTACCACAATCGTTACCCAGTCAAAATTTCCCAGAGTTGAGAAATACTCGTATGCAAAAAGTTATATATGTCGCTTCGGAACGACACACAGATGTGAACAAGCACTTTCATCCATGCAACTGTTTAAAAGCAAAACAAAGTCCTGAATAACTGACTCGAATTTGAAGAGCTCGCTGCTGCTTTCAGTTACAAATTTAAGACCAAACATTAAAAAAATAGCGAAGTCCAAGCAAACATAAAAGTTCCAATAAAAGTAAGTGATGGTTTGGTGATGTGGTAGAAATTTTTCAGACAGTAGTCAAACCATTTTGCTATTTAACACGTGAGAGAACAGACAACACCAAGTTTTAAGCTGGTCTCATTCTCAGTGCTCTCTCTTTCTCTCTCTCTCCTCATATTAAACAGCTGTGATCCAGAGCTATTACCTTCAACAAATGAAACTCTCCGATAGCTGCAGTACCACCAGTGGGGTCTACGACGGCGATCACATTCTCGTTCAATAGGTTTTTGTAATTATATTAGATTGGTGCCAAAATAAAAGCATGTGTGTTGAAAAAGCGCAAATTAATAAATTGAATTGCATGAGAATTATTTCCTTTCCTCCCCTAAGCAAAGCAGATCTTACTACGGTCTCTATTTTTGAACCCCAAAGTGGAAGTGACCATCCAAGCGGTTACTTTTGCATAACTACTTTCAATGCAACTACAATAACAAAGCTTACATTACTGTTCCTTAAATCCTATACCCCAGAAATGTACACAGAAGAAGTAAGATATGCATAAAGAAAGCTCTGAGGAACCCTGTGTTGTTATACGATAGCAAAACCTGGATCTTAACAAATGGTTTCGCAGAAACCCTGGATGTATTCGAACGGAAATTACTCAAAAGGATTCTTGGCCCTGTGAAGAATGGAAACGAATGGCGTCTTCATTGCAATGATGAGAATTATGAACTGTTTGTCAATCCACTTGTAACCACATGCGTAAAACTATGCAAATTTCAATAAGTGGGCAATGTGCCACGTATGAAGAAATAGTGAATACCCCAAAAAACTATACAAGGGAGGGTATAAGGGAGGCATCAAATTATAAAGACAAGGAAACGATGGCAAAATATTCTGGACGCTGAAAGCAGATCCGTGCTCTGAGTATCAAATAAGCGAACTAGATCGCGATGGTGTGAAGCAGGAAGACAAAACCCGAAACGGGATGTTCAACCATAGATGAAACGTGAAGATAAGAAGGTAAAAAACGGTCTGATGTTGTAGGGCGCATCTGATCTCGTCAGTGGAAAAATCGGCATATTGTATGCTTAAGACTGGCCACCACTGCATAAGGGGATCCAGGAGGAGGCTAAATGTACCAAGTTTCATGCTCCTCCTTGAGATTGGACACCTTTAAGCCGAAAAACAAATCTGAAAATAAACACAGAGGTGGCTCTTTATGGGTACAAGGGCAACTAATACCCCAGAGGTCGAAATTCACTTAAGTTTGTAAATAATAGCATGATTTGTAGATCTTAAATTTTCGCCGATGAAAACAACACGGTGCTCTTGAATTTCTTGAAATTTTGCAATATCATAGACTAATATAAGATCTTTATATTTATGGAAATCGAATTAAAATCAACTAAGTTATAGACAGTTCAATTGTATGCAATCGCAACAACAATAACACGTGTTGATGATAGATACATATTTCGAATTGACCTAGGCACGTTCATTTTTTTCCAATTTTCGCGAACATTTAAGGAAAAGTATTTCATTTGAATACGTTCAATTTGCCCAGCATTCAGAAAAATTATTTAAGCTTGAAAAAAATGGCGGCTGCAATGTAATTATGACAGAAACCCTGCAAATTTTGCATAAATTTCAGCGATCTACTATGCAAGTTCTACAATTGAGAAAAAAATCAGGTGTCGAAAACGGACTTGGAAGTAATTGATGCAAGTATTAAAAAAAGGAAGGCATACATGGACTACAGGAAGAACAGTGGAAACCAGGCTTTCAAGCTTGTATTTATGCAAGCGAAAAAAGAATCGAAACGACTGGTGAAAGAGGTTAAATTCTAATATTTCTCAAGAAGAATTGAAACAGCGGCTGACAACTCCCGCGAAATATGGAAAATAATAAATGAGGTAAAGGATAACTCTGAAAAGGCTGCTTCGGGAATATCGGCCCTGAGTCGACTTATGGCCAACGTAGGGGGACCCAGCCCATCAAGAAGACGCCTCTTGATGAGTGCTGTAGGGTCAGTGCTACTGTACGGGTACAGAGAAGAGGAGCACTGAGAATTGCATATACGTATCCAACAGTCTCCAGCTCGGCGGTGAGAGTGATTGCAGGCGTGATACCTGTCGCCCTCCTTGCTAGAGAGCGCCGCACTATTTACCTGCGCCGAAACGAGGATGCGAGGGAGATGGTTGTCCGCGAGGAGAGACAACGCTCGCTCAACGATTGGCAGCAGTCTTGGAGGAATTGCACGAAGGGAAGGTGGACTGCGCGCCTCATCCCGGATGTGAGACCGTGGCTAAATCGAAGGCATGGTGAGACTGACTTCTATCTGACCCAGCTTTTGAGCGGGCACGGGTGTTTTCAGTCTTACCTGCACAAGATCGGCAAGTCAGGGTCTCCCGATTGTCGGTTTTGCCAAGGAGAGGAGGACAATGCCTGTCACACATTTTTTGCGTGTACAAAATGGGTCAGGTTGCGAAGGGAACTCTACAAGGAGACGGGAGAGCTCACCCCGGATAATATAGTTGCGGTGATGCTCGAATCGGTTGACAAATGGAACCAGGTGGCACATTATGCTCGGGCAGTCCTAAAATATAAAAGGGACTCACAGCAGCCGGAGGCACTGGGGCTGGGGGATCGCTCTTCTGGCAATACCTCTTCCCCTCTCCCCTCCCGCTAGGAAAGGGACTCCCCAGCTTAGAGGCGCCCCACGGCGTAACAAAACGAGACCTGGCCCGAAGTAAGGTGTCCAACGGTTCCAGGCTAGGTTCTCAGATTGACAGGGGAGGTGTTTAGTGGGTAGTCCAAAGGTATCCTCCATGGGAGTCCCACACTGCCAGACTCGGCGGGCATAAATGCCTTCCCCTCCCTACCACAAAAAAAAAGGATAACTCTTCAACCCAGGGTATATCACAAAACTTTCAACTGAATCCTGATGGGCCCTCTAACACATCGTGTCCACGTGACGCGGCGAACTCATCAAATAGCTTTTTTTCGACAATTGGTGGAAGAACCACTAAAGAAATCGTTGCCAGTTCAGCAGGCAATTTAAATACTACAAATATCACAATAAATTCTATTCTTCACATTCATCAAACAAATAAAAGGGAAGTCTTAAATTTAATCAATGAATTGAAAAAGAATACGGCGCCAGGCATCGATAGCATCACGATGAATGAGATAAGTATAATAAAGGAGGACATAGCCCAGATTATGGAAAATTTTATAAACGTGCATATTAGGAATGGGACTTTTCCGGGAGCAGAAAAACTTGCGAAAATAGTTCCTATATTCAAGGGTGGTGATCATTTTGACCCGAATAACTATCGCCCGATTGCGCTGCTGACGGGATTTAGTAAGATATTTGAAAAAATACTAAACAATCGATTAACATCATTCTTAGTTGAAAAATCTATCATAAGCCAGCATCAGTTTGGTTTTCAAAAGAACAAGAGTACTTTGGATGCGCTACATTCTGTCACATGTTTCATCAATCTAGGACTTGACAGGGGGTGATTATGTCATCGCAATTTTTACTGGATTTGAAAAAAGCATTTGATACAGTTGATCATGACCTCTTGCTTCGTAAACTTGAATCGTACGGTATTAAGGGTAGTCTTAAGCAGTTGTTTAAGAGTTACTTGGAGGGAAGATCGCAGAGAACTTTAATCAACAATGTCCCCAATGTTCAATACTGGGCCCAACTTTGTTCCTGCTATACACAAATAATCTAAATACATGTGGGCTGACGGGATATCACACATTATATGCTGATGACACAGTTCTACTTTATTCCGGACGAGACAAAACTGGCATTGAGAACACTATCAACGAGGATCTAGGAAAATTCCATCAGTGGTTAATTGGAAAAAAGCTAGTTTTGAACACTTCAAAGACAAAATATATTGTTTTAAAGCAAAAGAACAAAGGAGACATAGATGTCGACCTAAATATTTTGGGCTTATCGTAGACTATTGTATGACCTGGTTACCACACATAAATAGCTTAAGGAGGCAATTAGCCCCAATAATAGGATTGTTAAGAAGATATGAGGATTTTCCAATGCACATCAAGAAACTTGTTCTAAATGCGTTTGTCCTGGCGAAATTTAATTATGGAGTACTTATTTGGAGTCAATCAGCAAAGCAACATTTAAACAGTATATCCAGGCTGCTGACCAAAGCGTATAAAACATTCTGAAGCTGCCAAAGCTTACTCAAACTAGTTTGGTTTAATAGTTAAAAATATCCTTTCACTTCAAACTATTGCCAACAGCAAAAATGGGCGACATTTAGCTGGCTTGTGAATCGAATGCTCACGCTTCCATTGAATAAGGAAGGCCTGAAAAAAGAAACGTCCCACATTTATAAGCTAGCCGAGTGGAATGGATACCCTACGGATGAAGTCACCAAATTGATAGCCAAACGAACGAAGGAGATCTTCAATAAAAAGTTCACAACGCTAACTGCGGAAGTCGAGCAACGGAAGAGATTGGTTGTAACGTTTGACTCAAGGACGGAAACAATGAAGAGGGCTATGAAGAACGTAGACATCGACCTAGTTTATACGAGCCGGGCCACAAAAATACAGAACTTGCTTGGATCAACCAAGGACCCCATTCCCGAAATGGAGCGGAGTGGAGTCTACAAGGTATCGTGTACGAAATGTAATGGATGTTACATTGGACAAACGAGGAGATCACTAGGTGTCAGATGGAATGAACACTTAATGGAAGCAGTCAACAAAAACAAAAAGCAGGATGCAAAAAACTTCAAATCAAAAGTAGCGGAGCATATAGTCCTTGAAAAACATGACATCACTGCGGACAACGTAAGCATGCTGAAAACGGTTACAAACGGATGGAAGCTTGATGTAGCAGAAAGGTTGGAGATATTCAATCGGAAGACGCAGGACATTTGGAATGGCGACCCAGGTAACGGATACACCTGGCTATTCAAGCTTACAAAATAATGAAGGTAGTTAAGTAGTAATTAAGGATAAACAAATTTTTGAATGGTAAAGGATCAGGTAATTAGAGATTAAGTAAAAGTACTTTGAGGGATTAGATGTAATTGGAGATTCATATTAATACGTTAATGAGTTTAGTATAAATATTAGGACACTTATATTTTAGGGAATAGTAGTACTGAGGAAGTTCTCAAGTAGAGAACGAAACAATTGTATACTAAATTTAAAATAAATAGTAGAATTAAAGGGTATATACTTTCTTTCATTTTTTTTTTTGGTTTGGCTAAATCATTAACATTTAGTCAAATTATTATTATGGAGAAAGCTTTGTTTATCTACAGAAATTTAAAAACTAATGGATCGAAACGAGCGCCATTAATTAAGGTATCACAGATCAACCCATATAAAGCGAGGAATGCAGATCAATTCGTAATGCCAGAACGGATCGTCTAAAGAACGATGCAACGAAGGATGCTCTGCGTATATATAACAATCTACAAGAGATTGTTAAGGTAGCAAACTCACTTATGGTATTTCAGAAAAGACTAAGGGAGCACTGATTGAAGCGTGGACCTGTAATTCCGCTTTTATGAGCCCAGTATCTTAGGGCGTTCTTTTTGACCCTATCGGCGAGATACTGAAGTGACAGTTACTCAGAGTTTTTTGTGAATGCGTCTATTATATTGAATTTTTTTTTATCTCTGAGAGCTGATCATGATTTTTTTTGGACTAGATGTTCATGAAAAGGACTAGTTCACATTATATTGTGTGCCCCCTTATACCGATGTGTTAAACATTGTCTGGGTGGGACAAAGGACCAAGCGACGTAATGTGAATGCAGATCGCAGGAGCGTTGTGCGACGAAGAAAGAGTGATGGAGAGAGTGGTAGGGAATGGAGGTATTTAAAAAAAAAGTATTGGATGAATAATTCAAGCCATCAGTTCATACTATTAGAAAACTTGTTTCCAATCCTAGGATGCTTTTAAAGACCTTTTGGTTGGAGCACTCTCTGCTTACTCAACTTGTTTTTATTTACAATATTTCCTCGGAGAAATTAGCAGTAAGCACAGATTAAGTGTTCGCGATTTTTCAATGACTGTAGAATCAGTTTTCTGTCTTCACGTTCTGTTGTGACGCATATTTGTCCAGATTTTGATCTGTTGGCACGGGGCTTTGTTTCTCTTGATTTGCATACGCAAAAGATTACTGGAAACTAAGCTCATGAATTTTCGGTATTTCATCAGAAAATCACGAAAGATTTAATCTTGGTCCAGAAATATAGACCGCAGGCAATTGCGTGAGCCTGTATCGAGCTCGTATAAAATCACTTTTTCTTTTTCCTGGGCAATCTGAATGAATTTCGAACTACAGATAAACAAGAGAAACCCAAGAAACTCTAATAATATCAGCGGATTATATGTTGGTTCTCAATACCTTTGAACAAGTCTGTCTTTTTGCCTTAGTACACATAAATTTATATTTCTGCAATTTCTTTTTTAGATTTTTTCGGATCATAGGTGTCCGATCTCGAAAAGGAGTGTACCATTTTTAAAAGCTTTATGAAAAAAATTTTCAAAGACATGCTAGTCTCGCGTCCTGTTTGTCCGTCTGCCAGTGCGTCACAGCTAGTTTTCGCAGAAATTATGAACGGTATAAAGCTCAAACTTTGTAGAAATGGTAGAAGATGTCCTCTTCTTCTTCATAGTACTTCAGCCCCTCTCAGGTCTTCGCTCCCTGCGAATAGCGCCTCCAACTGTCTCGGTCTATTGACCACGTCCTCCAATTTTGAAATCCAAGCAGCGATGAACTGTCTTCGTCGACCGAGTCAGACCAGCGTTAGAAGCTGTGGTTTCTCAAAAGTTTAGGTCTTATCGAAAGTTTCAAAATTTGTTAAAAGTTGTATCCATTAACATATGCGGAAACATTTTTTTTTTCTATCAAAGATAGTCGAATAGGGTATCATGAAAGGTCTTAATTAAAATTCTTAGAACCTGAACAAAAATTGGGCATCAAAAAATACGAAAAAATGTGTCTACCATCGCAATTGGATACTTCTGAATCAAAAATTTAAAAAAATCGGTAGATCTTTAGAAGTACAAGGGCAATAAATAGCTCAGAAAACAAAATTCACTCAATTTTGTTGATAATAGTATGGTTTGTCAGTTTAATGCTTTCACCTCATAAAACAGAAACGGTACGTAACTTTTTAAATCATCTTTTCTGGTCAAATGAACCGGTGGCTTGAATTATTCTGAATTCTGGATGAAAAATTCACGTCGTTGGATCATGTCACCATTAAAGTTGTTTCGAACTCTAGGATAGCTACAAAGCCCTTCTGGTAGAAGCACTCTCCTGCCTACTGAATTCACAGGAGAATAACATCCTTCAGTTTCCTGCAGTTTTAAGACTTGATATGAAAAGATCATGTTAAGGTCTTTCATTTGAAATCCCACTCGACTATATTCAGTGAAAAAACTTATGTCAGATTAAAACAGGAATGCTTTGTACTACATAGTATAAAGACTTTATTAGATTGATCACAAAACAAACTCTCCCGAGTGCGTGAAGCGCACTCGTATTTATGTTGGTTCTGGTACACTATTACTAGTATGGGTAGATGGTGATGGCGCGTGTGCTGCCTATACGTGTGACAGCTCGGCTGTCCCGTAAGAATGCGCCTCAAGTTCTTCGCCGCTGCCATCGTCGTCGATATCGCTGGAGAATGGATCGATCTCTGGTCCTAATTCGCACTATGGCTGCATATTTTCCGTTGAAAACACTCCAGTGTATTGTCTCCCGGCACGTTGAGATTTCAAGTCCTCGACCAAGTATCTATCGTTACGAAGCACTCGTGCGATCACAAAGGGACCCTTGTATTTTGGCTCCAGCTTCCGAGGTTCACCTGTGGCTGATGGGGCGTTTTGTATGACAACTAAATGGCCTTCCTCATACTTCGTGGAGCGCTTGTGTCGCTCGTCGAATCGCTCTTTCTATTTTACTCGTTCCGTCTCGATGGCAACCTTCCGCTTTTCGGACAGTTTAATCTCAGCCGTCTTACTGTCGTCTGCTACTGCTTGGAAGAGTCGATTATTGACTACGTCTCTCATCTTGAAATCATACATAAGTTCGTTAGACGTGAACTTCGTGGTAGCGTTTCGATGTTTGTTCATTGTAAACTGCATTTTGTGGATGTTTGCATCCCAATCTCTTGGCGAACTTCCGTCGGTTCGTATGAACTGCAAGATAGTTTGGTTAGCCCGTTCAACCTGACCGTTTACCCATGGTGTCCTCACAGCTATTTGAACGTGTTGTAATTCGTTATTTTTGCAGTACCGTTGGAATCACTTCGCTGTATATGACATTCCTCTGCCGGTGATTATACGTTCCGGGATTCCAAAGAATCCAGACAGGTCGTTCAACATTTTTCCGACTGGTTTTATTTTCGTGTTGTTTACTGCTCTCAGGATGGTGAATTTTGTGAAGGGATCACATATCGCTATTACGTACATATTTCCGTTTCGACTACGTGGAAATGGTCCTAGGTGATCTATGTGCAATGCACGAAATGGTATCGGGTTAAAGTCCGTCTGATGGAGTTCTCTCTCTGGCTTTTCTATAATTTTTTGTTATAGCAGCACTTGACAAATGCCTTAATGTACTGCTTCACCAGCTTACGTTGTTTGGGAAGCCAAAATAGTTCTCCGAACTTCTTCAGCGTCTTCGCTTCGCTGAAATGTCCCATTTCATCACGATTTGTTCGTATTACTCGCCATTTTATTGCTTTTGGGACAGTGAATCTCGAATTGTCGTCTACGCATCGATAAAGTCGACCTCTTTTTAGCAAGTAATCCGTCTTAAGCTACATTATTTGATAGGACTCTCACTCTCCCTGCAGTATCTCCACAATATCCTGCAGAGATGGATCCAGTCGATGTACTACGATTAGCCAATCGTCGTGAACGATTTGGATTTGGAAAACGTTTTCGGCAATGGTCTGAATGCCGTCGCTCTCGTTAGCTGATACTCGGCTGAGAGCATCTACGTGTTGCATTTTGTCGCTGGATCGATGTGTTATGGTGTACTCGAACTCTTGTAGTCGCAGGAACCATCTAGCAATTCGGGGAATGAGTGGCTTTCGGGTCTTTGTGACAGCAACGGCTACGCAGTCGGTGATGATGTGAAACGGCTTCCCCAGAGGTACAGCTTGAACCTTTTGACTGTTTCCACAATAACTAACACCTCCAGATCATGGCTCGTATAATTCTGCTCCGACGTGTTGCATTGCTGGCTATAATACGCTACCGGATTCCAGCTACCATTTGATTGCTGCATCAGCGCTCCACCTATGCCCATGCTGCTGGCATCGGAATGGACTTTGTGCGCTGCGTCTGGATCGTATATTTCGAGGACTGGTTGGTTCGTTAAGGCCTCCTTTGGTTCGTTGAAGGCATCGTCCTGTGCGTTGGTCCATTGGAACTTAGCGTTTTCCTTCGTCCGTAGTAACTTCGTTTGCGGGGATGCTTTCGTTGCAAGTCTCGGATGAATTGGCGGAAGTAGCTTGCCAATCCCAGGAAACGTCAAACTTCTGGTACGTTCGTTGGCACTGGAAAGTTGCATATTGCATCCGTTTTGATGTCTCCGGGTGAGATTCCTGCTTCCGAGACTGTACATTAGTTGCGATGCGAGAAACGTGCGCTTCTCTAGCCGGAGTATCCTCCAGGCTTCCTCCAGCAGATTCAGAGACTTGGTTCATGTCATTATTGATTCCTGGATCGTGTTGGTTGTAATGATGATTTCGTCTACATATGCGCTTATGCTGTTCTCCATTCGCTTTAATATGGACGTGATGACTCTCTAAAATACGGCGGTCCAAAGGGCATGCAGTTAAATTTATGTGCCCATTGTTCGTCACAAATGCGGTGTATTTCCATGAGCTCTCGTTAATGGAGATTTGGTAATACCCCGCCAGTAAATCTAGCGTTGTAAAGAGCTTTCATCCAAACAACCGCGATAGCTGCTCTATTACTGTCGGCATCGGATATCGTTCTTTCACGGTGACTACGTTCAAAGTACAATAGTCAACGCACAATCGGTCGCTTCCATCTGCTTCACCATCACTATGGGTGCTGTGTATTCCGGTTCAGTTTCTCGAATGATGTTGTGTGTTGAGAAGTTCTTCAATTTTCGCGACAACCATTACCCGTTTGGCGAAAGGAATTCGATGTGGTTGTCATGTCATCGGTTCGTCATTTTTCACTTTAATCTGCATTTCAGCTGTTACACACTTGCCCAGTTGAGAGAAATCAACGCCAAATGGAGATTCATATCGTTCTTTTACTGCGTGCACTTTATTTACATCGGCTTCGTTCAAATTTCCGCACTTGAAATTTATATCGTTCCTCTTAATTTCGCCGTTCTCAATAACAATTTTTAAGTTCCTTCTACCGAGGACGTCCATGTCCAATAATAAAGACGTGATCATTGATTATGTAAAGTTCACGCAGTACCTCTGCATCACATACGACTGTGTCAAGGGTTGCTTTAAATTCGAGCCGTACAACACCGCCTGCAAATCCGTTGTACAGTTTTGTCACTGACACAATGTCTAAGTTTAGTCTACTCACAACTGATTACCAAATCAGAGACTTCTCGCTAGCAGAGTCTATTACTGCATCGTATTCGAAGCCGCGTACTACAACAGGACACGTCACCACATTTACACCACTGTCTTTTGATTGCTGGACTCATTTCGAATGGCACTCTTCCGTGCGATGATTGGTATTGAGGCACTTTTGGCACCAAGGCCTCCTTGCTGGCTTTGCGTAGTTGAGCGATACGTGCCCGTTCCAGAGCAATTGTAACATATGATTGAGTCCTGTCATTGTCGTGAAGGTATTGGTACGCTAGCTTCTCGTTCGTCATTGTTTGTTGCCGTGGTTGGTCTCGTGCTGCTACCACTAGTTGCGATGGCCCCTTGCGTTGGTTGAAAGTGGCTCAGAAATTGTCGTACCATGAATAGTAGGTTCGTCGTGCCTGCGATTCCGTTCTGCAGGGCTGGATGCCTTACGCCGTTCCTGAAGTATGTAATGATGGTAGCGTCTGACATATTACCTCGTCTGTGAAAGTAATCTTTTGCAGACTTGACGTTTCGTCGGATAGATTTACTCATCAGCAGGTATACAGATGCATTGCTGTCGTCAGTCGGGAAATCCTGGACAAGTTTTTTCGCAAAATCTGTGAAACGTGTGTACGTCACATCGATGCCGTCGGCCCAGACTTTTGCGTTTTCTTTCATGTTCGCCCAGATGGAACCCATCAGAAGTTACTCGCTCCAAGAATATGTCTCCCAGAGTTGCTTCAACGTAGGGATGAATTGCTTCGCTATAAGGCCGCATTGAGAACATGGATCAAAGTCTGGTAATATAGCGATGATGTGGTGGATCCGCATAAAATTCGTCGTCGTCCTGCACTCATTTCGTTGGGGCCGTTGTTGCGTGAGAGTACATTGCCGTATCTAGTTCGTCTTCTCCCATCGTTGTCGTGCCTGTCTGCTCACAATATCACCCCGTTGTCGCCTGCAAACCGGCTGCCGTGTGCCTCACCACTACTACCATGCCTGCGCTTGCAACGTCAAGGCGTTGTAAGATGCGAGTGAGTTGCCGTGTGTGGGTCACCATCACTACTATTCGTGTGCTCGCTATACCCAGCCGTTGTCACCTGCAAACACGTTGTCGATGGTGGCTCAGTACCGCTACCATGCGTGTGCTCGTAATGTCTACTCGTTGTAGGATGCGAGCGAGTTGCCGTGTGTGTCTCACTACCACAAGCCGTCGTCTGTTCGAACCATCGTGTACGGAAATGACTCTTGGCTGCTGTTCATGGGGTAGTTTGAGACGCCTGGCTGTCTCTCTCTCTTTCTCTTGATAATTTCTTCTCATTGTTCCTACTTGACGTCAATTCAGCTACTGCTGCTGCGAGCGTTTCGATCATTTGCCGCAAGTCCCCGTCAACGGTGGTCTCATCGTCAACGTTTTCGATGTCAATGACTTCCGTGTGTAGTGCTTTCTCCAGCCTCGTTTGCAACGCCAGTTTGTTGCCCAAACAGTGAAGCTTCCTTTTTTTCAGCTGACGGCGCAACTCGTTTACTGAGAGCTCACTGATGGTTGACATTTTACTCTTTGGGATTGGGAGTCCGTATATCACTGAATTTGTCAAATTAAAACAGGAATGCTTTGTACTGGCATAAGGACTTTATTAGATTGATCGCAAAACAAACTCTTCCGAGTGCGTGAAGTGCACTCTTTTTTTTGTGGGTTCTGATACACTATTACTAGTATGAGTTGATGGTGTTGGTGCGTATGCTGCTTGTACGTGTGACACTTAAGGAGTCATATCCTGTGATAGAGAGACCCAAATTTTTTAAGACCGCAAAACATACAAAAGACCACTACTACTGAGCTTTCTACAACGTTTTATGATTCTAGTTTGCTTATTTTTTGAGAAAAACGTCTGTTGTACATGGGACGGACAGGCAGGCAAAACAACTTTCTTGACTTTTTGACGTAAAGGCAGCTAAGTGTTTCGACAAATGAAGTTCCCAGGAAAACATGGCTCGAACTTTTGGATACTGAATCATTTATTAACAATGTAATCAAACATTCCCAAGATAATCCTCTGAAGGCCTTTGGAAGTTAATTTCAGGTCAAATGCCAAAATAATGGAGCGGTAAGGTTAAATCGGATAATCTAAAAGTTTTTTCCTTAGTTAACTACCAGTTTTTTATTGGCTTGTGAAAAAGCTCGACAACCCTG
Organism: Odontomyia ornata; assembly: GCA_963969285.1. Lineage (NCBI taxonomy): Eukaryota > Metazoa > Arthropoda > Insecta > Diptera > Stratiomyidae > Odontomyia > Odontomyia ornata. The sequence continues at coordinate 253,427,690 of OZ017742.1, forward strand.
AAAATTGTCAGACATTTTAGGAAGAAACCAAGTTAGGTGGACAGAAGGTTTCAAGAGTCAACCAGTAATACGCAGACACCAATCTACATCTCCTATTTGACTGCACCCCTCGAAGCCAATAGTGCACATTGAAGACCTGATGGATCGTACTCATAAATACTTTTCATGTGGCATCCCACATGAATACATTTCGAGGCGTACTCCCCTTAACAACCCCCAAAAATTTTTTGAAGCCCAAACTTTCAAGAGGTGATCACTTTTGATATACCGACGAATTTTGGTGATCGTTGTCATAATGGTGAATCAAATTGATTTTTTTCTTTTTTTGGTTAGCGGCTCTATATTTTGGCCCGCAAAAAAATCACTTTCAATGCAAGGCATTTAATAATTTTTTAATGGGAATCTTGCAATTCGCGATGAACACCAGCGCTATCTGTTTTTATGTCACAGAAAGTTGTTTTTGGGAACCATAAAAGCTAGAATCATCAAAAATTGTGAAAAAATCGGAACTTTTGATCCAATGTACGTTCAATGGTCAAAAAAGTGTCTATGGTGCTCAAAGGTTGCCTTCCCATGTAACTATCTGGTCCCTTAAATAGTTTTTTTTTTCTCAAAATAATCAAGTAGGGTATCAAATAAAGCATAGGATTTTTAATTTCAATTCCTAAAACTAGATTATCGATATTGGGGGAATGGAGAGAAAATACTAAAATGGTGTCTCGACTCCACTTCACTGTGGACCGAAAATTCTGAAAAATCCAACTGCGGTAAGCCGTAAGGTGCACTAGCGCAACAATTACTAAAGAAGTCAAAAGTCACCCAAATTTTTTAATAATAAGCATGATTTGTCAACTTTACACTTTCCTAAAGAAGTTTTTATCGGCACCCTAAGGTTCAATGATATGTATTCTATATTCCAATAAATAAATGTATAAGCCTGTTATACTTCGTGAATTCCAAAAATATCGGATTAAATTTAACAAAATTAAGCTCAATCAGAATCAAAATACATGGGAATGAAACGATATGCACTTGCCATCCAGACACAAGGTACGGTTTTTTGGGGACTACCACGAACATTTCATAATCTCTTCAGCCCCTGGGTACACATATGTGTACCTGCCTTTACTTACTTTACCTTTCTCTTGCCAGAGTCATCCATTGCGAAAAAGGAACAATAAGTGAACATCTGCGATCTTTTTTAATTCATAAAAATTACAGAAGATGGCTAGTGCATGTAACAAGAATATCGTTAGGATAGCATTCGAATTGAATGTTCAGTCGTTTTTGAGCGTGAGTTACGAGTGGACGTTTGTTTTAAGTAGGAAAGCGTTAAAGTTCTAATATTTTTGGTGTTTTAAAGACGGATCGGATAAAAGTTTACAAAACCGGTAGAAAAGCTTAGTTTTGGTTAGTTTTCCGTTAGAATATCACGTACTTTTTGTAAGCTACACACTTGTCAACCTTAGGATTGAACTACAGTTTTTGTTAATATGACAGATTTTCTATTTTTCTGGAGAAATCATGCCGAGTTTCTTAACGGTTGAAGAGATAGTGGAGCTCTTGAGTTGTAGTGATGATGATCTCTTCGATACTAATGATAGAGATTTAGTGCCGATCGAGGATGCTGCAGAACCCACCGTCTTGGAATCAAAGGAGGAACAGGACAATGAAATGCAACAACCGGAGGGTAGAAATTCAAGAATGTTCTGGCTGTCAAAGCAAATGACTCCTCCTGGTCTGGATACTTCTAATGACAAACTGCAATGTGAAGGGTCTTCAGAGATTAGTTGTCTATAATCCTTTTTTGAGTATTTGGACCTCGAGTTTTGGAAGTTGGTGGCACATCAAACAAACTTATATTCAGCGCAGCAAAGAGACCTTCGATCAGTGAAAACAAGTCAAGTAGAAATGTTCAACTTCACTGGTGTACAAATCATGATGGGCACGCTAAATTACCCCCAAGCGAGATTGTATTGGAGAATAGACCTTGCTATGCCCGTCATAAGCGAAAGCATGATGCACGATCTGTAGAATATCAAGATAGAGACAAACTCTGGAAAATTAGGCTGTTATTATCTTAAATCCTTCTAAAGTACCACAGTCTGCCTCGGACAACACACATGTCCATCGACGAGCAGATGATACCATTTTCAGGAAAATGTGGCTTTCGTCAATATGTGCCGTCGATATCTAATCCTTTAGAGTTGAAAAATTTTGATTTGGCTGCGAGAGACGATCTTGCATTGGACTTTGTCATTTACGTTGGCTCTAACAAGGTTCCTCCACAGGACATGACTAAACTTGGCTCAGATGGTAGCATCGTCAAACTGCTGTGCCGGACGATTGATCAAGATTCTGTCGTGTACATAGACATATTTTTCACAAGTCTGATACTTGCAGATTATTTGAACGCAAACAAACTGAACGTGTTCATCACAGGGGCAGTTAGGAGTAACCGGTTTGGTGAAGTTCCAAAAAATTGAAAAGGGACAAGGAGGTCAAAAGAGGCGAGTGGGGTGAGAAGCGATGGGAATGTCTGTATTTTGAAAAAGAAAGACAATGTAGCCGTTGCTACCCTCACGCGCAGGAAATGCACTAGCTGGGACCTGTAAACGATGGTTTAAGCAGACAAATCATAAAATAGATGTGGCACAGCCAGCCGTGGTTAGAAATTACAACAAATGTATGGGAGAAATTGATCTAAGTGATAGGCTGATCGCTTATTATCGCACTGCCATGCGAACTAGGAAGTGGACAGTTCGCAGTTTAAACCATTTTATAGATTTATAAATCGTCCACTGCTGGATAATGTACATACGGTGTTGTGACAAAGAAGGAGTACCTGCCAAGAACAGGTTAGGTCTGATAGACTGCAGGCTGAATGTTGCAACAGCTGTGATAAAATATGAGGGTGGAGTTGTTGATCCACTTTTTCTGCAACCAGGCACGAACAGAGAAGCTACCGAAAAACATGCAAAATCGGACGCAAACGAGGAACCACAAAAAACCATCGTACGGTCGTACAACAGCCGAAACCAGAAGTACGCCTTGATGGAATCAAACACCTGCCGTGATTCATGGAAGTCAAGTACGCTTCAAAATGCAGGCATCCAACATGTTCGTCCCGTTGCCGAACAATGTGCAACAAGGGCAAAATACACTTATGCATTTCAAAAAATAATTGCTATGTAATGTACCACACGGGAAAATGAGAAATATTGTAAATTTTCCACACAGAGAAACCTGAGGTGCACATTTGTATACCTTCGTATTTTAAAAGAAAGCTATACAATTTATACAAATAAACTGATTCGTTTTTCATTGGGACCATTTCCTTAATGAGGAAAACTAAAAATACCAAAACTTTTGCTCACATCGGTTCTAGGTCTGAAGAGGGTAAAGGATATTTATGATGAATATCTTTAAGAGTTTGATCAAGCAGTGATATCAGCAATGCAAATACAAAATGGAGTCACCTTTAAATTGAATTTGAGTAACATCGTAAAAAAAACGTTGCATCTAACCTAAACACTTTCATGGAGTCTATTTTGCTAGTTCAAAGACAGCCCTGCCTGCTTATAAACATTTTCGAAAAGATGTGTTGTAGTTTAATTAGAGGGATACTGACCTCAGCTTTTTATTCATATACGTGAAATCCTTAAAAAGATGTCAAAAATACCTTATGTAAGCGCTTTGAAATAAAACACTCGTAACGACAAAATGTTCAATGCTGGCTTGTATTTTACTCGTTGGATTTTTTTGTAATTGAATTAATTTCGCATGCATATTATTTTGATTTACTAAATATCCCGAGAAGTAACTGGTTCTGTTTTTAGAAGAATTCATCAAATAACATTTCAAACTCAATAAAATTAAACTATCGATCATGCCCAACAAATCTTCATTTTGTCCCACTATAAACTTTTTTACTGACTTATGAAAACCTTCTCCCTTCAAACAACCCTCAACAGTTTTACGATAGTCTGTTCTTTCATTTCCTGGTGAATTAGGGATAGCAAAATAAACAAACCGTCGAAAGCTCATTGTGCTTTCCTGTTTTCGAAATCCTTAAATGTCCCTTTTACAATCCTACGAAAAAATCTTCCATATTTCATAAACTTTCAACTAGAACCCTCTCATCCTTATTCCGTAACTTTCTCATTTCACATACAAAGCACATAACGCATTCCCTTTCCGAAAAAGGATATTGTGTTGAAACATGAACCTATATCCGACAGTTACTAAACTATGCTACTCGTATGCTCAACATCAACCGTCACACTATCGCGCCATAAAAATGTAGACTGGGAACGTTTAGCGAGCGTAGAGCGTAACTTTATCAATTTTATGTTGACAATTTTTTTTTCTTTGCTTCTGTTTTGTAGAACAGAGCGTAAAGATATAGTTCACAATTTGGCCTGTGGACGGTTTGGGCCGTTAAAGACTGAAAATAACAAACCCCTAAGGAAGACCGGGTTAGAATGGCATTGGTCGCCGACACAAAACGGCCGGTTAGTATCACGAGCCTTATCAGAGACTCCTTATTATGTTTATTCCTCCATGGAATTGGGGCTAGCAGTGGCGCTGGCAAGGGTCTAGTTAAGTTTTTTGTCTTTCCATTTTATTTTATAGTAAGTTTATGGGAAGTTTAGTGCGCTGACCAAATGTAATTGTATCCTTTGTGTTATTTAGTGGGTGTGCTATATCAAGTGTGGTTGAATTCTTTGTTCGGAGCTGGAAGGGCTGGGGGTTAGGGGTACTTTTGTGGTGGTAGGATATTAAAATTTAGATGAATTTCCAATGTTTTCTACTTGGCAGGGTAATTAATGCTCGGGAAAGTAATTATGAAATTGGAATGGGGATGAATAAAATATTATTTCATGGTTTTGTGGTTTACGAGTTGTTCTGAGTATATTAAGGCTTTTAAGGACAAGTTAATAACAGACAAGAGCTACTGCTGGTGTATGGTTTGACTAAGTGGATTGTAATAGACTTAAGCAAGAAAAGTTATCATTAGCTTTTTGATATATATCCACTAGATTAGGAAACATCCTAGCTATACTGGAAATATTTCAACAGTGAAAAATTGTTAAAATATATTTATGTTTATTATGCTGGGGCAAGATGTATGTTTTTGCCACTTTTGAAGGCTTAGATTTTGGTCCGTTATACTCAAGAAACCCATCCGTCAGACCCGATTCGTTGTTTTAAAGTGAAGAAGTAAGTCTGACGGATATTTCTCTATAACCATATTACAACCAATTACTGTGACACCAGATATATGCATACAGTCTAGCATAGGTAAAGGCTGGACATTCATATACGTAGTGCATGGTTCTTTAATCTTCCTTTAAGCACGGATGGTAAATAGATTCTCCAGCAATTACATATTCTGTGCAAATGAGAAGGAAGGAAGAACTCCACAGACTGAGTTTTCAACCAGCAGTTTATGTTGTGAATGATTTGAAACCTAGGGCATCCATACAGGGTATCGGGCTATAGGGCAGACTCCCTCAGATTTCTAATTGTTCTTGTACCCTCTGTACCCTGGAACCCAGAAAAGCTTGAGCAAATTGTGTCTCAGGATGGATCTTAGATTGTTCAGACATTCCTGCGCCATTTTTGACATTATACAAGTACTTCATCAGGAGAAAGCAAGTAATGCAGATATTAATTTGTTCTCATCTTCATTAATTGCACATGATCGATGCCACCACGTCTAGGGTACTACTTCTGCTTGAAACACAGAGGTCAGCATTCCTATTGGTATGAATTTTGGGTATCTTGGTGTGAAAGCCATTCTGCTTCAGCTTCATGGAGCCATCCGTGTAGAAATTGACATCTGCAGGACCAAATGGCAACTCTGACTGCGACCTCTAAGGCCAATATGAAGGATTCTGTTAGAGTTCGGAAAAGCACTTATCCTGTCAGTTAGTATAACTGTCTTTTTTTTTTGTGGTAGGGAGGTGAATGCTATTTATGCACAGAGTGTGGGACTCCCATGCGCGACTGGGCTACTCACTAAACACCTCCCCTCTCAACCTGAAAACCCAGGCTGGAACCGTTTGACACATTACTTCGGGCCAGGTCTCGTTTTATTACGCCGTGGGACGCTTTCAAGCTGAGGAGTCTCTTTTCTAGCGGGAGGGGAGAGAGGAAGAGGTAATGCCAAAAGAGCGATCCCCCAGCCCCAGCGCCTCCGGCTGCTGTGAGTCCCTTTTATATTTTAGGACTGCCCGAACATAATGTGCCACCTGGTTCCATTTGCCAACCGATTCGAGCATCACCGCAACTATATTATCCAGGGTGAGCTCTCCCGTCTCCCTGTAGAGTTCCCTTCGCAGCCTGACCCATTTTGTACACGCAAAAAATGTGTGACAGACATTGTTCTCCTCTTCTGGGCAAAACCGACAATCGGGACACCGTGACTTACCGATCTTGTGCAGGTAAGACTGAAAACACCCGTGCCCACTCAAAAGCTGGGTCGGATAGAAGTCAGTCTCACCATGCCTTCGATTTACTCACGGTCTCACATCCGGGATGAGGCGCGCAGTCCACCTTTCCTTCATGCAATTCACCCAAGACTGCTGCCAATCGTTGAGCGAGCGCTGTCTCTCCTCGCGGACAACTATCTCCCTTGTATCCTCGTTTCGGCGCAGGTAAATAGTGCGGCGCTCTCTAGCAAGGAGGGCGATAGGTATCACGCCTGCAATCACTCTCACCGCCGAGTCGGAGACTGTTGGATATGAAGATGCAATTCTGAGTGCTCCTCTTCTCTGTACCTGTGCTAAACGTTTTCGCTAAACCTCCTTACTGAGAGCGTCGCCCCATACCTCTGCTCCGTACAGTAGCACTGACCCTACAGCACTCATCAAGAGGCGTCTTCTTGATGGGCTGGGTCCCCCTACGTTGGCCATAAGTCGACTCAGAGCCGATACTCCCGAAGCAGCCTTCTCAGCCGTTGCCCTGATTTGCTCAGAGAAACTCATCTTCGAGTCGATCAGTAGCCCCAGGTACTTCACCGCTGGCTTCGATTCGATTTGTATGTCTCCAATACTGATCATCCTTACTCTAGGGATTCTCTTTTTGTCAAGATGACCACTTCGGTTTTCTCCAGTGCTAAACTCAGCCTGCGAGCAGTCATCCAGTCCCTCACTCGGCGCATTAGCATACCTAGCCTAAGTTGTGCTTGTTCAACGGTGCGTCCAGCAACCAGAGCCGCAACATCATCCACATAGCCGACCAAGCGCGACTCATCTTGGTCTATAATACTATAACTGTCTTAGGAACACATTCCGTCAACAACTTTAAGACGCCTCACGGCTTGCTGAAAGAATCCCTGCATTGTGCAAGTAGTCTAATAGCCTGGTTCGTCATTACTGCTCCACTTAAGATACACTAACATATTATCCCCTTAGTTTTGCTTTTCCTTGTCAAACGAACCCCTAATCGTTTCGTGTCAGTTAGCTGGCAGCTAATTGCTTGACAGCGTATTCAGAGCACTTTGCATGGTTCTGTAAACGGCTCTAAGATGCTGTCTATGGCAAGTGAGGCTATATCTTCCGCATATGCCTGCGAATGAGCATCTTGCTTTGTTCAGTTCCAGTAAATGGGTGTTGGCTAATATGCTCCATAGCAGAGGAGGGACATATATTTAAGGGCATTTTTTCTGCGCCTTGGCTATAACACATTGTCTACCCTGTATTGCTACAGAAAGGATTTACAGCTTATTTCAAGGCAGAAATTAACATTGGTTATCTCCCCCAACCATAAGAGAGCTCTGATCAAGACCTTTGGACTCGGAAACTCATTCGGAGCCGGGCGTAGACCCCACTCCCTTGTGGATATGAGCCCCAATCTCCAATCCAATCAATATACCCCTGGCAAAACACACTTCACCACACTTGACGCAGTCAAAGCACGCTCTTCCTAAATTTAGTGCGAAATTCCATTACGTGCGGAAATCACATCTCCCACCACTTGCAAAAACGGTTGAAAAATTGGCATTCTGCCGCGGCCACTAAGCTCCCGACTGTGCTGAAAGTTAAATATTTTAAACTAAAATAAAAACTAAAGAATGATATAAGCTATAATATTTTATGGATTCTTTTAAAAAAAGAAAAAAACAAAAAAAACTATGTAAATGATGGTAAATGAAATAAGGACTTATCAGCTCTATCTTTTTTCTCGTTGAGGGGCGCCTGTGGATTTCGTCGACTGCTAGCAACATAGTCCGCCCTGACGTCCTCAACATCCACTATTCGGCACGCTGGTTAGCAGTTTTCCGCCATAATTTCAATGATCGCCTTCATGGATCCTAGTTTCTGCACACCTGTCCCTATTTGCCTCCAATAATGTTTATTTCAATCCTCACTACCCGCCTTTACATAAAAACTCACTCTTTCCACCAATATACCTTGTCCCACACACCAACAAAAAGGAGAATACGTCCGTTAACTGTTGCATCTATGTGACTATTTGGCCGTATTTCAGGCAATGTGGAAGGTCTGTCGGTAATAGTTATTGTGTTTATTGCACTTTATGTGGAAACAAATGCAAATCATTCTTGAAAATGCGCCGTAAAGTGGTTCCACTGACAGCAAAATCCTGAGCGAAGAAACAACGCATTTGGGTTCTAGGCAACGTTCTCTCTAAGCACTTCAATCAGTTTATTGGAACGTCTTAGTTGTCAATGAACGGTAAAATGACGATCTCCAACTATACTGCGGTCAACGAAATTCGATATCTAACGACGAATAGTGTCGCCAGACGGTGCCTGTTAGCCACAATATTTTCGGCGTTATGCACACTGAGTTAACACAACTGAACGGCTGTTTTTCACGAACGTGCGCGATTCAAGGTAAGAATTGTGCTGAATCGACATTTCAATAACATGTCTAATAAAGTCAAATGTCAAGGCTATCCAATGTTTACATACCGACATAAAATATGGCACTCCCTTTATATATATAAATATATATATATATATATATATATATATATATATATATATATATATATATATGTATATATATATATATATATATATATATATATATATATATATATATATATATATATATATATATATATATATGTACATGGCAGCGTACAGATCAGTGGTGCAGAGACTCCACTCCATCCCCTGACTCCTACCAACTGCTGCAACGAAGTAAACAACATTTACAGAATAGCTAGTAATAAAGGATACAAACAACGAAATATTGACAAACTTATTACACAGTGCAAACAAAAACAGGAACAGCAACTGACTGAAGAACAATAGCGGCATTAGTAACCTGACATGCAAGTACTGCGACATGGTATACATAGGAAGGACAACACGGAAACTAACAACAAAATGCAAAGAACACTTACGATCTCTCTTATACAACAAGGCAGACTCCAATTATGCGACACACCTCCAAAACCACGTACACGAGCCAACCGCGATGACAAACTCTATGACATTGCAACACAAACAAGGCAAAGGACCAAGAATTGGCATCCTAAAAAGGCTTGAAATATATAAACATAGAAAAGCAGACGGTAATATTAACAACGAATAAGTTATAGGGTTTTCTATTAGGGATATAACAATTGTGTATCTTGATAAGAGCGCATCCTTAATTTTTTTAATAGCCTTTCAACATCAAAACGTTAGTTAAAATCAACATTTTTGTCATGGTAAAGTTCATGAACCAGCAACGTTTGGAAACTATCAAAAATTACTATCGACATTCTGAGTCGGTGGTCGTAACTTTAAGCGTGCTTAACCTAATTTTTGGCCGTAATAATCGTCCCACCCGACCGGCTATGCGTGCTATAGTGGACAAATTTGAGTCTACATTTTCACAATTGGCAATTTCTGTGCCAAAAAGACGTCATACCGCTCGAAGCAAAGGAAATATCACAGCCGTAAGCGCGTCGATTCAAAATGAGCCAAATCAATTGATTCCACGTCTTTCTCAAGAATGGAGCATCGCTCAAACGACACTGTGGCGTATCTTGCGAAAAGATCTTAGGCTACATGGTTACGAGATCAAATTGAATCAAGAACTAAAGCGATTTGATCAGTCAAAACGCCGAAACTTCTCCAATTGGGCTCTGGAAAAGCTTGATGAAAACGAAGAATTTCATCGAAAAATCTTCTTTAGCGATGAAGCTGATTTCTGGCTTAATAGCTTTGTTAATAAGCAAAATATCCACTCTTGATCTGAGCAAGACACTCACATGTGCTTTTGAGACACTGTTGCGTCTGTAAAAAATTACTGATTCGTGCGATTTTCATGCCGTAGGTGTGATTGGGCCATATTTTCTCATGAATGAAAATAACCGTCATGTTACTGTCAATGGAGAACGCTATCGTGTTATGTTGGAAGATTATTTGCGGCCACAATTGGATGAACTTGACATCAGCGATGTGTTCTCAACAATACGGTGCCACTAGCCAAACAGCACGCCTCACAATTGATTTATTGAGAGGCAAATTTGGTGACCCTCATTCATGCGATCAAACACCATTGCATTTCTTTTTATGGGGCTATATCAAGTCACTGGTCTATGCCAATACTCCAGCAACTTTAGGCGAGCCCAAAGACAACATCTAACTCGAAATTGTCAACGATCCGGTCGAAATGTGTGCTAGAGTGGTGGGAAATTGCGTCCAAAGAATCGACCACTGTAAACGGGCTCGTAGTGGTCATATGACCAAGATCGAATTTCATTCATAAAATGTAATGCTTGCACTACACCCACAATAAATTTGACCTCAATATTTCAAATATTTCTGTGTTTTTTAAATAGATAAAATTGCTATGTCCTCAATGGAGAACCTTTTATGACAAGTTCCAACACAATTTCCTCTCTTCTATGTAGCTGCTGCTGCATCAATGGTCTGCTACCTCAGCGAGTGAAGTTATTAGTGCTTGCCGGAATTGGCCTTGTCTAAGGACGCGTGAATGCGCTTGCAGGCTAGCGTTGCGGTGTCGTGGGGCGAGTTATTTCCCCAGCTCAAGGGCCCACTACAAAAAATTTTCGCATTCACGAATTGTTCGATAACCAAGAAAATGCACGATCGAACTAATAAAAGCATCGACGGCCGAAGCAACCCACCGAAGGGATGAACTATTGAAATCGACACCGATGCTCAATTAATTAATAATTTAATTTTGTGCGCATGTTGATGGAGAGTATGAGTACAACGTACTCGTATATTCTATACTTGCGGTTCATCACTGAAGTAGCTGCGAGCGAGCAAACACTGCCTATGTCATCGTAATCCGCCAATGAAATTAGGCAAGCAAGCATATTAGCCTATTGTTATCGAAGCATGTCGTCCAATGATCAAGCGTAAAAGTGAATAAGTGAGCGGAAAAGTAAATAAAAATGACTAACCCGCAATGCGCTTCACACGATTATCACATCGTGAACGACAAGCTTTGGGTGTGCTTCCAAGAGACTTAAGCTGGAATTTTAGGCAAAAACGCTCTCTTGCTCAATGTCCCTAGTTTCGGTAATTCACCCCAAAAGATCGTGAGAAAGCCGAAAGCTTAAGCAAAAAGCACTCCTTCGATCAATTTCCTCAGTTTCGCATATTCACCATCCGAGCAAGCGAGACGGAGCGGGAAGTGGAACGAGAGTGCACGTGCTCGGCTTCTCAGCACCTTTTAAGAGAATTGAGGTGGAAAGCTCATGAAAGAGCGGTATTTAAAGCTCTTGGGAAAGTTATGGCGAGCAGCCTTGTTCGAGTCCAAAAGGGAGCGTGCTACTACCCATTAGTTTAAACATACGTGTAATTACGGGACTGGAGTTTAAGACGGAAGTGTTCAACGAAATGGTGAGGGGTGAGGTGTTGGCTTGTGCCACGGTCCTCAATCGGCCTTTTGGCGTTTCACGCCGTGTGGCCACCCCAATCCATTAGCTCGTTCAGTTGTTTCCCTCTGCAGGCTGGCGTTCACCTGTGAAGTGCGATAAGTCAAGGTGAAAGCGAAAAGCGCTTCACCCAATACTGATAGTTAGAGTTTTAAAATAATTTGCCACGCGAAGATGTAATTTACCAATTCGGTCTTAATTTATAAATGTTTAAAAAAAAGGGGCAGTCAAATAAAGTTAAACCCTTTAAAATAAACTCTCGTCTTTGGTGTTCTAGTTTAGAAGGATAGAGTAGCAGGTAAGTGTCGTACAGGGAGATCTTTCCCCGGGAGCCTCGATGATGTACATCAGATCGAGCTTGCAGATCATACCAGCATACATAGGGTATACTGGTTATGTAACACGCACCCCAAAAACTTACGACCCCAAAATAAAAGTGTGGCAACTAGATGGAGACGGTATCCCCTTGCGATTTCCCATCCGGATCAAGGATGCATCGTAGACGTGGCCCTGGTATTTTAAATTTACATGAATGATAAAATACAATTAATATGATTTTTCCCGGTAAATATAAAAAATGTTGAGGAAGGGCACTGTACTCGGGCAAAAGCCCCCGGAACTTTGAAAACGGAAGGAGCTACAGCCTAATGGCTAGCTCAGAAGAGGAGGCTCTAGCCATCGTGGTGGGTTCCATACCCAGTTGAAATGTCGGAAATGAGCAGACTGAACGTCTAGCGTTTAACAATTCAGTTTTTACTAAATTTTTTGTTTCATAACTTCGAAGTGTACACAACTAACAACATGAATCGTATGGACGAACAACAGATACCTAAAAAGGTATTCGTTGGAAGAACTGAAGGATATAGACCAGTGGGGAAGCAGAGAAAACATTGGTTTGGCTTTGTTGACGAAGACGGTTCATCGCTGCTCGTATTTCGAAATTGGAGGACGCGGTCAATGGACCGAGACAGGTGGAGGCGCTGTTTGCAGGAGGCGAAGGTCCGAAAGAGACTATAGTGCTACAAAGAAGAAGATACTCGTATATATGCAGTTTTCTCATTTTTGAATACATCGAAGGGATAAATTGGGTGAATTCTTGCAAAGCCAGATACCACAACGCTGCAAATTTCTTGTCTCTACTAATATTCTTATCTTTACTAATATTATCAAACCCTCTAAATTTGCTGCTATGCAGTGAATTGATCAGCAAATGCAAATGATTTCTCAAGCTTCAATGCAGAATTATTCTAATCGTTATTCGGAATCCGATCTAAATCTTTATTTTATCTAATCATTTTAGAATTTTCAAAAATTCATTTTTAATAATATCAAACGCTAAAGGATGTGCAAAATTTTTAACAGTTGCGAAAAATGAACATACTTTTGTGTGGACCCTTTGAATGCATTGCAATAGCAAATAATTGATTTTTTTAAATCCCAAAAAAAAATTGTCTTCATTTATCGTTTATCAAAATTCTGCTGTAACATTGTTGTATAGATATGTTTCTTTTCAAATAAAAAGATTTCCTCTGATTTTTGGTAGAGAAGCGAGAACAGACATGTTCTTGTAAATTTTACTAGAGAACTGAAAATTCCAGATAAATTCATTCAAAATACTATCAAATTTTTGATTTATATTTTACCGCGCTCTTTTCACTGATTTAACGGGAATGTTGAAAACGATATGGGCGAGAAAAAAATTATTTATAGTACACACATTTATCGTGATCAGCATCGTTATTTGTCTGTTTGTGTTTCTCTCAGAGGGTGTTAGTAGTTGAAGCGTTGATAGTGTCCTGTTTGTTGGTATCTATCGGGTAGGCAAAATAATTGAATGAGATGGTGTAAAAATTGTGGGAAAATTACCCACTTCGCAAGTTCGGTTTTCTTTAATCTGTGTATTAAAAATTCTGCAGCCCTCACACTAAATAACTAGAATTTTGACATAAATTATACTAACCTCATGGAATAGTCCAATGTCCTCCCACAAGTACCCGGCGTTTTCTGTCCCACACGGCCGACGTCAAGTTGCGGTTCAGTAACAGAAATCAAGTCACCACACTGCCTACGTCAAGTGGCGATTCAGTGGCAGAGATCTGTTATCCAACACTTAGGAGCTGATCGCAATTTTGTAGGGATGACAGTTCTCTGACGGGTATCGCTCCGCAGAATCGCCGGTTATGGCAACTGTTTGTGGCGTAATATTGCCAGCCAACGTATACGCGTTGCGGGTGCATTTTGAGGGTCACTATGCATATGCGTCGGCTGATGCATTTACAGGTGCATTGGCAGATTTTTTATCGAGTAGTTCGCGGGACAAACTAGACCACACTCTCCGAAAAAACGGAAACGAGATGAAACAGAACAAAGGGCCTTCCAACAATCCAAAAAACAAAAACCTTACATCGGTAAGTTAGTTCGTACCTGCTAAACCCATCGTACGACTATATGAAGTCATTCCCTTCCACGCAACATTTAAATACTGAAGATGACTCAAAGAAGTCGAAACGCGTCTGCTCACATAACAAAGCAAGGCTCGGCGGCTTTTCAAGAAAGAAAAAACAGACATTTTCATTGCTATTTTTACTAAAACTAATCAATTGAATGTTAGTGATTTATAACAAACATTTAAGGATGGTTTTACTTTTTCCCAACATAAAGTTTAAATGAAATTAATAAGAAAAAAATATTCTTTCCTTGTACATTGAAGGTAATTTTATTTTTCAAATAAAAAAAATTATTTACTACCTTGAGTTATGTAAAGGACCCAGTATTTGGAGTTTATTGACAGACAGATTACAGAAGTAAACAGAGTGACAAATGACAGTTGTAGCATTAGGTTAAAGGAACATAATTTTGAATTCAAAATATCAACGTTTTACATCAATACTTCCTCTAACACACCATATTTCAATTTTTCAATTACAAACTAAATTCAAATTCAAAATCAGATCAGATCATTCCAAGGGCAGAACGTAGATCAGCAAATCTCAGACGTGCCAGCGGCTTCGTCAGGATATCAGCGAGTTGTTGATCACTTGAAACATGTTGAATATTCAACTTTCCATCCTGCAATTCCTTTCGAATGAAATGGTACCTCATTTCAATGTGTTTGGTTCTCTTGTGGAACTCGTGATTCTTCGTTAACTTGATTGCGCTTTGATTGTCCACAAAAAGAATTGGAATGTTGTCTAAGGGCGAGACTTCTGCGAACAGTCGAGATAACCACACAGATTCCCTGACAGCTTCACTAGCAGCGACATACACAGCCTCAGTTGTGTATAGAGACGCACACTCTTGACGTCTGCTAGCCCAGGATATCGGTCCTGAACTGTGCATGAAAACGATTCAACTAACAGACCGACGAGTATCCGATTGACCAGCATAGTATGCATCACTGAAGTCCTTCAAGACACCTCCTTTGGAACCCGCCTCGCACCTGATACCAACTGACGGAAACGTATGATGTATCTCAGGATTGTCTTTACCAGCAACCAGCGGAAATCTTCCGGATCTTCCAAGAAGTGCGACGCACAATTGACTGCAAACGCGATGTCAGGACGAGTAGCAACAGCTAAGTACATCAAACATCCTACAACTTCACGGTAAGGAGCAGATGTTCTCAAACCAATTTTCTCTTGCAACTGCACGTACTTGTCAATGGGCATTGAAACAGCATTGGCTTCTGCCATGTTGAACTTTTGAAGAAGATTTTCCGCGTACACCCTCTGACTCAAACGGATTGAACCATCTTCTTCACGTTCAATGAGCATATTCAGGAAACAGCCAAGCAGTTCACGTGTGATCTTGAACACCATCTCCAGCTTCCTCAAGAACTCTTGAATCACACTCTTCTGTGTTGCAGCAACCAGGCCATCATCAACATAAGGGACGAAGATCAGTTTATCTTCACCAGACATACAAAAGGAAACACATGGATCAGCTTCACTCTGGACGAGACCAAACTTGATAAAAATCTCCTTGAATCGGTTGTTCCAGCACCTCGAAGATTGCTTCAGTCCGTAAAAACTTCTAATCAGCTTGCACACACGACCAGAACCAACTTCAAAACCTTCAGGTTGATCCATGTATATTTCTTCATTCAAAACCCCGTTTCGAAATGCCGTCTTCACAGCGAATTGGGCCAACTCCAGACTTTCCTTGGCAGCAACATAAGAATCGCCCTGATAGTATCAAATCGAGCTACGGGACTGAAAGTTTCATGATAATCAATACCTTGTTGTTGGCTATAACGCTTCGCAACAAGCCCAGATTTGCAGCGACAAGCCTTCGCTTCTGCATCTCGTTTGATATGATGGACCCAGCGATTAGCAAGTGTCTTTCTTCCTGGAGGTAACACCGTTAAAACCCAGGTTGAATTTTCCTTCAGTGAACGCATGTCTTCTTTCATCGCAGCCTTCCAGTGTTCCCGATTACCCGACTTCATGGCTTTTTTGCAGTTTTGAGGTTCTATTAACTCTGCAAGAAACATTCTACTCAATTGTACAGGTTCCTGAAGTTTACTTCTATCTCGAAGACGTCGTTGAGTGGTATCATTTGCAGCCTTAGGAGTTTCTTGAATTTGCGGTTCAGCAGGATCGACTGGCAACACAGGATCCGGGACCTAGGCAAGTGCGGAGCTTCAGGTGAGTTCAGGACTCTAGGAAAATTGCGGGGCTCGACAGGATCTTCAATTTTTTCAACAGGAAACAAAGCTAGAACTTTAGAGGAATGCTCTGGACCAAAAACTACCTCACGACTTAGGATCACCTGCTTTGTATCCTTCTTCCACACACGAAAACCATCGATGTCTTCCGAGTACCCAACAAAAACTGCCTTTAGCATCCCACTTCTTCCGAGGTTCTTTAGGCACCATCACCCAGCATATGGTTCCAAAAAAATTGAAACCTGTTCAAATGAACACTCTTCCCAATGAACAACTCGTACGGGGTTTTGCCCTCTACAGAGCTTGGACCAGTTCGGTTGAGAATGTAAGCCGCAGCGTTGACAGCTTCAGCCCACAGAAGCTTCGACAACAAGCTAACAAGCATGGTTAGTGCTAGCTCACCAATTGTCCGGTTTGATCGTTCAGCACAACCGTTCTGCTGAGGCGTATAAGGATTCGTAATCACCATCTTCGAACCTTCGGAATCCATGAATTCTCGCATCTTCTTGTTGTCAAATTCCTTTCCTCTATCGCACTGAAACACCTTTACCGGTCGACCCCGTTGAATCTTCACCAGCTACAACATTTCTTTGGTCTTGTCAAACACTTCAGATTTTTCCTTCAAGAAGTAAACCATACGAAATCTGAAATAGTCACACGTGAAGCAGACAAAGTACCTGGCACCAGCAAAAGACTCCTGTCCAAGTGAAACACCGACAACAGCATGGATCACTTCTCGTGGCACAGATGAATTTTCGCTATTGACGTGACTTGAACGATTCTCGATGATGTTTTCCTTCTAAACAAGATCCACAGAATTCGTCATCAATTCCGTGATTGTTGAGTATCTTTACAACATGTCTTTTATTCTGATGACCTAAACGCTCATGCCAGACTTGAAGACAGTCCTTGACCGCCAGATAAGCCTCACTCACACAGCAAGTGTCCGGTTCCTTGACCTTGAGCATCAACTTGAACAGCTGACCAGATCGCACGCCTTGAGCCTTGACAACACCATGAAGCAGGAATTCACAGCTACCCTTGGATGAGCTGAAAGTCATAACTTTGTCCAGTGCATGCGTAACCGAGAATAAATTTCCTAGCTTCCGGAACAAACAGCACGTTTTCCATGTGACAAGATGTCCAACCACTAATAACAAGCGCCTCAAAGTCAATATTTCTTCACCCAAAAGCACTCATCACAGAATTGTTTCCGATACGAATCTCTGCTGGAATAGAGAAAGCCTCAAAGAATGAATACCACTCTTTCTTGAAGGTCATGTGGTCCATCGCACCAGAATCGATGATCCAAGCTTCGTTCTTGCCTTCCGCACTGAAAACTTCGCTAACAAACCCTTACTTTCAGACGTCCCATCACTCTTCTTCTTCCTGTTTGGACAATCTCTTTTCAAATTACCAGTTCCGTGACAACCGTAGCACTTGAAAGCCGACTTCTTCCCCTTCTGGTTGGACTTGACATCATCTTTGGCCTGCTCACCAGCTGCACCTTATTGACTTCCACTTGCACCTTTGGACTGGATTTTCAACTTGGTTGCCATTAGTGCCATCAGATTGTTCTCCTTTTCTTGTCAAAGTTTCCACCTGTGCTCATCAGATGTCAACACGTTGATCAGGTTATCGAGGGTCTGCTGATCATCCGACCGGGCCCATCAAGCTTACCTGAAACTTTCAAAACTGTCAGGCAACATTTCCAGCAACTTGACCATCAAAACTGACTCGTCGGGCTTAACTTTCAACTGCTGCATGCGTAGAATCAAACCTTCAAATTTAGCAATATGGCTTTATCATATCATCCGCTAAATTCATGTCAAAAATGAAAAACTCAGTCTGAACTGAATGAACGGCTTGCCTTGTTTGTTGTTCATAAATACCATGCAATTTGTGTTCCACATCTGATGAGCAGTCTCTCAAGCGACGATCAAAGTCATGACACTCGAATCAATTGTCTTGACGATGATTTGACAAGCGGCGCGATCTTGCTGCATTGAGAGCATCAATCGCAGCCGCATTAGTATTAGCCGCTAGCACCTGTTGAACCAACTCTCCAATAATCGCTTCGTTTTTTCCTTCAGTTGCTCGCCATAAATTGCGCACCATGAAATTCCAAATATTCCAGTTTTCCGAACCTTTTAACTTCTCAATACCTTGAAATTCCATGATTGTCAGTCACTAAAATTCCAGCAAGTATCACCTTCAGGTTTTGAGAAAATCTCTTCGAAAAAAAACCACTATTTATTTTGCCCAATCTTCTTGAAAAAACGTTGGTCCACTCAAATCGGACTACGCTCTGCTACCATATTATTGTTTTATAGACAATAATATGATTTTAATTAGCCAACGTTTTTAACACAATGCTTTTTGACAGACAGATTGACAGAAGTGAACAGAGAGACATATGACAGTTGTAGCATTAGGTTAAAGGAACATCATTTTGAATTCAAAATATCAACGTTTTACATCAAAAGTCGCAACCTGACATAAAATTGGTAAATTTTCCGAGCAAAGTTTACCATCTAAGATTCTTACCGACAACAGTGCTATTATGTAGGTAGGCCCAAAGTTTATTTATTTATTTATTTAAATTCCATTTAACAGATAAACATAATCCAATTACAAAATGGAACAAAACAAACAGAAAAGAAAATTAATGAAAATTAGAGTTAAGTGTTAAAGTTAATATAAAAAAGAAATTCAATGGTACTAACAACAATAAATATGCGTGTAAAATTAAATTAAAGCACACAAAAAGAAAATAAAGTCTAATATTTACTCCAGTTGAGTTTTAAGAATCAAGCTTCTTAACCTCAATTTAAAAACTAGGTATGAGTCGGAAAAAGGACCAAGCTCAAGCTTATCATGATACCTTACCATTCGTATAATAGGAGAGTGAAAATATAAATTTGTACGGGCATACGGTGGCACGAAAAAATTGTTTGCCCGAGAAGAACGCGATGATTGACGAAGACGTAGGTCTGCAAACAATATTAATGAAATTTGATTGTGGCAGAGTTGATACAGAAAACACTGATCTAGATACATGCGACGGGACGACGGAGTAGGCAAACGTAGGAAAGATAAACAGCAGTCATAGGGTTGATATGGGATTTTGAATTTGTAAAACAAGACACGAGTAAATTTACGCTTGACATTCTCTAACGAGTCAATGAGGTAGGAGTGTCGGGGAGACCAAACTACACAGCAATATTCGAGGGTAGGACGGGCAAGACAGATAAACAAGCGGACAGGGGTAGATATATTGTTAAATTTATGAGCGTGCCTGAAAATAAGTCCCAATATTTTCGAGGCCCTAGTAGTCGCGATTAGAACGTGTGCATCGAAATTGAGCTTAGGATCAAAAGTAACGCCAAGGTCCTTAGCGAGCTCACAGCAGCGAGTGGGACTTCATTCAACATATAGGTGAAAGTCAGCGGAGAACGATTTAGATTAAAAGTCATTTTATAGCATTTGGCAACATTAAGACAGAGGTAATTAGACGAACACCAGTTACTTAGTGCAATCAGGTCCATCTGAAGATATTGACAATCTTGTACAGACCTGATAGCTCGAAACAAATCATCGGCATACAGTAGGCAATTGGAAGCGATAACCGAAGGAAGATCATTTATAAACAATAGGAATAGGAGGGGACCTAAAATGGAACCTTGAGGAACACCAGAGGACGGATAGAATGGAATAGAGGTAGTTCCACAGTAACTAACACAACATATACGAGCAAACAAGTAGGAGTCCATCCATGATAAGAGAGGGCCGACAACTCCAAAAGTTTTCAGTTTACAACAGAGAAGTTGATGGTTGACCGTGTCAAATGCCTTCGAGAAGTCAGTGAAGATTACATCAACCTGCAATCGATTGTCTAGCGCCTTAGCAATGAAATCGGTGAATTCAATTAAATTTGAGGTCGTAGAGCGACCTTTGAGAAACCCATGTTGTTCTTTCGACAAGATAGGGGTCAATGAAACTGAAAACCGGTTGTATACCAGATGCTTAAGTCATTTTGGGAAACAGGAAATTAAGGAAATAGGACGATAATTGGACACAGAAGAAGGATCACCACTTCTAAGAATAGGGACAACATTTGCTCTTTTCCAATAAGTAGGGAAAATACCAGTCTTTGACTGAGGTTGAAGAGAAATGCCAGAAGGATACAAAGTGAAGACGCTAATGACTTGACAAAAATATTCGGCAAGCCGTCAGGACCAGGTAATATATTAGGATTAAGTGAATTAATGAGGGATTCAACTTCGATATGGTCAGCGAAAAGTGAAGAAATGTCAATGGAGTGAAGTACGGGTGTATTAACTGGATCAGAGACATAAGAAGAAGGAATAAAAGTTGACGAGAAGAACTGAGGGAGCAAGTTGGAAATATCCTGTGGAGAAGAGCAAACTATATTATACCAGCGGACTGAAGGAGGGACAGAAGAGGAGGACTTAAAGAATCTAATGTATGACCAGAATGGTTTCGCATTATTTGCCATGAGGGAACTCTCCAAGCTACTGAAGTAGTTCTTCATTGCAGTCTTTAGTTCTTTTTTTGCTGCAAGACGTAGATCACAAAAGCGGGCTCTGGATTCTTCAGTACCACAACGCTTGAAACGGCGCGGCGGTGTGCCTTACTTTTAGCATTCAAGGCACCTAATACTTGCTTGGTTAGCCATGGTTTCTGCTTTACTTTGCGAAGAGCTTGTAAAGGTGTGAAGTGTTTAATCAACTCATAGAGGTAATTATAAAACTTATTCAGAGCTTCCTCACACTCCAAATTATCAAAAAACTCCTGCCAGTCAATCAAGCTCAGCTCGGAGGCTAAAGCTTCGTAGTTTGCTTTGAAGAAGTTGAATTTTGACGAAGAAGCAAACGTACGACTTGACAAAGGTGTAATGGAGAGATCGAGCGATGATGGCGGATGATGACTATCGATACTCACTAAAGGATTTAATGCAGTGGAAACAGATAGACAGTTTAGTGGAAAGTTAGAAAGAACAAGGTCAAGTACCCGACCATTAGCATTAAGGATATTATTGAATTACGATAGTGAACAGAGTGATAGAAACGAGGAGAGGGATAAAGAAGATGCATCGGTTGATGAAACAGAGAAAGGAAGGTTTTTCGTCCATTGCACTGTTCCCAAATTAAAATCACCGCATATTAGAATTAAAGATTGCGGATGTTGCAAAAAGACATAAGAGGAAAACTCGTCAAAGAATGTCTCATACACATACAAAGGAGAGTTACTAGGTATGTAGACAGAGGAAACTAATAAAGATGTATTGTTAGGAAGGAAGATCTTGACAATCACACAATCCACAACACGGGAAAAGCAAAAATCAGCACAAAGGGAGCTGCGCACTGTATTACTAACAGCTACAAGAACACCACCTCCATCTACTTTATTTGCAGAGGCCAAGTCCCGATCACAACGGTACATATCAAAATCAAGGGATGTTTCCGAGTTTAAGATGATACTATTTAACCAGGTTTCCGTAAGACATATAAATACATCTTCGCTGAGTTGTAACGATAAAAAGAGCTTATCAAGCTTGGTCCTTAACCCTCTTACATTTTGGTAATATACTGAAATATTTGAAGTTAAGCTAAAGTCATGAAATCTTATACTAGTTTGTAGGTTGCGGTCTACCCGGTGCACGAAAGGACTTCCTTCTTCTTGAGCTGAATGGTTTAATAAGTACTCCAGGCGGCCAAGCTTCAGGATTCAAAATAGTATCACAATTTGAGGGCACTGTAAGCTTGAAAGAAGCTACCACTCTGTCCTCCAGATTGTCCTTAGTCAATTTGAAGCAACAAATAACTTTAACAGCTGGCCCAAATTTTTTACAAACGTAGGTTTTTAGGTATTCCGCAGTTGTATGGTAGCTTAGGCGCGAAATAAAAATCTCCTTTGGAGGGGATACGATGTCAAGTGTTGGGACTTCGTCATCCGAAATCAGAGTAGCCACAGCCGAGGTGTCAACACCAGATGTGGGCGGAAGACTAGGCGATTGATTATTTTTGATTTTAGGGATCGCCCCCCGATTTATTGATGAGGGTCCCGAAAAGCTATCACATGCCACAGGTAATTCATTACTAACCATATGCTGAGTTGCTGCTGAAGGCACAGAAGAATTAGAACACGACGTAGTTATGCTAGAACCAGCAGCAAGGTTCGGGGTTTTAGGAGTTGATAACTTTGCTAGCAATTTACTACGAGTAAGGATGGAAGTTGCTAAGTCTTCTGTGGTGAAGGAAGCGATTCAAAAGCAAGGAAATGAAAGTGAGTTAAAATTTAAAAAAGTTTTGCTTTCATTCGATAGCGGGAAAGAGTCTTAGTTTAATAGACTCAGTACAAAAATCAGTAAATGACTGAAATGCTTAAAGCTTAGAATTTCCTTTAGTTTCGTCTCATGACATAAAAATTTATCAACAAGTACTTACAGCAATTAATGATCACAAATTCCTTCAATCGTTCAAACAACGGTATATAACTGAAAAATAAAAAGGGTTCATTTACAAGCAAGCAAACGGATAATTTAGTAAAAATATCGTATAAAGTTGTAATTTATGATTAATTGAATTATTTTATCTTAGATTCTATTTTTTATCCTTAGTATATTCGATTTTTCAAAAAGTCGTTAGGAAATTTCGTTATAATTCTAAATGAAAACGATCTAGGGGAGTTAGTTTTACATGGATATTGTTTTCGAGATTATACCTAGAACTGTTAGATGTACGCCAATATTCAACAATCATCTCAAACATCCTTTGCACATTCATTTCACTGCAACAGACTTCTCCCACTCAAACTTTGATAATTCTCTTTGAACTTTCATCGCCCACCCCAACATAATCGATAGTTGATGAATTCAATTATCGCATTTCCTGTTCATTAGCAGAAATCGTAGTCAGGCACCAAATACTGTGCTACGTACCGTGATAATACCAAATCTCATTGAAATGAATTCCGGAGCAATGCAATATTTAGATATCAACGCAAAACGCATGCATATGTCCTTTCATAAGTTCCCAAGTTCATAAATTCATACTAACGGTGGATTCATACAGTCGTAATTCAGGATAATGTTTGCTAATGAAGATGAAATTGGTGGTGGTGGTGGCACTTTAACAGTCGTCCGAAAATGAGCATGCATTCAATAAAATAAGTAAAGAGACTTGCATGTAATTGATAGTTTGCAATTAAAGCTTTAATATTTGCTTTTGAATATTGTCCCTTTAAGCTGTAATTAATGAAGCTATACGAGTACGCGTAAGGGATAAGCAGCTCTATTTAGAGATGAAATTAAAGTCGATGGCCTAAAGCAAAAATGGATTTACTCACATTTGGATATGAGGATATTAGGCATAAAAATTGCATAACCTGTTGCATCATAATATTAAAAATTATCGGAACCTGAAATCGCGAGGAGAAATTCACAATTGAGTGATCAAGAGAGAATTCAAATATTTAAAATCTAGGTTTTACTATTCTAGGCACTAATGAGCTTATTTTGAATGTGATTATTAAATTTAATTAGTGCGAGTAGCTTTTGTACCGATACATATCATATAGTTAGCGACTGGCTTAACAGATGCTTCTGAAATAACATTATATAATATCAGGCGTTGATAAAAAAATTCCGTACAATAATATCCAGCTACTTTTGATGTTTTAAAAATTCCAAACTAAATTGAGATTAAAGGTAGTGGCTCTAAGAAAGTATTCAATGCTCGGAAATCGAACGGAGAAAAGCAATGATATCGTAATGAATTTTCGAAAATATTACCACGCTTCAAAGTTTCTTAATATAATATATTTTTAATGGACCAAAACATTGAGATTGATTCTTTATTTTGATTTTTTTCTTATTAATTTACCTATTTAGCGCTAATTTGTCGACTTTAATACATGTTTTTAAAAATTTTATTTTATCAACAGCTTAACAAAAGTAATACTGTAGTGTTATGTGATGGAATAAGTGTCCGTACAGGACTGCAGCGGTGTTCTGCTGCCTCAGCGAGCGGAATTAGGGTACTACGCTTGAAATGGTCTTGCCTGGGGACGCGTAAGTGCACTGGCAAGCTAGCTTTGCGGTGTGGTGGGGTAGGTTTTTTTTCCACAGCATAAGGGCCCACTACAAAATAATTACGCACTTACGAATCATCCGGTGACGTTAGTCAAACGGCACAACCGATTGGCTGGTGAAAAAGGTGCCAATGGCCGAAGTAACCGAAGTAACCTGTCTTACAGGGGAAACCGTGATATACAGGTATAAGCCGATTTCGTCCTTGCTGAGGACGGTCACGGCCCACAAATAAGGGTGGGACATCCAGGTGGTGGCGGTGACCCCGCACACCCCTCCCAATGATCAAAACCCAAAACTGATGCCTTGGCCCATATCGTAAGTGAAAGGCCAAGCACCCTGCAATCTTAAATCTTTTGTAGATTGGATGCTTACCGTTATAATTTATTTATATAATTCGATGAATTGATTGGTAGGTTGGTATCAATTTCCTTGAATTCAATATTCTGCACTTTCATGGCTTTCTTTACACGTTCTTGATAGACTTTGGAAATTGGTACGTCCATGAAACCATCCGTCTGGGCTTTTTGAAACTTTTCAATCATTAAAGGAAGCAAAGTATTTTTCTTTTAATTCCTTGCAATCTTGTCCAATGTTCTTCACTTTAAACATTTAATACGAATAACACATTCAAACAATATGCTGTTTTCTAGTGCATAAGCATCGAATTTAGAGAGTTTTCCAATAAGAGGTTTTATTTTGAATAGCCCGCTATTTCGGTAGATGTCACTTTTGAAGCTGTCATTTTTTGACATTTGCTAAGTAAAAACTACGCGATTGATAAAAATGGACCGATAGACGCTTCAAAAACGCATTGAAAATTTGCCAGAGACGGTTCGTAATACTCGAACATTTTTGGGTCATTGTGAAGCACTTGGCGGACCGCAATACAGAAATCGGTGGAAAAACTCGAGCTGTTGGGACAACTTAGTGATGTGAAGAATAACGTCCATGCACGTCACTCAAGAACAGCCGAGAATATTGCTCCTGTGGCCGAAAGTGTTGAAGAAAACACAGGTTTGTCCATTTCTCGTCGTTCTTTGGAATAAGGCATTCCACAAACGTCATTACAGCGTATTTTGCACAAAAATTTGGGTCTTAAGACTTATAAAGTTCAGTTAACACAAGAACTCAAGCCGGTCGATCATCAACAACGTCGTGTCTTTGCTGATTGGGTCCTTGAAATGCATGAAAATGATCCGGAATTCTATCGAAAAATCATCTTGAGTGATGAGGCCTATTTCCACCTCGGTGGCTTCGTCGGCAAGCAAAATTGTCGCATCTGGGGCTCGGGAAATCCAAGAGTTATTGTTGAAAAGCCTCTCTATCCTCAACGTGTGACTATTTGGTGCGGTTCATGGTCCGGCGGTCATTGGACCTTCCTTTTTCGAAAATGAGGCTGGAGCAACAGTAACGGTGAATGGACTGCGCTATCGAGGGATGATTAATGATTTTTTATGGCCGGAACTGGATGGTATTGATCTGGGCAGCGTTTACTTTCAACAAGAAGGCGCTACGTGCCGCACAAGCAACGAAACCATTGATCTTTTGCGGGCAAAGTTTCCAGATTGTGTTTTCTCTCGAGGAAGCGATCACAACTGGCCACCGAGAGTGTGTGATTTAACACCTTGCGACTTCTTTCTTTAGGCCACGTGAAACAGAACAGCCCAGTGTCGATTCAAGACCTCAAAGATGGAATTCGTGAGGCTCTCGAGGACATAGGGCAGCCACTTTGCGATTTGGTTACGGCAAATTTCATGAAAAGGATGTCCTGTAAGCGTGGTCGTGGTGATAATTTGCCTGATGTTATTTTGCACTTTTAACGGCATACTTTTTTCTTTATAATGAAATAAACATCCGATTATTCATGTTAAAAAATGGATTTTTTAAATATCAAAATAACACCTCTTATTGGAAAACCCTCTATGTAACTAAGGCACGATTTTATTGACCACTAAAGATGAAAATTATGTTTGTCATCAAAATAGAATCTTTTTACACTGGATATTATTGGAATTCCTTCAGATTCAATCTTTATTGAGTAAACACGGTTCACTTTACGGAGCTTTCGTCGAGACATGCACAAAACATGCACTTGGCCCTTCTTTACAATTTAAGCAAACCACGATAAATTTAGAGGATTATGACAAAAATATATGTGCGCTGCGACGACAACAAACTGTTTGAGTCCCTTTACTGAACACGACCTTCACTTCTGATTCTTTACAGACACGAAGAACTCATCCACTTCTCCACACAACAGTTTTAGACGTCAGATATCGCATTCAAAATAGAACTTTTACGGCACTCATGAAGTATTTCAATCGAAAGATTGTATACGCGAAATATTTTCTGTCGAAGAAAAATACCAATAAATGGTAATCTCGCTACGTAAATCTCTCTGCGAACCTATAAAGATTGCTTTGTGCAATTTTTACTGAATCACTACTCTTCCAGGAGCGAAATTTTTGCAGCCAATGGAATGTTTCTTGTGCATGGGAGTGGAGAACCACAATTACACTCAGCTTCCAGACAAAACCTATTTTGAATCGAATTCCCTTTTTATGCGGTATGTTTTTCTCTCCTTTTTAATTCACACTTCCGCGTTGATCAGCGCAACTGCACCGCTCGGTTGCTGGGTTCCATGCGTTCCAACTCGCCGTTGTCGACAAGGCACCGCCACTCGTTGTCGACGATATCAATACTTTTCCCTCCCATTCTCGTGCCGAAACGGGATTTCGTGCAAGTGCGATTGTAGATGAGCACGAAAATGTAAGAGTTTTTAAGGTTCTACGCTTTACTTAAATACAGCAAAACAAATATGTTTGATTAAAAAAATAGAGATAACTTTGAGTATACGAAGTATTTCTAGTGACATTTAAGCTGCTTGAGAAATTAACAGTCTAAGAAATTAGCCGCCATTAATAACTTCAAAGCGGAACTGCAATACATGCGATGGTATTTCTCTGAAATTCACTTCATAAGCCTAATTTTCGGCAAACTGGCCCGGTCCAGACAACATAGCCTTAATTTTTCCTGAAGTAAGAGCATGTTTTTCTTTATCGATACGTTCATACCCATCCGACGAAATTAATTAAACATACATAGCATAGGGCCCTTTGCATCCCCCATAAACTCGTTTGGAGCAGAGTTGATCATCCATTGTTAGTAAATATCTATGAATTAATGTTTTTATGAAGAAAAACCACACAAAAGGTAATAAAATTGCTCAAGCAAACTGTTGCGATTTCAGCGTTACAGGCTATTAAGCCATCACAATTGAATAAAAGAATCACAATTTATTTTTTTGGCCGATTGCGCGTACGTTAAGCTGCATAGCTAAGATCTTGTTGTATTCGTAGCAAAACAGCTGGATTGGCCTTAACTTCAAAGTATGATGCTCCCTGGCGACGCTTTGGCGCTCTTATAAATACTGTTCCATCGTCCTGAGGGAGTTCAGAGTCGAGCAGTAGTCGAGACAGCATGGATCGAGCAGCATAAGATTTTCGAAGGATTTCTATGAAAATTGGTACTTGGAGAAAATTGAAGCTTTGGAAGGATTACGAAATTTTGGATGAATTACGGAATTTCAGTTAAAAGTTCTGTCTTGGAATATGTGGGTATGGAGGACAATAACGAGTATGGGGAACTTTGCGTGGCAAAATTAAGCTTCACGCGGAAAGCAAGTAAAAATTGACAACATTTGTCTGAGAAGTGTGGGGGGTAGCGGGAGGACATAAAGAGGGAATTTATTCTGGACTTGCTTGCTAGTTGCAAGATGCAGCTGCAAGTGCCAGAGCTTTCCAGTGACATGGAGATGGAAGAGGGAGGAAGTTTCACGGACAGTGGTGACAAGGAGGAGGCTATCGTAAACCCAGAAGCAAGAAAAAGGCCAATAGGGTCTCCAACCCAGAAGCCTACTTCAAAGGTATCAAAGAGCGAGCGGGATTTTGCCCAGCTAAAAAAGGTAGCTTCCGTGAGTTTCTCGGGGACCAAATCCAAGCTGGGCGTAAGGCCGGGCCTCGAGGGGGGCAAAGGGAAATCTAGGCCCCACCAGCCAAGCGTGGCTGCAACCAAAAAGAGAGGGTGCCTCCTATAGTATGCTGTAGGCTTGACCTGAAGACTTTCACGGAAAGCGTTAAAAGGGTATGTACGCGAAACTCTGAAAAGGAGCTAGGGCTCAACGTGGCGCGTGGAACAGCTCCTCACCCTAAAACGGTTGAGGGCCATACTAAGCTATTTGATTTTCTGAAGGTTGCAAAAGTGGCTTGCCACACCTACACTCTTCTAGGAGAGAGAAAATTGACTCAGTTTCTCAAACGCGTGCATAGCTCATACAAAGAGAACGTCGTGGCTGAACTGAAAGAACGTCTCGGAAAAAATATCTTATCAGCAAAAAAGTTCTCTACTATCACCTCTAGAAGGAAAAAGAGGACGCTTTCCTTTTTCTTAGTCTAGTTCAAACCGGACTGCAATCGATATAAAGCTGCAACTGTATGAGAATATACAATGGGAACGTCTACCGCAAAATTGCACTTCCATACTTCAATTTCCAAAGATTTCGCTTCTAACTAAGGACTTGAAGTTAGATGCTGCAATGCTGACACCCTGCAAGATTCAGATGTTTTCCCAAAGCAAAATAAGTTGAAAAGAGGAAAAAGAATCTCCAGAAGAAAAATGAGGAAAGGAGGGATTTAATCTCCGCCTCTATAAAAAAAACTGCGCGATAAGGGGTCTCGTACTCTAGCTTTTTGCAAGAAGTAAAGAAGCAGCCAGCATCTCAGCCTGTACAGCAACTCAAACAGCAATCAATGCAGCAGTCGCAAAATGACCAAAATAGGGTTCTGAGTACTGAGTGCCAACAATTTTCCGTGTGTGACTTGTCCACACTCATTTAAAAAGTGGGCTGTTTCATCCCCAACCATAAAAAAACTCACTAATCCTAGTGAAAAATAGGCTGTGTTGCATTTGAAGTATGTTGTAGTGATGATTTCCATGAAACCTCCATCCTCAACATATCTTCACTAGCTTCACGCTATAAAAGCAAGTTCGTAAGACTACTTGAAGCCCAAAGAACAGACTTTTTGTGTATATCGGAAACAATACTCAAAGAAAGACACAGAGTGTATCTGGGAAAATACAACATTATCAGGCGTAATGATCCAGGGGGAATTCTTGGAATTGCTATGGCTCATAAAGATCACCCACAAGTTCAAAGCAAACAAAGCTCCAAGTATACAAATCTGCGATAAGGCCTGTTTCATGCTATAAGTGTGAAGCATGGACTCTAACCCAAGCTTCCGCAAAGCAAAGCTAGACAGATGGCAATGGCGAATTCGATACAACCATGAGCTGTATGAAATTTTTGACAAGTCGCAGTTCTAAGCGATTTTAAGACTACGGAAGCTGCAATGGGCTGGACACATTGATCGTATGGACGAACAATGGATACCCAAAAATGTATTCGTTGGGAGAGCTGAAAGCTGGAGACCAGTAGGAAAACGGAGAAAATGCTGGTCTGACTCGCTCGACGAAGAGAGTTCATTGCTGCTCAGATGTCGAAATTGGAGGTGCGGTCAATGAACCGAGACAGTTGGAGGCATTATTTGCAAGAAGCGAAGGCCTGAGAGGGGCTGTAGTGCTACGAAGAAGAAGAAGAAGAAACTCCAAAGGCACTGCATTCTAAATCTGGAATGTATTGAAGCAGGAATAATAAGCTCCTTGCTGGGAGGATGCACCTTTGTGTTTGGGGGATCTATGGTCGACATAGATATTCGGTGAGGGAACTCATTGGCGACTTGGGAATACTGCTTGCTATGTGCAAAAAAATCGATTTCGATGCCATGGGAAGTGATTTCAATGCGAAGCATCCCTCATGGGGAAATAATACATCGAATGGCTTTGGAACAGCTATCTCTAACTAGGGTCAATCAAATATGGATCTCATACTGATCACCCCGGAAGAGCTTGCCTTCCACCAAAGCTCTTCTATTATTGACTTCTTCATTGTGTCGGCCAATCTGGTAAATCTCTCTCAGTTGGTGAAATTTCTAGTGTGCAGTTTTTGACGCCGAGTCTGACCATCTTTTGGCTGAGTTGAACTTAAGAGTGAAAAAGGACGTGAAACTTGAAGTTGTTGATCCTTAACTTTTCATTACATACAAGTGAATTGATTGGGCAGCAGTAAGTGATGACCTTAATGGAAAATTGAAGGGCATTTCTATTCTTCGATTCCTGAAATCGGTGAGGGAGTCGCATGTATAAATTCAACCCAGGATACAGTCATCACAAAGATCTCCATTAAGAAATCCTCGACGAATCACTTTTACCGAGATTTACCAGAAGACATTTTGCAGCTCCATTGTCGACGAAGTCGGTTTAGAAAGCTACACGCAAGAACCTACAACCGCAATCTAAATATGGTCAACTGGGAATCTGAACGCATTTACCTAGTGATTTTGTCTCTAAACTGAATAATCTCGAGGGAAACCACGGTTTTTACTAACGAGCGATTTTAACAGACTCTGTAAAATATTAGACCAGGTCCCTGTACGTTTCCTCACATCAATAGGTAAAAGGCTGCCCAGGGTCTTCACCTATGTCTTCACTTATGTAGGGGGTTATACTCATGGATGACAAAACCGTCGCTTATTCTATCGCAAAACATTTTGCGAAAGTTCTTCAAGGAGAGAAACCAAGTGAAGGCTCTTCCGTTACTTCGTTTGTGAGCAGTACCACAGCGATTTTTGACAGGGACCATGAGCGATTGTGCCTGGCTAAGTTCTCTGATTCAAATCCCTCTGATGCACCTACTGGTCATGGTCTGTTGTTCAGTCCTAAGAGACTCACTTGGCACTGGAGAAGAATCCTAAAAAACAGCAGGGCTGATAGAATCTCCAATTATATGCTTAAAAGGCTTCCCCATATTCTCTTTGTACTCCTTACGATCATTCTGAATAGTTGCATCAGCATTTGCTGCTTCCCTCAGCAATAGATATGTGCAAAAATATGTGCAATATGCAAGAAGTCGGGCAGTGCTGACGCAGTCGATACTCGTCCGATTTTGCTGCTTTGGGATATTGGTAAGGCGTTTGAAACGGTAATACTTGAAGGCATTATACATTTCTCTGCGAGGGGCAAGAATTGTGCCAAAAAGACAATCTGGCTTCAAAAAACCCTACTCCATGGTAGATGCCATGGCCATATTCCAAGCCGAGTTGGCACAACAATAAGCTTTTTATATCGATGTGGAAAAAGCCTTTAACTCTATGGATCAATGGGCTTCTCTTAAAAATGGTAAATTTTGGTTTTCCGGCCCAAATTGTAAAAATTATAGGCAGCTTCATGAGGGGACGAATTGACTTTGCGGTGGCTGGTGGAGCTAGGTCAGACCCATTTTCGATTGACTCGGATATCCCATAGGGGGTTATATTAGGTCCATTTCTTTTCAACATATTCACCTCTGACGTTTCGGGCGTAAGAGACGAATATAAGCCCGGAATCCAGGTGAACCTCTTCGCTGACGACTTGTTAGTGTGGCCATCTGAGAACAATTTGCGCTTTGCTAAGATGAGACCCCAAACATTTTTGGAATTTCTTACCGCATATTACCGGAAATGGGGAATCAAGGTAAATGCAAAGATAAGTGAATCAATTGTGCTTAAGGTCCCCAATAAAAACGTTGTTAATCGTGCAAGAGGCATCTGTGACTCCAGGATTAAATTTATTGGGCAGATGGTACAATGCTCTAGGCAAACGAAGTACTTGGGGGTAGTTTTTGACAGGAAGGCTATCTTCATGCTCACGTTGGCAATATTTTGAAAAAAGTGATTTATGTGTACCATCTTCTCATACCTTTTTTTTCAGGAAATAGTCAACAGCGAGCAAACGAGTCGAGGTTTTGGCCCTTCGTTCGATCATTACATATGCGGTAACGATATGGAATGGAGCCCCGAAAACAAAATGGGGCAAGATAGGATTATGTAGTGAATAAGGAGTTTTCATAAAGTCCGTAGAGGACTGCAGCGATGTTCTGCTGCCTCGGCAGAGGAAGGTGTCGGTATCTGCCGAGAATGCCCTCGTCTGGAGACGCGTGAATGCGCTGGCAGGCTAGCATTGCGGTGTCGTGGGGCGGGTTCGTTTCCCCAGCACGAGGACCCACTACAAAAAAATTTCGCATTCACGAATTGGACTGCAGATCAAAAGGCGACCGAAGTCGCAAAATTTGTAGATAACCTCACAGAGGGAGATAGAACTTGTTACGAGAACAAGTGGAACCTGAAAAGAAAGGCGAACTTGGGGTGACCTCGTCATTACCCGACGAAGTTCATGGCCCACAAATGAAAGAGGGGCAAACGGGTGGTGGTGGAGCCCCTTCGCACCCACCCAACCGGAATAAATCCATGTATATCTTGTTGAAGTGGCCAGGTATTCCTCTTCTGAGTGGAAAACTCATACAACTTGAATTGCATGAACTTTCCCATCAGAAGGGGAATACCCCGGTGACCAATTTATGTCATAGAATTATACAATTGGATTGCATAACTCTATGCCATAAAGAGGCACTCTGCTTGGGCCACTCAACCCACGAAGTGTCCTGAAACAGAAAAAGGATTAATAAGTACCCGGTGGCTGGCTCATGGTTTTAGGGGGCAGCCTGCCACCGTACCGAGTCCTATACCCGGTCAGAGTGATCGGAAAGGAAAGACCGACGTTGTACGTTTAATTCAGCATTCCTTTAATATATATATAAAGTGCACAACATAGCAATCAAAATCAATTTACAATTTAATTTTATAACTTCAATATATTAATATCTCATTTTAAAATATTATATATAGGAACAATAAATAATGTTAAAATATAAACTTTAGGTCACGTTCTCTTTGTGCTTCATAAGTTTTCATTTGCCCTCAATATAATAGAATAATTAAATAGTTTTTTTCCGTTTAACAAACAAGATAATTCGTAATAAAAAATATACCAAAAGGGTACTTACCTACATGGTCCGTCGAGCGCTCGATGACGATGCAGGTATCCTTTAATTTACTGAGCATGGGACACAAAAAAATAATTATGATAATCATCAATTTTAAAAATTATTGCCAGAATAATTTAATCGCCAGATACAATCACTACAGGTGACTATTCGGTAAAACTGTGCTGCAACCTTTAAAAATTATGCTGAATTTATGCAGTGTAAAGCCGTTAGGCTTGATATAAACATTCCGCGAGCAATCGTTTAGATTCAATGCGTGATAAAATGTCCATAATTTCGCTTTATAGGCAAGTACAGAAGACAGGGGATCAGATTTCAAGGCTTCCTCCGCCAATTTTCACACACAATGCATTCGCCAAACATCATGGTTTTCATCGTTTAAAAACCAATACCAACATTTCGACACTCGCGAGCAATTACGCTAATCACGCAAGTCTAAATGCGAAAAGATACTCTCAAATATGTGATCCGGCAACCGATTTATTATGGGTTCGTCTATATTTCCACTTCGAGTTCCGCTATTCCGATTTGTGGGCTAACACTCGAAGGACTTGTAGTTGGGAGATCCGCCTGTCTGACTGTTACAACTCACAATCAATGATCGCCCGGAAACACTTTAACCAGCCGTAACTTTCCGATAAGCACTGTGTAGGGGACGCGGGTTTTTACAGCCAGAGTATGGAGATAACTTTTGAACGGGAAGTTAATACATTTTATATTGCATATCACTAGGGTCGTAACAAAAAAAATCCACTTTTAGATGAGCCTGACATACGAATCACAATTGTATGCACGCATGACGCAAAGCCCGTAATGAACCGCTCTACAGCACAGTCGTCCAATCGACATCCCCCTATCAACTCCTTTGATAATGCACTTAAAGGAACTAACAAAATTCAACGAATCACAAGCCAACAGGAAACCCGTTTTTCTTGTCTTCTCCACTGCTTTTCTTTTCTCGCCGATACCAATCGAAAAGCGGATATCAACACTCCGTCAGATGTTCGACGAAGTACTTGACACGGCGCGCCACACACGGATCCCTTGAAACGGTAATCACCACAAAACAAACGGAATCGCTTTGCATGGGAATTCGAGGGTTTTCCCTGACCGTCACACATTTGCTTCTACGCCGACTTCCTCATACAAACTCAATCTCCAATATCTACTTATTCCGAACTATTGTAATCTTTGCACTTTAAATTCTTACTGAAATTCCACTTTTCACACTCTCGAGCAAGAAACACCGTCACACTCAATGTTATTCGCACATAACTGTTCGGAACATTCGTCCACTTCAAGCTGAAGCCCGGTCAAGGTGCTCCCGTGATCTCGATGTTGGGTAATCCGTTATAAGAATACAAGCCGGTTGCTATTGTCGACGACAAAAAAAAAAAGATTTTGTTGCTTCAAGAACTTAAGTTTTTTCGAAATTCCCCGTTCAAACGCTCGACGAACTTCATCTTTCCATAATCCTCCCGCAATTCTTCTTCCCTATCTCCCGTCCACGCGCGTTCGCGGTTGCAACTTCACTCCTAAACGCGTTTTCAAATTCCCCACTCACGCGACGGCTATCTTCTCGTTCTTTTTCATTCTATCCACGAACGGCATTTTTTCGTTTTCTTTTATTACCATCTCGCGTACACATGCACTAGGTGGGAGATTAAATATTTATCGTCTCGACAACACAAACGATGAGAATATCTCAATATAAAACGCGAACTTTTCCTCGATTACTTTTGGTATCTTTATACTTCGATTCATAAAAATGGCAAAAACGCAACGAATCCACGCAAGCAATTTTCTCGTCCCATTGTGCTCGCTGTCGCTAATCCTAACCGACTCTCCTCACTCGCTCGCGATCGCGCTCATGCACAAGTACGACAGACCGTCCACAAAACGCAGCGCAAAATGCCCAGCAAATTGGACACCGAACCGTGTTTTCGCTTCGGTTCGATGTGGGCACCTTGAAAATGTGACCGAACCGGCATAATCGCGTACTCGTCTGATATCTTGTGATTTTGTTGTCGATTGGATATTCGCGCCAGTTTGAGCTTGAGTTGGCACCATTTGTGCTTGCTGTTTTAAGACAGGCGATTGGGAATTTTGAATATGCTGTTGCAATTTTTTTTGTTGTTGGAAAGAAACGGATATTGCTTGCGGCTGTTGCAAAGATGTTTGATGTTGTTGTAACGAGGTGCCTTGTTGAAGACTTGTTGGCAGCACTCCCTGCACCTGATTTATTATTCAAGCTTTCAATATGTTTTGGAGATGACTATCACATCTTTGAATTGAATTTTGCCCTTGAACAAGGTTTGTTTGAACAAGGTTTGGAGCTGTTGGTGTGACCTGCTCTGATTGATGCAGATTTAGAGCAGTATCTTGTGTTGTATGTGTCGCGACAGTTTGAATAACCGCTTGAGCCTTGAAATGTGAGTCTTGTGTATAACATAAGGAACTCGTTGACATTGGTTGGAGTTTGTATTAGTTGGAAGCTGTGAGTTCTGAATTGGAAATAATGGAGGTTGCTGATTCTGAGAAGATTGCACTGTTGTGAACTGAGCTAGAGTGGTGGATGGCTGCATATATGTAGCCTGTTGTTGGGGCGTGGATGTGTAAAGTTGTGTTTGCGGTAGTGGCTGCTGTGACGGTGGTTGAGATGCATGCGATGATTTTTGATGGCTTGTATTGGGGTGAAGCTGCGATGGTTGCGGTTGCACCTGCGCTTGTTGCGACTGTGAAACACCTTGCAATGATTGTGATGATTGCGCAGTTTGATAAAACTGCTGCGATCGAGTAAGTGGCCCTTGGGACTGTTGCACTGCTCCTTGACACTGCTGAGAGCTTTGATTATGTGGAATATTGAGCTGGGCTGCGGAATTCGATTGTGAAGGGGACGGCTGAGGTTGGGCCAAATTTAAAAGTGTCGAAGGTACAAGGCTTTGCGGTTGTAGATTTGTTTCAGAAGAGATCTGGTTTTGTTGCTGGTCACATTCCTTCATCGCTTGCCTTGTCAATTGTTCCAAACGAGCCTTTTCTTTCTCCAATTGCATCTGAGCCAACTTTTCTTTCCTTTCCTTGAGAAGAGACGTCACTTGTACTGTCAAAAGTTTCGCAACAGCGCGAGAATCTTCTTCGGAAGTTATATTAGGTTTGAACATATCATTAGTGATATCATCTGAGTTGTCCACATGAACATCAAAATCAAATTGAATTGCTTCATTCTCTTTGTGTTTGTATATCCGCTTTTTTGGATCAAGCAATCTAAATCTAAATTCGATTTTTGTTGTTTCAGGATTGTTTATAAAAGTATCCTTCGATATAGGTTCCAATCGAATACCAATATCTTCACCGAAAAATTCTGAGCTCAATAAATCTTTACAACTTGGCCGATCTGCTTTATTCAATTGAATGCATCGCTCGATAATTTCACGAACCTCTGGATCCTCCTCGATTACTACAATTAGTGGAGCTAAAATTTCTTCGGGCTTGCACAGACTTATATGGACGGGAGCACGGACCATCTTATCCCAAGGAGGCACTGTACCAGGAGGCAGCAATGGAGCCAATCAAATCGTATGGGGAGAAGCTGGTGGAATCAGGAATTAGGAACGCCCAGGGACCCAAGGCAGAAGTAGTCAGGAACGCGACGGATAACCGCTCAATAGAAGCAGCGAACGAGTAGTTTTAAGGAAATAATGCACTCAGTTTGAAGAAACTCAATTTTAAACTGCAGTTGTGAAAGCTACTGAATTTTACAACAAACTTTTTTTTATAATCTATTTATGTTTGATAATGTTATGGGTGTCAATATTTTAAAGTTTTGTTTTATTAAAAAATTAATATTGTAATCTGAGTAAAGTCAATTATTATTAACTCCAGGAAAAGCCCTGAAGTACAACCCACCGAATATTTTTAAGTTAAGTTATTTATGAATTGTATATATATATATATATATATATATATATATATATATATATATATATATATATATATA
The DNA here is from genome assembly GCA_963969285.1 of Odontomyia ornata. Classification (NCBI taxonomy): domain Eukaryota; kingdom Metazoa; phylum Arthropoda; class Insecta; order Diptera; family Stratiomyidae; genus Odontomyia; species Odontomyia ornata. The sequence continues at coordinate 253,465,341 of OZ017742.1, forward strand.
TATATATATATATATCCCACCAACATAGCCTCTATATAGCAAACTCGTTCTTCAAGAAAGGCCGAAATAGAAAATGGACTTGGCAAGCCCCAAACGCAATCACAAAGAATGAAATTGACCTGATCTTAACCGACAAAATAAGAACAGTTAAGGATGTTTCAATAATAAATAACTTCAGGACAGGAAGCGATCATCGTCTGGCTAGAGCAAAGATTACCCTAGACCTAAAAACTGAAAGGCTTAGATTAGTTAGAAAACCAGCAAAATCAGGTATTAACATAGACAACATCAGGGACAACGCTGATCTCTACCAAGAAATGCTAGACTCCGAAATGCGCAATAAGGACGCAATGTTTCTTGCAGACGCAATCCTGAAATGCGCCAAAGAAGTAGGTGGACCAAGCGTCGATAATAAACACCACAAGCTCTCAAATGAAACAAAGGCTCTACTTAGAAAACGCAGGGAAAAGAAGCTATCCTCGAACATCCAAAGGATTGAGTACACTGAAACCTGCAAAACAATTAGAAAGAAAATAACAGAAGATGTGAGGAACTATAACGAGAAACTAGTAGAGAGTGCCATCGAGAGTAACAAAAGCCTCAAGAAGGCAAAACGAGCATTACTGATTGGTAGAAAACAGGTGATTGCTATGCAACACGAAAACGAAAGAATAACCGACAGGAAAAGAATATTAGAGATTATCACCAGCTTCTATCAAGATCTCTATAAAGCCCCCGAAGCAAGCCAGAGAGCAGCAACTACAACAGCAGCACTTGAGGAAGAGGTACCAGAAGTTCTCATTGATGAAGTGGAACTGGCGCTGAAACAAATGAAAAATGGTAAAGCAGCCGGCAATGACGGCATCACAGCGGAATTACTGAAATATGCGGGCAGAAAAACATGGAATATTCTGGCCAACGTATTCACAAAGTGCATCAGAACCAGACAAATTCCTGACCAGTGGAACAGCGCCAACATAATTCTGATCCACAAGAAGGGCAGTAGAGAAGACATTAGAAACTATAGACCGATAAGTCTTCTCCCTGTGTTCTATAAAGTATTCACCAAAATCATCAATAACAGAATACAGTCAGCCCTAGATGCAGAACAGCCACGAGAACAGGCTGGCTTCAGGAGTAGCTTCAGCACTATAAACCATATCCATACACTAAGAGAGATCATGAGCAAAGCGAAAGAGTATGAACTCCCTCTCGCCCTGGCATACATTGACTTCGAGAAAGCCTTCGACTCAATATATCCCGACGCCATAATAAGAGCGCTTATAAGCCAAGGTATTGAGAAACCATATGTAGAAACACTAGCCAACATCTACAAGAACGCCAAAGCGAAGGTCAAAGTGTTCGAGGATACACCAGAGTTTCCCACACAAAGAGGTGTTAGACAGGGAGATACTTTATCACCAAGACTCTTCAACGCCACCCTGGAGGAAATCTTTCGAGGCCTAGAATGGGATAATAAAGGCTTAATCATAGATGGAGAACGGCTAAATAACCTACGATTTGCTGATGACATAGTCCTCATCGCCCACCCCAGGATGAACTACAAACGCTACTCAAAGACTTAAGTGCAGCTAGTGAGACATCAGGACTGAGAATGAACCTCAATAAAACAAAGGTTATGTACAATGAATTCATAACGAGAGGCCAGGATAAAATATCAATTAATAACACTGATTTAGAAGTGGTAGACGAATATGTGTATCTAGGCCAAGCAATAAACAACTCAGGATCGCTACTACCCGAAATAAACAGACGAATTAAACTAGCGTGGAGTGCGTTTGGAAAAAACTCCATAATCTTCAAGTCAAAGATGAAAGTCCACCTGAAAAAGAAAGCCTTTGATGAATGCATTCTGCCAGTCATGACCTATGGTTGTGAAACATGGACTCTGACCACAGACACCATAAGAAAACTTCAGGTTGCCCAAAGGGCAATGGAAAGATGCATGTTGGGTATCACAAGAAGAGACAGAAAAAGACTAACCTGGATAAGAGCAAAAACACAGGTAACGGATGTGATCAATAGAATCAGAAGTCTCAAATGGCGATGGGCTGGACATTTGGCAAGAATATCAGACAATAGATGGACTACAAAAGTTATGAATTGGTACCCAAGGGGAGTCAAAAGACCAAGACGGCGCCCGAAACTTAGGTGGGACCATGACATAAGAAAGCTAGCTGGCATTACCTGGACACGTATAGCTAAAAACAGACAAAAGTGGAGGGAAATGAGAAGCCAATACGTAGGGGAGGCTACACCATGATCCGTATACATGGTTGATAAGCTGATAATGATGATGATGATGATATATATATATATATATATATATATATATATATATATATACATATATATATATATATACATATATATATATATATATATATATATATATATATATATATATATATATATATATATATATATATATATATATATATATATATATATATATATATATGTAAATTAAAAAAAAACACCAAATAAAGATCTTGAATCTTATTCCATCGGCTTTTCTAGGGTTTTGTAAAGTAATTTTACAAAACCTTACTACAATCGCGACCTGTCTCTCGGTCTGTCCGTCCATCCGTACCAGTGGCACAGACATTTTTCTCGTAAACTACCCAAGCTAGAAATATCAAATTTTGTGTGTAGGTGTAAAGTGGTGTTTTTTTCAAAGTTCAATTTCAACAAATTGTATAAGGTATTTAAGGGGGGTCTCTCCATATAGAAGAGTGACCTCTGGAAAAATTACTTCAAAGGCAACCGATATGGGTATCAAATTAAAGACCTTAATGAGAGCTTTTCAAAACAGGTTTTAAACTAACATTTTATGCTTTGAGGGGTGCACAAGGAGGGGATATACAAGCCCTCGATATATTTAATATAAGCTTCCGAATGAAAAATTCATTGTGGCCGAGGTGGAATCGGTGCTTGATAACTGGTTACGATGCTGGTGCTGCAGATTGTGGAGATGGTGTGATGAAGTATCGTGCGTTGATAATGGCATAAGCGATGTGTGGTTAGGCAAGTGTGAAGTATATTCAAATGCGAATTGACCTCCTGAACAAATTCGGGATCAGGAAGCGGGATTGCAATCGGAGTAATTTGTGTGGGTGTAGATGTTTGACTTGATCCTTGCTTCTTCCCGTCCATTGCTTGGTAAGCGACCGCAGTCAAAAATAACAGTTTGCACCACTTGTCAGTCAGTATAGTTCAGTGTGAATTTCCACTGGAATTCCTGATTAGAACGGCAGTTTCTTGGTCCACAATACTAGCTTGTAGACTATTGAGTCTCCAATGTTGCATATTTTTTGACTAATTTTAGACTTATCTTCAAGAAATTCAGAGAAATGGGGCAGTGTTGCTATATCTTCTATAGGATCGCAATCAATTAGGGTTTTGATCATGTTCAACGCATGATCATATGAGATCTGTGGATCCTTAGACGAACTTACAGGATTATCAATTCGATGCCGAAGATGTACAATCTAACTTGGATTGGTAAGGGCAGTCTTTAAAATAGAACCGTTTACTAAATGCGACGGCAATTGGATATTATCATGATGTTCATACTTTATCGCTATCTGTTGATGACTTATTGAATTTAGGAACATTGGGTTCACATCGTCAATCGTGGACAAGCAGCTATTCGTGTTTGTCGTTGTTGATGCCGATGAATCAATTTTTGATCCGCTCAACGTTGATTGTTGCGGCAATTGTGAATGTGGCGAGGGATGAACATGATGCTGTGGAGAGGTTTGATAAGGATGTTCATATTGTTGTTGGTGTTGCAAAACTAAAACATGTGCGACGTCTACTCACAGATCGTGTACAATTTACTTGTACATCTGGAGCTTGTGTATTGATTAACGTTTGTTCCATCACTTCCGAATAGAAAAGCGTTCATCTTCGATTCGTTGAAGCTTTCGAGGTGATTCCATTATTAATTGTGGCATCATTTGTAAAACTTCATTCTCCTTTTTATGAAGGTTTCTCGAGTAGTTTGCCTAGGTGGACTGCTCGATTACTACATAACCTCTTCTGAGAATTTGAAGCAGATCAGCAGAAGTTACTGTGAAATATCTTGAAAAATTTGACGTTAAATCCTTTGGAGAAGGCAAGTTTATGGTGCAGAGTATATAATTATAACAATACTAAGGATCATAACCATAGATCACTGTGCAAAAGTGGGGTATATAAGCTGAAAAACATCAGAAAACAAAGTACAAAGAAAAACGGATTCGAAAAATTTAGATAAAGGACCGGTTGTAGAATGATTGTAGATTTCGTGAAGTTAGTTGACATAAGGTAGTTCTGCAGGTCTGGTCTTTCTTTTTTAAATGTGTTATTTTTTTTTTAGTTTTATCAAATTCTGAATTCAATTCATAAAAATTGTCTATTTCTTATTGTTTTAATTTATAATAGTGTAATAAATTGCTCAAATTCATTTTTGCTCTAGGAAATGCAATTGCTTCTGTGCCACATGTATAAATGTCTGTGACTGCGGATAACACCGTTGCTTTGAATAAATTATTCACTTATAATTTTTCGGGAAAACTAAGAAATGAGGGTTGAGATCCACTTAGAAAATCTAAAAAGTTTTTATCAAATTTCATTGGCCTTCAAATCAATGTTCTTAGTTGGGAGACTAATTCAACTTAAGAAATCAAAAGATACAAATGTATGATGATACAGCAATCCAGCAAAGCTTCATTTGAAGCAGAATAACCATTGTGTGTATTATACATTGCTGGAAAGTTTAATTTTACTAGATGAAAATGGTTTGAATTATCCTCGTATCTGAAATCACATTGTCAACTAACATAAAAAAAAATTTTATATAAATAAAAGTAAGCATAATATATTGCCTAGTTTCACATAATAATAGTGACAAAATCTATTTGTTAAATTAGACATGATTACGAAAGGCAAAATTTCCAGGAGAAATTCTAATATACAATTTGCTTTATTTTTAGGCCCAATGAAAGTCAGGCATGCATTCATTCTTAATCAATGGATGATTGATGGTTTGTTTTTATGAGTTTGACCTTCAATGTCCATGATTTTGAACCTCAGTAATTCACTGGCTGCAGTATATTCATAAACAAATTACTCGGTTACTATAATTTCCTACCAATTTATAATACTTCTTTATGCCTAACAGCCCTAAAATACCCTGGATAATTTTGAAACGCGTATTATTGGCTGGTGGTTTGTTTCAGTTATGGTCTAATGATAATTATTTGTGTGATTTAGCAAAAAACGTAATTTTTCAGTGACGCCACTGTGTCAATTCTTCTATTTATTTATTCCATTCCTTTATTCATTTCTATATTACCGGTTTTTTAGCCAATATACTCAAAGTTAAAAAACTTTTTAGGGTCTCAGCGACAAAAGGTCAGCTTTGTTGCTAGGTTTTGTCGAAAAGAAGAAAACAAAATGTTCCTAGTTTTGTTCTTTCGGATCAGTTTGATTTCATCGGATTGTTAAACCAACAAAGTAGCTGACTAAAAAAACTAATTCCTGATATTTAGACGTTTCTTTTTGGCATTGAGCTTTATCTGTGTCGATGCAACTACACTTCAAATTTTCAACCAAAATTCTTTGTGGTAGCGTATCATTTAAAATTATCGACATCAAAAAATTCTCTTCATTTTACTACTCATACATTAAACGAGAACAATATATTGCTTGATGCATCAATTCACTATTTAACTGTTTTTTATAAAAAGAGGGTGATGGTATTTATGCTTAAACAGTGGAGCTCCCTTCAGCGCTATGGCTTTGGACTACCCACTAAACACCTTCCCTATCAATCTTAGAATGTCTTAGAACCATGCTAAGCCACGTTTTAACGCGCGTATTTACTAACGGTTTGCAGGGATCCCTTTCCCAGTGGAAGGAACGGAAAGGTGAGCAATTTTTATAAAAGGACCCTGAACTCTCTATGCCTACAGGTGCTCAAATATACTCTTTTTTGTCTTACGCACTGTCTGAACGTAATGCGCCACACTGTTCCACTTGTCAACCAATCTGAGCTTCTCTCCAGTTAGGTTAGCTAAAGAAAGCTCTGTCTCATCTTTATAATAAGGTCACTGTGCTGTCTAATCCAGCTCTTGCAAACGAAAATTGTGTGGTAGGCGTTATCCACCTCTCCTACGCAAAATATACAATCGGAGAATAATGTCTTTCCAATCTTGTATGGGTAAGGCTGAAACTATCCATTAATTTAAGAGCTGGGTTGGACAGAAATCAGTCTCCCCATTTTTCTGAATGATCCAAGGCCTCCACTGGCATGGCCGGTCTTCCTTTCCTATCGTTTACCCATGACTATTCTCAATCGGTAAGGATACGTTGCCTCTCTTCTAGAGCGACTGCCTCTCTGTCGCCGTCGATTTTCCGTAGGTAGTTTTTACGACGCCCTGTAGAAAGGAGAGCGGTGGGTTTCATCCCTGATAACCGCCGACTCTGAGACTGCTCGATATAAAGGTTCATTTCTGTGGCAAGTATTTTTGGTATAGCTCCTTGCCAAGAGCGTCGCTTCATATTCCTAGTTTGTACATTAGCAAAGATTGTACTTTACCTAATCAGAAGTTGCTTTCTCTATGTAGGCCATAAGTTGACTGAGAGCCGATATATTCACTGCAGTTTTGTTAGCTATTGCCCTGATTTGCTCAGAGAAGCGCATCTTTGAGTCAATCAGAATACCCAGACAGTACGCTTAAAGTTAAGTTTCAACGAGCATCTCCCCAATACTGATCAAATTTACTCTAGGCATTTCCTTGTCTACCAGGATGACTACTTCAATTTTCTACAGCACTAAACAGAATCCGTAAGTACTCATCCAGTCTTTTACTTGGCGCATAAGCATGCCAAGTCTGAACTGCGTTTGTTAAACTACGTGCGCCACAATATCATCCGTGTAGTTGATCAAGTGTGACTCTTTCGGCAGAGCAAGTCTCAGTTGCGTAAGTGATGTTCCAAAGTTGCGAGCCTAGGCTGAAGGAATGAGCAACAACCGATTTAACTTCCATCCTTCGCTGAACTTCCTTTGTGGCAAAGAGCAGACTCTTTTCTAAAAGTTGGTCTCTTAGTACGTGCAGCAGATACATTGGAGCTTGCAAAATGGTTTCCAGTGTTCCCAGTATATCCAATTATTAAGTGGAAACGAAAGAATCTCTGATATCAAGCGTCGCCATCAGCAATATCTGCTTGTTTGACTTGCTGTGAGCCTCTACTCTTTTAACAACGCTCACCATTTCCAATATCATACCAATAGTAAAGCGCCCTCCTCTAAAACTATACTGCCATGGAGATAGGTCCTGTGCACAATGGAACCCGTTAGCCAGTTTTCTTTCCAGAGAACTTACCCAATTGTATTTAGCATATATAATGATGATATTCAGATGCTGAATCAGGGTTTTACTTCCCCCTGCTGATCAGTACGAGCCTGGGTATCCTCTATTGTTTCGGGAAAACCCTTTCTCACAGGCAAGCTTTAAACGTCCTGATCAGCAAGATTGTAGATAAAATACAATACTTTAGCAGGAATGCGATCTGATTTTGGTGTCTTCTTTACTTTCATAGATAGATCTGCTACTTCCAATTCCATTCACGTAAAAGGTGGGCATTCCACTAGTGTTTTGTCGTAAACTACATAGACATAGACAGGATATGTACGGAATAAAGCCCATACAATCTCGTCCATCTTTTCTACTCGATATAAGCAGGGCTTCTCTAGGGAGCTAAGCTTCCATGTAACTAACTTGTACCCAAGTCTGACAGATCTTGCCAACATCGCGCCCTAGATGTGTGAATAAGCTTGCAAAGACATTTTTTGGCCAACCTTCATACTGCTAGCATGGCATTTGCTTCCTCAAGCATCCACACTACTGAGCTTTTTGTCGAAGCTTTTAAAACTTGCGTGGCTATTGAGTGAGTTCTGTTGATCACTATTATAATGGAGACTTACCGTGTCGGGATCTCCGAGGGGGTATGGAAGACTCACAAGCTGATATAATGATACTCATACTTGAGCTCACTTCGTGTTTGGCTGTAAGTCTTCCACTTCCTGGTGGAGCTCCCAGCAGTCAGCACTTTAGTGAACCTGCCAACATCCATCTATCCAGTTTTTTATCCGAAGACTGGAGTCTGAGTATATGTATGCCAAGAAGCACTGCCACGGACCTCAATCGCTATACAAGGATACCGGTGATTGCTGGCTAAGTAGTACTTGCCAGTTGTGTACTCTTGGTACCAGAAACTCCGTAGCAAATTTTATATCGGATTTGGTCCCCGCAAAATTCCAGCGATGGGAAGTAGGGGTGTTTACAGTGTTTAAGAAAACAAGTGGCGTCCTAGCTGCCGTTTTCAGGGCTTATTTTCCTCTGCGGTTGGATTGAGGCACGCTCCATACAATGGCTCTAGCATTGAGGTCTCCCCCGACAAGCACCTGGCGGGACAACGTCCTCCAAGATATTGAGTTTGGTCCAGACAGATGACATTATATCATTCATCATTAGGTTAACACTAAAAAAATTTCCTGAACACATCATCCACACAAAACCATCTTCTCCTTGATGGCACTACACCTCTGGGTGGGCGATACCTCGAACTCAGATGGCATTTGCGCCAGATTCGTCGTGATGTTCGTTGTTGAGCAACAGTAGGTCGGCTTTCATTTCCCTCATAAACTGCTTAAGTAGATCATGGGCGTTTGTGGATATAGTTCATTGAAGTAGCGATTTGGCTTTGATTAACACTTCTTTGAAAACCTGGTATCCGCATACTCCTGACACCCAATTGAGGTCACCAAGTTCTGGGATAGCATCCTTGTAGAAAATGCATTGTGCTGTGACCATGCATTTCTTCGTTTTGTGCTCCGTTTCATCACAATCATAGCACAGAGAGCTCCTGTCACTGTCAGATTCCTTAGAGACATATGCCCTCTGCCCGTATTCAAGGCGCCTGAAGAAGCAGGGCTAAATTCCTGATCTCCGTTTCCTGCAGATAACCCAACCATTCTTTTTATATCGTCCTTCGCTAGGACTTGTGCGGCATCTTCATCGGTCAATTCGACAATAGTCATGCGCAGTCCTCTAGTGTTTTCCTGAGTCAGTCAGGAACTCCCTTTTGAATGGCTACCTCTACCTCGAATTTGTCCTTGATATAGTCTCTGATTTTAAGGGTTGTCAATGGCTCGAGTGAGGCAATGTTTGCTTTCACTCCAGGAACCATTTTGACCACATCACGAAACGGGTCCTTATTGGTGGCCGAATGTCCATTTTTTGTGTCATCTGGCTTGATTCCTTTTTTATTTCACATAGCACGTCTGCATATTAGCTGCTTTCAGGTGATTTAATAACCAGTGTCTCCCATAAGGGTTCGCGCCGTGGCTCGGTTTTTGGTTTCCACGTTGTTTCGGGAAAATTTTTGTTCTTAACTCTTTCGGGAAACTCTTGATCGGATTTTTAAGCAGAAAATTGTTGGCCAATCTTTTGGCTGCCTTATTTAACATCATCTGAAACTCCTTGTCAGAAATAGCAACTTCGCTTGCCATCTTTTTTTTCTTCCTTTTCTTGCAGCCACCTACGATTGGGCTCCCACCTATGCTTTAACTATTGCTCGGAATTGGAGCTACAGGCGCTTCAATAGAGGGCTTGGCCTTTTGGTCTTTTTCCACATTGAGCTACCTCCGCTTGTACTGCATAACACAATTTATGAGCTCCTCTAGCTCAAAAACTCTGTTTCTCACCTTCTCGTTGATGTTTAATTTGTACGTCGCAAGCGGCTTTCAATTGTATGACAATACTACCCAATTCCCGAATAAGCGGATCCCTTTTGGAGTGCTCAAGGGCCATCGTGCTTTCCAGCGTTGCTTTTTGAGAGAGGCTCTAATGCCTTAGTTGCTTGGATGATGGTAAAAAGAGTGTTACTTATTAGCAAAACTTCTCCCTCTTCCCCCTTTCCACTCACTCACTCACTCTCTCTCTCTCTCATTACTGTCATGAATTGTTGTTGTCCACATGCCTTGCAGGGGGGGCGCTCTAGGTTCCATAAAGTTTTTTATTGCACTCAAAAACTACAGTTATACCCAGTGGGACCATGAACTAAGCTTTTTTCCGTTCATTTGCACGTTTGCTGTTTGTCTCTGATTATTGAACCGATGTTGCTGGCGTTAAAGATTACGCCAGGATCATTACTTCTCCCATCGGAGCCTGAATTGTATTTGAAGCTAATTTCTGCGACTTGATTTTTGGGGTTTATTGACTTTCTCTACGCTTGGCCCCTTGTTAAAACGGTGTTCACGCCAACTGCAGTCTACTTCTAAATAGTTTTTTTCTGTTGGGCCCGAATTTTTTATCGATTTACCTGTAACAGAAATGAGATTTACTACTCTCTTCTATTTCAAGCTCTCACGTCAGAATCTTAGACAGAACTGAGTGGTGATCTTCCATAAAGATAACTCTAGGACATTACACAAACTTGAGCAGGATGGTTTGTGAACCAAGATATCCAAAAATTGACGATTAATTGAACGCTGACTTCTGTATCTCAGGCAGAAGTATTTGCTGTACTAAACATTGATAGAAAAAGAAAGGTAGGTCAATGTCGATAGCTTGGTAATATTGCTTAGCCCCTCTTTACAAAAATAGCATCGAAAATTGAATTCACCTTGAGGAAACAATTTGCTCAGGATTTCTAAGTTCCGAGAGACAGAGTGTATTGATGGGATGCGAAATTCTAATGCTTTAATAAAAAAGGGTCAAAATCACTATCCTTTAGCTCAAAACCCTGTTTTGGAATCCCAGGCTTTCATATAATTTACAAGGCAAACTACCGGTTGAAGACTCATTTAGGAGAATCTTGGAGAGGATCTGACCGCTATATATTTTGCCGGCCTTTAGTAAATGGGCGAAACCAACATTAAGTAGACTTTCTACTGCCTGAACTAAACAGAAAAGGGCACAGAATCGTGGTACTCATTTGGGCAGAATGTGTATTACTGGAGACTCTACTTTCAAACGTTGCTTAGAAGGAACCATGCAATATGTATGTGAATGTCTGGTCGCTGCTTATGTCAGGCTTTAAATATTTGATGTCACAACAAAGAACTGGAAAAAACTTCTGGATGAAAACCAAATGGACCTACCTCATTACTCCAAAATAACCAGGCGCGTCTAAATTATGGGCGTTTCGAGTGCAAACGATCATGGTTTAAGCGTGATCAAGAAGTTGATTTTGCCGCAAAATAAAACAAACAAATAAACATAGTTCTTTTTCTTCTTGGTAAGGATAACCAATGAGGATTCCTCTAGTAGAAAGCTGTACTTGTAAACAATTATCCAGTACCTCACTCTAGTGCGTCGGAAAGCACCCTCCGCAAGGCAAGCGTTGAATATGCTAAGCAGCAAATCAGGATAAAGGTTTCAAACAAGCTGCAACACCTTAGCTAGAATGCCATCTAGACCTAGTATATTCTTCTATATTCTCTGCTTCCATCTTCATGAAAGGTGGGCTGCTCGTATTTCGGCGTGAATTGAATCAACACGAGCGCATGTGTGGCGGGATGGGCCGGCACAATATCATCCATCTTTCCTGCTTTATGCAACAAGGACGTTCATAGGGCACCAATTTTCTACAGCCCTATGGATCTCTGATCGCGCTTTCGACGATATTGACCAATTCGCGAAGACATCCTCATGCTGCTAATCTGATGCATGCTTCCTACTAATTTCACGCCCATTGAGCTCTTTTTCAGATCTTGTGAAATTCCAGTAGCTGCCTAGTGGGGGCTTGCCGCGTCGAGGTCTCTAAGGGGGTACAGACAACCTAAAAGCAGACAAAATGATACTAATAGTTGAGTTCATAACGTCTTCACTTATCAGTTTTAAGCTCTTTTTAGAATCTTTTGATAACGATGTGTCTGCCTGGAGCTCTTAAATAAAGCTCTAACATCTATCCTCTCAATTATCCTCTCAAAACTGGTACCAGGTGATGGAAAATACCATCATGAAAGTCAAGTGTGATACACGGATAATTACTGACTGAGCAGTCCGATTAGTTCTCTAGTACTCCCAAATTATAAAGGGTGATTCATTATGAGGTTTGATTTTCAATAAGCTTTTTTGACTGATCACCCGTGCTCCTGTCAAACTTTAATGTAATTGTTTTTCAGTATTGTTTGACAAATCGGCAAGGAAAGACCCCAACAGCGTATCCACATTGTTTAGATGTGTTACGAAAATCAACCCAATGTAAATCCACTGTTTATCGCGAAATTTTGTTCAGTGGCGAGACGCATTTTTGGCTCAATGGATGCATCAATAAAAAAAAAAATTGCCATATTTGGGCGGATGAATAACCTAACGAGCTTCAACAGCTACGACAACAGCCATAGAAATGCACAGTTTGAAACGCAATTTATGGAGTAGTTGTGGACAACATTTAAACGAGATAATCACAATAAAATTTTTTCGTATCGAATTCAATTTTATGCTATACGTTCTGCACTTTATCCTGCACATCATTGAACCTTATCATTTTAGAGAGATCAGCTAGTGTTGCGACCTGTTTGTCCATCGGTCTGCCCATGCGTCCATCTGCTTGCCTGTTCGTGCATCACTGCAAGTTTCAGAAACACTAGAAGCTACAAAGCTCAAAGTTTTTGAAAAGGTCAGAAATGGTAGTCTCTCAAAAGTTTATGTTTTATCGAACGTTTCAAAATCAATACTGATGATAACTCAAAGGACCAAAATGCGTCCACTCACCCAAAGAAGCATGGCCCGACGGTTTTTCAAGAAAAAAACAAGATACTGTCATTTTAACTGACGTCATCTTTCACGAAAAAGCCGGGAACCGCGACGAGAACATCCTTTGTCCTATTAAGAGAGGACAAATTTCCAAAATTCAAGAGGATCAGATGGAGCTGTCATTGGCCTAGGTCCGGCTCTGAGACGTATTCAACAATTTCAGTGATGATTGCAAGTCAAAACGTGAGGTTCGAGGCCAACCTAAAACACCCAGGCAGTCAAATGCGGAAAAGAAACCTTCTGGCTTGCTGAAACACTATGTGAACTTTGAAGAAGCTTTTGTCATGGAAGGCGAAGCAAACACCTTCAATAAAGCTATCTAAAGCGAGGATAGTAATGAATGGAAATCAGCTATGAGCATCGAAACTATGTCAAAGTATAAGAACGATGATTGGGAACTAATTGAGCTCCTCCCAGTGAACTGAAACAATAATTGGCCCATCATCTCAAGCGCAATCCTGATTGAAGTACTAACAAGTATCACGTGAGATTGGGCACCAAAGAATGCGCTTAACGACCCGGTATCAACTTTTATAACACTTTCAGTCTAGAATTAAGCGTTTTGAATTGATTTTGTCAGAGTTGTCAATTGCAGCTACTGAAAGAATGGTCCTGAAGCAGTTTTACATCCATGCAGCTTTTGTTGAGGACGAAATCTTCATTCAGCAGCCCAAAGGGTATGTTGACGGGATAAGCCATTATTGTTGCCTAAAATGAAGCTTACATTGCCTCAAGCAGGCTCCACGCTGCCAACAAAACGTTCAACGATGTCATAATTGGACAAGAACTTCAACAGAGCCATGAAGATCCTCATGCCTATATTTGCCCAACACCAGCAAGAACAATCATAGTTGTTGATGAAAGATTAGTGCCGGCTATTAGTCAGATTAAAACTAATTTATTGATCAGGCAATTACGCCCTCGATTTAAAATTGTTGTAAAGAAAATATCTCATTTTCTTGGACGTAAAATTTCCCGACGTAATGATTATATCATGGTCAGAAAATTGGCATTGATTAAGAAAATTTTTACCCAACTCAATATAGAAGGATGTAAACTGGTTAGTTCAGCGCTCAAGGGTCGGGAAAACCACCCGATTTCCCCTTTTTTGGGGCCCTACTCTATGAAGCCTGTGGCACTCGTTTTGAAACCCGCTTCAGTGTGAGTGTTCTGCTGAGACGACTGTAGAATCGCACTAACAACGATATGGTAAGAGCGAAAATGGTTTTATGCTAGCCAGCAAGCACCTTTGACATGAAACTGACGTACTCTGTAATCTGAGAAGATGTCTGCTTGCGCTACAGCGATGCTGACATTGCTGGTGTCCTGCTACAAAGTGCTCTACCAGTTAGATTTGCTGGTGCAGCAATAATTTGGCTTAGTCATTATCAAGAACTGGTTGCTGGCTTTACCTGGGAGGTGGAAATAGTTGCACCTAACCTTGGTTTGAAGAAGACCATCAAGATTTTTTGGCTGTTTAAGAAGCTAACTAGTTTTTGCTCTTTTCATTTTCCGGATTATCAACAAATCAGTAAAGGAACCCCCTGAAAATCCCAAATTTCACTTCCGCATCACTTAAATTTAGTGGAAGTACTTTTTCATCCGTGATTTGATCGTGAAAGCGATTCTATCGGTAGGACAAATTGAGATCAGGCGTCAACTTGCGGGCATCCTTACGAAAGCCTTGCCTCGTTTTCGACTTTAAGCTCTTCGTGAGAATATTGCTTTGAAGTGAACCAACTTCGCCTATGCAAATAAAGGAAGGTATTGAACATCAAGAGTCTGCAGTTATTTTTATAGTCGCTCGATCTACATTTTCAAGTTGGCAGCAGTATTATAATTATATCACTATTATCAGAACGGATCATCTATTGCGCAATAGCCCAAGCTTGATCTCCTCCAATTGTCACGGTTCCGTGACCATATCACACACGGTCAAAGGGGTGGACGGACACACGCAAAAGTGTGGTACTGTCCATGTCATCTTTCCGAGTGCATAGTCCCGAAAGAGCCTGTAGTGCGAAACAAAAAAAACAAAAAGAAACACTGGCAAATTGACATTTCCTGTTCTAGATTACTTTTTGTTTTAGTGGCGGTTCAAAAGCTCACTAAGCAAATTCAAATGTTTGTTCAATTATTGGATTACAAATACAAACCACGAAACGTAAAACTTCAACAAATCTGACTTTCAGCACGCTTAATTCACCCAACTTCCGTTTTCTGGCCCTCAATACTTCAATCGAGTCAGTGATATATTCAATAACCTTGATTTTGAAGATTGGCATCGATTCAGGCGACGATAAGGTTGCCTTTATTTTTCGAGCTTTGTACCACATCAATGACTGGATTTCTAGTTGCAACCTAAGTTGACCATCCTGCTTTGAGGATGGCATGAAGATATAATAGCTTTGATGCTTCCTTGACCTCTCGCAGCACATCTCTGTAGGATCTGCCATCAGACGGTTCCACTTGTAGTGCTTTTTTTTTGTGGTTGGGAGGTGAATGCCATTTGGGCACTGAGTGTGCGACTCCCATGCTCGCACTCGATCGGAGAGTCATCCCGAGAACCCAGCCTGGAACCATTTGACACATTACTTCGGGCCGGGTCTCGTTTCGTTACACTGTGAGGCGCTTTCAAACTGGAGGATTCCCCCTCTAGCGAGAGTCGATCTCACCATGCCTTCGATTTAGTCTCGTTCTCACATCCAGGATGAGTCATCCACTCCACCTTTCCTACGTGTAATTCACTCAAGGCTGCTGCAAATCGTTGAGTGAGCTGCTTCTCCTCGCAAACAACCATCTCCCTCGCGTCCTCATTGTAATGCAAGTAAAACACACGGCGCTCTCTTGCAAGGAGGGCAACATGTAGCACGATTACAAAAACTCTCACCGCCAAATCTGGGACTGTCGGATATGAAGATGCAATCATCAGAGCTCCTCTTCTCAGTAACTATCCAAGCGTTCACAGGATATCTCTTTACTGTGAGCCTCACCTCATATTTCTGCTCCATACAGTAGCAACAACCCTACAGCACTCATCAAGAGACTCAGAGCCGATACTTCCGAAGCAGCCTTTTCAGCCATTGCCCCTCATCTTTGAGACGATCAATAGCCCCAGGCACTTCACACCCCGCTTAGATTCAATCAGTATGTCTCCAATATTGATCGTCGTTACTATAGGGATTCTCTTTTTAGTCAAGATGACCACTTCAGTTTTCACTAGTGCTGGACCAAACGCACGAGCATTCATCTTGTCTCTCACTCGTTGCATTGGCATACCTAGCTTACATTGCGCTTGTTCAACGGTTCATCCAGCGACTAGAGCTGCAACATTATCCACGTAGCTGATCAAGCGCAACTTATCTGGCATCACCAGTCTCAGTAGCCCGTAAGAAGATACGTTCCACAGGTCTGGCTTATGGATAGATTTGTGAGTAAAACGCGATGCAACTTCCAACCTTCGTTGATCCTGTGTTGTTTCGTAGAGCAGGCTTTGGTCCTTTAGGTTGTCCCTCAGAAACAGCATCAGATTTTTTGAAACTTGAAACGAGTTTTCCAGCGTTTCCAGAACATGTACCATAGTGCAGAGTTTATTGAAGGCATTCCTAACGTCGACTAGCACCAACAGAATAATCTGTCTCTTGGTGCGGCTATGTGCCCACTAGATCTTGCCAGCAGCAAGCGTTGCTGTTGTTCATCAATTTTCGCAGGCATTTTCTGGCCGAGTTATATGCTGCTATCCGGTTGCATGCGTCGTCACGGTTCCCTACCCATTGAGCCTCACGCCAAAGCTTTTAACACTCCCTTCGCTTTTCGGCGATTTCAGTCGACCACCAGTATACTGCAGGTTGTCGTTGCGGGGTTTTCGATGGGGCGTAGTAGCGTTGCAAGCAGTCATGATGATGCTTTTAGTCCTGCACCGTAATGTTTTCTTTCACGTACATGGATTCATTTTAATGGAAATGGATTTATTTTAATGGAAATGCTTGGACTCCAGCATCTTTGAAAGAAAGATTTTTTGCAGTTTTTTGCTGTATTTTTTTTTTTGTTTAGTGTGAGGTACATATTTAGCGCCTCATCTTTACTCCTTTTTGGGGTTTCTTTTGATTAGGCTAAGGCTTGCCTATTGGTTTGCGATTCAGTGGCAGTACTAGCTCTTAGTTCTTGCAATGTTTTCAGCCAAATAATAAAGGGTGTTTTTTAAAGGCATAGAACTTTATTTTGACAACACTTTTCAATGCTACGTATGGTTTTTAATGGTTAGTCTGGTTTGCCATTTTAGCACAAATAGGTTGGTGGTATATATTTACGGTATATTTCGTTAGTGTCATTTGACACCATAATCGAAAGCTGAAATTTACAGAGTGTTTTTTTAAAGGCCTAGAGCTTTAAGTTGGCAACACTTTTTAGGGCTACGTATGGTGTGAAAGCTGTCATGCGTTTTATGGTTATTTGGTGTGTCATTTTATCATGAATAGGATGCAATAGAAGACAACATTCGCCGCATTATTGGCGAGATATGACCGCAATTATTGGTTAGAGACTTCCTCCGCGGCAGTCGTGGTACTCGCATGCCAGAAATCATATTCAAATAGAAATGGTAGAATATTATTTATCGAATAAAACCAGTTTCATGGCAATTGAAACAATTTATCGGTATTTTATTTCATTTCAAAATTCTATACTTCTAAAAAACATCCTTTACTAATACATAGTTAAAACCACAAAATGCCAGGTACACACGCTTTTGTCTACAACACCGGGGCTCTAGAATTATTTCTAAACCAAACTGAGACATAATTAAGGTTAGAAATACAGTTCAAACTACCCCTTGATGGGGCAAATAAATGGGCTTCACCTTACAATTATCCTGATATATCTTCAGTTTTGAATTGAGCATAGGGATAGGTGATGATTTCAAGAAATGTTAGATTTCTACTGTCGGAAGTTTCTATCTCCATTGATATTTCCTCCACTGTAAGAAAGATAAGTTGACATTACCAAAACTCCAGAACACATTCCTGGTATAGGCATCTTCCCATTTATATGGTGAACGAGTTTCTGCTCAGTGACAATTTAAGCCTATTTGGCCTTAATGGACCTTAATTCTATCGAAGGTTACCTTAGTAATACATATTCCTTTTGAAACTTTTTTATTTGGTCTTGAAGTAGTTTCATCACTTGCTCAAATATTTTGACAATAACTGGACCATTGGTCCGCAATATATACCACAAAAGCTGACATTTTGTGGCCTCCACCTAGTAAGGCCGTTTCGGGGGTCTTTTCTCGTTACATTCTCCTCTCAAATATTTCTTACAGCCCGAAAATCGGGTTAGCTTTCGTAGAGTTCCCTTCGCAGCCTGATCCATTTTGTGCACGCAAAAAATGTGTGACAGGCATTGTCCTCCTCTCCTGGGCAAAACCGACAATCGGGAGACCGTGACTTACCGATCTTGTGCAGGTAAGGCTGAAAACACCCGTGCCCGCTCAAAAGCTGGGTCAGATAGAAGTCAGTCTCACCATGCCTTCGATTTAGCCACGGTCTCACATCCGGGATGAGGCACGCAGTCCACCTTCCCTTCGTGCAATTCCCCCAAGACTGCTGCCAATCGTTGAGCGAGCGTTGTCTCTCCTCGCGGACAACCATGTCCCTCGCATCCCCGTTCCGGCGCAGGGAAATAGCGCGGCGCTCTCTAGCAAGGAGGGCGACAGGTATCACACCTGCAATCACTCTCACCGCCAAGTCGGAGACTGTTGGATACGAAGATGCAATTCTCACTGCTCCTCTTCTCTATACCTGTGCCAATCGTTTTCGGTATACCTCCTTGCTGAGAGCGTCACCCCATACCTCTGCTCCGTACAAAAGCACTGACCTTACAGCACTCATCAAGAGGCGTCTTCTTGATGGGCTGGGTCCCCCTACGTTGGCCATAAGTCGACTCAGGGCCGATATTCCCGAAACAGCCTTCTCAGCCGTTGCCCTGATTTGCTCAGAGAAACTCATCTTCGAGTCGATCAGTAGCCCCAGGTACTTCACCACTGGCTTCGATTCGATTTGTATATCTCCAATACTGATCATCCTTACTCGAGGGATTCTCTTTTTTGTCAAGATGACTACTTCGGTTTTCTCCAGTGCTAAACTGAGCCCGCGAGCAGTCATCCAGTCCCTCACTCGGCGCATTAGCATACCTAGCCTAAGTTGCGCTTGTTCAACGGTGCGTCCGGCGACCAGAGCCGCAGCATCATCCGCATAGCCGACCAAGCGCGACTCATCTGGCATCTCAAGTCTCAATAGCCCGTCGTAAGACACGTTCCACAGGTCCGGATCAAGGATAGATCCCTGGGCAATACCCGATGTAATTTCCATCCTTCGTTGGCCCTGTGTCGTGTCGTAGAGCAGGCTTCGGTCCTTTAGGTAGTTCCTCAAAAGCCGCACTAGATATTCTGGAACTTGAAAAGAGTTTTCCAGCGTGTCCAGAATATCCACCCATCTAGCGGAGTTGAAGGCATTCCTGACGTCGAGTGTCACCAACAGGACGATCCGTCGCATCGTGCGACTATATGCCTCTGCCTTTTGGACCACGTTCACCACCTCTGCAATCGCATCAATGGTAGAACGTCCTGCTCTAAAGCCGAACTGCCGAGGAGATAGGTCCCCAGCAGCACGAATCGCGTCAGTGAGTCTTCCCTTGATGAGTTTCTCTAGCACTTTCCCAGCCGTGTCTAGCATGCATAACGGGCGGTATGCAGACGGCGATTCGGGATTTCCCTTCCCCTTGCTGATCAGCACGAGCCTCGCCACCTTCCATCGTACCGGGAAAACCCCGTCCCGTAGGCAAGCGTTGAATGTGCTGAGCAGCAAGTCAGGACAATGGTGACAGACGAGCCGCAACACCTCAGCTGGAACACCATCCTCGCTTTCAGGGAGAGGACTGCCTCCTCCAGTTCCAGCTGTGTGAAGAGTGGGCACTCTACTGCTGTTTCACCATGGACAGCGTCAACACGGACGGGATGGGCGGGGAACAGTCCCCGCACTATCGCGTCCATCTTTTCCGCGTCATGTATACAAGGCTTCCGTAGGGCACTAAGTTTCCCCATGACCAGCTTGTAGCCAAGGCCCCACGAATCCCTGTTCACATTGTCCACTAGGTCTTGCCAGCAGCGAGCCTTGCTACTGTTGATCAGTTTGCGAAGGCATTTCCTGGCCGACGTATATGCTGCCACCTGGTTGCATGCCTCGTCACGGTTCCGCGCCCGTTGAGCCTCACGCCGAAGCTTGTGACACTCCCTCCACTTTTCAGCGAGATCAGTAGACCACCAGTGCACTGGGGGCTTGCCGTGCCGGGGTCTTCGACGGGGCATAGAAGCGCAGCAAGCAGTCGTGATTATGCTCATAGTAGAGTTCACCACGTCTTGAGCTGCCAGTTCTTCCGTCCCCTCCGGAGCTCCCTGCAGCGGCTCACCTGCTGTGAGAACCTTGACGAACCTCTCGACGTCCATGTGATTGATTTGATGAATGTTAAGTTACTTTATAAAGCAACAAAATACCAAGCAAACACAATAAACAGTATAATTGGACATTATTTACCTTATAATTCAGTTTCCGTGAATATTTTGTTTGCTTGAGGTAGGAAAAATTGATTAATGTTTCGTTTAATTAGAAAGCGAACTCGTTACACTTACTCACTAAACTGCGAGTGCTGGGTCGGCGCTGGAAAACTATACAACAAAAGAAAAACTGAGCAGCAGTAGGAAAGGCTCATAGAACTAATTTCAAGCCATTTCATCAGACCGGAAAAAATAAAAATTTTTTCTCGAATAGCCATCCGGCCTTACTTTTTTGGGTGAGCAGACTCCTTTCCTTCCTTCCTTCAAGTTATCTTCAGTGTCTCTGAACTGACACGCAAAACGCATCTGCCAGTCTTATAAAATATTTAAACTAGCAAAAATTTAGTCATATTAGATCATATAGATCAGCTTTACCGCAAAAAACCCAGGAAACGGCATGACTTTACATTTTGTTACAAAATGTAACTTTATTTGGAGATTCTTCTTGATGAATATAGTGAAAATTCTACTCACTCACTTTTGTATATTAAGAATATTTAGTCATTTTTAACAAACTTCCTAAGGA
The DNA here is from genome assembly GCA_963969285.1 of Odontomyia ornata. NCBI lineage: Eukaryota > Metazoa > Arthropoda > Insecta > Diptera > Stratiomyidae > Odontomyia > Odontomyia ornata. The sequence continues at coordinate 253,486,312 of OZ017742.1, forward strand.
TGTGCAGCCAGGAAGTGGAACATCTTTTTGAAGGACCATCATACAATATGGACTTTCCCTTTACTTTCTCAACTATTTCCAATTCTACTCAATTAAAGTGTCTAAACAATGCATAAACAAAGCGCCAACATCCTTGCCAACTATATTGCATTGAATATATCCTTCCGTTGTTTTATCCTTTCTTCCGACTATTAATTCATTCCTAACATCAACAACCACCCACACTCCTCCTTGAATCTCTCATTCCTCTAGATTAACTTGAAGAGCTTTTTCCTGCCACAGAAAACTTCAGCCCACAATCTGTACCGATTCGAATAGGATACGCGCACTTGTCAAAGCTTCCTTACGTCAAAAACGGATGAAAGGCTCACACATTTCTCACATATACTAGAAAAAAAATAACAACCGAACCGAAATAAGCTCGCACTCTCTAGGACAAAACCTAATTCCACAAGTCCTGTTCAGTATCTTATCAACACTATCGGTGCAAAAACACATTGTTCAGCGGAAAGTAGGTTCGCCCTTGTTAAAAGATTTCGGTGAATTCTTGCGATTATTTTTTTCATCGTCCTTTTGTCTAATTGAACTTTAGACATTTTCACAATCCCGGAGAGTATCGGATATGGTTGCGTACATTTTAAGGAGTGTGGATTTTTTTTAAAGATTGTAGGATGGAAAAATTCCGACGAAGGACTTAATGAAGTTTGCGGTACTCAAGAGTTTAATGGCATGTCAGAGATGTTAAATATTCAATGATTTCGTGACAGTTCAGGTGGTGTTCGTTGTTATTAGCATATTTTGCGTGACGAGTTCGAAAAAATATTTTAAGGACTTTTTTGAAAAGGGAAAATTTAACGCCTTTAAGGACAACTGAGACTTTTTCGGTGACGATGTAGGAGGAGTGGATTCAAGAGATTAAAAGAACTTATGTGGCTAATTTAGAAGGATAGAAACTAAAATTTCCAAGTTATGCTTGTGAAAAAAACGTGAATTGGTGAAACCTGCAATATGCGTTCCAGTGACTGCATTTATTGTTTGGTCTCACCTGTAACGCAGTGAGGTAACATTGCTAACATATACTCGTTGGTGAAACTGCTCATCTCGTGATATGCGGTCTGTGGTGTATCTAGTTAACATGTTCAACAGTTGTCGCTTAGGTCCTTCCAGCACTTGCAACTTTTGACGCGAAGTAGCGGGCGGTGTCTACAGTTAGTTGCCTGAAACTTTCAGCTATTCTCACACCTACAGCGATCCCTTCCTGTCCAGTGTGGAGAAACGGTGCAATTGTGATGTCTCGTTGGTGAAATCAGATTCAACAGCTAACGGTGCGCGAGTGTGTGCGTGGTTTTGTTGATAACATCAACATGTATCTCTCGCACATACAAGTGTAGTGGTGAAGAATTCATAAAAGCTCTCGCAAGGATCTCATGGCATTCCTTTTTTTCATGCAAGTGATTGTTGTTTTCATTGGAATTGGCAGCAGATACAAGTGCAGTAATATTAGTAGTGGGGTGGGTCCACAGACAATGGATGTAGTGCATCGTCCCCCCAAACAGGATCCTACATTCCAACATTGTATAAATAATTTTTTGGACACTTAACAATCGTATCAGCATCCTGAAAAATTGTCTGCTCTGTTCGTGTGCTCTGAGACTCAACAGGAGCGAAATTTGTTCACGTTGATGGACTGAGTAGAGAGGAATCGAGGCATGCCGGAGATGAACATGTGTAAGTGAACATATTGGGGTGGATGTAATTTGTGTGAGTGATTTTTAATTTTTAATAGGTTTGGAGCATCTGATTCCCTATTAGCTGATTACTCTGGATCTGGTTATTATCTTATTTTGTAAGCTCTCAAAGCGGATATCAGGAAATGGAAGATTGGCTAATAAAAAATTTACTTCTCCTAGGTTAATTATAGCAGAGCCTTTTCACGGAAAATAACGGTTGAGATGTAACAATTAACTCAGACTAAAACCGTTGACCCGAAGTAGCTTTTTCGTCCTTACGACGCACTACACTTTGCCTTCGACGAACAATGGCCTTAGAAAATTTTATCAACAGAGAGAACAACTCAATGTCGAATTGAAAGCTCAGTGAAAGCGTGGCATGGTAGTTTGCTGCCATAACTCGTCCCCTGAACTCCTTGCACGCTACATTTGACCACTTCAGGGATTCTATAGTAAATAAAAGAGAGCTCATACGTTGCACTGAATTAGGCTAATGGGAATTTATTTTGTGTAAGGGAATTGCTTTAATGTGTATCATCTGCTCGCTCCTCTCATATGACGCGAGATGTTCTACATTTCGGTATTGTTTCAGCGAATTGTGCTGTCCTGACGTTTGTGTAATTTATAGGATGATGATACAATGTAAAACACAGGATCACAAAGTGAAATGAATTTTAATACTGTTTTCACGTTTCACCTTGGGGTATATCACAATTTGATAGCTTGATAGGTTTTACGTGGAGTAATTAAATGTGGAAGACGCGGTTGGATGAGATAATGGTTAGAAAGCTTGATTGTTGGCTTTCTTAGAAGAATGAGGTCATGGTAGTTCCTGAAGCAATTGAGTCTATAATGTTTGGGTGAAAGGTCTCAGTTTAGCATTTTTGAATGGATTTGGATTTTTCTTTGCTTTAGCACTACCGCCCATTTCGGTCCTTCGCTTAGATATAGTTAGAGTATCTCTTTATCTTGATCGAATGTATCCGCGTGTCACAAGGTGATATAGTCAGTACCACGCTTTGGCTGTGTCTCTTTCCATCCAGCCGCGATACGTTCTGGTTTTAAGCCAGTACGTATCATAACTGAACTAGGTTATAGTCCGTCCGAAGAATCACTCGAAACAAATCTTGCTGTCACCAACGGGATTTGAACCAGGGATCTTCAGCTTACAAGATGAGTGCTCTAACCACCACACCACGCGTACTACAGGATTTGGATTACCTTCGAGTTATCTTAGTTGTCTAAAATAAATCAGCAAAGCCTATGCAATCATAAATGAGCACTCTAGTTGCTTGCCAAAAACCAAATCAAATCAGGGCAAAACATCCCTTAGCATGTCGCACCTATGCAAAAAAAATTGTTATTGATGCGTGTAGCAATTTATTCGATGTGACCTGAATATTTAAGTTAATTTGAAATGGAGATAATCTCGTGGTTTTTTGTGCAGTAAGTATCTATGTTGCATTTCATAAGGACACATAACTAAATTCTAAGAAAAATCATTCACGCTGTTTTGAAATCATATGTTGTGTTGATTTTTTGGCCATCGGATACTGGTCTACCCGGTGATCAACTGTGGGAAGTTATTTCTTTATTGGTACAAAACTCAGGAACCAGAAGACTTAAAGCCAAATTTATCTTGGTTTATTGCAAGCTTGGAGCTGCAAGATATAAGCATGAGGAGAGTTACCAGTTTTCACTTAGTCGCACCTAACCTTTTGAAAGTTCATCAAACTGCTGATTGTAGTGGGAAATCAGACTAGCTAATACTTACAGAGAATTTACCACCATTAGTTATTTTGCAACCAAGGCCTTAGATGTAGGAGTTATTAAGCAATTAGCTCTAAGGGTCCCAATTTAATAAATTGATAAGATTTCTGTTAATATTCCGTTGATTTTTGTTGTTCTTTTTTGGCGTTCGGAACAAAATGCCATTTACGCACTGAATGTGGTACTCTCATGCTCGCAAGCGACTCAACTACCCACTAAACCTCTCCCTTCAAGCTGAGGGATCCCTTTCCTAGCGGGAGGGGAGAGGGGAAGAGGAAATGCCAGAAAAGCCCGACTGCTGTGAGTCCATTTTAAATTTTTGGTCTGCCCGAGCATAATGCGCCAACTGGTTCCATTTGTCAACCGATTCGAGCATCACCACAGCTATATTATCTGGGGTGAGCTCTCCCGTCTCCCTGTAGAGTTCCCTTCGCAACATGACCCATTTCGTACACGCGAAAAATGTGTGACTTACCAATCTTGTGCAGGTAATACTGAAAACACTCATGCCCGCTCAAAAACTGGGTCAGATAAAAGTCGGTCTCACCATGCCTTCGATTTAGCCACGGTCTCACATCCGGGATGAGGCGCTCAGTCCACCTTCCCTTCGTGCAGTTGACCTCAGACTGCTGCCAATCCTTGAGCGAGCACTGTCTTTCCTTGCGGACAACCATCTCCCTTGCATCCTCCTTTCGGCGCAGGTAAATAGCGCGGCGCTCTCTAGCAAGGAGGGCGACATGAATCACGCCTGCAATAACTCTCACCGCCGGATCAAAGACTGTTGGATACGAAGATGCAATTCTCAGTGCTCCTCTTCTCTGTACCTGTGCCAAACGTTTTTGATATACCTCTTTGCTAAGAGCGTCGCCCCATACTTCTGCTCCGTACAGTAGCACTGACCCTACAGCACTCATCAAGAGGCGTCTTCTTGATGGACTGGGTCCCCCTACATTGGCTATAAGTCGACTCAGAGCTGATATTCCTGAAGCAGCTTTCTCGGCCGTTGCCCTGATTTGCTCAGAGAAACTCATCTTCGAGTCGATCAGTAGCCCCAAGAACTTTACCGTTGGCTTCGATTCGATTTGCAAGTCTCCAATTAGACTTTATTTTTTTTGTGTCATTTAATTTTACATGCATATTTATTATAGTTAGTACCATTGAATTTCTTTTTTAAATTAACTTTAACACTTGATTCTAATTTTCATTAATTTTCTTTTCTGTTTGTTTTGTTCCATTTTGTAATTGGATTATGTTATATCTGTTAAATGGAATTTAAATAAATAAATAAATACTGATCATCCTTTCTCTAGGGATTCTCTTTTTTGTCAGGATGACCACTTCGGTTTTCTCCAGTGCTAAACTGACCCTGCGAGCAGTCATCCAGTCCCTCAATCGGCGCATTAGCATACCTAGCCCAAGTTGTGCTTGTTCAACGGTGCGTCCAGCGACCAGAGCCTCAACATCATCCACATAGCCAACCAAGCGCGACTCATCTGGCATCTCAAGTCTCAGTAGCCCATTGTAAGACACGTTACACAGGTCCTGACCAAGGATTGATCCCTGGGCAACACCCAATGTAATTTCTATCAGTCGTTGTGTCGTGTCGTAGAGCAGGTTTCGGTACTTTAGGTAGTTCCTCAAAAGCCGCATTAGATATTCTGGAACTTGAAAAGAGTTTTCCAGTATCCAGAATATCCACTCATCTAGCGGAGTTGAAGGCATTTCTGACATCGAGTGTCACCAACAGGACGATCCGTCGCTTGGTGCGACTATATGCCTCTGCCTTTTGGACCACGTTCACCACCTCTACAATCGCATCAATGGTAGAACGTACTGCCGAGGAGATAGGTCCCCAGCAGGACAAATCGCGTCAGTGAGTCTTCCCTTGATGAGTTTCTCTAGCACTTTCCCAGCCGTGTCTAGCATGCATAACGTTCGGTATGCAGACGGCGATTTTGGATTTCTCTTCCCCTTGCTGATCAGCACGAGCCTCGCCACCTTCCATCGTACCGCGAAAACCCCGTCCGGTAGGGAAGCGTTGAATGTGCTGAGCAGCAAATCAGGACAATGGTGATAGACGAGCCGCAACACCTCAGCTGGAACACCATCTGGACCTGGAGCCTTCCTCGCTTTCAAGCAGAGGACTGCCTCCTCCAGTTCCAGCTGTGTGAAGAGTGGACACTCTACTGCTGTTTCACCATGGACAGCGTCAACACGGACGGGATGGGCGGGATACAGTCCCCGCACTATCGCGTCCATCTTTTCCGCGTCATGTATACAAGGCTTCCGTAGGGCACCAAGTTTCCCCATGACCAGCTTGTAGCCAAGGCCCCACGGATCCTTGTTCACATTGTCCACTAGGTCTTGCCAGCAGCAAGCCTTGCTACTGTTGATCAGTTTGCGAAGGCATTTCCTGGCCGACTTATATGCTGCCACCTGGTTGCAGGCCTCGTCAGCGTTCGACGCCCGTTGAGCCTCACGTCGAAGCTTGTGACAATCTCTTCGCTTTTCAGCGATTTCAGATGACCACCAGTCTACTGGGGGCTTGCCGTGCCGGGGTCTTCGACGGGGCATAGAAGCGCAGCAAGCAGTCGCAATGATGCTCATAGTAGAGTTCACCACGTCTTGAGCTGCCAGTTCTTCCGTCCCCTCCGAAGCTCCCTGCAGCGGCTCACCTGCTGTGAGCACCTCGACGAACCTCTCGACGCCCATCCTTCCGATGTTCCATCCAGTTGTAGAAAGCCGAGAGCACGGACGTCGGGAGGCAGCATCACTTATCTCAAGCAGAGTGCACTGATGATCATTGACTGAGTAGATTTCTAATATTTTCCAGTTGCGTATCCTCCGTACTAAGGACTCCGAGGCAAATGTCACGTCCGGTATGGTTCCCTCACAACCAACATGGCGGAAAATCGGCGTATTTCCAGAGTTTAGTACGACAAGGGCCGTCCTGGCCGCCATTTCCAGGACTCATTTTCCCCGCGGATCCGTCTAAGGCATGCCCCATTCGATTGCTTTAGCATTGAAGTCGCCCCCAACGAGCACTTTACCCTCTTCGTTCGAGACAGCGCCCTCCAGAGCATTAAGCTTGGCTTGGAAAGATAATATCGACTCGTTAGGCGTTAGGTACACACTAAAGAAGGTGATCCCTGAGCACCGAACCCACACGAAACCATCCCCCCGTCCACAACTCTCCGCTTGAAAGTCACTGTTCCGAACCCAGATGGCGGCAGTACCAGTTTCATCAGAATACCATAATGCAGGGCTTTTATTATGGTTTCGCTTACTCAGCAGCAAGAAGTCGGCTTGCATGTCATTTCTTCTATCTTAGCAATACAGTATTGATATGGCATTGGGAGCTACCTGGACGAAGCCGGATATATTTCTATTTGTTAGATCCTTATGGAATCAACTCATGCCCATGCCACGCTTCTAGGGAAGCAGGCCAACATTTTTTTTTATGTAGAAGTATCTACCATTGTCCAGGGACTGGCATAGGTTATTGGGGAAAGTAGAAACTATTAACCTTTTCCAATATTCAAGCAATTAGAATTGGTTGTCCTTAGTAAATTTGAAGGTATCCTCTAAATTTGTCCTGGGTACAGCTCACAAAATTAAATGTATTTTGTACGAAATTGCTTTAATCAAAAAATACTTTACTCTATTAATTCGCACGACTGAACTCCTGAAAGAAATTCCGAACCGTTTTAAGGATATTCGACATAAATTCTATAGCTGACTGATAGTATTATTTTGCCAATTGTAGACCAGTTTTTGCCTTACCAAACAAGAACAACCGCGCATTAATCCCTGATATCAGCAATGTCTTACTCATTGTCTGGTATCTTGGAATTACAAATATTCATCGCTAAATTACGTGCCCTTCTAGCCTAAGTATGTCTCTAGTCTTCTTTTCTACCATCGCCTCTACATACTATAAGTATGTTTATATAATGCATGCACTCATGTACGAGTATATATACGAGTATATTTATTAAATATACATTTTATTCTACAGTAGTAAGGTATAGTCTGCCTGTCACATTGCTGGCATTCCTTACATCTTTGTATTCATCAGTATACGAGTATACTAGGATTATACTCGTAGAAGCCTGTGTATAAATTTTCCTGGTTTTCTTGTCGCGACACATCACAGCATTGACGTTTTTATATCCCATGATGTAAATATGTTTGACTCTACGAGTATATGGCTGTGCATGAAATAAGGAAGTGATATAAATTCTTCACAGCCTGAAATGTTTATTATTGCAATAAAAAAGCTTAGTAAGCTTTTAATGTACGTATTTGAGGTTTTGTTGAGTATGTGGTGACATACGTTGAGCATGATAACATATTTTGTGTTCTACGAAATGATTTTCAGTTGTCAAAACGTGGTTTAGTTTCGAATAGATTTTTTGATATATTTGCTTGATTTCTTCGTAAGAAAATAAATACTTGTGCTTTTTTGGTTGAACATTTGGTGTGTTCTACAAGCTTAAGCTCTTTTCGCGCCCCAAATAAATTTTTTTATTCAATTTCGACGATCTAATAAACCAGCTGCATACACAGGAAAACAAAGCTCCAAGCATACAAATCTGTAAAACAAATCTGTGCTTTGCTATCGGTGTTAAACATGGACCCTAACCCAAGCATCCACAAACATATTGATGTCTTTGACAGACGGGTCCTGAGGCAAACAATCGGAGCGAAGCTAGACGGGGACCAACGGTGAATTCGATACAACCATGAGCTGTATGAAATTTTTGTCGAGCCGGAGGTCTCAACAATTGTAAGACTGGAGAAGCTGCAATAGGCTGGCCCTATGAATTGTATTAACGAACAACGGTTACCGAAAAAGGTATTCGTTGAGAGAACTGAAGGGTAGAGACCAGTGGGGAATCCGAGGAAATGTTGGTCTTACTGGACCGAGACATTTGGAGGGGCTATTTGCAGGAAACGAAGGCCAGCGATATGCTGTAGTACTACGAAGAAGAAGAAGTTTCTGACATTTTTAAGGTATAGTTTCAACAAAGTAGGTTACTGTTAAAAATTGTTGACGCGCTTACAAAGAAGGCTTTTAAATCTTTTCAACTTTGTGATATTTGGCGTTCCAGATCCAATCACATCGTGGATTCGACTTTTGGAAAGTAAAGTTTGCATCCTAAAGGAGCTGCCATCCGCCGTTTCCCATTTCCGCTTTAGTACGATGCTCTCTACCAGAAGGGAGTTTCATTGCGCCCAATACTTTTTAGGTTTGTGCCATACATCAAAACATCCTTCCACTCAGGTCGCCCAGTTGCCTCCTTCCATACGAGTAATGTCCGATGTCTTCATCGGCTAGCTGGGCGTTTCGAATCTCCTGCAATGACCAACCTTCATTTAATTCGGCCGTTATCACTCGCAGATCAACGATCAGCTCCTTTCCCTCAATCCGTCGGCAATGCTTGCAGCTAGCTGGACATGGACGACGAGATAGGGCGCCAGCATTTCCATGAACTCCACCCTTCCGATGAATGATTTCGTAATCATATGACTGCAATCTTTCGATCCATCTCACAATTTGTCCCTCCAGGTTTTTGAAGTTAAGCAAGCATCTCAGCGATGAGTGATATGTTACCTCTATTATAGCCAATATAGCCTCTCATTTTTTGAGAGAACTCGACTGTAATATGAGAGGACTCTTTCTTCACCATCCATCTGCTGGGAGAGTACAGCTCCAATTCCGCCGTTGCTTGCATTGGTGTCAACTACAAACATTTTTTCGGGTTCCGGATATGCCAGCACGGGTGATTCACACAGCTTCTCCTTCAAGGTCTCAAAGGCTGCCTGGCATTGTTCATTCCAGACATTCGGACAATTTTTCTCGGTTTGCTGATGGAGACATTTAGCTATTTTGGCAAAGTCTTTGACGAATCTTCGATAGTAGGTCACCAGATCCAGAAAACTTTGTAGTTGGCACTTGTTGTTTAGTGTTGGCCAGCTTTTCACGGCTTTGATGTTCTCAGGGTCTGTTTTGACCCCTTCTGCTGATACAACATGCCCCAGGTATTTTACTTCAGCTGCAAAAAGGGTACACTTGTTGGGACTAAGTTTTAAATTCACCAGCCGCAATCAGGAGAAAACCTCTTTTAAGTTCCCCTCATGCTCATCGAACGTTCTTCCGATAACAATGATGTCATCTAGGTACACCAAGCAGGTTTTCCAGGTAAGGCCTCGTACCACGTATTCCATCAGGCGTTCGAAGATGGCGGGAGCGTTGCTAAACCTAAATGTCCACCACAAATTGCCACAATCCCGTCCCGACTGAAAATGCGGTCTTCTCTCGGTCTTTCTTGTCGATTTCTACCTGCCAGTAGCCACTCTTGAGATCGAGTATAGAAAAACATTTTGCGTCGGCTCATAGACTGACAGAAGGCTCGATAACGTCTTGTTTTTCCATGTGTTTGGCTATAGGAAGACGTCTCGGTGCTTGTCGAATCGGCTTGGCTCCCTGTGCATCTATGATGTGAGTTACCATTCTCGTTTGGCCTTGGTCATCCGGGCTTGCTGAGAAGATGTCACTGTACTTGGTGACCAGATCAGAGGCTCGCTTGAATAGCTGCACTGGCAATTGGACTGGCTTCAATATTGCAGACGTGAATTCCCGGGCTTTGTTTGTGTCTTGCCTCCTTTTACAATGATGGCCGTGAGTAGCTTTCAAAGGGGTGATGGTGGAAACAAGCTGGCAGCTGCCGATGACTTCCCCCGCTTTGATGCTTGTGCTGCAGTTTGTGGTGCTAAGGATTCTAACCGGCACGTATCCGTTCCTTATAGATCTTACAAGGCTTCATCCTACAATTAAACTGCACAATGTCGACGTCTTTGTTTTGGCTCTATCAGATAAGATTGGCGGTCTCCAGAATTACCATCAAGCTTGGCCCATACAATGCTTTCGGAAGATTACGGTAGATCAGAGTCAGCGCATACTACCACATTCAATTTGGACGCAAGAATCCTCTATCAATACTTCGACATTTCGCCATTTTAATATCCATTTGCCTGAATCCAACGTGATTCCATGTGGTCGCAGAAAATTCATTCCAAGGATGCAGTCATCCACAATGTTCGCGATCAGAAAATGATGTCGGAACGCAAGGTCTCCCAACTGTGTCTAGAGGTTAACCTCTCCATGGACAGGTGCAGTTTCTGCCGTGGCTGTCCATAGTGAGAAAATCCTACCCTTGTGAAGAAGTTGTTGCCTCACTAGGTCTGTCCGGATATTCGACCGGGTTGCGCCAGTAACGATTGTTATGGTGCAACACTCTCCGTCAGCTTGAGCCGGAAGGCATAAGTTTGCTTCTCCACATTGTAATCTTGACACGGTGATGGTGGTGGGTTCGTCCCCCTAAGTTTGAAAGGCTTCCATTCTGGGTTTCTGACTCGGTCTGGATCTCCTCCACCCTGGACGATAGCTCAGTTTGCTTCGCCTCTTGCAGCCTCTTTGCAGACGCCCCTTCTCACCACAATTCCGGCATCTAGGCGCACCACTTACCCGCCGCTCTCGCTCGATTTCCACGCGCTCACACCTGCACTCGTCTGTCACTATCTCACGAACACGGGCCAATGGTACGAGTCACATTTTTCGCTGCCTCAAAGTTTGGACTATAAGCCAATGCGTCCTTAACCGTTTGCTTTTGAGCGAAACGCACGGCTTGTTAGTATTTCTGGTTCTTTTATGCGCTGATGAATGCTTCTGTTGGTGCACCATCTGGATGTTCTAGGTCGTAAGCTGGATAAGCTAAAAGTGCCAGTCACTCAATGTTTTGGGCTAGCTGCTGTAAGGTTTCGCCAGACTTCTGCATCCGATGCCGTAGCTGTGACCGCTAAATCTGATTTGGATGATCGTCTCCATGATGCATGTCAAGGGCATTCATTATAACAGCTGAGTTTGAGTGCAATTCAACGGGGATAGTCTGCAAAAACTCGGCAGCTGGGCCTCTTAGAGCAAGAATTAATGCAGTTGCTCGTTCCTGCTCATTCCAGTGATTTATCCTAGTGGTGGCTTCAAACTGTGCTTTGTAAATACTCTAAGCCGTTTGCCCGTCGAATCTTGGTGCTTGCACATTTCTGTACGTGCTTTACGCTGCGGTAATAAGCAGGGCTCGTGAAGAGGTTACTACTGCCTTCACTGCGTCCAATTCCTTTTTCACTTTTTCCATCTCATGGTTCATTCTCTCCTCGACCTGGCTGATCTCATGGTTCATTTGCTTCTTGACATGGCTGACCTTCTCCTCGAGCTGCTACAGAGCTCCGCTTTTATTTCGGTTGATTGTTTTTTCACTTCCTTGATTTCGATTGCTTGCTGGTCCAGCTTCGCTAATTGTTCATCTAGCTTCGTAGTTAGACTGAATGACTGTTTATTTAGCTTCGTTGATTCTTCATTTAGCTTCGCAGTTAAACTGGAAGACTGTTGTTGCTGCTCTTGCTGCATCAGCATCAACATTTGCATCAGCGCATTCTCTGGTTCCTTTGATTTTGGTGTTTCTGCTTCTTCCTTAAGCTCCGACATGGTAAATTCATTAATTTTTAAATGTTAGCTTAGTGGTACTTTTACAGGGTTATCCATTCCGTAGTAGGAAAGTATAACCCTGCCATTTGACATCTGTCAGAACTGAATGTTATCCAAAGCGTGTTTTTTTCAGTTGAAGGTTTACCATTAAGAAATATGGATCGTTTAATAGTCGAAGAACGCGTTAAAATTATTCAATTTTATTATAAAAATGGCGATTCTGCTGTATCATTATTGAGGGCTTTACGAGCCGATTACGGTCGACATAATCGACCTACACAGCAAACAATTTCGAAAACAGTGAGAAAATTTGAAGAGACTGGATGGGTCATTGATATTGCAAGGCCTGTGCATCATCGCAACATCGCTGTCGTTGCTCAAAGTGTGGAGGAAGACCCGAATTTGTCGATTCCTCGACGTGCTCAAAATTTGGGCTTGTCTCACGGCTCATTGTGGCAAATTTTGCATTTGAATTATTATCTCTAACCGTACCGAATCCAACTCACTCAAGAACTTAAGCCTCAAGACCATACACAACGCAGAATGTATGCGAATTAGGTGATTGACCAACAAGCCATTGATAACGATTTTTCGAACAAAAATTTTTTTAGTGATGTGTCTCATTTTTCGCTCAGTGGTTACGTAAATAAACAGAATTGCCGCATATGAGGCGCTCAAAATCCTCAGGTCATCGCAAAAAGGCATTATGGTCTGGTGCTGTTATTGGCCCGTAGTTTTTTAAAAACGATCAAGGAAGAGCCATTACAGTCAATTCTGACCGCTATGGACGGATGTTAACCGATTATTTTTGGAGAGAAATTGAATATTATGAACTGGAGAACATGTGGTTCCAACAGGACGGAGCCACAAGCCACACAACACAGGCTAATCGAGCACTTTTGCAAGATAAATTTCCAGGACGCGTAATTTCGAGATTGAGTGATGTCAATTGGCCCGCAAGATCCTGCGACCTAACACCTTTGGATTTCTTTTTAAGGGGCTATGCAAAAGATCGTGTTTACGCGAACAATCCTCTGAATCTTAAGCAATTAAAAACCAATATTCGTGAAGTTATGGCCGAGATATTGCCGGAAATGTGCTGAAAAGTCATTGAAAATTACCTCAAAGGATTGAGGCCTGTAAGAGGCCCCCTGGAAGACATTTGAATGGTGTTGTGTTTCAAGAATAATGGCAAGGTTTAGTCTTTATATTGAATGAAAAATTTTGTTTCCATCTGAATATTTTATGTATTTTCTTTAGCTTTACTTTCCCAAGCGTAAAATGGATAACCCTATTATTTCGGCCAATTGTTTTTCCAACAGTTTATACGTAACGTTTCACTATCGTGCATTTATGAAAAGTGTTCTAAAGTATTCACTTTCAACATTTTTATTCTCACTTCTAACATCACTGTCGCCTGTTTTGGTTCGGAGCCGATAATTTTACTGTCCGGAAAAGTGAAAATGCACCGTTTGTTAGATTAAGTTAAAAGAGTTTATTTACTAAGAATACACAATCGTTAATTTCACTATTTTACAAATAATTAACATGTTATTATTTTTCACTTGTCTATCAATTTATATTGCAACTATCTGTATCGCAAAAATCACTTCACTATCAACGAATATCGCCTTTAATTCGCGCTCAACTCTTATCACAGTTTTTACTATCGCGGCTTTTCTATTGCCCTTTCCATTTATTCAGCTCGGTTTAAATAGGGTCTCTAGTCATTCAATCCATTTCTCGTATATTGGCAAATGTTCTGATGAGAACGACCTCGAATATTTGAGCAATTCTGAATATCCGCAGTGACGTCACTTTAAGCTATTAATCATGAATTATCTTGGTCAATTCTTATGCTTACGTGTACATTCGTTTATTGATCATGATGTTATTAATAGTTGTGACAACGATTGCGACAGTAGCTTGCAGCATTTTTTGGACAAGTAACAATAGCATTCGGCACCAATTACTGGCATTATGAGTTCAAACGTATGCTTTTCGTACTGAAAGGAGCACCGACAACCTTCCAACGGATGATGAATTACATCCTAACCGGTCTCCAAGGTTTCGACTGTTTCGCCTACCTGGGCGGTAAAGTGGTATGCGGGAAAAATTTACAGGATCTTAAAACCAAGCTCCGGAAGATATTCAGCCATCTAAGGCACAACAACCGTAAACTGAACTGGCCCGAGAAATGCCAGCTCTTACGTCCAGAAGTGGTATACCTGGGACACATCTGCTCAACGGCCGGCGCTCGGCCAGATCCTAGCAAAATGAACTGCATGAAAGACTTCCTGGTTCCCAATACCGTTGGGAGACTTCAATAATTCCTAGGGTTGGTTAATTACTATCGGAAGTTCATCCGAGACTTTTCTAAAACTGCCAAGTCCCTCACTAAATACTTACGCAAGGATGTGAGGTTTACCTGAACGGAAAAATGTATGGACGCATTCCAACAACTGAAAAACATTTAGCGTTACAGCACAATTTTGGTTAATTCACAATAGTCGAAAACACAAAGTACGATCTTACCCACGTAACAACTATCCCACAGAAGCAAAATAACAATCGTTATGGTACTATCGCTGCAAGATTCCCAACGATAGCAGTAAAGTTTGACCAACAAGTCTATTTCACTCTGAGTGAAGAAAAGTTAAAGGCATATCAATCTGAAGACGAGCTACTCATATGTTCACCGGGCACTACCGCTAATATGGTCATGAAACCCAATTGCATCCTTGATGAAATCCACAATAGGCACAACAGAACTATGTGCCCAACCTTTGGCAAAATTAGCGAATGAACGCAGTGGAAAAGTCTAATGATGAAGAGGAACTGGATGACTGCTCGCGGGTTCAGTTTAGCACTGGAGAAAACCGAAGTGGTCATCTTGACACAAAAGGATTCCCTAGGGTGCGGATGATCAGTATTGGAGACTTGCGAATCGAATCGCAGCCATCGGTGAAGTACTTGACGCTACTGATCGACTCGAAGAAGAGTTTCTCTCAGCAAATCAGGGCAACGGCTGAGAAGGATGCTTCAAAAATATCGGCTCTGAGTCGATTTATGGCCAACGTAGGGTGACCCAGCCTATCAAGAAGACGCCTCTTGATGAGTGCTGTAGGTCAGTGCTACTGTACGGAGCAGAGGTATGGGGCGACGTTCTCAGTAAGGAAGTATACCGAAAACGTCTGGCACAGGTGCATAGATTAGGAGCACTGAGGATTGCATCTTCGTATCCGACAGTCTCTGATTCGGCGGTGAGAGTTATTGCAGGTGTGATACCTGTCTCCCTCCTTGCTAGAGAGCGCCGCGCGAGGCAGATGGTAGTCCGCGAGGAGAGACAGCGCTCGCTCAGTGATTGGCAGCAGTCTTGGGTCAATTGCACGAAGGGTAGCTGGACTACGCGGCTCGCCCTCTGATCTGAGACCATGCCTAAATCGAAGGCATGGTGAGACTGACTTCTGTCTTGTCGAGTTTTTGAGCGGGCATGAGTGTTTTTAGTCTTACTTGCACGAAATTGGTAAGCCAGGATTCATCGAATGCATATTTTGCCAAGGAGAGGAAGACGAAGCTCGTCACATATTTTTGGGTACAAAAAATAGGGCAGACTTCGAAGGGACCTTTACAGGACGGCGGGAGAGCTCACCCGAGATAGTAAAGTCGTGATGATGCTTAAATCGGTTGACAAATGGAGCCATGTGGCGTATTATGTTTGGGCAGTCCTAAAAGGTAAAAGCACCTCACCGCAGTCAGGATTGGTGCGTCGCTTTGCAGGTATTCCTCCTGTCCTTCTCGCTAGAGGCCGGAAGGCGCCACACGGCGTAGATCGATATCACCAATTCAAGCAAAGTTCAATGTTTTCGAGGGCGCTGTCTTGGAAGCAGATGGCAACGTGCTTGTTGGGGGAGATTTCAGCGCTAAAGCAATTGAATGGGACATACCTTTAACAGATCCACGGGGAAAAAGAATCCTAGACAAGGCGGCTGAGACGGCGGTCGTCGTACTAAACATCGGAAGTACGTCGACTGACCGCCGTATTGGTTGTTAAGGAACCAAATCGTATATTCGCGTCAGAGTCCTTAGTATGGGAGATACACAATTGGAGAGTACTAGAGGACTGCTCAGCCAATGATCATCAGTACAATTTGCTTAGGACCCGCGATGTAGGCTCCTGATGTTCGTGCCTTCGACACTCTAAAATTGGATGGAACATAGGAAGGATTGGCGAAGAGAGGTTCATCGAGGTACTCACGGCAGGTGGTTGCTGCAGGGTGATTCGCAGGTGACAGAAGAACTGGTAGATCAAGACGTGGTGAAGCTAGGTATGCGGACGCTTGGTGCCCTACAGAATGCCCATCCCGTCCATGTTGATTCTGATCACGGTAAAACAGCAGTCAAGTGTCCATTCTTCACACAGCCGGAACTGGAAGAGATCCCAAAAATTCATAATCTATAAATTCTCCTATCATTTAAAGCCCATGTTTTTATAAATAATCATTTCTCAAGAAATCTTTAACGATCCTTCCAAAAGCATTCTAACTTTTTCCATTCTCATTCCATCTTGAGATTTAAATTTAAAACAGTACTTGAACTACTACCATGAACTTTTCTTTCTTTATTCCTTTTGTGAACTCAACAAGTGCTTCAGAATGGAGAGTTACGAGTTCACTGATGTCCTTTTTTCCATTCATTCTCTAAAACTTACTTAACATCACCATCATACATGAAGTCTCACATAATGACTTTTAGGAAGGCATCAAAAAGGAGGCGAAGCTCATTTCTATTGTGCAATTCTCAAACTTAGAACATTCTTTCTCCATTTCTCTTGGTCCTCTGTGAGGCTGTGGATAGCTTGAGCACTATTTACTC
Organism: Odontomyia ornata; assembly: GCA_963969285.1. Taxonomy (NCBI): domain Eukaryota; kingdom Metazoa; phylum Arthropoda; class Insecta; order Diptera; family Stratiomyidae; genus Odontomyia; species Odontomyia ornata. The sequence continues at coordinate 253,503,235 of OZ017742.1, forward strand.
TCTTCCGCATAGGATGAAAAAAACAAAAATGAGTAAAACAGGATATTTTCTTCAAAATCCTTGTTGTCATCATCGTAGTCGTCGTCGTTGCCATTGAGCCTCGTTGCTATTGAGATACAAACAAAATGGTGTGCATAGTTTTATATCTTAAGTCACTCCTTCAAATGTCCGCCTGTGAGAAGATGACGATGATGACGCCATCACCAAGTCAAAGGATAACGATAATAGTGCTATAAATTTTCCTATGGAGGAAAATAAACCGGAAAGAGAATGGAGTCCTGCAAGCTGTAGAAAATGATCTCGACAAAATGCCAAGAATTATTTTCACACTTTGTAGGTTGGAGGAAGGATCAAGAGAAGTTTTTTTGGGCATTATTTACTCACTTCTTTTTAAAGGTCTTGGTATGTGAGTTGTGAGGAAGGAGTTTCGGTGAATATATACTAATTGTGTATGTTGTACTTTTCTCATGAACGCTAAAAGTTTGCTGGCAAGCCAAAAAAGAATCGTGTCCTGAAAATATCCGCGTTCTCTTTGGCACTGTAGACTACAAGGGAAAATAAGTTCCGGTTTGTATGGAAAACAGGACATGTAATGTAACGGTTCTATGGCTTGTAAGTGAGAACTGACAAAAAGTTGCAGGGGATACTTGCCCGAATTGCACTGCAGTATCTAGGTGTCTGTTTGTTTCGGCTGAAATGAATTTTTTATTTGCATACACTAAAATGTGGACGACAGACAGGAAAGCAAGCAAGCAGGCTGGATCGGGAGTGAAGAAAAGCGGGTCATGAATAGCTGATTTGCAAAGAAAGAGAGAATACGCCAAGTTTATGTGCAAAGTTCTTGCATGTTTGAACGTAATAACGTTGATGGTGCTGTTGGAAGGGAATAAATTATTTTTATAGCTTTCGAAGACCGTTCGAGTCGTTATAATTACGTATTAAAAATTAATTAAAATGAAGTAGGACTCGAGTAGGTTGCTGCTGATTTAAATTTACGACTGCAGTTTCAATTTATTTTTTTGATTTCCACGTAAAATTTAACCTAGACAATTTATGATTTCCTTTTGATATATATTTTGGATTAATAACAGGTTACAAGCAATGCTGGAATAATTTTTAAAGTAATAGAAAATGCGCATATTTCAGTTTATAATCCTGCACCAAACAAACTTTTCCACGCAAATATTCATCATTCTTGCAATACCCCCAAGACGTTATCGTTCTAGTCTCAAAATCCCCTCCCAAGGCTGTGTGTATCTAATGGATGAATTCTTTCATTTCCACCACCTCAATCTGCTGCTGCTGCAGGATGACGGCAGGAAAAACTTTTAATCTCTTGAGTGACCTGTAAGACTGGGATTTATGTACTATGCAAGACTTTTTATGTCTTTCGATAAATCTCTAGTCATTTTTGATGGATTTCGCGTTCTAGGCAACGCACAAGCTTATTCAATCTCTCAATCTAAAACTTATACCTCCGGCTTTGTGTTGAGCACACTTCCTGCTCCTGCTGCTTCCAGCTGCTGAGGTATTGCGTGCGTTGAGCTTAAAACACACTTTTTCATATTGTCTTAAGAAAGAACAATGTTCGTTTTGGGAATATTAATAGAGTCGAAAATTATGGACAGAATAATAAAGATCAAGGCAGGTGAAATATGCTCTCCTAGGAGAGACTAGCAAAGTGTTTGCAACAATGGAGGAGTAAAATAATTTTCAGACGTGGTAAAAATTGTGGAGAGCGTGAAAGAGGGAATCGATAAGCTTTTGGAGTTAACAAATTTTAACACGAGAAATTTGCTTACCCAACTTTTCAGAATGGTTTTTAAAAATATGCTTTAATTCGTGTGTAGGCAGCGCATACCGAACAGCTGCATTAAGGCATAAGTTAACTCAAATGTAGACCGAATAATGCGTTTAATGGAAAATTCTACGTATTTCAAAATAGAATTAGTATTCATAGCCCCCTAACCGAAAACAACTTCTATAAAGTTGCACAAAAGTTGTTTTATCCCATACAAATTTTAAGACGATTTCGGGAATGTGCCTAAATATACATATTCTTTTGTGGTAGGAAGGTGAATGCCAATTTATGCACCGAGTGTGGGACTCCTATGCTTGAAAGAAGGCGACTGGACTACCCACTAAACACATCCCCTTAAACCTCAGAACCTAGCCTGGGACCGTTTGACACATTACTTCGGGCCAGGTCTCGTTTTTTTACGCTGTGAGGCGCCTTCAAGCTGACGGAACCCTCTTCTAGCGTGAGGGAAGGAGGTAAAAGGAGTTGCCAGACAAGTGAACCCCCAGCCGCAACATCCCCGGCTGCTGTGAGTCCCTTTTATTTCTCAGAACTGCTCGAACATAATGTGCCACCTGGTTGCATTTGTCAAGCGATTCGAGCATCACCGCGATTATATTACACAGGGTGAGCTCTCCCGTCTCCATGTAGAGGCTCTTTTGCAGCCTGTCCCATTTTATGCACGTAAAAAAATGTGTGGTAGGTATTGTCTTCCTCTCCTGGGTAATACCTACAATCGGGGGACCGTGACGCACCAATCTTGTGCAGGTAAGACTGAAAACGCCCATGCCCGCTCAAAAACTGGGTCAGATAGAAGTCAGTCTCACCATGCCTTCAACTTACCCACGGTCTCACATCCGGGATGAGACACACAGTCCACCTTTCCTTCGTACGGTTTGCCCAAGACTGCTGTCAATTGTTGAGTGAGCGCTGTCTCTCTTTGCGGGCAACCACCGCAGATAAATACAGCGACGCTCTCTAGCAAGGAGAGCGACAGGTATCACGCCTACAATAACTCTCACCGCCGAATCAGAGACTGTCAGATATGAAGATGCAATCCTCAGCGCTCCTCTTCTCTGTACCTGTGCCAAGCGTTTTCGGTATACCTCCTTGCTGAGAGCGTCGCCCCATACCTCTGCTCTGTACAGTAGCACTGACCCTACAGCACTCACCAAGAGGTGTCTTCTTGACGGGCTGGGTCCCCCTACGTTGGCCATAAGTCGACTCCGAGCCGATATTCCCGAAGCAGCCTTCTCAGCCGTTGCCCTGATTTGCTCATAGAAACTCATCTTTGAGTCTATCAGTAGCCCCAAGTACAACACCGATGGCTTTGATTCGATTTGTAAGTCGCCAATACTGATCATCTTTACTCTAGGGATTCTCTTTTTTGTTAAAGTGATCACTTCAGGCTTCTCAAGTGCTAAACTGATCCCGCGAGCAATCATCCAGTCCCTCACTCGACGCATGAGCATACCTAGTCTAAGTTGCGCCTGTTCAACGGTGCGTCCAGCGACCAGAGCCGCAATATCGTCCACAAAGCCAACCAAGCGCGACTCATCTGGCATCTCAAGTCGCAGTGGCCCGTCGTAAGACACGTTCCATAGGTCCGGACCAAGGATAGATCCCTAGGCAACACTCGATGTAACAACCATCCTTCGTTGGTCCTGTGTCATTTCATAGAGCAGGCTTCGGTCCTTTAGGTAGCCCCTCAAAAGCCGCATTAGATATTCTGGAACTTGAAAAGGATTTTCTAGCGAATCCGGAATATCCAGCCATCTAACAGAGTTGAAGGCGTTCCTGACGTCAAGTGTCACCAACAAGACGATCCGTCGCTTGGTGCGACTATATGCCTCTGCCTTTTGGACCGCGCTCACCACCTCTGCAATCACGTTAATGGCAGAGCGTCCTTCTCTAAAGCCGTACTCCCGAGGAGATAGGTCCCCAGCAGCACGAATCGCGTCAGTGAGTCTTCCATTGATGAGTTTCTCCAGCACTTTCCCAGCCTTGTCTAGCATGCATAACGGGCGATATGCAGACGGCGATTCGGGATTTCCCTTCCCCTTGCTGATCAGCACGAGCTTTGCTATCTTCTATCGTACCGGGAAAACTCCGTCTCGTAGGCAAGCGTCGAATGTGCTGAGCAGCAAGTCAGAGCAATGGTGATAGGCAAGTCGCAACACCTCCGCTGGAACACCATCTGGACCTCCTCCAGTTCCGGCTGTGTGAAGAATGGACACCCGACTGCTGTTTCACCATGGGCAGCGTCAACACGGACGGGATGGGCGGGGAAGAGTCCCCGCACTATCGCTTCCATCTTTTCCACTTCCTGTATACAAGGTTTGCGCAGGGCACCAAGCTTCCGCATAACTAGCTTGTAGCCAAGGCCCCAATGATCCTTGTTCGCACTGTTCACTAGATCTTGCCAGCAGCGAACCGTGCTGTTGTTAATCAATTTACGAAGGCATTTCCTGGCCGACTTACATGCTGTTGCGCGGTTGCTTGCCTCGTCATGGTTCCATGCCCGTTGAACCTCAAGCCGAAGCTTTTGACACTCCTTTCATTTTCAGCGATTTCAGTTGACCACCAGTACACTGGGGGCTTGCCGTGCCGGAGCTTTTGACGGAGCATAGAAGCTTTGCAAGCGGTCGTGATGATGCTCATAGTTGAGTTCCTCACATCTTGAGCTGCCAGTTATTCTGTCCCATCCAGATCTCCCTGCAGCGGTGCACCTCCTGTGACCACCTCGACGAATCTCTCGACGTCTACCCTCCCGATGTTCCATCCAATCGTAGGAAGCCGAGACCACGGATGTTGGGGGACAACATCCTTTATCTCAGGCAAAATGCACTGATGATCACTGGCTGAGTAGTCCTCTAATACTCTCCAGTTGCGTGTCCTCCGTACTAAGGACTCCGAGGCGAATGTCATATCCGGTATGCTACCTCCACAGCCGATTCGTTTTCCCTGCGGATCTGTCTGAGGCATATCCCATTCGATTGCTTTCGCGTTGAAGTCTCCCCTAACGAGCACGTTCCCGTCTGCGTTCAAGACAGCGCACCCTAAAGCCGGAAGCTTGGCTTGGAAACATGATATCGATTCGTTCGGCGTTAGATACACACTATATAAGGTGGTCTCTGAACACCGCGCCCACACAAAACTATCCTCCGTTCACAGTTCTCCGCCTGGAAATCACTAGTTCGAACCCAAACGGCGGCAGTGCCAGTTTCATCAGGATACCATGATGCAGAACTTTGATCATGGTGTTGCTCACTTAGCAGCAAAAAGTCGGTTTTCAGATTTCTGGCGGTTGACTTGCAGTGTAGCTTCAGCTGCAGGATGCGGGTAATCAAAGTTCTAATTTTGCCGGCATTTTCATGGTGCCAAGAAGTGTCCAAAATCATGTCTTGGATCAGCATCCTTACAAAGAATACAGTGTGCCTCCTTCGTACACTCTTTTCTTTTATGTCCCATAATTCCTATCGGATGTTTTGCAAACTTGTGCGGCGTGACTATAGCCATGGAATTCGAAATATTGTAGAGGCGTTGCTCTTCGCTGTATCGTTCAGACAACCCACCCTTTTCCTAGTTTGCCCATATTCAGAAATTGTTCAGCGTCCTTTTTGGTTAAGTGAATTATGGCCATGAATTGTCTCCAATGGTTTTCTGGTGTCGGCCTGGCTTTGATCCTGCCCACGCTAGGGAACTCCATTTTGATGGCCTCTTTTACCTCGGCAGATCTGTCACGCAGTCAATGTCTCTTATTTCGATCGTTGCCATCGGCTCGAGCAAGGCTATAGCTGTGTTTTTGCCGAGGATTTCCTTTCCTGCGTCTCAGAATGCTACCTTATGCTTGGCCTCTCCTCCAAATTCAACCAGTATGTGGCAAGACCACGTTTGTCGTGCTGCGTTTTTGGCAGTATTTTTGTCTTCGGGCCTTACGGTCCCCCTGATGTCCCGTAGCACCACCGCGTAGGATCGACCATCTTGGGGTTTTACAAGCAGTGCTTGCTGCCGGGGTCTTTGGCGGGGCTTCTTTTTCTCCTGTTTTGCATCAGGTCCTTTTTCTTATTGGGCCTCGGTGCTAACTTTACTTTCTGACACTTTTTGAAGTAGTTTGTTTGCGGCTTCCTTCGCTCTTTTTGTAAGCACTGTCTGAAACCCGTGATCTAGTGCTTCACGCCCATCAAGCGCCTCTTCCTTCCCTCTTTTATCCCAATCTCCTTCGATTTGGCTAGACGCCATTATTTTATGGATTTTTACGGCTGGAGCTTTTAGATTTTTCCCCCTGGGTTTTTTAGTCTTCTGCTCGTCTTCGGCCTTGAACCAGCTCCTCCAATAATGTCCTATGCGGTCTAGGAGCTCCTCTAGTTCAAGGAGCTCAATCTTTACTGCTTTGCTGATTTTTGGGGAGTTGCATGCTGATTGTATTCTTTTTAGAACATCTCCCGCTTTCCGGAATAGCCTTATTCTTCGTGTCGCTTGGCGGCAATTGTACTTTGCGACCATCTTTTGTTATCGCTTTCCGTTTCCGAATACAGTAGTTCCGCCACATTTTCAACGTTGGCGATTCAATCACACAACGTCGTTTTATTTGTCTGGTTGCTCTTTTCTTTTCCTGCCGTAATCTCCTCGTTGGCTTCAGGGTGATTCTTTATGTCGGAATTTACGACCCTTGTATCGGCCGCTTCGGTAACGATCGCAGCAGTGACCATCGAATTCTCGATGCTCTCTATATTTTCTTCCACCATTCGAACACTTGAAGCGTCCTGCAGAGTTTCCCGCTTTTCCTATATATGTAGGACGCTGTGGCGTTCGCATAATTTTTTTGCTTCGCCTGGACGCCGCAGGAATCTCAGTCTGGACCAGACTGTCTGCTTATCCCCGTTTTTCGTCAGTCTTCATTGTCATTGTATTTTTCGTCGTTTTTGTCATCGTTAGTACCGCTCTCGATGTACTGTTAACGTCCTGACTGCAACCGCTGGTTGCGTCGTCGTTATTATTTTTTATTTCTTTTTTGGATTTTTTTGATCTTTTTTATATGTTTTTGGTTGCTCCAGTTTTATTGAGTCCCCCTCGGAGCCGCTTTCTCCGTTCGTGTGTGTAGTCGCCTTTTTGGTCCCATGATCATCATTGAAAAAGGAGGCAAGACACAGACAAAGCCCGGGAATTCACGCCTGCAATATTGAAGTAGACCAAATTACCAGTGCAGCTATTCAAGCAAGCCTCTGATGTGGTCACCAAGTACAGTGACATCTTCTCAGCAACCCCGAATGACCCTACATCAAGCCGAGCTGAATGAATGGGGAATTTGGTAGCAGTAAAAACTGATATAGTAAAACTGCGATAAGACTAGAGCGCGAATTGGAGAATTAAAGTGAGATTTGTAAAATAGTGATATTAATTATTGTGCATTCTTCGTAAATAAACTCTTTCAACTTAATTTAAAAGACAGTGACTTTTTACTTTTCCGAGACATTAAACTGATTGGCTGCGAGCCGTAACAGGCGACAGTATATATAGGAAGGAGCCCTTAGTTATTTATCCACTGAAAGCAACACCATGTCATTTGTATATGTTTGCAGATGAAGCTCACGCTCAGACGGGTCAAGTAAAGAATTTATGACTAATATGCCCTATTGCAGCCAAAGAAGGACAGTTCTGTGAGAGTATCATTTTTTTTTGCCTAGGCTACAACACATGGGGTTCCTGTGTAGGTATGTAAAGTAGCCTGTGGTTGCGCATGTAGCTGGTCCAGCTAATAATTTTTGGTTCTACTCTCTGAACTCTTACTTCTGCACACAGGTAGTTGTACGGTTCACCATTCAACATTCTGTTCTTGGAAGTTAGCAACACTAGCGATGTAAGACCGACAGGTTAAAAAGATTGAAATGAGTGATCTGCTAGGTTTCAAAGTAAAAAAATATTACTCAGACTTTTTGTAAGGCTATGGATGTATAAGCTAATGCCAAAAATCACTGATTTTGACATTCAAGCTGTACTTTACTTATATAATACAATGGTAGGCTTTGAGAAGATGGTCGTCATCGTAGCCAGAGAAAAGAGTTATGTATTGAGTAAAAGTTGTAATGATGAAAAATTCTTTTTGAAGGCTAATGGAACTGTTTCTGGAAAGCATAGTGTTAAGATTTCTAACGGATAGATTGGCTAGCAGACGTAAAGGTTAGGCCTAAACTCATGGTTTCCGTAAAAAGGATTGGGTAGCGTGTCAATCAATGCCCATTACCTAAAAGACAAAGTCCCAGTTGCCCTAGTTACAATATACAGTGCACACTATTTGATGCGCAAATCTCATTTCCATTTACTAAACTAAAGTCACACACCACCACTTTGAAACCAGAATAATCTCCTTAACATATTGGAGGTGAGAGTAACCAGGCATGGGTTCCCTTGGCCAGTAGCATAGATCAAATCTCTGCTTAAGTTGTTTTGGCAATCAGCTTGAGTATTTGTACTAGCCTTGAATTTTTAGGGGCAGTACTATCTAACGGCTCACATAGTTAGTAAGCTAGTTTCTAATTACCTGTAGATGTCTACAAGTATACCCACTAATGTTTTTTAAACTACTCATACCACCACCACTTACCATCCCAAAGAAGATCCACAAATGCCGCGATAAGATTATCACAAACATGTTATGGTACCTACAACCTAGCCGAAACTTTTTTTTTCCTCCGCCATGCATAGGAATTTCATCCCGGGAAACGCATGCTTCTCTCTCTCTCTCTCTCTCTCTGCTCCACTGGTCTTACAATATGTAAAGTCAATTAAACTACTCCTAAACAAGCATACATTGAAACTACTATGTTCCATCAGAAAGAACTCTATACGAAGACATATGTCAAGCTTTGGGACCCACATAGCTACCACGACAATAGTTAAAAGCCTGCATGTCACAAGTGCTCGACTGTACTCAGTTCACCTTATTTGCCAGTTAGAGATCATGCCATTCTCCAACATGGTTCGAATGCAAGAACGCCTCTGAAGCCTGGAATCAGTGCCTCTTAATCACTTATGCTCATCGACAAGCAAGTCCTTCTGCAACTTAGAATCAATTCTCGATGAATGATTTTCAACTCCAGCGGTGCAACATCCATTAAGACCTGCATAGCATTCGTCCAAACCATAGGACATACGAGCAAGATTACTCTCTGGTATTGCATCACAAGACCTCTGCCAGGTGCACTCGTAAAACTCTCTTAGAATACTAGTGCCCCATAGACTGCACATACGACAAAAAGTCTTGTTTATTTTCTTTTAAGAGCTCTCCTTTGAAGCTAGGGGTGGAGGGCGTCTGTCAGTCCCTTAAAATAGGGCTAGATAGAAAGAATATTTTGCACTCATTCTCATAGACATATTTACATGCAGCCTCATATTTTAAAGTTCCTCCCTTATCGTCGTTCGTACAGATAATTGATAAACATATGGAAGGAAATGTAGGTAACGATAAAACTTTCTTCAACTGCTTTCAATCTTTTGATGGCTAAAATTGACTAACGCAGTGAAACAGGACAAATTAGGTAGGGGCTATAAGCGCCCTGAGTATGGTGCTCCTAGCCACGCAAAGCTTCTGGACCACCCTGTAAACACTTCCTCTGTCAATCTGAGAACCTTGCCTGGAACCATTTGACACTTAACTTCGGACTGGACCCCGGTTTTATACGCTGTCAGGCACCATTGAGATTAAGAGTCCCCCTCATGAAAAGAGGAAGAGTTTTTGCTAGAAATGTGACCCCTAACGTATATACCCCAGGTAGCTTAAGTCAGCCCTTTCTATCTGTTAAGAGTGCCCAAATGGGATGCACCATATAGTTCTATTTGTCAACCGATTCAAATATCTTCCCAATGAGGCTATTTGGAGAAATGTCTCCAGCGGCGAGCCCCTTCTCCTTGCGAATCGCTAGAAGCCTCCGGGAGGACCCCTTTGCATAGTCAAGAATTAACATGCTGAACCGAAAGTCTGGACAAAGTAAACAGACCAGCAGGAAAATATTAGCTAAGGCGCTATCTGGTACAGGAGTCTTTCCTGTTTTCATTGACAAGTCTGCCCCTTCTACTTCTAGCCAAGTGAAATGTGGACAGTGTCAACATGGACGGGATGTGCAAAGAGAAGTGTCGGCACTATCTCGTTCATCTTTTCAGCTCATGCAAGCAGGATGTGCGGAGGACGCCAAGCTTCCACAGCTTATAGGCAAGGCTCCACAAATCCCTGTTCGCATCATCAGCTAGATTTTGACATCAGCAATTTGAACTACTGTTGATCAGCTAGCGAAGGCATTCCGTACCCGCTGAGCTTAACTTCAAGGATTTTGACACTCCCTTTGCTTTTTGGCGATTTTGTTCGAGCATCAATACACTGGAGGCTTGCCATGCTGGGATCCCCGGTGGAACATACAAGAGCTTCCAGCAGACGTGAAGCTGCTTACAGTCGAATTCACCACATCCTCACTATCAGTATTTCACTCCCCATTGACTCTCTCAGCAGCATGACGGCACTGTGACTACCGAAATCCCAATATTCTACCCGGTGGTGGAAGGTTGAGAGCATAGGCATTGGGAAACAGCATCATGAATCTCAAGCAGAATGTACTATTAATCACTAGCCAAACAGTTTTGCAGTACTCCACAATCACGCACCATCCTTACTAGGGACTGTAAGGCCAGCGTTACATCAGATATGGTTCCCTCACAGACTCAATAGCGTAAAGTTGACCTACCGCTAGAGTCTACCACGACTCTTTTGCATAGGGCCTTCTTGACGGCATTACAGAATGTTTCCCTATTTCTGGTCTTTGCTTCAAATCGACCAGTATGTGACCAAGCACGGTTTTGTGGTACTACTTTGTTGGAAATGTCGGTGTCATCTGGCTGTACATCTCCATTTAGTGCAACACACCTGCCATTTACAAACAGGGCTTCCATTAGGTATTTCTTTTTGTTGGGCTTCTGGGATAGCTCTTTTTTTGAAGCTGTTTTGTTCTTCTTTGTATCACTACAGCCTCTCTCGTGCCTTCACTTCCTCCAGTTATCTCAGTTCATTCACCGCGTCTTTCAATTTCGTAATCCGATTAGCAAAAAACTGTCTCCATTCACCAACTCAGACCAGCGTTTCCTTAGTTTTCTCAATCGTCTCCGTTCTTCAGTCCTCCGAACGATTACCTTTTTGAGTGTACATTGTTCATCCATACCATTGACATGGTCAGCCCATTGCAGCTTCCACAGTCTTACAATTGTTAAGACCTCCAACTCGTGAAAAATTTCATACAGCCCATGATTGTATCGAATTCGCCATCGGTCTCCATCTCGCTTCACTCCGATCATTCGTCTTGCGGCTTGTCCAATATGTTTACGAAATATTCGGTAAAGTTCCATGTTCCACACTCATAGCATAGCACAGGCCTTACAACCGATTTGTATACTTGGAGCTTTGTTTTTCTGTGTACGCAGCTGGCCTCCCAAATCGTTAAAATTGAATAAATCACATAAAATAATTTATTTGCGAGCTGTACTCTTCGGCATGTTTTGCCCCTTTCATTACCGGTTCTCACTTTTTTGGCGCCAAATTCTCCCATATTTTCAATACATACTGTATTTCACGAGGTGTGATATTTTGTATGGTTGAGGTGTTTCTGAAACCTTTAGGGGAATATTTTTGGCTTTCTTGGCTTCCTTTGTTACGGAAGCCGTAGTGCAATTGTCACTACTATTTGGAACCCTTGGTTTAACTTTCCAAGTTCATCCTTCATCTTTATATCCCGATCTCCTTCGATTGGGCTAAAGGCCATTCTTTTGATGATGTTTGGCAATGGAGCAGTCTGGCTCCCTCGATAGGCTTGGCCTTCGGCTTTTCTTTGACATTCAGTCCTTCTATAGACTCTGACCAGCTCCGTCGATAATGCCCAATGTGGTTTAAGAGCTCCTTTAGCTTCAGAAGTCCGTTCCTTACATCTTTACTAGTATTTTAGTTTAATGTAATATTGATTTAATTCTCTTCAGAATGCTTCTCACCTGATGACACGCAAGTGCTTTTGCACTATCAAACGATCTCTTCGGAAGGGTCTCTTGCTTTAATTCACTGAGGTGATACGAGCAACATCGCGGAACAGCACTTCGTTGGTCTCCTAGCTCTTTCCTTTTTCTGCCAAAATTAGTTGTTCAACCTTGGAGTGGTTGATTGTGCGCTATTCTTGAGTAGGGTATTCTGAAGGGCACATCCTTATTTTACAAGACCCAAACCGCGCGAGCATACCTGGCTAAAATGAACTCCAAAAGACTTTTCGTTCAGTCGCCGGTTTTCATCGTTTTCTCATTCTTTAGGGTCTAGTAATATCTTAAATGCTGAGTTCAGAGACATATGTCAAGCTCTCTGTTTTCATTCGTATGAGCATTCTCCTTGTTGGACTCATGGTTATCTTTGCAAAGCAGGCAGGCTAGGCGAGGGTTGGCACCAAGCGTTATTAGTAACGGTGCTCAAAGCCAGATCAGTGCTCATCGGGAGTTCATGTCAACAAAATTGGCACTACTCAATCAATGGTGTAAACTTCTAGTTTTACCGGGATTGAAACTATGTGGTATTTAGCCTAGAGCCGTTCGTGCGTGAGTTTCGTCTTGACGGTTCTATGCAAATAGGTCCAAAATGTCATATTAGCCAGCCCGAAACGTTAGTTCCAATTCAATGTCTCATTCATAGTTCAGAGATAGTCGGCAGGTCCTAGTCCGCGGAGGAACCTTACGAAAATCTCCACTTCCTCGAGTACGGTGGCATGGTATTCCACAAAGAAAACTAGTTTCTAAGAATACTCTTCTCGATCAGGACCCCTCCTGTAGGCAAATCAGTACTTGGACAGAGCAACGTCACACACTTCAAGTCAAATTTTCAGTATTTCTCCGCAGAAAACTTTTAACCAACGTGACAAAATTTAGGCTGAACCCCAAAAAGATAGTTGATTGGAATGATGAAAGTACACTACCATGGTTAGACTTGAAGCCTATTAAAACCACAATGTTTTATACATGGATAGTAGTTTATTATCGAGGACGTCGACGAAAATCAAGTTTCAACATCTGAACACGATTGCCTTTATGATTTGAAGGTATAGACTTGTGTGGTTTTAGAGTGTTTGTGCATAAGCTATTGAAACCAATCTTTTGATTCTGCACTATTAGTATAGAAGTACAGGCCAAAAGAAAAATAGTTTAAAAGTACGAGTCTTACTAAGAACAATTGATTCTTCCATTCAATTTACAAAACTTAACATGTTGTTTATATGAGTTTTTTTTCATCGCATCATAGCTTATGTTGTTGGAAATTCTCGTAAGGTTTACTGACAAAACCTCACGAGAATTTCCAACAACATAAGCTATGATGCGATGAAAAAAACTCATATACTCAGTATGGTCTTCGTTCAAAATCGTCCATGCCCCGCACTTGAGTTTTGGAATACTTTCCAAAACAGAATTTCTACGACATTACAATGGGTAATTGAACACACTTTGACTCACTAATTTCATCTCATTACTTTTTCATTTCCTTTATGTAATTGGTAGAAAGCCATTACCTATTACAAGTGATGTAATTGAAATGGGCGAAATTTCGATTCCTTTTAGTCAGGAATTGAAATTCGTTATTACTCTATTACAATCTCTTGTTATGGGAATTGAACAGTAATTTTAATGAATTTTTTCCAACTCTGTCCTTGCTAGTGGGCAGGGCTACGAGACCACATGAAATGCCCTTCCATAATCACTACCGATCACCCTGAATGACTTCCGAGCAACCACGATCAGGGAGTTTGATCTAAATTTTACGGTGAAGTATGTATAACATGGAAAACAAATCATCATAAAACATTGGTATATCTTCACTTTCTACACATACATGTTTGATAAAATAAAACATACAAATTGGTACGAAGTCATATTCCTTACAAATCAATTCTTGCTTTCCCAACTGAACCCTCCATATTGAACATTTATCATTCGTACTATATTTACGACTATATCGATTTGAGTGCACAACTTTCAAGCGAACTCGCAAGGATATTCTTGCAAGGACATTCTAGAGCATTGTCCCCATTGCTCTTATTTAGTTGAAGTTTCTTATCGCACTTTTCTCTCCTTTCTCCGATTGAAGTTATTTGAAAACTTTTTCAATACATGCAAATCACACAAGTTGTAAAAATTTGTTAGGATTCACCTCGTGAAGTTTTTCTATTTTCTCAGTTCTGGTGTTGATGTGCCGTTTAGTTCATTTCTTTTTTTACTATATCAGCATATACTTGTATGTTAGCAAATAGCACGAACAAGCATTATTCACTGGTTAGTTACTTGAAAAGTTTCGCTGGTCGAGGTCTGAGCTACGAGGGAGATAAATTCTGCCAAAAGGGACGTAAGCACATTTTACATTAGTGTTTTCGGTTTCACAATAGTTGGCAAAGATGAATGAAATTCGATATCCTTTTAAAAGTTCAAATATTGTTAGCGTTCAAGGAGGATGTGAAATGGAGTGGTTGAACTAAGGTGTATAGGGTCATGGTTAAAAGTAGAAGTCCATTTGCTTTTGAGGGTAGAATGTTAGCGTTGAAGGGTGGTATGTACACTATAGTGATAGAGAATGGATAGTGCAGGATTGTTCAGGATAAATAGATTGGTTCTGTGGTGGGTTTTGAAATAAGAGAGAATTTAATTTGGGGTTATAGAGTGCACTTTGTGAAAATTTCACTCATATTTATTTGAGTTAGAGTAGCTTACTGAATTGTAGAGACTAATAAGGTTAACGCTGGCGATGAAAATATTCTTTCAAAAATCATTGGTATATTTATAAATATTAGGAGCGACCTACACTAATTACGTTAGCCTTTTGAATATTTTAAACAGTGGTAATCTTGCGTACATATTCAAAAAAATTTAGGCTTTACACAACGGTGAAAAGTCAAGCATATTTTAAGGGCAAAGCAGAATAAACAGGTGAAAATAAATTACTAAGGCAAACATGCCCATGGCCTATAAATATTTAATCTTTTAAACTCTTGAAACCCCAACACAATTTGAATATCTATAGCACAACATAGCAACCAGAAGGTACCTGAATTTTGCATTTCACTCAAATTAACTACGTGACTCAGGGTCACGATCACTAGTCTTGTACAATTTTCACTCAAAATCGTGGAGTTACAATGATTTCAAGATCTCGAAGTAATTTGTGCGGACCTGTTTGATGCTTTCCTTTTGCATGCACTTATTATCTGGTCAAAAGACCTGTATGTCTGAGTAACCAAATAGATGCATGCAAGAAGAAAAGTTCAAATGAATCCACTCAAATGGTCCAGGAACATTACGATGCGTGAAAGCACTACTGAGTGCCACCTGAAATTTTCGAAAATCGAAGGGAGTATCCCAAGCTTTGATGGCAAGCTCAGCAAATGCAGACTCAGGACAAGGTATGCCCCAGTTTAGAAGCCTCAAAGTTGAGCTCTGCAGATTCATCAACAGCAAGGCCAGCTGGCGGGAAGATCTGGCGGACGGCGTGAACAGAGATGCATGTGGCCTGAGCTGCAACCTAATCATGCAGACACTCGCTGCCTATACGAGGCGTAACAGATGGACGAGATTGTGTGGGTTTCTTCCCTATCCATCCCGACCATTTTGAAGCCGATCCAGATGGAACACCAGTGGAGTGTCCACTTTTCACGAAAATGGAACTGGAGGAAGTAATCTTGTGTATGTAGACAAGAAAGGATCGAGGACCAGACAGCTCCAGCGGAGGTATTGGAAATGTGCTCACACTTTTGCCCTCACTTGCTGATCAGTATTTTTAGCGCTTATATTCTCGGAGCACTGGAAGGTACCAGGGCTGGTAGTGATCGACAAAGGGAAAGGAAACCGCGAGTCATCATTTGCACAGCATCTATTCTGCATACTAGACACGGCCAGGAAAATGCTCGAAAAACTCATCAGGGGAAGACTCGTTGACGCGATTCATACTACTGGAGACCTATATCCACGGCAGTGTGGCTTAGGATCAGATCATTTCTCCATCGATGCCGTCTGGAAAGTGGTGAGTCTTCTTGGCCTGACGTATCAAACGTCTCGTATAAGGGGCTGCTGAGGCTTGACCTGCTGTGGAATCACGTGTGATCTTCTATGCGGAAGCTTTTGCGTCGGTAGTCATTGGTCGCACAATCGAACGTGCGTAACTCAGGGATGCTTATGTGCTAAGTGACGGACCAGATGATAGCTTGCAGCTTCAGCGTAGCACTGGAGGAAGCCGAAGTAGCTATCCTGGAGAAGAGCATCCGCAGAGTAAGGACTTTCAGTAGCGGCGAAATGTTTGTCAAATCAAAACTAACAGTGACATACATGGGCGTATGTGAGACTTGAAGATGAGTTTTTCCGAGAATCTCAGGACAGCAGCCGATAAAGCTGCAGCATGGATTTGGGCGCTCAATAGGTTGATGACTAACATAGATAGATCACCTCATTAAGAAAGTGAGTGTCATGCAGTCTGTACTGCTCTACGGGCCAAAACTGTGGGATGATGCTCTTAATAAGGAGCTGCACCAAAAAAGGATTGCACAGATGTAGATACAAAAGGTACAGCAATGTTGGTGATTGCAGGAGTGATAGCTATTGCTTTCCTTTCTAGGGAGCACAAAAATATCTCCCTGCACAGAAGCAAAGGCAACAGGGAGCCTTCCGCTAGTGCTCTTTCGGCAATTGGCAATAGTTCTGAGACAGTGTCAAAGAGGGGAGATGAACGTCACGCCAGACCTTAGACCTGATGCCGTGACTTATTCGGCTGCAAGGTGAGATTGATTTCTACCTGTTCCACTTCCTGAGTGGGCATGGAAATTTTCAGTCTTAACTTGACAAGATTGGTTAGTCTCGGTCTCCAGAATTCGTGTTTCGCACGGGAGAGGTAGATGACGCCTGCTACACATTTTCTCCATGCAAAACATAGAATAAGTGGCGCGATAATTTATTCAATGATATTGGAGAGCACTCTGTGAAAGTTTTGGTTGGAGAAATGCTTGCAAAGGTTGACAAATGGAAACATGTGGCACATCATGCTTGGCAATTCAGGCAGATCAAGAAGCCATTCCGGATTGCTAGGAGGTGTTGAGAGTAGAGGGGTCACTTTCCTTACAATGCCTTACTCTCTCCGAAAAAGAAAGGATAATTATAAGCCAAAAGTGCCTCCAGGCGTAGAAAAACAAGGCCTTGGGTGAAGCAATATATCAAATCGTTCCAGGATAGGCTCTCAGATTGACGGGGGAGGTGTTTAGCGGGCAACTCAGAGAAATCGCATGTTTGAAATATCATACTCGGGGCGTGAACAACCTTCGCCTCCCTACCACAAAAACGAAGTTCACAGCAAAAAATTGTTTTGAACGTAAACAAGTTAAGCAGTGTTGCAACCAAGGAAGCCACCACAATTGCAAACATTTGAATTTAGCAGAGGATTTTTTAACCCGAGATAGCATATTGAAGCCGGCTAGTGATCAGTCATATCGTGGTTATTATGGAAAATCCTCTACCCATGCTTGGCTAACTTAGATGGACAAATGAAAATTAACACATATTTAGGAAAGGCCATTGTGAGAAATGAAAAATATTAAAAATTAAGGGAGGAAAAAATTTAAAGCAGGACCCTCAAAAAATTACCGTGCAAAAGCTAAGTATGATTTTTAATAAAAGAAACAAACTAGTCTGATAACACAAAGGGTAAAATTTTGAAAAAAAAACCAAATATTAACTTACTCCTTTTTACAGTAACCTCCGAGCGCTCCACGCCACTGAAAGTTAATTTTAATTTAATGTTTAATGTAAAAAATATTTAAAAAATTGAAAAACAACGGAACGAACACTTTTATCAACACTTTGCGGAACACAGACATTCCCATCTGATTTCTCCGCTGGTTAACATTCACTTTATTCAAGGTCTGGTGCTTTGCTTTTTCAATCACTTCTGAATGCTTTCTTTTCCTCTGACTGTTACTCACGGTCCTGCCATAGACATCATCGCACTCAATGTTCTATTTTTTTTTTTGAAAAGCCGGCGGGCCTTGCTTTGTTGTGAGAGCAGACGCGTTTTGACTCCTTTGAGTCATTTTAAGGGCCTACATTTACATTTATTCTTTTAATTTTAACTTGATTGTGCTGCTATAATCTACGGAAACACTTTTAGCGTTTATATGAATATATTTAGGCAGAATAATGATACTATGTACTCGTATATTGTTCTACTTAATTTACATTGGAAGGGACTCTTCCACGAACTCACTTCCTCTGACCTACACTTTATCTTCTCACGATATCAACGTGAATTTTTCTTGTATCGTCCCATGTTTACTAAGTTTGTTTTTTATATCACTAGTATATAGTGAACTCTTTAAACTTTCACAGACACTCAAAATGAAAACGCTCAAAGTTAAATTTTTCACTAATTAAACCTTATTCTAAGTCCACTCACAGGTTATCTTTCTTCTAATTCGACACATTTCTTTCACGATCACCACCAGCACTTCTCACTTTCAATCTCAAGTCTTTAGCTACCACTCGACTGATTTTCCGTCCAATACTCGACTCTCGCTACCACCTGACTGATTCCACAATCTTTTGTACTCTCAATCATCAGCTGCCGTTTTGAGTCAACGTATTTTGAAATATTAACAGAGGAAACGGGATTGAAGTGTAATTACTTCAATCCCGTTTCTTCTGTTAATATTTCAAAATTTCGCCATATGATATGCTCCCAATTGCATATATGGTGACTTGCATATAACCATGATAATGCTTCGCCATAGGCAAATCATCGTCCATTCAATGTATTTCCATTTGAAGAAAAGACTACGGTCTCTGTAGAGCCTTAGATTGGGAGCCCAGCGTGCTGCCACCCACACTATGTAACCGTTGAAGTTTGAAAGTGTGAAAATTTGAACCGTTTTCTGACATTCGCTTCTTCCATCAGAGATTGAACGTGCAAGTTCCAATTGATGTCAAGCGATAAAATGCTTGCATCAATTACATTAAAATAGGCAATTTATTATACGCTTGCATTACAAAGGAAGTAGGAAATATAATTATTTTACGATTGCTGTCCCATTGCAATGAGTGAATGGGAACAAGAAGTATTATGGGAGAACAGTTGAACTTACTACTGAAAAGAGGAAACTTGTGTTAAGTTGGTTAATAAAATAAAATGCATAAGGGAAAAAAATTGAATTTTCTTTAGGAAAAGCTATAATTTTTGTTAAAAGAAATAATAAGGAAAATTGCAAGGGGTGGTCACAAGGGGTTAAGGAAAGGGAAACAATTAAATATAAAAAGATGTGGCCAAGGAACTTAGAACTTGATATTTATGAAGCTCGGTTCTAATTCGCAAGAGAATGCCGACAACGGCCAGAATTCACAACAGTATGTTAATTGATAACATATGCTACAAGGCCACTTAGATCGACCCAGGTTTGAAGAGTACTCATATTATTTCCATACATGTACTAACTTGTTTCCTATTTTCATTTCTTTGCAATACCTTATCGCTACATGAAAAGTAATCGGCCTAACTTTTTGGTCGTAGTTCACTTTAGATTTGGTTTTACTGGAAAGTAAGTTTCTACGAGCTATTTCATACATTTTCTGGAGCCTAATTTTTAGAAAATAGAAGTAATTTTCGTGGTTATATAAGGGAACAGGGCCCTTTTTAAGGATAGATGGAATATCTGCTGTTGAAACCAAGCAAAGAATCTATTGGGGTCAGTTTAGTACTGTCGTGTTCACAAATGTGGCAGTCCTCAAGAACTGATCCCAAACTTGCGGATTCTCATCCACGGTGGTCCGTAAATACTGGACCAAAGGTCGGTAAGCTCTTTCTAAACCCCCATTGGACTGAGGATGATAAGCAGTTGTCTGTAACTTCTTAATATGCAGTAGCTTACACAATTGCTAAAATTACCCACAAAATTTGTCCCCTAGTCCGTAACGACCTGTTTTGGGATTCTGTATCTTGTTATTATTTCCTCAAAAAAAAGATTGAGCTACTATTTTAGCCTCTGCATTTGGCATTGCATACCAGTCAACGGATTTGGTCACATTGTCCTGAAAAGTGAGAACGTATTTATTTCCTGTTGAGGACTCAACAAAGGGGCCTACGATGTCAAGGTATACTTTGTGGAATCGTTTATCAGCTATGTCGGTAATCATCATTGGCATACGATAATGGGGACCGTTCTTCATTGTTTGGCATTTTTTGCACTTTTTTATGTAAGACTCGATATGCCTTAACATATGTTTCCATCTAAAAACTTTTCCGTTTCCCGTATGTCTTCAAAACTCCCTGGTGACCCCCAAAAGGAGGGTCATGAAATTCATGGAGTGCGGCCTCAATCTCCTCAGGGGTATGTAACATGGTGTACTTATTCATTTCTGAACTTACCACCTGAGTCTCTTGAGGTTGACATGATTACTTGGTAGTAGTACTTAATGTGTCAGGGTGGGTCACTTGGTCGGGTTGCTCTTGTCCCGGGGGTTCCCTGAAAGGTGGATTAAGTATGTCCTATGACACTCTTGTATGTTTCTGCTGAGATTGTGTAGTAATATTACACTGATGTACCATGTTTTCAACTACAACAGGGATTCTGCTGAGAGCGTCGGCGTTTGTGTTATATTTGCCGGGCTTATATTC
Organism: Odontomyia ornata; assembly: GCA_963969285.1. Taxonomy (NCBI): domain Eukaryota; kingdom Metazoa; phylum Arthropoda; class Insecta; order Diptera; family Stratiomyidae; genus Odontomyia; species Odontomyia ornata. The sequence goes on from OZ017742.1 coordinate 253,523,733, forward strand.
TATACTATAGTCGAACTCTGATAGTTTGTGGTGAAACTTGATCAGGCGTGTGTTATATTTGCCGTTTGTGTTATATTTGCCGGGCTTATATTCTATACTATAGTCGAACTCTGATAGTTTGTGGTGAAACTTGATCAGGCGTGTAGCAGTGCCCTTAACGCTGAAGATTCTTTACAAAGATTTGTGAGTAGTGTGTACTGCAAACTTACGGCAAAGCAGATAACGGCGGAAATTTTTGGCTGCTCAAACTATTGCTAATAGCTCTTTTTTGACAGTGAAGTAATTTTGTTCTGCTTTGTTTGATGTGCGAGTGGCATAAGCTATTGGCTTGTCTTTTCCTATTTCCCCCTGAGATAAAACTGTACCCAGACCATCATTGCTGGCTTCATTGGTAAGGTTGAAAGGCTCACTAAAATTGGGGTAGGCTAGGAGAGGTGGTTCAACCAACACAGTCTTAAGAAGTTGAAATGCTTCTTGGCATTTGTCTGTCCAATTGTATTTAACACCCTTCCTGAGTAGGTTTGTTGGTGGTCTGGCCACTTTTGAAAGGTTGGGTATGAATTTGCGGTGGTAGTTTACCAGGCTTAGAAAAGACTGCAACCTCCTTACAGTGTTTGGCTGGTGGAATTCTAGGACACCGCTGGTTTTGCTGGGGTCCGGTCAGGCGCCAGCTTGGGAGCAGATATATCCCAGATAAACTACCTCAGGACGCAAAATTGGCACTTTTCTGGTTGTAACTTTAAACTATTCTCCCTTAGTTGGTAGAATATTCTCCTATGTTGGTAAACGTGCTCGCATAAATTTTTCCCATTGACGACTATATCGTCTAGATATACAAAACAATCAAAACCTTGAAAGCCTGTCAGGATGTAATTCATTAATCGCTGGAATGCAGCAGGGGGCCCTTTAATCCAAAAGGCATGTGCTTAAACTCATAATGACCATTGCTTTTGCTGAAAGCTGTCTTCGATCGATCTTGGGGTTGTACGAGAACTTGGTGGTAGCCACTGGCCAAATCAAGGTGCTGAAAAAATAGCGTGAATGTCCCAGTTGATCTAAAATGTCCTCAATGCGAGGCAGGGGCAAAGCGTCTCCAATAGTCTTGTCGTTTAGTTTTCTAAAGTCAACGACTTTTCGCCATTTCTTTTTCCCGTCGGCCCCTGCCTTTTTTGACACCACCAACAGAGGGAAGTTCCAAGGGCTTTTTCTAGGCTGTACGATATCACTGTCCAAAATTTCTTTCACCTGTTTGTTAATGACTTCTTTTTGTGGAGGAGCTAGCCTGTACATTTTTTGATTTATGGTAGCTTGATCCGCGATAAATGTTATTTCATGCTGGATTGCGTTCGTGTGGGTGACTTTACCTCCTGATTTGAAGAATACATCGTTAAATTCTTGAGATAGTTGCGTAATAGCCGCTTTTTCTTCAGGATTTAGATGCTCGTAGAACATTAATTCATTCTCCTGTCTAGCATTTCTTTGTGTACTGGTATATTCTGTTTTATTTATCAGGGGTTGCTCAAGGCTGCTGTTATTGAGTTCAGTTGGGTTAGAAATTAGTCCTAGTTGTTCCGTTCGAACCTTTGAATTACTATCATTGGCTGTAGGGTAGCCTGCTAACTTTTCCTCTTCAGCTTTTAGCTCTTGGATAGTGTATTGGGTGGCCGCTTCTAGGGTAAGATCCACATGTGTAAAGATAATAGGCATGCTAGTAGTGTTAAGTACTCTGATTAATACTCGAGATGGGCTCAGTAGGGAATTAGCTATGAAAACTCCGTCACGAATTTCTTGCGAATGACAGATCATTTCCTACGGCAATTTTGGGGGCACATCGACTATCTACTGGTAACGGGGACACAAGGTGACAGCCTTTTCTAAAGTAACCATGTACCTCCCATTTCCTCTATCCCTACTGATCGTGCCTACCACTTGGCTTTGTTGTCAATCATTTGCATTTCTTATTGGGTGCATTAACCTCTTTGCTAAGTCAACTATAATAACGATTAATATTAATTGTAAATTAGGTCAGCGGATTATTTGGGTAATTTTCACGTGGCCATCTATAGGTGACTAGCAACAATGCTTAAGCTTTCCGGGAAGTGATTTTATATATGTATTATTTCGATTTGCCCCAGGTTTGTGGGTTGGTCAATGCCAAGCCAAGTGGACGAGCATGAAGTATATGGCATACTCAAGCATATACTTACTTCTCAAGCTTTTGCGCATGATGCAGTATACCTACGAGGCCTAATGTCTCGAGTATATTTTGGATCACCACAACAGATATATAGACATAAAATAGCATTAAAGGAGCTAGATCTTGGCCAGATCGGACATACTGGTAGGGTCGACTAATACAAAAAAATTTAAACCGAAATCTGACATTGAACTGGAACTTTGACATAAATATCAGTTGAACAATAGGCCAATCTTTGAGAAATGACGAGTTAATATATAAGAGGCTACCTTTGGGGCATTTCAAGTTACAGTGTAATTCAGCCTGGGGCGTATCGTCATCCGAATCTTACTGTTGCCTGAACTATTTTTTGGTTAGTACCAAGTAAAGATTTAGTTATAAAATTAATTAGTTAGTTGTAAGATCCTAAGCAATGCTAAATATTCTAGTCCCTGGGTGACGTGTTTCATGTTTTCATAGAAAAAACGCCTGCTGATGTTCTTTGCAGTGATAACATACGGACTACTCTCTGATATTTTTTTGGATAAGGTCGCACTAGGCTGTTGATTCTGTAAGCTCAGACTAAGTTATCTTCTGCTGTGGTAATAACAATGTTAAATCTGAGCGGTTAACTGGTTTGGGTTTAACGAATCATCTCCAGCCTAATAAAACAGTGGCGGGTCTTGGATAACGCTCCTAGTTTTATCGAAATTAAGTCGGTTGTATAGGTTCAGCTTAGAAAAGCTCCCGATCAACACCAATCTGGGTAAGCTCACGGTAGGGTTGGTGACAACTCTTACATGGCTTTCCTACTCGGCCAAGACAAGGTTATAGGATCAGTATAATACCACGTATACGGGGTAGGATAATGGATCTGAATTTTGTCACATCAATATATGTTATCGAAACTCCAAATCAAAAATTTAAAACTTCCGAGACTAAAGCCTAGCTATCCTGATAAAAATTTACCCTCAATGGACCCGAGGGGAGAGAATTAACTGGCATATGCGGCAATAGGAGGATGAATAGAAAATCGACTCAACTGAAATCTAGCAGAGATCTCACTTAACTGACACAAAGCGACAATTTTAAAGTGCCAAACGCAGAGGAGAGTGAGAATGCATGAATGACAACTAGAGAAGGAACAGCTGGACGTTCAACCCTTCTTAATAAAATCCGAAATGTTGGTAAGGTGACATTGACATCCTCCCCACAGGATCACAAGTATATGCCCATTTGTATGGTGGGGAAGTAACGTATAGTAGCAAATAAGCAGACTTAAGTAACCCCTTCAGATATCTCAAGCAATTAAACCTATGCGGCATATCAAAAATCGAGGATTGTCTAGCTGACTTTTAAGAAATATGGGAATGTTCCCATGGCGGCATACAATAAAAGGCCTGCGCCTGAATCGGTCGAAAATCTTTTCAAGGGCTTTGCTTCGACTCTAGAGATTCCTGTTTTATTTGTCATTCAGAACCGTCAAAACTCGATTAGGCAGAAGGTTCAAGTGTCTAATCATGGCCGTTATCGACAAAAGTAAAGGCTGCGGTGTCATTTTGGCAGACAACTAAAAGTCATGTTAATAGCTGGAATTCATTTATTTAGTGCATATCTAGAACCAGTTCTAAAGTGTTTTGAGGTCGTATAGGCCGGGTAAAACTAGTAGCTTGTCAGGACTGACGCTTGGCGGGCCCCAGCGAGACAGCTATTGCAAACCTCAGTAAAATTAGACCTGGTAAGAAGTCGTCTTAAGACACAAAATCCTCAACTGTCTAAGGCCTAGACCATCGATCTATACTACTCTTTTGGATTAAGAAGTAACCCTGGAAACGGTATGGAGTAGCAATTCCTATCTTTCAGTGAGCCATTGGGGAAAGGTAGTGGTTGCAGCTGGAAAAGTATCCTTTCACAAGAACCAAATGCTCATCGTGCTAAACAAGGAGTTCCTTGCCACCTTCAAAACATGGACTGATCTTCTTGAACTTCCAACTCATCCAACTGACCTTCTGCTAGTGTGACCTCATAATCTTAATACTAGGGACCTCGATATTCCGAGATGCCGATCGAGATGGGACATCTTTGGTGAGAAAGGAACTGGAAGATGATCCCTCTAATGAACCAGAGCTTCACTTAGACGCATTAACATAAGAGGAGGCAAGGAGCATAAGCAAAACCTCAGTGCTAGGTTGTCTTAAACCCTTATAACTTAGGTCAGAGGAAGACGATGAAACTGCTATTGAATCCGATATGACCTCAATAGCGCAATGATCAACAAGAGGTGAATATACTATAAGGAACCCTTAACACTTTAACATAGCTTCTGTCTTGAGCTCTAGAAAAGGTTCTGACCGCTTTCTTTAGACCCTATTTTTTTTTGGGGGGGGTCGTTTTTGGCATTTCAAATATATTTTCTCTGAATTGGTGCCTCCTCCGATGAGAATTTGTCTTTCTGTGGTCCAAAAGCGTTCCCCATACCTCTAAGCTCTGCTTGGAAGGATGGTAGCAACTTGTTCGATATTAGGTATAGATTAAGGAATGTTGTTCTTGGACACTAAACCTATACAAAACCACCTCTTTGCATATGACATTACACTCTGACATAAGTGCTGCGCCATGCTCAGATAGCGCAGGAGCAATTTCATCAGGATACCATTCTTGCAAGTTCATCTTAAGACATTGTTTGGTGAGCAGCAGCAAGCCAGCTTTCATGTCTTTTACAAATTAGTCGAGTAGATATTATGAATTGATACTGCGGTCCAAGTCTAATGACAAAGTATGGCTCACCGAAATATCACTCAAACATTGGTTAGAGTTTCTTTAAACACCCGGCACGTTCATGTTCCTAGGATGTGTTTAGCTCATCTGGTGCTAGATCAGCGTCATTGCAGAGTAAAAAGTGTACCTCTTCCGTGCAATCTTTCCTTTTGTGTCCTCTTTTGCTACAGTTATATCAAAGACAGCTCCTGTCAGAAGCCTTCCCATCCTGTGCAATATGACCATAATTGCGACACTTGAAGTAGTGGATAAGAACTGTTTTAAGCCGTATCCCGCATATCACCCAATTTGTTTTTTATTATGTCTTTGCTTGAAAACCGCTCGACTGTCTTCTCTGTGTAGTCAACGATAATCATGCGTAGTTCCCTGTAGTTTTGAAGGGTCACTTAAACCATACAACTCCCTTTCAATGCCATCAAGTTCTTCAGTTAAGTCCGTGATGTAGACGATGTCTTTAACCTCAAGGTTTACCATCGGTAGGGCTACAGTTGCTTCCTCGCCAAGCACTTTTTTTGACCAGATCACAGAAAGAAGCTCTGTGTTCTCTGCTCCGAATTCCATCAAAACATCAACAGTCCAAATTAGCCTTGCTGCTTTGAGAACCGTATGGAGGTTTTCTGGTTTCACAGCTCCCTTGATCGAATGAAGCACAACCACTTGTGATTTGCCATCCAGCAATTTCACTAGCATTGCCTCCCAAAGGGGCCTGCACTGTGGTGCCTTTTTTTGTGCGTCCTATTGGTCGCTTCTAAGGTTCAGCTTCTTGAGGAAGCTGGGCTTGGCGCACTTTGAAGACGGAGTTTTTTGCAGCTTTATTTGTTGCCTTCGCTAAGACCGTCTGGAACCCTTGGTCAAGAGTGCTTTGTGTATTGGATGCCTCAAGTTTTCTTTTTTTGTGGTCTCTTCTAATTGGACTACAGGCCCGCCTTTTGATGATCTTTATCGTTGGAACTGTTGTTTGCAATTTAAAGGTGGTATTAGCCAATATCTTTTCCCCCATCTTCGCTCAGATACATCTTTAATGCTCTATGTTGTCTTGGACTTTCTCTAGCTCTAGGAAATCATTCTTAATGTCTTTAATGATGTTTTTTCGAGCTTCACTGCTGCATTTAACCACTTCCTATATGAGCCATTTTTCTTCATGTTGATCGATGGTCATCATATTTTATAGTGTCCTCTCCAGAGAATAGTCCACAGCTTCCAGATCTTTGAGTACTCGTGCATGCTAATGTAGGTGTTAAGTTTTGATATTCTTGCCCCGCTCCTCTTCTACCACTTTCAGTGTTTTTGCTAGGATTGTTTATGAGAAAGCGTTGGAGTGAATTATAGGAATATAAATATCCATAAAGGGACTGCAGTAATGACCTGCTGCTTCGGCGAGCGAAGATGTTGGTGCTCGCCGAAATCGGCCTTGTCTGAAGACGCGTGAATGCGCTGATAGGCTAGCATTGCGGTGTTGTGGAGCGGGTTCTTTTCGCCAGCACAAGGGTCTACTGTAAAAAAAAATTCGCATTCACGACGCCGAGGTAACCTACTAAAGGGATAGATTGCCAAAGCAAAATGAATAACTCGCCTTGGCGAAAACGAGCGAGACTCGAAAGGATCTCGTCTTTACAAGGTATACTTACAGCTCCCGAATAAAATTGGGGCATCCAGGAGGAAGCGGTGCCCACTCGCAATCTTTTCTGATAATTAAAGTCCAGGCCTTGCTTTTCATTAGAATCTTACCCTTATTTTAATTCCAACAAATTGTTTATTACGCTTACCCAATAAGTTTCCTTATTTCAACGATTTTTATAGAGTTTTAAATTCAAATAACTTTTCTTACAATCATAAAGAAAAGAGCTTAAATTTCTTTGAACGGAATTGCTATCGATTCAATTAATTAAATTTATTATCATGGAGAAATACTAATTTTATTTTTGTTTGGAATAAAAATGCAGTGAATTTATAAATACACAGATAAAAATCTATTCTTGTGGACAACCAACATTAAGCTTTACAAACAAAATTAAGTCATTTTGAAATTGAGTAAAAAGGAAATCCACAAACTACTTAATCACGAAAATTAATTTTTACTCAATGAAAAATTTAGTAAAAAGCATGAAAAAACTCATTCCATTCGAAATCGAAAGTAAAATTGTCGCGCTCGTTGAAGGGGTGGGTAAGGCCTGTAAATATTTAAAATTCTCTTCGTTTCTTCAATCGTAACACTTTAAGCACATATTCTACTGTCTCTGCATACCACATATTAGCATCGTTTAAAAAAATTAACCACAAATGTGATCGAGCTTGAAATGCAGCTTCAAATCTATTTTCGTAGTGTTAATGCCTTACCTAGTTGCGGCATTGATCGTCGCCTTTTTCAAGAACACAATTTTCTTTTCGATTTTTTTATTCCTTAAACATTCTTCCCGTAAAAAAATTCGATTTGCATGTACTCGTATTACTAATCTGCTGCCGTTACAAGACCTTGTCGCGAGTTGCTGGAATTAGTGCATCGGCGGGCAGCAAGCAGGTCCAAAGAGGGGCAATGTCGTCAGCAATGAGCCAATTCAGTTCCAAATTTGATGAATACTTTTCGACTAAAATATTCGAGGAATGATAGCAAAAAACACAAAATAATGACCAAGCGCCAAGAAAACGGTGGTGTCGTCAGAGTCTGAGAGGTTTTTATTTGGCCAAATCATAACTAGCGGGCTCCATTGAGGTGCTACCAGTTCGAGCTTTAGAGCAACCGCGCTGAAATGCGAAAAAGTTACTTTAAAAATTCCTGAATATGAATTAAGTTTAATAAAATGTCGGCCACTAACGTGATATAAACGTTTTTTTTGTGTAGATTTAGGTCGATAAAACACTGATTCCATCTTCCCAGGTTGCCGTTATTGATAGATAAATGCTTAAGAGTTCTGTTAATGCCGTAGTACAACAAATGAGCTACGCAATTTTTTGCGTTATTGTGTGAAACATCTATAACAACTTTAAAAACTGACGCGCTTGGTAGTGTGTTATATGAATATGGTCCAAGTGTTGGAAAAATTCACTTAAAAAAATTCTTTTGCGGAAATGGTTTCCACGCGGTACCGAAAAATTTCACTTTTGCACCATTTGTTCCTTAATTACCTCATTTTGAATTGTTCACAATCGTTTCAATCACTAAAATCATTCACAAATCGTATCGTTCTGATACTTTTTCCCGAAATTCACGCGATGCTCGTCTTTCCTGCCATCGGGGTTTTAATTTCGTCTTCATCTTTCACTTTTTCACCAAAAAAATCATGCACTTCACAATGCAAAATTCATCTATCCTGCAATTTAACCACTAAGTATTCCCCAATTATTAACTCCACTTTTTCTCTTTCACCATTCACTGTTATTGTCGCCACCCCACTTTCTTCCGAACGCAAAAATCACTTTTCCTTTTCAAAAACCAAATACTAATCCCTCTTATTTCAAAGTCAAATACTGACTGCTCTTCCAAATCAACAGTTTCACTCCTCAATCCCCCAATCCTTTCATTCCCAACTACCGCTGCAATACACTTCGATTCTGCTACCCACACATCTTTTCCATATCGACAAACACAACAATTTCCATTTTGCATAAATGGCGATTTGCATAACCATGATAGTGTTTGGTTAGATGCAAATCGTCATATATATATATATATATATATATATATATATATATATATATATATATATATATATATATATATATATATATATATATATATATATATATATATATATATATATATATATATATATATATATATATATATATAAACGGAAACAATTGCTTTTGCCGATATCCCAAAAAGAGTGTTTTCCTGCGCTCGGGGGGTTTTGAACCCAGGGTCCCAGTGGACCCCCGATCGAGAATCCACGATGCAACCAACGGAGCCACCTTCTGTTGGTTTCTCATTCATCGAATTAGCAACTTCAACTATGCACCTTTCTTAATGGGCATGGAAATGAAATTTGTTAGTAGGGAAGCGTGAATGTAATTTTGTTGGTATACCAAACAAAATTTATTAGCGGGAGGAATTAGTAACCCCTTGACCACCTCAGTCTCGCCACCCCTTGACCACCTCAGTCTCGCCACTTGTCTAACTGTGCTGTAGTATTTCCACTCGTACAACCTGCAGCTTTCACCTTCGCCTATATGATATCTTACCAGAAAGTTCTGGAGGAGTCTGCTACTTGACCTACCTTTAATTTAAGCACTGTCACTATCTTAATTCTATCAAAGTCCAGTCAAACAATCACTTAAGTTCCTTTCCTTTGTTTAAATTTGTGCTCAGTTACGGAATGAATACTGTTTAATTTCTAGTCTTTACATGGGCTGTACATTTTTATGATCGCTTTTTTGTCCAACCTTTATATGGCCTTGAATAAGTCATTCGGGCTTTATCACAGCCCGGATCCTCCTGTAGTAAAGGCCCTGTTATAGCTTGACGCAGCTCGAATAGAGACATCATTCGAATCCCAGCACTGAGCTATTTCGATTACAGTTCGGATTCTGTCATAGTTAGTAATAAAGAAAAGTACTGCCTGGCTTTTATTCATCATGGAAAAACTCCATTTATTCCAGAGTATATTCCCATCTCTATTATGTACTCGAATTCTCTCATTCAAAACTAACGTCCTGAAAAATCATTGCTATTAACCGCCAAATATACATCTTTACTCCACTAACTCCGAAACCGAAACCAAAAAAGAAAAAACAAGATGAACAACATTCTAATGAACCAAAAAAAAAATAAACTCTCCCAAAATCTAGAGCACCAATACTAAATTCCGAACCAAAACCATCGCCTTAACGATTACCTTCTTTTTTTATAGAGAAATTTAAACGTTTTATTCATTCTATTGCCAAACTTCTGAATGGAATCTCCAATAACGTGGCAACTGAACCAAATCACCTCTGCCACAAAAGCCATCACCCATTAAACCATCGACTAACGACAAACACACAGAAAAAAATAACAACAACAATGCAACAAACGAACGAAAACGAAAAAAATACGACAAATAAAAAACACACATAAACGACATAAATACAACGGAAGAAAAAATGAAGGGAAGTAGGGAGAGGAAAAAAAAGTCAACAGGAATTTTGCTGAGTTGTATCCTTAAGGAAATACCAACAGTTGGCTGCTATAGAAAATTTGTGACTAAAGTCACGCGTAATTTTTTTCATCTTTTCTTTTCCTATGTTATTGCTTCCAACCGCAACTTTAGTGAATCCTAGATAAGGGGAGAACGTCTACCAAACTAATAAATCCGAGGAATGGAGATGTAGAAACCCTCAACAAGGACACCAATGGTGACAGAGAGACAGAGAGAGAGTGAGAGAGAGCAGCGAGTAAGGGAGGCAAACCACAATAGAATCTTCGTCCAGAAGTATTGTTGAAAAAAATAGAAAAAATAATACGGGAACGGCAAAATGACATACATAAAATGAGTATGCTTTTAAGGACTTTTATTGGTTGTACGTGCGGTAGAGAAAATTGCTTCCTGTTATAGCATAGAAGTGAGAAAGTGGAAAGTGTAAAAGAATGAAATTTTACTTGAAGGTCTAAATTGGAAATGAGAATGAATGTGTCTATTGTATGATTGATACTAAAAAGGAGATGGAAAAGCGTATTTTTGTAAATTGCGTGGAAGGTCATGCAGTTGATTCTTAAACTTTCTTCGTTTTTAAGGGTTTTGTAAAATAATTTTACAAAACCCTTCTAAAATTGCGTCCTGTCTGTCCGTCTGTCTGTCTGTCCGTCCGTCCGTCCGTGTGTCACAGCAGTTTTTCTCGGAAACTACTTAAGCTAGAAGCATCAAATTTTGTATGTAGGTGTAAAGTGGTGCTTTCTTCAAAGCACAACTGCAAAAAAATTTTATAAGGTATTTTAGGGGGGTCTCCCCATGTAGGGGAGTGGCCCCCCGAAAAAAAAATTTCATTGAAGGTAGCCTATATGGGTATCAAATGTAAGGCCTTGATGAGAACTTTTCAAAACAGGTCTTAGTTTGGCAAAGTTTTCTTCGAGGGGCGCACAGGGAGGGGAAATACACGAAAAATTTTTTGTCCCCCCCCCCCCCCCTCGCGATTGGACACCTGTGATCCGAAAAATCTGGAAAAAATCAAGAATGTAGGCCTTGATGAGTACAACAACAACAAATACGTGAGAAGTCGCAATTCACTCAACTTTGTTAGTAATAGTATGATTTATCGATTTTATGTTTTCTTGAATAAAATCTTAACGGTACCCTTGAATTCAATGAAATTCAGTACGCAGATGACTATTTATAAGGTTGATTAACCCTGCAAGTTTCATAAAGATTGAATCATATTTAGCGAAGTTATAGCGGTTTGAATTTTCCTGTATTACTATGGAACAATATGCGCTGCATTTAGTACTATGGCAACATATGGCTATGGAACAACATGCGTTTTTTACCGACTCAGACACTACAGTTTTGCTAGGATTTGCATGAAAATTTCAGGAATGATAGGTGTCATGAATATATTTTAGAATCGGTTCAGCTAGTGGGATCAGTAATTGTAAAACAAAATAGAGGCTGTTTTAAATGCGAAGATTGAATAATTTTGAGTTATTTTGCCCCAATTTCAACGTTTCAGGTGCATGCTTTGTACACTTGATTCAATTTAATGAATGACTGAAGATGAGTACCTACAATTAATACTCATAAGTGAAACAAGTCAAGGAGGCAGGAGAGAGCTCCTAGCAAAAGGGTTTTGTAACAACTCTAGGATTCGAAAAAGTTGGCTATTAATCGATGATAACAGTACAGCAGAGTGGCCCCTGAAAAAAAATTCATCACAGGTAGCCAATATGAGTATGAAATGAAAGTTTTCATGGGAGCTTTTCAAAACAGTTCTTAAACTGTCAGTTTTTGCTTCAGTGCGGCACAGGGGGGAAATACATGAAAAATGTGTTTCCTCCCTCGCAAATGGTCATCTCAAATAATTATCAAGGGAGATATTTATGAGTATAACAATACCAAAAATCTCAGAAGTCGAAATTCGTTCAACTTTGTTAATAATAGTATGATCTTCGAATTTCATAGTTTCTCCAATAAAATCGTCATTGACATGCTGCTTGACTTTTGAATCTGGTGACTGCATTTTGAAAATTGAATGCAAAACCCTTCTGACATGAGCGTAGGTCTGTTTACTTGATATGTTTTTCCATTTTATTTTAAAATAAAAAAATTACTTACATTGTTCGAATGTACGTTTCATATTAACGATTGTGAATAAGAGTCATTATTTGAAAGGTTAACACGTGCTTATATTGTTATACCCTTTTTACATATATATTATATGCAACATTTTGACTACAAATACAGCATCATAATAACAGCTTAGAAGGATATTTGTTATTGTGAATTGATGAAATCACGCATCAATTCACAATAGTGAATATCGTCCAGCTGCAGTTGGGTAACATGACTAATCATCGATGTAAAATTAACCCTTCAAGTTTGAAAATACATTTCAAAAAGTTAAAAATAGTATGTCAAGAGCATGATTATTTCAAGAAGCGTGGTTGAAAATAAAATTTCACTGATTATGCGAAATGTCCTTAAACATACCAGAAATCAATTTTAGGGTCTTTTAATTTTATATTGACGATATATTATAGAACTTTTGTATGATGAATCTATGTTTTTCTAATTTAAACTTAATATCTTTAGCCAATTCCTATCGGGATGCGATGAATCAGGATATGACAGAAGCTTGATTGAATAAGTTTTGCTTGTTCGTAATGAAAAAGCTTAGTATCCGATCTGATCTCATTGCCAATTATTAAAAAAATCAATCGCTGAAAGATTCCATACTTTATATTATATTAACTATTGTGAATTGATATCATAATTTAAATTCGGCGAGGAAACACCAGTATGCACGTAGGCATATTCTTTTACCAAGATTATTTCTATTATTCACACATAATGAAGGTTTTCAGTATATGAGAAACGAAAACTTTTGCGAATTGATGTTTTCTTTTGAATACAGTTGAAAAACGCGAATTCATGTTATCGATTTTAACGTGTATTTGAAACTTTTGAAAACTAGTTTAGTGATCATGATAACTACCTTTTATCGGACAATACAAGGTTTTCGCTCCACTTGCGGAAGTAGATTACATTTTGTTAGAGAATATACACTTGGCTTAGACCATGTTTTGGTTCGGGGCGCTATGGAGTCAAAAGATCTGGCTATACTCCAACCTCTACATAATGGGCATCATAGATTAGAACCATGCTTATGAGACAGCTTTGTGAGCTTTTGGAGACAGGGAAATCGGTTTTTTAAATTGTCAGATGGAGTATATAAGGGTGGTCTGATAAGCACTCAGCTTACAAAAGAAAAACGAAAATTTCAGAAAAGCGGCGATTTATTTCTCAACATAATTCTCTTTTAACTCGATCCAGTTACGCTAACAATGCTCCAACTTCTTCAACCTGTCTGAAAAATACGTTTTCTTGAGGTCTACAAAGTAGGCCTTCGTGGCGGTGATGACCTCCTCATTCGATTCAAATTTCTGCCCGGCGAATTGCGCATTTCGAAACAAAAAAAGTCGTACGGGGCAAAATCTGGAGAACATAGTAGATAGGGTAGCAGTTCGTAGTCCAATTCGACCAATTTGGCCGTGGCGACGGTGGAAGTATGAGCTGGGCGTTGTCGTGATGGAAGAGCACTGTTTTCTTGACAAAATGGGGCCTTTTCTTCTGGGATTCGGCATCAAATTAGCCCAATAATTCAGCGTAGTCAAGATCTGTAACTGTTCGCCTCTTCTCAAGGTAGTCGATGCAAATCAAATCTTGTGAATCCCAGAAAACTGTGACCATTACCTTTCCGGCCGATAGGACAGTCTTCGCCTTCTTCGGAGCACGTTCGTCAGGTGAAGTCCACTGTTTCGATTGTTTTTGGGTTTCTGGTGGGTACCAGTGGTGCCATGTTTCGTGGACGGTCACGAAACGATGCAGAAACTCCATCGGATTGCGCTTAAACAGCGTCAAGTACTGCTCTGAAGTGGTCTCACGGTTGGTTACATTGTTTGGAGTGAGCAAACGCGGTACTCATCGTGCCAACAGTATCCCCCATTGCAGCCATTTTCGGGGCACTTGGACATCATGATGTGCAACAACTACAGCAACAAGCACAACCAAAACATCTGCAATTGATATCTAATCAGCAGCAACCTGAAATTCTGCAGCCTGCTTCCATAACACCGCAACGTTTAGTTGGCATCGGGACTTAATCAAAGTGTTCGTGCCCGCCTGAGACCCCTGTTGCAAGATTTGTAGCTCAGAGTAATGATGATACTGAATTGATGATAAGAAATGTAGGCTCACCAGGATCTACATCTACCAGCTGGGGGCCCTCACCTGGAGGCGATATGACGACAAACACTACTGCAATCAAACCTGGCGCCCCCCACTACAAATATTTCTTTCGAGATCAGAAAAAGTGCAAACTGAACTCTAGTCCTGAGTTGCTCCAGTGCACCAAACTTACGCCTGATGGAAAGACGAACAGATTGATTGCGTCTTTCAAAATTACTGTTCCAGCTAATTTCAGTATCTTACTTGATAAGGAATTTTGTCCCCCGGCGTATTCGTCGAAAAACTTTCTCCGATTCGTAAGCGGAACCATCATGTGTCCATTCGCCCAAGAAGAAACATCTTTTAAGCCTCCTAATTCATTCTTTACTTGCTATTATGAAAATGTTCGTGGCCTGAGGAGTAAAAGTGCTGAACTTCGCATTTCTTCCATCCTTTTTCCGCATAACATCATCTGTCTAACATAAACATGGCTGATAGAGGACATTATTAATAGTGAGCTACTCCCGAACCCTTTAATCTTCCGCAGAGGTAGAGTCCGTGGTGCTACTGGTAAGTCTAACGGTGGAGGCGTTCTAGTGGGTATACATGTTTCCTTTACTAGCAAATCCTGTGATGATTTTAGTCCATCTTCACCTGTTAAGGGTATAATTGTGCTAGTCTCTCTATCTGACTCTCTTTCCTTCCCCGCATTATCTGTGTATATCCCTTGTAACGATTCTGCTATTGTTTACGAACAATTCTTTGCAGTATTCTCAAGCTACATTTATGCTCGTTTCCCTTCTACCCCTATATTGGTCTGTGGTGACATCGACAGCACTGCCCGCAAAGGTGATTTGCCCTCAACAGACCTGGTTACGAAGAACTGCATTTTTGTGTTTAGGAGGTGAAGATTATTAACGTCCTTTCTGTGGGGCTTCCAAGCGCTTGAGACTCCTGTACTTTCAAAACAAATCCCTTGCATGGAAACAGATAACATATTACTTCAGATTTCCTAAGCCTAGAGATGCTTTCAGGATATAGAAATCTTTCGAGCGAATCAAGAGGGACAAAAAAGATTTCTAGAAAGAGACTACCGCCCTTGATGTCCAAATGCTCAGGCTTGCATCTTTCATCCTTCAGAATAGCCCGAGCATAACAAGGTACACGATTTAACTTTAACTTCAACTTCATTGAATAGGAAACCAAGTAGCCTATCCCATACGAGTATTTTGCAGGCTTAAAAATTTATGGTAGGTGGCGCCCGCGTTGCCTTTATAAGAAATGCAGCCGGAGGATCATCATTTACAAATCTGGTACAAGTAAGACCAAAAAAATCCCTGCGCGCTCAAAAGCTGGATCCAGCCTATAGTTTTGTCATGGTTTAAGGACAGGGATCAAGTACACAGCCCATCTTTCATTTGTGTCGCTCTCCCAGAACTGTTGTCAATCACTGAGATCATTGCTCCTTTTTGACAGCAGCCTCACTGTCACCTTCGCTTCTTCGCAGGAAATATTTACTCGCACTCTACCAAAGAAAACGATGGGTATAATCCTTGCAGTCACCAACACCACTGATTCCGAGACTGTCTAATATGAACATGCAATTTGCAGCACTCATTGTCTCTGCACCTGTGTTAACCACTCCAGTTGAGAACGTTACTCCCATAGTTCTAATCCAAAAAGTACTGCAGACTGAACGACGCTCATCAAGCGTCGTCTCCTTGATCATGTATGCCCATCCATCAGTCAAGCGGGTACCTTTAGTCCCACCACCTTATCAGCTGTTGCCCTGATTGGCTCGAAAAAATCCTTTTCGGGTCTATCAATACGCCCAAGTATTTCTCTATTGATTTTAATTTAACCAGCATTTTCCCAATGCAGAAAGTCCTTACTTTCGAAATTCTATTCTTTGTTAGGATGACCACTTCAGCTTTCTCCAGTGCGTAAGCATATCTAGTCGATGTTGTTCATGCTCGACTAAACGTCCAACGACTACTGACGCAACATCATTCGCATAACGGATCTAGTGTAACTCATCTGGTAGCTCAAGTCTCAGTGTCTAGTCATACGATATGTTCCAAAATCAAGAATGGGAATGGGGCCCTGAGCATCACCTGATATAACTTTTACCTTTGGACAACCCTCCTTCGCCTTGTACAACAGGCTACAGTTTTTCAGAAAGTTTCTCAAAATTTACCTAAGGTATTCTGAAATTGGAAAAAATTTCCAGGAAAACCGCTTATCTAGCAGATTTGAGAGCTTAGAGCATTTCTGACTCAGAGATAACCACAACTCAGATAACCCGTCAGGTTGATTTGCTGTATGCCGCCACACGCTGGACCGCCCTCACCACTTCCCCGATATACTGCCGAGCAGATACGTGCTTAGGAACGTGTTCCCTTGATAAGGCTATCAAGCACCTTCCCGGCTATGTCTAGTATACATTACGGGCAGTATGAAATCGGCAATTCGGAATTCTCTTTCCTTGCTGATCTCTCTACCTTTTAGCGCTCATGTTAAGCCCCTTCACGTAAGCAAGCGTTGAATATAGTGAGCTGCATGTCAGGGCAAACATGAAACACTACCTGGAGCACCTCAATCGAAATCCCGTCTTCCTTCAGTATTATTTTGGTCCGAAAATGGACCTCAACACAGACAGCGTCAACATGGACAATGCCTTTTTCCTGTGCACTTCGCGTGATCTTGTCTATATTTTCCGCCTCGTATGAGCAAGGTATTCTTAGGGGACCAAGTTTGCGCATAGCTGACTTATAGCTAGCCTGAAGTATGCCTTATTCTAAGTCCATGCTCACTGGGCCCCTCATCGATGCTTTATTTCTGCGGTTCTGAGGTGAAGGCTATTTACGCCCAGAGTGTGGGTCTTCCAGGCACGCAACACGCCTTAACTACCCTATCAAAATGAAAATCGAAACTGTAAGAATTTAACACATTACTCCGGGCTAAGCCTCGTTTTGCTGTGCCGTGAGATACCAGTTAGGACGCTCTCTCCTAGTGAGAGGAATCCCTAGTGCGAGAAAGTTTATCCCCAACCCCAACATTTCGGCTGCTGTGAGCCCTTTTAAACTTTTAGGACTGCCATAACATAATGTTAAATATAGTTCCATTTGCCAACTGATCCAAGTGTTTACCGATTCGACTATCTGGGGAAAGCTCTCCAGTTTCCTTGCTGAGGTTCTCGCGCAGTCAGCCCCACATTTTTAAATGAAAAAACTGCGTGGCCGTCAGTACTGTGTGATTCAGCAACCTTGTGCAAGTAAAGCTGAAAACACACATGCTCGCTTAAGATCTGGGTTAGGCGGAAAATATCCCCACAAGCGTTCGATTTAGCCACGGTCTCAGACCAGAGATGGGGTGCGTAGTCCATCTTCCATTCGTGCTGTCCTCCCAGGACTGCTTCCAATCATCGGTGAGCAGTATATCCCCTCGCGGGCAACTGCCTCCCCATTGTATTGATTTAAATGCAGATAGATATTTAAACACTTCCTAGCAAATGGCAAATGGCTACCACGCCTGCAATTAATCAGAGACTGTCGAATATGAGATGCAATCCTCAGCGATGCTTTTTTCTGGATCTGTGCCAAGAAGTGCTAACAGCGTACCAGTATTTTTTCGCTTGATACAGTACTACTGACTCTATTGGCCTCATCGAAAGTCAAGTTCTTCATAGGTTTGATCCTCCTCGTTAGGAAGAATTTGACTCAAAGCCGATACGCCTCAAGCAGTTCTATCAGCCGTTGCCCTTGTTTGCTCAAAGAAACTCATCTTTGAGTTGATCGGCAACCCCAGGCATTAGCGACCCTCTTCCCGCAAGCAAGCGTTGAAGCAGCAAGTCAGGACAATGGTAAAAGACGACCTGCAACACCTTAGGTGAGACGCCATCTGGACCCAAATTCTTCCTTCGTTTCAATGAAAGGACTGCGTCTTCTATGGGCACGCGACTACCATTTTGCTGTCGATAGCCTCAACATGGAGAGAACAGACCGGAAAATGTACCCGCGCTGTCCAGTGTATCGTTGCTGCATTATATATGCCCGGCTTGCGTAGATAACCAAGCTTCCGCATAATCAGCTTGAAGTCAAGGCGCGAAGGATCTCTTTCCATATTGCCCACAAGATCTTGCCAGGTCTTACTGGTGTCAATCATTTCGTGAAGAGATTTTCTGGCAGACCTTTATGCTGTTTACCGGTTGCAAACATCATCACGGTTCCGTACCCGTCAAGCTCGAAGCTTGTGACACTCTCTTCACTTTTCAGCAATTCCTGATGACCACTAGTAACCACCAGTAAACCAGCAGATGTGAAGCTGCTCATAGTTGAAGATACCAATTCTTGAGACGCCAGCCCTACCGGCCACTGCACTTCTTCCAGCAACGGCACAACTCTGGTGAACACCTCTAGGATCCTCTCGACGTCCATCTTCCTAATGCACCACCCAATCGTGGAAGATCGAAAGCATGGGCACTGGGGCAAAGCACCACGGAATGTACTGGAGATCACTGCCGAAATAGCCCTCTAATATTTTCCAGTTGTGTACCCTTACTACAAGTAACTTCAAGAATGGCACATTAGGTAGGATTCCTTCTCAGCCCATATGGCGAGTAAATAGACGGATCGCCAGTGTGCTGCAAGATGATTCCTATCCTGGTTGCTATCCCTACAAATCATTTTCCCTGTAGATCAATTCGAGGCATGCACCGTTTGATTGCTTTGGCATTGATTCTCTTCAAGCGAGTATATGGCCATTTGCATTCAAGACAGCGCTTTGCAAAGCTTTTAGCTTAGCTTGGAAAGATATCTGATCGTCCAATGTCAGGTAAACACTAAAGTAGGAAGAGCCTCAACACCAAACCCACGCAAAACCATCCTTCTGTCCATAGTCCCCTATTAGGAAATCAGCACTATTCGAGCCCAGATGGCGCCAGAACTAGTTTGTCAGGATACCATGATAACGAATTCATGTCAAGGTGTTGCTAACTCAGCAGCAGCAGGTTTTAAGCAGTTGTACTGCGGTTTAGTTTATCTGCAGAATATAGAGGTTCTGCTTCCCTTACTCCGAGAGCTTCCTGGAAAACCCAAAACTTTCCTGATCCTAAGATTTGCCTGAAATCCGGACTTGGATCAGGATCTTTGCAAACGATGCAGTGTACCTTTCTCCATAACTCTTTCCTTTTTCTCTGCTATCTCACTATATTTTTGCATAGGGAACTTCTATCGGGCTCCTTACATTCCGGCACGGTATAACCATAACAAAGGCATTTAATGCAGTGGAAATGTATTGCCTTTCGCCGTACCCTGCAGATGACCCACTCTATTCTTACTTTTCCGTTACTCAGAAACTATATAGTCCAGCGTCCCTTTCAGTTAGGTTGATGATGGCCATACATTGTCCCTTATTGTTTTCTGGTGGCCGCCTCGCTTTAAGCCTGCTTACGCTTTTGAGTACTTCCTCTAACTCAGCTGAAACCGTGACACAGTCGATGCCCCTGATTTGAATCTTTTCCATTGACATAAGCAAGGCTACAGTTGCACTTTTGTCGAGGTCTTGATGACTGCGTAGCCTCTCCTCCTAATCCGACCAGTTTGTGGCCAGAATTGGTCGGTCGCAATTCTTGAATCGCATTTTCAGTTTTTTGAGGCCCTGATTTCCCTTAACACTTCGGCACAGGGTCAGCCATCGTAAAATTTCACGAGCAGTACCCTTTTCGACTTTTATACCTTCTGACTCGTATCAGTTTCTCGTACTTATTTTAGTAGGGCATCTATGAAAGCTTTAGTTTCTGGAAAATTTTGGAAGCATATTTTGGTGACTCTCATAGCTGTTATTGTCATTGCTTTCCGGAATCTTTTATCCATCGTTGCATATCCGTGAAGTGCCTCCACGTTCTTGCTTTTATCTCGATCTCCTTTGATTGGACTATATACAATTCTTTTGATGTTGTTTGAGGTAGAGTTTTTTGCGCTATCTCGGCAGACTTGGTTCTAATCTCTCCTTGGATTTTCTACTCTTTTTTGGCCTTCTAATCTTCTTAGCTCTTTTTAGGCCCTCTGCTCATCTTTGGCCTTCTAATCTTCCTTGCTCTTCTTGGGCCTTCTGCTCTTCTTAGGCCTTTTAAACTTTTTCAGCCTTAAATTAGCTACACCAGTAATGCTCAGAGGTATTCTAGCTCCAGCATCATATTCTTTACCCCTTTTTTTTAGCTCTTCTCGGGACTTCTGCTCTTTTTCGGCCTTCTAATCTTCTTAGCTCTTCTTGGGCATTCTGCTCTTTTTGAGTCTTGCTCTTCTTTGGCTTTTTAATCTTCTTCAGCCATCCACTAGCTACACCAGTAATGCCTAGAGGCATTCTAGCTCTAGGAGTCCGTCCTTTACCCCTTTTCTAATGTCATTTTGTGAGTCACATGTAGATATAATTCTCTTCAGAATTGTTTTCGGTTTTCGGATTAGCCTTTTGTTTTATAACGCTCACCAGCTATTGTATTTTTCAATCTTCTCTCTAGGTGTAGGGTCCCTTCTTGATTGTTGGAAACAATACTTCTGTTAGATTTTGGGCAGTGTAAGTAACTTTAAGCAGCGGCACTTTGTTGGTGTCCGCACTCGTTTCTTTTTCTGCTGGAATTAATTTTGCCACTACGGGATGATTCATTGTGCGCTCTTCTCTTATAAGGCGTTCTGAAGTGCACGTATTTTGTTTACTATGCCTGATATGTGATCTTTGAACCTGTTCATTCAGTCATCCGCTTGTCTTCGTTCTTTGAATATTTAGTGCCTAGTTAAGTTTTCAGTGTCTTAGTCTCGGTGATATTGTTTTTGATGAATTCAGGGATACCATATTTGTTGGGTCCCCTCTTGGAACTGTTATCTCTGTTCGTAATTTGAAGTCGTCTTTTTGGTCCCATGGCTTTCTTTGCAGAGCGAGGAGGCTATGCAAGGGTTTGTACCAGCCCTTATGAGGACTGTCATTTAAATTCAGGCCAGCACAAATCGGGAGTCCATCCAAACCAAACTTATACCATTAACTCAACGGTGCAAACTTTAAATCTACTCTGAGGTCTGCCAAGGTTTTACCAGGACAAAGACTTTATGATACTCAGATTGGAGCTATTCACCCATGATTGTCACCTCGGCACTACCGTCCTATACAACTAGGTCCAAAATATCGTTCCCGATAGCCTACTTTTAATATTCACCTAATCCCTGTACTCCCTACAGGGCTTCAAGCTACGATAATCATGCTGTAAGCACTACAATAAACTTCTGGACGTCCATTTTTCCAGTCTTGCACCCGAGACTGGAGGGCTTGGGATATGTGCGCAGAGAAACGTCGCCATTGATTTCAAATGTGGTGAATTCATGCTCATTGACGGAGTAGTCTTCTAGAACTCTCCTATTGCGTACCCTTGGGTACTTAGGGCTGTGATGTGAATGAAAAATCTCGGATGATTCGAACTGGACCTCAGTGACGGAAAGTATTGGTTTTACTGATGTTCTACAGAATAACCCTATTTATGACTGTCATCTCCAGAGCCTGCTTTCCACTAGGATCTGATTGAGGTATATCTCATTGCATTAAGGTCTCTTCCAGCAAAAGCATAGTAATCTGTGCTGAAGACAGTGTATTCCAGGGTGTTGTCTCTGGCCTAGACACCGCAACCTCAAAAAGCCATCCTTCACTTCTCCCTAATGAAAACTGTCTTTCACCCAAATCACGCCAGTACTACATCTCTCAGGGTACCATGCTAGTAAGCTCCTTTTATGATGTTGCTCACTGAGCAGCAGAAGGTTTGCTTTCATTTCATTCGTGAGCTACTCCAGCAGATTTTGGCAATGGTACTGCGATGCAAATTTATCTGCAAGGCACGGATTATCGGAGTACTGCTTTGACTTTGGCTAGGTAGAGTCTCATTGAAGACTCGACACTGCTTGAAGTATTCAATCTTAAGGTCAGTGACGTTGCAGAGTGCGCAATGTACGTTCTCCGCGCATTGTTTTATTTTGTGGTCTATTTTACTACACTTGTAGAACAGTACGCTCCTTTGAGGGCTCTTGCATTCTTTTGCGATGTGGCCATAGCTAAGACGCTTAAAGCAATGAATAGGAAGTGGGCTCCGCCGTATCCTAAAGGTAACGCAGTCATTTCTTATTTTGCGCTCGCCAAGCAATTGTTATGTTTCCTTTCCAGGCAAGGCAACGATGCTCATGCATTGCCTCCTGTCATTTTCGTGGCTTAGCTTAAGTTTGACCCCAATAAAGCTAGAGAACTTACTTGTAATGGCATTTTTTGCTTGATCACTTCCCTGAGGCAATCAATGGCCCTAATATTGAAGGCTGCCATAAGCCAACGAGGCAACAATAGCGTTCTCTGCAAGGTTCATTCTGACCATATCTCAAGAAAAGTCCCTGTTTGTTGCCTCTGGTATATATTCCGACAGTAGACCATCAAACCGCGTGGGTCGTACTACTCTTGCGGTGGTTTGCAGGTTACCTGGTTTGACCGTTCCTTTTATGAGTATTTCTCACAGAATATTTGCGTAGGACCTACTATCGTTAGGTAGGGCCAGTAGAGCCTGCCTCATGGGTTTGTACCGTTGATTGACATAAGCTATGATAATCTTGGATGCTTCTCCATAGTGTACTTCCTGTAGAGGCTGGTGCCTTAACGTCGGAGGAGCTCTTTGGTTGCTTTTCTAGCTGCTTAGACGGGTCCGTATGAGATCGTTAGAATTGGCATATTATTCGTGGATCTCTCTCTCCTTTCTCTTCTCTTTGTCACCCTGAATTGGGCTACAGGATACCCTTTTGCTGGTGGTAGGGGTTGGAACGACTTGCACTTCACCAAATGACTCAGCCTTATGCAATACTTAGCCCTCAGCTATTTGCACCTACAAAGTTCAATCCTATGTAAGGGTTTTTCAAGTTGCCTTTGATGATGTCCTTTTACTTCTCTTTTGAACCTTACAGCTGGCTCTTAATCACTTCAGGACCATTACCGCTTTCTGTAAGAGCTGGATTTAGGATGGCCAAGAGTGACCAAACTACATGCCCGCCACTCTCCTGGATAGAGGCTCTTGATACATGCATTCCGTATCTCAGCCGCTTTGGTGGCGATGGAAGCAACAATATACACCAGCACAATTTTGGGCTCCTCCGTTCTTTGGCTCTTCTCTACCATTTCTCCTGCAGTTACGGGATGCTTTATTTTCTGCTTCAGCAACATTGAGCGCTCCGGTAAGCACATAGTTCTTCTGTTGTGCTTAGATGTAGTAATTATGTGTAACTAATCTATTCTCTGTCTCTTTTGATGATTCAGCCATTGTCGTTGGCTTAACTGCGGATGATATTGATTTTTTTGATACCAGGATTAGTGAGTCCTCTGTTTTATAACTATTTACTTTAGCTTGTTTTTTAAAGTCTGTCAACTTTCACCACGCTGGTTTTCCTGTTTTGACGGTATTCACGCCAACATAGGTGGTCTCCGCTTGAACGAGTTGTCCATGTCAGTTCTACGTTTGCTAGTAGGTATATAAATTACAGAGGGTAAATTAATAACTTCTATAACACTGCGGTCACTGGATGGTGACGCTCGGGAGCCTGCTCAATCACTATCCTCTGTCACCGGTACTGGAGATCCGATCTCTTGCACCGTAATTTTCAGCTCCTTCTCCTTTTATATGTTTAGTTTTTTTTTATGTGGGATCGTTCTCATAGCATTTAGGGTACCAACAGGATATATGGAAACTTGATGAACTCATATATAGTAGATACCTCAGTGAATATCATTGGCACTCAGTCTTCTCTGCCAACCATTGTCCATGTCTGCTTTTTGGATCTTCACAGTGGACCTTTCAAAAAATAATTCAGAGGCTGCACTCCGTTCCGCTGTCTGAGGGCATTGTGGAAAAAACAAGAGCGAGAGGAAATTGCAAGGTATACTTGAAGAGAGATCAGATTAAATCATCATCATGGATCAAGTTAAGATCAAACCTACAAAAATTACTGAATATCATAAAGTGGTTGTGGTAATTCCTTCAAATTTGGCGATGGTAGCGAAGATGAAACTACAGCTTTAGAACTTCTGTATAGCATACTGCAGAAGGTTATAACTTTTACCTAAACCGTCAAAAGCCTTAATGCGTTTAAGAGCTCAAAAATGGACCAACAACTGCTGCCTTTATACGCAGTTACAGATTGAGTTGGCTTCTCTAAACTCAATGTGATAAATATCAACTTAAAACAACGGAGTTTTTATTTAAGTAACTAAAATTGGCGAAGATTATCTTCATATGTAGCCTTAATATCACTCTAGCGAAACATTGCTCAGCGGTATTACACTGAGCCTAAATAAGAATGTTTGCCAGTAGTGCTAGTTGTCAAAAAGTTTTGAGTGTACATGAAGTCCAATGATTTTAAGATGAGATGAACTGTCAACAATTTTTTTATATATGTTTTCACGAGGAAAATTGGCATAGAACGGCAACAGCATTATTAACATTCTACCTCGAACAGTTGCCAAAAGCCAATATAAGCTGTCTTTAATTAGCAATCACCAGTACCCGAACTGACAGTAATTGATGACTAAACATACTGCAGTACGAAACAGATTAGTGAAGAATTTCTCGAGAAAACAATGATTTTGAAAACCATGAGAGTGTAACTTTGGGCCATTTTGGCACAGTCTAAACAGATTTCTTTACGAGTTTTAAATTTCTTAGTGAATAAAAGGGTGCGCCACTAATTGCGAAGTTATTAAATTCGCAAGGGAACCCAAAAAACTCAACGTATTTCTACATTTCTTTTAATGGTTTATCAGGTCGTTACCCGTCTATATTCAGATGCAAAATTTTGTTACGCCAGAAATATAATAGGCTCTAACTAGCTTTTCAAATTGTCTTTTGTAAAACTACTCTGAAAATTACCGCAATACCTACTGTGCACCTAGTGCGCCGAGTGATGCCTAACCGTGGGTTCAGTCTAGCACTGGAGAAAACCGAAGTGGTCAGGATGACAAGAAATAAAATCCCTAGAGTAAGGATGGTCAGTAGTGGAGACACACTAATCGAGTCGAGGCAAGCGATGAAGTACCTGGAGCTACTGATTGACGCGAAGATGAGTTTCTCTGAGTAAATCAGGGTAACAGCTGAGATAGCTACCTCGGACATATTGACTCTAAGTCGACTTTTGGTCGACGTAGGGGGACCAAACCCTTCAAGAAGACACCTCTTGATGAGTGCTGTAGGGTTAGTGCTACTGTACGGAGCAAAAATATTGGGTGACGCTCTCATTATGGAGGTGTACCAAAAACGCTTGTCACAGGTACAGTGAAGAAAAGCATTGAGGGTTGCATCTCCATATCCGATAGTATCTGATGAGACAATGAGGGTTATTGTTCCCCTCGCTGTTAGAGAGTACCGCGCTATCTACTTGCGTCGAATCGAGGTTGCGAGGAAGACGGTTGCTCACTCAACGATCGGCAGCAGTCTTGGGTAAATTGTAGGACGGTAAGGTGGGCTGCGCGCCTCATTCCGGATCTAAGACCGTGGCTTGATCGAAGGCACGGTGAGACTGACTTCTATCTGTCACAGCTTTTGAGCGGAAATGGATGTTTTTAGTGTTGTCTGCACAAGATTAGTATTGTCGGTTTTGCTTAGGAGACAAAGACGATACTTAGCACACGTTTTATGCGTCCAAAAAAAATGGGACAAGCTCCGATGGGACCTCTACGGATAGACGGGAGAGCTCATCCCGGATACTATAGTCACGATGATGCTTGCATCGGTTGAAAAATAGAACCTGGTGGCACATTATGTTCAGGCAGCGCTGGAAGATAAAAACGACTCACAGCAGCTGAGGACTTCAGAACTGGGAGATCACTTGTCTCGCAATTACTCTTCCTCCCTCCCCTCTAACTAGAGCATGGATTCGCCAGCTTGTAGGCACCTCAAGGCGAAGTAAAACGAGACCTGGCCCGAAGTGATTTGTCAAACGGTTCCAAATTTGGTTTTCAGATTGACAGGGGAGATGTTTAGTGACTAGTCCAATCGCTCGTGAGCATGAGAGCCCGAACCTCAGTGCGTAAATCATAATCCATCAACAATAAGGTTTAATGTTTGACATTCCATGAAACAATGCGACTAAAATAGTATCGAATTTATATCCCAACTTGTAAATTAATCTTCTCTGAGGTTATATCTTCGATGTACTAATGTTAGCTAAACTAAAATGTGTCAGTTTCAAATTATTTATATCAGTGTAATTTTGACTCTTAGAAACCAGAGTATTTCAGCACTTAAAACTTTTCTTCTTTTCTAGTAATCAACGTTTCAACTCAGATAACCTATCAGTCAACAAAACTCAACCTACATTAAACCTAACTCTTAGCTGAAATCTCTTTCTAAGATATTACCCCAAGAATCCTTACCGCTGAAAACAATTTAACAGTTTCCAGTACATTTCAAATATGTCAGCATCTATTAGTTTTGTCGGTTTTTACTATTCATTACTAGTCCCTTATCTATGTCTGGTTTTGACATTGCTTTTAGGAGAATTGTAAAACTGTGCTTGGTCTGTATTCAATTTTCTTCCCTAGATTTTCACCTTCTGCAAATTTTCAACATGAAATATTGAACCATATCACCTTGACATTTCCTCACTCTCTCTCTCTCTTCTTCTATCTCTCTCTGCGGGGTTGATGGAGGTAAATATTTTTATAACGCTCAAGCTTTCTCAAACTCCGAGGTTCCAAACGAACAAGAATACGAGCGTACATACCTACTGTGCGAGAGAAAAAGGACAAATGACAACGACAGTTGCCATGTCATACTGTCTATCATTCTGCATTTCCACTCATGTTAAATTATTCATTATATATTTAATGGTAGCCAGGATTGGGGATGGCAGCGAGATATGTGGTTAGAAGGATATGAGAGAAGGGAAAGGTACGCTCGGGGGAGTAGTAGAAAGATCATTTAGGATTGCAATGTCCTTTGCAGAGACAGTTTATATTCACTAAGAATGATTTTTGATTGTATTTTGTTCCTGGCTAGTGTAGTTTGAGTCCTTTATCCTTGCACAGTGAATCTAAGAATAAGTGATTTGTAGGATTCTCTTGAATGAATAGAAATGTTATTCTTGTTTCAGATTGTGGTGAAACTTTAATGCTAAGGACCGAACGTCCTTTCACGAATAAAACAAGGTAAAATAATAGAGACTTATGTATACATATTTCAATATTTTTTGTTCTAAGAAAAGTCTCTGAGATTCTTGACTCGAAAAAGGATTTAAATTATGCATAAGAAAATCGTCGATCGAATTCCTTCACTACGGCCATTAGCGTTGATTCTGGCCGTTTTCCTCCCCTCAGATTAAGCCACTGCAAACAGTCATCTCATTCAACTGATAAGAGTACAAAAACATTCTCAACCTCCTTCCAGCCCCCTCTTTCTCTATTTCCCAGGATAATTCCACCTCAAAAATTGATTTCCCTCAGCATGCTATGCGGCATGTTTTTCTACCATTTTACATTTT
Organism: Odontomyia ornata; assembly: GCA_963969285.1. Lineage (NCBI taxonomy): Eukaryota > Metazoa > Arthropoda > Insecta > Diptera > Stratiomyidae > Odontomyia > Odontomyia ornata. The sequence goes on from OZ017742.1 coordinate 253,551,581, forward strand.
AAATATAAAACGTGAAATAAAAGTGCTGTCTCTTTATTTTTGCTCATTCATGAAAAATTAAATCTGAAAAGCGTACGATATGGTGTCAGCAAAGCGAAGCATTGGAAGGACAAGGAGTGTGTAAAGCACTCTTAAGTGGGACCATTTAGCGTGTGATTCAAGAGGGGAATAAAATAAACCCACTTTTCTACATCATCGTTTTTTAAATGTTTCTTCTTCATTCTTTCTTTCCTTTTTCGGATTTTTTTCCGAGCTCTACAACAACTCTGTTGTTGTCAATTGGCCATGTTGATGTCCTTGTAGCTGCAAAGCATCCTTCACCAGAGAATTATTTAAATTCATGAACATTTCGTAGGTTTTAGTGGAAAAATTTATACGAATTGGAGATATTTGAATTTTTTATTCTTGGAATTAATTTTTAAGGAAATTAGTATATTAGCATGAAAAGTATATCGAAGGATTTCTTTTTTCTGCATTGATACTAAAAAGAAAAAAAACTGCTGGCAAAAAATCCTGAGAAGTTCCTTAATCAGTTGATGAATCTCATCAATATGAGATTATTTGTTCAACAATGTTTTACGAAACAGTCATGGTGGTTGATACTTTAAACAAATCTAATCATACGAGTACGAGACTGTCAATAGAATTGTCAATTTCATTGCTCACCTGTTTTTCAACTGCCCATTCAAAGGGACCTAACCCATTTTAAACGTGACTATACTTTAGCGTCTTCAATTGTTTCATGGCACAGTTGTTATATTTAGTGGTTTGGGGGTACCTAGCTTATGCTACTTGGCACTAGCGCGTGCTTCTTGAAAGAAGGAGCACAGAAACACCTTTTAGTGACCACGCTATCTCCTAGCAACCAATACCTATAAGTTCTTCAGTAGACAAGGAAAACACCTGAGTTTAACTTAGTTAAACATTTATCTGTTACCACCACGTGCCCTCTAACAAAATATTTGACGCATTAAGAACAGTTTACGGAATAGGCGCCGATCCGTTCCGCAATAAGGAAACAGTTTTCTGTAATCTCAGCAACGGACACCTGTCAAGTTCTCGTTACTCTACCGCACACGCACCACCTCGCGGACGTGTAGCTGAGATGGCGAGTGAGCTTGTCGTCTCTGGAAACCGCCACGGAGGTGTCGACCTGGTTATGGGGGAGGCGGATCGTGCTCTGCCGGAGAAATGACTGCCTGCTGCCTAGACCGGTTGAATTTCAGGGAGATTGAACGCGGTACTGCGGGTGGTTCCTGTAGTATGAGGCCCTGTGGACTGATGCTAGATGTAACCGATAATCCTTGGGGACACCGCAGGCAAGAAAAGCGTCTGTTCCGAACGAGGTGCGATACCCAGGTGGATGTGGCGGGACTTCGCTACCCTACGGCTGGGTGCCGGAAGAAGCTCTACCGCAAATATCCCTGGAACGGGGGGCATTTAAAATATACAGAAGATGAATTCCTTCGGCATAGGCAGACAAAACTCAACCAGTTATTAATGGGGAAAGCTTACCGTGTTGCCTGGAGGATGAGTTTGGCGGCGTGCAAAAGGGACGAGGACTAAGGCAGTGGGATCGACCTGCGGATAAAAATCTAACAAGGATAGAGATAAACAAAAGAACTCAGAAAAGTCGACTCGACTCAGTCAACGCTGCACAGAATCTCCGCAGGGGGAACGCTGGCCGACAGAACTACTCTTCGAAGCTAGCATTCTTTGGGGAGTTCCACCCCCATGTACCCGACGAAATTCCCGCAAGGGGAATGCCGGTCAGCAGGAATACTCTTGGAAGCTAGCATTCTTTGGGGAGTGTCACCCTATCAGACTCGAGGATTTGGAGGTCACCGTGAGGTTCCTCTTGCAATGACGGATGATGAACCCGACTAAATCTGGACTACGCTTTAGACAATGAATTTAAATTGATGCTTTGGGCTGGCAGATATGATGGTTTGGACCTAGTTGCTTTGCACAGTAGCACCGAAGTGACACTCGTGCGTGAACACCGCCAATACAACTACCACACCGCCTCCATCCCGGTAAAACCTTGGAAGGCCTCAGAGTACGTTCAAAGTTCGCCCATTAGGTTGCTAGTGAAGGTTCAGTTGAGACGGACTTCCGATTAGCACTGGTCTGGCTCTGAGCAGATGTCCTCAGAAGGGCTTGTGCCAACTCTTGCATGACCTCCCCGCTTTGCAAAGATAACTATGGGACCAAAAAGCGGACTACACACAGGAACGGAGATACCGACACCGAGGGGGGACCGATCCCAACTGAAACCATTTCAGCTGAAATACTTAAAAGTAGATAAAAAGTATTCAAAAAAAAATGAGTATAACTTTCAACAATGACGACGCCACCACCGGCTGCAGACAAAATGTTATCAGAACATCGGGAGCGGTACCAACCACGACGAATACTATGACGGTAAAGACGAACGAAAAGGGGAGATTAGCACACAGCCTTGTCCAAACTGAAATGCTTGCAGCATTTTGGCGTAGCAAAAAAATGATGTGAACACCAGAGCCTCCGAAAAAGGAAGGGCGGAAATTCTGCAGAACTCGCCAGATATGTTCACGTGATGGGAGATAATATCAAGGATTCGATAATTACTGCTGTGATTGCTACCGAAGCGACCGAGGCAAGGATATTAGATCCCGAAATAATAACGAACCATCCTGCAGACCCCGAAGTGATCATGGCAGAAAAAAAGGAGGACCACTTCATCGCCCCCTCGAACATAAGGCTGGAGTGCTCTACGCGGAAAAGGAAGCCGATAGCCTTCACCAAGAAAGGTGGCTGCAAAGCGGAATCACCGTCAAGCGAGATAAAGAAGAAAGGCTTATCCGAAAAGTGTGAGATCTTCTAAAGAGAATAAAACCAGGATGGGGCCTACCAAAACTCAGCAAAGTTGAGGACCTCAAGACTGCAAAGAGCATTGCCGGAGAAGCTTGTTTCAGGCTGATGAGGACAAGGAGGCCAATGGAGAGCAGGACTCTAAAGAAGCGCTAAAGGATAAGCCTAAAGGACACGTGCGGATAGCTCCACCATCAAAGATTAATAAAAGAATGGCGACTATCTCACTCGAAGGAGATCGGGATAAAATAAGGAACGAAAGGCACTTGATGGGCGTGGAACAGCAGACCAAGGATTCCAGACATTTCCAACAAAAGGAGCGAAGAAAGCCACAAAGAAACTCCTTCAAAAAGTTCCCAAAAATAAAGTTTGCAGGGACGCCCAGCAAGAAAAAAGACATGACGCAAACCAGGAGAGAAAAAAGCACAATAAAGACCCCGGCAGCAGCACTGCTCGTAAATCCCCTAAATGGCCGGTCTTATGCAGAAACTTTGGGGGATATCAAGAGAATGCAAGGCCCGAAGACACAAACACTACAATTAAAGCAGTACGACCAATATGGCCGGGCCACGTACTGATCGAATTTGAAGCAGAGCCTAACAATAAACAAGCATTCTGCGATGTAGTAAAGAAAATCCTAGACAAAAGCGAAACTGTAGCCAGCTTGAGCGAGGCAACAGCAATCCTTTCCTGGTAACGATCGAAATGAGAAATGTTTTTTGCGCCGTAGACCAGGCCGAGGTAGAAAAGGCCATCAAAAGAGTGCTCCTTAGCGTGGGCAGGATCAAAGCGAGGCTGCCACCAGAAAACCATAAATCATTCACTGGACCGAAAAAGATGCTGCCCAATTTCTGAATAAGGCCAAATTAAGAATAGGGTAGATTTTTCGCAGGATACGGCGAAGCGGAACACCTCTTCAATATTTCTAATACCTTGGCTATGGTCACACTCCACAAGTATACAAAGGACGCGATGGGATTTCAAACTGTATTCTTTGCAACGATGCCGACTCAAACCGGATCTTGGGCACGCCTTGGGATCGGGAATATGTCAGGCTTTCCAAAAAGGCCTAGCCAGGGAAAAATCGGAGCTTCAATGACCCGAATTCTGCAGGCAAACCTACACCGCAGTTCAACCACATAAAATCTGCTTGAACAGTTTGCGAGGGACATGAAAGCCGACTATTTGCTCCAGAGTGAGGAACTTCACGAGCAATGTTCTGCGTCATGGTATTCTGATGAAACTGGTGCTGCTGACATCTGGGTTCAGTACAGTGGTTTCCAGGCGAAAAGATGTGGAGGGGGGATGGTTTCGTGTGGGTCCGGCATTCAAGAGCCACCTTCTTTAGTGTATACTTAGCACCGAATGAATTAATATTATCTTTCCAAGCCAAGCTTAATGCTTTTGAGGGTGCTGTTTCGAACGCAGATGGCAACGTGCTCGTTAAAGGAGACTTCAACGCTAAAAGCAACTCCCGACCGTCTACAATTGCGTGGAACATCGAAAGGATGGTCGTCGAGAAGATCGTCGAGGGGCTCACGGCAGGTACTCCACTGCAGGGCGATTCGCAGTGGACAGACGAACTGGCAGCTCAAGACGTGGTGAATTCAACTATGAGTATCTGCACAACTGCTTGCAGCGCTTCTATGTCCCATCGAATACACCAGCGCGGCAAGCCCCCCGTGTACCTTTGGTCGACTGAAATCGCAAAACCTCGAAAGAAGTGTCACAAGCTTCGACCTGAGGCTCCACGGTCACGCAACACTGACCAGGCGTGCAACCGGGCATTAGCACAAAATTTGGCCTACACAAATCGATTAGCAATAGCAAGACATGCTGCTGGCAAGACCTTGTGGGCAATGTGAGCAAGGATCCGTAGCCCCATGGCTTCAAGCTAATTATGCGGAAGCTTGGTGTCCTACGGACGCAGGCAATCTTCCCCAACCATCCCCTCCGTGTTGACACTGACCACGGTGAAACAGCAATCGATTAGCCACTCTTCACACACTCGGAACTAGAAGAGGCAGTCTTATCACTGAGAGCATGGAAGGCTCTAGGCTCAAATGGTTTTCCAGTGGAGGTGTTGCAACTTGTCTATTACCATTGTCCTGACCTACTGCTCAGCACATTCAACGCTTGCTTACGGGATGGTTTTTTTCCGATACGTTGAAAAGTAGTGAGGGTCACAGCAAAGGGAAAGGAAATTCCGGATCGCCGTCTGCATACTGCTCGTTATGCATGCTAGGCACGGCTAGGAAAGTACTAGAGAAACTCATCAAAGGAAGACTCACCGATGCAATTCCTGCTGGGAACCTATCTCCTTGGCAGTACGGCTTTAAAACAAGACGCTCCACTACTGATGTGATTGCAGGGAGAGTGAGTGCAGTCCAAAAGTTTGAGGCACATAGCCGAACCAAGGGACGAATCGTTCTCTTGGTGATACTCGAGGTTAAAATGGTTGGGTATTTTGGATACGCTGAAAAACGGTTTTCAAGCTCCTGAATATCTGATAAGGCTTCTGCGGGACTACCTGAAGGAACGAAGCCTGCTCCATATCGCGACAAAGGGTCGACGAAGGATAGAAGTTATATCGGATGTTACCCAGGGATCCATTTTTAGTCCAGACCTGTCAAACGTGTCTCAGGATGGGCTACTGAAACTGGAGGTGCCAGATGAGTCGCGCTTGATTGGCTATGCGGATGATGTTGTGGCTCTAGTCGCTGAGCACACGGTTGAGCTAGCACAACTTGGCTGCATATGCTAATGTGGCGAGTGAGAGACTGGATCACTGCTAACGAGTTCAGTCTAGCACTGGAGAAAATCGAAATGGCCAAGTTGACAAGAATCCCTAGAGTAAGGATGATCAGTATTGGCAACATACTTATCAAATCGAAGCAGTGGAGTACCTGGGGCTAATGATGGACTCCAAGATGAGTTTTTCTGTGCAAATCAGGGCAACGGCTAAGAAGAGTACTTCGGGAGTATCAGCTCTGAGTTGACTTATGGCCAACGTAGGGGGACCTAGCCCATCAAAAAGACGCCTCTTGGTGAATGCTGTAGGGTCAATGTTATTGTACAAGCAAAAATATCGCGCAATGCTCTCAGTGAGGAGGTGTGCAGTGAGAGTTATTGCAGGTGTGATACATGTTGCCCTTTTAGCTAGAGAGTACCGTGCTAATTACCTGCGTCGAAGCAAGTACGCGAATGAGACGGTTACTTGCGAGGAAAGACAGCGCTTTCTCAACGATTGGCAGCAGTCTTTGGTGAACTGCACGAAGAGAAGGTAGACTGCGCGGCCCATCTCAGACCTGAGACCGTGGGTAAACTAAAGGCATGGTGAGACTGATCTTTGCACAATATTGGTAAGTCAAGGTCCCGCGACTGTCAGCTTTTCCCAGGAGAGAAAGAAGATGCTTTCCACACTTTTTATGCGTGCAAAAAATGAGACAAGCTGCAACAGGACCTTTACAGAGAGACGGGAGAGTGCAAGGTGGATACTTTAGTCACGGTGATACTTGACAAAAGGAACCATGTGGCACATTATGCTCGGGGAGATGTTTACTGGGAAGTCCACTCGCTCGAGACCATGGGAGCCCCAGACTCAGTGTATCAATAGCATTTACCTCCCGACCACATAAAAATTAGTCTTAAATTGTTCCTGAATGTGGTATGCCTCCTTTTTTAAAAATTTGCAGTGATCCCGGAGAGTGAGGTTTGATTTTCCATGAGCGGCTCTAGATAATTCCCGTTCGCTTGTGACTTCTCAATTTCATCTTCTAGGTATGCTGCGTATTCTGGGTTTACAATCCCGAAAAGTTTGTTGGCACCGTAGTCCATGATGTCCAGTGCTGGCCTTCTTTTCCTGGTAAAGTATCTTCTAACTTTGCCTCCCTCGTGATCAATTTCGTTTAGTTACTCAAATGAGCTAACTGGTGTATGAATTTGTAGAGTTTGAGTGCATAGTGGACCTTGAATGATGACTAATGCACAAAAGCTTTTCATATTGAGTATGTCCTTGGAAATCCCATATAATTCTGCATAATGGTTTTTGGATCACAGAAGGTAATAACGTTCTATTCAGTAGTTATTAGAACACTTTATCTGATTGTTTCGAAGTATATTCCAGGATACTTGGTGAATGAACGAATACCATAGGTGAAGATGTGGTGCTGATAGTAGGTAGGATGAGTAAAGTTATTAAGGCTAGCATGGAATATGATGAGACTGCTGGATTTTGTTGATTCTGGCTATCCTTTCTTCCGAATCTCACCCTATTTTGAATTGATTGGGAAGAATTTACCTTGGTCAGTATGTCGTTTTGTGTATTGTTTAGGGTGCTCCCTTTCAGCGAATTCATTTGTTATGGCTGTTGCGGCTAGACTAAGATCTTTGGATGCCTTCAGAAGAGGGCAGAGTCAGTGTGATGCTCATCGAAAGATGCTACTGTTAGCTTTGACATCTACGACTCTGCATCAACCATCGCTTCGTAGAATTGGTTTCACTATCCTTTCCAGTTACCACTTCAAAGGAAGGGCATTTTCAGCCTTGATATGAAGTAGCATGTCTGGTTTGACATTATTACGACCTAAGTTCCCCTTTTTTTTTTTGTGGTAGGGAGGAAGTTCCCCTTAGCTGTCTGTTGTAGCTCAGAGGGATAATCGAGTATCCCTCTGAGCCACGAAAACTCTGTTTTCGGGAGCAGAAGGGAGACGGCTTTTGGTGGTTTTCTTGGCTGGTTTTCTCAGTGCTGTCTCTTGGTATAACGTTTTATGCTGATTGAGTACTTTAGCATTCCTTCTTTTAAATTACTTTTTATGGAATTGTTTTGCAGCTACATATAAATGAGTTTTTTCTGAAAAATTATTAGAGAAGAAAAATGTTAGAAGAAGGGTGTTTTATTGAGCACCGCCCTCATGTAGGACTTTCTGGAGTTCATGTAGTTAGCTTACTATATCCAAATGCAGCTCTTATATCTAGCTGAGGTGAATTCTCTGAGCTATTCCGTTCAGTCACCTGTTTGTCTTCGTTCTTTGACTTTTTAGTATCTAATAATGTATTTAAGAGGGCGGTCCGATGAGTAGTTAGCCTCACCGCCCGATGACACCACTGTCGCAAGGGAGATTCACTCTCGTGTAGTACATTCTTGTAGATGGCTACTGTCACTATTTCAGCCGAATCGGACCCGGTGTTTTGTTTTGAACAAAAAACAAACTTGGCAGACCGCCGATCGAAGGTATGCGAGATGACTGAGACAGTAGACATCTCAAAAGACCGCGTGGGTCATATTCTGCATGAAATTTTGGGCATAAGAAAGCTGTCGGCACAATGGGTGCCGCGCCGCGTCTGCTCACTCCGGACAACAGACGCAACCGTAAGACTACTTTAGAGCAGTGTTTTACGCTGCTTAAGCGCAATCCAAAGAAGTTTCTGCGTCGTTTTGTGATTGTCGAAAAAAATGGCTCCACTGGTGCACACAAGAGACTAAGGAACAATCGAAACAGTGGACTTTACCCGGCAAACATGCTCCGATAAAGGCGGAGACTGGCCTTTCGGCCGGAAAAGTGGTGAACACCGTTTTCTGGGATTTACCAAGTGTGATCTGGATCGACTACTTGGAGAAAGGTAAAACGGTTATATGGCTTGACTGTGGCAAATTGTTGGGCTTATTCGACACTGAATTGCAGAAAAAACGGCTTCGTTTGGCGAAGAAAAAGTGCTCTTCCACCATGACAACGCACCGCCTCACACTTTCGCTATCGCCACGACCAAATTGGTTGAACTTGACTACGAACAGCTACCTCATCCACCGTATTCTCCAGATTTGGCTCCGTTGGACTTCTTTTTGTTTCAAAACTTGAAAAATTCACTCACCAGACAGAAATTTGGGTCGGATGATGAGATCACGTCAACACGGAGGCCTACTTTGCAGGCCTCGAGAAAACGTATTTTCTAGACGGGTTAATGAATTTGAAGCATCGCTGAGGCAAGTGTATCGAGCTAAGAGGAGATTATGTTGAGAAATAAATTGCCACTTTTTCAAAATTGTCGCTTTTCTTTTGTAGGCTAAGTACTCCTCGGACCGCCCTCGTGATTCTTTAGTTTTTGGTGTGGTTAATTATTTCAGAGAAGTCACAACTAGTTTCTCCCCTTTGGAGCTACTACCTCGATGTCTAGTTACCATATTCTTCCCATGGTTATCTTCGCAGAGTGGGGAGGGTATATGAGGGGTGGCACTACTCCTTATGAGTTGACTGGCTCAGTGCCAGAGCAGTGCTATTTGGAAGTGCGGCTCAACGAAATCTATAGTATACTACTTTATCAGCGATGTAACCCACAAACGTATACTGAGGCCTGTCAAGGTTTTACTGGAACGGAGGCGGTATGATACTTATATTGGAGTCGTTTTTCGCAAGTGTTAGCTCAGCAATGCAGTACCAATTCATTGCCTTATTCATAGTCCAAGGATCATTCCCAGGTCGTAGTCCGCGGAGGAACTTTACGGAAGCTTCAAATTTTCCGAGTACTTAGGAATGGCACTCTAATAAATGCTAGCTTCCAATAATACTCGTGTCAACCAGGACACCCCCTAAGGTTGAATTATTATGAGCATATTGTTGAAAACAGCCGAGTAGACTAAAAGTTAGAAAGAAAATTTATGCCATTGTCATTGTATTCTCTCCAAATTTTGGATATTCTGAAAATCTAACAGGTTATAATTCTCAAATTGAAAATTTAACGCTTCGAACTCTCACCGTATAGAATTTTGAGGGGATTGGTATCGATAGGATCTTGCAAGAGCTCGATGAATTCAGATCCGATTTGTCAGAGGAAGCCAGAACACTCATCCAGCAATATTTTACCACAATATATCAGCATCAATCTCTAAGTTTTCTATATAATTAAGCCACTTTGTATTCTACTTGTTTTTCATATTTTCATTAAGTATAATTTTATGCCCTGGCTTGGACTCTGAAGAACCTGTCAAGATTACGAAGTCCGCACATGTACTTAAGATGCAAATAACGCTTCTAAATACATTTTTGTATGCCAGCACTTAGTCCTTTATTAGTTTAGCCGTGTCAGAAAACTTAAAAAGCCAACAAAAATCACTAAACAAAAATATTGAGAAAACTAAAAAATTTTGACTTTGCAGAAGCACTTCAAATTTCAGTGTATTATTTCAAAACACGTAGGTGTTGTCTGAAATAGCACACTGAAGTTTGGATTGTTTCTGCGAAAACCAAACTGGTATATATTTGTCAACATTTTTGTTTTATATTTCTTACAGTACCACATCAAAAAATCTAAAACTACTTCACTTTAAAAATAATTTCTCTTATTCAAACACAATCCTTACGCTCCATTGAATGTCCTTCAACCAATATTTATTCATGGAAATTACAGAATTACAGGAAGAGACTATCTTGCATGCATATCCTGTTTAAATACCGCGAAATCAAAGTCATTATTCTCATGCTTCCGGTTCATTACATTCACGTTCTCTCCGCTACACTGTCCTGTCTGAATCAAATCTGCCATTGCCATTACCACCACCACCTCCGTCACCATCCCCCAATACCACCTTTGCATTAATTTGCACAAGTGAACCCATTTAATTATATCCAACATTTCCGAGTGTATTTCCTTACCGTTGCTTCTTCCTGTCATTACTTACCGAGCGTCGGGACGTCACCAACTCTCATCCTGGCGTTCTGGTAAATTTGTAGCTAGACCTATACTAAAAGGTGCAGGGTTTATAGTGCAAGCGACAATGGTCGGTGGTGGTTTGAGAAATAGTGTTTGACTAGTTGTATACAACGCTCACGTAGGATCTAATTCAACCACATGATTTGCACCTCAATGTTGTAGAAAATGCGACTGTTGCTTTGTGAGTTGGAACTTGGGATGAAAATGGAAGATAGATAGGTTAGATTGTCTGCATTTTACTCTAAGGGATGAAGTATTTGTGCTTTATTCTGTGGATGTCGTAGTCAGTTGTTAGTTGTTATATGCGTACCCAGTCACTATGGTGGTCATTTTGTCATGGCTTTGGGTTTGACAATAATTAATGTGAGGAGAATTTCAACAAAAAGGAGTGCAAAGGGTGCAATATACAATTGATGGTACCGATGAAGGTGTTAGCTTTGAGGCTAATTAAGGTTTGGCGAACGAGTGAAGACAACTGCAGAAATCAGTATGATTAAGTTCATGTCAGTTGAATGAAGGGTTGGGATTGGTGCAAGTTTATATTAGCAGTAATAATTGCTGAGACTAGTGAAGGAAAGCTATTCATGCTAAAGTCCTTTTCAAGATTTTGAGTGAATTAACAAGATATGCAGACATAACTACGCTCATGTCAGAAGGGTGTTGTACTTAACCCACAATATGCAGATATGTAGAATGATTTAATTCAAGAAAAACTTTCATGACATGCACAACACATATATTTTTGCTTTAAAATAACTCCATTTTTGCCGGCCAACATTATGTTCCAAATTTGATAAAAAATTCTAATGACCTAATAGAGTAAGAAAAAATGACATTATATACGATAACCAAATATCACAAGAAAAACATTAAAAGTAAATACATGAGAGTAAATTGTGGCTTAGTGGTTAGAGCACTATGCCCGTAGGCCGAAGGTCCCTGGTTCAACTCTCGTTCGCGTCTCGTTAGATTTAGTTCGAGTGGTTCTTCGGACAGACTATAAGCCTGTTCAGTTATGATACGTGCTGGTTTAAAATCAGGACGGACACACGGCAAAAGCGTGATAATGATCATATCACCTTGTGGAGTGCTGATACAGTAGATCATGACAATGGGATACTCTAACTATCTCTAAGCGAAGGCCCGAAAGGGGCTGTAAGGTTACAAAGAAGAAGAAGAAGAAATTTATCATCATAGTGAAATTCAAGAACATCTCGTATAGGACCAAGACCAAGAATGTTGTAATTCCGAGGCAAACGTACAAATGGCGAATTAAGAAACGTTTCCGTATGTTTAAATGGGACACTGAAGATCAACTGACACGCTCAGAAGCATAGTACATTCACCTAGTACCCACACCTTCCATTGACCCTGTGTTGCACACTTTTTGAATTTTCCCAGGGGCACGTCAGCTGATCCGCGGCACGACAGCTGAGCCCAGGCCTGGTGCGCTCAAGAAACAAAGCAAAAAGCAAATAAAATTTTCGACGCACGTGTTCTTTTACACTTTTACACCAAATCCTAATAAAAAACTAAAAGATTGCATGGAACGAATTTGTTTTTCTGCAAAGTTATTGATTTTTTGAGATATGGTAATCCTGAAATCTCTCATCTCTACCGAAGATTTATGGCTCGCTCTTCGGATTTTTCCGGAGGGTTGATGGAGTGTGGATACTATTTGAGTATACTATGCTCAGAAGTACAGACTGAGATGTTATTACACAAAATAGGCGGCAACAGATTGTAGAGCAGGCATTCATCCAAAAAGGAACTGCGAGAACTGAAGAAGGTTAAGTGTAGGAGTGATAGACGTTCACTATAGGAAACATATGGTATATGAAATTTATAGAGAAGAGATCTTGTAAATCTACGCTGTACTGACTCAAGATCAGCAATTAACTAGCGCTGATAATTACACCATACTTGAGCACAGTACTCTAATTGACTGCAAACCATTGAGAGAAATAGATAGATGCAATAGAATATATTGGTGAAGCCTTTAGAAGTTCTTAAAATAAAACCAGCCATTCTAGATGCCTGATCTTATTTTAAGCGAAATTTATCATCAAAAATAACGCCAAGAGCCTTGTGAGTAGAAACAACCCCAAGAGGAATACCGCTGATTAAATAGGCAAATGAAATGGAGGATAAGGAAATACTTGTCAATATTCAAGGGAAGGGAGTTCGTAATGCTCCAGGAAACGAGCAACTCCAGATCTGCCTGGAGGCCCAAGCAGTCGTCGATGGAATCTATAACCCTAAAGATTTTTAAATCATCAGCATAGACAAGCGACAAAGATTTAAGTAAAGAAAGAAGATCATTTATAGACGCTTAAAAATAATAAGGGACCTAGGATTGAACCATGGGGGACACGAGAATAAGGACAGTATGAGGAAGTTTTGCAAGACCTATACGTAACCACTCACTCACGACCACAGAAGTAGGATAGTAACCAGTAGAGAAGAGACAAGTTAACATTTAAGGCCTTAAGCTTTTTCATAAGAAGGCCGTGGTTGACTGAGTCGAAAGCTTTTGAGAAGTCAGAGTAAATGACATCTACTTGGTACTTGTTATCTAAAGCAGAGGACACAGTGTGGGAGAAGGAAAGAAGATTAGAAAGCGTGGATGTACCTTTGATAAAACCATGTTGTTCAAAGGCTAGATGAGGAAGTAGAAGGGAATATAACTTGTTATGAACTATTCGTTCAAGAATCTTGCTAAAAGCAGAAAGAAGGGTTATTGGGTAATAGTTCGAGATGGAAGTTTTATTACCAGATTTATGAATAGGAAAAACAACCGATTTTTTCCATTGAGAAGGAAAAGTACCAGAGACTAGACTGTTATAAAACAAAATAGATAACGGGACACATAAAGACGAGGAGAGAGCTTTAGCAAAGATATCTGGGATACCATCAGAACCTTTGCTGCAATTTATACCTATATGATTAAGAAGCTGCTCCACTTCAGTTGGACTAATATAAGAAAAGGAAGCGGCTTGCGAAAGCTGTTGGTCATACTGACATAGAAACAAGAAGCCAGCTAAGCATGTTTCGATACCATCAAGGTACATAGAGCTAGGCAAGGTATTGACATTTCTTAGCGACCTAGTATACGCCCAAAATGGTTTCGTCTGGTTACGATGTTTTGAACCTTCAATATAATTAAGATATTCTAATTGGGCTACAGTAACAAGCCTTTTTACTTCAGCTCTTAAACTTCTGCAGTTTTGGAAATCTGAACTAAGCCCACTGATACGGAGTGCTTTGCGAGCTCCATTTTTGGCTTTTAACGCTGCAGCAATTAGCATATTGGACCCACGGCGCATCTTCTTTTCGTATGGACTGTAGAAGTATAAACTGCTATTAAAGAGCTCAAGACGTGATAAAATTTGCGTACCGCGTCCTCAATATTCAGATTACAAAAGAAAAAGAACCAATTGATTGAGCAAATCTCGTTATGCATAGCTAAACAGTTAGCTTTGTTGAAGTTGTATCGAGTAGGAGTTGGGCTCCCTCTATCGAATACTAACTCGACAGATACCATAAGATGAAGGGTAGGGTGATGGGGGTCGGGGTCAACTTAAGACAAGAGGGCAGACTCGAATTAGATGGAGGACTCAGGCAGATTTGTGAAAATAAGATCCAGGATTTTATCGTTTACATTCGGTGAGGTGTTATGTTGTGTAAGGGAGCAAAGCGGCAGGAAAGGTGAAAAATTAATCAAGAAGTTGTCATTGGAGAGGATATCAGTCTCCAGGAGATGTTAGGAAGCTTAAAATTGCCACAAATCAAAATGAAAGTTTTCGAATTGAAATTGTTAACATATGAAGATAATTCAATGAAAACGTTTTCGTAGATATAAACGACACTATTACACGGAACAAACACAGACACTATAAATAATGTTATGGTAGAAGATAAGGAAACAAACATAGCGATACTTTCAACTGGAAAGGAAGAATTGGAATCAGCGCAGTGACTGGAAATAATAGATCTTCTCACTCTAACGAGTACGCCACCGCCGTCCAATTTCTGAGAGAGTATGCGATCACGGTCCCGCCTGAAGACATTATAAGATGGATGAATCTCATTATCAAGAATATCTTCAGTAAGCCAAGTTTCAGTGAGACACACAATGTCATCAGAGGCGATAGAAGAAGCCAGACGAAGTTCGTTAGTCTTGGCCCTAAGACCCCGAACATTCTGATAGCACACAGTTATAGAATTTTTTATTCTGGAAGATTCAGGATGACTTGCGATCGGAAATTTCATGGTCTGCTGATGAACTCTTTTAAGAACACACTTTGTGGTCTGAAGTCCATGCACAGTATACTTGTGATACCTGAACTGATCGTGATCCGAAATGACGAAATTGTCTGGGTACACAGATTTTCAGGTGTAAGTTTTTTGCAGCTGAGTAATGGAGGCTTATAACCCAGTTTAGCAACGACGTAATTCCTGATTGTTTCAGCTGTAGTATGATAAGCGAATCGAGAGACAAACACTTTAACGGGTGGAGACATAATACAGAATTCTGGCTAATCAGGGATATCTGACGAAACAACAGAACCATGCCGCACTATAGCATTATCAGCTTGCGTTATGATTTCCGGCATGACTGCAGGTGTAGCCGGGGAGTTTGCAACTGCTTCAGGTCTTTGAGGAAATAAAGCCTGCTGACAATGAATTCGGACTTACTTGCTTCTGGTTTCACGAGTAGCATGTTGTCTTCGCAAACTCGAGGAACCATCATTTAAGTTTGGCGGACAGTTAATGGAAATTGCCGTGTTGGAGTTTATAGGCTGTTCATTTCCAGATTTCAATGGATTTGAGATGTCTGATGCTTTTGGTGGCTCCAAGACTTGAGCAGCGTCTGCAATCTTTACCAATGAACTTATTTCTACATGGGCAGGGTCAAGCATTTTTTTCAAATTTGTGAACGATTTTGAAATATCTTGGATTGTGTTTTCTGTTGCACGTAAGCAAGATGCCACGCAATAAGGCATATCGGTGATTTTCAAATAATACTATCAGTCACTAAAGAGATCAATATAGGCTTGCAGCAATACATAATTTTCCTATTAAAATTAAAAGTTAGTAGTAAGGATAGCACTTTCTATACAAAAGCCATTGAGGAGCAATAGGGAGACGTGATCGGAAGTGTCATGGTTAGAAAGGCCAGCCTTCTATGGTAAAGTGGCAAAGTATCTTAGGTTCGATTTGACTTTGTTCTTCGTTTTTTGTTCACGAGAACGCCCACTGTGGAGGGCTGTGAGACATACTTGATGAAGGTTTTCTGAAGAGAATATATATGTTGCGTGAATTTTAAATGCATTAAGAAACGTCCCCTATTCAAAATGGTTGGTAAAGCTATGATCGTGGTGTAAGAGGAAGGAATATGAAAATTAATGTATTAGAATATATGTAGACTCAATGGATGTAGCGAGATCTCCCATCGTACTAGGTGTGGTATGAGATTGTTTTAATAATAATGCCTGGGCGGGAGTAGAGTATGATATTGTTTTAATGATGGCGGTTGGATCTGTAGCTTTAATTAAGTAAGCGATTTTGTTTGTTTTAGAAACAGAGAAGATTAAGGAACTATTTTTGAATATAAACTAGAGAAGTTTAACGTGAGTAACTGCCACAAATAGGTCTAAACTCACGGTCTCTACAGACAGGGTCGAATCAAGCGTCAGCCAACGCCCGTTATCCAAAGGGCAAGGTTCCAGTAACCTTATCTCATTTATATCGAGAGAATAAAACCTTGAAGGGGGTGACAGTACCCTGTCATGGGCCCCCCTAATCCATGGGACCGATCAAACCCCTGCTCAGGTTGTCGCGGCATTCCATCTGAGTATCGCTAGCAATTTTTGTTCTCAACAGCGATGGGTTGGTGACCCAGGCTCGGGTCCGTGGGCGCCGCACATCCCAAGGATTTGCAGATCTGGTTTTGCAGCTCCGGTCCATCCCGCTGCGGATAAATACATTACTACCCAACACCTTCCTTAAACTACCCAATACCAGGAACCTCCAGCTACCAACACCAGGGACAATCACAAAAGGACGTTCACAACAAAAAGACCACAGTCATGTTAAGACAGCTAAGACTAAGCAAAACCGCCAGTCTCTTTTGCTGAGCTACAGCCACTTTTGAAAAGGTCTTCGGGCATAGGAGTTTATCTCCACAAATCGTTCTTCATCCATCAAGACTTCTTGGACTTCTGTGGGGAATCTGAGCGAGTCTGTACCACATGTATGACGATGTTCGGCATGTGCCGGACACTCGAATAGTAGATGTTGCCAAGATTCACTCTCAGCCCCGCAGATTTTACGACATACATCATCTACTCAACTACGACTAAGCAACTTTTCATTCAGACTTCCAACCCCCAAACTAAGACAAAAGTCCAGGTGTGGAGTCCGGTAACTGACAGGACATCAGGCATAAACATATTTTATATATCACACGTCCACTGGTGCACTCATTCCACCTGGTTTGCCAGGCAGAAATTAGGCGATCCTCCAGCATGGTTACAATGCTGGTCAGACTCTAACGTCCAGGGTCAGCGCTTCCTAACCACTCATGCTTAATAACAGGCAATCCCCATCGCAACATGAATGGCAAGCCCCTCCGGATTATCTCCAAGTCAAGTGGTGGAAATCGCATTAGTGCCTACATTTTGTCAGTCGAGACTATACGGCATTAAAAAAGGCATGCCAGCAGGGCCAATCTCGGACACATCAAGAGAAGTCATCTGCTAGTTGCGCTCATTTCACTCTCAATGAATACGGATGCCCCGTAGGCCCCACAGGTGACAAATAGGCCAACATATATTCTCTTGAGTGCACTTCGTCAAAGGCCCCAGTCCTTCTTATACACTCGTTGCATCATCAAGGCTAGGAGCTGAGACTTCCCATCATGCCATTGAGATGATGCCAGAATGACAGTCTCTCACCCACACAAACCCCCAAGTATGTGACAGCTGTCTCATTCTTGAGAGATCATCCCTCGTGAACGAGGAAAACTGTCACTTCTGGGGCTCGGAAAGCCCACACGTCATCATTGGACTGTGCTGCGGGGAGCACTACAGAGGCATATTAACCGAATTTTTTGTGGCCAGAAATTGAGGATTTGGACTTGACTGGCTTATAGTTTCAACAGAATGCCGCACCATGCCATACAGCTCATCAAACAATCGATCTTTTGCGCGGAAAATTCGGAAATTGTGTAACCAGCTTCTTCATATATAAGGGTGGACCGAATATAATTTTTTTTTTTGAAAATGCAACAAAATGAACATAAATCATATTTTCTTATATTTTGGCTTTATTCAGAAGAACAAACCTTCCCGTTAGTTGTGAAATACAATTTCATTCATTCGCTGCCACGGCTGGCGTGACAGTAGGCCATCCTCTCAGCCCAATTTCCCAAGACATTATTGATGGTTTCAGGCCTTATCTGAACAATGGTTTGTTGAATCTTCAATTTCAGTGCTGCAATCAATTATGGATTTTCCGCATTACATCGATCTTTCACAACACCACATAAAAATAAATCAAACGGTGTCAAATCGCAGCTTCGTGGCCTCGAAGCTGACCCTCCACACCCAATGAACAGTGGGCGTGTTCACCAGAACAAAAAGAAGAACAGAGTCATAGCGAACCTAAGACACTTTACCATCGAGTTGTATGGGAGGCTGGCCTTTCAAACTTTCGAAATTCTGTCCCTATCGCTCAACAATTTGTTTTCTTTCGAAATTATCCTTACCACTACAGTTTTACCAACAAAAATGTTGAATCCTACTATTATTAGCAAAGTTCAACGTATTTCAACCTCTAAGCTATTTTTTATTGGATCTACGTCCATGATTTTAAGGATTTTGTGAAAGAAATTGTACAAAAGCCTACTAGCTTTGCGTCCTGTTGGTCCGTCCGTCCATCTATTCGTCTACCCGAGCGTCACAGGAAGATTCTTTAGAAACTATAGAAGTTTCAAAGCTCAAACTTTGTGAAAAGGTTAGAAACGGTTGCCTCTCAAAAGTGTAAGTCTAATAAAATATTTCAAAATGTTTTAAAGGAGGTTCCCTCGTAACAAATTTGTTCATCAAATGTAGTCGAGAAGAGTATTAAATAGAAGGTCTTAGCATTTTCAGAATCTGAAACAAAAAAGCCATTTTTTTAATTTGGTTGGTCCAGGGGGAGGCAAAATCTAGGGACAATTTGTGTTTCTTCTCCTCCCGATTGGATACCTTTGAGTCGAAAAATCTGAAAAAATCACGGAAGGTAGGTCTTTATGAGCACAAAGGCAACAAATACCTAAGAATCAAAAAGAATCACTCAACTCTGTTAATAACACTATTATTTTTAAATTCTACATATTCTCCCAAAATCAAAATGGAGCCATTTTGTAGGTTTATATAAGACCCTTATGCCTACAAAATTTCATGAAAATTAAATCATAATCAAATGAATTACAGACATTTCAATTGTATAGAATTATAACAATATACTTTCTTCGGGTTTTCATGAAGTGTTTAATTTGAACATCCTCAACTGGCCAAGCATTCAGAAAAATTATTCAGCCTAGAACAAAATGGCGCTTGTTATGTTTTAAAAAAAAATTAAATGATTTCTTATGTAAGAATTGAAAGAATAATTCAAATCATCGGTAGTCTGCCTGGTATAGTGGTTAGGTTGCTCAATACGTAAGCTGAAGATTCCTGGTTCGAATCCAGTTAGTGGCAACGAAGTTTGTGTCGAGTAATTCTTCGGACGGACTATGAGCCTGTTCAATTATGATATGTACTGGTTTAAAATCAGAAGTATCGCAGCTGGGTAGACGGACCCATGGCCAATGCATGGTACTGACTATATCACCTTCTTGAGTGCCAACAAATATGATCCAGAACATAGAATGGTTATAAAGCATTTCAGGTATGAGCACTCTGTTACTTACTCGACTAAATTGTAGGTGCTCATCTAAAGCGATTCATTGACAAATTCAATCAAGCCTTAAAAGCATCTACCTTAAATGTTCAAATTGGGAAAAAATAACACAAATTTAATCAATCTTCTCATTTAAAGCAGCCACCATTTTGTTCTACGATGACTGATGTCACTAGGTGAACAAAACCTCAGAGATATTCATTATACCTACCAAACCTGTAGTGTCTGAGTCGGTTAAAAAGCGTATATTGTTTCATAGCCATATGATTCCATAGTAATACAGCAGATATTGTTGCGTTTTAATACAGGAAAATTCCATTCGCGATCACTTCTTTTAGTACGATTCGATCTTTTTGAAACTATCAGGACAGATCAAACTTATAAAGAGCCGTTTGTGTATCGAATTTTATTGCATTTAAGGGTACCGTCACGGTTTTTTTTAAAGAAAATTTAAAATTGATATATCATACTATTACTAATAAAGTTGATCGAATTTGGAAATTTAGTACATTTGTTCCTCGCTTGCTCCCCTTCGTACCGATAAGGTAATTTTAAGTCTTTTTTTGGAAAGATCCCATTAAGACTTTTCCAATGTGCCCTAACTCAACTACTAATGGTGAAATTTTTTTTTGAAGGGTCATCTCTCTATATGGGGAGACTCCTTTAAGACTCTCTGAAAATATTGTTCACATCAAAACTTTCAAGAAATCACAACTTCTGACCTTTCCTCAAAGTTTCATAGCTGCAGCTTCTATAGTTTCGATGAAAAACTGCTGTGACATACAGATGGGCGGACAGACGGACACAGGTCAATAAGGATTTGTATTTGAGTACAAAACCCTAAACACGACCCACAACAAATTTAAAATAATTGGTGAACAGAGGAAATTAAATCATTATTTACTGAGAATATAAAAATTATCGTTTTTCTAACATGCTTCAACCTTAGGATTCCTTTTTATGCCACAAATTAAAGTAATTTTTTCCATTCAGTTCCAAATTATTGACTTTGTGACACTTTCATCAAAATAAGGACAAAATAAATTATTTTGATTCGGGCCAAACCTTTATGAAACCATTCTCTCTATAATTTAAATAATTAACTTTCAAGCCTCCTGTATCCTCATCAGGATAATTTATAACTTGCCACTTTCCGTAGATGTTATGTAATCTTAAACGTGTACAAAAAGTCAATTAACCTTTATTCGTACTAAGCAAACAGCAATCAATCAAATAAGGTTTTCTATCTTCTACAAACTACCTTAGATCCTTATATTTGATTAATATTATCAGCATCAACCCTTTCCTTCTCTTGACAATAAAATCTTTCAATTTCAACAAAAACGGTTCCCTATGATTTTTCTTTACCTAATTTATATTCATAAATATAGATATAAATCCTAGATACATATCAGAATTATTTCAAGTGTAAAGCGTCCGGAGGAAATCCTTCAAGATTTTCACAAGGACTTATCTTTTTTTATTGACAGTATGATCACATGATGGGACGAATTGAAATGATTGAATTTCACATTCACTAAAGTGTTTCCTTTTTCCTTTTTATCGATTAGAAGAAGGAAAAGCTCTTCAGATATTGGACAAGACAGATACTAAGGATAACAAACAAAATCGACATACATGAGTTAAAAGGAAATGTATGTGTATGCTTCCTTGCTGGAAGAGTAAAAGAGCATGAAACGGAAAATAGTTTTTCAATTCAAGTGTTTAGTTTTCAAATTGAAATTCTTCCGAGAATGTCTTCAATTCACGAGGAAAGTGATGTTTATTTTCGGTACGAGGGAAAGGATGTTGAATTTGAAGAAGGATTAAAGTAGAGAAGATTTTTATTGAAAAAGAAATGGAGAATGATAATGTGATTGAATAATTACTGGGCAAAGATAATGGTCTTTGAAAGATTCGACCATTGCTTGTTTATAATTTCATTAAAAATCCATATGAAAAATATGCTTTTCAAATTAATTTATAGATTTTTGCCTTGAGTTGATCATTGATAAAAAAAGGTACTTCAAGCTTTGATGCTCATCATCACTGTCAACTCTGTCAGGGCAATAGTATTACCGCAGCTGCAGGCATTTGTAAGAGGAGAGAATGTTTCAAACTCCTAAATAGCATTTAGAGGCTGTCTAGCATTCAGTCAACAAGGTACCTTCGGGAGAAAATTTTGATGGCGTCGGGCCACCTACATAGCACACAATAAGGAGGCTATATAAACGACTAGCTCTTCTTAAAAAAATAAAAGACAAATTTATCTATTGTGAAAATATCTTAATGTCTTTGATTTTATTGGAAAGTAAAAGCAAAGTATAACCTCTACTATATACTCGTACAAACTAAACTTTTTGTGGCCAGTGTTGCCAACCAATTTTATGTTGGGGGGATTGTGAATGTGCTTTTGTTATGTTCCCCCAGTAGCCCAGTTTCTTCCGGAGGTATCTGAAGCACTCAAAATTCTCTTAGACAACTAGTACTTTTCCTTCTACACATTCTGGCAATGAGAACAACAGTTATTTTTTCTCAATAAAGGTATATTTTTTGATACAAAACGCTTTAATACAAAAGAATGCAAGACGGGGTTTGTCTGTTAAGTTGGTGCCGCTATTGGGCGCTGTCTACCGTATTTTGCGCGTATCTTCCGAGTAAGTACTCGAGGACGAAACGGCTGGAGGCCAACAAGTGATCTCAGGATGGTGTTATTTGTGGTGCAACTTAATAACCTTTGGAATGCCAGGAACTGCTACAAAGTAACACGGCTTAAGGCTGCAGGCCAAAAATCTACCTGAGGATGGTGCGGTTTCGGGCATGGCCAAATTACTGTTAGAGTATCAGGAGCAATTAAGTATCGCGTCAGATTTTACTCAAAAGTGACCGGCCATTCAAATGATTTTATCTTCTTCTTCCTAGCACTACAGCCCCTCTCGGGCCTTGGATCCTGCAACAAGTGCCTCCAACTGTCTTGGTCCATTAGCTGCGTCCTCCAATTTCAAAATTCAAGCAGCGATGACCGAGTCAGACTAGCATTTCCTTGGTTTCCCCACTGGTCTCCGGGCTTCATTTCTACCTTTTTGGGTATCCGTTCTGCATCCATACGATTCATGTGTCAAGCCGATTGCAGCTTCCGCAGTCTTACAGTCGTTGTGACCCCAGCTCGTCACAAATTTTATACAGCTCATGGTTGTATCGAATTTGCCATTGATCCCCGTCTATGTTCGCGCCGATTATTTGCCTCTGGACCCGTGGCTCAAAGGCGTTCCCTTATGCTGGATGTAACAAAATCAATGAGTTTTTTGAGAAATTAAAGGAAATTTACAACTGAACTTGAGCAGTACATTGTCGATCAACTAGTGTGGCATATGCAGGCGAGGATCATCCGACGCGTACCATTTGTAATCGATTAGCGAACCAGACCTGTAACATGACGAATAATGGCTGACGATAATGATTCATTACCAATTATGATTATGGGTGATCATGGTATACGATTTTTGCTAATGGCTCATGACAGTGTATGATGGCATAATATAGTATGACGGATAACCCCGGATAATGCTGGCTGACGGTGAATGACGACGACCGATGCGGGCGAATGATGCCGGATGATGGTAAATGATGATGGATGATATCAGGTGATACAGGATGATGATGAATGATAGCCTATGCTGACAAATGATGATGAATAATGGCAGATGAGGGTGCATTATATCGGATAGTGATAGATGATGGCGGCTAGTGACAGATGATGCCAGATGAAAGTCGATGAAGGGGGGTGATGGGGGATGACGGCGTATAATGCAGTAAGAGGCGATATGATGGTTGATTATAGTAAATGATGGCTAAAGATAGTTTATGATGATGTGTGGTGGCTTAGGACGGCTGATGAGTGCCGATGGTGGCAAATGATGCCGGATGAAGGCTGATGCCAGCAGATGATGGAGGAGAATAATTGTGAATGGTGAGG
Organism: Odontomyia ornata; assembly: GCA_963969285.1. Classification (NCBI taxonomy): domain Eukaryota; kingdom Metazoa; phylum Arthropoda; class Insecta; order Diptera; family Stratiomyidae; genus Odontomyia; species Odontomyia ornata. The sequence goes on from OZ017742.1 coordinate 253,575,066, forward strand.
ACTGGGGGCCGATAATACTGAATGATGTTGTTTGATGGCATGCGATGACGGATAATGCCGGTAAATAATGGATGACGGGTGACGATAGCACATAAAGGCGAACGAGGCAGAATGATGATGGTAGATAAAGGGTCAAGAAGGCGGATGAGGGCGTATGATGACTGATAATTGTTAATGATGGCTGATTATAGAGCTTATAGCGGTCTGATGTCGGATAATGGCTAATGATGATTGGTAATTACTGATGAAGGCTGACGATTGCGAATGATGTTTGACGAGGGCGGATGATACTTGGTGGTAGCTGATATTGACCGATGGTGGATGAGAGTTGATGAGCCAGGAAAGGATGTTGAAGTACGGTTGGCGGCTGGCAGTCCAAAAAACACAGTTATTTTCTAGTTTTGCGTTTATATTTCGATTGGCAGTCTTCAATGCTCCCCATTTGCTTTTTTTTTCTTTCAACTCACAGGAATATATTTGAAAATGTATACAGATCTCTATAAATAAACAGGTTCTGTTTTATGTGATGAGCGGTGGTTGTTGGACGGAGGCTCCCGAAACTTTTCGACAAACCGAATTAGATTGGGGGGCATTTCCTCGATTGTGAAAAAATCGCCCAGAATACCTTATCGTTCCGGCAGGCGATGCCGTCAGGTTCTCCTTGAGGGCCGTTTGGAGTCTGAAGAAGACTGTCGGAAGTAGTCTGAACCCCGAGAATGGTTGGCTCACATGAGTGCCATTTTGAGTGTTCAGCGCCATTGTTCAATAGCGCCGTTTGAGGCCCGATGGTAGGCAGTCGCACGAATATGTTTGGTTCGCTTTCAAATTGTGTGCCTCGATCCGTAGTCTAGGTTTTTGGAGTTCCAGATCGAGCTTTTACATGTTTAAAAAGGCGCATACGACTGGCTATCGAGAAAATCTATCTACTTGGCAATAGCGATAACCATTTCTAATGGCATGATGACAATATTGATGTGATAATGGTCGAATTATTTGTAGGGTACGTTGATTGGAATGGGCGCATTTTTAGTATGCCGTTGAATTTTCGCTCGTTGGCAGGCGATGCAAGTGCGTGCCGATTGGGTAGTGTTTCGCCGTATATTGGGCTAGATATATTTTTGGGGCAATTGGTGAAGATTAGCTGCGCCGGTCACGTGAGCAAGTCTGTGGACAGAGTGAAAAGCTTGTTGATATGGTTGAAATAGTACGCGCGGGCGAATGCGTCTTGTTGGAATGTCACAATAAGCGCTCGCTGAATCAAATGTCAGCTGGAGTTCACGGTTATTGTTGTTGAGAAGATTTCGCAGTTCTGCATCTTCACGTTAAGATGTAGCCAGCAGAACTGGCTTGATAAAGAATGGCATCTCGATGGTGCTCACTCATGAGACAGCATCAGCTACAATATTCTGAGATCCTGATACGTGGACTATATTTGCGGTAAATTAGAATATATAGTCCAGTTGTTGAGTAAACTGCCTGGAACTTACTATATCCAGGTTTTGAGCAAAACCATAGACCAGTAGTCAGTTTTGATGACAAAGTGTCGTCCTGCTAATATTCGCCTGAGCAATTTGATGTCTGCGTGAATAGCGAGTAGTTTTGGTCAAAGACACTGTATTGAATTTCTGTTGGACTGAGTTTGCGTGAGAAAAAAACCAAGTGGATGCCAATGCTCACCATTCAACTGCTCCAGTGTTGCTCCCATAGCAGTGCTAGATGCGTCAGGCACCAGAGCAAGCGGTACTTTATCGTCCGGATGTACTAGTAAAGCTGTCTTTGCAAGGCCCTGTTTAACGTTTTCAAAGTCAGATTCAGTTTCAGATGTCTGCGAGAGCTTTTGTTTGTCATTACTTTTTTGAAGGAATTGATTCAACGAGGCCTGATGATAGACTGCATTTTGAATACAACGCCTGTAGTACTTAACAGCGCCCAAGAATCGACGTATTTTAATAATTTTTAAGTTGTTGAGTTGAGTCGTAACCCACTCTCGATAGCCATTTTTATTTATGGTACATGGCGAAATAGTAAACCTCTGACTAAAAGAATGAAAACTTTTCAGAGTTTATTTGCAGCAACCCATCTCCTTTTTGTCACTGAGTTACTATACTTTAATGTTCTCGATGCTGTTCCTTTTTTTTTTGACATGATGAGGATGTTAGCGATGCAGCAAAATACAAAGTTTAATCCTTGAAGGATATTGCGTATATGCAGTTGAAGGGTCTGCGTTGCGTTCTTCAGATCAAAGAGTATAACCAAAAACTCGAGGTGCCCAAACGGTGTTATGCATCTGATGATATATATACCCTCTCCAGGTCCACTATCCAGAACAATGTTTTCCGAAGTAATCTATCAGTGACGTTATAGATGTGTGATATTGGGTGTCGGTCTGAGCTTTGGGCGTTTCGCTTGCGACAGTCACCGCAAACCCTCAAGCCTGGCGATGTTTTGATTACTGGATATATTAGGCTGGTCCAAGGGCTGTTAAATATCCGGAAAATATTTAGTTTCAGCGTGACATTGAACTCAGCACGAGCTGTCTCTAGTTTGTCGCCGGTAAGACACCGATGACATTGCACAACTGGATGCCCTGTGATCTCAATCAAGTGTGCTACTGGACTAGTTGGCTTCATTTTTTTTTTTTTTTTTTTTTGTGGTAGGGAGGTGAAGGCATTTATGCCCGCCGAGTCTGGCAGTGTGGGACTCCCATGGAGGATACCTTTGGACTACCCACTAAACACCTCCCCTGTCAATCTGAGAACCTAGCCTGGAACCGTTTGACACATTACTTCGGGCCAGGTCTCGTTTTGTTACGCCGTGGGGTGCCTTCAAGCTGGGGAGTCCCTTTCCTAGCGGGAGGGGAGGGGGGAAGAGGAATTGCCAGAAGAGCGATCCCCCAGCCCCAGCGCCTCCGGCTGCTGTGAATCCCTTTTATATTTTAGGACTGCCCGAGCATAATGTGCCACCTGGTTCCATTTGTCAACCGATTCGGGCATCACCGCAACTATATTATCCGGGGTGAGCTCTCCCGTCTCCCTGTAGAGTTCCCTTCGCAGCCTGGCCCATTTCGTACCCGCAAAAAATGTGTGACAGGCATTGTCCTCTTCTCCTGGGCAAAACCGACAATCGGGAGACCGTGACTTGCCGATCTTGTGCAGGTACGACTGAAAACACCCGTGCCCGCTCAAAAGCTGGGTCAGATAGAAGTCAGTCTCACCATGCCTTCGATTTAGCCACGGTCTCACATCTGGGATGAGGCGCGCAGTCCACCTTCCCTTCGTGCAATTCCTCCAAGACTGCTGCCAATCGTTGAGCGAGCGTTGTCTCTCCTCGCGGACAACCATCTCCCTCGCATCCTCGTTTCGGCGCAGGTAAATAGCGCGGCGCTCTCTAGCAAGGAGGGCGACAGGTATCACGCCTGCAATCACTCTCACCGCCGAGTCGGAGATTGTTGGATACGAAGATGCAATTCTCAGTGCTCCTCTTCTCTGTACCTGTGCCAATCGTTTTCGGTATACCTCCTTGCTGAGAGCGTCGCCCCATACCTCTGCTCCGTACAGTAGCACTGACCCTACAGCACTCATCAAGAGGCGTCTTCTTGATGGGCTGGGTCCCCCTACGTTGGCCATAAGTCGACTCAGGGCCGATATTCCCGAAGCAGCCTTCTCAGCCGTTGCCCTGATTTGCTCAGAGAAACTCATCTTCGAGTCGATCAGTAGCCCCAGGTACTTCACCGCTGGCTTCGATTCGATCTGTATATCTCCAATACTGATCATCCTTACTCTAGGGATTCTCTTTTTTGTCAAGATGACCACTTCGGTTTTCTCCAGTGCTAGACTGAGCCCGCGAGTAGTCATCCAGTCCCTCACTTGGCGCATTAGCATATCTAGCCTAAGTTGCGCTTGTTCAACGGTGCGTCCGGCGACCGGAGCCGCAACATCATCCGCATAGCCGACCAAGCGCGACTCATCTGGCATCTCAAGTCTCAGTAGCCCGTCGTAAGACACGTTCCACAGGTCCGGACCAAGGATAGATCCCTGGGCAACACCCGATGTAACCGCCATCCTTCGTTGGCCCTGTGTCGTGTCGTAGAGCAGGCTTCGGTCCTTTAGGTAGTTCCTCAAAAGCCGCATTAGATATTCTGGAACTTGAAAAGACTTTTCCAGCGTATCCAGAATATCCACCCATCTAGCGGAGTTGAAGGCATTCCTGACGTCGAGTGTCACCAACAGGACGATCCGTCGCTTGGTGCGACTACATGCCTCTGCCTTTTGGACCGCGTTCACCACCTCTGCAATCGCATCAATGGTAGAACGTCCTGCTCTAAAGCCGTACTGCCGAGGAGATAGGTCCCCAGCAGCACGAATCGCGTCAGTGAGTCTTCCCTTGATGAGTTTTTCTAGCACTTTCCCAGCCGTGTCTAGCATGCATAACGGGCGGTATGTAGACGGCAATTCGGGATTTCCCTTCCCCTTGCTGACCAGTACGAGCCTCGCCACCTTCCATCGTACCGGGAAAACCCCGTCCCGTAGGCAAGCGTTGAATGTGCTGAGCAGCAAGTCAGGACAATGGTGATAGACGAGCTGCATAACCTCAGCTGGAACACCATCTGGACCTGGAGCCTTCCTTGCCTTCAGGGAGAGGACTGCCTCCTCCAGTTCTAGCTGTGTGAAGAGTGGGCACTCGACTGCTGTTTCACCATGGACAGCGTCAACACGGACGGGATGGGCGGGGAAGAGTCCCCGCACTATCGCGTCCATCTTTTCCGCGTCATGTATACAAGGCTTCCGTAGGGCACCAAGTTTCCCCATGACCAGCTTGTAGCCAAGGCCCCACGGATCCCTATTTACATCGTCCACGAGGTCTTGCCAGCATCGGGCCTTGCTCTTGTTAATAAGCCTGCGAAGATATTTCCTGCCGGACCTGTATGCTGCTAGCCTAGTGTCTGCCTCCTCCCGTGTTCGCGCCCGCTGGGCCTCTCGCCGAAGTTTGTGACACTCGCTTCTTTGTTCGGCGATCTCGTTTGACCACCAGTATACTGGAGGCTTACCATGTCGGGGTCTCCGGCGGGGCATGGAAGACTCGCAAGCAGCTATGATGGTACTCATAGTTGAGTTCACCAAGTCCTTGGCTGTAGGCCCTCCACTCCCTGGCGGAGCTCCCAGCAACGGTGCGCCTGCCGTAAGCGCGTCAGTGAACTTCTCGACGTCCATCCTCCTAGTCCTCCATCCAAGGATTGAAGTTTGGGCATATGCACGCAGAGTGGCACCGTCGTGAATCTCAACAGCAATATACTGGTGATCACTAGCCGAGTAGTCCTCTAGTACTCGCCAGTTGTGTACTCTAGGTACCAGGGACTCCGAAGCGAGTGTCACATCGGGTATGGTTCCTACGCAACCCCAGCGGCGGAAAGTAGGGGTGCTACCAGTATTTAGGACAAAAAGCGCTGTTCTGGCCGCCATGTCCAATATTTGCTTTCCCCTTGGGTCGGATTGTGGCATACCCCATTCGATGGCTCTAGCGTTGAAGTCTCCCCCGACCAGCATGTGGCCCTCTGTGTTCGAGACAGCGTCCTCCAGGGCATCGAGTTTGGTTCGAAAGGATCGCATTGCCTCGTTAGGCGTCAGATAAACACTGAAATATGTTATCCCTGAACACCGCACCCACACAAAACCATCCCCGCGTCCATGGCCCTGCACCTGAAGGCGGGCGCTGTCTCGAACCCAGATGGCCGAGGTACCAGTTTTGTCAGGGTACCACGCTTGCGAGTCCTTGTTATGATGTTGCTCGCTCAGCAACAGGAGGTCAGCTTTCTTATCCCTCGCAAACTGCTCAAGTAGGTCCTGGGCAGGATACGGATCATTTGAGTATCGATTTGGCTTTAGTTAGGGCCTCCTTGAAAACCCGGCATCTCCCTGTCCCCGGCTCATGTTTGAGGTCGCCGGGTGCTAGCTTAGCGTCCTTGCAAAGAATGCATTTTGCCTCGTTCGTGCACTCCTTCCTTTTGTGCCCCGTTTCACCACATTTGTAGCACAGAGATCTCCTGTCGGGTCCCCTACAGCCATACGCGGTGTGTCCGTATTCGAGGCATCTGAAGCAGCGGATAGGGATCGCTCTTCCCCGTATCCTGCAGATCACCCAACCTATCTTAATTTTGCCCTTCGCCAGGATTTGCTGGGCGTCTTTATCAGCTAGTTCGACAATAGCCATGCGTTGCCCCCTTGTGTTTTCACGCGTCAATCTTGCCTTGACTTCACTTAAGCTGGGGAACTCCCTCCTAATGGCATCCTCTACTTCAGCTTTGTCCGTGACGCAGTCGAGGTCCCTGATTTCCAGGGTGGCCATTGGTTCGAGCGAGGCAACCGTTGCCGCATCTCCAAGAACCTTTTGAACCGCGTCACGGAATGCATCTTTGTTTGTGGCCTCTGGCCCGAATTCCACCAGCAAGCCGCCGGTCCGGGTTGGTCGAACTGCTTTGATGGCAGTTTTGGTGTCGTCTGGCTTGACCGCTGCTTTAAATTCACGGAGGACATCTGCGTAGGTTCGGCCCTTAGTGGGTTTAATAAGCAGTGCCTCTCGCAAGGGTTTGTGCCGCGGTTTGCTTTTTGTTTTCTGCGGTATAGCGGGGGGCTCCTTGTTCTCTTCGTGGTTGAGCTCTTTGTCTTTTTTTTTTAGGAGTAGCTTTTTGGCCGCTTTTTTCGCTGCCTTGTTTCGCACCACATGAAACTCCTCGCCTGGAGTGTCAACTTCGTTTATGGTCTCGTCCTTCCTCCTTTTCTCACAGTCGCCTTCAATTGGGCTACCGGCCATTCTTTTGCTGCTGCTAGGACCCACTGATGCCTCGAGGGAGAGCGTGTCTTTTTGGTGCTTCTCGGCTGCAAGCCACCTCCGCCTGTAGTGCGTTATGCGGCCAAAAAGGTCCTCCAGTTCAAGAATGCCATTCTTGACACTCTTGCCTATGTTTTTCTGCACTTCGCAGGCAGCCCTCAGTTGTTTGACGATATTTCCCGCTTTCCGAGTAAGCCGCTCCTCTTCGGCGCGGTTAAGGGCGATTGTGTTATTTGGCGCCACCTCTTGGGAGAGGCCCCCGTTTCCTAGCCCTTTTGCTTCTATCGCTTGGATTGCGTTTGAAGTGGCGTCGGCCAACGGCAAAACTTCTCCCTCCCCCAGTCTTACACTGGCCTCCGTTGGTGTCGCAACTTGATCCGGATTGTGTACGTCTTGCACTGGGCGCTCCGGGGTGCGCATAGTCCTTCTACTGCGCCCAAAGGCTGCAATGATGCCAGGTTGCACAACGCACTCTGCCTTCTTTCGTTCGTTAGTCCGTCTGTGGTCTGTCTCCGATGATTTAACCTGTGGTGTTGACTTTAACAGTGTTTCTGGGGTTTGCTGCCTCCCCCCGCAATCGGTGACTTGTTTTATCGGTGTTCTTGCCAACAGCGGTTTTTGCCTGAAAGGGTTCTTCGTGCTAGCGTCCTGTTTGCTTGTGGTTTCATTTGTTTGCTCCATTTTATTGGGTCCCCCCTCGGAGCCGCTATCTCCGTTCGTGTGTGTAGTCGCCTTTTTGGTCCCATGGTTATCTTTGCAGAGCAGGGAGGCCATGCGAGGGTTGGCACAAGCCCTTATGGGGACAAGTGCTCAGAGCCAGACCAGCGCTAATCGGGAGTCCGTCTCAACCGAACCTACACCACCAACCCAATGGTGCGAACTTCGAACGTACTCCGAGGCCTGCCAAGGTTTTACCGGGACGGAGACGGTATGATAGTTGAATTGGAGCCGTTCACACACGAGTTTCACCTCGGCGCTACTGTGCAAAGCAACTAGGTCCAAACCATCACATCCGCCAGCCCAAAGCGTCAATTCCAGTTCGTTGTCCAAAGCGTAATCCAGATACAATAAGAGGGAACCTCACGGCACCCCCCATATCCTCGGGTCCGTGGGGGCGGCACTCCCTAAAGAATGCTAGCCTCCAAGAATGTTCTTGTCGACCGGCTTTCTCCCTGCGGGAATTTCCTCGGGTACGTGGGGGCGGAACTCCCCAAAGAATGCTAGCCTCCAAGAGTGCTCTTGTCGACCGGCATTCCCCCTGCGGAGTTTCCTCGGGTACGTGGGGGCGGAACTCCCCAAAGAATGCTAGCCTCCAAGAGAGCTCTTGTCGACAAGTTGGCCTCATGGCAGTTGACTTTATATTAGTATACCATTGCGTTGGTCAGAGGCTGTGTAGTTATTTTATTTTGTGATGTAAATGGCGTGTAATATACAGCCATTGATGCAGCATGAAAGGTCATCGATGAGTAGGTAGTGATCACCTTTATGCCCATTGCAGTTCTTCATTGATTATAATTGCCCCGAGTTGGATTGCAGAGTTAGGGCTGATTGATTTCCTACAGATCAGCCAAAAGTCCAAAGTGGATCAGGAAGTCTGCTCCGATTATGGGTGTGTGGATGCTTTCGACGATGAACTCCCAATCAACCATTTGTTTGAAACTCAGGTTTACTTTCAAAAGTTGTTATCCATATATCTGAATCTGGGAATAGTTGGCGGCATAAAGCGCTAGCATTTGTAGATGTTGAAGCCTCACAAACTGGCGAGGCAATATTAAAACAGAAGAACCGGAGTCAATCAGAAAGCGTAGGTGTGATGGTTGAGCCGTTATCTGTAATCGGTATACCGGAATCGCATGAACGTTGTCTCCCACACTAGTGCTGAAAGGCAACTGTTTTATTTTTCCGACGATTGGTTGTCTTTGGATGTGCAAGGTTCCGCACAGCGTTTACTGCTACTGCCAAATTTGGCATATTGATAGCAAATTCATGCCTGTTTTCGGTAAGCGATTAACCTGTACTGGTTGGAATTGCATGGTGATGCTTTTAATTGTTTTTCAATTAGGTCTATGCGATGCTCTTGGCTAGCTGATGGCGATGCGTTATGTTGGGAAGATGATGTAGCAAGTAGAAAAGCTAGGAAACCGTTTTCCATGATAGAATCTGCGATTTCAGCGGATTTTCAAAGTTTCGAGTCTTGATTTGTACTCAAAAGTCATCTTATATTCACAGGTAATCGTTTCAACCATAAAGTTTTGATTATTTCTTCAGAGAGTCCTGCAGAAGCAAGAGGGCTGTTAGCCTTCCATATCCTTTTCAGTGAGGCTAATATTCACCAGGCGGTTCCGTAAAAGGTGCTATTAATTGCTGTTTCAGAGTGAAATATTTATGTGTGATAGGAGGTGCTCGAATAATATCTGAAACTTGCAGTAAGACGCCCATTGTTCGAGCTGATTTGATTTATGCCAAATTGTGCATCGGCCTCAACAAACCACAATGTGGGATAGTTTTTTTTCAAAATGATGGTATCTTTCTTTTGGTTGGAAAGTGAATGTCATTTGCACACTGAGTGTGGGACTTCCATGCCCGCAAGCGACTGAAATGGGTACTAAACACCTCTCCTGTCAACCCGACAACCTAGCCTGGAACCGTTTAATACATAACTTCAGGTCAGGTTTGGTTTTGTTACGCCGTGCGTCGCCTTCAAACTCCTCTAGCGGGAGGGGAAAGAGGAACTACCAAACAAGCAATTCCCCAGCCCCAACGCCCTTAGCTGCTGTAAGTCCCTTTTGTCTTTTAGGACTGCCCGAACATAATATGCTATCTGGCTCCATTTCTCAACCGATTCGAATATCAGCGCGACTACACTATCCGGGCGAGCTCTCCCGTCTCCTTGTAGAGGGTCCTTCGCAGCCTGTCAAATTTTGTGCACGCAAAAATGGTGTGGCAAGCGTCGTTTTTTTCCTGGGCAAAACCAGCAATTGGAGGACAGGGATTGACTAATCTTGTGCAGGTAAGACTGAAAACACCCATACTCGCTCAAAAACTGGGTCAGATAGAAGTAAGTCTCACCATGCCTTCGATTTAGCCACAGTTTAACAGCTAGGATGAGGCGCGCAGTCCACCTTCCCTTCGTGCAGTTCACCCAAGGCTGCTGCCAATCGTTGAGTGAGCATTGTCTCTCCTCGCGGGCAACCGTCTCCATCGCATCCTCATTTCAACGTAGGCCAAAAGAGCGTGGCACTTTCTAGTTAAGAGGGCCACAGGTATCATGCCTGCAATAACTCTCACCGCCGAATCAGAGACTGTCAGATATGAAGATGCAATCCTCAGTGCTTCTCTTCTCAGTACCTTCGCCAAGCGTTTCCGAGCTCCACTCCATAACTCTGCTCCATATAGTAGCACTGCCCCTTCAATACTCATCAAGAGGCGTCTTCTTGATGAGTGCTGTCGGGACAGCACGTTCGCCATAAGTCGGCTGAGAGCCAATACGCCCGATGCAGCCTTCTCAGCTGTTGACCTGATTTTCTCATCCTCCCCAGGTCCTTCACCGCTGAGTTCGATTGGATTAGTATGTCTCCAATACTGATCATCCTTACTCTAGGGATTCCCTTTTTTGTCAAGATGACCACCTCGGTTTATTCCAGTGCTAAATTGAACCCGCGAGCAATCATCCAGTTTCTCACTCGGCGCATTAGCATACCTACCCTACCGCTTGTTCAACGGTTCGCCCAGTGACCAGAGCCGCAACCTCATCCGCATAACCAATCAAACACGACTCATCTGGCGTCTCCAGCCTCAGTAGCCTGGCGTAAGACACATTCTATAGGTCTGGACCAAGGATAGATCCCTCGGCAACACCCGATGTATCTTCCATTCTTCGTTGGCCCTGAATCGTGTCGCAGAGCAGGCTTCGGTCCTTTACGTAGTCTCTCAGAAGCCGCATCATGTATTCTGGAATTTGAACAAGGTTTTCCAGTGTCTCCAGAATATCCACCCATCTAGCTGAGTTGAAGGCGTTCGAACAGAACGATCCGTCATTTGGTGCGGCTATGCGCCTCGACCTTTTCAACCCCACTGACCACCTCTGCGATCGCATCAATGGTGGAGCGTCCTGCTCTAAAGCCATACTGCCGAGGAGATTGGTCCCCAGCAGCACGCATTGCGTCAGTGAGTCTTCCCTTGATGAGTTTCTCTAGCACTTTCCCAGCAGTGTCTAGCATGCATAACAGGCGGTATTCAGACAGCAACCTGGGATTTCCCTACCCCTTGCAGCACGAGCCTCGCTATTATTCATCGTACCGGGAAAGCGTTGAATGTGCTGCACAGGAAGTCAGAACAATGGCGGCAGACAAGTTGCAACATCCCAGCTGGAACACCATCTAGGCATGGAGCTTTACTTCTTTTTAATGATAGGACTGCCTCTTTCGATTCCGGCTGTGTGCAGCTTAAGGACTCGATTGCTGTTTCACCGTGGATAGCGTCAACATGGACGGGTTAGCTGGGGAAAGGTGCCCGGACCATCTTGTCCACCCTTCATTTCAATCTTACCCGGTGCCTGAAAAACGATTCCAGCACGTGCATCTCGACATTGTCAGACCGTTAATACTTTCGCACAGATATACAGCCTTGGCCAAAAGTATAAACCCACCTCAGGAAAGTAACATATCTCAAAGCGTATTAATATTGGTTGAAATAAAATGGCAAATGTTATTGTTTTTCATATTATTTTATGAAAAGAAGCCAATATTTGGTTGAACCTCTTTTGGCTTCAATAACCGCAGAAATTATTTTGGCATAGTGGAAATAAGCATTTAACATTCTTCGGAAGTTATTCTTCCCACTCTTCTTTCAACGTACAAAACAAACTTGTTTTGGAAGTTATGGAACGGTCATTTATCCTTCTTTTCAGGATGCTCCATAAATGTTGGATCGGATTAAGATCTGGAGATTGAGGGAGCCACTCCAACAAATCTATACTATGATCAAGAAACCAACTCACAGCAACGCTAGACTTGTGACAAGGTGCGTTGTCTAGCTGGGATCGGAGATTACGAAGGTTGGTTTCGCCAAAAATTTTTACTGCTGATTCGAAGAGTGTGTTTTCAAGTACTAAGATATATTTTGAAGAGTCCATCCGACCTTCACACACACGCAAATTTCCTACTCCGCTCGAAGCCATGCTACTCCAAACCATTTTTAGGGTTTTGTACTAAAATACAAAACCCTATTGCAATCGCGACCTGTGTCCGTCTGTCCGTCCGTCCGTCTATATGTCACAGCACTTTTTCTCCGAAACTATAAAGGCTACAGCCATGAAACTTTGTGAAAGAAGTGGTGACTTCTTGAAAGTTCAAGGGTCAAAAAATTTTTCAAATGGGTTTAAGGGGGTCTCCCCATATAGGGAGGTGACCCCTCAAAAAAAAATTTTCACCATTGGTAGTCGAGTAGGGTGTCATTGGAAAGGTCTCAATGAGGTCTTTTCAAAACAAGTCTTAAAATTGTCTTATGAGTACCGAGGGGGGCAGGGGAAGGGGAAAAGTACGAACTTTTCGCGTACCACCCCCTCGCGATTGGACACCTTCCATCCGAAAAATCTGAAAAAAAATCATGAATGTGGGCGTTTATGAGTACAACAACAACAAATACATGAGAAGTCGAAACTCACTCAACTTTGTTAGTAATAGTATGATTTATCGATTTTATGTTTTCGAGAATAAAATCTAAACGGTACCCCTAAATTCAATAACTATTTATAAGATTGATCTTTTCTGAAAGTTTCATAAAGATCGAATAGTATTCGACGAAGTTATAGCGATTTGAAATTTACTGTATTACTATGGAACAATATGCCCTGTATTACTATGGAAACATATGGCTATGGAGCCATATGCGCTTTTTCCGACCTAGACACTAAAGCTTGGCTAGGATTTGCATAAAAATTTCAGGAATGATAGGTATCATGAAGATGAGTACATACAATTGAAACAAGTCGAAGAGGCAGGAGAGAGCTCCTAGCAAAAGTGCTTTGTAACCATTCTAGGATTCGAAAAAAAACAGGCCATGAATAGATGATTACAGTACAGAGGCGTGGACCCTGAAAAAAAATTTCATGAAAGGTAGCCGATATGAGTGACAACTGAAAGTTCTCCATGATAGCTTTTCAAAACAGTTCTTAAAATGACAGTTTTTGCTTCAGTGGGGGCACAGGGGGGAGAAATACATGAAAAATGTGTTTCCTTCCTCGCGAATGGACACCCGTGATCTAAAAAATCTGAAAAAATTATCAAGAGAGATATTTATGGGTATAACTATAACAAATACCTCAGAAGTCAAAATTCTTTCAACTTTGCTAATAATAGTATGATCCTTGAACATGACATGTTTCTTGATAGTCCAACTACAGGTTGAGTACAAATTAGAGCTGACCCTATTATTAATAGAAATTTACATGTGAAGAAAAGTTAAAGAAGGAATCTAAGACATAGAAAATAAAAGAAAATAGTGTAATTATTTACTTACTAACTAACACATGAAAATAGAGCAATTATAACAATGACCAACATTAATAATTGTAATTATAAATTTTATTTTAAATGCAAGTTGTAAAAGGGGCAAGCGACTGTGATAAAGAACCAAGACATAGCCGGTTATGCAAACGGGGCAAGCTTAGTGAGGGAAAGTGGAAGAAGGTGTTAATGCGTGCATACGGAACAAGGAATTGGTCAAAGGATCTATTAGAGCGACTAGCGTCCAATGTTTGAATGTAACTACATACAATTTGGGGTAAGTGAACGTGAGAAAGCTTGTACAAGATGCATTCATCAAGAAAGCATCGTCTGGATTCAAGGGAAGGGTGTTTCAAAGTACGAAGACGGTCGCTATAGGGGTCGTAAAGGAGGTTGAATTTGACGATAAGAGACCGTGTGAATCTGCGTTGAACCAACTCAATAGCATCAATATGATTTCTGTGGTAAGGGCTCCATATTTGGGAGCAGTATTCCGGGTTACTGCGAACAAATGAAAGGCAAAGGCTCACACAGGAGGAAAATGAGCCCTGAAAAGCGAGAGGCTTTGTAGATGACTTGGGCTACATTTAAGTCAAACTTTCTTTAAAGGAAGTTACACTGCCCAAAAGGGTTCCGACAAGACTGTAGGTGGAGGGAAAAGGATATTTTTAACAGGAGAATTTCATCTGGTGGCATTTGGAAACATTCAAGGAGACATTGTTTGATTTCCAACATTCATTTAGACGCAATAGGTCACTTTGCAAGGTATCATCACATTATGAGTTAATTACCCAAAAGATCTTAAAGTCGTCAGCATAAAGCAGACATGGAGAAATGATAACAGAGGATCATTGACAAAAAGTAGAAATAAAAAGGGGACAATTATGGAACCTTGCGGTACACGTGAACTGGGGCAAAACTTAGAGGAGAAGCAGGAGTTAACAGTGAGAAGACAACGGCGATCCTAAACATAGGATGGAAGCCAGAAACACAGGAAATCTGGAATTTCCAACTCTTTAGGTTTCTGAAGTATAAGTGAGTGATCTACAGAATAAATTGCTTTACAGAAATCCGTGAAAAGCAAGCTAGTGAGAGTGGATCTACATTTGACAAAACCATGTTGTTGTTCTGCTAACGATGGAAGTATGAGGGGTAACAAAGTATCGAGAACAATCTTTTCAAGGATTTTCCACAAAACAGGGAAGGAAAGATATACGACGATAGTTGCAAACGGAATTGCGATCCCCAGATTTGAAGATAGGAAGAATATGGGCAATTTCCCACTGGGAAGGGAAAATTTCAAATTATAAATGTTGTAATTGAAAAAAGAACACAGAGAGACGAGGAAAGTGATTTTACGAGGAAGTTTGGAGTGCCGTCTGGGCCACCACTAGTACTGGTATCAAGACTCCTTAAGAGCAGTTAAACCTGCAAGGGATTGGCACGAATCGCAAGAGAGGAAAAGGATGAAGAAGGAAGATAAAAAAGAAGTAGGAGCATTCGAACTGTGGGAAAAGAAAGAAAAGAATGAAGCAAAGAGTTCACAGGACTCTTGAGGAGCAGATGACGTAATGTCAGCGTAGCTGAAACATGCTGGTATATGATGAAAACTTTTTTAAGATTTAACATAAGACCAAAAAGTGTGAGCTTGATTGGATTCAAGTGCAACTTCGATATGGTTGACCAAGCTTTGCAATTTTCTTAGCTTCAGCACGAATCTGCTTGTAAACGGTAAGGTCGTGAGGGAGGCCACTGGAGACACATTTTCCCCTTCATGCTTGACAGTTGGTACCACGCACTGTGGCTGGTACGCTTCACCAATTCTGCGTCGCAGAATGTTGCACGCGGTGTTCCAAAAATCTGAATATAGTAAAAAAATATATATCTGAAAACAGCCGATAACATAAAATGAAATCATCCCTGAATCAGAAAGATGCTTTTCGATGAAAATACACAACATTTCAAAAACTTACTTCAAACCCAGATTCGTCTGACCATATAACATTTGACCAATCTTCTTTGGTGAAACGTTGATGCCTCCAAGCCCATTCTAGTCTAACTTTCTTGTTTTTTTCTGACAACCACGGCTTTCTTCTCGTCTTACAGCCCTTAAGCCCTTTTTCGCATAGACGTCTTCTTACTGTTCTGAAAGGACAATTTCTTTCTGAATTCTTCTGAAATTTCAGCAGCTAACGTGGCAAATGTTTTTCTTCGATCCCTCAAAGAAGCACGTACAATCACTATGTCCTCTTGTACGGTTGTTACTTTTTCGACCGCTTCTTGATAAATTCGTATGTGAACTGGTATTTTTAAAACGTTGAATAGCCAATGGAACCACCCCGCGAGAACATCCAAGTCGTTCTGCAATTTTTCTTGAGCTAAGCTCTTCTTCATGTAGCAATTAAATTTGTGCACGTGTTTCTGAATGTATTTCTTTTATTTTGGCCATTTATCAGTGAATGAGCCAATTTAGACCGTTAAAGCATAGTACGCAAACTGCTACAGATCAACACAGTGCAAAGGTTTATACACAAAAATTTGGGGATTCTCACTATCACCAATCCTATATCTGGGTTTTTAAAGAAACTTTCCAAACTCATTTTCATGCAATTAACAGGTTGCCTGACAAATGAAGAAACCGGTGAAATAATAGCATTCAAGTTTTTTAGTATGCAGCTGAAAAACAGGTTGGGCTTATACTTTTGGCCAAGGCTGTCGATATTGCCTCACGGTAGTCGATCGCTTCTCAAGGTGGTCCAAAACGATGAACCAGGGCATAGAATTTGTGTCGGCACTATTTAAATCATTGACAGCTTACTTTGGATTTGAGAAAAGTAGAATTTCGCCTTATTTTCTTGCATCTAACGGTATGGTCAAGCGCTGGCATCGCGTCCTCAAATCTGCAATTATTTACTACAGGGAGAATCTTTATTGACCTGCATTGCACCCATGGGCCTGCGTGGGACGTTTATTGGATGTTCGTTTGTGGAAATGCTGTACGAGACTATGCTAACATTCCACTTCAGCTGGGGTGAAACCGTATGTGTTCCTCACACAGCATTATGTTTCAATAAAAAAAAATCCTCCGCCTGACACCACCAGCATATCACAATCGCAGGTCGACATTTGTCAACAAAAATGTGGGCATGTGTTTGCATGTTTTCCTAAGGAACGACTCAGTAAAAAAGTTCCACGCGCAGCCATAATTTGACCCCCACAAAGTGGTGAATCAATTACCTCATGCGCTATTTGCGGTCGATATCAGCGGGTGCCTGCATTTGTCGAAGAGACTCCTGAGTCACGAACCAGCGCACTCGAAACCCGCTTTTCTACACCAGCTACTCAGGATACATCGCCATTGATTACTGCATCTCCAAAAGAACGTTCGTTTTCCTTGCCCCCCAATGATATTAAGAACGTACCCCTCAGCTGAAAAGCTGCTTCCTTTTCACACAAAAAGTGGCATTACAGTCACGGTGCGCTAATTTCTCCAACACAATAGTTCCTTGATCTAGTCTAGGCTGGATCACAGGACGCCGTTATTATCAGATACGTTCGGCGAATAAGTTTCAGTATCCTGGTGGCGGATAGCATCCAGTTGAGCCCCTTCATTTTCTAGACACTTAAAATAAACACCTCCATGGTAGTAGTCAAGCAGTCACGTTTAGCAGTTGTGACTTCTGAAGGCTTTCATCATCAGTCACGAATCGTTACCAACGTCACTCAGGAAGAAGTATATGCAGTACCACAATCTCTACCTTTGCATTACATTGTATCAAAAGTATAGGTAGGAAATAAAGTAAAACATAACAGAGGTGGACAAGCTTTCTGTTATTTGGACCGTCGATACAAGCAAACGCGTACAATCTCATTTGAAAACTAGTCTTAGATTCTGTAGTGAAGTAGTTGGATAGATATAAATGCCCATAAAGGACTGCAGCGAAAGTCTGTTGCCTCGGCAGAAGAGGATGGTAGGATTCGTCGAGATTGCCCTTGTCTGGGGACGCGATGCAGTGTCGTGGGACGGGTTCTTTTCCCCAGCACAAGACCCACTACAAAAATATTTTTCACATCCACGAATTTCGGAAGAGGGTTCAATAAGTATTGACCGGAGTCGAGAAAGGAGGTGACCTACTAAGATTCAAAGAAAATCGCTGTTTCAGAGGGCACGCCGGGCCTGAAGAAAACACCTGGACTTAAAGGGACTTCGTCGTTACCGACAATACTTATGGCCCCCAAATAAGAGTGGGGTATCCAGGTGGAAGCGGTGCCTCCTCGCACTCTCCCAACCGGATCAAGGTCCAAATGTAGTCGGAGCCATATATTTCCCATTTAAGTGAAACCCGTAACACGTCGCTTATGTTTTTACCGTGCGAATCCACAGTACAACTCATAAAGTTATCTATCGAGAGAGATAGGCCAGAACCTCGCGAATTCGAACCGGACAGCTAAGACGTGTTCATGGTGACCGTTCATACCAGACTCCCCGATCCGTCCAAACCTCCCATAATTTCTCTATCGCACCTGTAAATTGAAATCAGCTACTAGCTCAGCCAAATTAGATTACATTCGGCAATGTAATACATGGATGAAATTTCGACTTGCAGATTTGCGCGTTAAAGTTAGTAAAAAGAAATAATAATAGATTGAAAATTTAAATCAAAATAAAAGATAAATATTATAAAGAAGATCAATGCAAAGAAAAAATTCAAACATATCAAATAAAATATAATGGTTTTTTTCTTCCCTTCCGAGGGCTTTTTAAAAAGAAAGCGAGTTGGGCTTTAGTTGGAGAACCCACTGATTTCTTTCTAAGAATGACAGAATTAAAACAAAAGGATTTTTGACCTATCGTGGTGCCTTTGAAATCGTTGAAATTTTGCGGTTCCATACAAAAACTTGTTTAAAATGAAAAAAAAACAAGCAAAATAAGTGAATGTATAAAACCTCAAGCTATGTACGATAGTTAATTTGAATGGTTGCTGCTAGTGCTGTGTAGACTCAGAAGAGGTCAACCACAACGTCGATCAGTACAATCGCTTAAAATCGATTTTCAAGTCGTTATATATTGCACTAGACGCATATCCTTTGTTCAGTAAATCAAATCATATGCACAAATTATGCCATCTCTCCTTATTGTCATTCATTCTAGCTCAAACTAAACTACGACTACAAAACTAAAAAAATCAATAAGAAGCCACACTAACCTCTTAACAATTTATATCCTTCTCCTATACTTCAGCATAAGTTGGAATGTGGGAGTGGAACTGAAGACCACTTATAGGACATTTTCTGAGGAATTTCCTAATAATATGGTTTGACACGAAGGGAATAGTAGATGACAAAACGAAAAAAAATCCGAAAAGGAAGAAATGAAATTCAACGGAACTGTCGCGCCGATGGTTTGTAGTAGACATCATTGAAGGACAATAAGGAAGAAAAAAATATATTCGTGACTAAGCATTGTGCATGCATATATAGACAGCTCGCCATTCACAATTCAGTTTATCACAAATTATAGAGACATATCTACATACAACTTCAAGCTTATAACAATGCCTAAATATAGTCACGCAGCCAGTTGTCACGTTATAGAATATGCCACGGTGACAAAGCAATAAATATAACCGAACGAGACTAATTTAATATCCTCAAGCTTTCTGATTAAAGTTCAACGAGGGGTCAAAATAATCCAGGATATAACCATGCACGATTCAAGGAAGAATATGTTTTTTTTTCTTACGTTGAATATCGTTTTTCTCATAAGATCAAATTCACCAAATAAGAAATTGGTAATAAAGTTGTCCAGGATGAATATCATTCTGCGGAGGAAGAAAAACGTTAATTGTCATTAATCTTGCTTGTATTTCTCTGAAGGTCAACGTTTGTTAGAAAAGCTTTAGCTATAAGGAATTCATCCTGAAGTTTTATGGATTATGTGGACGTAACGCTTCGTTTCTGTTATTATTTAGTGAACAACACTCGGACATTGTAAGGACTCTTACTGTCAATTTGATTATTTCTGTGTTTGTTGTACTCGTGAAAAAGGATATTTGATGATTCTAATGGAATTGGATTGGTATCTAAGTGATTGGTTGCGCCTTGAAGTAATCGTCATTCCATTTGATTCAAGAATAGTCGAATTGATATGAATTGAAGGCTTTAGCTTTGATTATATTATACTTCTGTTTATTCGTTCATTAGTGTAAGTAAAGTTCAGTTGTTAGGACATACAGTAATTGTTGGTCTATGTTCAAAGTCCTTTAGCGGTTTTTGAAATTCCTTTTACTTTGTTCACTTTCCAATAACTCACTGTATGCATTATAATAAAATGTAAACTTAGTAAGGAATTTTTTTTCTCAATCATTTCAAAAAGAATAAAATTCAATTAATAATTTTAATTGTCAAGCACAACTAATGATCATTCAAAAAAAATTGTTTAGAATTAACCTACTTATGGTGAATTTTATCAAAATAATAAGTTACGAAGCCAAACTTGAAAAAATGTAAAACCAATGAAATTTTGCTTTCCTGCAAAAAATATAAGGAATAGAAATGCTGAATCGTTACATCGACTAAACAGTATTAATTTCATAATACTGTTTTGAATTTTTAAAAAATAAGCTGAGCTAATCAAATGCAATCGCTTTGCATCACTGGATGCGAACCTAGCTGAATATGATTGCATACTGTCGATATCTAGGCAAAAGTAATGAGTTGTCAGATAACATTGCTGTCATGACTGAATGGTTGAGTACTACTCATTATGGCGCATCTGATCTAGAGACAGATATGCGTTTAGTTGCAGTTACAAGCAATGCCTTTCTGGCATTGTCGGACTACGTACTGGATCCTTTAGGGGCAGTGTTCAAGGACAGAAGGCGAAACATTTTTTTTTCTGAATAGGGAAAAAGGTTGGTTCAGTCTGGTTTCCGACAGGTGATCTTTAAATTATGGTGCCTTACGATTTTTAAGAGCAACTTTGTATGGAGTTTATTTCTCATGGTGACCATTTTTTTTGGGTAAGGAGGTGAATGCCCATTTATGCACAGAGTGTGGGACTCCCATGGGCGACTAGACTACCCACTAGACACCTCCCCTGTCAATCTGAAAACCTAGCCTGGAACCGTTTGACACATTATTTCGGGCCAGGTTTCGTTTTGTTACGCCGTGAGGCACCTTCAAGCTAGGGAGTCCATTTCCTAGTGGGAGGGGAGAAGAAGTGCCAGAAGAGCGATCCCCCAGCCCCAGCGCCCCCGGCTGCTGTGAGTCCCTTTAATATTTTAGAACTGCCCGAGCATAATGTGCCACTTGGTTCCATTTGTCAACCGATTCGAGCATCACCGCAACTATATTACCGTGACCGTGACTTACCAATCTTGTGCAGGTAAGACTAAAAACACCCATGCGCGCTCAAAAGCTGGGCCAGATAGAAGTCAGTCTCACCATGCCTTCGATTTAGCCACGTTCTCACATCCAGGATGAGGCGCGGTGTCTTTCCTCGCGGACAACCATCTCCCTCGCATCCTCGTTTCGGCGCAGGTAAATAGCGCAGCGCTCTCTAGCAAGGAGGGCAACAGATATCACGCCTGCAATAACTCTCACCGCCGAGTCAGAGACTGTTGGATAAGAAGATGCAATTCCCAGTGCTCCTCTTCTCTGTACCTATGCCAAACGTTTTCGGTATACCTCCTTCCTGAGAGCGTCACCCCATACCTCTGCTCCGTACAGTAGCACTGACCCTACAGCACTCATCAAGAGGCGTCTTCTTGATAGGTTGGGCCCCCCCACGTTGGCCATCAGTCGAGTCAGAGCCGATTTCCCCGAAGAAGCCTTCTCAGCCGTTCCCCTGATTTGCTCAGAGAAACTCATTTTCGAGTCGATCAGTAGCCCCAGGTACTTCACCGCTGGCTTCGATACGATTCGTAAGTCGCCAATACTGATCATCTTTACTCTAGGGATTCTCTTTATGGTTACCAATAAGAGTCGTTTTCTGGTGACATTAACAGTCTACGTTAATTGCAAAGGCATGGAATGGTCATAAGAACGACATTAAAACAGGAAGATAAAAGTCAACGGGAAGTCCTGCTACTATTTTGGTTAAAGGTAGATAAAATATTTAAACAAATAGGATCAATATTGGATGGTGATATCGATGAATCTGTGATCAAGTTAGAAGTTGATAATTTGGAAAATGTTGGTGTTTAGTATAAACCGGATCAATTGAGACTAACGAAAGACAAATGAAAAATGTAGAGCAGTGAAAAAATTATATCAATGGAATCAATTGGTTTCAGCACCAAAAAAAATCCCCGTTGGCAGCACCAGCCGGAAAGGTAAATTTCTCGTATGTAGCGTAAGGTTTTGAAAAAGAATTTGGGTTGCCTACTACTGGAACTCCTACTGCAATTATAAATTATGATAACTTTTTGGCTTAAATAGTTCAAATAGTTAAGTTCAAAAGATTCCCATAAAAGTTTAATCAGCACTTGCGTCGCCATTAATATATACATTTTCGATTCTTTTCTGAACCATCAGGGGCCGTCATTTTTAATTTTTATTGAAAATGGCTGCTAAAAATATTAAGCTTTAAATTTTCGAATTTTTTATTTGTCATCCGATTTTCTTAATTAAATTAAGTTAACTTGCCTCGATAACTTATAATTTATAGTTTTATCGGAATCTGTTGAGACACTTGGCTGCTAGAGGGCTACAGAAATAAAAAAATGTTTATGTCGACCCCTATATGGGGAGACCCCCTTAAACACTTTAAAATATTTTCTTGCGCTACAAATTTCAACAGGCACCAGTTTTGACGTACGTAGAAAATTTCCTCATTCTAGCTTATTTGGTTTGCCAGAAAACTTGTGATGCTCGAACAAACGGACGGACAGACAGACAAGTCGCATGTAGTTGATTTTGGACTATTTTAAATCTTTGTGGGCTAAGACCTCATCAATCAATGTGCCGAATCTCAAATCGGAGTTTCACTTTAGACAGGGCAAAATAATTCAATTTTTAGTGTAAATGGCAGCTAAAAATAGTGGGTTTTAAATTTTCGATTTTTTTTTTATTCAATTTTAATAATTTTCCGCACACTACAAGAACATAGTACAGAGATCCATAATCTCAAGTTTCATCAAAATCCACTGGAAAATGTGACTGCTAGAGGGCCACAAAAACCTGAAAAAAACGCATATTTAAACCGCCGCCATTTTGAAATTTGCACATATAAAATCACGAAAATATCAAGTCTGTAGATCTAAGTAGTGCCTATCTTGAAACCATGTTTCATATATGTCGGATCAAAATTGCAACTTTTAGAAGCCTTTGAAGTTTTGAGTTTCAACTGGCCGCCATTTTGTTTTTTGTGACCTGACCGCCAGTTTTTTCACGTAAATCTTTAGATACTCATAACTTCTATCAAACCGCCGAATTTCATGAAAATCTGTTGAAAGTTTTGACCACTATTACAACAACAAAATTTTGCACGTTGTTCGACCTTTGAGCGGCCGCGATTTCGTTTCTGTCGTACCGACTTTGGATTTTTTATTGTGAGATTCATCACATACATCAGTGAACCCTTTGTACCGAATTTCATCCAAATCGGAGCAATACTTTGGTCAGAACAGAAATCACGATTTTCCGCCATTTTGTTTTTGCCCGGCCGATATAGCTGGTTCACGAGCTTAACCGAGATATTTACCCAATACACCTTTATTGAAAACTTGGTAAAAATTGGAGCGAAATTGCAACCTCTAGCGTGGTCACAAATTTTGTCATATCCCATATATATATGTATGTATATATATATATATATATATATATATATATATATATATATATATATATATATATATACATATTTATATATATATATATATATATATATATATATATATATATATATATATATATATATATACATTTATATATATATATATATATATATATATATATATATATATATATATATATATATATATATATATATATATATATATATATATATATATATATATATATATATATATATATATATGATACTCTCCGCAATAGGTAAATTTCTCTCGAGAAATTTAACTAAAAATGAAAGAAATGACATTCAGCGCGAAATAAAGTTAATATTCAATACAACACTAACTACATCTTTTTGGCAATTTGCTTGGCTAAATAAAAGTTTGTTTTTATACAGACTGCCTCAACGAACAAAAAGATTATTTATTGCGGAATTCGTTGATAAAGTAATGAGATTTTCGTTGTAGAATTTCCACTGATACATCAGCCGAATTCGTTTGAATAAAAATAAGAAGTCCAGAAAAGACAACAAGGCCATTACCAAAAGTTTTACTGTTAGCTTACTAATTTAACAGTTTTCAGGAATGTCACGTCTGAAGAATAAAGTTCAATTTTTTTTTCTTGAAAAGCCACCGGATCTTGCTTTGTTGTGTGAGCAGACACATTTTGGCTCAACGGAGTCGAAACGCGTCTACTAACATATAAAGTAGGGCCCGACAGCTTTTCAAGAAAAAAAGAGAATTGGCCTGGGAATATTAAAAAAAAACGAAATAATTGACTTCAATAAACTTTCATTTTGAATTTAATGCTTGTGATCTGAGTTGCTAATGCATTACAAGTGATATTTTAAGAATGTTCCACCACCCCATATGTATATACCTCCAAGGGCGTCCGAAAACGTGGTGCATAAGCACAGTTACATTTAAAAAGACGAAGGTATTTTATGGTATCACTTTATACAAACATTGTGCACAGGATAATTGCTGAACAGTACCCTTTGTAAAAACCTGTGGCAATGGTTGTGTCTTGACCTCCCCGACCCTCAATGTCTCCCGGTGCTATAGTTCGCCCTTTTTATCTAGCAGGACTGTCCGCACATTATGAGCCACTTGGTTTAATTTGTCAAGGAATCTAGGCATCTCCCCGATTACAGTATCCAGGAACAGCTCTCCAAGCTCAAAGAATAGGTCACGCCAGACAAAGAATGTGTCAACTCCTACTCTACAAAAAAGGCAGTCAGGAGACCACGCATTACCAACCGTGAGGCGGTCAGACCGAAAATATCCATACCCACTCAAGAGTTGGCTCAGGTAGATGTCAGTCACGCTGTGCCTTCAATCGAGTCACGGCTTTGGGTCTGGGATTAGCCACATGTTCCGACTTCTCTGGATGTCACTCTCCGAGAACAATCACAGAGAGAACATTACCTTCCATCTTGCCAACCACGGAGGTTACCACAGTTACATACATTAATTTTACAGCAGAGGATTCTTTAACTAAGGATGGCATTTTGAAATTTTATAAAATAAAATTAAGTTTGTTTCTTTTCTTTCCCTCAATTTCAAACCAGAAGGATAACTCAAAAAAAAAAAATCTGACGGCCACTAATCCGCGCGCCAGCGCCTCTAAATCATTCGAATTCACAAGATAATATACTTTTATTTTTCCTTAGGTAATTCGATTACTTTGATTATCAGTGAGCATGTTCTTTTTTTTAAATGACTCAGTAATAAAAAAAAATCCTTAGAAAAACGAATATTAGTTTACCTGTCCTTTTTCATGTTTTAAAGCAAAGGAATTCCGAGACTTGATTGTTTAAATATTGGGTTTTCGTCCCGATTAGATTTATTCTTATTATGCGTTTATGTTAACTTTTATACGCTTTTTATATTATGAGTTTTATTTTCAACACAATGTTGGTGTTGAGATTTTACAGATGTATTTAAAACGTCCTTATTTTTTTATTTCACTCCTTTCAATTCTTTTCCATGTTCTTTGCATACTTATCACAGTGTGAAAAAAATTGAGACTTAGCTAGGCTTTTCGCCTTTCCTTTTCGTCTGAAATTCAAACTTAACTTTGTACTGTAGTCGCCTTGTTTTTTTTTATTCACGTATGCCACACGCAAAAATTGTTTCTTTCTAAATCAAACTGAATTTCTACTTTTTCTACCTTTACAACTCGTCGTTCTCACCAGACTCCCGCTACCAACTCTAGCTATCACCGGAATCTCTAAATGTCTCAACCCAACTGCCCTTGAAAACCTTTTTTCCCACCATCCGCTGCCACTAAAAGTGAACGTGATTGAAGTTCAATACACTTGAATACCGCTCCCTCTGTTAATCTTTCCACTTTTGCGAAACGCAATAATTCCAATTGCATGTATGGTGATTGGCATATAACCATGATAATGCGTAGCTATATGCAGATCGTCATACACTCAGAAATAAGTACATTTGGCGAAACTAAATAGATCTCTTCGCGCCCACGGAAATTCGAACCCAAAGTCCCAGTAGGACCCCAGATTGATAGTCCGACGCGCTAGTAGCTACATTAGCTTCCGACATTCTCCCACTCAACGAACAGCAACCAAATTTCAAATTGAATGAGTAGAAGCGTCGTGGAAGGGTCAGGAGGTATAATGATTTTATGATTGTTGTCGCACTGCAATCCATGCATGAAACAAAGAAATACTATGGAGAAAGATTGGAATTTCGTTAGTAGAGGAAAAGAATAAAAATTTGTCCGTAAGAAGGAAAGAATTATATTTTATTAGTAGGAGGGAAAGAATGAAATATTGTTAGTAGGAAGTTAAGATTTTTTTTTGTTTTTAATAAATGGGAATAAAGTATAATGGAACAAAAAAAAAAGGAAATCAACTCACGGGAGAAGGAAAGATAAAATAATTATTATTTTTTTTTTACTGGAAAAAATAAGGTAGGATATGTAATATTAATGAAGACGGAGAATGTAGGAATAGGAAAATGATTAAATATTTTCATTAAAAAATGTGTGTCCCCAAAAGAATGTAGAAGTTGATTCAATTAAGTTTTAATTTCTAAATAGGCGGATGCCAGCGCAGCTAGAATTTGCAATAGCAACTATATAACGATTGGCGAATACAATATCGATGATGCCGACCAGAATTTTTGTAGACTGTGTTCTTTGGCTAAAAAAGAGCTCACAACGACCATGAAAAATTACTTCAACAGTTTAAAGAGCTCCCCCCTAACAAAAAGCGCTAAGCCCTTTCGGTCCTATATCCGATCTTTTAAATCCTCCTCTACCATCCCGCATACTGTTTAATGGAATAACAATGAAACCTCCTCTCCACAGGATAATTCAAACCTGTTTGCCAAATTTTTTCCTCTTCTTTTTCTTCTTGTGATATACTACCTCTATAAACTCAATTCAAACTTGTCCAGCATCAGATAACATCCTACTTCACAGATCCTGCTGGAGTTGGATCCCTTATTAACTTGCTCGATCCAAACGTTGATCCTGGTCCCGATGGATAGTCAAATATATTTGTAAAATCACTTTGTTACTCTTCGTGTTTTCCTCTGCCCCTTATATTCAATCTCAGCCTTAGTACTGGCACCTTTCCTACGTACTAGAAAAATACAAATGTTTTACCTATCTTTAAAAAAATGGTGACCCATCAACTGTTTCAAACCTTCGTCCCATATCACTCCTCTGCTTCTTGAGTGATTGATGAATTATCAAACCACAGCAACATGGGTTCATGAAGGTTCATTCAACTTCCTCGAACTTGGCTAAGTTCGATTACTATATTGCAAGAGCTATAGATAAGCAACTTCAAGTTGATGCAATATTCACGAACACCTCCAAAGCTTTCGACTCTGTGGACCAGTTTCCTTTCTGTCAAAAGTTAGCTTTGCTTGGCATATCCGATTCTCTACATTCTTAGTTTTCATCCTATCTATCCTTTCGTTCATGTTGTGTTAATCTCTATGGCCCAATCCCCTTTCCATTCAATCCTACATCTGGCGTCCCTCAAGGGTCAATCCTTGGACCTCTTCTTTTCGTACTGTTTATCAATGATCTTCCCTCTGTTGTTTTCTCTTCTTGTCTCTTGTATGCTGATGATTTCAAGGTATTCCGGATAATTATGTCTCTTGAAGATTGTCAGCAACTCCAAAATGATCTTTTTAGCTCTTTGTAAAAAAATTTTTTAGTTTCGAGACCTGTCTGTCCATCTGTCCGTCCGTCCGTCTGTCCGTCTGTCCATGCGTCACAGCTGATTTCCTCAAAAACTATAAAAGCTAGAATGCTCAAACTTTGTGAAAAGGTCAGAAGTGATGGTCTCTCAAAAGTTACGGCCTTAACAAAAATTTAAAAAAAATTCAACGGGGTCCCCCTAATAACGAATTGGCCCTTAAAAAAATTTTTTTAATCAAAGGTTGTCGAGTGGGGTATCAAATGAAAGGTATTGATTAGAACTTTTGGAACCTGAAATAAAAAAATCATTTTATGAACTAGGGGGTCTAGGAGAAGGCAAAATGTATAACTGGTGTAACGCAAACCCCCTTTGTATCAATGTTTCCTAATGTTTTAAAATGACTTTTACTCTGAAAATTGTTCCGTTATCTTACAATTACACCCTATGTGCTGTTTTTCCAGCCTCTGCAGACTGATACAAAGATCTTGGTGTAATATTTGATCCCAAGCTTGAACTCGCTGCCAATATTTTTAACATAATTACCAAGGCATCAAAAGTTTCTGGTTTTATTATGCGGCGTTTGCAGAAGTTTGCAAATATTTCAACAGCTTTTCGCTTGTTAACATGTCTTGTCCACCCACTTCTTGAGTACTGCTCGGTGGTGTGGTCTCCTAGACACTTATATCTTGTGAGCTCACTAGAAGCTGTTCAGCGAAAGTTTATCCGTATATTGTTCTTCAAATTCAACTTAACCCATGAGTCTTATGAACGTCATTTATCCATGCTTCGTTTCTCTTCTCTGTCGTCCCATAGAACCTTCTTAGATCAATGTTTTCTTTAAAAGCTGTACCAGTATCAAATTACTTTTACTCTAAGCGAAGACTTGCACTACCGACAGTATGCGCATCCTAGTCGGTCTAGTAGCATTCTCGCGGTTCCGTACGCCCGGATGGATTTATATTTTCTGTCAATTATGCCGTGAATTATCAGAAAGCATAACAACCTCGAGCTTGGTTCTCTATCCACGTCCTACTTGGTTTTTAAAAATAAATCAAAGACGTTACTTTTTGTGAATAATATTTCCTTATGACTCAATTTTTGAAACTTTCATCTAGCCTCTAACCTCTTTTCTCACATGTTTTAGTAAGTATTTTTAATTTTTCCTTTCTTGATTTTGTTGCATAAATGTGTCTCAATGTGAACGATATTTAATTGTTTGTCTATTTTGTAATTGGATTCTGTTGTGTCTTTTAAAAAGGATTTAAATAAATAAATATATAGTATATTTCTGCGCTTTCTAGCAAGGAAGCTAATGGAAACTCCTTCGACCGTGAACACCGCCGCCCCAGAGACTATTCGATACGAAGCTGCATCCCAAAACACCCCTTAAATCCGCACTTGTGTCACCTGGTTTCAGTGAAGCTCCTTGCTCAGAGCGTCCCACCATAGCTTTGATCCGTGGCCTAGTAAAGATTGCTTGGTATGTACTAGGAGTCGTCACCTTAATGAGGTATGTCCCTCTATCAATCGAGTGAGCACCGTTAAGCATTCTACAGCCTTATTAACTGTTACACTAGTTTGCGCTGAAAAACTCACCTTCGCGTTGATTTTTATGCCTTAGTACTACACTGCTGGCTGCTTATTCAACAGTCACCACTCTGGGGATCTTGTTTTTGGCAGGACGACTACTTCGGCTTTCTCCAGTGTCAAGCTGAAGCCACGAACAGTCATTCAGTCTCTTGCTTGGCACATAAGCATAACTACTCTGGATTGCGCGTGTTTGGCTAAGCATCTATTGGTTAGTGCCACAACATCATCGAGATAGTCGAGCAAGCGTGACTTATCTGGTAGCCCAAGCCAAAAAAGCGCGTAGTACGGAATGTTTCACAGGTGATCACCGACGTTGGAGCCTTGACCGACACCCAAAGTAATTTCTATCTTCCACCGACCTTTCTTGTGACATAGAGCAGACTACGGTCCTTCATATCTGCCCTTAAATACCGCATCAGACACTCTGGTACTTGGAAAGGTTTTTCCAGTGCTTCCAGAACATCCGCCTATCTAGCAGAGTTGAAAGTATTTCTGACGTCAAGAGTGATCAACAGTAAAGCCCACCGGGTGGAACTGCTATGTATCTCTGCTACATTGGCCGCGCTCACCATAGCGTTGATGGTGGAGAGACCTACTCTAAAGCAATTTTGCCGTGGAAGGAGGTCCCTAGCGGTGTGAATCACGTCAGGGAGTCTTCACCTGATGACTGTGTCTAGCATACACAACGGGCGGCATGCAGATGGCAACTCAGGACTTCCCTTCTCATTGTTGATTAACAAGAACGTCGCTAGTTTTGAGCACTCCAAGAATATCCCTTAATGCAGACAAGCGTTGAGCGTACTGAGCAGCAAGTTAATGCAATAGTGATAGACCATCGACAATGCTTTAGCTAGAATCAGATCTGACCATGAGGACCTTTTGCCGCTGGAGTTTCATTGTGGACCACACCAATAAGGATGACGTGTGTAGGGAAAAGAGGCCGCACAATCTCGTCTATCTTTTCCATATATACAGGGCAAACGTTGGACAGCGCGCTTCCACACAACCAGCTTGCAGCCTAAGCCCCAAAGATACCCATTCACGTCATCCACCAAGATTTGCCAGCAACCGGCCTAGCCGTTGCTAGTTATTCTGAGAAGGCACTTAATGGCCGATTTGTATGCAGCGAACATGGTGCATACCTTTTCCGAAATCCATGCACGCTAGACGTTTCATCGGAGTTTCTGACATTTAATTCGCTGTTAAGCTATTTCAGATGACTCTGACGGGGCATGGAAGATGCGTCAGTAACTACTTATCCTTCACTCCCCTGCCAGACTTCAGGCATAAATGCACGTGCTTTGAACGCGCTAACAAACTTCGAGACATCCATCTTTCCAGTGTTCCACCCAAGACAGGGAGGCTCAGCAAATGCACATGTACGCCAAGTAGGACCATCGTTGACCTCAAGCGTTTTATACTTGTGACCAGTGGCGGAGTAATCCTTTCGAAATCTCCAGTTGTGCACCCTTGGTACAAGGGACTCCGATGCAAATGACACGTCTAGGATGGTTCCAACGTAGCCCCAGCGGCTAAAAGTAGAAGCTTTACCAGTGTTTATCGCAACAAGCTAAGTTTTGGTTGACATAGCCAGGACTCATTTTCCTCTAGGATCTGGCAGAGGCATGCCCCATTTATTCGATGTATCTGCATTTGCTTGCGACACTGGTACTCCTGCCGCAGTTCACTGACCATTCGCCGGAACTTGTCGTGCTCCGGTGCCGTTGTTGCAACCTTGGTGAGTCGCTTTGCTTCGCAGGTGCGTTTTCGTATTTGCACCTGCCAGCCTCCACGCAATACCGTTGGTTTGCCCTGTACCACTTTGGTATCGAGTGACTTCTTCTGCCGGGCCCGGTATTCAACGATGCTGATTGGTTTGGGGCCGACTTGGGGGTCCGCTGCAATGGCTTCTGCCAAACTTGGTCCTGGTGGCATCTAGGGCTCTAGGCAAATAGCCAACTAGAGTACCTAGATATGGGGAGACGGGTCTAGGCACTTAGCCAACCAGACCAAAACCAGGCGCAAGGCCAACTGTTTTTTAACCAATCTGTTAGGCAAAGCCAACCAACAGAGAGCTTTTAAGGAAAGTTGTCTAGGCGCAAGGCCAACTGGTTTTCCAAGTTAGAGTAGGCGAAGCCAACCACTCGAAGCAACTACTAAGAGTTGCTTAAATTTTCCCAGCCTGCTTCGCTGTTTTTATGTTATTTTTGCTTGCTCAGCGAAATTGTCTTTCCCTAAATCGTGGGAAAGAATTAATTTGTACCTCACTGCCGTTGTTGTTATTTTGGATATCATTACGATCAAAGTTTATAAATAAGTTTATTGTATTGGAACAATGATTCCTCACTGCCGTTGTTGTCATCTTGGATATCATTACGATCAAAGTTTCTAAATAAGGTTATTGTATTGGAAAAATGGTACCTCACTGCCGTTGTTGCTGTCTTGGATATCATTACGATCAAAGTTTGTAAATAAGGTTATTGTATTAGAACAGTGGTACCTCACTGCCATTGTTGTTGTCTTGGATATCACAGTTTCTATGAGTTCTAATATGTTATTTCCAGTATTCTATTTTCTGTTATATTCGAAAAGTTATGCTGTAGTGGGTCAATAATGTTCTCTAATCATTAGAGAAATTCCTATTGTAACAATTCATCCCTAGTTCAGGTTACATTAGATGTTTCTCTACATTTTGCTCCCTGAGAGGCTGCTGGTTTCTTCCGCGGTTTGTGGAAGCTTTTTGGCTTTTTTTGACTGCCTCAGATTCGATTACTTGGAACTTCTTGTTTGAAATGTTGTGCCTCTTGGGGACTTCATCTTTCTTAGTCTTTTCTTTATCTAATTGAGTTGGGCTACAGACCATTCGTTTACTGGTAACAGGAATTAGGATGACTGGCGCTCTGCCAAGTGGCTCAGCCTTGTGCCTTTTCCAAGTCCTAGCAATGGATGCAAGTGGCTGAAGCTCCCTCAGCTCACGGATATCGACTATAACGTCCTCTTTATGTCCGTTTGGACACTGATTTTTATTTCCTCCAGGATCATTCTCGCTTTCCATATGAGACGCTCTCTCTCGGAACGGTCAAGAGCAGTTCAGCTGCCTAGTAACTGCCCTTTTGGGAGGCTCTCAACGCAAGTACATCCTGTGGCTCAGTCGCTTTGGTAGCAATGAGAGCAACATCAGGCACTAGGGCAAGTTTGGGTTTGTCCACTGTTTCTTTCAAAATTAGCACAGTGGTCTCTTCAGTATCAGCGAAAGAGGCTTTGGGCCACTCGATCCCTTCAGTTTTCTCTTCAATTTCTGCCCTGCTGTTTGTTCTTTCGTAAGAGGCACTCCGGCCTCCACATCGTTTTCTTACTGTATCCAAATACTGCAAGAGCTTATGGTAGCACAAGGTTGTTCTATGATTTCCGTTCACATGTCTATTTCGAGTCCATCTTTGACTCGATCAAGTTTCAAAACAACTTGTAGGGAACCCCGGTCTGAGTAATTAGTGGAAATGCTGCTATGCACTTATTTACCAAGTCACGGGTTGGAATGTAGAAATAAATGAAGATGTAGACCCGTCGTAAATTTTGCAGCAAGCAAATAATATCGATAATGCATTATAGAATTGGGTATGAAGTTAAAGATTGAGGTCCAAAATGCGGATTCAACGCGAAGTTTAACATGGCTGTTGACCCCTATTGAATTATCGATTGAGGTTTACGCAGGCTCGGCTCATTTTACCTATATAAACCATTGGTCGAGGTAGAAGTGTGTTTAGTGTCAATAGGCGTGAGCTGAGGACGCGGACCAAGGAGTGTCATTGGGCGTAAGTCGAGGGCACGAGCCAAAACAAGTTTCAGTGACATTGGGCATCAAGCTGAGGACACAAGCCAGAACAATTGTGCAGTCCTTAGTCAAACTTTGAGTGTCATTGGGCATTAAGCTGAGGACACAAGTCAGAACAGTTGTGCAGTCGTTAGTCAAACTTTCATGGTCATTGGGCATCAAGCCAAGGACACAGGCCAGAACAGTTGTGCAGCTCTTAGTCAAACTTTCGGTGTCGCTGGGTGCCAAGCCAAAACCAAATAATGTGAACACTAACAATCCTTTGAATAAAACTCGTCTTTGTTCATCTAGTTTGAAATGGAAAACAGTAACATGTAAGTGCCGTGTAGAATGCACATCAAATCAAACTTCCACATCATACCAGAATGCATAAAGTATACTGGTATTGTGACATCGTTGTTATTACTGTTGTTGTTTTTAGGGGAGTGACAGTTCAGAGTTGCTATTTTCGTTCGTGTGTGTAGTCACCTTTCTTGACCAATGATTATCTTTGCGAAACAATGGAGCCATGAGAGGATAGGCACAAGCCCTTACGGCAACAGCTCCTCAGAGCCAGCCCAACGCTGATTGGAAGTCTATTTTAACCATACCTACACCACCAACTCAATTGGGCGAACTTCAAATGTACTCTAAGGCCTGCCATCAAAATTTTATCAAAACGTGTGACCATTGGATCAGAACCGTTCACACACGAGTGCACCTTGGAGCTACCATGCAGAGGAACTAACTGCCCAAATTTCATATCCGCCACCTCGGATAGTAATTCACTTCATCCCCCGAATCTTAGGTCCGGGTGTAACTTTATAGAAATCTCCGTTTTTTCGGACACGTCGGGGAGGCACTCTCTAAAGAATACTAGCTTCTAAGAATACTTCTGCCGGTCAGCGTTCCTCCTGCCAAAAAAGCAGATGATAGATTTATATACGGTGATTATTTATGAGGTTTGATTTTGAACCCCAAATCAAAGAGGCATAAAGCAGAATTTTATAGTAAAAATTGTATTGTGAGTCAATAGAATAATCTGTGCCATTTACTTTTTAAAGATTATCTCGATTAAATTTTAACCGCCACTACGCCGTCATTGTCCATCCTGAGGGTCCAATTTTGGACGACGTGTTCCAGCAAAGTGACCGGTATCTCGCGAATGACACGAGTAATGTTAGGCTCTAAAGCGTCGATTGAAGCTGGCTTATCCCTGAAGACGAGAGACTTTATGTAACCTCAAAGAAAATAATCTAAAGGTGTGATATCACACGATCTAGGCGGCCAATTCACTGGTCCAAAACGTGAAATCAGGTTCTTACCAAAATAAGTCGACGATGCATACCATAAGTTGTTCTAAGAGCACGAAAAACATTTCTCACAGAACGCTAATTTTCGTAATAATGCTGAACAATTGGGATAGGTTGTTGCAGTGTAATGTTTTCATGATGATTTATCAAACAATACTGAATACAAATTAGATATAACATCCAAATCTGGTGTCGGTATTATATAACTCTTTATATGATATGTACGATTTACCTTTACGCCGATGCAGTACACTTAGGTGCTCTGGTCTTTATCTGATCGAAAATTGTCAACGGAATCAACTTAACTATTTAACCATCTTCAAAAATGATTGGAAGGCGCACCCGGTAGTATTTTCAGGTTTTTTGAATTTTTTACTTTAGCACTACAGCCCATTTCAGGCCTTTGCTTAGAGGTGGTTATAGTATCTCATTATCGGTATCGGCGCTCTAGAAAGTGATATGGTCAGTATCACGCTTTGGCCTTGTGCCCGTCTACACAGCCCAGATACGTTCTGGTTTTAAACCAGTACATATTATAATCGAACAACGTATACCCAAAATGGTATTCGTTGGGAGAACTGAAGGACGGAGCCCAGTGGAAAAACCGAGGAAACGCTGGTTTGACTCAGTTAACGAAGACAGTTTATCGCTGCTCGGATTTGAAAATTGTTGGACAGTTTGAGGCGCTTTTTGCCGGAAGCAAAGGCCCGAGAGGTGTTTAGTGCTATGAAGAAAAAGAAGAGACCATATCGACTTTATTTAAAAAAATAAAAAGGAAACCTATTTAATGAAACTAAATTGATATGTTGTGTATACAGCAAATCATTCTTGAATCAATATATCACCTAAACATCACCACTTCCATAAAATCTTATTCAAACATAACAAAAAGAGCCCGAAAGAAAACACTCATTCCTCTTTTCCGAGTTACTTTTCCATAAAACAAAAATTTTCTTAGCTAACTACAAGAAAACACGTGTGCTTGTGTCAGAATAATGTATTAGACTTTGTCCAGGGTTTCAGGAAAATCAACTATGATCGATATGATTGCCTAATTGACAAGACTTGTTGTATTAAAAGTGTACAAGCCGTGAAGTGAATAACCACAAAATTAACATGCAACCACTTTTCTAGCATGGTAGGCAGAGCAGATTGGTAGGCTTGGACTTCTGTATGTCAATCCTGTAATCGATTACCACCGAAATGGACAAATAGACGGAAGTGGGCAGCGGAATATTTTTCCATACTGAATACTTGTTGTTGGAAATTAGCAATTTAGGACAAGCAGAGTGGAAACTAGTGGAAATAATTCCATGTTTCGTACATTGAGGTAGTTGAATAATGTTTCAGTTTACATGGAAAAAGAATTAATTTGAAGGAGTACACTTTTAATGGAATAATTTTTCGAAGTAAGCAAAGTAGCCACGAAACAAAGAAAGAGTTAAGAGATTGATGGCTTTAGTTCATAATGTAAGGAAATGAAAGCAAATTATTATTTTAAAAATATCTTTGTCATGAAATATTCAGAAATCTAATATATAAGCCCCAAAGAAGTAAGGTACTTTCACTTTCTTGCTTAAACACTACAGCCTTTTTCGGGCCTTTGCTTAGAGATATGTAGAGTATTTCATTATCTTGATCGATTGTATCAGTACTCAAGAAGGTGATATGGTCAGTATCACGTTTTGGCCGTACATTCATCCACCCAGCTGCACTAAGTTCTGATTTTAAACCAGTACGTATCATAATTGAACAAGCTTATAGTCCGTCCAAAGAATCGCTCAAAACAAATCTCGTTGCCACCAACGGGATTCGAACCAGGGACCTTCGGGTTACGCAGCAAATCACATACTCATAGTATGGTATTTATTGTCAGGCACGGTCAATCTTTAATCCAATATCTTGGGCGTTCAGACCCTTATGATCCACTGTAGGTACTCGAATACATACACATTTGTGGAATCAAACATAGTTCTTTTTTTTTATTGTAAAGTTTTTCCTATTTATTTTCACGAACTTTTTTACTTATTTGAATGGGTGGGACAATTTATAAGACACTATATATCTTAATCTATTACCCTGCTACACTATTTACAGCTGCAATCTTTCTCATTTACTTTACAACACTACACAATTTATGTCCGCTTGCGGAATTCATTGTTTCTTCTCCACGGTCCGTCTACTCTGCAAAAGTCTCGCAGACTATCTCTGATTTCTCTTTTCGTTTCTTCTTGAGTATTCTATTCGAGAACAATAGATGCAGTATGGAATTTTCCGATATCTTGGACAGGGGTGGCTTCTTAAAAGTTGAGAAATATGGGGCTGGATTTTGTAACATTGCCCCCTTAATAAGAAATTCCTCCTGGAACTTTTGTGAAGCCAGAATTGGATGCCTATATCGGCAACTGAACTAATTTCTAGACTTTCCGGTCACGTGAAAAGTACAAGTATTGTCTTCATCGGATACAAAGAATGGAGAGAATACCAGGAGATCAAAATATATATACCGGTTTCTTAGAAGACCACCCCCATCATGCTCCTAATGACTCGCCAATCTAACTGGTTACTCTCCATTTTAGGCATAGCTGCTTTCTTTTCGGTGGACTTCCGCACATGGTCTCATCGGTTCTATAGCACTTCCCACACATCCTTGTAGGTATATCAAACTTGAAATTTGTTCTTCGTTACCAAATAGAAGACATACAGCGAATTGAGTCTCAGTGTCTTACCCGGGGCTGGAATCAAACTTCAATTCTTCAATCAGCTAAATTTCTTTCGAAAAACGAATACAAACCCTCGTGCGTCTTTGTTACTGGCGGGGATGCTATGTATCAGTGAATAATCTTCCAGGAGCGTGAAAAAATCTTGCTGTTGTTTGGCAGTGACTCTATATCTAACTTTCTGGGTACCTCCATAAATACCCATAAACTTTTCAAAGGCTCTTTTAGTATCTGAATTAACCTTTCCTCCTAATCGTGGTCTCCTTTGAATGGCGCCAGTCGATTTTAAAAGACTACCTTCGGCTTCGTATTGGGAATCTTGCTTATACGATAGATGACATCAATCATCCCTTTCTTGATTAGATAAGGGCTTTTTCAGGACTTCGACAATTTCGCAGAAAACCTTTTCCTCCTCGTCGGGTTGTGTAGTTTGTCTCCTTCTTTGAAACCGCCTTTTGTGGCCTGTATGTCAGGCCATTTATACGTCCTGCCGCTGGCAACTTGAAGATTCGAGCAAACCAATTCGTGTATACCATCCTTCTTTCTTCTCTACTGGATTACATAGTCCTCTGCCACTGGATCTCCATCGGGTCAACATCCGAATCACAGGTCACAAGGAATCTTCATTTTGCATCCAAACAGGTTTTTGGCTGGTGTTTCAATCGTAGACTCATTGATAGGGGATTGATAAGCGAATGAAAATAAGGGAAAGTGCGGGTCCCTGGCTCAAAACTACATTGGACAGGTATTTTTCAAGGGTCCTGTTCATTCTTTCGACCATTCTATCTGATTGCAGATGTAACTCGATTGTCCTGGTCTTCATTTCCAGCTTGTCACATATTCCCTGAACACCAGGCTTTCTAAATTTCCTCCTTAATCACTGTAGACCTCAAGAGATACACCTTATCGGCTGATAAATCCTTTCGCCAATACTTCTACAAAGTTTTTTTTTGTTGATTCGGGATCGCGTAAGCTTTCTCCCACTTTTTGAAGCAATCTTTTACAACTAGAATGTATTTGCCACCATTTTCTGTCGTCGGAAATGGTCGAGAAATATGGGTTTCCAACATTAGATTGTTTCATCAGGGCCTTTCTCTTGCGATGTGCTCATTATTCGTAGCACAGGTCGTACATTTCCTACACCACTCCTTCACATCGTTGGAACTGTTCATCCAATAAAATCTTTCACAGACTGGCTGCAGAGTTTTCTTTACTCCAAAATGGCCTCCTGATGAGAGTTTTCTGTGACTTCCTCATTACTTCAGTTACTTTTTTTCCTGGTATAACTAGTTGCCTTCTGTTCTCAGACCTTCATCATTTTCGAAGATTCTTTTCAATAGGCCTTCTTACTGAGCCCGATATGCTTTGAGTGTCGGTGTACATCTTAATATTCCCCGCCAGGTAGGTCGTCAATTTTCCTCCCTGCACTGCCAAATCTTCTTCAGGTTGGGATCATTTTCCTGCTCTTATCTGACCCTGGTGGGTGACAGTTCGCCATCGACTGCTGTGCAGCTTTCTTTGATTCCGCCTTACTGCAGTTGGAACAGTCTGCCGCGCACTGTCATTGGGATAGAGAGTCAGCATTTCATTGACTCATGCTAGCTCGATACTTGATGTTGAAATCGCACTCTTGAAGTGATTCGATCCATCCAGCAATCTAGCCCTCAGGATTCTTGAACTGCATCAACCACTTGAGTGCTGCATTATGAGTCCGGATTCGGAACTTCTTTCTATAGAGATAATGGCAAAAGTGTTTTACAGATTTGCTGAAAGTTCTTTTCTCGTAACACAGTAGTTCCGTTGTGGCCTAGAGGGGACTTAGCTGAAGTCTCCCAGAACTCTTTCCTGTCTCTTTGGGGTCTATAAAGTCACTCCTCGAACCCCTACGTTGCTTGCATCAGTGTCTTGGATGAAATCCTCCTTTGGTAAGGTTATCCTAGTATTGGCACCGTGGTCAAATGTCGTTTTAGAGTTTAAAAGCTATTTGACAGTCTCTCTTTCTTCGGTGACTCGAGATAATAGCTTGGCAATGTCCCGAAGCGTCTTTATGCACCTATGATAGTATGTGCATAGTCCAAGAAAATCCTGACTTGGTGTTTGTCAGTTGGTTGTGGCTATGGTTTAATGAAAGCAATTTTCTCTGGATTCGCTGTCCCTCCTTGATTGCTTACTGTATGACCCAGGTAGTTGGCTCCGAGTAACAGACATTGGTTTAGGTTTAACACGAGCTGGACAGCTTGAAGTCATTTGAAAACATCTTCTAAATTCTCTCTCAAGAGATTTTCTATCAGTCTTACAAATGTTGCGGGCGACTTACAGAGCCTAAAGAGCACGACGTTGAAATTCCATAATCCAGTTTCAATGGTAAACGCTGTTTTCCCTTTGTTTTCTGGGTATATCCCCCCTTGCAAATAACTTGATTTCAAGTCTAAAGTGGAAAACAGTTTGCTGCTGGCCAAAGTGTCCAGCGTCTCATCAATTCGAGGCAGAGTATAACTATCTTTCCTTGTAAAGTTGTTCAGCTGGCGAAAGTCCACGCAGAACCTCGTAATTCCATCTTTTTTCTTGACCAGCGACAAAGGAAACAGCCACTGGCTACCAAACCGACCACCTGAGCTAATTTCTTGACACACTTCGGACTGCTGATCGATATTCAAGAAAACCAACTCATCGAGAAGGTAACGCAACAACTTTTCAGATGGCGTGTGTTTCGTCCTACTATTAAGGTCGTTTCGATAAAAGAGACTCACAGCAGCCGGGGGAGTTGGGGCTGGGGGATCGCTTGTCTGGCACTTCCTCTTCCCCCCTCCCCTCCTGCTAGGAAACGGATCCCCCAGCTTGAAGATGCCTCACGGCGTAACAAAATGAGACCTGGTCCGAAGTAATGTGTCAAACGGTGTGTTTATTGGGTAGTCCAGTCGCATTCTTGCGAGCATGAGAGTCCCACACTTTGTGTATAAATGGCATTCACCTCCTTACCACAAAAAAGGTCGTTTCTGGTGATACCATATATCACACGATTCTTGCAGAATTCCCGAATATCACGCGCCCCGATGTTCGCGCTCCAAAGAGACTTCATAGTTCCAGGCATTATATCTAAACGACACCTGGGCGACTAACAGTGAGCAACGCTCGTCGATTAGATCCGACAAGACTCACTGCTGCACGTCCGGGAATTTGACGCCATGATTAAACTCGGTAATGCACGTTCGTCATCTAGCAGCGGGGCAGCATATTTAAACACGGCAACAAAACAGGATGGGGGTGGCAACCTTGCGGAGATTATTGTGCACTCAATGCTCACACATTCCCAGGTTTTCGATCAGGCACATCCGTGACATCGGACAGGCACTTCACGGCAAGAACGTTTACTCGAAAATCGATCTGGTGGGATCGTATCATCTGATACCTGTGGCTGAAGAGGGCATCCATAAAACGGCAATACCATCGGCCTATAGTCCTTACGAATTCGATTCCTGACCTTTGGACTCTGAAACGCTGCAGAGACCTTCAAACGGTTCATGGACAAACTACCTCGAAGTCTCGACTGTGTGTACGCAAATTTAGACAACATTAGTAGTGGCGTCCGAGATCTCGAGAGAACACCTAGAGCATTTACGATAAATTTTCACGCGGTTGGTAAAATACGGCAAAGTCATTAGCGCGTCAAAATGCAAGTTCGGTGCCAACGAATTACTCTTTCTTGGCTATCTCGCCTCCAATGATGGCGTAAACCAGTACCGGAAAAGGTTGAGACAATTCTCCGCTTCCCTCAGCCGACAACCGCTAAATAACTTCGTCGGTATCTGGGCATGATCAATTTTTATAGAATTGGCATGCCAACTTGCGCAAACACTCAGGCACCGTTAGAGAACATGCTGCACGATATAATCGAAGGGAACGCCGTACTTCAGTGGATACTAGCAGCCGAAGAAGCGTTTGAAAACTTAGCACCAGCTACCCTCTTTGCACGCACCAAAGTCGGCGCAGAAATGGGAATATTTTGTGACGCTTCTGACATTGCGGTAGGTGCAGCTCTGCAACAACGAGTCGACGGACGTTGGGAACCACTCGCTCTCTTTTCAAATAAACTCAGCCCA
The DNA here is from genome assembly GCA_963969285.1 of Odontomyia ornata. Classification (NCBI taxonomy): domain Eukaryota; kingdom Metazoa; phylum Arthropoda; class Insecta; order Diptera; family Stratiomyidae; genus Odontomyia; species Odontomyia ornata. The sequence goes on from OZ017742.1 coordinate 253,615,912, forward strand.
GCAGGGTTTCGATAAGGCTTATTTGATAGAAAGTTATTGGCAATCTACCTCACTATCAAGCACTTCTGCCACATGATAGAAGCAAAGATTTTTACGGTCTACACAGACGTTGAACCTCCAGCAAAAACTGGACAAGACGTCACCTCGCCGCACTCGAAACCTCAATTTCACTGGCCGATTCACTATTGTTGTTCGGCACAATTGGGGAAGTGATAACATGGTTGCCGATGCAATCTCACGAATTGAGGAAATTAAAGCACCCATCAATTGCGCTGAGTCGGCAAAATACCAAGAGAACGAAGGGGAACTCAAAGCTCCTTTGCGTTCGGGAATGTCTTTGTAACTCAAGCAAATATATACACATCCCAGGCACGGACGCTAAAATTTTCTGCGACACTTCAACAACAAAAGTCCACCTTATGTCACACCAGCTTTCAGGAGAGCCACAGTCGAATCTATATGTCGCTACTCTCACCCAGGCAATCGCACAGCGATTCATCTGACAGGATATTAAGAAGGACTGCCGCGAATAGGTACAAGCTTGCATCCAGTGTCAACAATCGAAAACCACTAGGCAGGCGTTCGCGCCCGTGGGAAATTTTGCACCAGCTTCCACGTGACTCAAACATGTACATATAGATATTACAGCCATGCCGTTATCAAAAGGGAAATATATTGTCTCACCTGTGTGGACAGTCTCTCACGTAGGCCAGAGACCATACCGATTCACGACGAAGAAGCTTAAACAGTCACTAGAGCCTTCTGAAAAGGCTGGATAAGTCGCTTTGGAACTTCACTGCGAATTGCCACCGACGAAGGGTGCTAGTTTAAATCAAATTTATATTTCGTATTTCGTATTTCGACCCAATCGTCTAGTAGGCACCAACCACTTGCAAACCGCCTCATATCATCCTCAAGCCAGTGGGATGGTAGAGCGGTTTTATCGCCAATTAAAAGCAGCAATTTGATGCCACCAGCACGAACAGTGGATCAAAATTAAACCGAGTGTCATCATGGGCATCAGGGCAACCTTCCGTGAAGAGTTGGGTGCATCTACTTTGAGATGTTATGTGGACAACCTATGCGTCTTCCAAGAGAATTCTTCGGACCTGCACGAGCAGGCAATGAACCAGCGTAATTCATTAAGGAGTTATGAAAATACTTCGAGCATATAAGACCAGCGCCAATAAGCCAACAAAGTGCACGCATACCATTTATTTTCAAGGACCTTGCTACAATTACGCACGTTTTCTTATGACATGACGCCGTAAAAACTGTCTCGCAAATGCCATATGATGGCCCATATGTAGTAATCAAACGTGGCGAAAAGACACTTATCATGAGGATTAGAGGAAAAGTTTTCACGGTATCAATCGACTGAGTTGAACCCGCGTACACCTAGAACGAGATGATTCCAGAAGACCATGAAATCATAATCAGTAACCAGAAAAATCAATAGATAGAAGTCCATCCAGAGTCTTTCAGCTGGCAACAGTCCATGCCGAACCTCGCAATTCCATCATTTTTCATGACGAGCGCCCCAGGAGACAACTACGGGCTAGAAGATGGTTCTTTAACTTTTTCTTCCTTCAGCTGATTCTCGCTTTGCTCATGGTGGCCTTTGAGCTGATTGGCTTCACATCATCAGTATTGATTTTGTGTTTTGTGTGCATTTGAAGTTCGTCTAGTTCTCTTTCTTTTTAGTAGTAAAAGGTACCAATACTTCAGAATCAATTCCCTCATTTTCCTTTTCTCACCTCGATTCAAGGATTGGCCAGCTAATGACATCATCTGTTTGAGTCAGTCATTGGAATTGTTAATTATCACTGTTTGACGAACTATAGATGTGATTGGTAGGCGAGATTCATTCTGGCTTCCTTCTTGATGGTAATTGGATGACCGTTCACGTTTATTACACGTACTGGGAGTTTCTGCCCCAACATAACTAATCCTTTTCGAATCGGTACTCCTCTGCCAAACTCTTTGTCATGGTTCTATAGCTCCATAAGAACCTGTGTATTATCATGGTTGTGCACGTAGAACGACATCTTCCTATATAGGTGCCAACACCACACTGAATTTATATAGATGGGGGAATACCTCTTCGAAACCCACTTTAATGGCTTTGTTTCTAAAGTCCAAATTACGTCTTCTTCGATGTCAGCTGTGATCACCGTATATGGAACTTTTCTGCATCGATTCCCAACTTGATCTGTGTTTCTTTGTGAATGCTGGAACTCTCACCTGTGGCGGTCCGCAGTCGCAGCCTCGTTGATAGAAGCCTTTTTCTTAGAATTTATTATCTCTGACCGTATAATGGTTCTAGTTGCTCCAGTGTCTACTAGCTGTGTATGCTTCTTACCATTCACTTCGCCATCTACGTATACGCTGTGGGAACGATCTTGGGTCAGTGCGGCCGCTTTGTAGCCATCCCCCCCCCCGTTCTAGTTTCCCCTGTGAATGAAATTCTTGGTCTGTCGGACCTCTCGGATGCACTTGATCCTCTTTGGCTTTTTGTCTACCATGGGCTTTTATTGGGTCATGTCTGCCTTCGTCGCCTTCTTCTTGAATGGTCCCAACTTTGTTGTGTCCAAAAACTTTAATGGCTGCTTTATATTCGACAGCAACAGTCAATAAATCGACCAATATTTTGTAGTGGGCCAAGCGAAGCGTCTTCTGCATATTGGGATCAAGTAATCAAGTAAAGACCTGGATGCTCAAACACTCCATCATGTTCTCCAGTGCTAATGGATAGGCGAGCTGAAATAGGCGGGCAATATCCACCTTGTATTCTTGAAGAGGTTCGTCACGCATCTGTCTTCGGTTCTTCAGCTGGGACTGGTATAAGTCTTCAAGATGTTCATGGCCATATCGTATGACCAACCTCTTCTTCAGCTGTTCAAAGTCATTGTTTTCTTCAAGAGGTATCTTCTCCCCGAGGCCGTATGTTTAAGTTCATTGCTTTTTTCTTATCAGATGAATGGTTTGCTCTTTCGGCTGCTTCAAACTGTTTTACGTAATTGGTCTACCACGTCTTTCCGTCGAACGTTGGGCCTGCCAGTATTTTCTACCTTGGGGAGCATTTCTGGTTTGCCGTATTTTATTTGCTCATATTTCTTTTTTACTGCTGCCATGTGTTCTTCTTTTGATTCTACCATCTTTCCCTCTAGCTGCTTGATTTGCTCGTCCATCTGATTTTCCATTGTTGTCATCTTATTGTCAATTTTATTTTCAATGCCAACAGCAATGTCGTTTTCATTGACGAGATATCAGCAGAAATCTTGTCCTCCATAGACGAGATCTTCTTGTCCATGTCAGCAGAAATTGATGAAATTAAGACAGAAGCCTCGTCTGCAAATAAGAATGTCTTTGGATCCAAGCCGGCCCTTTCAAGTGCCACGATGTGTCTTTCCACGGATTCACTCTTCTTTCCGAATGTTTCCACCTCCCGTTTTTCCAATTTTGCTTTCAAATCTATCACTTTCAGGTCAGCTAGTCTCTTAGACCTTTTTAAGGGTTTGTTTATTTGTATGACCCCACACCTGACACCAATGTAAAGTTTTTCTTATGTATTTTCACTAGCTCACTTTATTTATTTTGACGGGTGGGAAAATTTGTAACACACTGTATACGTTAATCTATTTCGGCGCTACATTATTTTCAGCTGCAATCGCTCTCATTTATTTTAGAACACTATCATAATTTATTATTTCTTCTCCACAGTCCGTCTACTCTGCAAAACTTTCGCGGACTATCACTGATTTGCCTTTTTTTTCTTCCCCAGTATTCTTTTCAAGAAGCAATAGATGGTCAGCAGTGCAAAATTATCTGGAATCATAGGCAGGGGCGGCTTCTGAAAAGTTGAGGAATACAGGGCTGGATTTCATTCCATTATTAATACTGAGAAAATACATATGCACATTCAAGACTTGGCTGGAATCGAACCCGTACCTCATGTGGTTAGAAATGCAGACAGCTACTTTACAAAGAATAACAATAATAATAATAATAATAATCGCGCACTAGCCCAATTCGAACTTTGGCGTTGAGGTTTCTTAGGGAAACTCATGTCGACCATAACGGTGTTCGAGGTGATATGGTCAGTATCACGCTTAACCAAGTGATTATTACCTGATTTTTCAATCAGTACTCATTATAACTGGGTAGGATGATAGTACAAAAGAAGTACTACAAGCACAAACCAGCACCAACGAATTTTGAATTTGGGAATTGCTGCGCAAGCGGTGAGCACCCGAACCACTAGACCACATGGGCAACTTTACATAGGATATTTTTAACATCAAATAAGATTTACTATTGTACAAATTTCGGATAAAGCACAAAAAATTTAAGACGTAAATTCAATTCATAAAAACCGTACTTGAATCTTTTTCTCGTAACTGAAAAAAACTAAAGCATCATGAACTTCCAACCAAAATTAACACTCTTTAATCAAAATTAAAATGACCATAAACGGCATTTATTCTTAATTAGAATTTTTTGCGCCTTTTTATCTTCCATACCCTTCAAACCACCACTTAATATACCACAAATTAAATATGAATTTATTATCAACCCTTTCAGAATTGTCAACTCAGGGTATTCAGTCTCAGATCTTCCCATCCCTTTGAAATTAGGCTAGGAAAAGAAAAGCATTTCCACATTCATTTTACTACACGAAAAAAAATTTCATTTTCATGCTCCAGTCTTCAACCCTTTCTTGCAGAGCAACATCAAGACTTTTGATAATATTCATAAAAATCACAGCATGAAGATATTGCCACCGCAAAATACTTCCACCCCTCAATCATCATTTCCTTCTTTTCCTCCTTAAGAGTTCTACAGTTTCTGAAAAAGTTGATGATTCAAAGTCGCATAAAGTCTCATCAAGTAAATTTCCTGCGGAAGGAATTTCTTAAAAAATATATGAAAAAAATTTTGGCACGCGAAACGCGAGAGAACGGGAATTATTTATACTCGTATAGTACGTCGAAATCTAGGAAAATTGTAAATGAGAAGAAACATTTTCAACGAGATGTTTTTTCGGTGGTGACAGCTAGCTCAAATTGGCGGGGTGGAAGAGAGGGAGTTGGAACGTGGATAGGACGACTAGGACTTGCTAACAACAATAAACGGTAGTATGGTGCTGATATGCTCTGATAAAAGTCTGAAAAAGAGACTTAAGTCGCGTGTTACCGCAAAATACTTTAAACTGTATAATTAATGTATGACAGGATACGAAGATGGCGTGAGGGTAGGAAGATTGGTTGAAAAGGAAATATGAAAATTTTTCCTTTTCATGCCAGACGAGAGGAATTTCTTTGGATGTTTTGAATTTTCATGCTGTGCGGACGGAATTTTAGAATGATTGGCAATTTTCGGTTGGAAAATTAAATTGAATGGAGAATTTCGTTGGATTGCTTCAGTTATTTACAAGTATTCTGAAATGTGCGTGCATGTACTTAATGGTTTACGATTCCATGTAATTAAGCAGTTATAAGGGAGTGCAAATTGAAGGAAATAGAGTATTGAGGATTTTTAATTTGGAATCACTATGTACATACATATATTATATACTTACGAATTTCATATTTTTATTATTCTGAAATGAGAAAACGAAATAAGAATTAATTAGGCTGATTGAACTGCGCATTTGAAAGAAAAAAGTTTAATCAATATTTAGAGTTCAGAGTGTAGTGCAAATTTAACTTATTCATCCTAGAGACTTTTGAAGAATTTAAAGTGCAAACACAAGAAAACTTTTGTACAGAGTAAGGTACCTGAGGTAAATATGGCCAGTTGGCTCCACATCAGGCACTTGTAGTGAACATGGAGTGGATAAAGTGTCCGTGAAGGATTGCAGTGATGGTCTGCTGCCTCGGCGGAAGAAGATGGTGGGACCTTGTCTGAGGACGCGTAAATGCGCTGGTAAGCTAGCATTGACTGCACAATTTCCAACATTACCATCATACGAAGTTCGTATTCATGGCACTTTTTCCCACGACTTTGTCCAACAAATTATATTTTCCTTCATTCGTTGGAAATAATCTTCGACGAGAGAACTTCACCATCACTGTTGGGCGCGACACTCGACCGTCACAATGTTTTAAACCAATTTCACGTTGCCGAATGCACGCCAGAGCCACACACTCAAAGCGGATACGTTGCAGACCACTTTCCGCAAACCCTTTTTGATATATTTCCCGGGATTTTCCAACTATTTCCCGAATAGATCACACAAATAAGACAACGAATGACGGATTCATGCGCGCTTCCCCTTCTTTTTCTCGCGGCGTTCGCGCTGGGTGGCAATCTCAAGCAGCCTCCTTGTAGTTGTCAGTCGTCCCGTCCGGTATCCGTCGCACCGGGATTCGACGAGCAACCGTTCATTCGGGTGCACAGCTGGCATTCACCAATGCAATACGTGCATATCCAGCGGGAAAAGGTGTTGCCATGTCCAAATTTCAATTGTAGATTTGAATTATTAAATTAATGAAAAATAATAACATAGAAAAATTTGAATAATACCTAATAGAAAAAGATAAATATCATCAGGAATGTAATTATGAAGAAAAATTTAAATTTAATACAGGGAAAGAAATGATATAAAATTTGTATTCATAAAAACAAAAAAAAATTTTCAAATCTGCAATTAAAATTTCGGATAAGTGTTATGCCAGTTTTTGAGCAGTTTGCTAAGGCAACAGCTCGATTACTATACGCTGTAACTGCAAACTTTGTTGTTACGGTTCCATGTTAGCATTCCAAGGGCGTACAAACAAACGCATGCAAGTTAACGTATTCCCATGATGCAAAACTACTGACGACAGGGCTGCATCGCAACGTGCAATTGGATCGCGAATAATTCAACGTTTTGGTGAGAAAAACATAAATACAAGCACAGCAGTTTGGACATTAGGATAAGTTAGAATTAATAATTAGCTTTTAATTCAATTGTAATTCACATTCCAGATAGTAGCAATACGCCCAATAAAACCCCACATGCGTTAAGTAGTAATGATTTGATTCAAATTATTTCACGGGCGGTCGCCGATACTCTTCGAACCCAAGGAAGAGAAATTTTCGGTTCGATGTACCTGTGAACGTCAGCGATAACGTAAATCTGTCCGACACAGATGAATTCCCCTATGTCGTTAAGGGCCTGAAGAACCGAGAGCATTCAGCTCTTGGCGGAAAGGCATCAATAGAATTTTAAAAATCTAGGACCACCTAAATACTATGGAATCTTATCGGTCTTACGAAATAAAATCGTGGGTCGTGCTGATATAGCGTTAGAATCATAGAGCGCCCCTCTCAATTGGCCAACAATTTCCAAGGACCTCGCTCTGCATTTTGCAGACAAGCGAAATTTAGGCCCGTTAGAATACCAAATGACGACTTTGGTACAAGGCGGAAGTATCATCTCCCAATTTTATTAAGAGGTGTATAGCCATTTATGGTTGATTCTAAACAAATTGGGAACCATCGATATGAGTGAGAATGCCTTGAACATCATGACGCAATCATATCGTGACAAGGCTTTCGATACATTTATTAGGGTATTAAGGGGGGATCTACTAAGTGGACTTACCCCAGGCATTACAACTATGTTTTGAATTTCAGAACATGGATTATCGTGCTCAGTATGCCAATAACTCCAACCCAGGTGCACAGAAGTATTACAATAATACGACTCCAGTTCCACCAAGAAAATGATTTCCAGTTCTACAAAGCTGACTCCCATTCCAGCATCGAGGCGCAATTTTTACCCTGAATTCGTTTACAACCCTCAAATATCTCAACAATCACGACCTCATCCGAAAAACATTCAATAACCCCAGTGCGAATTTACATTCAACAAAACACTTCCTTGACCACCACGAGGCCCTGTTCCTATGGACGGCGATCAGTCCCTAATAACTCACGTGGTTAATTATACAAACAGGCCTCAGGAAAAACATTTCGGTCAAAACGCCCTCAACAACCTACCACAGAGACAGCGTCTACCCACACAGTTCAAAGGCTAGTCTATACAGAACCGGACGTTGATGCTTTAAGTGACCCTACAGAGGAACAGTACGAGAAAGATATCAAAGAAAAGGACGAAAATAATTACCAGATAGACACACAAGACGTACCACATTTGGAACAAGATGAACAACTGGAAAATATATATCTTTTAAGACCTAAGCGCTCTTCACTTCCTTACCTCGATCATACTTTAAAAAGTGGAGAGCGTCTGAAATTCTCAGTGGGCACAGGTTTTATTGAAAACTACATTCAACCTAGGTACTTCAAATATCCTTTACTCAATAAAAAAATCGTTTCTATTAATTCCGTTGGAGGCGGGATAAAAATTACCCATCATGCATTTATTAATTTATTCGGCCCTCAAACAGATATAATCCAATTTTTCACACTCCCAAGTCTTATAGCCTTTGATGAGATTATCGGTAACGGTACCGTTTTTTTTATGGTTGGGTGGTGAATGCCATTTACGCACAGAGTGTAGGACTCCCATGCTCGCAAGAAGGCGACTGGACTACCCACTAAACACCTCCTCTGTCAACCCAGCCTGGGACCGTTATAAACATTGCTTCGAGCCACGTCTCGTTCTGTTACGCCGTGAGGCGCCTTCAAGCTGGGAGGTCCCTCTCCTAGTAGGATGGAAGAGGGAAAAAGGAAGTGCCAGACAGGCGATCTACCAGCTCCAGCTGCTGTAAGTCCCTTTTATCTTTTAGGACTGCCTGAGCATAATGTGCCACCTGGTTCCATTTGTCAACTGATTCGAAATCACCACGACTATATTATCTGGGGTGCGCTCTCCCCTCTCCCGATAGAGGTCTCTTTACAGCCTGTTCCATTTTGTGCACGCAAAGAATGCATGGCAGGCATTGTCCTCCTCTCCTGAGCAAAACCGACAATCGGGAGACCGTGACTTACCGATCTTGTACAGGCAAGACTGAAAACACCCATGCGCGCTCAAAAGCTGCGTCAGATAGAAGTCAGTTACTCCATGCCTTCGATTTAGCCACAGCCTCACATCCGGGATGAGGCGCGCAGTCCACCTTCCCTTCGTGCAATTCACCCAAGACTGCTGCCAATCATTGAGCGAGCCCTGTCTGTCCTCACGAACAACCATCTTCCTCGCATCCTCGTTTCGGCGCAGGTAAATAGCGCGACGCTCTTTAGCAAGGAGGGCGACAGGTATCACGCCTGCAATACTCTCACCGTCGAATCAGAGACTGTCAAATACGACGATGCAATCCTCAGTGCTCCTCTTCTCGATACCTGTGCCAAACGTTTCCAATATATCTCCTTACTGAGAGCGTCGCCCCATACTTCTGCTCCGTACAGTAGCACTGAGCCTACAGCACTCATCAAGAGGCGTCTTCTTGATGGGCTGGTTCCCCCTACGTTGGCCATAAGTCGACTCAGAGCCGATATTCCCGAAGCAGCCTTCTCAGCCGTTGCCCTGATTTGCTCAGAGAAACTCATCTTTGAGTAGATCAGTAGCCCGAGGTACTTCATTGATGGCTTTGATTCGATTCGCATATCTCCATTACTGATCATCCTTACTCTAGGGATTCTCTTTTTCGTCAAGATGACTACTTCGGTTTTCTTCAGTGCTAAACTGAGCCCGCAAGCAGTCATCCAGTCCCTCACTCGGCGCATTAGCATACCTAGCCGAAGATACTTGTGACCATAGCCAAGGCATTTGAAACATTGAAGACGGCACGCTCTTGCCATATCCTCCAGACAACCCACCCTACTCTTACTTTCCCTTATTCAGAAATTGTTCGGCGTACTCTTCGGTCAAGACAATGATGGCCATGCGTGGTCGCCTATGGTTTTCTGGTGTCAGCTTCGCTTTGATTCTGCCTCTTCTATCTCAGCCAGGTTCGTGATGCAGTCAATGTCTCTTATTTTGATCGTTGCCATTGGCGAAAGTTACGCTTTCACCGAGGACTTTCTTTATAACTTCACAGAATGCTTCTTTATTGTCGGCATCTGCTCCTAGCTCGAACAGAATGTAGCCTGACCTCATTAGTCGTACTGCTTTAATGGCAGCGTTGATGTCTTCGGGCCTTAAATTTCCCCTGATACCCCGCAGTATTTCTTCGTAGGATCGGCCATCTTGGGCATTCCACGAGCAGTCCCTACTACCTGGCTCTTTGTCGGGGCTTCCTTCTCTCCTGTTTCGCATCAGGTCTTTTTAGGGTTTTGTACTTAAATACAAAACCTTATTGCAATCACGATTTGTGTCCGTCTGTATGTTACAGCATTTTTTCTCTGGAACTATAGAAGCTATAGCCACGAAACTTTGTGGAAAGGTCAAAAGTGGTGACTTCTTGAAAGTTTTGGATCGGAAAAATTTTTCAAAGGGGTTTACGAGGGGTCTCCCAATATAGGGAGGTGGCAGTTTAAATTTTTTTTCATCGTTGATAGTCGAGTAGGATGTCATTGGAAAGGTCTTGGTGAGATCTTTTCAAAACAAATTTTAAAATTGCCTTATCAGTACCATGGGGGAGCAGGGGAAGGGGAAACGTACCAACTTTTCGCGTTATTTTAAACGCGAAAATTGAGTAATTATTATTTTTCCCCAACTTCAACGTTTAAGGTACATACCTACAATTATAATACAAGTCGGAGAGGCTAGAGAGAGCCCCTAACAAAAGGGCTTTATAACAATTCTTGGGTTCCAAAAAAATTTTCTGATGCCATGAATCGATGATTACAGTACACCCTGAAAAAAAATTTTCTCCAATATAATCGTATGGATGCTTTAAAACCCAACAAAGTTCAATATTTAAGTAGACTTACACAAGGTCTTAATATTCTGCAAGTCTGATGAAATTCGTATAATATTCACGGAAGTTATATACATTTAAAGTTTCTCGAATTACAAGAACAATAACACACTATTTTGGTATTTTATGGACTTTCCATCGAAACAAACACTGCAGTTTTGATTTGATCTTCTTAAAATTTTCAGGTAAGATCAATAACATAAATGCTTTTGGGATTTCATGATTTGTGATTTTTGTTAGTTGAAAATGGAGAAACAAGCAAATCTCTTTGAAATATTCTTTGATTTTATTCATTGCTGGTGACGGCATTTTGTAAGTTGAGTACAAAACACTTCTAACATGAGCGTAGGTCTGTCTACCCAACTTGTATTTGTTGGGTGTCCGTGCGAACTTTTTTGGCACTTTTTGAAGGAGTTTCTTCGTGGCTTTCTTCGCTCCTTACATTCTTCTTTCATCCCGATCTGCTTCCATTGGGCTAGATGCTACTCTTTTAGTGATGTTTGATGGGGGAGCTTTTTGCACGTGTCTTTTAGGTTTAGGCGTCAACGCTTCTATAACCTTCTGCTCTCGTTCGGCCTTCTGGTCCTCTTTGGCTTTCAATCAGCTCTTCCGATAATGCCCTATGCAGTCTAGGAGCGCCTCTAGTTCAAGGAACCCATTCTTTACTCCTTTGCTGATTTTTGCTGAGTCGCATGCAGATTTTATCCTTTTTAGAATATCTCATGCTTTTCGGATTAAGCTTTCTTCTTGATGTCGCTGAGTGGCAATTTTACTTTGCAGCCTCCTTTCTTGCGAAAGATTATCGGCTTCCGTTTCCAAGTTAAGTACTTCAGCCACGTTTTCATCGGTAGCGGCGGAACCCTTTCGTTTCCTGCCGTGATCACTTTGCGGGCTTTAAGATGGTTCGCTGTTATTCCGGGATTTAAGACCCTAGCGTTGGTCGCGTCAGTAGCGATCGGGGTAGTAACCATAAAATTCTCGATGTTCGTTATATTTTCGCCTACAACGCGAACATCTGGGGCGCCCTGCAGAAGTATCCACTTTTCCTTTTTAGGACGTTCTGACGATCGCATCAATTTTTTGCTGCGCCCAAACGCCGCAGGAACTTAATCTAGACAAAACAGGCTGTCAATTTCCGTTTTTCATCTGTCTTTACTGTCATTGTATTCGTCGTCGTTGTACCACTTCCAATGTGCTGTGAACATCGTGGCTGCTGCCACGGGTTGCGTCGTCATTGTTGTTATTTCAACTAATTTTTTGAGTTTTTTTAAATCTGTTTTTGGGGTGCTTAGTTGAAATTACTCATGTGATTAGGCCCCGCCTCGGAGCCGCTATCTCCGTTCGTGTGTGTAGTCATCTTTTTGGTCGTCTGGTTATCGTTACAAACCAGGGAGACCATGCGAGGGTTGGCAAAGATCCGTATAGGGTTAAGTGCTCAGAGCCAGAGCAGCGCTGATCGGTAGTCCGTCTCAATCGAAACTACACCACCGACCCAAAGGTGCGAGCTTCAAGCATACACCGACGACTGCCACCTTTCGGTGACCTTCATATCGTCGGGTCCATGGGGGGGGGGGGAGCTAGCCTCCAAGAGTATTCCTGTCGACCGGCATTCACCTTGTGGGAATTTCCTCAGGTACCTGAGTGCAGCAGTCTCCAATGAATGACAGCCTCCATGAGTATTTCTGACTGCCGGGACATTTTTTTGACTGAAAAAGATGAGACAGGCTGCGAGGTGACTTCTTCAATTAAGCTAGAGCACTCTCTTTGGAGACTATAATCGAAAAGATGCTTAGATTTGTTGACAAATAGAACCGCGTAGCACATTTCGTATGGGCCATCCTGGACGATAAGATAGGCGTCACCAGAATGCATCGAAGACAGCGGGTCTCTTCCCTTTCCGTTCCGCTAGAAGGGAGATTTTTGGATCCTAAAGACGGCGATAGGCAAAGTAATATGAAGTTTAGTCTAAAATATTGTGTTGAATGGTTCCAGGCTAGGTTTTAAGCGGACAGTGAAGGTGTTTTGTGGGTAGTATACGCGGTGTGTTCAAAAAATATCGCGAATTTTGTTTTTTTTTCAAAAATTATTTATATATTCATGAATATCTATTTTGTCCCCTTCAAAGTAATCCCCATGAGATATTATACACTTATGCCAACGGTTTTTCCAATCTTCGAAGCACTTCAAAAAATCATTTTTTTTAATCTTGTTCAGCTCCTCCTTCGATGCCGTCTTTATCTCGTCAATCGTAGCGTAACGTCGTCCTTTCATGGGCCTCTTCAGTTTAGGAAACAAGAAAAAGTCACAGGGGGCCAAATCTGGGGAATATGGTGGCTGCGGCATCATTAGTGTCTTGTTTTTGGCCAAAAAGTCGCGCACAAGCAACGATGTGTGAGCAGGGGCGTTATCGTGGTGCAAAAGCCAATTTTTGTTCTCCCACAAATCCGGGCGTTTCTGGCGGATTGCTTCGCGCAAATTGCGCATAACTTGCAGGTAATATTCCTTATTGACCGTTCTTCTCTGTGGCAAGAACTCATGATGCACCACGCCCCTGCAATCGAAGAAAACTGTCAGCAAAACTTTCACATTCGACCGAACTTGGCGCGCTTTTTTCGGTCTTGGTTCATGCGGCAGCTTCCATTGAGATGATTGAGCTTTGGTTTCCACGTCATAACCATAAACCCACGATTCGTCACCAGTTATGACCCTTTGGAGCAAATTTGGTTCGTCGTGTGGCATGGTGGCCAGTTAAATTGAAATACAATACAAGGCGTAGGAAAAAAGTAGTGAGACAGGAAACACTGCGGGCGATCTGGCAACGTTGTGCCTGCCGGTATGTACTAGATCTGCTTATTTATGCATTTCTTTTTCTCAGTCTGAGTTTTTGACAGCATCATTAATGAACTTGTATTTTGTTGTGTGCTACAGAAATGGAGTATCTAAATTTAGAGTAACGTTGTGCAACCCAGTTTTGTGTTAAGCTTGGTGAATCCGCGGGTGTGGCTTTTGAAAAGTTGAAACAGGCTTATGGGGAGCATTACTTAGCAAAAGTACAGGTTTTTCGCTTCCACATATCATTTTTGGAAGAGCGAGGAGGCGTTAAAGATAACAATTGACGGGAATGCTGAACGTGTGAGAGCTGTTGTATGATCAGACCGTCGTTTAACAACAAGAATGATGAGTAAACTGTTAAATTTAAACACTTTCACCATAAATTTGGGCATGCAAAAGACATTGCAGACAAGTGGATACTTCATCATGACAATGCATCGTCTCGCACGGCCATTTCCATCGTTGAATTTTTGACTTCAAAACGCATTTCTGTTCCTACACCCCCTATTCACCTGATTTGAGTCCTTGTGACTTTTTCCTTTTCCTGAAATTGAAATATGTCTTAAAACGACATCAATTTGAAACTCTAAAGAACATTCGGAAGATGGTAACTGACCACTTAAAAACCATGCCAGTTGAAGACTTACAGCGTTGCTACCAAGAGTAGGAATAACGACTTTGCCGATGCTACACAAGGGAACTATTTTGAAGGGGATAATATGGTTGTTTGAAAAATGGGAATATATATTACTTTTCTCACCGCCTCGTAGCAGTGATTTTTCCTTCAAACAAAGTATTTAATATGCATTTCAGTAAAAAAAAATTGTGAATTTGTTTGTTACTACTGTCCGCACATTATAGATTGAGTACAAAACCCTTCCGATAAAGGGAGTAATTGTGCCAACCCATTTTTATGGTTTTATACTTCCTTACAAAACCCTATCCAAATTGTACAATAACTTGTCCGGATCGCTGTTAGGTCGTCTTTCAGTCCGTTCACCTAAGTGTTTCGGAAAATTATTCCGGAAACTAAATATAGAAGCTACAATCACTAAATTCTGTAGGTGGATCAAAACTGCTGGTTTCTATGACTTCGTAACAAAAAAATCTCAGACGCTCTTTTCTCCTGGAATGTTCGCAATGTGACAAGTATTCTGCGCCGCAATTCAAAATCAAAACAAGTGACATCCTTAATTTTGCATCGATCCAGATATATTTTTGACTGGATCTTCTCGGAATTTTCAAGTCAGATAATTAATATAAATTTATCTTTAAGATCCTATTAAGTTGACACAAAAGAGAGCCGGCGGAGGATAGAAATTACAACGGATGGACCTCAAGGCTCCATCCGTGGCCCTGACTTGAGAAACATCTCGTATGACAGATTAGTCACGCGTGATCGGCTATGCGGATGATGTTGCGGCGCTAGTCGCTAGACGTACAATCGAATATGCGAAACATAGGCTGGGTATACTAATGCACCGAGTGAGGGACTGGATGACTACTGGCAGCTTTAGCTTTGCACTGGGAAAAACAAAAAATGTCATCCTAGCAAAAAAAAGGGTGAAGTGCTGGTCAAATCAAAACCAGGTAGGTAGCCGCAAAGGAGGAGTAACAGCAAACCCTCTGCGATTGGCAACATTGCTGGGATTCCTGCAGGGGGATTGCTAGTCCGCAGGAGGCTTGCATTTTTTAGAAGCGCCGTCTCCAGGTACTTGAGGAAGTAGAGGCTTCCGTAAGGTTCCTCTATGCACAGCATTCGACTACAAGTGCTGGTCTTACTTTTAATGTGATTTCAGCCAGGAGCGAGGATGCTACATTGTCCCAGATCCTCGGGGTGTGAAGCCACCGAAAAAAGGCAGCCAAGGGTGATGATGACTGTCACGAACGGTGCTTTGAGGCTTGGGTAACCTTTGAGCCCCTGGCGATAAGTATACCGTTATGGGAAGGAACCCAGAAAAAAAACCACGATGCAAATCGAGAAGGACAAAAACCTACGCTACAAGGGGTCGGATTTCCAGTACCGGTGCTAGAGGGTAGTAGGCGAGCAGGCTCCTGGCCATCGTAATCTACTGACTGCAATGTAATAGAACTAAAACTTGGCTTCTACAACAGATGTATCTAAATGCGATATCCGGACGGACAGAATGAATCCATTCAGGCGTAGACTCTTGTTAGCGTCAACACCGTCAAAGCAAGAAAGCGAACGCAGTGGGGGGAAAACATGCATCGAGAATTCGATGGTTACTGCTGCAATCGCTACCAAAGCGAGCGAAGCAAAAGTCTTAAGCCCCAAAATAATAACGAACCATCCTGAAGTCCACAAATTGATCACGGCACGAAAAGAAAGGAAGGATCAGACAAATGAAGCGGCCTTGTGTGATTTCATCGCGACCGTCGAAAATGTGGCTGAAGTACTGTACTCAGAAACTGTAGCCGATAACGTCTCCCAAAAAAAGAGGTCGCCAAGTAAAATTGCCGTCCAGCGATATCAAGAAAAAACGTTAATCTGAAAAAGGAGAGACGTTCTAAAAAAAATAAAATCTGCATGCGACGTGTCACGAATGCACTTCTTGAACTAGAGGAGCTCCCAAACGGGAGGAGCCGGTTAAAGGCTGAAGAGTACCAGAACGCCAAAGAAAAGTTGAAGGCAAAAGAGTAGCTCAGAACTTAGCCTTAAAGGCACGCGCAAGTAGCTCTACCATCAAAAATAACTATAAGAATGACTCTGACCCAAACGAAGGAGATCGTGATAAAAGAAGGAAGGAAGAGCAACTTGATCGGCGTGGAACACTCAGTAAGGGATTCCAGACAGTTCTAACAATAGGAGCGAAGAAAGCTGCAAA
Source organism: Odontomyia ornata (assembly GCA_963969285.1). Classification (NCBI taxonomy): domain Eukaryota; kingdom Metazoa; phylum Arthropoda; class Insecta; order Diptera; family Stratiomyidae; genus Odontomyia; species Odontomyia ornata. The sequence continues at coordinate 253,632,401 of OZ017742.1, forward strand.
AAATCTTTTCAAAAAGTGCCAGAAAATAAAGTTCGCATAGACGCCCACCAAGAAAAAAGACCTAACGCGAAACGGGAGAGAATCAAGCTACGAAGAAGACTGAGGTAGCAAGAACTGCTCTTAAAACTCCAAGATGGTCATTTCTATGCGGAAGTGTTACGGGATTCCAGGGGAAACCAACACTGCTGTTAAAGCAGGACAACCAACGTGGTCGGGCCACATACTGGTCCGATTCGGGGCAGAGGTCGACAATAAAGAAGGATTTTGCGACGCAGTAAAGAAAGTCCTCGGCAGAAGCGCAACTATAGCTTCACTTGAACCGACGGCAACGATCGAAATAAGAGACATTCACTTCGTTACGAATATACCCTAAGTAAAAGAGGCCATCGAAATGGAGCTCCCTAGCGTTGGCAGGATCAAAGCGAAGCTGACACCAGAAAACCAAAGAACACGCATGGCCATCATTGACTTCACCGGAAAGCATACCGAAACATTTCTGAATAAGGGCAAAGTAAGAATAACATGAGTCGTCTGGATGATACGGAGAAGAGCAGCGGTTTTAAATGCCTTGGCTATGGCCACACCGCACAAGTATGCAAAGACTCCGATAGGAGTTCTCTATCTTACAAATGCGGCAAAATGGGACATAAAAGATGAAAACGTGCTCATTGGGGGACACTTCAACGCAAAAGCTTTTGCATGGGGCATATCTTTAACAGGTCCACAGGAAAACGAGTCCCAGAAATGGTGGCTAGAATGGCGCTTGCCATATTAAGCACCAGATATAAGGCAACTTTGCACATTATTGGCTGTAAGGGAATCCAACCGAACGTGACATTTGCCTTGGAATCCTTAGTATGGGGAATACACAATTGTAGAGTATTTGAGGACTACACAGCCAGTGATCATCAGTCCATTCAGCTTCAGATCCGTGATGTTGCCTCACAACATCTCTGCTCTCAGCCCCGTAAAATTGGATGGAACATCGAGTGGATAGACGTCGAGAGGTTCGTCGAGGTGCTTACGACAGGCGCTCCACTGCAGGGTCATTCACAGGGGACAGAAGAATTCGTAGCTCAAGGCGTGATGAACCCAATTATGAGCATCATTTGGACTGCTAGCAATGCTTCTGTGCTCTGTCGAAAACCTCAGCGCAGCAAGGTCTCAGTGTACTGCTGGTGGACTGGAATCGCTGGAAAGCAAAGTGAGTGTCGGATGTCTCGGTGGTTGGCTCAGAGAGTGAGGGGCACAAAACCGTGAGGAGGCATGCAACCGGGTAGTAGCATATAAGTCGGCCAGGGAATGCCTTCACAAACTGAACAAAATAGCAAGGCTCACTGCTGGCAAGATCTAATGGATAATTTGAACAGGCATTTGTAGGGCCTTGGCAACAAGCTAGTAATACGGAAGCATACATGAAGTGGAAAATATGGACGAGATATTGCGGGCACTCTTCTTCGTCCATTTTGTCTGTGTTGACACTGCTCACGGTGAGACAGCAATTGAGAGCCCACTCTTCACACAGCTGGAACTGAAAGAGGCAGTCCTTTTATGGAAAGTCTCCAGGCTCAGACAGCGTTTCAACTTAGGTGTTGTAACTCGTTTATCATCATTGTCTTGACTTGCTGCTCAACATATTTATCGTTTGGCTACGGAACGGGATTTTTCCGGTACGATGGAAGGTGACAAAGCTCGTGCTGATCAGTAGGAGAAAGGGTGATCCAGGATCACCATCTGCATACCGCCTATTATGCATGATACACACTGCTGGGAAAATGCTGGGGGAACTCATCGAGGGAAGACTCACTGACGTGGTTCGTACTGCTAAGGACCTATCACCTTGGCAGTGCGGCTTTAGAGTTGGACGCTCCACCATTGATGTAATTGGAGAAGGCTGACCAACATAGCCATGCCACGCGACGGATCGTCCTGCTGGTGACACTCGACGTTCGAAGCGCCTTCAACTTCACAATATAGATTGAAAATCTGGATACAATCGAAAACCCTTTTCAAGTTCCAGAATATCTAATCCAGCTTTTGAGGGACTACCTGAAGGACCGAAGCCTGCTTTAGGACATGACACAGGGCCAACGAAGGATCTAAGTTACATCGGTCGGCCCAGACCTGTGGAACGCAAGCTACTGAGACTGGAGATGCCAGATGAGTCATGCTTGAGCAGCTATGCGGGTGGTGCTGTGGCTCTAGTTGCTGAAACTATTGAACAAGCGCAACTTAAGCTCTGTATGCTAATGCGCCAAGTCAGAGACTCGATGACTGCTCGTGGGTTCAGTCCAGCACTGAAGAAACCCGAAGAGTAAATATGATCAGTATTGGAGACACGCCAATTCAATCGAAGCCAGCGGTGAAGTACCTGGGCTATTGGAAGACTCAAAGATGAGTTTTTCTGAGCAAATCAGGGCAAAAGCTAAGAAGGCTGCTTCGGGTGTGTCGGTTCTGAGTTGGCTTATGGCCAAGGCAGAGGGAATAAACCCATCAAGAAGACGCCTCTTGATGAGTGCTGAAGAGTCAGTGCTACCTTACAGACCAAAGATATGGGGTGACGTTCTCAGTAAGGAGGTGTACCGAAAACGCTTGACACAAACGCAGAGGATTGCATCTTCATATCCGATAGCCTCTGATTGGGCGGTGAGCGTTATTGCAGGCCTGATACCTGTCGCTCTCCTTGCCAGAGAGTACCGTTCTATTCACCAGCGTTGAAATGAGTACACCAGGGAGACGGTTGCCCGCGAGGAGAGACAGCACTCACTCAACGATTGCCAGCGCAGTCCTGGGTGAATTGCACGAAAGGAAGGTGGATTGTGCGCCTCATCCCGGATGTGAGACCATGGCTAAATCGACTTCTATCTGACCCACCTACACAAAATTGGTAAATCACGGTCCTCCAACTGTTGGTTTCGCCCAGGAGAGGGAGACGATGCCTGTGACAGATTTTTCACGTGGAAAAAGTGGGACACGCTGCCATGGGTCCGCTACATGGAAACAGGAGAGCTTGCCCAGGAAAGTAAAGTCACGCAGATGCTTGGATCGGTTTGCAAATGGAGCTATGTGGCAAATTATGTTCAGGCAGTCCTGAATAATAAGAAAGGAACAGTAGCCGGGGACGTTGGGACTGGGGAATCGCATGTCTGAAAATTTCTCTTCCTCACTCTCCTCTCGTTAGAGGAGGGATCCTCCAGCTCGAAGACGCCTCACGGCGTAGCAAAACAAGGGCTGGCCTAAAATGTGTCAAAGGGGTCCAGACTAGGTTTTCAGGTTGACAGGGAGGTGTTTAGTGGGTAGTTCAGTCGCTCGCGAGCATGGGAGCCCCACATATGGTGTGCAACTGGCATTCTCCTCCCAACCACAAAGAAAAAAGGAAAAACAGTCCTGGAAGAGTGGCACATAGGGAAGATGCACTGCGCGTCTGTTCCCTAAGGTGAGGCAGTGGCTGGATCGAACGTATGGTTTTACTTGACCCGGTTTTTGACCGGGTATGAATGTTTTCAGTCTAACCTGCACAATATTGGCAAGTTACGGTCTCCTGGCTTTATTTCTACATAGTATAGGAGAGGTAGATAATAACTGCCCTACATTTTTCGACTGCAAAATATGGAACCGGCTGCGAAGTGACTTCTTCAATGAACCTGGAGCGCTCTCTTTGGAGACTATAATAAAAATGATACTTACATTTATTGGCAAATAGAACCGCGTAGCGCATTTCGTACAGGTCATCCTAAACGATAAAAAAGCGTGATCAGGATTCATCAAGGCCAGCGAATCTCTTCTCTAGCAATCTTTTCCTCTCTGTTTCTTCTCGCTAGAAAGGAGATTTATGAATTCTAAAAACGGCGGTGGGCGAAGGAACACGAGATTTAGCCCAAAATAATGTGCTAAATGGTTCCTGGCTAGGTTCTAAGCTGACAGTGGAGGTGTTTACTAGGTAGCTCATAGCCCCTGGCGCGCTTGGGAGTCACACTAAGGGCAGAAATAGCCACGAAAATAATGATAATCTTAGTATATTGCAACAAAATAGTGGCCAGTTCAATTGAAATAACTGTTTTTTCCTTAGAAACAAATATTTTAATTTACATTTCATTGAAATTTTCTTAAGTTTATTTATGTGAGTACAAAACTCTTCTGATAGGGAGGGTAGTTCTACCAACCAATTTTTAAGGTTTTATACTTTCTTATAAAACCCTATCCAAATCGTGACTTGTCCGTACCGCTGTTAGGCTGTCTGTTCGTCCGTTTATCTCAGTGTCTCGGAAGATTTTTTTCGGTACCTAAATATAGAAGTCACCAGCACTAAACACTTTAGATGAATCACAACCGATAGTTTCTTGAAGATTTTGTTACAAAAAAAGAGGCTCATATAGGACCGTTTTTATCCCGACAGAGATCAGGATTTATCTTCTTCTTTTTTGTAGCCCTACAAGCACCTTTCGGCCCTTCGCTTATAGATAGTTAGAGTATCTCATTATCATGATCTAATGTATCGGCACTCCACAAGGTGATATGATCATTATCACGCTTTGGCCGTCTGTTTGTCCACCCAGCTGCGATACGTTCTGATTTTTAAACCAGCACGTATCATAACTGAACAGGCTTATAGTCCGTCGAACTAAATCTCGTTGACGCCAACGAAACTTGAACCAGAGACCTTCAGCTTACGGGCTTAGTGCTCTAACTACTAAGCCACGAGGACTACCAGGATTTATACGACATTTAAATTATTTCCAGTGGATCTTAAATTACGTTATCAACATTCATAGAGGCTTCAAAAAGGATTGGTCTTGTTTTTTTTTCTACGATTACGTGCGTTGACTGTACATATTGAGCGTTGAGTCTTTTCCAAGCAAGGCCTACCGTCACCAATCTTCCAAGTTTCGTAACATCAACAGTCTTAAAATAAAGGAAGAAACTATTTTAAAGCCTCCCTGAATAAAAAAAAGTATTTTGACGACATACTCGGCATCAAAACAACAAAACAGTTTTAATGAGCACCAGTCCCAAAGCTTTTCCCCCACTGCAAACTTTGTGTAAACAAATGAATTGACTCGCATTGATAAGTATTCAAAATTGACCAAAAACTTTATTGTTATTGTTATTCTCTTTGTGATTCCATTCTCTACAACATTTTTCTACGAACTGTTTTTCTCACAACTTTATTTTCTGCTTCGTTTCGATTGAAGGACACTTGTAAAGCGTTTTATACGATACGAGTACTTATTAAAATTTCGAAAAAAGAAAATTCTCTCTAACATGTGTATCATTTCTCCTTGTATCAAATTTATATAAAGTATGCAAGAAAGGACGAAATTGAAAAGAAGAAAAAAAATATATAACAGCAGCAACAAGGACAAAAGTATCATCAGGCACACAGGACAATCAAATATATTCCCAAATTGTGAAGTTTATTCACCTTCTCCTATAAAATATTCAAGATGATAAATTCCATAAAAATTACTTCAACTACGAGCGGCATATAGTGAACACGAAATAGAATATCTGATATGAATATCCTTGAAGTCTTACGTACAAACACGTGTACCAGTGGATATAGCGGGAATGGTCTTGAGTATATTCGTAAATATATACGAGTGTGCATTTGTAATCTAGGAGTATGCATGTTGAACAGGTGGAAAGAAGTCGATTTATTACGTGGAATCTTGCTATACGTTGGCAGGATGAAAAATAAAAGACGGAACAATAAAGGATCAAAATGACAGGAAACATGAAACAAGAAGAAGGATAACTTGACTGACTGACTGACGATCTCCTGGCAACCATATCAAGTGTGTACTATATGGTGTGCTCGCACAAAGGACACAAAAATGAAGCGAATCGTTGCTCCTTTTTACCAGATGATATGGTGTATATCCGATAGACTATTTCCTGGAAGCGTTAAAAATGAAGAGATTTGAAGGAAATCAGACAGGAGAAAATCATATCATGTGGAGTTGAGTTTCACATGAATAATTTTTAAGGAAAAAATCCTGACAAGAAGTTATTGTGAGTTCCTGATTAGTTATCCATTTTTAATATCCTTTTCGAGATATATTCAACCTTTCCTGCATACAAAAAGTATTCCAGGGAGTAAAAAGTTCTTGGTAGGTATCCGTATCAAAAAACTACGTTATTCCCTTAAGCATGTTTCCTGTAGTATCCTGTCAAACCCTAACAACGTAAAAACAAACAAATAAAAAGAAAAATTATACATTGGCATTAGCCCAAGTGTAATCAATCAATTTATATCAGAAAACCACCAAGGCATAAAATCGGATACAGGAAACATGTCGTATTTTTGGCAGTTTCTCTTGATGTGTAACATCTTATTGTACTATCTTCAGGATACACGCTGGTATCATTTGTTTTTTTCCCCCCAAAAGTTTCCCAACAAGACATGGCTTGTGAAAGAGAGGAAGAGAGATTTTTCCTTGAAACAACCAGCAAATATACAATTTTTTTCGACTACAAATTCCTCTGAATTTTTTTTTTCTACTTGATCAAATGCCAGCATCCTTGTCTCACACACTGATTTAAGGATCATTAGATTGTGTTAAGGGTAAGCTTTGTAGTTTTTCAGGGACATCAATTATGACCTTTAAATAGAGGCGAAAAATGCTTTCCACTCAAATTAGATTTATTGTTCAGGCTTCTTGTTGAATTTAATCCTAGCGTTTATTTTCTTTTTTTTTTCAAACATATGAGAGGACACTTGTTCGTCGTGGCTTTGAACTAATGTGCAACAATTTCTAGGATGTACATAAATAATTCCCTATATCTTGTGCCGCATGTTGGTTAAGTCATTTTTTAATGAATCGATATAAATCTCCAAAAGAGATCCTATAGCAAAATCAATTTCAAATGATTGATCACTTCTAAACTTTCAGCAAGGATACATTGCCTTACTAATTTTTTATCGAAGGCATCTAATTTGCTCACCTTCCTTCCTAAACGACATTTATCTGATTAAAAATAAAGAGAAAAATCAATAATTATTGGAAGAGGAAATAGCCTAAGATATAAATAGATTTTATATTTGTAAAAGATTTTCTGGGATAAAGGTATCCTTTTGTAGGGGTTTTTAAAATATCCACTTACCCTAATGGGCTTTTAATGGATTAATTTGTCACTGGCAAATAAAAAATGATTGAAAAGCTTTCCTTCGATTTCTAGGACTTGGATGAATTTTAAAAACAAATCGTCCTTTTGACGGATTAGCCACTCTGCAGAAATCAATTTCACTTTCTTAATGTAATTAAGGGTTAAAAGACAAGAAAATTAAATCATCAAGAGTATGCGTATCTACATATATAGAGTGCTCTTCCGCGTGGCTTATATAAAATGGTTGTCTGCATTAATGGCCCGGGAGCAAGCCACGTAAAGTTAGTTATGAGAAAAAAATCAGACCTAAAGTCAACACCAGCCTTTTTTAAGCAAACCAGACTGGAAATTTAGTGCGCAATATGCCATACACTTTCCAACATCACCTTCTATCCAGCAATATTCTGCATGCACAATTTCCAATCATCCACTATCACTTTATATCATCTGCCTTCATTCGCTACCTACCACTAACGGCCATTTGTTATCCGCGATCAACAATCCTTATCGGCAATCATCCGCCATCATACGACTTAATCATCCATCTTCCGTCATCATCTGCTATCATCCGCCCTGTTCAGCTATCTTCCGGCATTACTCGCCATCATCAGCAATTATCCACCATCATCCGTGCTCATCCACCTTTATTAGCTATCATCTATTGTTTAGGCAGAGGGAAACCTTAAAAAGGTAGATAGCCAGCAGATAAAAAAAAGTCGGGGGGACCTGACTAAATTATGTGGGATTTTCACCAGCACAAAAACCTAACCTGCCGACCACTGGAGAGGCGAACTGGAAACCGCTTTCGGATTACTTCAGTTTGGCAGTGCATGCCACCTTCAGGTGTCCACAAGCTTTCTTGATCATCTGTCATTGAGTTGAGAGTCTGCAAGACATCCTTCCTGCCATTTTGGTCATAGAATTGTTTTAGCGTACTGGGAAACTAGTAGCCAGTTTTCCACACTTCTCAACATTCTTCTGACAATCGTGTCTGCTTCAATGGCACCAATACAGTTGTTTAATGCAAGTATTTGAGCTATGAAGCACCCGCAGTAAAAAATGTGGTCTCAGTATCATTCAATTCGATCGTGTTATCTACGTTCGATCGTGTTATCTACGTTTGACTGGCGATGCACTATAAGATATGGTCCCATATACGGTGCCGAAAGTAGCTCGCGAGCGGCATCGACACACATAAAACATGTGTGCATGTACTTAGCTTTTTGTTGATGAAAACTAGTCTTTCACCATGAAGATATATGTGCATGGGCCTGATTGATGACATGACATCCCGAAGGTGAACAATAAAATCATGCTGGCTGACGGAGAAGCCGCTAGGGCTGACGAATTCGACCGGGATGGACAGTTTAGTTCTGTATAGCAATTCTGCACATGAGGCCTGTAACTCCTCCTTAACGCTGGTGCGCAATCCCAGTAACACGGTGGGAAGGATATCGGGCCAGGAAGAATTGTTTGAGTGACACATAATCGCAGTTTTCAGTGTCCGATGCCAGCGCTCGACTAATTAGATGCCGGGTGATATGGTGATGTCCTGTTTTTTGTACTTTCGATAAACGCAGCCAAGGCTTTGAACAATGCCGATTCAAACTGAGTACCTTGATCGGTGGTGATTGTTTGAGGCGTGCCGAAACGAGCAACTCAATTGTTAAGCAATGTTTTTGTGACGGTTGCTGCAGTCTGATCCACCATGGGGAATGCTTTTGGCCACCTAGAGAATCGGTCGATGACTGTCCAGCAATATTTATAGCCCTGCGACGGTACAAGCGACACCACTATATCAACGTGAATATGTCGAAAGCGCGCATCAGGCATCGGAATGAACGAGCCCAAACGCGGACGCCTCTTCATGTTTGTCCATACGTACCTCTGAGCTATAGTCCTGCCTGTGACACGTGCACTGGGATGCGCTAGCTGATGAAAAATGTCAAATACTTTCCTTCGTAAAGTCAGCGGTACAAAGGGCCTTAGTCGATGCAGTGACTTGTCGTATACTATTCTATCATTTGAGCCTCTAGGCTGGCGGGCAAGTTTTAGGGATGTAGTGTTAAAACGAAGTCGTCCTTGCAGTTCGACATCTCATTCTTGCCCTTTCATCAGTTCAGATTCGTCGATAACTGTGGGCATCATAATCTCTTCCAGCTGCGAGAGTGCATCAGCGACATCATTACTTGTGCCAGCGATAAAGCGGATATCTATTGAAAACTGCGAGATATAAGATGTCTGATCTGACGCGGTTCGAAGCTTTGCTTACAGACTGAGCGAATGCATACGTTAGTAGTTTGTGATCCGTGAGGATGTAGCAACTAGAACCTTCTAAATAGTGCTGAAAATTTCTGACGCTGGAATATATAGCTAGAAGTTCGCGATCAAATACACTATATTTACTTTCGGGAGCGGACAACTTCTTCTGGAAAAACGCAAATAATCTGCTTCTGCTCTTAAACGGCGCCTACTGCAACGTCAGATGCATCGGTTGTGAGTCTGAGAGGTTTATTGGGTCGAAAGTGGACTAATAGAACACCATTAGAGAGACTGTTTTTACAGTTTTTAAATGCATCACTAGTTTCTGGGGTCCATTCGATGACGGTTTTGTCATTCTTTTTACGGCCAGCACACAAGTCGTTGGGCGGAGCCTGTAGTACCGCAGCATTGCGAACAAACCGCCTGTAGAAATTTTTTGTTCCTAAAAACCGCCGAAGCTCCTTAACCGTAGTTGGTTTTTTAAAATTTCGAATGGCGTCCACGCGTGACTTTAAGGGGAACTATACCTTTTTCATCGATAACGTGCCCCAAATACTCTAACCGGCTAACTCCCAGCTCAAATTTGACAAAATCGATAACAGTTCCGTATTTCGATAGACGCTGAATTACAAGTCGTAGGTGCTGCACGTGCTCTTACTTCGTTTTTGAGGAGATTAATAAATCATCAACCTAGCACACGCAAAAATCTAGTCCACAAAGCACTTCTTCCATGAACTGCTGCAACGTCTGAGCAGCGTTTCGAAGACCAAATGTCATTAATGTTAATTCTTAAAGGCCAAATGGCGTAGTGATTGCAGTTTTTAGAATATCCTCTTTAGCCATCAGAATCTGGTGAAATGCTCGGAACAAATCGATCTTTCAAAAATACCGTGCCCCGCCTAAATTCAATGAGATGTCCTCAATGTGTTGCATCGGGTACTTGTCTGGCAAGGTCACAGCGTTCAGTCGGCGGTAGTCACCAGCCGCCATTTTTCTTCGGAACGAGGTGCAAAGGGCTTGCCCAGGGACTTTTGTAAGGGCGACAAAATCCATTGTCAAGCAGGAATTGAAACTGTGCCACATGTAGCTTTTCCTGATTTAATCGCTGAGGCCGGCCTGCCACTGGGGAGCCTTTCATTGTAATATAATGCTTCGTGCCTTGAGTCGGAGCATGTGCAGCAATTTCATGGTTAGTGAGTCCCGGAAACTCTCTAACGAGTGGAGCATACGTTAAAGTTGCATTCACGGTAAAAATCTCTTTTTGGTTGTATTCCTTGAGTTTTCCTTTAGCAGAGGCGTTCTTACTGGGGTCTGATAATTTGCCATTTTTGAGACCTACCATCAGCCCGAAATGTCAAATAAAGTCTGCGCCTAGAACAGGCCATGATGCTTTGGCCACGGTGAATTGCCACTGGAAAATTCGCGGTAGACTCAAGGAGAGGGTTAGAGCTCGGTCAACGTATGTGTCGATGGTGGTTCCGTTCGCTGCAAATAACTTGAAGACCGACGATGAATGAGCGGGGTGCTTTCAAGATACTGGAACGACAGATATGTCTGCTTCCGTATCGATGAGGAATCTCAGCTTTGTTTTACTGTAATTTCGGGGCGAGTTTTGGATGTGCCACTAGCTGTCGCTTGTTGGGCTAGCTGCTCGATTCGTTTCCCGCCTGCCGCTTGAAGAATACACATAGCGGTCTGCAATGCATTTCTTTTGCGCCGAATTACCTTGGATGGAGTAGCCGGTCGGTATGATGAGTGGCACAAACCACACGTGGAAGCGACGCTTTGTCTTGATGGCACTGAATTTGGCTAAGCTCTGCCCTTATCTCCGCAATATTTTTCGCTAATTGCTCATACTTTGGCATTGAATGTGACGTTGCACTATTTGAAATGCATGCTACGTCTGAGGCGGGTACACTAATTACTCGATCGCTCTCATTAGCCGCCAGAATGGCTCGCACATTGAGTGGCAGTCGCTGTAGCTTCAGCATTTCAACAATTGATCTGGAATATACTTGCCTGACGCTCACTTTAATCGATGCAGGAACTGAGAGGGTCGGAGGTCTTCCATCCCTATGTCAAACAACGCCTGGCGCGTTCTCTCGTCGTCGACGTAGCCAAAAGCCTTTTCTTTAACGCGTCATATTTGGCGGATTCAGGCGGCGATTTAATAATATCGGTGAAATGCAGTAATGTCTACATTTCCAATTCTGCAATTACCCTGTCGAACTGAGCCGCATCGGTATGTATTTTATGTAGGTGGTATTGGGCTTGGGTGCACGAACCAAAGGTCTAGTTTGCTATACCAAAAGAGCCTAAAACGTTCGTCGCCACAATGGTTTTAATTAGCCTGGCCGTACACTGACCTTAAGTGCTCACGTTTCAATTTTGCTGCCATGTGATAAATGTATGCACACAAGCTGCAGCCGCAGCTCCTGCCTGCCCTGTCAGATTACTTTGTAGGTAGATGTTTTTTCGTTCTAAAACTACCAGGTCAACATAAATAACACTCGCAATTACCAGCGCTGCACTCTCTGAAACCATTCGGTAGATGCTCCCAATTGTAAGTGCCGCTCCATAGAGCATTACGGGATACGTAGTCGACATAAGGGGCCGTTGCTTTAATTGACGGGGCCTTGGATATCTTCCATGACTCTAGTTAGGTTTGCTTTCGCCTTTGGCGCCTTTTCACTTACATTACGATTATGTTTCCAGTAGATGAGCTTCGAGTCAAGTGTCATTCCTAGATATTTCACTGCAAGAGAAGTGGCTATAGTTTGATTACCGATCGTGACTGAAAGATTAGTTGGAGTTCTTTTCTACGTTAAGATGACAATATCCGTTTTCGCTACTGCTGACTCTAGTCCACGGTTGTCAAGCCAGTGGCCAATTCGCCTTATGACTTGATTCATTTTTAGCTGCATGAGGTCTACCGTTTGTGATGTCTTCACTACCGCTACGTCATCGGCATATCCGACTAAGAAGGTGTCTTGCGACATTTCAAGACAGAGCAGCTCATAATTGGTTGCATCCCACAGATCAGGCTCATGGGCCGGTGTCTATTACTTGACATGGCGCTTGCCATCACCCTAGAGAGCTCGTTTGTAACAACTAAGAGACGTTGACAATCCACAAACACGTCTTGCCAGAAGTCCTCAAGGAGCAATCATAGACGACCCAGTCGAATCAAAAACAGATGGCTGCAATATTTCACAGCATCCCCAACAACGACTGAAGCTGTAAGCATTTCAGTAGCAAAGCAAAAGGTCCCGGTCTCACTACCAGCCAGGGACAAAGTACAGACAATAGTACGGGACCTGAGAGAAAATAATTCTGCTGGAATAGATGGAAGACTAGCTGAACTGCTCCCGAGTAGGGTTCCCATCCAAATAACCTTCTGCATAGACTAATATGCAGAATGTGGTCAGAGGAGCAGTTACCAGAGGACTGGCGAAAAAATATATATGTTCTGTACACAGAATGGGGGACAAATTAAGGCTTGAAAACTCCGAACGTAGCCAAAAGCCTTTTCTTTAACGCTCTGCTGTGCACGTCTTATAAAATGCTCTCCAAAATCATAGAAAGAAAATAAGAGCTGTACTATGAAAGTGTTGTAGGGGAGTATAAAGGAGGCTTTCGAAGTGGACGGTCTTTAATAGAAAAAATATTCTCAGTATGTTTTACCGCTGAAATGAATACACCATTGTAAAACACGGGTTAGCGTGTAGTATGCTTGGAGAACTAATACCGGTACATACAAAGCCTAAACGAATGGTACTTTAGACTTGAACGTGCTTAAATTTCTTAGTTATGAAGTCAGTACAAAAATACTCTTAAATTTTTCATTTTCTCCGTTAAGGATTAGCAAGTGGGATATGAAGTAGAACGCTATCTTTGCATTCTACTTTGGATCTACTAGCGCATTTTACATGTGGATCTGCTTTTCAAACAGAAGCTGATCTATGATTCTAAAATTTGTGGGAAATTTATGGAAACCGTACGCACGAGCACATCCACGGTTCAGGCAAAATTATGCCCATACACCATCATGGAAAATTCGGGGGCCATGGTATTAACATTTCAGTGAGTAAAGGGTTTGCAGGAGGGTTCCTCTGAGAGCTTTCAGTCATCCGGATTCCTAAAAATCAGACGAAAATAGAATTAACTTTAGTCTAAAGACTATTAAAACTAAAAAATATTGTAGCAAAAAATGAGGAGATGCAGGAGATAATCGGTAAAAGTAGCACTAGTTAACTACGGAGATGGGTTATGTCCTGATGATTGGTAGTCACAGAACACTTGAGCCGGTGAAAGTGAAAACATTCACGGCCGCAGCGTGGCAACTTTATCAGCGCTTTGCCTTTGGACTACGCCTTTTCAACTCTGCATCCCGTGACATCATCCGCATAACTCATCAAGTGCGACTCATCCGGCAGCTCAAGTCTCAGTAACCTGTCGTACGTGACATTCCATAGGTCTGGGCTAAGGGTGAAGCCTGGAGCAATACCCAGTATTACTTAAATCTTTCTGGTCATAGAGTAGGCTCCGATCCATCAGAGTCCGCATCAGACACTCTCGACCTTGAAAAGGGTTTCTAGTATGGCCAAAACATCCGCCTATCTTGCGGAATTGAAGGCACTCCTGACATCAAGTATCACCAGTAGACAATCCGCTTGTTGGAACGGCGGTGAGCCTCTAGCCTTTGGACAGCACTGACTATTTACGCGATCCTGTCAAAAGTGGATCGACGTGCTTTAAAATTGTACTGTCATGGAGATAGGGTTCCAGCAGAGTGGAACAAGTTAGTTTCTGGAGCACTTTTCCGGCCGTCTAGCACATATAATGAGCAGTATGCAGACGCCGAATGGAAACTTCCCTTCCTTTTACTGATTAGTTCGAGCGTTGCTTTCTTTCAACGTTCCTGGAGAACTCCTTTATGCAGGCAAGCGTTGAACGTATCGAGCAGCAAGCCAGGGCGAAAATTGTAGACAAACTTCAATACTTCAGCAAACGCTTTCTGCATTCCTTACTTTCATGGATAAAACTGCCTCTTTTGTTTCCATCCCTTGAAAAGTGGGCATTTCACAGGTGTTTAGAGCCCGTAAAATTTTGTCCATATTTTCTGCTTTATGAAAGCAGGGGTTTTATATTATGCCGAGCCTCTTTGTAACCAGCTTGTACCCCAAGCCCCACGGATCCCTACTTACATGGTCCACGAGGTCTTGCCAGCATCAGGCCATACTCTTGTTAATTAGCCTGCAAAGGAATTCGCTGGCCGATTTCAATGCTGTTAGGCTGATGTCTATCTCCTTCCGCATCTGCACCTGCTGGGCTTTTCGTTGAAGCTTATAAAACTTGCCTCACAGTTCAGCGATTTCCGTTGACCACCAGTATAGTGGAGGCTTTCCTTGTCGGGGTCTCCGACAGAGCATGGAGGACTCGCAAGCTGTGATGATACTCATAGCTGAGTTCACCATGTCCTCAGCTGTAAGTCTTCTATTCCTGCGGTGGAGCTCCTACATAGCGGTGTCACCACTGTGAGCACGTCGACGAATCTCCTAACGCTCATCTTTTCAGTTTTTCATTCGAAGGCTGGAGCCTAGATATAGGCACACAAAGGGGCACAGCCGTGGACCTCAATCGCTACATACTAGTGATCATTGGCCGTGTACTACTCTAGTACTTGCCAGTTGTGTACTCTTGGTACCAGAGATTCTGAAGTGAATGTTACATCGGGTATGGTTCCTACACAACCTAAGCTGTGGAAAGTAGGGGTGTTTCCAGTGTTGAGGACCACAAGTTCTGTCCTGGCCACAATTTCCAGGACTTGCTTCCCTCTGCAGTCGGATTGCGGCATGCCCCATTCAAAGGCTTTAGCATTAAATTCGCCCCTCTAGCCCACTGTGATCAAGTCTGCATCCTCCAAGGTATTGAGCTGGGCCTGGAAAGATAGCATTGGTTCGTTCGGGACTAGATAAACAGTAAAAATAGTTGTTCCTGAACACCTCACCCATACAAAATGATTTCTCCGTCCATGGCCCTTCAACTAAGCAGTGATAACTCTTCGGAGAAGATAAGCTGAGCCATGAAAAGTGTGGACAGTTACAGAGGGGCTAGCTGTAACTCTGGGAATCGGAGTAAGTTTATGATGGACGTGTTTAAAGCCAGTAACTTTTCTATCTTCTCGAATTTTACACTCGGAAAACATGTACAGTAAAGCGAATAAGTCAGCCGACCTTGAAGAGTTAAGTACTTTACTTAACGTCACATCTTCACTATTTCCCAAACCGGCAGATGGTTACATGATTTTCATGGCATAGCCAAAGAAATAGGCCAGGTCTGATGAGAACTTATCCAAATCAAAGAACTATCAAAGGATATCTCGTTGTAGTCAGAATGAGTCGAAATGCCACACCCGAGGGACCTCTAGTATCAAGCCAGTGATATGAATTACCAAACATAAACCGCATAAATATTGTAAAGACAGAGGCTGGCACATTATTTTTTTATCAGTTAAGATTTGATCAGATGCGCCCCTATCATCACTTCGGACAATAGAGTGCAATGTCTCCCAATCTGGTACACTATAGTAATTTGGCATTGACCTGACAACGGGAATTGTTGTTTTTTTACTATCAAAAGTACTACAGCAAAGACTACAAGCAACAGGGCAGCCAAATTAGGTCTTTCAGATCTGAGAATATGATTGTCCCCTTCAATACTGAGAAGTTGTAAGTATCACTTAGCGCTCATCTAAGGTTGGCAAGCTGAAAGACCTTCAGAAAAACATTACAACATATCGATCTACATTGAAACTTTCCTATAACGGTCTTGGAGTGGTTTTACTTCGAGCTGATGCGACTTAGCACCCTAGCTCCCTTCTATCTGTTAGCAATTATTTGCCCACGTTAATTAGAGAGATCATACCATTTTGTTTTTATTTATATTACATTTAGTTAAAACAACCACGGACAGTTGGATAGGTTTCATTTTGGAGTGCTTGACGTCTAAGGATTCCCAAGATAGTGCCAGGATGTCTGTCTACTGTATCGAGCAGATTAAGTGCTTTGTTGCATACGTATTTTCTAATGGTTTCGATACTGAAGTCCTTGTATATATCTATATTTTTAACATAACATGGGACTTTAAAAATCTGTCTGATGGCTTCGTTTTGCATGGATTGTAGTACACTTTGGTTGATCCGTGTCGTCTGGTAGAAGGACCTACTACTATACAATAGCGGCGGTCACATTATTTGCTGATAGATCAACAGACGGTTCTCAAAATTCAGTTTTTTGCCTTAAAGAGTGGGCAATGTTGGAATAAGACATTATAGCAATGTCTTCGTTTGTTATGTATGTGGTCGGTCCATTAAAGTTAATTGTCGAATGTCAGTCCTAAGTATTTGGATGCTCTTGACAATGCAACATTTTCGTTGTCAACAGTCAGAATTTTCGGTTACTGTGTCCTTTTTCTCATTTTAAATAAAGCCTGGGTCTTGTCTGTGTTCAATTTGATCTTCTACTTACGAAAATACTCCAAAAGCGCGCTTATGCAATTCGATAGTGATGTTTTTTGTTTGTCTAGATGAGTATAAAATACAGGTGTCGTCCGCAAGAAGAGACTCGTCATAAAACTTGACAGTGTGGCAGTGGAGAAAGGTCTGCAGTAAAGATATTATATAATATTGGGGAGATGGGTGACCCTTGTGGCACTCCAGCTTGAATTTGACACAGGCTTGAGAGATGGTTGTCAATTTCGACATGAAATTATCTGCCCTTTAAGAAGGAGCAACTAATTTGGATGACTTGCAGTGGTATTCAGAACTTATGCATTTTGTAAAAAAGTCCTGCATACCATACTTTATCAAAGGCTTTGGTTATATCAAACCCCTATTTTAATATGTTGGACCACCCTAGTAAGCTAGAGTTCTGAAGAATGTGTTGGCTTGAAGCGAATTGTTCTTCTGGAATCATTTCCTTTTCGGTGATAGCGTCAGTTAGTCGATTTAGTAGCACCTGCTTTACTATTCAACAGAGAAGATAATCGACTAATAGTCACCAGTTTTTTGGAAACATGAGGTTCTTAGCAGGTTTTGGAAGAACAATAACAATTTCCATATTTCGGAGTATTTTGCCAGCACAAATCACGTTTGAAATCTATTTAGCGCTTCGAGGACTTTATCCGGGAACCATTTCACCATGGTATTTGATGCACTTTCCGTCTGTTCCGTACTCGTATGATGGCTTTTACCTTTTGAAGACAGTTGCTTGTTTTTGGCCAGAATCTGCAATGTCTGTATTTATGAGTTTGATGGTCAATCTCGATTGACATGATCTTCACGTTCGTCAAGACCCTCCTTATTGGATGAATTTTCACAGAACTACTGTTCCAAGGTACCTGCGGAGGCCTTCGCCTTATCAGAACTATCGAATTTGGTACCGTAAGGGCCATGGATTAATGGCATTTGTAGTTTGTTTTTTGTACGAAAATATTTGAATATCTTCCAGAAACGGTCTTACCCAGACTCCAAGCTTTGCAAGAAGCTCTCCCACTATTCATCGCATCATTTGCTTCCTTACCTAATCAAGGATCACCTATATTCCTAGTTCTTCCCCAAACTGAATACCTCCTCCTGATTAATTCTTTAATGTTTTTAGGAAGTCATAGAGATTTGATAGCCTTGTCAGAGCTGTGACTGTGTTGTTTTTTTTGCCTTTACTATTTTATCTGTGATTTTTTCTATCATTTTTTCAGTATCGCTGGCTATTTCAGGTGTTTGAGTAATGGTTTTTTTAGTCAGTGCGACTTGGAAAGCTTGCCAATCAGTTTTTTTCTTTGCTTGTAGGGTTCGTCGAGGACTTCGGTGCGTACATCGTGTTCAAAGGTGCGTGAAATGCCGATATCGAGAGGATAACTATTTCGGTAGCCATTCAAAAGAATCCGTTCGCACTTTAATTACAGTGGCTTCTAGAGTCTGCAAAATAGGTGTGAATATGAGATTATGATTGACATTCTTTCTCACATAATGGCCGTTCCACCTCCTCTATCTGTTCTTCTGTCATTTCTGTACAGAAAATAGTTAGGGAAACGCAGGCAATTTCCAGGCTTCAAAAATGTGTCTATGTTTTTAAATTTTTTTTCGAAATGTTTGTGTTTTTTGTGTGTTTTTGGTCAGCTGTTGTGTAGTTGTTGTGATGCTTTTGTTTCGATTTACTGGCATTCACTGGGCTTAGACGATATCCACCATAATTTGCCGGAAGGAAATTTAATCTATTTTGGCTTTCCCTCTGCTTTTTAGTGCATTTTCACCAGTGGTGAAGCCTGTAGGTGACAATTTGTGGAGGAATTTCCAAACTGCCGATAGTTGTGGCACATGTCGTGTCCTGTACAAGAGCATTGCGCATCGAAAGTGCATATGAGGTGACAAACGGCCCTTATATTATATATGTCAGTTTCCGCTTTGGGGAGGAGGACCTACACGAACCTGGATGGCCCATCCCTTAGTTTAATGTAGTGGATTTCATGGGATGAAATCTTTGGCTCTCTAGACATTCTTTAATATCCTCAATTGATAATCCATGCAGACCCCTGTTGACCACATTGAGATTCCTTTCTTCAGGGAGGAAGTACGTATATTTTTGCATCTGTGAAGTAGTTTGTAAATTTTGTGTGGTGGAATTATTTTGATCCATAAGTACACCCTTTTTACAAATTCATATTTAGTCCCTAGTCTTTTCATTTCTTTAGGACTTGGGCCCACTTGTCGGACTCGCGAATGAAGGGTACCGTTACCCATTTTACGTCATCGTCTGGCGATTTGGATAGAATGGGCGCTGCGGGAATGGTTTTTTTCGAGATAACCAGCTCTGTTAGAACCTTTGAGTGATCCGGCGGTGACAGAACAGAAAATTCTTCATCGTTCTCAGCAGAGCTTTCTGTATGGACTCATTTTCCTCATTTTTTAATTATATTGTTTTCTCTACCATTCCTTCTTCTTCCGAAGGAGAAGAAAAGGTAGCCAGCTTTCTCTTTTTTTTTTGTTTTTTGATGTGGCCAGCGTCAAACCCCTCAATTGCTCTATTAACCTAGCGTTGGTCTGCCAGCTCTGCATTCACTTCAGCAAGTTTTTGTTGAGCCTGTCCCAACTGCTGTACTACTTCACTAAGCTGCGCCTGTATAGTTTTCGAAGTCTTAAATTGTGAAATCACCAGAGCAATCTACTGATCTTTGTCCATTATAGATATGTCAGTCATATCCACAATCCACCCAAACAAAACTCAATCAGACAAAAAAAAAACCTGTTCAACTATTATATGTTTATGGTCAAAATATTGAATAATTAAACATAATATTATGGTCTCGCAACCAGGGATAGCGAAAATCTCTCACCCAGAAGACACCTGGATTAGTTTTTGATATCTTCTTTTTTTAGCTACTACCTTATCTCTTTCTTGCTCACTCTTTCCACGTTGTTGTTTTTTCACTGTTACCTGCACTAACACAAAGGGAATTATAACTTGGCCGTACACTTTCACTGTCCAACGCAGACGGCCCCTATAACGTATTCCCTTGGTGCATTAAATATTGTCTGCTATGAGGAAGTGTTCGCTTTTGGGAGAAATCAATAAACATAAAATTATAGATTGGCCCTCAAGCAGTTGTTGAATTATGTATACATTTCTGTATACTAATACATACAGGGTGCGGCGCCAAAATCCGGCCAAATTCAATTTGAATTTCCCCCGATTTTATGAGGTTTCGAGAGGTCGCGATTCGCGTACAAATAGTTTAACACGTGTGTTGAACATTCATAACCTCGAAAAAGTCGCAATGTTGAAGCCAAGCGCAGAGTTCAATCAAAGAGCCGTGATCATTGAAAGTGTTCGCGCTGGGCGCTCAGCCACAGGAATCATTCGATTCTTCGGCTACCCAAGATCGACTGTGTATGAAGTTATTGCGAAACATATAATGAATTGTGTATGAAGTTATTGCGAAACATATAATGAATTGGAGAAGCCAGACAAAGGTTCCGCGACACCAACAAGAAAACCCCACTCCAAAGAACGCGTTGTCAAGACCCCCGAAATCATTAAACGGGCTCAGGAATTGATTTTGGAGGATTCGAGCCAGTCAATCCGAAAACTATCGTCAGTTGTCGGTGTAAGTGAGAAAACTATGCGTTGAATCGTGGAAGAGGACCTCTGCTGCAAGTCTTGTACAATTAAAATAAGACAGATGGTTTCTAAGCTGCAAGGACAAAATGCGTTGAACGCTGTAACTTGCTTTCGTCTTCTTTACGAAACAATGCTGCCGGATGCCTCAGGTTTTTTTCTGATTCTGGCCTCCTAACAACCCAGACTTGAATCCTTTGGATTACTATGTATGGAGCGTGGTTGACCGGGACACTAACAAGTGCAGACATCCAAATATTAAAGAGGCATTCACCGAAATGGACCGTGCTGCATTAAAACGGGCCTGCGAACGCTTCAGACCGAGGGTAGACGCGGTTATCGAGGCACAAGAGGGTTATATAGAGTGAATGTGTTTTTTTATGGTTAACAAACAATTTAGTAAAAGAAATAATTATAAACTTTCCCATTTTTGTGACAAAAATTATTTTTCAATACAATGTTTAACATGTCCAGATTTTGGCGCCGCACCTTGTACATAGCAAAAGCCATTTCATAGCACAGAGCGTAGAAAACAGTTAATGAAAAGACTTATCTATATGCATCTGGCATACATAAATATCTACATTTTGTGAAGGAAACCGCATTTAAACTAAGTATGCATCGCGCATGTGTATACATACTCGTACGCTAGTTTGTGACCAAATGTGCATAACTCGATTTGGTAAAATTTATTTAAAAAATTCATGTTTGTAAAAGTCTGTGATTTTTGATTGTTTTCTTTTTAGCAATAATTTTATTCTCAATATTCGACTAAATCTTCAATGCTAAGGCTTTCGCGTCGCAGCTTAAGATAAAAAACCTTTTGACCCGATTAGTATGCACTAAGACCTCTCTCGCCCTCATATGTGGGTCATCATCCTAGATTTCTTCAATACGTATTACTACCTCTCGTACGAAAACTGCATGGCCAATGATAAACCCGGCCCTTTTCGGAAATAACTTACGGGATTCGTCCGTGGTTTTCCGAACTTGTCAAAGAGTTCGTCTTTATTTTACAAAATCTCGCTCGCCTGTGTCTTACTGATTTGAAATTTAGCGCCACAGTCTCGCGCACCAAGTTGTTTGCAATCGTGCGGTTTTTTTTTCGAAAATTGAAGCTTTATTGTGAAAAATTGCTTTTAGATGATCGGAAATGGTTTGTTGAGCGACGCCAAGTGATTTTGCAAGTTCTTCTTTCGTTTGGGCTACATCTTGGTCGAGCAATGTGTCCAATTCGTGGTCTTCAAACTTTTTTGGCTGTCCGGGCCGTTCATCTTCCTCCAAGTCGAAATTGCCACTTTTAAACCATGCAAACCACTTTTGGCACGAACGCTCAGCTAGAACGTGTACACCATACACTTCCACCAAAATACGATGACTGATGAAGTCGTTAAAATAATTTTAAGACGAACTTAACGAAACAGATTACAAATCAGTAAATTAATTTGGGATTTTTGTGAGTCCTTAACAGTTTTATATATTGAATATCTTTTGAAAAATGTTTAGACTTTCCTCATGCTTTACGATAATTGCAACTCTGGACATTTCAGAAAAGTTTGTACCTAGTCAAATTTTTATTGGAGATTTGACTTTTACTGATCTCAAAAAAATTAAATTGTACCATAAGAAATACACAAAACGAAAACTGTAGCATTGTTTGAAAATTTGATCTGATTTGAACTCTTAGATAAATGCTTGTAAAAATTTGAACCCTTACAATATTTATGGAATACAGGTTTTGTAAACTTTCATAAAAATTTAAGCTCTGATGAATCTCTGGGAAACTCTGACTACCCAAAATCTTTTAAATATTATCTTCATAAGATTTTAACATTTGACCGCTGCCAAACCCTATGAAATATGTTTTCTTTTAAATTTCTTAAAAAACAAAAACCTTATTCCCTTCCAATTCTTTAAAAAATATTACTGATGCAAAATACATTGAAAAAACATTTTGGGTGCCTAAGAAGTGCTGTTAAGTGACGCTTTGATATATTATTCGACAAAAAATTTAACCTATTGTAATCCTGGAATAAGCTTCAAAAGGAGACCATTTATCGAAAAAAATGAGGCCTTGCCGCTTTGAAACGATTGAGAATCTTCATTTAGAACAAAACATAATTTTTTATGGCAATATTCATAATCTGAGCAGTGTAGTGGTTAGGGCACTAATCACTTGCGCAGCAAGTCCCAAGTTCAAAGTTCATTGGTGGCAACGAGTTTGTGCTTGTGGTATTTCTGTCGGTCTATCAACGTGCCCAGCTGTAACGCAAACTGATTGATAAATCAGGTAATGATCACTTGGTTAAGCGTGATACTGACCGTATCACCTCGAATACCGTTATGGTGATGAAAAAAGGTTCTCTAGCAAATCTCAACGCCGAGGTTCAAATAGGAATAGTGCGCGATGTTTATTAATATACATTATAAAGCAACAAACAGCTACAAGAAACTAAACAAAAAAACTTCAAAATCAATACTACGTTCACAAAATAGAATCCTTACGCCATGAAACAGCCATAAAATAACAAATAGCTATGCTTCAACTACAAACAAGTTGGGTAGACACACCTATGCTCATGTCAGAAGGGTTTTGTACTCAACTTACAAAATGCAGTAACCAGCAACGAATAAAATCAAGAAACATGTCAAAGACGATTTAATTGGAGAAAATGTGAAATTCGAGGATCATACTATAATTAACAAAGTTGAACGAATTTTGACTTCTGAGGTATTTGTTATAGTTATACCCATAAATATCTCCTTTGATATTCTTTTCAGATTTTTTAGATTCGCGAGGGAGGAAACACATTTTTCATGTATTTCCCCCCCTGTGCTCCCACTGGAGCAAAAACTGTCAGTTTAAGAACTGTTTTGAAAAGCTCTCATAGAGAACTTTCATTTGATATTCATATCGGGTACCTTTCATGAAATTTTTTTCAGGGGCCACTCCTCTGTACTGTAATCATCGATTCATGGCCTATTTTTTCGAATCCTAGAATGGTTACAAAGCCCTTTTGCTAGGAGCTCTCTCCTGCCTCTTCGACTTGTTTCATTTGTATGTACTCATCTTCATGATACCTATCCCTCCTGAAATTTTCATGCAAATTCAAGCAAAGCTGTAGTGTCTAAGTCGGTAAAAAGCGCATATGGCTCTATAGCAATATGTTTCCATAGTAATACAGGGCATATTGCTCCATAGTAATACACGAAAATTCAAATCGCTATAACTTCGGTAAATACTATTCGATCTTTATGAAACTTTCCGAAAAGATCAATCTTATAAATAGTCATCTGCTTGCTAAATTTTATTGAGTTTAAGGGTACCGTTTAGATTTTATTCAAGAAAGCACAAAATCGATAAATCATACTATTACTAACAAAGTTGAGTGAATTTCGACTTCTCATGTATTTGTTGTTGTTGTACTCATTAAGGCCTACATTCATGATTTTTTTCAGATTTTTCGAATGGAAGGTGTCCAATCGCGAGGGGGGGAGGGGGGGGTACGCGAAAAGTTCGTGCTTTTCCTCTTCCCCTGCCCCCCTCGGTGCTCATAAGACAATTTTAAGACTTATTTTGAAAAGATCTCATTGAGACCTTTCCAATGACACCCTACTCGACTACCAATGGTGAAAATTTTTTTTGGGGGGTCACCCCCTTATATGGGGAGACCCCCCTTAAACGCCTTTGAAAAATTTTTCCACCCTTGAACTTTCAAGAGGTCACCACTTCTCACCTTTCTACAAAGTTTCATGGCTGTAGCCTCTATAGTTTCGGAGAAAAAGTGCTGTGACATACAGACGGACGGACGGACAGACGGACAGACGGACGCAGGTCGTGATTGCAATAGGGTTTTGTATTTTAGTACAAAACCCTAAAAAAAGAAAATTCGTAACAGTCACCCGCATATTGTATCATGTCAAACTATATAAATGAAATAGCCATTTTATCCTTCGACACCTTATCGCCAACGATGTCCACCCAAAATTTGCACCATCCACTTGCGGGGTAAGCACACACACAAAACAGGTGTTATTACTACTATCGTGCAAATGACTTCTCGATAGCACATCTTTACCGCACGATATGATCCAGCAATTTTTCGCTTTCAATGAAACTTCCTGAGAAAAAAGGACAATTTCAGTCTCACTATACCTACCACAAAATTTATGACTTCTTTTCACAGTACACCAGCAAGCACATGCTTGACGTGGGTGGCATTATATCGTTTGATGTGGGAAGAGAGTGCGGGAGTGATTTTAGTAGTATGTGACAAGAAACGCTTTAGGCTTGCTAAGAAATGTATAACTAAACGTGACAAACGTGACATGTCCTTTTGTGTTGTATGCCTACAAGCGTTGAAATCTTCGCAGTTTCTTATGGATACGATTAAAGTGCAATGGCTATTGTATTCGTAGTAGTATCGTCGAAGTGATTTCATCGCTTTAGTAAAATATGGGGAAAAGGGATGATTAATGGATTTAGAGGATTAAAATGGATGATAGGATATAAAATTGTTGAAGTTTTAAAGCTTATGTGATGAAATATGATAAACGTAGGCTGAAGTTAGGGTGGTTAACAATTTTCAACAGAATTGCTAAAATTTTTCAAAAGGGTTATTACAATTTATCTTAGTTGTTCCACTCTTATTTCGGTATCAAATAACAATGATTGATCTCTAAACAGTCCAGATAAATTTTTGGTGTTAAGGTGTATCTACTTTATTTCCTCTTCCTCAGGATCTTGAAAGTCAAAATATTGTTTTACGCTTTACGTGTGAGGCGGTATAATTTTAATCTCCATGCAAAAAAAAACGTTATTTTTTAAAATAAAGTCTGTCTCGAGCTTCACTCTTTTACCCCTTATTGCGGAACCATGCAATTTCTTACTAATTCTATCTGCTATGCTTTAATATTAGTTCGAATGACACGTAATAAACTTCTTCTCTCACTGCCGCCTGTATCATTTCACTCCTATAAAAGACCCCGTTTTTTGTATCGGTCCCTTTATTTGATACTGACTAAAAATGTTAGTCGACACAAGCAAATTCTAGCATTTCCTGGATCGTTCATAATATAGTAATGTGTGCTGTTATTTTTAATCTCGATCTTTCTACCTGTTCGAGATTATTTATAATGATTGTGTCAGAATGGGTAAGGAATAAAACCAATCGAGTTCAATCAATTTAGCTTTTTTATTTGATTAATTTCTCTCCGTAAGCAACACACGTCTACTCGGCTTTGCTTGCGTGCTCGACTGACTGCATTTCACGACTGGCATCTGTTGTTGCGAGTTTTCCAGTTCCTCCAGTGTTGACAGCTCGGCCATCCTGGAGTGACTCGTCCCGAGACACATCTTCAACCAAGGCGGGATCAGAGCTAACTTCTGATTCGTCATCCATTGATTCATCGTCGCTGTTCGCTTCTGGTTCCAAGGAACACCAGGGTTTCAACCACTCCGCATGGAATACAGATTGAAACGATCGTTGATTCCGTTGGATGTCTTCTAAATCTCTAATGCGGTATCGGTCGCAATCCAATACTGGATTAATTACGTACGGTCCATTGTAGCGTGCCTGTAATTTTCGAGATTCTCCAGTCGCAGAAGGCACGCTTTCAACCGCAACCAGATCGTTAACCGCAAACTTTTTTTGTTGCCCGTGTTGTTCGTCGAAACGTTCTTTCCATTTTTGCTTTTCGATGTTAATTCTATTCACGATTTCGTCATAGAAAGTTTCCGTGGATTTGGTCCCATCTAACTCGTGTAGCGCTTCGAGCAGCTTATTCGGAAAAATATTACGAAGCTCGTATCGGAATACAATCGCATTTGGGGTGTGACCAGTAGTCGAGTTTGCTTGGGAATTTAAAACAAACTGAAGCTTTTTAAGACTTCAGTCCCATTTGCGTTCGTTATCTGTTGAAGTTCGCAAATAAAGAAGAACAGATTGATCCACTCTCTCAATTTGGCCATTTGCCCTGGGGGTCCTAACCACATTCAAAGCATGGCTGATATCGTTATCAGCACAATAACTTTCAAACTTTTTGAAAGTGAAGGCTGCGCCTCGGTCTGATATGATTCGTCGCGGAAGCTCGAGAAAGATAGTTAGATCATTTAGCGCATTAACTACTGGGAGCGTACTCATCGACTTTACAGCTTTTACTACAATATATTTTGAAAATGAGTCAGTTATTCCCAGCACGTATTGGTTTCCAGCGTAATCCTCCCGTAACTGCGCCAGCTGGTCGGAACACTGTTCGCCTCGAACTATCCGCGTGATATTTTGTAGTGCCTCGTCCTGTTGTTGCATTGTAACCAGCCAGTCTTCGTCGGTAATGTTGACTGTTAAAATCCTCTCAACAACTTCAGTGGTGCTTTCGGTAGGTGCACGACTTAAGGCATCCACATGCTGCATCCTGCGGCTGTCCCGGTGAATTAGTTTAAAATCATACTCGGACATCTTCAGCCACCATCGTGCTATCCTTGGAGGTAGGGGCTTCATTAGTCGCACCGTGGTAACTGCAGAGCAATCTGTTACAATCGTGAAAGATTTCCCTAACACATAGATTCGGAACCTTTCCAATGATTCCATGATAGCGAGTACTTCCAGCACATACGAATGGTAATTTTTCTCTGCTTCGCTACAATAATGGCTACAGTAGCAAACCGGTTTAATCTCATCCGAAGATTCTTCCTGGAACAACACCCCGACCAGCCCTTTCGAACTCTCATCTGTATGGCTCTCATGGCGTTTCCGCTGATCGTACAAGCACAGAATAGGCTCGTTGGATAACATCTCCTTCAGACGGTTAAATGCGGCTTCTTGATCAGCATCCTATAGGAAAGTTGCATTTTTCTTCAGTAGGAGGGTGATTGGTCATGCTATTTCGGCAAATTTTTCAATATACTTCCGAAAAAATCCGGTTAACCCTAAAAATCTTCGAACGTCGTTAACATTTTCAGGTGTTGGGAAACCTTTTATCGCTGCTACTTTTATCTCCCCAGGTGCTATACTGCTGGCGTTCACTCGGTGGCCCAAAAAGTTAATCTCACTTACCAAAAAACCTGTGTTTTGAGCGGCGGAGAGTAATTCTGACTGCTCGAATCACTTCGAGTACCTTCCGCAGCTATTCCATGCTTTTGGCAGAATTTTTGTTTTTGATCATTAAGTCGTCGAAAACTGTTATGAGTATCCCAGGGGGCAACATACGCTCAATTTTTTTCATTACTTCCTGAATCACAGCTGGTACGTTTATTCCGAATGGCATTCTTAGAAATTCAAAATACCCATCGTGTGTAATAGAGGCAGTATATTTTCGTGACTCTGGCTCGACTTCGATTTGGTAGTATCCGGATAGCAGGTCCAGAGTTGTGAACAACTCAGCATTTGCAAATTGTGCTAGCAGCTCATCCACTTCAAGCACCAAGGAGGGACGTTTCACCGTAATGTTATTTAGTTCTCGGTAGTCCCCACATAGTCTATCTTTTGAAACTGATTCTTTTTTATAAGTACCACCAGAGAAGCATACGACGATTCACTTGGCTGAATAATTTTTGTTTCCAATAATTCGTCAATAATTTTTGTCACCTCAGGTCATTTGGCAAAAGCAATAAGATGAGATCTGTGGTAAATGGGTTTGTCTGATATTAGCCTGATTTTTAGCTGTCCCAGCTTACACTTCCCAATCTCCGATAGATTCTTGGCGAAACAATCTTTGAATTCGCATAATAGTTCATCGAACAAAGAAGTGTCATTTTCAGCTCTCTGAATTTCTTGGCTTAAGTGAAGTTTAAATTCTGTCATAAATTATAATTAGCTGTGTGAAATAAGTGGAGTGGTTAAAAGTGTCGTTTTATCAAGTTTTCGAGATAAGTAGCCATCTTTCAAGTCATCAATTTCATTGATTAAATTTTTACTTAGGCGAACGAAAATTAACGGAACCGGGAATTCTTACTTTGGTCTAGGAGTGAGATTCCCGTGTAGCTAAATTTATTCTAAACAATTTTTGAATTTAATTTTAAATTTATATTTTGATATTTTAAATTATTTTTTTTTTTGCAAGTACGGATTTCTGCATTTTTTTTCACTAACTATATTAAATAAATCAAGGATAATAAAAAATTTTATAAAAAGCAAATAATTGAAAAAGTTAAAAATATAATGGCTACTAAACCAGATAAGTGTGGGAAGTGTAGGAAACCCGTGGAGGATATCCACTCGGCTATGGGGTGTGATGGCTTCTGCCTCAAGTGGTTTCATTTGAGGTGTATCAAAATGTCGGAGGAGAGATATCGGGCTATTATGGACATCACCGAAGATGTAATTTGGATGTGTGCCGGATGTAGAGCTCAGCACCGTAAATCTAAAGAAGACCAACTCTTCCAACAAATGAAAAACTTGCAAAGCCAAGTCGAAGAGATGAGCTCAAATGTCACCTTATTAATAGATAAATCTACGACTGCGAGCAAGCCCTCATATGCCGAAATTATAAAAAATTCTACTTCTCCTCCATCAGTGCATCGATCTAATACAATATCGCAAAAAGGGATTATTATTAAGCCTAAAAATCACTCTTCATCAGAAAAAACATTGATTGATTTTAAGTCGAAGATCAGGCCATCAAAATGTAAAATTCCTCTACAACTAATGAGGCCTATTCGTAATGGTGGGGCGATTATAAAAACATCGACAAATGAAAATACTACTTCGCTTTTTAATATAGCAATGGATGCAATGGAAGAGGAGTATGATGTTGCTGAGACCAGATTGCGACAGCCTAGACTTGTCATCAATGGACTAGAGAAACAATACGCAAATAATGAACTAAGAAATGAGATCCAGGCATTAAATCCCAATATAGAGGAGCGTGATTCTATGGAACTTGTACATGCTAGGCGAACAAGAAATGGAAGGTGGTTGCACATCATCCAGGTAAACGGGAGCATGTATAAGAGGCTTGCAAATAGATACATTAATATAGATTATGGATCGTATTTTGTGAAGGAGGACTTCAACGTAACGAGGTGTTATAAGTGTCAAAAATACAACCACAAAACATCTAAATGTGAAGGGGAGCAAATATGTCTAAAATGTGGAGGAAAGCATGACCTAAAGGACTGCAAAAGCACGATTGAGAAGTGCTCTAACTGTATTGGTAACAATAACAATGCTGATCATTCTCACAGAGCTGACTCTGTAGAGTGTCCGGAGTTTCAACGCAGAATATTGATCGCCAGGAGGAGTACCGACTACAACTTTGATGATTGCTAATCTTTCTAATCAATCAAGTGGAACAAATTTAACACTTATGTATGCTAATATAAGAAGCTTAAGACATAAGCTAAGTGATATTCAGATTTACCTGCAGCAAAATCCTGACATAGATTTGATTATTCTAAATGAAATCTGGATTTACCCAGAAGAAGCACGGTTTTACAATATTGAAGGATATAATGCAGTATTCTCCTGCAGACCTGGAAGAGGTGGAGGTACAGCAATCTACGTAAAAAATACAATCAATTTCATTACCAAGAGAGTGATGCCTGATAAGTATAACGTTATAATAATTGAAGTACACCATGCAGGTAAAAAAATAAAATTAGGGACGTACTACAACCCCAATCGAATGAATGCGCAAGATTTTTGCACAGTACTAGATACATTATTCTCAACTGAAAAAAATTTGATCACAGTAGCGGACACAAACATTGATGTGCTAACGGAATCACCAGAAACACGGATTTATAAGGATACGCTAGAAACGAATGGAACGGTAATCATAAACAACAACCAAATTACTCGCCCAGTGTCAAATACCTGTCTGGATCATATAGTAACCAATGATTTAAAAGTCGCTGAAAGCATGACATACATATTTGAGGACTTGCCGGAACTGGATCATCGTGTGATAAAAATTGCTATTCAAGACCAAACCCTGAACAAACAGAAGCCGACCTACAAAACGTTCAGATTTCTAGATAAGGAGCTCTTTAAATCAAACATACGAGAGTTACTGGAAAAGCGGAAACCAAATAGTATTATTGAACTCAAAAATATCATCATATCTGCTAAGCAAAGTTCTACAATTGAGAAAAAAATCAGGTGTCGACAACGGACTTGGATAACGAAAAAAGTAATTGATGCAAGTATTAAAAAAAGGAAGGCATACATGGACTACAGGAAGAACAGTGGAAACCAGACATTCAAGTTTCTGTATATGCAAGCGAAAAAAGAATCGAAACGACTGGTGAAAGAAGCTAAATTCTTATATTTCTCAAGAAGAATGGAAACAGCGGCTGACAACTCCCGCGAAATATGGAAAATAATAAGTGAGGTAAAGGATAACTCTTCAACCCAGGGTATATCACAAAACTTTCAACTGAATCCTGATGGGCCCTCTAACATATCGTGTCCACGTGACGCGGCGAACTCATTGAATAATTTTTTTTCAACAATTGGTGGAAGAATCACTAAAGAAATCGTTGCCAGTTCAGCAGGCAATGTAAATAATACAAATATCGCAATAAATTCCATCTTTCACATTCATCAAACAAATAAAAGGGAAGTCTTAAATGTAATCAATGAATTGAAAAAGAATACGGCGCCAGGCATTGATAGCATCACGATGAATGAGATTGGTATAATAAAGGAGGACATAGCCCAGATTATGGCAAATTTTATAAACATGCATATTAGGAATGGGACTTTTCCGGAAGAAGAAAAACTTGCAAAAATAGTTCCTATATTTAAGGGTGGTGATCATCTTGACCCGAATAACTATCGCCCGATTGCGCTGCTGACGGGATTTAGTAAGATATTTGAAAAAATACTAAACAATCGATTAACATCATTCTTAGTTGAAAACTCTATCATAAGCCAACATCAGTTTGGTTTTCAAAAGAACAAGAGTACTTTGGATGCCCTACATTCTGTCACACGTTTCATCAATCTAGGACTTGACAGAGGTGATTATGTCATCGCAATTTTTGTGGATTTGAAAAAAGCATTTGATACAGTTGATCATGATCTCTTGCTTCGTACACTTGAATCGTATGGTATTCAGGGTAGTCCTAAGAAGTTGTTTAAGAGTTACTTGGAGGGAAGATCGCAGAGAACTTTAATAAACAATGTACTGAGCGACCATGCACCTACGGAAACAGGAGTTCCCCAAGGTTCAATACTGGGCCCAACTTTGTTCCTGCTATATACAAATAATCTAAATACATGTGGGCTGACGGGATATCACACATTATATGCTGATGACACAGTTCTACTTTATTCAGTACGAGACAAAACTGCCATTGAGAACACTATCAACGACGACCTAGGAAAATTCCATCAGTGGTTAATTGGAAACAAACTAGTATTGAACACATCAAAGACAAAATTTATTGTTTTTAAGCAAAAGAACAAAGGAGACATAGATGTCGAACTAAATATTAACGGCGAAAAATTGCAAAGAGTGCTAGAAATGAAATATCTTGGTCTTATCATAGACCATCGTATGACCTGGTTACCACACATAAATAGCTTAAGAGGGCAATTAGCCCCAATAATAGGATTGTTAAGAAGATATGAGGATTTTCCAATGCACATCAAGAAACTTGTTCTAAATGCGTTTGTCCTGGCGAAATTGCATTATGGAGTACTTATTTGGAGTCAATCAGCGAAGCAACATTTAAACAGTATATCCAGGCTGCTGACCAAAGCGTATAAAAACATTCTGAAGCTGCCAATGCTTACTCAAACTAGTTTGGTTTACCAACTGGCAAAATCATTAACCTTTAGTCAAATTATTATTATGGAGAAAGCGAAGTTTATCTACAGAAATTTAAAAACTAATGGATCGGAACGAGCGCCAT
Source organism: Odontomyia ornata (assembly GCA_963969285.1). Lineage (NCBI taxonomy): Eukaryota > Metazoa > Arthropoda > Insecta > Diptera > Stratiomyidae > Odontomyia > Odontomyia ornata. The sequence continues at coordinate 253,664,804 of OZ017742.1, forward strand.
TAATTAAGGTATCACAGGTCAACCCATATAATGCGAGGAATGCAAATCAATTCGTAATACCTTTTGCCAGAACGGATCGACTAAAGAACGATGCAACGAATGATGCTTTGCGTATATATAACAATCTACCAGAAATTGTTAAGGAAGCAAACTCACTTTTGGTATTTAAGAAAAGACTAAGGGAGCATTTAATGAGTACTGATTGAAGCGTGGACCTGTAATTCTGCTTTTATGAGCCCAGTATCTTAGGGCGTTCTTTTTGACCCTATCGGCGAGATACTGAAGTGACAGTTACTCAGAGTTTTTTTTGAATGCGTCGTATGATATTGAATTTTTTTTTATCTCTGAGAGCTGATCATGATTTTTTGGACTAGATGTTCACGAAAAGGACTAGTTCACATTATATTGTGTGCCCCCTTATACCGATGTGTTAAACATTGTCTGGGTGGCACAAAGGACCAAGCGACGTAATGTGAATGCAGATCGCACGAGCGTTGTGCGACGAAGAAAGAGTGATGGAGAGAGTGGTAGGGAATGGAGGTGATTAAAAAAAAAAAAAAAAAACCTGCGATACCCGTCCTCGTTCAAATTCTTTTTGTCTTCGATTTTACAATCTCCATCTCCAATGATAAGGTTTAGACGTTGGCTTTTTGGGAAATTGGCTCCCACTAGAGCAGCACAAGGCAACATTCTATCTTCCCAGATATAGAATGTGTGAAGAAAATTCCTATTACCAAACTGCATCTCCGCTTTGATTTTCCCCGTAGAGCGATATTTTCCTCCACTGAAGCCAGTTTTCCCCGTAGAGCGATATTTTCCTCCACCGAAGCCAGAAAATTCGATTTTAGTTGGTTCGAAAGGCCCAACGACATCAGCAACGGATCGAGCTAATAATGAACGTGAGCTTCCTGAGTCTACTATTGCGAATATACATTTTCCCTTGACAGTTACTTTTATCGGCGGCAATAGCGGTCAAGAAACAATTGATCAATTTTCCTCCACCTATATTTGCAATACGACATCTGACTGCTGTGGTGTAGATTCTCTCGGTTGTTTAGCTCTGTCGAGGCATTCGCACGTTCTTTGTCCCGTACAATGGCAGTGACCGCAACGCGGGCATCGTTGTGGATGCGGACATCGCACTGCCAAATGACCTCGCTGACGGCAATTGAAACATGTCGGTCCGGTTTCGCACATTTCGACTGGCCTATTATTCGACACTCGTACCGATTGGTCGCGTAGCGGCACAAATTCACTACATGATGCACGCATCTGATGCGGATCTATAGCCGGCACAACATTCTCCTCGAAGCGGCTAATCGCCATGTGAAATTCTTGTAGTTCTGCGAATTCACTACCAGCAAGAGCATTTTGCAGTACTGGATGATTGAGAACTCGTCGGATATACTTTATGATTGCTGCCGTCCGACACTTCCCCCCGTGGCCCAATTACTGTCATTTTATAAAAGTATTCGTCCAAACTTTCCGAATTCGCACGAATCGGTCTCATCAACTTTAAATGCCCATCAGCTTCGTCATTTCGAGTAGAAAAGTCGATCACTAGTTTGTTCGCAAACTCTCGGAAACTTTTAAATACTTGCATTTGTCCGTCGTTTCATATTTTTGCACATCCGTACAGTTTTAATTGTTCTGCAAATAATACTAATTTATCGTCCCAAGCGTATACCTCCTTCAACTTGCATATGCGCTCAATAAACTATTCTGCCGTCCAGTCTCGCTTGTTCAGGTTGAAACGTTCTCGTTTGTCGATATGTTGATTCTAGGAATGCCTGCTCCCTTTTTAACCAAAGTGCGTTCATGCTGTTGAAGATTTAATTACCGTGGCACCTCATGCTCATGCATAACCTCGTCGGCTTCTCGTGGTGTGCCCGTCTCCTCCGTTAGGGATTTCGTCGTCATCACCACTCGCGTTGCCACTTAAATCTCGCACAATTTGAACTTCGGTCATCTGCCTTGGAGTGCTGCTTGGTTCTGGGAAATCTGATTGCACTAACCTTTTGATTAATTCGGATTTATTTTCCGATGTCGGCAGCCCACGCTCGCGGCACAAGTCTTGTTTCTCTTTTTTCGTTTTAATCGTGTACATGACTGATCCCACTTCTGAACTATCAGAATGGAATAATGGGTAATGAATAAAACCAATCGAGTTCAACCAATTTAGCTTTTTCATTCAATTAATTTCTCTCCGTAAGCAACACACGGCTACTCGGCTTCGCTGGCGTGCTCGACTGACTGCATTTCACGACTGGCATCCGTTGTTGCCAGTTGTCCAGTTTCTCCAGTGTTGACAATTGTTCTGGCAAACGATCATTATTAGTCATAATGCCTATGAATAGATGTTTGTTGGGTGTTTTGTATGATACAATTATTTGTGAACATTTTAGAGGCAGAACAAGAGGTCTCGGTCTCACTACCAACAAGAGACGAAGTGCAGGTAGCAATACGGACCTCAGAAAAAATATGGCTCCAGAAATGGTCGAAATTCCAGCGGAACTGCTCCAGAACGGGGGTACCCATCTAAATAACCTTCTGCATAGACTAATATGCAGAACATGGGCAGACGAGTAGCTACCTGAAGACTGGCGGCAAAATATAATATGTCCTGTAGACAAACTAGGCGACAAATTGAGGTGTGAAAATAATAGAGGCAACGCTCTACTGTACAAAGCTTAAAAAGTGCTTTTCAATGTCATAGAAAGAAAATTAAAACCATGTTATGAAAGTATTAGGGAGGCTTTCGAAGTGGACATTGAAACCTCCGGTTCATCAAAAATTTCATACAACTCATGTTTGCATCGAATTCGTCATTGGTCCCCGTCTAGCTTCGGACGGTCTACACTAGACCAAATATTATCAGTAAAGTAGCTGCCTGAAAAGTGCTGGGAGTATATTATCGATATGCATCAACTCTTTGTAGACCTCAAGCAAGGCATACAACAGTGTCGACAGAAACGCGCTGTTCAAAATAATTCTTGACTTGGGCGTCCCAACAAAACTAGTCCGCATGATCAAGGTCACGATGTTAAACATACAGTCACGTAAATGATGCAATGTTTTTTAATACTGCCCTGGAACATGTCATCAGGAAGGTATCAGCTGAAAGTTCTGGTACACTACTATGGCACGTTCAATATTAGATGCAAAAGGAGCAAACCAAAATGCCCTACGAGTTAATGAAACTAAAACTCAGTTTATGACTCATACGAGGAAGAAAACTCTAGTTCAACAGCCGTAGGCGACTACAACCTTGAAGTGTAGATAACTTTGTATACCTTGGAGCCATCCTTAATAGAACCGGGGCCTAAAAGGATGAGATTGGATGCCGCATAAACACCGCAAATAAAGCCTATTGCTTTGTACTTCCCAATCTAACGTCCAGAGTTGTGCTCTGGCAAAATAAACTCCACATTTATAAAACACTAGTCAAACCTGCGCTGTTATATGGAAGGGAAACATGGACCCTAAAAGAGAGTTTAATAATTTGAATTTTAATAAAAACTTGGAAGTTTATGGGAAGTAATGATCACTACTCGTATACGAGTACATGTTAAATAACCTACAGCATCTGTTAATTGGCTAACTGTCTCCATACGCGGTATGGTGTCTGCTGATGGCTAGCATGATAGGGTGTTTTGCGCTTCTAGCAGGATCATTCAAGCGGATTCTATCACAGATAATTTTTAACCTTAATATTGACCTTTAAGACATCGAAAGCCAGATATGCTGACAATGCGTTTCTCCTAAAAGAGAGGCTAGTCAAATTTAACAACTGGAGACGATTTTTATAAGGCGTTAGGTTAATAAATAGCGTGGGGTTGCAGAGAGACCTCAAAGCAAAGAGTACAAACTGCTTCGGCACGGAATCCAACCTTTTGCTGTGAATATCAAAAACGCGATTCCAAATCAGGCAGGCAGATTCAAGAATAAGACAAACTAGAGATATGTATAAAGATTTTGTTGCCCAAATATTCTTGAATTATTTTTCCCTTCTTTTGATAAAGCCCAGCATTTTATACACTCTGGAAAAGAAATCATCGTAATGAAGGTTGAATCTGAGCTTTGCATCCAAGACTACGCCAAGATCCACAACTCTATCGACCCTACTCAGAGGGGAATTATTAATGTGGTATTCGTAGAGGATGGCATTCCATTTTTGAGTGAAGCTGATTGCCTGGCATTTGTCCAAATTCAGTGAGATTGGTTGTCATCACACCACTGAAATAAATTATTCAATTTGTCCTGGAGAAGCAATGCGTCGGCTTCAGACTGAATTACATGATACAGCTTGAGATTTTCGGCGTAAAGAAGATGTGATATATTAGGTAATGCCACTGAAAGCTCCGAAATGAAAATATTGAAAAGCAACGGGCCAAGATAGCTACCTTGAAGTACCCCAGAGAGAACATGAATTTCTCTAGAATAACATCCTTGAAACTTGACAAACTGGGTGTAGTGCTGCAGATAGGACTGAATCCAACTAAGCAGTGAACTGGTGATACCGGACCAGTGGAGTTTCTTTATCAAAACTCCATGTTTCACATGATCAAAGGCTTTGCTAAAATCGATGTCAATAGCTTCAACCTGGTAACCTTTTTTCAGACCACATAGAATGTCTGATATTATAACTATGAGGTTGATAGTAGTGGATCTATTTTTTCAAAAACCATGTTGTTCTTCATTAAAGCAAGGCTCAACAATTAGAGAAGTTTTTCTGCATATAAACTGCTCAAAAAAATTTAAAGTGGTAGTAGATGGTATAGCGATTCCCCTATAATAGTAAGAGATTTTTTGACACCATTTTTATGTATTGAAATTATGTAACATGGTTTCCAATATGAGGGGAAGATTCCACTTGAGAGAGACTTATTAAAAATAATATGAAGGAGCTGAGTAAGTATATCTTTACACTGAGCTAGAAAGTAGGGGTTAATTAGATGAGGGTTAGATCCTTTATTCAAATCCAGACCCTAATTTCACCGGTGGATATCTTTTTCCGAGCTTGCAATGTTTTCTATTAAGATCCTTGAAGATATTATAGCAGGCCCGAAATTTGCTGAAGCTAAGGGATCGTAGTAAACTTCCTGAAAATGATCAGCAAAAAATTTACGGATTTGATCTGAAGAAGTGGAACCTTTGTAGGTCATTGTGGAGGGAAAATCACGGACTCTACGTTTGGTGTTTACGAAATCAAAAAACTTTTAAGGGTCGTGAATAATATTTTGACCAACAGCGCTAACGTACGATTCATACGTTTCTTGAGATTTAATCTTGAATTTACTGGCAAGTTCGTGATATTTGCTATTGATTTCGTTACTTGTTTTATTGTTCCTTTTTATAATTTTGTACATCTTATTTCTTTAATTTCCTAAAGGCCTGAGGTCATTTTCTACCCAGGATTAAGAAAGCTTTTTTCGTTGATTTTAGGTACGAATCTTTCAATGGTGCCAAGAATTATTTGGTAAAAAGTAGACCTGTCTTTGTCTAGCATTGAAAGAGTACTAGTCCAGTTGAATGTGGATAGAAAATTGTTAATGCTATAGAAATCAGCATTTTGAAAGTCAAGTATTTATTTGAAATAAAATATACTCTTATGGCAATCTACCCAAACATTTAGGCCTATACATAAAAGAAACAAAAATATTGTCGCGTGTTTCTGGTTCGCGGCCAATAATTTTAATGTTCCGGGAAAGTGAAAACGCAATGTCTTTTAAATTAAATTAAAAGAGTTTATTTATTTACTGAAAAAAAATGCACAACCACTTTTAACTATTTCATAATTTTAACTAGAATCTAACTTTCACTTGTCCATAAATTTCTATCGCAATTGTCTTCTAAAATTACTTCACAATCACGAAAATCACTTTTCTATTACTCGAACAATATCACTTCCCACACACTATCGCAGTTCTTATCGCGGTCGAATGAATGATTCCCCCCATTCATTCAGCTCGCCTTTATATAGGGTCTCTAATCACTCAACTCAGTTCTCGTACATTGGTGAATTAGCGGGAACATTCCAGCAGCGTAATGAATGGGCAGTGACTCACTTTCAAATGTTCATAATGCTTGGTGGGTTCTCGTGGGTTCGAGTAAATTCATTTGTTGATGTTCTTAATGGTTGTGAAAACAATTGCGACAGTAGCTCGCAGAATTATTAGTACATGTAACACTGCCCCCACCTCAGTTATTTTCGCCCCGAAAAGATGTGTCGCCAGTTGTAGTCAATTCTCCCTGGGTGTAATATGGGGCAAGACGGTCCAGATGCACGATTTTCATTTTGGCTCTCGGTTTACGGTGTTCCTGTATGCGATATACGACGTCGTTGATTCGCTTTGTAACTCGGTATGGTCCCTCCCAACTATGTTGCAACTTTGGAGACCTACCCTTTCGCCGTTGCGGGTTATAAAGCCACACCAAGTCATCTTGCTGGAAGCCAGTAGAATTTGCCTTTAGATCATACCTGGTCTTCATGCGGTCAGTAGCCGATTCGAGGTGTTTTCGCACTGTCCGATGTATCTGGTTCAACCGTTGCCTAAGCTCACTTGCGTACTCCGAGATCGTTTGGGGTTTCTCAGGGGGTGTTCCGAACTTTATATCAGCTGGCAGACGAATAGTCTTTCCAAAAATGACTTTGGCTGGGGCTTGGCCCGTCGATGCATGCTTGGCAGCTCTGTACGCCTTCAAAAATAGTGGAATGTGTCGGTCCCAGTCCCTTGGGTTCTCGTCAACCATCTTGGCCAGGTGTTTATTGAGAATGCCGTTGAAACGTTCGACCATTCCATCGGATTGGGGATGCAGCGGTGTTGTCCTCGTTTTCCGTATTCCCAGCAGCTCGCACATTTCGCTAAATACTAGTGACTCAAAGTTTCGGCCTTGATCCGAATATAGTTTGCAAGGCACGCCATACCTACTGACCCAATTTAACACTAGCTGTTCAGCTACAGTAGTTGCTTCCTGGTTGGGAATGGGGTAGACCTCGGGCCACTTGCTGAAATAATCGGCAACAACCAGCGTGTATCGATTTCCCCATTCAGATTCAGGAAAGGGTCCTGCGATGTCAACAGCAATCCTTTCAAACGGTACCCCCACGTTGTAGGTTTGCATTTGCCCTCTCAGTCGTCGCTTTGGGCCTTTGACGGAAGCGCAAATTGTGCATCTGCGACACCAGTCCTCTACGTCTTCTCGAGCGTGGAGCCAGTAGAACCTTTCACGCGATTTCGCTAAGGTCTCGTTAACATCAAGGTGGCCTCCCGAGGATCCTTCATGCATTTCCTTAATCACATCGTGGATTCGGCTTTTGGGTAGTATAGTTTGCATCCTATAGGAGCTGCCATCCGCCGTTTCCCATTTCCGCTTGAGTACGCCACCCTCCACCTCAAGGGAGTTCCATTGTGCCCAATAGCTTTTCAGGGTTGCGCCATGCATTGAAACGTCTTTCCACTCAGGTCGCCCAGTTGTCTCCTTCCATACGAGCAATGGTCCGATGTCTTCATCGGCTAACTGGGCGTTTCGAATCTCCTCCGATGACCAACCACCATCGAATTCGGCCGTTATCAATCGCAGATTAACGGGCGGTTTTTTTTCCTCGATCCGTTGGCAATGCTTGCAGCTAGCTGGACATGGACGGCGGAATAGGGCGTCAGTATTTCTATGAACTCCGCCCTTCCGATGAACAATTTCGTAGTCGTATGACTGCAATCTTTTTATCCATCTCGCAACTTGTCCCTCGGGGTTTTTGAAGTTGAGCAGCCATCTCAGTGATGCATGGTCCGTTCGAAGAACAAATTTCTGGCCATATAGGTACTTGTGGAACTGCTTGGTGGCCTCTATTATAGCCAATAGCTCCTTCCTGGTCACGCAGTAGTTCCTCTCACTTTTTGAAAGAACTCGACTGTAATACGAAAGGACTCTTTCTTCGCCATCGATCTGCTGGGAGAGTACAGCTCCAATACCGCCGTTGCTCGCATCGGTGTCAACTACAAACATTTTTCCGGGTTTTGGATATGCCAGCACGGGTGATTCACACAGCTTCTCCTTCAAGATCTCAAAGGCTGTCTGGCATTGTTCATTCCAGACATACGGACGATTTTCCTCGGTTAGCTGATGGAGACACTTAGCTTTTTTGGCAAAGTCTTTGACGAATCTTCGATAGTAGGTCGCCAGACCCAGAAAACTTCGTAGTTGGCGCTTGTTGTTTGGTGTTGGCCAGTTTTTCACGGCTTCAATTTTCTCAAGGTCTGTTTTGACCCCTTCTGCTGATACAACGTGTCCCAGGTATTTTACTTCAGCTGCAAAAATGGTACACTTGTCGGGACTAAGTTTCAAATTTGCCAGCCGCAATCGGGAGAAAACCTCTGCTAAGTTCCGCACATGCTCTTCGAACGTTCTTCCGATGACGATGATGTCATCTAGGTATACCAAGCAGGTTTTCCAGGTTAGACCACGTAGCACATATTCCATGAAGCGTTCGAAAGTGGCTGGAGCATTGCAAAGCCCAAACGGCATCACCACGAATTGCCACAATCCAGTCCCAACTGAAAATGCGGTCTTCTCTCGGTCCTTCTTGTCAATTTCTACCTGCCAGTAGCGACTCTTGAGATCGAGTGTAGAAAATCATTTTGCGTCGGCTAAAGTGTCCATGATGTCATCGATGCGTGGGAGCGGGTAACTATCTTTCTTAGTGACGTCGTTAAGCTGCCTATAGTCGACACAAAAACGAGTGCTACCATCCTTTTTCTTTACTAGAACTACAGGCGCGGCCCATGGACTGACAGAAGGTCCAATAACGCCTTGTTTTTCCATATCCGAGATCAGCGCGCTCACTTCTCCTTGTTTGGCTATAGGGAGATGTCTCGGTGCTTGTCGAATCGGCTTGGCTCCCTGTGTATCTATGACATAAGTTACCAGACTCGTTCGGCCTTGGTCATCCGGGCTTGTTGAGAAGATCTCACTGTACTTGGTGACCAGATCAGAGGCTCGTTTGAAAAGCTGCACTGGCAATTTGACCTACTTCAATATTGCAGACGTGGATTCCCGGGCTTTGTCTGTGTCTTGTCTCCTTTTCCAATGATGGCTGTGAGTAGCTTCCAAAGGGGTGATGGTGGAAACAGGCTGGCAGCTGCCGATGACTTCTCCCGCTTTGATGCTCGTGGTTGAGTCTGCAGTGTTAAGGACTCTCACCGGCACATATCCGTTCCTTAAAGATCTTACAAGGCTTCTTCCTACAATCAAACTGCGCAATGCGGACGTCTTCGTTGGCTCTATCAGATAATATCGGTGGTCTCCAGAATCACCATCAAGCTTGGCCCATACAATGCTTTCGGAAGAATTCGGTACATCAGTACCAGTACATACCACTACATTCATCTTGGAAATGTGGTCGCAGAAAATCCATTCCGAGAATGCAGTCATCCATAATGTTCGTGACCAGAAAATTGTGTCGGAACACATCTGGAGGTTGACCTGTGCACGGACAAGTGCAGTTTCTCCCGTAGCTGTCCGTAGTGAGAAAATTCTGCCTTTGTGAAGTTGTCGCTGTCTATCTTGGTCTGGTCGGATAATCGATCGGGTTGCACCAGTGTCGATTTTTATGGTGCAGTGTTCTCCGTCAACTTGACCCAGAAGGCATAAGTCCGCTTCTCCACGATGTAGTCTTGACACGATGATGGTGGTGCTGGGGACGCCGCTCCTCCTAGCCAACCTCTGCCCCACGAAGTTGGCTCTTACATGTTTCCCGACCCCTCTGTTTGAAGGGCTTCCATTCTGGGCTCCTGACTCGGTCTGGATCTCCTCCTAGCTGCACACCCTGGACAATAGCTCGGTTTTCTTCGCTTCTTACAGTCTCTTTGCAGGTGCCCCTTCCCTCCGAAATTCCAGCATCTAGGCGCACCATTTACGTGCGGGTCTCGCTCAATTTCCACGCGCTCACACCTGCACTCGTCTGCCACTACCTCACGGACCCGGGCAGTGGTACGAGTCGCATTTTTCGCTGCCTCAAAGTTCAGACTGTAAGCCAATGCGTCCTTAACCGTTTGCTTTTGGGCTAAACGCACGGCTTGTTGCGATTCTGGATCCTTTAGTGCGCTGATGAATGCTTCTGTCGCAGCATCATCTCAATGTTCTGGGTCGTAGGCTGGGTAAGCCAAAAGTGCTAGTCGCTCAATGTCTTGGGCTAGCTGCTGTAGGGTTTCACCAGACTTCTGCACCCGATGCCTTAGCTGTGACCGATAAATCTGCTTGAGATGATCGTCTCCATAACGCATGTCGAGCGCATTCATTATAGCATTCGGGTTTGAGTGCAATTCAACGGGGATCGTCTCCAACAGCTCGGCAGCTGGGCCTCTTAGAGAAAAAATCAATGCAGTTGATCGTTTCTGCTCATTCCAGTGATTTATGCGAGCGGCTGCTTCAAACTGGGTTTTGTAAATACTCCAGACCGTTTGCCCGTCGAATATTGGTGCTTGCACATTTCTAGTTGAGCTTTGCGCTGCGATTACAAGTGGGGCTGGTGAGGCGGTTACTACTGCCTTTGCTGCTTCCAAGTCCTTTTTCACGTTTTCCATCTCATGGTTGATTCTCTCCTCGACCTGGCTGATCTCAAGGTTGGTTCTCTCCTCGACCTGGTATACCTTTTCCTCGACGCATTTGATTTGACTGTTGAGACTACTGAGCTCCGCTTTTATTTCGGTTGACTGTTTTTGCAGATCCGCCTTGATTTCGATCGCTTGTTGGTCCATTTTTGCTGATTGTTCATTTAGCTTCGCAGCTAAACTGGATGTCTGTTCATTTAGCTGCGCTGATTGTTCATTTAGCTTCGTTGATTGTTCATTTAACTCCACTGATTGTTCATCTAGCTTCGTAGTTAAATTGGAAGACTGTTGTCGCTGCTCTTGCTGCATCAGCATTAACATTTACATCAGCGCATTTTCTGGTTCCTTTTGCTGTTTCGGCTCCACCACCTTCTGCGCCTTTTTCTGCATCTGTAGGCTCACCCGAATCCTGATACGCACCTTCCGATTCAATCGCGTCACGCAAGCGTGCAATCAGTATGGCCTTTGTACCTTGCGTGGCCAGATTTCGCTGTTCTAACTCCTCTTGGAGCTCCGATATGCTCAATTGATTGATTTTTAGATATAAGTTTCCTGGCATTTTTATTGTTTCGGCAAGATTTCCACCAGTTTCCACGTTAATTCTCACTATTGTGCACTTCAAAAATGTTTCATCGTTTTCACTTCCAAAATTTTCTTTCTTACTTCGCGTGTTTTTGGTTCGCGGCCAATAATTTTAATGTTCCGGGAAAGTGAAAACGCAATATCTTTTAAATTAAATTAAAAGAGTTTATTTATTTACTGAAAAAAAAATCACAATCACTTTTAACTATTTCACAATTTTAACTAGAATCTAACTTTCACTTGTCCATAAATTTCTATCGCAATTGTCTTCTAAAATTACTTCACAATCACGAAAATCACTTTTCTATTACTCGAACAATATCACTTCCCACACACTATCGCAGTTCTTATCGTGGTCGAATGAATGATTCCCCCCATTCATTCAGCTCGCCTTTATATAGGGTCTCTAATCATTCAACTCAGTTCTCGTACATTGGTGAATTAGCGGGAACATTCCAGCAGCGTAATGAATGGGCAGTGGCTCACTTTCAGATGTTGATAATGCTTGTCGGGTTCTCGTGGTTTCGAGTAAATTCATTTGTTTATGTTCTTAATGGTTGTGAAAACAATTGCGACAGTAGCTCGCAGAATTATTTGTACATGTAACACTGCCCCCACCTCAGTTCTTTTCGCCGGTCTCGCTGTGCCAACCCAGGTCAAGTAATCTGCAGCTAACTCCTGCTATAAGGTATGTAACTGCGGTGGCTACCGTGATTGTGACATGTTTTTAGATAAAAACCAATTTTAATCCCATATGGAATGTAAGGGCTAAGACTTTGTTCTTTTCTATTTAATTTTGGCTTAATATTAAGTATTTGAAGTTTTCAAATTTTACTACATTATCGATTTGTCTTATGCAATGAAAATGTGCCAGTAAAACTGAATTGAGAAAAGGACCAAACAGGCAAGGCAGCGCTGACCTGGTCCTAAAAAATTATTATTCACTATAGATGCTGGTTAATAGAAATGGGCTTGCATGCTTCCTACCGTCTGAGTTTTCCCCTTTCGCAATTTCTAGATTAAGTGTTTAAATTAATGAGTTACAACTTTTTATAACACAATATATAACTAAGAACATTCCGTTTTTTAATCTCATTACAGAACCATCACCTCTCTACGATAATAATCATTACCACGAGGAATGTCTTCGGTGCAACTCATGTGGTCTAAATTTAACCGGTCCAAATCAAAAACGTGCGCGAAGGTTCAAGGTAATATCCGCCGCATGTCCAAATAATATGGAAAAGGACATGAATTCACGAGATGAAATATTTTTCCAGAACCAAATTCTCTGCGATTTGCATTTCGCAGACGTAGCCCTCATGGAGTGTTCCGACTTTATGCAACAACTCAGAAGCTTTAAGCCACAATCGCTGGGATGTGCAGTAGCTCGTCGTAAAAGTTCAACAACTTTAATATTTCCACTACCGCCCCAAGCATGTTCAGGTTAGTCGAGTAAAAGATAAGTTTTACGTTTTTTTCCAGGATAGGGTAAATCCTTTTGAATAGGTTTTTTTTCTCTCAACTGGGATTTTACCTGTGTGGAATGGTAGGAACATAAGTTCAAAATTTACATGTTATGATTTCAAGTAACCTGAAAAAGTTTTGAAAGGATAATTAAGGTCCTTTGATAGCATCAAATTGAAAAACTTGCAACTTATGCTCGTTAAAAGTCACATTTACTGTTTCGCAGTTTTAATATTCAACCCCTTGAACCACTTTTACTTTAATTGATTTCTTCACTCCCGGCAGGATTGTAACAGAGAGAAATTTCAAATCAGATAAAATTTTAGGTCAACGAGTTAAGTAGAAATGAAAGTCATCGTTCATTATATTGTAAGCACTATAATCTTTGTTTCCAATTAAAATCCCTTCGACGATAGTCATCAAGTGCTCACATCCAAGCCCAGTTCTGCTCTAATTACCCTCTGAACCATTGTTTTGTGCAAGCCAGCCATTAAAAATCACTCATTCTCGCTCTATAGTTTTCCACTTTGCCAGCATGCTGGCAAAGCGTACTTAAAAATGATTTGCTCTCCACTCTACTAGACATTTTCAATCTTTGACCTACACATGTTCATACATACACACCCGCAACCGTATACATATTCATCGATTCGCGCACTTGACGTCCATTAAAAAAATCTTGGTGAATTAGCTTCACCTCATTTTCATCATGTTAATAAAAATCAGATTTCATCTTCTTTTTTTTTCGTTCTGATCCTTATTATTACGACCCGACCTTTCTCTTCCGCTCTAGCCTAAGGCTATCCAGCCATGGATGGCATGGCATTGTAGTTGTTCTGCAACTCCTTCAGAAATAAAGTTGAAGCATTTTATCAAACAAAAACGTAAGCGTTCTTTCTCTGAGAACAATATCTGTGATTTATACGTCTCCATTAAGGACTAGTGTGTATGTGCCGACGACGAGCGTGGAACATTAAAAATATCCAAAGCATAAGGATCAGAACGAAAAGTAAATATACATCCCATTCTATCCACCCGTCGTCCTTCTGCACACTAAAACGCCCGCACGACAATGGCGTGGCAGAAAGGATAATGGTGGATTGGGGTTGAAATAAGGGATGTAAAGTTTACATTCATACTCGTACTCCAACAGAAGCGATGACGTTGAAGAAATGGATGACCGAGTGAGGACTTCGGCAACCTTCGAAGGATACATCTAAGCTTAAAATGATACTTCTGGAGTGTTGGTGAAATCAACACATAGACCATGTCCTTCGACTCCTAGCATGTCTTTTTGCCGCACAAGAGCGGAAAGGATAAAAAGGAACTGACGAGCTAGAGACATAAATAATCATCTAGTCTAAATAATTCTACGAGTTGACCGAAGCTCACACCACCAGCACCGCATTGGGGAGGGAGGACACACAAGAAGATTGGATGACAACGATGTGGTGATTAGATTCTAAATCTACGCATCGTATGTCATCAATTTTAAATTGCCGTTAAAACTGATGGCGCCAGATTATAATGGGCTACACGGGAAAATATCAGCAAAAGGAGATTTAGTGTGAACTGTGCTGGAAAGATATAAAATGAAACTACATTAAATAGTTAATTAGAGGATGAGGAATTTTTTTCGCTCCTCCATGTGAAGAAAAAGACAGGGGGGGTGTTTTGAGGATGCTGACGTTTATGTTATAAAGTAGAGTAATTTGTATTCATATCAAAGCCTGTTGGCTATTCACGAGATATATGAGCGAAAATGTTTAAGGATGCTTTGAATATTGAATGGACATTAGAAGAACTGTGGGTAATTTATTTGTTCCATTTGTTAGGGTTTATGTCTTTGCTAATCTTTTTTTTGGGGGGGAAAGGGGTTAGAGAAAAATTTTGATGACTCAAGTTGATAGCATTCACAAGGCGATAACTTTAGATAATTATATGTATTGTGCGAATTCCGGGCATGCCGGCAATCTTTTGTGTATTAATATGTAGACTCAATGATATCGTTTGTATTGCGCGCACATGCCTCGTAAAATATTTCCTAATTTTCCTTTCATTTAATCCCCTACTATCACTAACTTTAAATCTATTCCTGTTATTATAAAAGTATCTTATTTTCTCTTCCCAATTTATAACACAGCCACACAAAAATTCAGAATTTGCCCATCACGTCACCATTTTTTTCTAATCTTAAAAGCCTGGTGAAAAATAGTGAAAATTTACTGGGTAAGTCTGGAATTTTTTTTACATCCAAGATTATGTTTTTATGTAAAAGCTCCCGGTAAATTCAAATCTGTCGTCAAAATCGAATTAGAACGTGTAGTTTGTTTCTAACCTCAAAAAACCGAGCAGAAATCACTATTTTTGACATCTGAATGGACTTTGACCAAATTTTGTATAAGGGGTTTTCCAGATCGCTGAGTACGGATATGAATTCAGATTCTCAAATTTAAGATGGCTGATCCACCGGGTCAAGCAAAATTTAGTATGATGAGGTTTTCTTGTTCGTTGATCATACATCTGAACTCAGGTCTTTATAAATCAAGATGAGTTTTCAAACAACATTGAAGAAATTAATATCCGAAGAAGAAATCTCTTTCGGATTCTAAGGAATTAAGCTAGTTCGTTATGTAATAATTTTACACGTCTCGTTCGCTCGTCCGAGAGAGACTTCCCGAAGGAGATCTCAACCGAGATCTCATGGATTCTAGACGTGGAGTCTTGGAATGTGACAACGGACTGTACCCATCAGATCGACAAGTCCAGACGCTCTTAGTCTACGCCGAGGTGGCTGCTAGCTAGCAAGCTAGTTCGGAGAGGAAATTCGGTCGCGGGTCTTTCACGAGCAGACTAAGGCCGTATTATAAAACTCACGTTCCCGATTTAAAATGCGTCGAATAACTTACAATGACTCTACTTCAAATTACGTGATATCGTTCCGAGGAAAAGGATCAAAAACAACCGCTGAAAAAATACGCGCTCCCAAATATTACCGACGCGCTGCCCAACATAACCTTTTCGAGTTCAAAGCAAAAAAATCGACTCTAAGAAAAAAACGCAAACTCAATATATGGCACCGCGTACCGACCGCAACGCGAAACCGACTATTCGCGGATTACTGGAACCCTACCCTCTCGACGGCATACTCACCTTTCGCCAAAATTATCCTGCTGAAGGGGAACGGGTTTGCTGAAAAGGAAAGACGTGAGTTGTATCTCAGCAAAGCGTTTTAATATTTCTTTTCTTTTTAAACGATGCAATAAAGGTGTAAACACTATTGTTACGGGTGGACTGTATTTATATTACATGAACTCAAAAGCTGTATTTGTATTTAGCTCACAATATTTATTTCACTTTTACTACTTCATACAAATATCTATAACAACTTTAATTCATTCATCAACAAGATCAAAACACGTAATTGGTATATTAACATATGAGAAGCGAAAAGAACGGCACTGATATTATTTGAAATCTTTTGACTAAGAACTAACGATTCCTTCGGCGCTGGGCAGGTTCGTTGTCCTTAACATTTCTCCCCCCGGCGTAGCTTGCGCAGCCTCTTCTTGTAATAACACGACGAGCCTGCTAACGGGGCGTTTGAAAACGCCTGCTTTCGTTCTTACGTCAGCGACTCGTATACCACCGTCTGGTCCTTTGTAGGTGCGTTCGATAAATCCCATTGGCCAGATGTTCCGGGGAAGCGTGTGGTCGGCTACGATCACGATATCGCCAACTTGTATGGTCGCACCTTATTTGTTGACTCGCCACGTGGCACCAGCGTGGGTAAATATTCCTTTATCCACCACCGCCAGAAGTGATCAGCGAGCGCCTGACTTGCTCGCCACGTTCGTCGGTCAGCCTCGTCACATGGTCCAGTAGCTGGCAGGCCCATGGATGATCCTACCAGAAAATGGTTCGGCGTGAGTGCTTCTGGGTCGTTTGGGTTTACACTCACGTGGGTAAGCGGTCGAGCATTAACTGAAAACTCTGCCTCTGCCCAGAGGGTTCTTAAGACTTCCTCGGGTGGTGCCTTCTCTCGCAACGTGACACTCAGTGCGGTTTTTACTGATCGTATTAATCGTTCCCATGCGCCACCTTGGTTAGGAGCACCAGGGGGTATGTAACGCCATTCCATTCGGTGTAGTAGCCCCTCATCTCGTAGTAGTGGTGCCCATTCGGCGTAAGCGATTCGTAATTTGTGATCTGCTCCACGGAAGTTCGTCGCATTGTCCGAATACATTAGTCGTTGCCATCCTCGGCGCGCCGCCATACGTCGAAGCGCCATTATCGTATCGTGGAGTCAGTGGAGAGAGATGCAACAACTTCTATGTGCACGGCCCGTGAAGTGAGGCACGTAAATAGTGCACCCCATCGTTTTTCTCGATGCCGTCCAACTTTCACCATCATTGGTCCAAAGTAATCAATTCCACAGTTTGTGAATGGACGGTGAAAGAAATCGAGGCGTGTGGTAGGTCTCCAGTGACTGGTATTCGGGATTTTGCTCGTCGGACTTTGCAGAGGGCGCAGCTGCGTTCTATAGCGCGAACGGTGGGTCGAAGGCGAATAATCCAATAACGCTGTCGTAGGTCATTTGTCACGCGTTTTCGATTTGCGTGACCAGCAGCGCAGTGTTTTCGCAGCACAATGAGCTTCGTCAAGGGATGGCGTCCATCCAGGATTATCGGTCGATTTGCCTCATTCAACGCGGCTGCTGCTCCAATTCGACCACGCACCCGCAGGATACCCTCCTTAAGCACCGGATCTAATCTGAATAATCGGCTTGCCTTTGTAAAAGAGCGGGATGATTCAATCCTATGTAGCTCAGGTCTGAAGTTTTCTTTCTGTGCTACTTGGAGAATCTAGCGGGATCAGGCAGCCAGCCATCGCGTTGTGAGTCCTCCTCCTTTGTGTGAAACAAAACCTCTTCTTGTTCTGCTGCGAATATTTGTTGCGTAGGCCATTGCTCCTCGGATTTGTAGAGTAAGCAAGGGCCCAGAACCCAGCGGTCGTGCTGGTTGATAGGCGTGCGGGCGAATCTCGTTGCGTCGTCAGCTACATTGTCGTTGGTTGGTAGCCATCGCCATTGGTCTCTATGCGTAAGTTCCGCAATCTCGCCAATTCGGTGAGCGACAAAAGATGTGTATTGTCGCGTGTCATCACGTATCCAGTGTACTACTGTGGTCGAGTCGGTCCACTATATAGTTCTTAATACTTTGATGCTATGTTCTTTCTTAATAGTCTCAGCGAGTCTGGCTCCGATTACGGTGGCCTGCAGTTCGAGACGAGGAATGATCTGTGTGCGTCGCGGTGCCGCCCTAGCCTTGGCTGCCACTAGGGCGACACTGATGCTGCTGTCACAGTGGATGATCCGCTAATAAGCTACAGTTGCGTAAGCTTGCGTGCTTGCGTCGCATAGCACGTGGAGTTCTACACTTGCATAATCCTTAAGCGTGTAGCACTTTCCGAGACGTAGATCTGCAATATCGACAAGACACTTTAGTCAATCGGTGAAGAGTTCTCCTTTTTCCTCTGGAATTGGTTCATCCCAGTGGATGTTTAGAGGCCACAGGCTCTGAAGGATGATCTTTGCTCGGATCGTAAAATGACTTAACAGCCCCAGTGGGTCGTAGATTGACATGACCGCGCTGAGTGCTTCTCGTTTTGTTGGCATCCGGGTCTGTGTACGCACCGCGGCTGGAATTCGATTCATTGATGTGTTGAAACCTAGCTCATCTTGTTCAGCATTCCAATAAAGTCCAAGAATTTTGTTCTCAGGACCTCTACTTAGTGGCGCCAATTTAGTTGTTTGTAGTTCCTTTGGCACTTCGTACAACACGCTTTTTCTATTAGCGTTCCATTCACGTAGTGTGAATCCAGCATCTGCGTGCACCATCCTTATTTCCTTAGGGTTCGGCCACATTGCGATTTTTCTGCCGTAACCAGCGATTTTCAGACGCAAATACGAACACACTGCGACAAGATCTCCGAAGGAACTTCAGGCATGCGCAGAACTAAAATGCTCATTTGAAGGTATGTCTTTGCCAGGAACACATGCGCTAACTCATTTCTGCGCTATGCAAGAAACTTCCATGCACGTCAGCGTCAAATGTCCAAATGATGTGCGCCTGCGCGAGTATCATAGAAACTACCTGCTAAACTCGTTTTAGTAAAAATCGCGAATTCCTGCGACTGCCGACCTGGATAAAATTGTCGAAAATCGCATTGTGCGGGCTTCCATTTAACCATGTGTAACTTGCGACAGAAGTGCGGCTAAATAGTCGTAGTCTGATGCATCCCTTAATGGTACGCCGGGCTTCTTCATCATAATTGTAACTTGCCACAAAATCATCCATGTAGTGGTTTTGTGTGATGGCTCTAAAGGCGTGTGGATAAATCTGCGCATGTATCTTCGCATTGTGGTCGCGTACATAATGTGCCAAAAAGGGTGAGCTCTTTGCGCCGAAGATCATACTTGTCATCTTATAGCAACGAGGAGGTTCCATTCTGTTGTCACGTCTCCATAGAAATTGCTGTGCTGGCTGATCTTCCGGGCGGATTTTCACCCGCAGAAATATTTCCTGAATATCTGCGGTGATTGCAATGGGTTTCTCTCTGAACCGGAACAAAACGCCTTGCAGTGATAACAGCAAGTCCGGTCCTTCTAGCAATGGGTGCTATAAAATTCGTCCTTATTTACCCCCTCCTTGTCTTCTGTGTACGCGTGACAGTTGGTCCGGCAGACATTAAAGAAGTCGACACTTGTCGTTCAACAAACACGTTCTCAAAGCAGTATGTTATATGTTAAATTAAGGTCGCCGTGTATTTTAATATACACTCAACAGCGCATCATAAAAACCGGTCTGTGTGGTACATACATACGTGATACGCTGTGTATTTTGAACCATTGATAGCATCCCAAGAAACCTGGTGAATTTGGATCAGAAGTGAAGCTTACCTTCTATTTGTATCTATTCCATGGTCGGGAGTTATTGTAGCGATAAGGGTTAGAGTCTCCGTTGAGTTTATCTCCAAATTCAACCTATGCTGATATAGACTTCCCAGCTGTTTAGAGGGTTTTAAGATTGATTAGGAGAGAAAAAATATCACAGCATTCCCTGAATAATTTGAAACATTTACTACCCGTACAAAATCTATCCTTTTCACCATACAAAACCCCACCAAGCAATAAATAATAACACCCTCAATCACAAAGCATTCTCAATCATTTACACAGTATGACCTCTCCAATTACAAGGATAACGCTCAGCAATATTTAATTTACGCCCAGCAGAAAATGAGACGAATACTAATCATAACACATCTGATCTGAGTATGCCGAGATACTTCGTGCATAAATCTTAGCACGCTATGTGTCTTGTATATGAGTATTTCAAATTTCCTTTTCTTTCATTTCCCCTTGAAAGAACAAAAAAATAACGATAAAATTAAGTCTTCAAGCCAACTCAGAGCAAATGCAAAAGGATGAAAAAGGACAGAAGAATAACTAACTGTTGTGTTGACATAAGCATGAGTAGATATTAAATGGAATTTTCGAATGGTTTGATGAGAGAAACAATATATAACATAGATGTTCATCTTGCATGTTAGCTTTTCTAGGATATCTTCTATTTGAAGAAGAAGGAAAAGAAAGAAGGAAATTTATGTGCGAAAGGACTTTGAATCTGATAAAATAGTCACGTACGATAATGGTTATAGATATTAAATTGATTGGAATGGTATATTGATTTTTCGTTAGAACTTTTGTTAGAATAAGTGGGGAAAAACAGATGGAAAAGTTATTATTTGACTTTCAGAGGAACTTCAAAGGAATCAAGGATGATTTTCATGCGAATAAATTTAAGGACCATATTTTTATGCTGTTTCTTTTTCTCGGCATAACATTTTCTCTAACTATAAGTGCATGCAGTTAGCATTTCTATCCCGGAAAAATAAAATTCAATTCATTTTCTACCTTGCTCTTACTATGTCCTTTTCACACAGGACAGGATAATCTGCTAAGTCAACCAATTTTCAGTTGTTACAATGTTTAATTAACAAAATCCTACCGTGACCAATGCATACATGGATGGGACGTTACTATGTGAACGTATCATTGCAGAGACGAAAAACTTTAATGAATGAAATGAGAACGTGGACCCATAAAAAGGACATACGAAGATCTGGTCGTTCTGAGAGCTTTTTTGCGGACCAGGATATAATGGAATTAAAAACATTTTCGTTAGTCCAAGATAGTAATTCGGGTGAAATATCGTCAAAGTGTAATGTCATGGGCCAGATGTACATTAGATAACGTACGAAGGATAAGGATAATTATTAAGTCTATTGTTACAGTATAATATGTTAAATTTGCCACAAGTGGCATTTAGTTCGAGGAGCAATACTACTAAGCTCTCGCCGATGTGAGCTTTGGTCTCTTCCCAAAAGCTGTCAACATTTGACACAGGTACAAAGAAGAGGAGCTCTGAGGATTACATCTTCGTATCCGGCAGCCTCTGATTGGCGGTGAGGGCTATTGCAGGCGTGACCTTCTTGCAAGAGAGCGCCGCGCTATTTATCTGCGCCAAAACGAGGATGCGAGGGAGATGGTTGTGCGCGAGGAGAGACAGCGCTCGCTCAACGATTGGCAGCAGTCTTGGGTGAATTGCACGAAGAAAAGGTGGACTCCGCGCCTAATCCCGAATGTGAGACCGTGGCTAAAGTTGAGCGGGCATGGGTGTTTTCAGTCTTACCTGCACCAGACTAGTAAGTCACGGTCCCCCGATTAGTGGTTTTTCCTAGAGGAGGAAGACAATGCCTGCCACACATTGTTTGCGTGCACAAAATCGGTCAGGGCGCAAAGCGATCTCTACAGGGAGACGGGAGAGCTCACCCCGGATAATATAGTCGCGATGATGCTCAAATTGGTTTACAAATTGAACCAGGTGGCACATTATGTTCGGGCAGTTCTAAAAGATAAAAGGGACTCCCAGTAGCCGGGGGTTTTGGGGCTGGGGGATAACACTTCCTCTTCCTCTCTCCCCTCCCGCTAGAAGAGGGGTCCCCTAGCTTGAAGGCGCCTCACGGCGTAACAAAACGAGGCCTGGCACGAAGTAATGTGTCAAACGGTTCCAGGCTAGGTTCTCAGGTTGACAGGGGAGGTGTTTAGTGGGTAGTCCAGTCCCCTTCTTGCAAGTCCCACACTCTGTGCGTAAATGGCACTCACCTATCCGAGTAGAGTCTAAGAGCAGTCTTTGTCTTCGAGCTCCTAGATCCTTTTTCTTTATCGCATGTACTTGCACTGCGCAATTAGTGACACCGACTTACTCAAATGGAACAAAGTTAAGGACGAACGAGGACAATTTTATTTATATCAAGGATGGCACCTCCATATTATGATTCACGCAAGTTGAAGCGCAAATTAGAAACAACAAAGGAATTAATGATTCCGCCTAATTCCTCCAAATCATAGCCGAGCTGGGCATACATAGAAAATCTGGTGGAAAGTTTTCGAAGACAGTCTTCGCTGAAGCCTTCGAAACGAAAAAAGAAGAGAGTGGCCATATGTAAGATGGAAAGGAAAGTGTCAGAAAGTAACTGAAACATCCCACTCTGTCTGCGATGGGAAGACCAAGTCAGCGCTGAGGAAAAAAATTAAAATAATGCCACTTAAATTATCGCTGCGTAACATACAACCAATCACATGGGCCAGCCAATTGCCAAAAAAACCTGAGCAAACGCCACTTTATTCAAACTGTGGCTCTGAACACACCGAAAATCTTAAGAACTGCCCGGTATTTAAGTGGCATATTGAAAGAATTAACGTAAAAAATCCCCGTTGGCAGCACCAGCCGGAAAGCTAAATTTCTCGTATGTAGCGTAAGGTTTCGAAAAAGAATTTGAATATTCATTATTTCCGTTGCCACTAAATAGTGAATTGTGCTTACCTTCTAAATTTTGGGGGCCGCCGTTTTTAATGCATGCATTTGATTTTGGAATATTTTAAGAGTTTGTGCCTGAGGATCTCATCAATCAATGTGCCAAGTATCGTTCAAATTGGAGTTTCACTGTAGGCAGGGCAAAAGCATTCAATTTTTAATGAAAATGGCAGCTAAAAATATTAGGTTTGTCGTTTTAGAGTTTTTTATTTTTCATCCAATTTTGACAATATTTTGCACAATACAAGAACTAATACTAAACATCATAATCTCAAATTTCATCAAAATCCGTTGAAAAATGTGGCCGCTAGGAGCCACAAAAATCTGAAAAAATCACATATTTAAACCGCCGCCGTTTTGAAATTTGCTCATGGATGATCACCAAAAAATAAATTCTGTAGATCTAATTAGTTTTTATCTTAAAACTAAGTTTCATATACATCGGATCAAAATTGCGGCTTTTAGAAGCCTTTAAAGTTTCGGGCTTCAACTAGTCGCCATTTTGTTTTTTTTAAGTTTGACCTCCAATTTTTTTACATAGTTCTTTAGATAATTTAATTTTACACCGAATAGTCAATTTTGCCAATATCTGTTAAAAGGTTTGGTCACAACTACAACTACAAGATTTTGCACGTTTTTTAGGGTTTTGTACTAAAATACAAAACCCTATTGCAATCACGACCTGTGTCCGTCTGTCCGTCCGTCCGTCCATCCGTCCGTCCGTCCGTCTGTATGTCACAGCACTTTTTCTCCGAAACTATAGAGGCTACAGCCATGAAACTTTGTGGAAAGGTCAGAAGTGGTGACCTCTTGAAAGTTCAAGGGTGAAAAAATTTTTCGAAGGGGTTTAAGGGGGGTCTCCCCATATAGGGAGTTGACCCCTCAAAAAAAAATTTTCACCAATGGTAGTCGAGTAGGGTGTCATTGGAAAGGTCTCAATGAGATCTTTTGAAAGCAGGTCTTAAAATTGCCTTATGAGTACCGAGGGGGGCAGGGGAAGGGGAAATGTACGAACTTTTCGCGTACCCCCCCCCTCGCGATTGGACACCTTCCATCCGAAAAACCTGAAAAAAATCATGGATGTAGGCCTTAATGAGTACAACAACAACAAATACGTGAGAAGTCGAAATTCACTCAACTTTGTTAGTAATAGTATGATTTATCGATTTTATGTTTTCTTGAATAAAATCTAAATGGTACCCTTAAATTCAATAAAATTTAGCAAACAGATGACTATTTATAAGATTGATCTTTCCTGAAAGTTTCATAAAGATCGAATAGTATTTAACGAAGTTATAGCGATTTGAATTTTCCTGTATTACTATGGAACAATATGCCCTGTATTACTATGGAAACATATGGCTATGGAGCCATATGCGCTTTTTACCGACTTAGACACTACAGCTTTGCTAGGATTTGCATGAAAGTTTCAGGAATGATAGATATCATGAGGATGACTACATACAATTGAAACAAGTCAAAGGGGCAGGAGAGAGCTCCTAGCAAAAGGGTTTTGTAGCCATTCTAGGATTCGAAAAAATAGGACATGAATCGATGCTTACAGTACAGAGGAGTGGCCCCTGAAAAAAAATTTCATGAAACGTAGCCGATATGAGTATCAAATGAAAGTTCTCTATGAGAGCTTTTGAAAACAGTTCTTAAACTGACAGTTTTTGCTTCAGTAGGGAACAGAGGGGGGGGGGGGGGGGAAATACATGAAAAATGTGTTTTCTCCCTCGCGAATGGACACCCGTGATCTAAAAAAATCTGAAAAAATTATCAAGCGAGATATTTATGGGTATAATTTTAACAAATATCTCAGAATTAAAAAATTCTTCCAACTTAGTTAATAATAGTATGATCCTCGAACATGACGTGTTTCTTAATTTTATTCGTTGCTGGTTACGGCATTTTGTAAGTTGAGTACAAAACCCTTCTGACATGAGCATAGGTCTGTCTACCCAACTTGTTTACCTTTAAGTGGCCGCCATTTCGTTTCAGCCGTACCGACTTTGGATTTTTTATCGTGAGGTTCATTATACATGTCAATGAACCTCTGTATCAAATTTCATCCAAATCGGAGCTACACTTTGGCCAGAACAGAAATCACGATTTTTCGTGATGACCGCCATTTTGTTTTTGCCCGGCCGATATAGCTGGTTCGCGAACTTAACCGAGATATTTACTCAATACACCTTTCCTGAAAATTTGGTGAAAATCGAAGCAAAATTGCAACCTCTAGCGTGGTCACAAATTTCGTTATATCCCATATATATATATATATATATATATATATATATATATATATATATATATATATATATATATATATATATATATATATATATATATATATATATATATATATATATATATATATATATATATATACATATATATATATATATATATATATATATATATGTATATATATATATATATATGATGCTCTCCGCAATAGGTAAATTTCTCTCGAGAAATTTACCTAAAAAATGCAAGTTTTAAAGCACAAACTACACTAAGGACACCCAATTTCTCACAGTCCCCACAGCCGCTAGTTCTCATGAATATCACCCAGCGGTACTCAGACATCTGCTTGCTTCCTAGAAACTGAAGCACAACGCTTATTCGGGTGTGATTTTGCCTCACTGGCATTGAAGATGAGGAAGTTCATGCCAAACTACCGTACATGTACGGACACTTATGAGAAGTGTCATCTTATCATGCAACTCATCATGAGCTTTGGCGAAGTTTAAGTGCATGTAATTGAACCCAAACTCCATCAGATCTCGACCACGACATCATGAACTCCAATCCTTCCTCAATGATCATAACCCTGATGACGTCTTAATCTCCGCAACCAAGACTACTTTCTGGCACACTCTTTCTTTCCCCTGCTATACACTCCTTCGTACTGACCGCCTTGGAAACTCCCACGGAGGGACTACCTCCTTCGAAACTCCTTTAATGTTACCTAAATTCAGTCCAACTTCCCAAGCATCGAAACAACTGACACTTTCTTCGTGTGTGCATCCATATATTGCCCGAAGCAGACGCTAGTTATCCATCACTTCACTATACTAATTTCCTACACGAAAGTCTATCCCAACCCTAATCAGAAAAAACTCCACACCACCATTGATGGTGACCTAAAAGACCGATACCCAGAATTCCTTGACTCCCGAGCAGATCAAAATGGCAACTCACTGGGACAGTGAAGGAACAACTGTGCATCCAGTTCATGTCTCTTTCCAACAAGGTCTAATCTAAAGCTTCTACACTTGTTCATCACAAACGATAACTTTCCCGTTGAATTCAACAGCAATATCCTCCCGTACTTCAAGACCGTCTCTAGAGTCAGTGACCACAATGCAGCGGTAATTTGCACTCTTGGTCACTCACTCGGATTAGAGAGAGTTGATATATTTTCAGAACAGTTTGGAAAGATTTGAGTTTAAGGAGGACTAATGCTACGGAAATAGGAAGACTTAGCTTCTTACAGCTCTTTTTTTGCAAGGGACCTGAGATGACAAAAGTATACTTCTACAGACCCGACGAGCTTGATCCTTCATTTGCAGAGCACGCGAAACATTAAAGTTTAACTATGGCTATTCCTTGAGGTCGTCGAACTCATGACATAAGTTTTGAGCGAGATTGCCTCCAAGAGATAAACATAGAATTCTCGACAAGCAGCGTCATGGTCCAGACCACTAAGGTTGTCAGAAGTATTAGAGGACTGCTCAGCCAGTGATCATCAGTGCCCTCTGCTTGAGGTCAGTGATGTTATCTCTCGACGATCGTGCTATCGGCTTTCGACAACTGGATGGAACATCGGAAGGATGGACGTCAAGTTGCTCGCAGCAGGTGAGCCCTCAGTGTACAGGAGGTCAACTAAAATCACTGGAAAGCGAAGGGAGTGTCACAAGCTACGACGTGAGGCTCAACAGGCGCGGAACCGTGACGAAGCAAGCAACCAGGTGGCAGCATATAAGTCGGCCAGGAAATGCTTTCGCAAATTGATCAACAATATCAAGGCTTGCTGCTGGCAAGACCTATTGGACAATGTATACAAGGATACGTAGGGTCTTGGCTACAAGCTAGTTATGCGGAAGCTTGGCGCCCTACGGAAGCCTTGCATACATGATGCGGAAAAGATGGATGAGATAGTATGCGCACTCTTCCCCGCCCATCCCGTCCGTGTTGACGCTGTCCATGGTGAAACAGCAGTCGAGTGTCCACTCTTCGCACAGGCGAAACTGGAAGAAGCAGTCCTTTCATTGAAAGCAAGGATGGCTCCAGGTCTAGATGGTGTTCTGGCTGGGGTGTTGCAGCTTGTCTATCACCATTGTCCTATCACCTGTCCTGTTGCTCAGCACATTCAACGCTTGCCCACGGAACGGG
Organism: Odontomyia ornata; assembly: GCA_963969285.1. Lineage (NCBI taxonomy): Eukaryota > Metazoa > Arthropoda > Insecta > Diptera > Stratiomyidae > Odontomyia > Odontomyia ornata. The sequence goes on from OZ017742.1 coordinate 253,691,805, forward strand.
GTTTTCCCGGTAAGCTGGAAGGTGGCGGGGCTCGTGCTGATCAGCAAGGGGAAGGGAAATCCCAAATTGCCTTCTGCTTACTACCTGTTATGCATGCTAGACACGGCTGGGAAAGCGCTAGGGAAACGCGATTCGTGCTACTTGGAACCTATCTCCTCGGCAGTACAGCTTTAGAGCAGGACGTTCTACTATCGATGCGATTGCAGAGGTGGTGACCGCGGTTCAATAGGCAGAGGCGTATAGTCGCACCAAGCGACGGATCGTCTTATTGGTGACACTCGACGTCAGGAACACCTTCAACTCCGCTAGATGGGTGGATATTCTGGATACGCTGGAAATCCCTTTTCAAGTTCCATAATATCTAATGCGGCTTATGACGGACTAACGAAAGGACCGAAACTTGCTCTACGACACGACACAGGGCCAAGGAACGATGGCTGTTACATCGGGTGTTGCCCAGGGATTTGCCCTTGGTTCGGATCTGTGGAACGTGTCTGATGACGGACCACTGAGACTCGAGATGTCAGATTGGCCGCAGTGGATCGGCTATGCGGATGATGTTGTGGCTCTGGTCGCTGGACGCACCGTTGAACAAGCACAACTTAGGCTAGGTATGCTAATGCGCCAAGTGAGAGACTGGATGACTGCTCGCGGGTTCAGTTTAACACTGGAGAAAACTGAAATGGTGATCTTGACAAAAAAGAGAATCCCTAGAGTAAGGACGATCACTATTGGAGACATACAAATCGGATCACGACCAGCGGTGAAGTACCTGGGGTGACTGATCGACTCGAAAATGAGTTTTTCTCTTAGAAAATCAGGGCAACGGCTGAGAAGGCTGCTTAAGGAGTATCGGCTCAGAGTCGGCTTATGGCCAACGTAGGCGGACCCAGCCCATCAAGAGGATGGCTATTGATGAGTGCTGTAGGGTTAGTGCTACTATACGGAGCAGAAATATGAGGCGACGCTCTTCAGGAAGGAGGTATACCGAAAACGCCTGGCACCGCTACAAAGAAGAAGAGCACTGAGGATTGCATCTTTGTATCTGACAGTCTCTGATTCAGATGTGAGAGTGATTGCAGGCGTGATACCTGACGGCCTCCTTGCTAGAGAGCGCCATGCTATTTACCCGCGTTGAAACGAGGATGCGAGGGAGATGGTTGTCTACGAGGAGAGACAGCGCTCAGTCAACGATTGGCAGCAGTCTTGAAAAATTTCACGGAGGGCAGGTGGACTGCGCGCCTCATCCCGTATGTGAGACCGTGGCTAGGTCGAAGGCAGGGTGAGACTGACTTCTATCTGATCCAGCCTTTGAGCGGACATGGGTGTTTTCAGTCTCACCTGCATAAGATTGGTAAGCTACGGTCCCCCAATTGTCGGTTTTGCTCAGAAGAGGAAGACAATGCCTGCCACACATAATACATAATTGAGTTGCTATTATTAATAATCTTTCTAAAAAATTATTAGTGCAGAGTGAAAGAAAAAGGTGGGAAGAAGGTGGTTTCGTCGTGTGTACTTATTCACCTCAGGCCATCACTCTTATAAGATACTCACCGGTGATGGTGACCACAATGCTTAGAGGTGCGATGAAAGCTCACTGCAGAGCAAAAATTTATCGCATAGGTTTATGTCACATTCAGTTGATGTAATAAGGGTGAAGTGATCAATTTAAAAGTTCAGCAAAGACAAGTACCTAGAAAAGAAAATTAACCTGAACGTAACTTGTAATTACAAAAACATATTGAGTTCGCATAAATAGAAAAAAGTTAAAAATAGTTCTCTCCCCTCTGAGCATGGTGGTCGCTTTCCAGCAGGCTTCACACTTTGGAATATTGTGTACGATATCATATCTTGAATATCACTTCCAGTCCGATTTTTTTCCTGGGTTGCCAGTATGCTTAATTTATATCAACTGGCCTGTTGTTAAAAGTCTTTAACTAAGATTCCAGGATCCAATGCCTTAGTTCTATTCTCGGTTTCGAAGTCATCGCCATAGATCCAATCCACTCCGAGGCCCTGTTGAAGGTTTCGAAACTATGTAGGATATCGCAGGGATGGGGAGTTAGCCCATCGCCCAACATTCATTCCAGCGGCATGGTTATTATTTCCAATTCTGTTATCAGGCGCGGAAGCCTCGCCTTCACCCTCTTACGTTACCACAAAGCAGGTGCGTGTAAGTAGTATTAGAAGCAGAGCTGCAGGTGTATTTGCGGTTATTGATTTTCCTCGGCATTTAGTGTCCAAACATTGGGGAACCAGAAGCCCAATGGGCAAACTCGAGACCACTTACTACCATTTGCTCACGGGATTTAGGATGAGGAATCATTTAAGCTAGGGGTGGGGAAACACGCGGGGAACCTTCTGCCTCCTCGGCGGAGTTACTTGATTACACGGAGGTCAAAATTGCCTAGATGACACGTAAGACGAAATGGCCTAATACTTGTAGTACTCGACAAAACTGAAGATTAAACTTACCTTGAAACAGTTGAGTACACAAGCACTACGCTACCACTCACGAACTTTCTGAAACCAATTTATTTTTGGCACTCAGGACCTTCCTGAGCTGTAGTGTTACCAGTATAATCCCATTAATCTCCCGTATGGGCCAAAACGGCCTACGTGTCGTGCAAAGGCAAACTAAGCTCATGCACTCATGTTTTCTAGGGATGGCGGTTATTGCCTAAATAAACGGTAATCTCCCAAAATAGCCGGTAGTCTCCCGAAATAACCGGTTAACCGATTACCTGCAGCAAAATGCACCTTACCAACATGCATAATTATAAAATCTTTGTCTTTCGTCGCTGATTATGCATAATATTTTTTTCTTGAAAAGCTTTATTTTTAAAAAATATTTGAGGTAGGACAACGTGAATTCATAACTGAAGTTAATTACTTCATTACATGAAATTGCGATATTATTCCTTCATCTCCAATGTCCATACTGGGTCAGGGTACCCGATCCAATAAGTACAAATAAAATTCAACAAAAAGGGTTATTATTATCACGAATTCAATACATAATACAAGTTACATAACTTCAAGTAAAATAATGATAATTACCGAAAATTCAGTGTTTTAAGGAAAAAGAATAAAAATAGCGTCATACTTGGTGTCTATAATTGTAAAAAAATTATTTTGGCCAATATTTTGTATCAAGTCTATTCATAAACACCCTTTCAATTATATGCTCATCAGTCAAACGATTTCGCTCGTCTGAATCGACATAATTTAACTTTGATACCAATCCCTTGGAAGATACCGGGCTCCCTATAACTGACATATATTTTTTTGGAACATGTGACAAACCTTGCATACAGGATTTACTTTGCTCCCAGAAAGAGTATGAATTACTCTTTCTGGGAAGCAAAGGCTGTTCCAAATAGAGTTTGAACTCACTTGGAAATAAGCTGTCAATTGAAGGACTACTTTTCGCTACAGTTTGGTCATGGACCGACCAAAGATGTTTTTTTCTGCTCACTTGTAGGCAATGCTGGTTTTGATGGCTTTCCTATTTCTGCCGAATGTTTTTTCACCTCCCAGGGCAAACTACTGATTGGGATCAGATAGTGTTGCGTGGCAAAAGAGAGGATTTTGAAGAACATTGCTAGCTCTTTGTTTCAGGGTCGCCAAAAGTTTTCCCTCAAGGACATGGATGCAATATGTTTGGTGGAAGCATTTTGTAGCACTGTTGCAATCATCATCACTAAGCGAATCACGATGCTTCCCGTCACGTATTCCATCCCAGATCTCCCCAGATCTCCTTTGTTGCCTCATCAAAAGGTAATAAAATTTGCACAATTTCTGAGAGCAGTTCGATGTCAAAAGCTGATAATACTCTCGGTGCGTTTTTAACTTTCGGATTGACCAAGGCTTTGGCAATGAATGGGGACATTTTGACAAACCTTGCTAACATTTGATAAGTCGATTTCCATCTGATAGGAACTGACTGAATTAGCAGCATCACCTTTCCTTCCTATTTGGTTGCTTTCATCGTTTAGCCCATCCATCACAATTAAATTTAGAAGATGGGCAAAACAGTAAATTTTCTTACCCTCCCCTATCAATGCTTGCACCACCGTCGGTGCATATCCTACAATTTTATATTTTGGGATACCAAATGACGGTCTTTGATTTCTTCAGCGATATACTCTGCAGTAGGCGTTTGACTCCCAGCATAATTGTTTCGAGGCTGTTTTTTGTATATTTACCTTTCAATACAAAATATTACTCCTTAAGTTCTTAATACAAACTAGGAAAACTTAGGTACCAAACGATAAAGTGCGTAGTAATGACCAGCGTTCCCTTGGATGTGTTGATGATGGTGCAAGTATACGCAGAGAGAGAAATGTGCATGATATCATTTAATACTGACCTAACTGAGTGGACTGCCGTGCAGTACTTGGAGCTAACTAGTTCAGTAACCTGGAAGGCACACGTTTTGTTTATCAAACAACTTGATGTATAATATACAAAAGTAAGTAATTACAGTTTTTGTGGAGGGAAGGTTATATAAAGGCACAGCAATGTTAGAAAGAAATTAAATCACACGCTTTCGAAGATTAAGTGAGGCAAATTATCCTTACATATCTTATATACCAGCGCATTCGTGATGTCTAAGTCACGTTTCCCACTTCCTGTAAAAGTTATAAAACAATATTTTAATGCACTATATAACTGCCTAGGTAACTCACTCGCATAACTTGATATTCGTCCTAATCTTTCGATGAGAGCCATTTACCTAAATGAGGCAGAGGCTAAAGGAGGAGGAGTAGGAGATCTTGAGCGAACTTCAATATGTGTCTCTAGAGAAAAATGCAAAGATGATTTTGCATTACCTGGATCAAGTGTAGGCGTAGGGTCCGACGAAAGTGAGGGTAATGGATAAACCCAGAGCGTGAGGTTGAGGGTGTGGGGTAACAACTACTTGTACCTTCTTTTGCGGCGCTCGATACATTTTGACTCTGAAGAATTTACCCTATGTTCGAACAAATATTTTGGATGCTTATTTTTTAGGTGCACTCGTAGATTAGTTGTGCCTCCTCTTCTTTTTAATTTAATTAAGGCAAATGGAGCACTGGGTCTCGTCTCCTCCAGTTTTCGTGAAGTACTTCCACACAAATGATTGCGACATGACGATTTTGCGAAACAGTAGAAAGCAATCAATAGAGAACAGAGCACACGTAGAAAAGACAAAATAACGTACGTCACGTCTCACAGTCATACACAGAGAGTCAACGTCATGAACGCAGTGGACAGCGCAGATCCAACCCAATGCGCAAGGCGACACTCTCGTTTCTTCTTAAGCAAAGTACAGAGAGTCCAACACGTGTTTGCAATCAAGTTGTATCAACTATTCAGGATAAATTAATAGTTTTCAACACTCATCCAGACAGGACAACATGATCCACTACTTGTTGAACCCATCCACAAAAATTAAAAAAATTTCATTTCGGCCAAACACAACCAAAAACCTACCAACCTAAACATCGCTACAGACGTGCAACAACTAGGTTCCCAGCCAACCAAGAGCCGGATTTATGCTCCCGGGTTTTATTGGTGGGGTCACATTTAGAAACCTTTTGATTCACCCAAGAAGTTTACGAAATCGCCTTCAATTGGTGAAAGCTGTGCAAAGCTTTATCCTCTAGATTTCAATGGAAATCGATGAACGACAAGAAGAGTCAACATTCTATGGGTTCAATGGGTTTATGGAAGGATAATTTTTCTAAATAAGCGGTCCGAAGTGCTGCTAAAATGATTTTTTATGACTAGGATTTCAAATAGTGAGCCAGAATGAATTTTCCCCTGTTCGGTTGGGTTATTTTTTTATGAACAATGGGTCATAAAAGAAGAATGATCTTTCAAAACGGACATCTTGCGGACAGAGATAGATTTTGCATTTTTATTGTTCACATGGTTTCACTTCCTATCTGCTGCTCCTAGGTAGAAATAATTCTACCTAACTCAAGCAGATAGGGAGTGAAATTCACGAAAAATATCGGTGGAAATGAGAAAATGTCGACTATATTTTCCCATCTGATAACGATCGACATCAAGGGAAGATAAATCAACGTCTCAACTGATTAGGTGAAGCCAGCGTTCTTGGCCACTGCCGAGAAAACGCCAAATAAGGTTGCATCAGTGCCAGCCATCACTTCCGCAAATAGTCTCAGAAGAAACCAAAACATCGGATTACGCCTCATTACCTATTACACCAAAACTGATGAGGGTACCTCACTAAACTCAGCTCCCGTTGGGGAATTCCGGCAACACACATTTCCAATCTCTGACCTCCTTTTCAACCGGTAAAAGAAAACGAGTGTACTTTGCAACGATGGTAGAGTTTTGGCCTGTCAAAGGATATCGTATTAGACAAGAACATAATTATGCAGCAAGTGATGCAAATTCTCAATTTTACATAATTTCTAAAGGGCGTAAGGACGAACAACGAACATCTAGATCGCTTCAGATACAAAAGATAGCCGCTCAGTTGGAAGTCAGTCAAAAACATACACGCGTCCGCAGCCAACTATGAGTCATCCGAGTGCCAAGCAAACGCTAGTTTATGCACCGATGCAGTCAAGACTAAGAGATAGTGTTGGTTCAAAAAGCAATAAACCAACCCTTTGCCAATACGAACTGTACTCTCTCCCCAACAGCAGTTAGAACGACCAGTCTAGTTCAAGAACAGTCTTTGTGTTCAAGTTCGAATGAATAAAGGGTTCTACAATAAGAGGTGTTATTTTGAATAGCTCGCTAATTCGGTAGATGTCACTTTTGAAGCTGTCATTTTTCGACATTTGACAAGTAAAAGCTACGAAATTAATAAAAATGGAACAATACACACTTCAACAACGCATTGAAATTATTAAAGTTCACTATAAAAATGGCGAAAATTTGGCAGAGCCGGTTCGTAAAACTCGAACATTTTTGGGTAGTCGTCAGGCACCTTGTCGGACCGGAATACAGAAATTGATGGAAAAATTCGAGCTGTTGGGACATTTTAGTGATGTGAAGAATAAAACCCGTCCGCATCACTCAAGAACAGCCGAGAATATTGCTGCTGTAGCCGAAAGTGTTGAAGAAAACACAGGTTTGTCCATTCCTCGTCGTTCTTTGGAATAAGGCATTTCATAAATGACATTACACCGTATTTCGCATAAAAATTTGGGTCTTAAGGCTTATAAAGTTTAGTTAAAACAAGAACTCAAGCCGGTCGATCATCAACAACGTCGTGTCTTTGCTGATTGGGTCCTTGAAGTGCATGAAAATGATCCGGAATTCGATCGAAAAATCATCTTGAGTGATGAGGCCCATTTCCATCTCGGTGGCTACGTCAACAAGCAAAATTGTCACATTTGGGGCTCGGAAAACCCAAGAGTTATTATTGAAAAGCCTCTTTATCCTCAACGTGTGACTGTTTGGTGCGGTTTATGGTCCGGTGGAGTCATTGGACCTTACTTTTTCGAAAATGAGGATGGAGAAACAGTTACGGAGAATGGATTGCGCTATCGAGAGATGATTAATGGTTTTTTATGGCCGGAATTGGATGGTATTGATCTGGACAACGTTTACTTTCAACAAGACGGCACTACGTGCCACACAAGCAACAAAACCATTGGTCTTTTACGGGAAAAGTTTCCGGACCGTGTTATCTCTCGAAGAGATGATCACAATTGGCCACCGAGATCTTGTGATTTAACATCTTGCGACTTCTTCCTTTGGGGCCACGTGAAAGAGAAGGTAAACGCCAACAGCCCAGTGTCGATTCAAGACCTCAAAGATGGAATTCGTAAGGCTATCGAGAACATAGGGCAGCCACTTTGCGATTTGGCTATCGAAAATTTCATGAGAAGGATATGGTCCTGAAGGCATGGTCGTCGTGGTTATTTGCCTGATGTTATTTTTCACTATTAACGGCATATCTTATTCTTTATAATAGAATAAACATACCATCATTTATATTAAAAAATGGCATTTTTCTTTTAATATCAAAATAACACCTCTGATTGGAAAACCCTATATATATATATATATATATATATATATATATATATATATATATATATATATATATATATATATATATATATATATATATATATATATATATATATATATCTATATATATATATATATATATATATATATATATATATATATATATATATATATATATATATATCTATCGATATATATATATATATATATATATATATATATATATATATATATATATATATCTATCGATATATATATATATATATATATATATATATATATATATATATATATATATATATATATATATATATATATATATATATATTGTTACATGTACAAAGAATTCTGGGAGCTACTGTCGCAATTGTTTACACAACCATTAAGAATATCAACAAAATGAATTTACTCGAAACCCCGAGAACCCGCCAAGCATGATCAACATCTGAAAGTGACGTCACTCCATTCATTAATTTGCTCGAATCTACCAGGTACCTCTCGGTAGAACATTCGCCAATGTACGGGAAATGGGTTGAATAGGTAGAAACCCTATTTAAAGGGGAGATGAATGAATGGGGGGATCTTTCATTAGAACCACGATAGTAAAAACTGCAAAAGTGTGTGGAAAGCGATATTGTTCGAGTAATGGAAAAGTGATTTTCGTTGATTGTGAAGTGATCTTAGAAGACAATTGCGATAGAAATTTATGAACAAGTGGAAGTTAGATTTTAATAGTGAAAATTAAAATTGTGAAATAGACCAAATAAGTGATTGTGCATTTTTAAGTAATTTAATAAACTCTTTTAATTTAATTTAAAAGACATTGCGTTTTCACTTTCCTGGAACATTAAAATTATTGGCCGCGAACCATAACACGCGACAGTAGTGTCGAGAAGTGGGAAAGAAAATTTTGAAAGTGAAAAACGTTTAAACATAAAAACGAAAAAGAAAAATGCACAATAGTGAAATCTAACGTGGAAACTGGTGGAAAAATAAATAAAAGCCGAAATAATAAAAATGAATAATAACCACGAAGCTAACATTTCAAATTAAATGAATTTACCATGGCGGAGCTTAAGGGAGACGCAGAAACGCCAAAATCAAAGGAAACAGAAGATGCACTGATGCAAATGTTAAAGCTGATGTCATCCAGTCTGAATGTGAAGCTAGATGAACAATCAGCGAAGCTAAATGAACAGTCATCCAATTTAACTGCAAAGCTCAATGAACAGTCATCCAATTTAACTGCGAAGCTAAATGAACAGTCATCCAGTTTAGATAAACCATCAGCGAATCTGGACCAACAAGCGAACGAAATCAAGGGAGTGCGAAAACAGTCAACCAAGATAAAAGTGGAGCTCAGTGGTCTGAACAAACAAATTAAATGCGTCAAAGGAAAGATTTACCAGGCCGAGGAGAAGATCAGCCAGGAGAGAATCAACTATGAGATCAGCCAGGCAAAAGAGAGAATGAGCCATGAGGTGGAAAAAGTGAAAAAGAAATTGGAAGCATCAAAGTCAGTAGTAACTAACTCACCAACCCCACTTATAACCGCAGTACAAACCACATTCAGAAATGTGAAAGCACCAATATTCGATGGGCAAATGGTCTGGAGTGTTTACAAAACACATTTTGAAGCTGCCGCAAGGGAAAGTTACTGAAATGAGTAGGAACTAGCAATTGCACTCATTCTTGCTCTAAGAGGCCCAGCTGCCGAGCTTTTGCAGACTATCCCCGCTGAGTTACACTCAAACCTGGCTGCTATACTGAATGCGCTCGAGATGCGTTATGAAGGCGATCATCTGAAGCAAATTTATCGGGCACAGCTACGGGATCGGATGCAGAAGTCTGGCGAAAGCTTACAGCAGCTAGCCCAAGACATTGAGCGACTGGCACTTTTGCTTACCCAGCTTACGACCCAGAACATCGAGATGACGCAGCAACAGAAGCATCCATTAGCGCATTACGGGACCCGGAATTGCAACAAGCTGTGGGTTTAGTTCAAAGCAAACAGTCAAAGATGCATTGGCGTATAGTCTGAACTTTGAGGCAGTGAAAATTGTGACTCGTACCACTGCCCGGGTTCGCAAGGTAGTGGTACACGAGTGCAGGTATGAGCGCGTGGAAAATGAGCGAGAGCCGCAAGTAAATGGTGCGCCTAGATGCTGGGATTGCGGTAACAAGGGGCACGTGCAAAGAGACTGCAAGAAGTGAAGAAAACGGAGCTGTTGTCCAGAATGGTGGAGATCCAGACCGTGTCAGGAGGCTAGAATAGAAGCCTATCAAACTGAAAGGGCCAACTCCATGCAACGGACGTCGGCTAGGAGGATCGACATCCCCAGCACCCCCATCACCGTGTCAAGGCAATATCGTGGAGAAGCAGATTTATGTCTTCCTGGTCAAGTTGATGAAGAACATTGCACCATAACAAACGACACTGGTGCAACCCGATCGACGATCCGACCAGACCTAGTGAGGCCCCAACTACTTCACAAGGGCAGAGTTCATGGAAATGCTGACGCCCTTTCTCGTCATCCATGTCCATCTAACTGCAAGCATTGCCGACAGATTGAGGAAAAGGAACCGCCTGTTGTTCTGCGATTGATAATGGCCGAATGCGATGAAGGTTGGTCATTGGAGGAGATTCGAAACGCCCAGTTAGCCGATGAAGACATCGGACCATTGCTCGGATGGAAGGAGACAACTGGGCGACCTGAGTGGAAAGACGTTTCAATGCATGGCGCAACCCTGAAAAGCTATTGGGCACAATGGAACTCCCTTCAGGTGGAGGGTGGCGTACTCAAGCGGAAATGGGAAACGGCGAATGGCAGCTCCTATAAAATGCAAACTATACTACCCAAAAGCCGAATCCACGATGTGGTTAAGGAGATGCATGAAGGATCCTCGGGAGGCCACCTTGGTGTTAACAAGACCTTAGCGAAATTGCGGGAAAGGTTTTACTGGCTCCACGCTCGAGGGGACGTAGAGGACTAGTGTCGCAGATGCACAATTTGCGCTTCCGTCAAAGGCCCCAAGCGACGGCTGAGAGGACAAATGCAAACCTATAACGTGGGGGTACCGTTTGAAAGGATTGCTGTTGACATCGGAGGACCCTTTCTTGAATCCGAATGGGGAAATCGATACACGCTGGTTGTAGCCGATTATTTCAGCAAGTGGCCCGAGGTCTACCCCATTCCCAACCAGGAAGCAACTACTGTAGCCGAACAGCTAGTGTTGAATTGGGTCAGTAGGTACGGCGTACCTTATGAACAACATTCAGATCAAGGTACAAACTTCGAATCACTAGTTTTTAGCGGAATGTGCGAACTGCTGGGAATACGGAAAACGACGACAACACCACTGCATCCCCAATCCGATGAGATGGTCGAACGTTTCAATGGCACGCTCAATAAATATCTGGCCAAAATGGTTGACGAGAACCAAAGGGACTGGGACCGACATATCCCACTATTTTTGATGGCGTACAAAGCTGCCAAACATGCATCGACGGGCCAAGCCCCAGCCAAAGTCATTTTTGGAAAGACTATTCGTCTGCCAGCTGATATAAAGTTCGCAAAACCCCCTGAGAAACCCCAAACGAGCTCGGAGTACGCAAGTGAGCTTAGGAAACGGTTAGACCAGATACATCGGACAGTGCGAAAACACCTCGAATCGGCTACTGACCACATGAAGACCAGGTATGATCTAAAGGCTAATTCTACTGGCCTCCAGCAAGATGATTTGGTATGGCTATATAACCCACAGCGACGGAAGGGTAGGTCTCCAAAGTTGCAACATAATTGGGAGGGACCATACCGAGTTACAAAGCGAATCAACGACGTCGTATACCGAATACAGGAACATCGAAAGCCAAGGGCCAAAATGAAAATCGTGCACCTGGACCGCCTTGCCCCATATTACATCCAGGGAGAATTGACTACAACTGGCGACGCATCTTTTCGGGGCAAAAAGAACTGAGGTGAGGGCAGTGTTACATGTACAAAGGATTCTGCGAGCTACTGTCGCAATTGTTTTCACAACCATTAAGAACATCAACAAAATGAATTTACTCGAGACCCCGAGAACCCACCAAGCATGATCAACATCTGAAAGTGACGTCACTCCATTCATTAATTTGCTCGAATCTACCGGGTACCTCTCGGTAGAACATTCGCCAACGTACGGGAAATGGGTTGAATAGGTAGAAACCCTATATAAAGGCGATATGAATGAATGGGGGGATCATTCATTCGAACCGCGATAGTAACAACTGCGAAAGTGTGTGGAAAGCGATATTGTTCGAGTAATAGAAAAGTGATTTTCATTGATTGTGGAGTGATCTTAGAAGACAATTGCGATAGAAATTCATGGACAAGTGGAAGTTAGATTTTAATAGTGAAAATTAAAATTGTGAAATAGACCAAATAAGTGATTGTGCATTTTTAAGTAATTTAATAAACTCTTTTAATTTAATTTAAAAGACATTGCGTTTTCACTTTCCCAGAACATTAAAATTATTGGCCGCGAATCATAACACGCGACAATATTTTGTCACCAAGCCTTTTATTTATTTTTTTTTCTTTTTGAAAAGCCGTCCGATTTTGCTTTTTTGAGAGAGCAAACGCCTGAAGGTGACTCAAAGAAGTCAAACTTTAAATCATTTTCAGTGTCTGTGAGCAGACGCGTTTTGACTCCTTGAGTCATCTTTAGTGTCTGTGAAGATGACTCGAAGGAGTCAAAACGCGTCGTCTTACTCCAAAAAGCATGTCCCGATGGCTTTTCAAGAAAAAGAGAATTGACTTGTGGATACCAAATAAACAGAATAATTGACTATAAATCATTTTACTTTATCGAGTATACTTGCGCTACACTCTTCTAGATATTTTAAATTTCATTTAGTATTTCTTTTTTAAAAATAATTTAAATCATCGCGCCCATAGTAGCAACCCCAACCCATCTTTTTAATAAGTTCATCACCATCAGGCATTGCGGTCAAATAATTCCTTAAATTACAATCGTGTTATCGCATACATTAACAAAAATACGTTCATTCATGCTTGTTCATAATTAAAAAAGTTTATTTTGATGTAAGCTCGTAAAAAAATAAACGCGCGAACTTTACAAACATGGATGCATGCGAAAAAGCTATTGGTATACATATAGTACGAGTACATTATAAGCACGGAGCATGAAAACAAAACAAAAAATTCTCCGTCAAAAAAGGATCAACTCTGTGAATAAACTTTAATATGAGAGAATTTATTTGCTTTCGTTGGTTTGTATTCTCTTTCACTCTTTTCGGGACCAGATTAAAATTAAACCGCTTGGCAAATGGCATTTCATTTGGTAGATATTGTAATTTAAGGATTGTAGTCGTGATTTTATGTGAAATTTTAATAATAGTTTATCGTCCGTGGCAATTCTAGTGAAAGGAAGTTAAAATGTAATGAAATTTTAAAATTTTGACATGTATAATGTTGGTGAATAGGAGGAGGGAGATGATTTAACGCAATGTAATTAATTAGCTCATTTGATTAGTTTTAATTTTGCAGGAGAAATTACACGTTTTAATTGAAGTATTGTGGGAAGCTGACATTTCAATTGAAGAATACATTAAAACCTTAAACCCTTTAAAAAGCTCATTTAAAATAAAGCTTGTCCTTTTACAGACATCTTATTATACTCTATAAGCTTACTACTTTTCTTCTTTGTAAAACATTCCTGTGACACTGCAACATGAAGGAAAAGCAAAATTAAATTAAGTTCTGACAATTTCCACCTGTACCTAAGCTACCTGGTAAAAGAAAACGCTTTGGAAGGAGTCCACATCGTAGTGAGTTTCTCTTCTGGAATAAAGGATTAAATTACATTTTTTAAATTAATGTTTGAAAATTCTATTCAGGTAAGTGGCGAGGAGTAATTTTAGGTGAAATAGGTTATCAGGTGGTAAGGGAGGAGTTTTTAATTTCAAAAACTTAATGAGATTATTCGTGATTTTGAGGGAATATTCTTTTTTGGTAGAAAAGGATACACCATCCTATTAACCTGTCTAATAAGAATGACGATGTTAAGAAATAGAAGAAATACCAAGGAGTTGCCTTTCATTTTGTTGAAAAACAAGATAAGTAGTCATAAACCGATGCAAACAAAAGGTATTTAAGAATATTCTGCAAGCATAATTTTGAAGTTTACAAGTCTGAATAGTTTTTAAATACTTCTATTCATAGCTTGAAAAATCAGAACCTTTAATATTCCATCTTTGGGCACCGAAACATGAAAAAATACGTATTTACAAAATAGAAGGATAGTCAACACATTTAGCACTTTTATGCTAATCTGAACTCTCGTGGGAACGACCCAGACCCTTAGTGTTTCCTCCAGCTAGGCAAAAGGAAGCGAATCAGTGAGTGTCACGATTATTCTTGGCATGGAACTTCACAAACACCAATCCTTTAGCTAAATCGACACCTGCCTGATATGAAGTCAAAATATCCCAGCAGTAAAAAAGGAGCTAACTTGCCAGCAAATCGACCCGTTGCAATTCTTACGGTGAAATCGTGAACGATAACTTTCTGACCCTGGAGCATACCCCAGAAGTCAACTCTAAGTTTATCACATTCACATAAGCTGCTTGTATTTAGCTCTGCTACGATCCTGCAGAGCTTACTGCCGATCACTATATGAATCTTTTGCACCTCACTAACTTCAAAAGCACTCCAACTTCTGAGGAGAGCATAATTAAAACCATTTTGGATAGGATGATACCCAAACCACATGGACTCAGGTCCCACTTTGTGAAAATTAAAGCATGATTCCAGAATTTATTTGTCCCATTTGCTATGATTGAATCCAATAGAGGATGGCGTTTAGTGTCGACTGGTTGCATCGTTTCGAAGCATTTGCCTTAGATGAATGATATGTGAAATAATGCTGAGTCCCAAAGTCATTTAGTAGCTTGTAAAATTCTTTGGAAACAAGATCTCCACCGTTGTAAAAGTGAAGCGATTTGGGAACTTCAAAGCTTCAGTAGATCTTGCACTTTAAATTTCTCAAGACCAACAACACACGGCCTTTTGTCACGGGGTTGGTTTATGTGAAGTCCATGTAAAGTAATTGTATATTCGCAGCCATCTCATGAGAGTACGAACCGATGAAATATACATCAACTGCATAGTAGATTGGACCGATTCTTGTGCTGATCATATAGGGTGCTTCAGTCTAGAATGCGAAACCTTAATTTTTTTGCAAATGATGCAATTCGGGATATGCTGAAGCATATCTTGCCGAGAAAGTGACCGATAATAATAATAGTTCAATGGCCTTGCGAATCACACAATTTGAAGTTTTGATATCACGATGGGCTTATGGTATCAGAGCCTGCTGGAGGCCCTCGGGGACTATAAATTGTATTCGGAGGATATTCGTAGTAAACGTTGTGATTTCAGCAAGCCCATCTGCAAGGCGTGAATTTTGCCTCGAAATTCGGTCGTTGATATTTTCGTACCTTCAAGGTGTTTGTGCTCTAAGAGATAAGTAAGGACAAGACCACCCGCTCATGCAGCGAGCAAAATCTCAATAGCAATTAGAGCATAATATTAAGGACATTTTTTCGTGTTAAATATTAAAGTTGATTGTTTGTAATTTCAAGCTTTTTCAAGCCAGTTCAATCCATTTGATGCGTTAGTCACGTAAGAGTGGCATTTTTGGTGATTATGGCAAAAGGCGATTCCCCGATATACGATCTGAATTTTTCTGATGCACCCTTTTATCTTTGTGGAACCAATCACTTCCAATACGCATATTGCGTGCATCCTGTGGGATATAGATGTTCTATGTTAAACCAGGATTAGCCAACACTGAAGTGAAAATCAAGTATTCCTTCACTGGATTTAATACAGTATTGGCAATTACAGAGCACTTAAAGGCTCATTTGTCTTCAAAAATTTAGGAGAAACCATCTACACCATCATCCGGTTCTCAAAAAATGCCACTCGAGTTTCAGGATAGGAGACTACATTCTCTACATTCTCCCGCGTTGAAGCAAATAACACCATCACTCAGAACTATTTGATTTACATCTTGGCAAACTTTTTTATGTGGTTAGGAGGGGACAAGTATTTATATACAGAGTGTTGAGCTCCAAGGCGCACACGAAATTTGGACTACCTACTAAACACCTCTCTGTCAATCTGAGAACCTAGCCAAATCGTAGTAGTAATGTGGCATTAATTCGGGCTAAGCCTGTTTTTACTACACCGTGAAGCGCCTTTAAGTTGGCAAATCTGTCCCCTAGCGGAAATGGAAGGAGAAAAAGGAATTGCTAGAAAAGTGATCCCATCAACTCTGACGCCTCCGGCTATTGTGAGCACTTTTTGTTTCTTAGAACAGCCCAGCTCCAGGCTTTATTTGTCGATCGATCCAAACACTGATTCAACTATCCGGGGCGAGCTCTTCTGTTTCATTGAAGTGGCCACAATACAGCCTGTCCTATCTTATGCATGCAAAAGAATGTATGGCAAGCATCGTTTTTCTCTCTTGCTCAAAACCTACAGTCCGGCGACTGCGATTAACAAATCTTTTGCAAGTATGTCTGAAGACACCCATGCTCACTCAAGAAGTGGGTCAGATAGAAATCAGTCTTACCGTGCGTTTGATTGAGCCATGGTCCCAGATCAAGGATGAGACACAAAGCTCATCCTCCATTCATGTCGTTCACCTAGGACTGCTACCAATCATTGAGTGAGCGTAATCTCTCGTAGCGAGCAAACTGTCTCTCTTTGGTCTTTATGTTGGTGCCGGAAGATAATACGGCGCTTTCTAGCATGAAGGGCGACGGGTATCGCACTTGCAGTAACTAGCACTGCTGAATCAGAGACTGTCGTATATGGAGATGCAATCCTCAGTGGGCCTTTCTCTGTATCTGTGCCAAGCGTTTTCGGAACAGTTTCCTATTGAGAGCGTTACACCATATTTTTGCTCCGTGCAGCAGCATTGACTCTAAGAACCTCATCGAAAGTAACCTTCTAGATGGGTTAGGACCACCCATTTTGGCCATATGTCGACTCGTAGCCAATACGGCTCAAGCTGCCTTCACAGCTGTCATCCTGATTTGCTCAGAGAAACTCGTCTTCAAGTCATTCAGCTACCGCAGGTACTTTGCTGCTAGTTTTGACTCAATCAGTACATTCCTGATACTGACAGCCCATACTTCGGGGACTCGTTTCTTTGTTAGAACTACCAGTTTGGTCTTTTTGAGTCATACACAAAATACGCAAGTAGTCGTCCAGTCTGCCATCCGGCAAAATAGCATACCTAGCTTAAGTTGGTCCAACCTACAACTAGCACCACAACATCATCCGCATAGCCGATCACGCATGACTTATCCGGCAGCTCCAGTTTCAGAAACTCAGTCGAACGATACCGACCGAGGATAGATACTTGAGCAACACCCGATGTAAATTCCATCCTTCGTTATGCTTGCGTCGAGTCAAAAAGCAAGCTTCAATACTCCAGAGAGTCCCTTAAAAGCTGTGTAAGATATTCTGGAACTGGAAAAGGGTTTTAAGCATATCCAAAATATCAACCGATTCAGCGGAGTTGAAGGCGTTGCGAACGTCAAGTGTCACCAACAAAACTACCTTGCGCTTGGTACGGCTGTGTGCGGTTACCTTTAGGACTGCACTTACTACCACTGCAATCGTATCAATGGTGGAACGTCCTGGTCTATGCCGTACTAGCAAGGAGAGAGTACGCATTGCGTCAATGAGTCTTCCCTCAATGAGTTCCTCTAGCACTTTCCCGGCCATGTCTGTCATGCATAACAGGCACTATGCAGACGGAAACTCAGGAATTCCCTTCCTTTTGCTGATAAGTACGAGCTTACTACTTCCAACGTTTTGGGAAGACCCCTTCCAAGTAGCAAGTCACGACTGTGGTAATAGATGAGCTGCAACACCTCTGCTGAGTCACCGCATAGACCTGGAGCCTAATTTGTTTTCAGTTATAGGACATCTCCTAGTTCCAGCTGCGTGCAGGGTGGCCATTCGACTATTTTCACTAATGGTGTTAACACGAGATGGGCGGGGAAAAGTGCCCGCACTATTTCGTCCACTTTTTCTACTTCATATATGCAGAGCACACCTAGGGCACCAAGCTTCTGCATAACTAGCTTGTAGCTAAGGCCACACGGATCCCTGTTCATATTGCCCACTAGATCTTGTCAGTAGCGAGCCCTCAATCAACAAACGTTTTACCAAGGCATTTCCTGGCCAGCTAATATACTGCTAACCAGTTGCATGCCTCCTCCCGGCTACATATGTCTTGATATCGTCGAAGCTTGTGATACTCTTTCCGCTTTTCAGTGATTTCAGCCGATTATCAGTACATTGGAGGCTTTGGGTGCTAGGGTCTCTGACGGGGCATAGAAGCGCTGCATACAAACATGATGATACGCATAGTAGAGTTCACCAGGTTTTGAGCTGCTAGCCTATGAGTCGCCTAAGAATCTTCCAGCAGTGGCACACCTATCGTGAGCAGCTTGACGAACCTGGTACCTTGAAGTAACTGATGGGGTATCGGAATTTGATCCTTATAGAGTAGTGGTCCAAATCACAGACAGTGCCGCAGAACGAGCACAAGAATGCTGGTGGTAGCTCATTTTTTATGAGAACATGATCGATTTTGTTGAATGTACAACCGTGTGAGGATGCCCACGTTCTCTTTTGGTTGTCTCAATTCGGAAAGCGCGTGAAGCTCACTGTGAAGCCTCTACTAGTAGTGAAGTCTATCAGGCGTTCTCTGCTGTCGCTCACTGCATGAAGGCTGTGCCCTGCGGTATTTCCTTTGTATGCCGTTTTTCGCACTGAAGTCACCGAGAACAATTTTAATGTCGTTTGACGGCAATGAAGCGCAAGTGCATTCTGGGATGCTGTAAAATTCATCCTTTTTTTGTGGTAGGGAGGTGAATACCCATTTACGCACAGAGTGTGGGACTCATATGCTTGGAAGAATCAACCTGAAAACCTAGCCTAGAACCATCTGATACATTACTTCAAGCTGGGGGATCCCTCTTCTAGCGGGAGGGGAGAGGAGAAGAGGAAGTGCCAGACAAGCGATTCCCCAGCCTCAACACCTCCGGCTGCTGTGAGTCCCTTTTATCTTTTAGCATTGCCCGGACATTATGTGCCACCTGGTTCCATTTGTCAGCCGATTCGAGCATCACCGCGACTATATTAGCCAGGGTGAGCTCTCCCGTCTCCTTGTAGAGTTCCCTTCGCAGCTTGTCCCATTTTATGCACGCAAAAAATGTATGGCAGGCGTTATATTCCTCTCCTGGGCAATACCGACAATCGGGGGACCGTGACTTACCAATCTTGTGCAGGTAAGATTGAAAACACTCATGCCCGCTCAAAAGCTGGGTCAGATAGAAGACAGCCTCACCACGCCTTCGATTAAGCCACAGTGTCACATCAGGGATAAGGCGCGCTGTCCACCTTCACTTCCCGCAATTTACCCAAGACTGCTGCCAATCATTGAGTGAGCACTGTCTCTCCTCGCGGACAACCATCTCCTTCGCATCCTCGTTTCAACGCAGATAAATGGAGTGGCACTCTCTAGCAAGGAGGCCGACAGGTATCACGCCTGCAATGACTTTCACCGCCGAATCAGAGACTTCCCTTCCCTGTACCTGTGCCAGGCGTTTTCGGTAAACCTCCTTACTGAGAGCGTCGCCCCATACCTCTGCTCCGTACCCTATAGCACTCATCAAGAGGCGTCTTCTTGATGGACTGCGTCTTCCAACATTAGCCATAAGTCGACTCAGAGCCGATACTCCAGAAGCAGCCTTCTCAGCCGGTGTCCTGATTTGCTCAGAGAAACTCATCTACGAGTCAATCAGAAGCCCCAGTTGCTTCGCCACTGGTTTCTATTCGATTTGTATGTCTCCAATGCTGATCATCCTTACTCTAGGGATTCTCTTTTTTGTCAAGATGACCACTTTGGTTTTCTCCAGTGCCAAACTGAGCCCACGAGCAGTCATCCAGTCTCTCACTAGGCACATTGGCATACCTAGCCTAAGTTGCGCTTGTTCAAATGTGCGTTCAGCGACCAGAGCCGCAACATCATCCGCATAGATGATCAAGCGTGACTTATCTGGCATCTCAAGTCTCAGTAGCCCGTCGTAAGACACGTTCCACAGGTCCGGACCAAGGATTAATCCCTGAGAAACACCCGATGTAACCGCTATCCTTCGTTGGCCCTGTGTCGTGTCGTAGAGCAGGCTTCCCTCAAAAGCCACATTTGATATTCGGGAACTTGAAAAGGGGTTTCGAGCGTATCCAGTTGAAGGCATTCCTGACGTCGAGTGTCACCAACAGGACGATCCGTCGCTTGGTGCGACTATATGCCTCTGCCTTTTGGACCACGCTCACCACCTCTGCAACTGCATCAATAGTAGAATGTCCTGCTCTAAGGCCGCACTGCAAAGGAGATAGGTTCCCAGCAGCACGAATCGCGTCAGTGAGTCTTTCCTTGATGAGTTTCTCCGGCATTTTCCCAGCCGTGTCTGGCATGCATAACGAGCAGTATGTAGACGGCAATTCGGGATTTGCCTTCCCCTTGCTGATCAGCACGAGCCTCGCCACCTTCCATCGTATCGGGAAAACCCTGTCCCATTGGCAAGCGTTGAATGTGCTGAGCAGCAAGTCAGGACAGTAGTGATAGACAAGCCGCAATACCTCAGCCGAAACACCATCTAGACTTGGAACCTTCCTTGCTTTCAATGAAAGGACTGCTTCCTCCAGTTCCGGCTGTGTGAAAAGTGGACAGCGTCAACATAGACGGGATGGGCGGGGAAGAGTCCCCACACTATCTCATCCATCATTTCCACATCATCCTTGATTGCCTTCTCTTCGTCTTCTGTGGGTGCGGGAGAGTTGACCAGCCAGTGATTAAAGAATTTGTTCTTGATACAAATCTCAAAGATCCTTCCGTTAACAGACTTGAAATCTGTGATAATTTGTTTATATGTGCTGTCAACAATGAAAGTCGCTCCAAATTCATGGCTTCCTTGGGATTTTCCGCTTTTAAACATGGTGTGCGTTCGCGTGTCGAATATGTCTTTACCATGCCATCTAGTTTCTTGCACCGCGAGGATCTTGATTCTGTATTTCCTAATTTCATCCAGACTTTTTTGCAGTGCACCTGATCAGTTCAATGATCTAACATTCCAAGTTCCAAATGGTTGCGAAAGTCGTTGCCGGTTATCGAATCCAATCCGAGTTTGTTGTCCTGGTTCCAGGACAGATAAATGTGGAGCATTGTTAGCGCTTCGACCTAGTCGGTTTTTGGTCCACGAGTGGCATTTTATTTCCCACATATCCGCCATTTAGTCAGTTAGGACACCGTCTATCCAACAGCTAAGGACGCGTTCGTTAGGGGAGCGAATGCCCTACATGGACGGTATGCAAATGCTAAATCGGGATTCCTTTCTCCTTACTGATCAGCAGGAGCCCCGCTACCTTCTGTCGTTCCCGGAAACATCATTCATTTAGGCAAGCGTTGAACGTACTGAGCAGCAAGTCAGGGTAAAGATGTTGACAAGCTACAATTCTTCAGCCGGAACGCCATTTGGTCCTGGTATCTTCCTTGCTTTCGTGGATAGCACTAGCTCTTTCAGTTTCATCCAGTGGGCTTTTCACTAGTGTTTTGTCGTCGACTGTAT
The DNA here is from genome assembly GCA_963969285.1 of Odontomyia ornata. Taxonomy (NCBI): domain Eukaryota; kingdom Metazoa; phylum Arthropoda; class Insecta; order Diptera; family Stratiomyidae; genus Odontomyia; species Odontomyia ornata. The sequence goes on from OZ017742.1 coordinate 253,713,526, forward strand.
TGACACGGCTAGTATTCGCAGAGAAAAAGCCAGTACAATCTCGTCCACCTTTTTTGCTTCATGTGATTCTGTTGGACGCCGAGGCTCCGCATAACCAGTTTGTACCCCAGGCCCCATGGAACCCTATTAACATCGTCAACGAAGTCTTGCCAGTATCGGGTCCTCCTCTTGTTCATTTGCTTTCGAAGAAATTTCCTGGCCAATCTGTATGCTGCTAGCTTTATGTCTGCCTCCTCTTGTGATCGTGTCCACTCTGCTTCTCGTCGAAGCTTGTGACATTCCCTTCGGTGCTCAGTCACTTCCCTTGACCATCAGTATACTGGAGGAATGGAATACTCGCAAGCAGATATGATGATACTCATAGTTTAGTTCACTGCGTTCTCGGCAGAGGTCTTTCTAGTGGAACTGCTAGGAGCGGTGTGCCCGGCGCAAGTACGTCAACGAATTTCCTAACGTCCATCCACTCAGTTTTCTATCCAAAGGCTAGAATCTGGGCACATGTACGTTGAAAGGCACCAACGCGAATCTCAACCGCCTAATACTGGTGGTCGCTGGTTGAGTAGTCCTTTAGCACCCGCCAGTTGTGTACTCTCGGCACCAGGGACTTTGTAGCGCATGTCAAATCATGTATGGTTCCCGCCCAACCCCAGTGACGATAAGTAGAGGTGTTCCGAGCATTTATGGGGCCTGCTTGCTTCTGGGGCTAAGGCATGCCACACTCCATAGCTCTAGAATTAAAATCTCCCTCGATAAGCACCTTTCCCTTTGTGTTCAAGACAGCGTCCTACAATGCATTGAGTTTGGCTTGGATGTATGGCATCGGTTCGTTTGGCGTTAGATTAACAGTGACTAATTTGTTCCTGAACACATCATCCACGCAAAACCATTTTCTCGTCCATGGCCCTACCTGTTTTGGTTGGCACTGCCTCAAATCCAGACGGCGGAGGTACAAGATTTGTCAGGTTACCAGGCCCTGTGAGTTCTTATTGTGATATTGCTCACTAAGCAACAGAAGGCCAGCTTTCATATCCCTCGAAGACTGCTCAAGCAGATCCTGGACATTTGTGCTTCGGTGCCAACTTACTCGAAGAATTCGGCTCATCGGAATTTGATTTGGCCTTGATTAGGGCCTCTTTGTGAGCCCAGCTTCTCCCTGACTCTTGCACGTGATTGTGCCCACCAAGTTCTGCCTTAGCATCCTTGCAGAAAATACATTATACTTCAACCGTGCGTTTCTTTCTTTTGCACTCTGTCTAACCACAATTATAGCACAGAAAACTCCTTTTGGCTCCCCTACAACCAAATGTTGTGTGCCCATATTCGAGGTACCTGAAGCAGCGGAAGAGAATTGCTCTCATCCTTATACTGAAGATAACCCAACCCATTTTATTTTGCCCTTCACTAGGATTTGTTCAGCATTTTTATTTGTCAAGCCGAAAATGGCCATGGGTTGTCCCCTGGTGTTTTCCCGTGTCTGTCTTATTTTGAATTCACTTAAACTAGGGCATTCCCTTTAGATGGCCTCTTCTACCTCAGTTTGTCCGTGGCATAGTCAAGGTTCCTGAATTCGAAGATTGCCATCAGCTCAAGTGAGGCAATGGTTACTTTGGTTCCTAGAACATTTTTGATTGCATCACGGAATGCGTCTTTGTTGGTAGCCTCTGATCCTGATTCCAACAGCAAGCCTCTGGACCGGATTGGCCGCACAGCTCTTATAGCGGATTTGGTGTCATCTGGCTTGATCGCTCCTTTTATTTCATGCAGCATGTCTACGTAAGATCTGCCTTCAGGTGGCTTAACAAACAGAGCCTCTCGTAGGGGTCTGTCCCATGGTTGTGTTTTGATTTTCACGTTGTATCGGAAGAATCTTTGTTCTTCCCTTTCCACAAGGCTCTATATCCGATTTTTTATGGAGAAGCTTTTCGGCCCCTTTCATGGTTGCCTTACTCAGCACTACTGGAAACTCCTTGCCAGGATTAGCAGCTATGTTTGGCACCTCGTTTTTCCTCCTTTTCTTGCGGTCACTTTGGTTTTGGCTGCCCGCCATTTTTTGGTACTGAAAGGAGCTGAAGCTACTGTTTTGGTCTTTTTCTGCCTTAAGCCGCCTCTGCCTGTAGTGCGTGTTGCGATTCATGAGCTCCTTTAGCCCGAGAACTCTATTTTTGACATTCTTATCTATGTTTTTTTGTACATCACAAGCGGCTTTCAATTGTTTGACAATGCACTCTGCTTTCCGGATGAGCCGCTCTTCTTCGGAGTGGTCAAGTGGTATGGTACTTTCTGGCGTAGCTTCTTGAGAGAGGCTCTCATTTTTCAACTGATCGTGCCTCATTCGCTTGAGTGACGGCAAGAAAAGTGTCACTTAACAGTGAAATTTCTTCATACTCCTCTGCCCTGTGTACCACTTTGTTCGCGGATTATTCCAGTTTCCACTCTTTTCTCACAGGGCGCTCCGAGGTGTTCATAGTTTTGTTACAACACTCAAAGGCCAAAGCTATGCCCAGTTGGACCATGCACTTCCGTTCATTCGTCCCTTTGTCATCCATCCCTGATTTTTTTAGCCGACGTTATTGCCAGGATTGTTGATTTCCCTGTCAGAGCTTGCGTTACCTTCAAAGACATGTGCTGCGGCTTAACTTGTGGAGTTTGCTGGCTTTACCCACGTTCAGTCTATTGCTCCGACGGTGCTCTTGCCAACAAGAGTCTACGCCTGAATGGATTTTCTCCGTCTGGCTCGAGATTGCTTGTAGGTATACGAGGTGTGTTCAAAAAGTATCACGAATTTTGAATTTTCGCGGGTTACGTATATTCGAATTTCGATTTTTTTGTGGCGTTATGTTGGTACTCATGTCTGTCACTTATGCCGACAAGCTCGGCCATTTTGAATGTTCACTTGATTGGTGATAGCTGCTTTACTTGCACGTGTTTTCAATCGTCTTCGATTTTTGCTTATTCAAAAAAATGGATCAAAGAACGTGTAACAAATTTTGTGTGAAAAACGAAATTAAGTGCGCGGATGCATTCCGAATGTTGACTGTGGCATACGGAGAAGCTACCTTGAACCGAAGCAACGTTTATCGGTGGTACAAAATGTTTTTTGAAGGCCGAGAAGATGTGAACGACGAAGAGCGTGCCGGACGCCCGAGCACTTCAACAACAGACGAAAAAATTAATGAAGTGGAGAAAATGGTATTGGCCAATCGTCGAATCACCGTTAGAGAAGTTGCTGAGGACCTAAACATATCGATTGGCTCGTGCCATTCGATTTTTATCAACGATTTGGGCATGAGACGGGTCGCCGCGAAATTCGTACCAAAATTGCTCAATTGCGACCAAAAACAGCAACGCATGAACATTGCTAATGAGATGTTAAACTCTGTCCGCGACGAACCAAATTTGCTCCAGAGGGTCATAACTGGTGACGAATCGTGGGTTTATGGTTATGACGTGGAAACCAAAGCTCAATCATCTCAATGGAAGCTGCCGCATGAACCAAGACCGAAAAAAGCTCGCCAAGTTCGGTCGAATGTGAAAGTTTTGCTGACAGTTTTCTTCGATTGCAGGGGCGTGGTGCATCATGAGTTCTTGCCACAGGGAAGAACGGTCAATAAGGAATATTACCTGCAAGTTATGCGCAATTTGCGCGAAGCAATCCGCCAGAAACGCCCGGATTTGTGGGAGAACAAAAATTGGCTTTTGCACCACGAATTCGCCCCTGCTCACACATCGTTGCTTGTGCGCGACTTTTTGGCCAAAAACAACACACTAATGATGCCGCAGCCACCGTATTCCCCAGATCTGGCCTCCTGTGACTTTTTCTTGTTTTCTAAACTGAAGAGGCCCATGAAAGGACGACGTTACGCTACGCTTGACGAGATAAAGACGGCATCGAAGGAGGAGCTGAACAAGATTAAAAAAAATGATTTTTTGAAGTGCTTCGAAGATTGGAAAAACCGTTGGCACAAGTGTATAATATCTCATGGGGATTACTTTGAAGGGGACAAAATAGATATTCATGAATAAATAAATAATTTTTGAAAAAAAAAACAAAATTCGCGATATTTTTTGAACAAACCTCGTATGTTTATGTTATAGAAGCCAAGTTCATCACTTCTATAACTTTGCAGTGGCTGGATGACGACAGCCGAGAGCCTCTTCCGTCACTACCCTCTGCCGCCAGTATTGGGGTCAAACCCCCTGCACCGTAAATATCTTCTCCTGCCCATCTTTCATCGCAATTTTTGATCTGTGTTCCTTCCCATAGTGTTTCACTTACCGCCAGGGGCATTTACATTCTCAACGGTTCACCAAGCCTAGAGTCTCCATGGTGCAGCCATCTTTGCCCCTGGCTGCCCTTCCCTCGACGGGTTCGAGTCATTTTACAACCCGAGGGTTTGAGGCAATGTAGCATCCTCGCTCCCGGTTGAAATTACATTAAAAGCAAGACCAACACTTGTAGTCGAACGCTGTCCGTGGAGGAAACTTACGACGGCACTCTCCCAACGAGTACCAGTCTCCAAGAATACTGCTGTGGACTAGCATTCCCCTGCGTAGCCTTTGGACTACCATTTTCCCTGTGTAGAAAGAAGGCTTATACCTCAAATATTTACACACAAAACTTCCAAGTTACTCAGATGCTAAAATTAAAGGAGGGTCTGAAAGACATTACCAGGGACGATTGGATGCCAACATACTCATAGACTATTGCTGGTCACTCCAGAGGGAAAGGACAAAGAAGCGTAGAAAATGGAAAAGATTAGGCAGGAAACCAATGAATAGCTCATTTACAAAAAAGAACAGGAATTACTACATCTTGATAAACTAACGGAAAAATCGGCGAAATTGTGTCGATTCGTGGATTTTTCGGCGAAAAATAAGACAGATGAATACTTATTAAACTAAGAGATGAAGGCGTTTTGTTCGAGTCCTCGCAGATAAAAATCACATTCCGAAAATTCGTTTTATCGCCATAGTACCGTAAAAAAGTTAAAAATGGTTTTAGGCGCCATTTTGAATCCGCCATATTGCAAAAATGATTTTACCAGATTCAAATAAATCTAATCCTCGACATGTAAAGACGAAAATTGTAAAATCATGTGATCCTAGCCACCGTAGTGAATCTTCCGATTCGAATTTTGCAATCAGACGTCATATTCGTCATCAGCGACTTTTTCAAAAGTTACTATTCGACCACTTTTTTGAAGTTCGAAAAAAAATATGACTTGCTGACGGTGAATTCATTTTCAACGGGTTTTTTTGGTCTTTATAAAAGTATTTTTACAAAGACCTAGAAGTTTCGCAAACTGTCTGTCCGTCTGCCCGTGCGTCTGTCTGTCTGTCCGTGCGTCACAGCAATTTTCCTCAGGACCTATAAAAAAAATTTGATTCGAACCCTAGGATGGTTACATAGACCTTCTGGTAGGAGCACTCTCCTGCTTACTCAACTTATTTACACATAAGTATGCTACACTTTGATGTAGATGTTGTGACTTTTTCCTCGTATTTCATTAATTTTTGCTATTTTGATTTGTTTTATGAGGTTAGGAAAAAACTGAGAGATTATAGCTCAATTTTGATAGCAGATTCATGATCAGAAGGCCAAAATATGATGTGTAACATAAACTGCATAAAAACTGCATTTCACTTGCGTTTTTTTTTTGTGTGATTGTGCAACATCGATTCTTGTTACCAGGTTAACGTATCTTCTCCAATATCGGAGAGTGACCAAAAGCTACCCAGTGAGACTTCAACTTAAAATCTAGAACATCGGTAAAATACTTTCGACGGACTCCTACATATGCATTTAAACCTTTTCATGCCTCCTATCGGCCTTCACTAAACACAGATTGTGGTATTTTGCCTCAACCATTACCTGCCTCAATGCTTCCTTGTTCATGCTTTAGCAAAAAATACACCCGATCGGACTCTCCTGGTGTGATGCCGCTTCTGTAGAAGACTTTAATTTGCCCCACAGTCATTCCAAACTGCCAGAATGGTCAAAAAATTAGTAGCATCTACGATAGTTTTGAAATTTCTCGTCACTATTTTTAAAAGTTTTTTTTTTGAGTCTACATCGAAAGGGAAATCTGTGGGAAGTCCATCTAAGTTCGCTTTAGCTTTTTTTTATACGAACGTTGAGAATCATACAAACTTCAGATAATATCATTGTTCGAACGATGAACGATCCATGGACGTTATGTAACCACATCCCATGGCGACACATCGTATCAACGCCCCCTGACGACAGCCATCTGTAATACGGAGCCAACTTCACTGGGTGAAACGAACCCAACTTGACTCAGTGTGTATGATGAGAGACGACGCCAAACTGGAACGTCTACGTCTCACAACAAGGGACTGGTGGGTTGGAAGTTTTCACCGAGACAACCTGCGTAAGCAGACCTCCAATGTCTCGTTTGAATTATTATTTTCATAGCCGTCTCATTTTGAAAATAAAGTTGTGAGTTGTTGACTGAGTGTGTTCTCTCGGAAACAGACTTATCACGTGTACAAAACTCGAACATATTGGTACCTCTTGTGAGGAAAGTGTTGTGACTCATTGTGTGTAAAAGTGCACCTTGAACAAAAATGGCCGCTTTAAATCTGAGAACGGCTGCAAAATCATTTCTGGTACGGATGAACGCGCTTGTGACCTCCGAACAGTTCGATGCCAATTCTATGGATATTGAGCATCAACAACAGCTACTGGAGCAACGCTATTCGCGATTCTGTGAGAATCATTTTGAGCTGGTCGCTGCTGCCAAAGCAGAGGAACTGACGGCACGTGAACAGCTGGAGGTAGAAGTGGAGGCTCTATATTCGAAGATATTACAACATTACGTGGGATTTCCACCAGTGAAAATCGGAATGTGATACGACATCTGTGGAAGTGTACGTCGCAAATATGCGGTTGGAGCCCGTTGCGATACCGAACTTTGACGGACTTCCACAAAACTGGCTCATGTTTCGTGATATGTTCGAAACGATAGTCCATTCGAGGTCAGACTGATCTCCGGCATACAAACTGGGCAAACTCCATCAACACGTCAAGGCGAAAAGTGTCCCTTTAATTAGCGGACTGTATGGGGGGGGGGGGGGTATGAAGAGGTCTGGGCCGAACTCAAACGCTGCTTTGACAACCCTCGCCTTGTCGCAGAGACACAAATCCGACAAATTCTCAATTTTCCGGAGAATCCACCGGAAACATAGAGGACACTGCGGGACATCGTTGACTGAGTCCGTAACTCTTTGCCGTCACTCTCCGTGATGGAGCTTCCCGTCGGCAAGTGGGATGCTCTTGCAGTGCAACTTCTTCTGCGGCAACTTCCCAGTATCACGCGTGGCGACTGGAAAATGAGTCTCCAATCTGACAACTTATCACCGCTGGAAGATTTGCTGCTTTTCTTGGAACGTCGTGCCGCGAACATATCGAATGCCGTGAGTGACAGCCAGACGACACCATATGTAAAAAGTTGGAATGTGAAGAGGCCCGCTGCTGTACACTTGACGACGACAGCCCCATCACCCGCGACCACTGCCGCTTTCTTACCGCAATAGTCCATTCTCGGTGACAAATTTAAGGATGGGATGTGCCAGTACTGCCAGGAGCGACATCAAATAACACGGTGCCTGCGGTTTAAAAATCTGACGGTGACAGATCGGTGGAATGTCGTGAAATCGCTCGCACTTTGCTATAATTGTCTTGTCCTGTTTGCGACTGCATACGTATTACTATTAGAAATTTACGGAACGCCTCGACTTTGCCGCGCAATATGTAACCCCGGGTCTCCAGTAAGCCTTTTGACAGAACAGTTTACTACATTTTTGATCCTTTGTGAATCGCGCCGTAAAATCACTATCGAAGGCATTGGCTCCACTACAGCCGTTAGTACTTGTGGTCCAACAGATGTTATCATGCGATCGACATTTGACAACACATTTTAATTGCAATTTAAAGTATTTATTTTGCGCACCATCGCGTCGACCAACCCTTTGACCACGAAAGATGTCACCAACTGGAGCCATTTACACAAATTAGAGCTGGCTGAACCGGCATTTGACGTCCCTCTTGGTATTGATTTACTCATTGGTGCAGACATTTGGGGTATGATTTTTGAGGAAGGGATCATCAGAGCTGGTAAGAACAAACCTTGCGCAATACGGACTCACCTTGTTTGGGTTGCATTCGGTCCAACTTCAGCCAACACAGCAAGCCCAATGAACCAGCACACATTTCATGCTTACAAATGTGTCAACAACGAGAAGCTAGACAGTTTACTTCGCAAATTTTGGGAAGTCAAGGAACTACTCTCGAAAACTGACACTTATTATATCATTTGCGAACAGACATTTTTGGACAGCTTCACTAGGGACAGCGAAGGCCGGTACACGGTGCAGATCCCATTCTACCCCGACACGCCAGAACTGGGAAACTTTCATCGAATAGCCTTACGACAGTTTCATCAACTTGAGCGCAAAATGTCAAACAATTTCGGGTTGCGGCACAAATACTATGCACTCATGCGGGACTATATCTCGTTGGGACATATGGAGCTTGCTCCTGATGAGGGTGATGACACTTCATGTTACTTCATTCTGCATCACGCCGTTACGATTAAATTCCCGGTGGTATTTAATTCCTCCGCTAAAACAGACAATGGAGTATCACTGAAGATACGCTCTTGCAAATACTACTCCGTTTCCGACGAAACAGCATCGCTTTCACCACAAATATCGAGGAAATGATTCGACAAGTCGAGATCGATCCACGCAACCGACATTGGCAACGGATACTTTGGCAAGAATCCTCAACGGATACGTTGTTGAGATATCATTTAACGACGGTGACTTATGGTATGGTTAGCAGTCCATAAAATGCTATACGGGCACTACGACAATGTGCTATGGACAATTCGGAGGTTGTTCCTGACGCAAGGCCGCTGCTCAGGACAGTATATTGAGTAACTTCTATGGAGTCGATTTTTTGGACAGTACTGACACGCCAGTTGATGCAAAAACGTTAGCACACGATATTGACAGGATACTCAGCAATGGCAATTTTAGACTGCGTAAATGGAATTGTAATGAACTGGAGAGACTTGAAGCAATTACTGGGACAACGACGTCATCAGATGACATCGATCTTAGCAACTCCAATACCACAACGGTGCTCAGCTTACATTGGAATCCAATACAGGACGAGTTGTTTTACAAGATCTATATCAAGGATACAGACACTTTACCGGTTAAACGAATCATACCAAGCGACGTAGCGAAACTCTGCGATCCGACAGGTCTCTTAACACCGATAATCGTGGGATCTAAACTTCTCATTCAATCCCTTTGGAAAGCAGGATACGATTTTCACACGCCATTGCCTTCTGACTTGCGGAATGGGTGCCAGACGTTTTGCAATGAAATCAAGCAACTTGATGATATTCGTATACCATGGTGGTTCGGTATGCAGAAACCCACAACTACCAGTCTAGAGTAAGAGGGCATACGCTACTGTCATTTACGTACGCAGTGTCGACAACGAGGGCCACACTCGGGCAGCCCTTGTGACTGCACGTGCAATGATCGCTCCCATTCGGAAGGACGATGGGGAGAAAAAGGACGAGACAGTCACCATCCCTAGATTAGAGTTGTCAGGCGCACATCTTCTAGTTACTACTTTGATCATCGTCCGTGAAGCGCTACAACTGTCCGACGTTGACTACATGTTACACAACGGTTCGAGCATCGTCCTGTGCTGACTTGGAAAGCCATCTGAAACCATGAAACAGTTTGTTTCTAACCGAGTTTCGTACATCCAACAGCCAATATCCTTAATATTGGTCGCTGGCGCTATATCTCTTCCAAGTTCAACCCAGCCGATTGTGCCAGTCGCGGACTTATGCCGACTGGACTCCAGTCTTATCAGCTTTGTTGGATCAGACCCCCAAGCATTTGCAACTTGAACGACTCTGCTTGGATATCACCGGCATTGAAAATAGCAGAGGAGGACGCCCTTCGTACCGAGCTTCGACCATTGAAGGTGTTTGTGGGAGTGAGATCAACATCCAAATTGACGACGACGGTCCCTGGTATTGGTATCATCCCTCTTGTGGAGAGATTCAGTACGCTTCAACAACTTTTGCACACCACAGCTCTCGTCATGAGGTTTCGACCGAGCAGTCAGCAACATAAGAAGAAGAAGAAGATTTCATCGATACAGACGAGATTAAAGCAGCTCTACGGGAAGCCCAAGGTAATGCTTTCCCTACAGATATTAATTCTCTCCGTTCTCATTTTATAGGGGCACTTTGGTTTCGCTGAGCCCGTCTTTGGGGATCAGCGGTATGTTACAACTTGGAGGGATGCCTACCACGTGCACCCAACCCAGACGAGCAACGGAATCCCATCATTCTACCCCGAACATTTGCATTGAGCAAGTTGATGGTTGACGATGCACACAAGGCCACATTGTATGGTGGGATCCAAGCCATGCTGCAGTTCATTCAAGGTCGGTACTGGATTGTACATGCACATGCGGTCGTCAAATCACACATCCATCGATGCGTTACCTGTCGATTACACCATCGCAGGGCCCTACAGCAGCAAATGGCCCGATACCACGATCACGGTTAATGGTTGCGCCTCCGTTTACTCACGCACGGGTCGATTACTGTGGCCCATTCACCATTCGCTTAGGAGGCATTTTTGTATACATGTGTACCTGGGCAGTGCATATCGAGTTAACAGAAGACCTCTCCAAACAGGCCTTCCTGGTATTCGACTGATTCGTCAGTAGGCAAAGCTACTGTGCAAATTTATACAGCGACAACGGCACCCAGTTCATTGGTGCTGACCAAATTCAATGGAACAGCGATTGTGTGAGGCAGCATATCTCCGATGCTGGCGTCCATTGGCATTTTAACCCATCGTCTGTGCCCCACCATGGTGGACTGTGGGAAGCAACGGTCCGATCTATAAAGAAGCGTCTCCTGCGCATAATGGATAAATAGATTATGCAATTTCACACCCTCAATACCTTGCTTGTACGTATTCAGGCCTGCCTGAATTCGCGGCCACTCAGCGTACTACACGATGATCCGTAACACAACCAGTTGGCGCTGACACCAGGTGATTTCCTGGTTGGGCATCCACTGACGGCCCGACTAGAATGTCCACTTCCCGAAGTTCCCGAGAATCAGCTCAAACACTGGCAACTCCTCCCAAAGTCCTTTCAATAATTTTAGCAACGATGGCAAGACGACTAACTGACGACTCTACAGACGAGGAGTAAATGGGTACGTCCGGAACCGAATCTTCGGACAGACAACGTCTGTTCATCAAGAATGAGTTGCTCCCTCCTGCCCACAGGCGTATTGGACGCGTCATCGGTGTCCACCTGGGCAGTAATGGCTTGGTGCGGGTTGCAACTGTCGAATACAATAGCGATCAGCGAACAGCCGAGGGTCATCTCATCAAACACCAGTGTCAACGGCCTGTGCAAATACTTTGCAGGCTATTTGAGGCAGACAGGACATCATCCTGAACCGCGGCAATTCAGCCGGGCAGGATTAACGATCCATGGATGTTGTGTAACCGCATCCCATGGGTTCACATCGTATTCACGCCCCCTGACGACAGCCATCTGTAATACGGAGCCCACTTCACTAGGTGACATGAAGCCAACTTGACTCAGTGTATGTGGTAAGAGATGACGCCGAACTGGAACGTCTGCGTCTCACAACAAGGGACTGGAGCATTTGAAGTTTTCACCGAGATAACGAGCGTGCGCTGGCCTCCAGTTTTTCGTTTGAATTATTATTGCTGTAGCCGTCTCATTTTGGTGTTTTCTCTCGGAAACAGACTTATCGCGTGTACAAAACTCGTACAATCATGCATAGCGTTAGATATGTTAAATAAAACCGCCATAGGTCCAATATACTAATAACTTGTGTAAATTACGCGAGGCTAGTAAGGCAGCAATCTCATGATAAACATCACGATATATGAGCTTTGAAATGTGCCTTATGTGAATGGTTCAGTTTAGGGTATGATACGATACTCCGTGACTCATTGTTAGTTCTTGTGTCTCGTGATCCGTAATTTGTGGGTGCGGTTCCAATTCAATTCCATGAGTAGGTATGAATTTATACCAAAGGTTTTAATGAATCACATTTAGCGGAGGAGAAAGAAGGGGGAGGGTCAAGTGTAGTCAAACATAATTTCTTCATTCTTTTGAGTAAATAGTCGAAAGTTTCATCTCAAAAAAATTCATAGGTGTTAAGCATCTTGAAACCAAAATTTGACGTAACATCCCTTGCTTGTTTGCTACAGCATAACCTCGAATTCGTTATAGATTAACACCTTTGTTGAATATTAATCATTCCCGACATTTCAAAATTTATCCATAGTTTTAATCTGCAAGCCATGACATCATCCACAATTCTCTTACACTTTCATCTAACTCAGGAAATTGAATTATTCTAACTCTATTAAAAGGAAATCTTAAGGACACGTTTTCCAAAAAGCATTCCTCGTGGCTGTTTTTTATAGCTCTCATTCTCAATACGTAAATCTCGCAATAAATATCCATAGATAAAATATTTACTGCTTACAACATCATCGTGAATTGGACGAAATAAAACCGAATGATGAAACGGAACAGCAGGATGTATATCAGGACTATCTATACTCGTGCCTAGTCCCATTCTAGCTTTTGTTGTGGTGCTCATCCTTTTGAGTTGATCGCTCCACTGCTCCATGGTAATCCTCTCATTCTTAAACCTCGCGCTGAATTTAAACTAGTCTAGGCAGTTTGTTGTTCTCTCTCCTTTTCTCTCTTTCTCGCTCACGCTTCACGCTATCAAGTACAAATGTTTGCTGTAGAAAAAGATATCAACGGAGGGAGCTTGTGAATATTAAGGATGAAATGGGATTGGTACCAACTTGAAGGTTGTTAGGTTTTATCTTATTCTCACTTTTCGGTTTGCTGCTGTTTGCTAGATCTGTTCAAGTTGGTGCTGATGCTTGTTCAGAGAGTGGTGAGCCTTTGTGGAGAATATTTCTCAAGACATAATTTGAATATATTTATGAAATGATATTACTCTCGCTGTTTGTAAATTGAAAGGGTTTCAGTGATGGGTAAATAACGAGTTTAATGAAAATCGCTTCGAGTGTAGTCTACAAAGTCAATTTCAGTGAAAATTTGCCTCAGTTTCCACCGCCCAGTAATTCCCATCTACATTAATTCAATTATCTCCGCGTTAAGTGCCAACAACCATTAAAGATCGTTCTAGAAGTCAAACTCAATGTTTTCACTTAATCAGCATCATAGCCCTTTGCAAAATATTTTTCGTTAACCTCATCAACCGCCCCCTCAACCGCCACTGCGCATCCTTGTTCAACTTTTGCTGAAGAAGAAGACGAAGAAGTTATGGCTCGATATTATCTTCCATTCCATGTCTGCTCGTCTAATGAAATAAAAGATGAGGAACGAGCACGTCTAAGTGCTTTCTATTGTTCCTTACCAATTGATGGCATAAGGACAATAAACGAATCGTGATAGATGTCCTTTTTCATAAAAATCGTTTGAATATTAAACAAAAGACGTTGTTCATTGAACGTAAAGAACGGAACAGCGACAACAACGATGCTGATGATGATGATGATTCGCGCGATAGAAGGATAGTAAAATTTCTCTTCTTGACAAACTTAACTTTGAGGTCGTTGTGAATTTGTTGTTCTCCTTTCTTTCGATTCTATTGTTCGTATCCTGGCTGATAGATTTGCAATGAAAACTGGAGCAGATAGAAAGGAGTTGCTGGCAGGAGGGAGGGAAACCCTGAACACAAAGTGGAATTTGTCAAACAATTTGTGTAAGTCACGTTCACAAGCAGTTGAACGAGGGGGAGAAGCTCATTAATTAAATTATCAGAGGTATTTCTTTGTCCTTAATTAAAAAATACAAGAGTGATTGGATAGCGAAGGGTTGTTTATTTTGTTTCATTGGTTTGTTTTTGTGGCACAGTCGATTGATTTGATTCAACGATGATATTGGTCATTTGGTAGTCATTTTTGCTTTTTTAACAAACCGGGGGCATTTTTTCATTTATCATCAAAGAGGAGTTGTTGGAAAAACTAGAATCAACTAATTGCTATTGTTTAGTTAAGGTGTTCACCGTTCAACTTAAATATTTTTGTTTTTTTTTTGTCGTCCCGAAAAGCCGTCGGGCCTTGCTCATTTCGGTTGGCAGACGCGTTTTGACACGCTTGAGTTATCGTCGGTGTGTCAAGGATGAGTGGAAGAAAATTACTTTGTACTCGTATAGGTGTAGGGAAGCTTAAGCAGGTAGGCCCAAAGTTAGACCAGGTAGAGGGTTATCGGGGATAAATAATTATACCAACTTGAATCATCAAATGTGATTCCTTTTATACCCTTGACTGTGGCTCTTGTATATTCTAACGACCGCACTCAAAAATTCAGTTTGGCCATAGATTAGCTCATGTGATATCTAAATTTTAGTTTTGGGTGTTCCTTCTATCACACTTAAATATGTGAACCTATTTAGACTTTTAAGATTGCGGTCTCCAAAGTTCTGACTCCGTATAACAGGTGTACTTTCTGGCATGGAATATAATGATTGAAACCTAAAGGAAATAATGAATGGCTTTTTATTCTTACTGCTCCGTGGTTCAATATTTTATACAGCACAGACCAGCGTTGTGCCTAACTTCACACGCATTCTAAAATTCAACCTTCACAGGTATGATCTTCCACCTTCTTTTGTGCACACATACCCTTTGCCTTTTTTTTTAATAAAAATAATCAATCATTTTCGTATTCTTTTATTCACACAAACTAAATTTCAAATTGTACTTTCTACTAATAAAAAAACCATTCTTTCCTTCCCACTTAAAAAGTTTTATTCAATCGCCCATTGTAATGACATCCACACAGGCATGTGAAATTGAATAGCTATGTGGTGAGTGGGAGAACACCGGAAGCTAGTATAGATGCAAGCGTGTCAAACCGTGGGTTTCAGTTCCCCCGGGCGCAAGGAAATCTTTTTGATTTCGTCAAATGCAATTATTTCTGTATGCTAAGAATTATCATGGTTATTTGAAAATCGCAATATATGCAATAATTTGGGTAAAAAGTAAATAAGTCGAATGTTCAATATGAATCATATGTAACCCTGCAAGTGGCAAAACGACTAAGCCAGTAAAGTGTGGAAGGTAGTTTTTTTGTTAATTAGTTTTTGAAGAAACAGAATCAGAATTAATTTTTCAGTACCCCCTCCAGTTGCAGAACGCTCAGTAGTCTTAAGGGGGTGATTCATTTTTAGTAACTTTTTTTTTTATTGTATGAAACAGATTACACTTGTATATTGAATTTTATTGACAAGTATCCCCTTCAATGATTTTCTTTTATCGATTGTTGATATATATATATACATTTTTCTGACATGTGAGATTTGTGTTTGTGAAATTACTTGAATTTTCCTTATTTTATTGAATTGGTTTTTCTTTAAATTAAATAAAAAATGAGCACTATGTATTACGGAAACCATATTTTTCCGGTTCTCAAAATGACCCCCTTTATCCATACTCCCTCTTAGTGATAGGTTTTTATTGTGAGGTGGCCCAACACGGGGAGAGGATTTCCCGGCAGACCCATGACACAACTGAGCACTAGCCGACCTCAGTATGTAACCCTGGTGTAAGAGATCCACTGCCAAGTATCAATGTCTGCAACTGCGATGACTTCCGTGCATTTTTATCACCATCTAGAAGATTTTATTAACTTCTCATTGCACCATTGCTAGTTAAATTTTGATTGTATTTACTGTTGTTGCATTTTGACTAGCTGGTTCAGGTTTTGCTAGCTCATCCACTATTTTGTTTCCTTCTACACATTTGTGTCCAGGAACCAAGGTTAGTTTTACTTCCCTCGGTTAGCAGCAGCTTTGAGGGTTCATCTATAACCCTGCACTAGCTGTGGAGCTGCGTTGATAGTGTCTACAGTGCCGACCTGCTATCTGAGAGAAAGTGTAGTCGACCGTTGAGTTGGCCCATCGCCATTTCTGTGTCCACCCCAAATGCGAATAATTTTGACTGAAAAATTGTGGTATTGCTCTCTGACGTGTAGCTTCAGTAGAGTTGTTCTCTCACCGGTTTTAGAAGCATCAAACTATAACTTTACTCTCTTCTGATGCGCGATCCTGTGCTATTTTCCACTTTCTCTAATCAATAGGTTGACCCTACAAGGAATCTTGACATTAATTGAATTCTACCCAGTACTCTTTTGTTTGAAGAAGCCATTCTCTCCATAGATTGAAAAACTTAGAGGTGGCAATTCGGTTATACTTGGCTAGAACTTTTTTGGATTTAAGATTGATGCTCATATGAAGGGTGGTCGAATCAAAACCCACAATGTTAATTGTAAATAAAACAAAAAAATTTTCGGATAATTATGAAGATATATTTTAATATAATAGAAAAATTTATGACAATTATGTGAAACCAAATATCGCCCAAATGCCCGCCACGGCTACGGTGGCATACTTCTATCCGATGGCTCATATTTTCAATGACTCTGAGACATAATTGAGGTTCCTTCGCTTCCTGCAAACAGTGCCTCCAACTGTCTCGGTCCATTGACCGTGTTCTCCAATTTCGAAATCCGAGCAGCGACATACTGTCTTCGTCGATCGAGTCAGACCAGCATTTCTTCAGTTTCCCCGCTGATCTCCGGCCTTCCCAACGAATACCATTTTGGGTATCCGTTGTTCATCCATACGATTCATGTGGCCAGCCCATTGTAGCTTCCGCAACCTTACAATCATTGAGCCCTCGGGCCGTCAAAAATTTCACACAACTCATGGTTGTATCGAATCCGCCATTGGTCCCCGTCTAGCTTCGCTCCGATTATTCGCCTCAGGACCCGTCGCTCAAAGGCGTTGAGTATATTTGCGGTTGCTTGAGTTAGGGTCCATGTTTCACACCCATAGCATAACACAGGTCTTATCTTTTCTGTCTATGCAGCTGGTCTTCAAGATCGTCAAAACTGAATAAAATACTTAATTTTCGAGCTGTGTTCTCCGGCGTGTTTCGTCTCTTTCATTACCGGTTCTCGTTATTTTGGTGCCTAAGTATACAAACCCGCCCATGTTTTCGACATTGTATTCGCCAAGTGTGATAATTTGGGCATTTGAGATATTTTTCCTCGACTGCGTCATGAGCTTTGCTTTATTCTCATTGATTTGTAGCGCTACTAGTTTTGCTCTGCTGTCAAGTTTCAGGGAGAGTTCTTTGGCAGTTGTTAATCACCGTTAAAAAAATGTTAATATCGTCCGCATAGGCTACCACTTGGCTTGACTTGAATAATAACTACCGCTTGTTTCGAAAGGTAGCTTCTGATCACGTATTCCAGAGCTAAATTGAATAGCAATGGAGCCAGTCCACCTACCTGCTTTAGACCAATATTTGTTTCAAAGGTGTCAGCGAGTTAACAAATATATTGCCAAGGACGATTTAGATATCGGACACCCGATATCCTCGATTATGTAGATGTATGTTTCTTCATTATTGATGCACAAGAAAATAAATAAGATGAACTACTAATCTATGTGAATGAAATACACCAAAATATAAATTTCACTACGGAAAAAGAAACAAACAGACAACTCAACTGTATGGACCGAACCGTGACACGGGTACAAACACGATTAGACTTTAAAATATATACAGAAAACTAACCACAACTGATCATACTAAAACCTAACATTGAACCACGCCGTAGAACATACGAGCTAATTCTAAGCTAACAGCATGCAAATCAATGGTGCAGTGAGTCCACTCTATCCCCATGACTTCCACTAACTACTCTTATGAACTAAACAACATTTTCAAAATAGTTTAGGGAAATGAAATGGTACTTCATTAACACTAATAAATTTATTCGCGAACAGAAACTACAATTTACATTTCACAAGATACAAGCTAGGCTAGGATGAATGTAGAATGAAAAGGCGCGTCTTGCTGCTCGTGCCATAAACCACTACATGCTACGACGCATGTATCGCAACTCTTCTTTCACTCGATGCTTGCTGCAAAGAATCCAAGCATCCCCAAGCAACGATGACGACCAAAGGAAAACGCGTCGATGATGCTTGAAGCGACGTGCTCACACTCTGCATGTGCGTGTGTTTGCATCTCAACCAAGGCACGCGAAAATCTCCCTTGGTATAATTCTTTGTTTACGCGGAGATTGTGAAAGTGGAGGCGCTACAGCTACTCCCTTCCCAACGAGCTTCGCGGGGCGTGAATGGAATGACAATTTAACGCGCTTTTTGGCCTTTGGTATATTTGCCAGTGATGGAAGCTGAGCAGGTAACGAAGGAGCAACGGATGTTGGCAAATGAGGCGGTGAGCTGCTAAGCTGTGGCGTAAGCTGTGAAGTCTCAGGCTTCCGTATGGAGGCTGGTGAATTGACTGAAGTGGACGTTTGTGAATCTGTGATTAATGCATGCCTTAAATCTGCTGCAGCGATGATCGGTCGATCGTGTTATTACTATGCCATTGACGTTTCCGACAAAAGTGCGCTCATCGATACACTTTATCACTCGATGAGAGCCGGAGTACGGTTGCTCCAGTGGCTTTTTGATTGAGTCTTTTCGGCGGAAAACGTATTCGCAAGTGGCTAACTCCCTGAAAACGAAAGGGCGATAGTTGACATGGCTGGAAGCTTGGATTGGGCGAATGGCGCTGAATAGGCGACGGAGGTCGGTCACGAAATTTGCCGTAGTATAAACGGGAACAGGACAAGGATCAATGCATTCGCCTGGGATGCGAAATGTCCCAAAGACTAGTTCTGCTGGCGAGGCCTGAAGGTCTGAAAGTTGTACGCGAACCAAGGAGTACGGTTGGAAGTACTTACGCTCTACCATGCCGTTCGATTTGGAGTTGTAAGAGTTCGTATGAATTTGCTGAGCTCCTAGGAGGCAAGATAGTTCAAGGTGAAGCTCAGCCTCGAATTCCGTGCCCTGATCGGTCGTAATTTCGAGCGGCATTCCAAAGCAAGATATTCAATTGTCAACGAGAGCACGGGAGACGGTTGCGGCTGTCATGTCACGTACTGGTATTGCCTGCGGCCAACGGGTGTAGCGGTTTATAATAGTTAGACAGTGTTCAAAATTGTCAGCGAGTGGCACTCTGATCAGGTCCAAATGGATGTGGTCAAATCTTTGATCCGGTGCTGTGAGATTTCCTAGCTCTGCTCTGTTGTGGCAACGAACTTTTGCCCTTTGGCAGGGGATGCACTGTTTGGCCCACCGAAAAATGTCTCTATGAAGGCTCGGCCAAAAATATTTGAGGGCGATGCGGTTAGCAGTAGCACGACCACTCGTATGCAACAAATTGTGAGCTGCGCCGACTACTTGTTTGCGTAGTGAGACTGGCAAGTAGGGCTTGATAGTGCTGTCTTGCAAAGCAATGCATATCGGTTGCGCTCGAGGCGTCGAAGTTTGAAACGAGGATAGCTAATAGGTGCGGTAGCTGTTCATTTTTCTCTTGCTCAGTACTGATGGTGCTAAGGCTGCAGGTGGCAGAAATTGAGACAGTTTATACGCGCGAGAATGTGTCGGCTACAGCGTTTTCTTCCCCAGGTGTGTATTTGAGCTGGGTATTAAACTGCGATATAAAATCTAATTGCCAAATCTGCCGATGCGATGCTTTTTCTGATCGTTGCTTGAGTGCATGAGTGAGCGGCCGATGGTCTGTATAGGTGGTGAACTGTCGGCTTTCGAGAATGCGTTGATAATGCCTGATTGCAGCGAATATGGCTAGAAGCTCCCGATCGTAGGTCGAATATATCTGCTCCGCATCTGAGAGCTTTTTCGAGAAGAATCCTAGTGGGACGTAGGTGCCATCAGTTAACTGCCGATCCAAAACTGCGCCTATCGCGGTGTTAGGTGCATCCGTGCGTAAAGCAAGCTACTGAGTGGGTGAGAGAAAAGCTGAGGTTGTTGCAGAAGCTATAGCCTGTTTGCAGCGCATGAAAGAATCGTTGGCCTGCTCGGACCAGGCAAGCTAAGCTTTCTTTTTCGTGATTCCTTTAAGTAAGTCGGTGAGAGGAGCTTGCAACATAGCAGCTTATGGAATGCAGCGCCAGAAAAAGTTCAGCATACCCACGAAACGTCTAAACTGCGTATTGTCCTCGTGTCTTGGGAAGTCGATGATGGCCTGGGTCTTTGGCAGAGGTGAGCGAAAACCTTCTTTCGACACGTGATAGCCGGAAAATGTTACCTGCGGCTGGGCGATCTGACATTTAGTCCATTTTACTTGGAGGCGTGCTTCCTTTAAAGTCGAGAGAAGTTTAGCAAGGTGTGCCTGATACTCTTTTCGTGGCTGTCTGAGCTGACGAGAAGGCCATCCTGACATTTACGCACGAATGGTAGATTTCTGAGGACATGATAAATTGAACACTGCATGGTTTGATTCGCATTCTACAGACCGAATGGCATGCCCAAAAACTCAAACAATCCAAAAGATGTCGTGACTGCTGTCTTTTCAATATCTTCCGGTGCCATCGGGACTCGGTAAAAGGCTTTGGGAAGGTTGATGACCGTAAACACTTTGCCTTGAGCATCCTGCAGCAAGTCCTCTATTACTGGGAGTGGGTAACGGTTGGGGCGGGTGATTGCGTTGAGCTGGCGATATTCACCGGTAGCTCGCCAACCTCCATTGTCCTTCGGCAACATATGAAGAGGTCTGGCCCACTGACTCGCTGAAGGGCGGATGATTTTTCGCTCTAGCAATTCGCTGAATTCTCTTTTAGCTGCGCTAAGTCATTTACCTCAGAGTCGACGTAGTCGGGCAAATACTGGTGGGCCACTTGTAACGATCTGGTGCTGAACGGGTAGATCAGGAACGTACGCCATCTCTCCAGAGCGAACAGAGCTTTTGGGGAAATTGTCGATAAGCTTTGCGTAGACCTCTTGCAGAGATCCGTGAGGGATGATTTTGGGTGCAGCAATTATATCAGGGTGCATTTCCGGAACTGGACTAACTGAGCAAGGTGCTGAAAGGCTGGTGCAACCATCTAGTAAGTGGTGATTTCGGATATCTATGAGAAGTCCGTGGTACTTCAAAGCGTCTGCTCCAAGAATTGCCGTCTGCACGTTTGCGATGATAAAGCTCCACTGAAAAGGGCGGCGTTAATCAAGGTTTAAGCTGAGCTGTCTCAATCCGAAGGTTGCAATAGGTTTTCCATTGGCTGCACTCAGAGTCAAGCTCCGTTTTGAAAACGGTTTCTAAATAATGTTTTTGGGAATGGGAATCCTGAGTGGACGAAAAATCGGATCGAGGAATTGCGATCCAAGACGTAAAGGCGGCTTTCTGAAGGGTTGCCGTTGACGGCCCGCCAAAAGTATCACCGGCTTCTTCAGTTTCCCTGAGACGGCTGTGCCTGAGCGGAGAAAGAACAAAGCTGCCTGCAATGTTGCGCGCATTCGCGGTGCCTCGTGTGGTACCAACAGTACCCCGTTCTTTCATTGGGGCCTGGTGTAAAGGATCGGGCCTGAGGTTTACGGCCGCTGCATGGTACTGAAAGGCTTCTCTGATCTGGATCTCTCGTATTTAATTGGAGCTCGCGAGTTATGGTCGTGAGTTAGGCGATAGCCTGTCACATTGTGGATAGCTCCTGCGTTAGAAGATCGGGCGGAGGCTGCGGAGATGCATAGCCAGACGAAAGCGTTGAAATTCGAAAGTGAGAAGTCACCATGACGGATGGTTCTATGACATGAGCCTCATCAGCTACAGCAGCCAGCTCTTCGAGTGTCTGGCCTTTTATAGGAAGAAACATGCGGCGCGTCTGCTGTGGTGAAAGATTTAACCACTTGACTCGTAAGGCGTCATCTCCAACACGTGTGCCGGTAAGTGTCTGCATGTGGCGCAGTAGTTGCGACGGCCTTTTATTCTCGAGCTCTACTCCAGTCAAGAGCTTTTGGAGCTGCGCATCTGGTGAATCGGTGAGGCGCGAAACTATGCCTTTCTTCAGCGTGTTATAACTGTCTGCCACTGGCAGCGTACCGAGAATGATAGAAATGTCCGCAACTATTTCAAAGTCCAGTGCTCCGACAATGTGGTGATACTTTGGTGAGTCCGAAGCTATTTTGTGCACGTGAAACTGTGAGGCAATCTGTAAAAACTCTTAGTTCGGGACTCGACCGCCAAAATGACGGCAATTTGCAGCTACTCAAGATATTCACCTGTTGCTGCAGGCTCCGGAGCCAAATGATCTCGTTCCTCAGCTACGATCTGCTCGGCATGGTTCTCCACACTCATTTTGGAACTTACTGATGATTTACTTAACTTCAATTGCGAGTGTTTTTCGAATGCCCTTCTGACATAAGCACTGAATACAATTCACACTGCCAAATGAGCTCACAGTATTTTGATTTTCTGTTGTTCTTTTGTCTTAAATACGAGGCCAACCCTTTAGGGAAATGAAATGGTACTTCATTAACACTAATAAATTTATTCGCGAACAGAGACTACAATTTACATTTCACAAGACACAAGCTAGGCTAGGATAAATGTAGAATGAAAAGGCGCGTCTTACTGCTCGCGCCATAAACTACTACAGGCTGCGTCTTACTGCTCGTGCCATAAACTACTACATGCTGCGACGCATGTATTGCAACTCCTTTTTCACTCAATGCTCGCTGCAAAGAATCCAAGCGTCGCCATGGAACGAATGATGACCAAAGGAAAACGCGTCTATGATGCCTGAAGCAACGTGTCCACACTCTGCATGTGCGTGTGTTTGCATCTCAACCAAGCCACGCGAAAATCTCTCTTGGCATGATTCTTTGTTTACGCCGAGACTGTGGAAGCGGAGGCGCTACAATAGCAAGTAATAACGGATACAAACAACGTGATATTGACAAACTTATTACGGTGTATAAATAAACAATATTATTGACTAATTTTTATACGCCCGAATATAGTAGAAATCAATCAGACTAAATTTCATCAACACATACTACTATTGATAAAATTTTCTAATTTGTATTTTTATTGATGGCTCGGTCGTCCTCCCGGAGGGAAGCTGATTCGAAATGTCTCCTAATTATTATTGTCGTTGCTTTCAGATAATAATTGTTATCCACATGTCTTAAGTGTATTGCAGTTTTTTTATTAAATTATTTTTACGTTAAATTATCTACAGTGATTTGTGAGAATATTTAGATGTGTGATTATATGTTTCAGAGCTCAAAGTAGAAATTTTTTGAAAAATAATTAGGCTTTGTTTTTTCAAGGACATTGTAAGTTTATTAAGAAGCTTTTCAATTTGTGACTAACTGTAAGAATTACAGCAAGCTTACTATTAAATGCTTGGTGTTATATCTTACAGTGAGTTACGGGTTGGTGATCAACAATACAACACATTGAATATAATCGTCTAAGATTCATTTTATTATTTTGACTATGCTAAATTTTTGACGTATTATTCACATCCATAAAACATGAGACCTGTATCATATTTAGAACCAAAAACTGATTTTATCATTGCAGTTTACTCAAAATGTCCTAGGCTCAGAGTTTGAACAACTTCAATTTGCTTTGCCTTGAAAGGAAATACTATCCATTCAATATTTTTTCACTTGTGGTAGCCCTTTTTCAGATCGACTTAATTGTAATATATGGTACATTACATTTACTAGGACTCTCTTTGTCCACTACCAGTTCTACTTTAAGCAAATAATATATCCATTAGAAGAAGTAGAATTCGCATTTATCAAGTTTATACTGTTGGTTATGTATCTGTCAATGCTCCCTTCAGCAATCACTGCTGTCATTTAAAACTGGTATCAACTGAGAGAGCTTTACTACTCATGGAATTCTCTAATAAAAGCTACAGCGCCTTTGACGAGTATAAAATATAAAGCATTCGATTCCAACTGTAAATAACAAGACTTATCTATAAGAATTATTATTTTTAGCCGAGTGCTTAGGCCGCCTGTTTTCAAAGGAGCAAAATGACACGTTATCCAAAGATTGAATAATTATATAACAACACCTTCGTGTGGAGCTTTCGGTCCCGCATAAGACGCGTTCTCAGTTGGTGGATAGAAGGTGCCTTAACTGGCTAGCTGACGGGAACATGGGCAATAGAATACCACTCGTGGACCAAAACCGACAAAGTCGAAGCGCTGACATCGGTCCATTTTGTATTTACTTGTCATGGATAGATGGCAAAGACTATCACAACGTATGTATAAAGGATTATTCTTTTGGGACTTGGAATGTTCGACCATCAAACAGACCATGTGCACTGCGACAACTTCTGGATGAAATAGAGAAACATAAAATCGCATTTAAACAAATTATCATAACAAAAGGCTCTGTAGATTTGTATTAAGACCAACTTCTTTAATGTCTGGCTCTTCAACTTTCAAGCACCCATAGCCAGACAATAGAGAGGCACTCAAGGACGTATTTTACAGCACTCTGGAACGCATTGTCGATGCATTGCCACCAAACAACATTCAAATTGTTCTGGGTGACTTCAATACAAAACGGTCGGGACACAGCACATAGAGGAACAACCGGAAGATGCACCCTCCAAGCAGAGGCCACCAACAACGGCTGATAGAATTCGCTACTAGTAGAGGCAGTAGGCTCCACGCCAGTTATCGCATCGATAATCTGTAAGAGAACGTGAACATCCCCAGACGGTCGCGCAATCAACCAGATTCACCATGTTCTCATACAAAAACGAACCGCCACACGTATTCTCGCCACACGCTTAATTTGCGGCGCTGTCTGTGATTCAGACCACAGCCTTATATGGGTCAAATTTTGATACCGCATCTTTAAGAGCTGTAAGCAAGGAGCATTAGTTACTCCAAGGTACCAGATACACAAGCTGAATGATAGCTCTGTAACGTCCATAGAATTTTTCAGCACTTTAAAATCGCATCAACATACCTCCGCAAGCGTGAGAAACTAATAATAATATCAAAACCATGTTGAAGAAAGTAAGAGATGCAGTAACAAAAGCAGCCGAGGAGGTTTTCGGGCACCAGCCAAAGGAAAATAGGAACGACTGGTACGACGAAGAATACCAAGAAGCGATGAAAAAAGGAACCAGGCGCACAAAGAAAAATCTAGCGACCAATTTGAACCAAAGAAGTACAATATAAAAGCCTTTGACGTCAAGCCAAAAAAATGTGTCGAAGAAAGAAACGAATGACCATCAACACCAAGATCTAGCAGATAAACGAAAACATGACCCTACATGAAGTCAGATCGGCGTATGCTTCTTTTAAACAAATAAGAGATGGCTTCAACCCACAAACAAATCTTTGTAAAAGTGTGCAAGTTGCAATAATAGGCCACCCAGGCAAAATTGAAAACAGATGGAGGCAATATTTCCAGAAGCAATTCACAGCGTCCCTAGCAACAATTGAAGCTGTGAACATACCAGAAGCAGAGCAAGAGGTCCCAGTCTCACCACCAACCAGAGACAAAGTACTAGCAGCAGTACGGGACCTCAGAAAAAAAAAGGCTCCTAGAGTAGACGGAATACTGCGTCGATATACCCGAGGATATCAGGGGCGCGGTGAGGACTTCTCCAAGGATGACAGGTAGCGAGCCTGGCTGTATCTGGACTACGCTTTGGACACAAACTGGAATTTATGCTTTGGGCTGGCAGATATGCTGGTTTGGACCTGGTTGCTTTGCACGGTAGCATCGAGGAGACACTCGTGCGTGAACGGCTCCAATTCCGTCCCGGTTGAACCTTGGCAGGCCTCGGAGTACGTTCGAAGTTCCCACCATTGGGTCGCTGGTATAGGTTCGGTTGAGACGGACTCCTGATTAGCGCTGGTCTGCTTCTGAGCAATTGTCCTCATAAGGGCTTGTGCCAACCTTCGCATGGCCTCCCTGTTTTACAAAGATAACCATGGGACCAAAATAGCGACTACACACAAAAACGGAGATAGCAGCTCCGAGGAGGGACTCCATAAAACTATACCAACAAAAAACCCTGAAAAAAGATTTAAAAAACCCGAAAAAGAACGCAAACATAACAACAATGACGACATAACCAGCGGCCAAAGCCACAATGTTGCGATTACACACACGAACGGAGACAGCGGCTCCGAGGAGGGACTCAATAAAACTATAGCAACAAAAAACCTTAAAGGAAGATCAGAAAAACCCGAAAGAGGAAGTAAAAATAACAACAATGATGACATAACCAGCGGCCGAAGCCACAATGCTTAAAGTAGATCGGGAGCGGTGCAAACTATAATAAAAACGACGATGAATATAATGACAGTGAAGACGGCCAAAAAACGGAGACTAACAGACACTCTTGTCCAGAATGAGATTCCTGTGGCATTCGGATGCAGCAAAAAAATGATGCGAACGCCAGAACGTCCTTAAACGGAACAGCGGGAAACTCTGTAGGACGCAGCGAAGGTTCAAGCGGTGGAGAAAAATATGAAGAACATCGAGAATTTGATGGTCACCGCTGCAACCGAAGTAATAGTGAACCATCCTGAAGTCCACAAAGAGAGAAAGGAGTGACCCGACAAATGAAGCGCCGTTGCATGATTTGATTGCCACCGTCGGAAATGTAGCGGGAAAACTGTACGCGGAGATGGAAACCAATAACTTCTCCCAAGAAAGACGGTCCCAAAGTACATTGCCGCCCAGAGATTTGAAGAAGAAAGGCTAATCTTAAAGGCGTGAGATGTTCTAAAAAGAATACTATCTGCCTGCGACTCGCCAAAACTCAACAACGCAGTAAACATTGAGCTCCTTGAACTAAAAAAGCTCCTAGACCGCATAGGGCATTATCGGAGGAGCTGGTTAAAGGCCAAAGAGAGCCAGAAGACCGACGAAGAGCAGAAGGCTAAAGAAGCGCTGAGGCCTAAGCTTAAAGGATACGCGCAGATAGCCCCACCATCAAACATAAATAAAACATGGCGTCTAGCCCGACTTAAGGAGATCGGGATGAAAAAAGTAAGGAAGAGGCACTTGATGGGCACGTGACGCCAGATGACAAAAGGTGCGACGTAAGCCGCAAAGAAACTCCTTCAAAACGTGCCTGAAAATAGAGATCGTACTGACGCCCAACAAGAAAAAAAACCTGATGCAAAACAGGAGAAACAGAAGCCCCGACGAAGATCCAGGCAGCAGCCACTGCTCGTAAAACCCCAAGATGACCTATCTTACACGCAGATGCTGTGGGATATCAGGGGAAATGTCATACCCGGAGATACCAATACAGCCAGTAGAGGCCGACAATAGGGAAGCATTCTGCGATGCAGTGAAGAAAGTTTTCAACAAAAGCCCAGCTATAGCTTCGCTTGAGCCGATTGCACCAATTGAAGTGAGAGACATTGACCGCGTCATGGATCTGGCCGACGTAGAAGAAGCCATCAAAAGGGAGTTTCCTAGCGTGGGCAGAGTCAAAGCGAGGCTGACACCAGAAAACTGAGAAGGACGCCGAACAATTTCTGAATAAGGGCATAGTAGCAATAGGATGGGTTTTCTGCAGGATACGGCGAAGAGCAGCATCTCTTCAATTTTTCAAATGCCTTGACTTTGGTCACATCGCACATGTATGCAAAAAAATCGAGAGGAGTTTCCTATGTTACAATTGCGGTGAAATGGGACACAAAAGAAACGAGTGTAAAAAGGAGGCACTCTGTATAAGAAGCAAGGACGCTGATCCAAGACCGGTTCTTGGCCACGCCTTGAGATCAGGGTAATGTCAGGTTTTCCAGAAACCCGCATCCTGCAGCTAAACCTACACTGAACCTCAACCGCCTAAAAACTGCTTGAGCACTTTGCGCGGGAGCGACGACATGAAAAAAAGTCGGCATCAAGGTATCCTGTTGAAACTGATACTGGCACCATCTGGGTTGGGAATTGTTACTTCCAGGAGGATAGCTGTGGTCAAGGGATGGTTTCGTGTGGGTTCGGTGCTCAGGGACCACCTTCTTTAGTGCCTACTTACGCCGAGCCAATCAATATCATCTTTGCAAGCCAAGCCTAATGCTTTGGAGGGCACTGTCTCGAATGTAGACGAAAATATGCTGTTGGAGCAGACTTCAACGCTAAAGCAATCGAATGGGGCATGCCTCAAACAGATCCGTGGAGAAACCAATCCTAGGAATGTCGACGAGGACGGCGTTCGGCGTACTTAATACCGGAAGTAAACCGACTTTCCACTGTATTGGCTGCAAAGGAACCACACCAGATGCAACATTTGCCTTGGAGTCCTTAGTATGGAAGCTATACAATTGAAGAGTGTTAGAGGACTACTAAGCCAGTGATCATAAGTGCATTCTGCTTGAGATTAGTGATGCTCTTTCCCGACGTCCGTGCTCTCGGCTTTTTACAATTGAATGGAACATCGGAAGGATGGACGCCGGGGTGCTCACAGCAGGTGCCGCGCTGCAGTGAGATTCGCAGGGGACTGAAAAACTGGCAGCTCACGACGTAGTGAATTCAACTATGAGCATCATCGCGACTGGTTGCAACGCTTCTATGCCACGTCGAAAACCCTGGCACAGCAAGCCCCCAGTGTACTGGTGGTCGACTGATATGGCTGAAAAGCGAAGGGAGTGTCACAAGCTTCGACGTGAGGTTCAACGGCCACGGAAACGTGACGAGGCATACAACCGGCATATAAGTCGGCCAGAAAATGCCTTCGCAAATGGATTAACAATAGTAAGGCTCACTGCTGATAATCTAGTGGACAATGTAAACAAGGCTCTGTGGGGTCTTGGCTAAATGCTAGTTATGCGGAAGCAACGCTTGCCTACGGAACGGGGTTTTCTCGATACGATGGAAGGTAGCGTGGCTCGGGCTGATCAGCAAGGGGAAGGGAAATCTCAGATCGACGTCTACATACCGCCCGTCATGCATGCTAGACACGGCTGGGAAAGTGCTATAGAAAATCATCAAGGGAAAACCTACTGACGCGATTCATTCTGCTGGGGACCTATCTCCTCGGCAGTACAGCTTTAGAGCAGGACACTCTACCATTGATGCGATTGCAGAGGTGGTGAGCGCGGTTCAAAAGGCAGAGGCACATAGTCGCACCAAACGACGGATCATCCTGTTGGTGACACTCGACGTCAGGAACGCCTTCTACTCCGCTAGATGGGTGGATATTCTGGATACGCTTGAAAACCCTTTTCAAGTTCCAGAATATCCAATGCGACTTTTGAGGGACTACCTAAAGGACCAAAGCCTGCTCTACGATACGATACAGGGCCAATCAAAGATGGCGGTTACATCGGGTGTTGCCCAGGGATCTATCCTTGGTCCAGAACTGTGAAACGTGTCCTACGACGGGCTACTGAGACAGCAGATGCTAGATGAGCCGCGCTTGATCGGCTATGCGGATGATGTTGCGGCTCTGGTCGCCGAAAGCACCGTTGAACAAGTGCAACTAAGGCTAGGTATGCTAATGCGCCGAGTGCGAGACTGGATGACTGCTTGCGGGTTCAGTGTAGCACTCTAGAAAACCGAAGTGGTCATCTTGACAAAAAAGAGAATCCCTAGACTAAGGATGATCAGTATTGGAGATATACAAATCGAATCGAAGCCATCGGTAAAGTACCTGGGGCTACTGATCGACTCGAAGATGAGTTTCTCTGAGCAAATCAGGGCAACGGCTGAGAAGGCTGCTTTGGCAGTATCTGCTCTGAGTCGACTTATGGCCAACGTACCGACAACGCCTGGCAAAGGTACAGAGAAGAGGAGCGCTTCGGATTGCATCTTCGTATCCGACAGTCTCTGATTCGGCGGTGAAAGTCATTGCAGGCGTGATACCAGTCGGCCTCCTTGCTAGAGAGCGCCGCTCTGTTTATCTGCATCAAAACGAGGATGCGAGCAAGATGGTTGTCCGCGAAGAGAAATAGCGCTCACTCAACAATTGGCAGCAGATTTGGTGAATTGCACGAAGGGAAGGTTGACTGTGCGCCTCATCTCGGATGTGGGACCATGGCTACATCGAAGGCATGGTGAGACTGACTTCTATCTGAACCAGCTTTTGAGTGGGCACGGGTATTTTCAGTCTTACCTGCACAAGATTGGTAAGTTACGGTCCCCCAATTGTGGGTATTGCCCAGGAGAGGAAAACAATGCCTGCCACACATTTTTTGCATGTATAAAATGGGACAGGCTGCGAAGAGCCCTCTACAGGGAGACGGGAGAGCTCATCTCGGATAATATAGTTGCGGTGTTGTTCGAATCGGTTGACAAATGGAACCAGGTGGCACATTATGTTCGGGCAATCCTAAAAGATAAAAGAGACTCACAGCAGCCGGGGGTGTTGGGGCTGGAGGATCACTTGTCTGGCACTTCCTCTTCACCTCTCCCCTCCCGCTAGAAGAGGGATCCCCCAGCCTGAAGTCGCCTCAAAAAAGCGAGACCTGACCCGTAGTAATGTCTCAAGCGGTTCCAGGCTAGGTTCTCAGGTTGACAGGGGAGGTGTTTAGTGGGTAGTCCAGTCGCCTTCTTGCGAACATGGGAGTCCCACACCCTTTGCGTAAATGGGCATTCATCTCCCCACCAAAAAAAAAAATATTACCTATATGAATTTATACACGGCCTAGGTAACTTCCATGTGCTCTGTGGAAATAAATGAGCTCTTTGTAGTACGCGCGTTTTGCTGATCGCGTCAAAAGTCATGCAAAATCTCGTTTCCTTCTCGGGGTCCAGTCCATTCCTACAGAAGGATGGAAACGCGACCATTCGAAAATCCAATCGGTGGAAACTGCCACTTTGCAAACTGGAGCGCATCGTGTGTGTACCGCGCGCAAACTGTCGTGGGTTCCTGCACTTATGCCTAGAGAAAGGTGATTGGTGGCTGCTTAGAGTCTCAAACTTTTTTTTATTTCCCGCTACTCCACCGAATTCTTAGTTAACCCTTAACAGTTGATATTCCGCGTGTTTCTATTCTGTTGTGTATTCAGTGATTCTCTTCTTCCTCCCGATTTCTTGAAAAAATCTAGGTCGATCGTATGAAATATTGTACGCGGCAAAACGAACTGTTAGACTAACCACCTCCGACTCCAGAAGACAAACAGGAAGAGTCCTCCATTGCGTCATTAGCCAAGGCACACTATATAACATCAAATCTATGACTACCACACTAGCTCTAACATAAAATAAGCAAAGCTTACATGGGGTAAAAGCCAAAATATGGCAGGTGTGAAATAAGGCGCATCTTACATGTCTCATTACTACAAGGGAGCTAACTTTTTACACTTCTCACACAGGCATGGATTTGGGAAAAGGAAGCCGAAGGAATAGCAATCAGACGTGTGTTAACTGCAATGGCTTGAAACATAGATGCAGATGGATGGACAAATGTATGTATAAAGAAATAACTCACACAGACTAACAGGAGTATTTTGACGTAGGGACAGCAAACTAACTTAGTAAGACAGGTCAAACAAGAATAAATAATGTGGAACACGCCAAGAAAAGACAAGCAGTAGTATGCACGTTAAAGGACCTTTTTACAGACTGAGAATATCCTGGTTTATGGTGCCCACTTCTCTGCCGGCTACGTCGGTTAAAGAGGTAACTTTGTAGTCCTATAACTTTTCAAACTCGGCTTTTTAGAAAGCGTTGATTGATATTAGTTGTACAATGGCCAGCCGCGTCTTTCGCGGAAATTGTGAGGATACACTTCACCACCTTCTTCAAGCTCAGAAGGCCGAGATCGAAGGTTGTAATGCGCTTCATTTGCGCAACTTGCGTTGCTTTTCTTTTGGGAATTTATTGGTGTAGCACTCCTGATCTTTCGTAGAGCTCCAGCGTAACGGCGGAATCTTCCAACGATTTTTATTGCCAAAGTAGTTTGTGTGGTTCACCATGGCATACCATGTGCTATCCGAAGGCGGCAAAGTGAGGATAGACATTCGTGACAGAATGAAACGCAGATTGCACCGCGCAAGTGATTACAGAAAATCGACGATTTCAACCCTTCTGAGTTGGATGCACATAGGAATGGATCACAGCCAGTATTGTGCAGTTAAACGGTTCCGATGAATTTGATTGAGGAGAATACAATGGTGTCAATTGGTGTGCGACACCATACCGCTTAAGTATAATCTTAAATTGTCGAGAACGGAATTAAACTCCGTTGTCAGAATAAAGGAAAGAAATCGGTTTCTCCAAAAATTTCATCATTTTCGGGAATTTCGATAGTTGGTCCAGAATAATGATAGCACCGATGTATCCCGAGGATATGGAGTGCGCGCTCCGGAACGATGAGTTGGAGGTCGAAAAGCCTATTTTAGAACCTCAATGCTTTTGCAGGTTTCACAAACGGCCACATACTTCTTGACTTATTGAGAAATTTTAGGCCAAAAGAAGTAACTCTTTAGCCGCCGGAGTGCTCATCTATGACCACCGTGAGCACTGAGGGAATGGTCGTGCCCGGGGAGAATCAAGTTGTGAGCTATCTCTTTCGGTACTCAGAGCTTCCAAGACTCTTCTCTCTGCAACGAGTGATCGGTTGCGTAATCATTTCGTCTATATATATTACCATCCACTATTTCCGAATTGAGCAAATGTGATCGTTGGATCACGGTGGTTTGCCTCAACTAGTTGTGGTCATTCGAGTTGAAGTGGAGGCTGTCCAAATTTATTTCGAGGGGACTGTGGTCATTTTATACTAGCTCCGTTCCTTCCGGCGCAAATATTCAAGGAAGAGTATAAAGTACGATGTTTTGTGTTCCCTTCCTATGTTAAATGGTGAATTTAAAACATAGCAGTTTAAGAGCCCGCCAAGTCAAGTGTCCCTGTAGGTCGGCTTGATTCATCAGCTATTACAGCGAAGCATTATCAGTTATGATGTCAAATGCATGGCCTTCAATGTACGCTCGAAACTTTTTGATAGCGATCACTGCTGCCAGACATTCCTGCTCGGACACGGTGTAATTACTCTGGGCCGAGCTCAACTTACTCGAAATAAAAGCGATAGGGGCTTCTTCACCAACTTCTATTAGCAACACTAACATAGCGCCAACTCCATATTGGCTTGCATCCCAATAATTAGAGAAGGGCTTATTAAAGTCAGGGCTGTGCAACATCGGGACCGATGTTAATGCTTTTTTAAGCTCCTCGGATGATTTTCGGCTGTGCTTGGACCAGGCAACTTAGCCTTCTGAGCATGTCAGACATCCACACATCCTCAAGAAACGTCGCGACTGCTTGCCCAATAGTCCAAGTCTAGCCCAGATCGGTCCTAATGGTACCGTAAGCAACGATATGTCCTCAGTACCGGACTTCCTTCATAACAAATTGGCTTTTTTGGATGTTTTTTTTTGTGGTAGGGAGGTGAATGCTATTTATGCACAGAATGTGGGACTCCCATGCGCGACTGCACTACCCACTAAACACCTCCCCTGTCAACCTCAGAACCTAGCCTGGAACCGTTTGGCACATTACTTCGGGCCAGGTCTCGTTTTGTTACGCCGTGGGGCGCCTTCAAGCTGGGGAGTCCCTTTCCTAGCGGGAGGGGAGAGGGGAAGAGGAAATGCCAGAAGAGCGATCCCCCAGCCCCAGCGCCTCCAGCTGCTGTGAGTCCCTTTTATATTTTAGGACTGCCCGAGCAAAATGTGCCACCTGGTTCCATTTGTCAACCGATTCGAGCATCACCGCAACTATATTATCCGGGGTGAGCTCTCCCGTCTCCTTGTAGAGTTCCCTTCGCAGCCTGACTCATTTTGTGCACGCAAAAAATATGTGACAGGCATTGTCCTCCTCTCCTGGGCAAAACCGACAATCGGGAGACCGTGACTTACCGATCTTGTGCAGGTAAGACTGAAAACACCCGCGTCCGCTCAAAAGCTGGGTCAGATAGAAGTCAGTCTCACCATGCCTTCGATTCGGCCACGGTCTCACATCCGGGATGAGGCGCGCGGTCCACCTTCCCTTCGTGCAATTCACCCAAGACTGCTGCCAATCGTTGAGTGAGCGCTGTCTCTCCTCGCGGAGAACTATCTCCCTCGCATCCTGGTTTCGGCGCAGGTAAATAGCGCGGCGCTCTCTAGCAAGGAGGGCCACAGGTATCACGCCTGCAATCACTCTCACCGCCGAGTCGGAGACTGTTGGATACGAAGATGCAATTCTCAGTGCTCCTCTTCTCTGTACCTGTGCCAAACGTTTTCGGTATACCTCCTTGCTGAGAGCGTCGCCCCATACCTCTGCTCCGTACAGTAGCACTGATCCTACAGCACTCATCAAGAGGCGTCTTCTTGATGGGCTGGGTCCCCCTACGTTGGCGATAAGTCGACGTAGGGCCAATATTCCCGAAGCAGCCTTCTCAGCCGTTGCCCTAATTTGCTCAGAGAAACTCATCTTCGAGTCGATCAGTAGCCCCAGGTACTTCACCGCTGGCTTCGATTCGATTTGTATATCTCCAATACTGATCATACTTACTCTAGGGATTCTCTTTTTTGTCAAGATGACCACTTCGGTTTTCTCCAGTGCTAAACTGAGCCCGCGAGCAGTCATCCAGTCCCTCACTCGGCGCATTAGCATACCTAGCCTAAGTTGCGCTTGTTCAACTGCGCGTCCAGCGACCAGAGCCGCAACATCATCCGTATAGCCGACCAAGCGCGACTCATCTGGCATCTCAAGTCTCAGTAGCCCGTCGTAAGACACGTTCCACAGGTCCGGACCAAGGATAGATCCCTGGGCAACACCCGATGTAATTTCCTACATCATATTGAATTTTTCAAAAAGCATGTTTTATATCGAGGATATGGGCAATTCAGGAATAGTTTGGGCCAGTCGATCCAAACACCACCAGTGACGTTTCATCAGGGTAACGCGGCACGAATAGTGCATCCTCAAGCCAAACCGTGTTAGGGAACTTTACAGTAGATTATACGTACTCTTTGCGAAATTTAATACGGGATGGAAATCAGATATTAGATGGAAATCAGATATTAGAGAAGAAATGTAATGTAAATTGAATTTTCGGTAATATATGTTAGTTAATGTAATCTAAATTGGAATGCTTAGACTCGATCAAGGACGCCATCGATAAACTCCCGCATGTGCAACTGCTGCTAAACAACGTCTCCGTTTTTGGAACCTTCGACCAACTTAGCCTCACTCGCGTCACATTCTTGATCCTCCGCCCGGTAAGCTTGAACCCAAACCAAGGCGATCATCTAAAACAGAAGAGGATGATGATGATCTGTATGGCGAATCGATCGCTTGTGAAACGGACTTCTGAATGCGCCCTCGATAACATCTCGAAACGCATCCAAGGTTGCCACTTATTTTAGACTTCATATATTCCGAAAAAGTTCCACAAAACTTCTTCTAAGTTAAAATGTTTCATAATGCACAGAATTTCATTACATTTTTAAACGATACGCATGAAAAAGCAACAGCTAATCACAATTGGCAGTTTCAAAGAATAAAAAGTAAAATCTGAATTGAACAGAACATTTCATCTCCTTGTTCTTTTAATTTGCAATATGAATAGCTACTTACATGGCCTGGCAAAATCTTATGATCCTGGAACCAAATGTATATCAAAATTGATTATTCGTAACCAATTTTTGCTTGTATATTGCAGATGGAAATAAATTGTTTTTAAACTCGCATGAATCCTTGAAATATTTCCTTAACCTACAACTCCCTTTTTCCGTTTTGAATTTCCGCATATTTCTCACGAATTTTATGAAAATTCCTACGACCTATAGCTATCTTTCATACATACTCGTATACAGGAGCGGCACAAAAATGAACTCGTACCATAAGTGCATGCATGCCATTCTTTTAATATCTCCAGGGTAATAAAATTTATTTAAGCGAACGTAGAAGATCATAAAACATGGTAACAGTAGAATTAACATCATCACAACACACATTTATCATATAAATATTGAAGTTGCTTCTGTTTTTGTGCAACTCTACGTGTATCCACATCTTTTTTAACGAATTGCATGCTTATCAGCTTACCAATATTGCAAATATGTACAGAAACATTCCTACACGTTGTTGTGTGCGTTGGATCCTGGCAATGGCCCAATGCAGACTATTGCGAAAGTAAAGCACAAAAGCAAATGCCAGAGGTACTTGTTATTCAAGAGTCCTGATACGTTTTAAAACAACAACAGGTAGACGAAGGGAAAAAACAGTTTCGCAAGGATATTATGTGTAATAGGAACCATATTGTGTTCCGTGAAAAAATTAAGTTTGATATTTCAATCCCGAATGATGTTGTTTATTGTGAATTTCAATTACTTTACGTCATTCAATTCACCTATGGAGAAAGATGATAACGAAAGTGCTGTCAGGATCAGATGTGACAAGGAAAGAAATTTGCATGATTGCGAATAAGGCAATATGAGCCTGAAATTGTATGTAAAAACCATTAAACGTTTTCCTGGGGGAAATCCTTGAAGAGATAAGTAAAATGTTTCTGCGGAAAATCGACACCTACTGTTCCGGATGAATATCCTTGAGTCGGTTCAGTAGAAATGGGTTTGTAACATTACATAATGCTGGCGTGAAAAACAGGAAGCGAAAAAGTGCAGATAGGTCACAGAAATAGAAGGTTTCCCACAGCGGACTTTTCGTCAACTTTTTGCAAGACACGCGCTACAGCCTCGAGCAAAAGGACACAATATTGCTTCCTTTCACTCAATCCGTTTACGTAAAGGTGAAAATGTGAGCCCAAATCGCCTGTGAAAGTCGATTGACAGCCAAAACTTCTATCCCACTTGACTACCGTCCAGGCTAGATCTAGATTAGGAATATCCACTTTACACTGAATGTTTGCTCGAAACGTCCTCGTTTTTTCGGAGCCTGTAAAAAACACCACATTTGACCTCGTTTCTCGTTGTGTGTACAAACAACAACTTGGGGTGCTATCGAAAACCAAATCCATCATCCTACTTTGTGTGTTCAGTCGATGATACTGTAAGAACGAAACTTGGAAAGGGAGTCGAAAAGGAGAGAGGAAAAAGAGGAAACTTTGTAGCACAACTGTGTGGTTTTTGAGGCCTTAACTCGGTAAAAGAGGAATCGTCAAAAATTATAAAATTCATCCTTACATACAAAACACCTTCTGTTTCAACAGAGAGGAACATAAAACTTCCTTGTCAGTTTCGAAACTCTTTTGGTATACTTTTTTTTTCACTTTTGGTGGTGGCAGTTGAAGTTTCCTTTTCGACGGAAATTTGTTCGTGCCTTAAAACATAAAACTGATTTGCATACCTTAAGCATAAGAAACAAGGAGGAAGGAAGCCGATATAAAATTTGTGTGGAGCAAACAGCCGCAAGTAAAGATTTAAGGATGGATGTGAAATTCGGGGAGAAGTTTGAAGAGAAAAAAAGTAGTTAGACGGATAGCGATGAGAAAGTAAGTTTTTAAAGAGTTGTTATTTTAAAGACTAAAGACTGGAATATATAGACCTCAAATGGACATGTTCCTTTGACTGTACCGTTAGGATGCATCTTATTTATCAAATAAGTTATTCAAAAAAGTCTATTAATAGGTACATGAAAGTAAAATATACATACGTAAAAAGTAGTCCGCATGGTATAGTAGTTAGAGCACTCATCCCGTAAGCCATAGGTCCCTGGTTCGACTCTCGTTGGCGGCAACGAGATTTAGTTCGAGTGATACATCGGAAGGACTCTAGAACCGTTCTTTTATGATAGTGCTAGTTTGAAATCAGAACGTATCGCAGCTGAGTGGACAGACACACGGCCAAAGCATGATAGCGACCATATCACCTTATTGACCGCCGACACGTTCGATCATGATAATAAGATATCTAAATATCTCTAAGCGAAGGCTCGAAAGGTGCTGTAGTGCTACAGTTTTTTTTAATTACGTAAAATGAAAATATATAAGTGTTGTCGGACCATAAGCCAGCTACAAAAATTAAACGTAGGTTGGCTGGGACGGGATCTGACCTTAAGTCGGATACCGCACGATAAAACCAATGACCCATTGAGCACTGGAACGATATCGGCAGGTCGCGTGCTGAAGTCTCTCGTAACAGGCTTAAAATTAGACATCTAGTGTCGAAGTGGCTTGGGGATTCTCTGCCAACAGGAGAGCTTCTGATGCAGATAGTGAGCAGTCTGGTATAAATCGAACAATTCCTGCTTCTTCCAGCCGGATTTCGGACCTGGTTCCACGGCATACTGCATGTGCTATCGTTGGAGATGGAGTAATGTATAGCTAATAGTTTGGTTAATACATTTTCTTCCAAATCGACTGGGTGTAGAACTGTTAAGTTGGGCACTTTGTTCCTCCGTAGCTATCATACACTACCATTATTACACAATTCGGGTGGGCTTGGATATCATATAATGCTCGCAGATGAACCATATATGTTTGCTCCTTTATAGTTAAGCTCGTTGTGAAGTTGTCTTCGGCGATCTCAAAGTACTTTTGTGAGTTGTAATTCACCGCGATAACTTTTTCTTGGAATTTGCTAATGACAAAGGAGTCCTTGGAGATTCGTTGTGGTACGATACTGGCTTTAATGAGATCGTATTGATTAATGTCGTAAATCGAGAAATGCACTTGAGTAGTCATAGCTTCTTCTGAACGCTCGATTTGTACTGCGGCAGTGGATTTGTGGAAAACCCTTAAAGTTGCGGGTAATGGTGACTCGGTTTTATTCACAACTCCGACCACATCAATGGTTTGTGCGCATCTCCATATCTTGGTTAGATCTAGCATTATTTTCCGCAAGCAGTTGTACAGGGTTATCCATTTCGTGGTAGGAAAGTATAACCCTGCTATTTGACATCTGTCAGAATTAAATGTCATGCAAAGCGTGTTTTTTTTTAGTGGGAGCTATCCCATTTAGAAATATTGGTCGTTTAACAGTCGGAGAACGCGTTAAAATTATTAAATTTCATTATAAAAATGGTGATTCTGCTGTATCAACATTTAGGGCTTTACGAGCCAATTACGGTCGACATTATCGACCTACACAGAAAACAGTTTCGAACACAGTAACAAAAATTTAAAGAGACTGGATTGGTTATTGATATTGCAAGGCCTGTGCATCATCGCAACATTCGTTCTGCTGAAAATATCGCTGCCGTTGCTCAAAGTGTGGAGGAAGACCCAAATTTGTCAATTCCTCGGCGTGCTCAACATTTGGGCTTGCCTTACGGCTCATTGTGGCGGATTTTGCATTTGGATTTGCATCTCCATCCGTACAAAATCCAACTCACTCAAGAACTAAAGCCTCAAGACCATACACAACGCAGAATGTATGCGAATTGGGTGATTGAACAACAAGCCATTGATAACGATTTTTCGAACAAAATTTTCTTTAGTGATGAGGCTCATTTTTCACTCAGTGGTTACGTCAATAAACAGAATTTCCGCATATGGGGCTTTCAAAATCCTCAGGTGATGTCAGAAAGGCCTTTGCATCTGGAAATGTGGCCGTTTAGTGTGCATTATTGTCTGGTGGTGTTATTGGCCCGTGTTTTTTGAAAACGATTAAGGAAGAGCCATTACAGTCAATTCTGACCGCTATGGACGGATGTTAACCGATTATTTTTTGGAGAGAAATTGAAGATTATGATCTGGAAAACATGGGGTTCCAACAGGACGGAGGCACAAGCCACCCAACACAGGCTAATCGAGCACTTTTGCAAGAGAAATTTCTAGGACGCGTAATTTCGAGATTGAGTGATTGCGATTGGCCCGCAAGATCCTGCGTCCTAACACCTTTGGATTTCTTTTTAAGGGGCTATGCAAAAGATCGTGTTTACGCGAACAATCTTCGAAATCTTGAGCAATTGAAAACCAATATTCGTGAAGTTATGGCCGAGATATTGCCGGAAATGTGCCAAAAAGTCGTTGAACATTACCTAAAAAGGATTGAGGCCTGTAAGAGGTCCCGTGGAGGACATTTGAATGATGCTGTGTGTATAATGGCAAGGTTCAATCTTTATGTTGAATAAAAAAATTTGTTTCCATCTGAATATTTTATGTGTTTTCTTTAGCTTTACTCCCCCCTGCGTAAAATGGATATATTTACCGTGGACCTCGTCTAAATAGTTTCTTTTCTGGTAAGCACTTACAAAATGAACGTGGATTTATTGTGATTCATGTAAATTTGACAGTTGAAGTCATTAATTTTCCCAATGCATTCATTTAACTGCAAGTGGAAGCGTGATGACTGATCTACGATGCGATGATCGGTGCTATCCAGGGTTTTCGTTGCCTTTAGCATCACCTTTCCCTGTTTCTCGACGGCTGGAATGTTGATCTGGTTGTCGGACAGATGACCGATTTCTTGATTTACCTCATCGTTTACTCCGATGATCTTAGTTAGGAAATTTCTTCACAACCCTCGTCGTAGTCGGGTCTGAAGGACTTGAATTGGGTTGATTTCAGCGTATTTAGTTGTAAATGCCAATTTAAAACCTAGAATTGTATCTCTTCGTTAATTTTTTGCCCTGTGAAGCATAGTTCCAGCATATTTTGAACTGCCTTTGTGGTCCGTCCCTTCTCTGCCTTAATGTCGGAGTATAGTATTCGTAAATTGAGTTGCAGTATTCTATTCTTCATTAGAGCTTTACCTTTATGTTCTATGTAGAGCCCACCAGACAGTTTCGTTACGTGTGCTGAAGTTTCGGGGGGGGCAGCAAAATTGTAGAAATTGTCAATAGACCTATGAGATAATCCCAAAATTGGTGGTCACTACGTGATGTTTTCACTATTTTCATCTGTGTTTTATTCTTGGTTGACTGATTCTTGATCATAATCTTGAGTTGCAGCATCAATTGGTAAGAGGCTTAATTTAGCGATGCATCCTGACAGTCGCTACACGAACAAGTCCGTCGCCTCCTGGATGAACATCAATGATTCGTGGTAAGGACCATTTTGTAGGTGGGGTATTTTCGTTTTTCACTAGAACCAACTGCCCTGGCTCAAAGTTTTAATGCAGTTTCAGCCATTTAGGCCACTCTTGTAACTTTTTGAGATATTTCCCGTACCAGCGTTCCCAAAATTGAAGTGACAGTTTTTGAGTGCACTGCCATCTCCTTAAAAGAGATATGTTATCAGGAATTGTGTCGGGATTGGCAAACATCGAGTCCTCGGTGAGGAAATGTGCTATCGTTAAGGCTTCATTATCGTTTACATCAGCACTCAAGGGTACCAAAGGACAGCTGTTGAGACAAGCTCTGATTTGCGCAAGGGCTGTGTACATTTCCTCCACATTTAATAAGGTTTCTCCGAATGCTTTGGTCAAGTGTCGTTTAACTGACTTGACGCCCACCTCTTAGAGGCCACGGAAGAGTGGACTACTGGAAGGTGATGCCAAATAATGCCTTTATTGGCTAAATATGCTCTTGTTTTGCTTTCAATCTTTTCCTAAACTATTTGTACTTCTTTTCCAGCCGAGATGAAACTCGTACCGCAGTCACTGTATATGTGCTTACATTTTCCTCGCCGAGAAATGAGTCGTTTAAAAACGGCAATAAACAAATAGCCTTTGTCGCCAAGCAGACAAAGACTGCTATGTATGCTTTGGAGGTTTTCGCACCTCACCCACTGGACCATTTTATCTTGATGGAGTCGCCAAAGTCTATACCAGTCGACCGAAAATGGTTTATTTAATGTTACTCGGCTGGTGGGAAGATTGCCCATTTGTTGTTATTTCGGTTGGGCATGGCTTCTAAAACATGTCATACATTTATGAATGCACGCTTTCACCATCTTCGGTGTCCATATTATCCAGAATTCCCTTCGTACGGCATCCAAAGTCAATTGCGCTGATCTGTGTAATGTTTTCTGATGAAAGTAACTGATTATTATTTCAGATGATTTGCTTTGGTGACTTAATGTTATTAAATGTTTTTCCGCTGTACTGATAGGTGCATTCTGCAGTCGTCCGCCTACCCCAAGGACACCCTCAGCGTCTAAATAGGGCTTTAGCTGCAAAATTCGTGAATTGGTGTCGATTGGTTTTCCCCGCATTCTGCAGTCGGCCGCCTACCCCAAGGACACTCTCAGCGTCTAAATAGGGCTTTAGCTGCAAAATTTGTGAATTGGTGTCGATTGATTTTACCTTGGTCAATCTCGCAATTTTGGCTTTAAAAATTTCCTGCTGACCGATTTTAACACATACTAGCCTTGCTTCTTGTAGCTCTTGTGTCGTCAAAAATTATTCAAGCGTACCCTGTTTTGCGCGATGAAGTGGCAGCCACCGTTGGCAGTAAGCTTTAACTCTAAAGAGTTTGGAGCAGCTTGAAAATCGATGTGATATGTTAGGAT
Organism: Odontomyia ornata; assembly: GCA_963969285.1. Taxonomy (NCBI): domain Eukaryota; kingdom Metazoa; phylum Arthropoda; class Insecta; order Diptera; family Stratiomyidae; genus Odontomyia; species Odontomyia ornata. Next base: position 253,755,854 of record OZ017742.1, read on the forward strand.
TCCTTTCTAGTTTTGTTGTAGGAACGGTTTTCCTGATTTTTAGTTGAGTGGGTGATCATTAATTGACTGCGTGAATGTGATTTTTGGAGAATGTAGGATACTTGCTAGTGACCACTAAGCCAAGAGAGGATGACACTCAAATCTGTCCGATAATGTACTGGGATTTCGGCGCAATTGCGGATGGATAATCTAGTTTGTTCCATAAATTTGACTAGCAATGAAGCACTGGATACTCCATGATTTGGGATAGTTTGAAAAGCAACCGGCCTTTGTTTTTGAGGTTGATAACTTGTCAATGGGTGTATCCTGCTCAACTATCTGGATCCGAACGTATACAACTGTCGCTATCGCTTGCCTTGAAGCGTCGCAAAAACCATCGAGGTCGAACTGATCACAAGGGGTGGCGCCGATCCAGCAAGGTAATTTTATGGTTTCAACTGCAGGTACTTCAGATAGGTAAGTTCGTCATTCATTGTCCAAAGCAGAAGGCAAAAGATCATCCCAATCCCCAACCATTTCCCTTTATTATGATCGGCTGAAGCCATCCCAGAGAATCAAACATTGTCGACATGAATGATGCCACTGTTCGTTTAGTCATCCTTTCTCCAGGTTGGAGCTCCCTTATGTTGAAGATAAAAACATCTTTTTGTTGACGCCACTGCAAACCCAGAACCTTGATTGTGTCCAACGTCTTGAGACTCAGAGGATAATTCGATTCCCTGGCATCTACTGGTATTTCTCACCCGGCTTCGTTACAGTTAGAATTCCACTTCCTCTAATTAAATACACCCATATTTAAAAGCTGGGTTAACTCGTGATAAAATGTGATTTTTTTTTTTGTGGTAGGGAGGTGAAGGCATTTACGCCCGCTAAGTCTGGCAATGTGGGACTCCCATGGAGAATACCCCTGGACTACCTACTAAACACCTCCCCTGTCAATCTGAGAACCTAGCCTGGAACCGTTTGACACATTACTCGTACTTCGGGCCAGGTCTCGTTTTGTTACGCCGTGGTGCGCCTTCAAGCTGGGGAGTTCCTTTCCTAGCGGGAGGGGAGAGGGGAAGAGGAAATGCCAGAAGAGCGATCCCCCAGCCCCAGCGCCTCCGGCTGCTGTGAGTCCCTTTTATATTTCAGGACAGGATAAAATGTGATTGCTTCATCAGGGGGTGTCAACTCCAGTCATTCAAACGTTTACGTAGAAGTCATCAAGCAATTATTTCACCGCTTTAGAAATCGTTCTTGCTCATTGTTTGCTAGCTGTTTTAAGGTGCGGATTACTTGAAAGGGGGCACTTGCTGTTTCAAGGGTAACCGTTTTCAACCGGTAGTGTCTAATGATATCCACTGTGTGAGGACGCCAAACGATTCCTTGAAAGTCGGTGGGCTTTACCTTGACTTGAATTTGCCGGTACATTTCTGCTCTGTCGGCTGTAAGGGCTATTGGATATAACCTCCACCTTAAAAGCAGTGTCACCAAGATGTCCTGAATTATTGAATTACAAGTTTTAGCGGACGCGGTAAAAACGATGCGTACCTTTGTAGTAGGACTAGTTACTTCTTCCATGTAGCTTGAATCCAAATAGTCTTGGAGGCATTTGTTGTATTCGTCCATCAGCTTTGAATCTGCTAGTAAACGCTTTTCCATCGCACAGTTCCTTTGTATTGCAGTTTTTCGCGATGCTGCCAGTTGGGTACGTGGGTCCCCTTTAAACGGCAGCTCAATTTGAAATCTTTCGTTTTCAAGTCATTGGGTACTTTTACGATAGTGAACTTCGATCTCTTCGCCTTCTTCAGTTGGAAATTTCTTCCGTTCGCGCTCTTCTTGCTCTCAAAATTTCTGGTGCGTTTGGTCGAGTTCTGATGTGCTTACCACTGTAATGGCTGGGTGTGAGGGTATATTATTAACGGTAGAACCAGTTAATACCCAACCTAGTTTAGTTTTTTCTGCTGTAGGATGTCCTCGCCGTATGCCCTCCTGCACTATGTGTCCATAGATGTAAGTTCCTAGTAGTACGTCAATTTTAGCACTGATATGGTAGTTAGGATTAGCTAGTACTGTAATTTAACTTAATGCGGTTGATGATGGTGAGTCAGACGTTGCACGACCAAAAATTAAGACATTGGTACTGATGGCCACTTTTCCTTGATTGTCAATGGGATTTGCCCGTGACACTTTTTTGTTGAGCTGTCAATACCAGTTACGATGATGTTGGCGCTGTCTTGGTTTGTTCCCAATATTTTTTCAGCTTCTTCAGACACGAAAGAATTCTGAGAACCAATCTGAGTCCAATAACGCTCTAAGTCTAGCACACCGTCCACGTACATTTTTTACGTTGATGATTACCGCTGCAAACAAAACATTCCAGCAACTTCGTCGATTTAATGGCTGCTTTGTGCCTTGACGCCGTTGAGTGCACTTGCTTCCTTAACTTCAGGATCCCTTGCTCGACTACCGATGTCTAGGTGTAGCATCAACTTGTGTTGTTTATTGTACGTTTTGCATGAAGATGTTGATTTACACTTATGTACTTGATGGTTTTTAAGGCAGTTGAAGCACAAGTTATGTGATTTCACTGACTCTCTACGATTTTCGATGCTCATCTCTTGGAGTTATCCACAGTTTTATATTGCATGGTTATCCTTGTAAACCAGGCATTTTTTGGTGCTCTGTGCCGTACGTGAGCCTTGGTTCCTTGCCGTTTCTATGAGACTTCCTTTCCTAGCGACCTAAATTTTCGCTCCAAAAGTCTGCGAAATCCTTCACTGTTGGAATTTTCGTTTAGACGCCGCAAGAAAACTCCCAATTTTTCCTTGCTTCAAAATCCAGTTTGTGGGATCCGATGTGAATTATGATTGGAAACTTTTTTGAAGTATCTATGCCGATACCGTTAATTCCGGCCATCATTTCGTTCGTTGTATCTAGAATCTTCTCGTAGCTGATTCCGATTTGATCATTGGTAAATTTAAAAATGTTTGTAGATATTCTGCTAGTATGACTCGCTTATTATTGTAGCGATCCTGTAGAAGCGGTCATGCTTTTGTGTAGTTGGCTTCAGTCACACTCAGATTTTCTATTAAGCTCCTTGCTTCTCCCCCAACTGATTTGAGGGGGTACGCAACTCCTGAATATCCCTCAGCTGTGAGTTTTCACGAACTAGTGTCTGAAATAATTCATGAAAGGTTACCCATTTCAGATAGTCTCCTTCGAATTTTGGGATTTTAATCCGCTCCAGACGTATAGCATCGTTGACTAAAGTTTCCGGTGACTGAGCCAATTGTTTTGTTTCAGGGGGTGGATCGTTTTTCTCGAATCTTGTCATCAAGTTCACTGCTGTCTCATCTGCTGCTTCATGAGAAGTGATGTAGTCCTTGAGTAAGGCTGGATTGTGTTATTTTAACTGATACACGATTGGATGTAATTCCTTGCACTTTTTCCTGGTCGATTTAGAAGCAATTTGATAGATTGAAAAATTGGTTTCCCACACAGAAATTTTGCTTTACTTATTGAATTCTAACATATTGCTTTCACATAAATGAACCCTTTACTTTAGTTATTCAATTCAATCAATTGACAAACAAGCGATCCCCCAGCCCCAACGAGCCCAGCTACTGTGAGTCCCTTTTACCTTTCAGGACTGCCTGAACTGCCCTTTTGACAACCGATTCAAGCATCACAATGACTATTCTATCCGGAGGAGCTCTCCCGTCTCCCTGCAGAAGTCCCTTTGGAGAATGTCTTATTTTGTGCACGCGAACAACACCTAGTAGGCATTTTCTTCCTCTCTTGGTTTTTGCCCAACAGAGGCAGACAATGCCTGCATGTCCGGGGACCGTGATTTACCAATATTGCACAGGTAAGACTTAAAACAACCATGCCCGCTCTAAAGCTGGGTCAGATAGAAGTCAGTCTCCCTCTGCCTTCCATTAAGCCATATCTCACCCTAGTCCACCTTGCCTTCATAAAATTCACCCAAGACTGCTGCCAATTGTAGAGAGAGTACTGTCTCTCCTCACGGACAACTATTTTCCTCGTGTCCTCATTACGACGCAGGTAAAAAGCGCGGTCTTCTCTAGAAAGGAAGGCAACAGGTATCACGCCTGCAATAACTCTCGCCATCGAATCAGAGCCGGTCGGATATGAAGATGCAACCCTAAGTGCTCCTCTTCTCTGTACCTGTGCCAAGCGTTTTCGGTACACCTCCTTACTGAGAGCGTCGCCCCATAGTTCTGCTCCCTACAGTGAAACTGACCCTAAAGCACTCATCAAGGACGTTTTCTTGATGGGCTAGGTCCCCGTAGCAGTCTTCTTAGCCGTTGCCTGATTTGCTCAGAGAAATTCATCTTCGAGTCGATCACTGCTGGTTTCGATTCGATTAGTGTGTCTCCAATACTGATCATCCTTACTCTAAAGACTTTCATTTTCCTCTAGATGACCACTTCGGTTTTCTCCAGTACTGAACTGACCCAACGAGTATACACCCAGTCCCTTACTTGGCGCTTTAGCATACCTGTTCACCAGTGCGTCCCCTGACCAGAGCCGTAACATCACCTGCATAGCCAATCAAGCGCGACTCATCTTGCATCTCCAATCCCAGTAACCTGTCGTAAGACACGTTCCACAGGTGTGGATCAAGGATAGATCCCTGGGCAATACCCAATGTAACTTCCATCTTTTTTTGGCCCTGTATCGTGTCGTAAAGCAAGCTTCAATACTTCAGGTAGTCCCTCAAAAGCCGCATTAGATATTCTTGAACTTGAGAAGGGTTTTCCAGTGAATCCAGAATTAATATCCATCTAGCGGAATTGCAGGCGTTCTTGACGTCGAGCGTTACCAACAGAATGATTTGTTGCATGGTGCGGCTATATGCTTCTGCCTTTTGGACCGCGCTCACCGCCTCTGCAATCGCATCAATGGTGAAGCGTTTTGCTCCAAACTCGTAAAGCCGAGGAGATAGGCCCCCAGCAGCATGCATCGCGTCAGTGAGTCTTCCCTTGATGAGTTTCTCCATCACTTTCGCAGCAGTGTCTAGCATGCATAACGAGCGGTATGCAGACGGCGATGCGGGATTTCCCTTCCCTTTGCTGATCAGCACGAGACTCGCCACCTTCGATCGTACCGGGTAAGCCCCGTCCCGTATGCAAGCGTTGAATGTGCGGAGCAGCAAGTCAGGCCAATGGTGACAGGAAGCTGCAATACCTCAGCAGGAACACCATCTAGACCTGGAGCCTTCCTTAGCTTCATTGAAAGGACTGCCTCTTGCAGTTCCGGCGGTGTGTAGAGTGGACACTCTACTGCTGTTTCATCTTGGACAGCGTCAACGCAGACGGGATGGGCGGAGAAGAGTGCCCGCACTAGCTCATCCATCTTTTCCGCATCATGTATGCAAGGTGTCCGTAAGGCACCAAGCTTCCGCATAACTAGCTTGTAGCCAAGGCCCCACGGATCCTTTTCACATTGTCCACTTGATCTTGCGAACAGCAAGCCATGCTGTTGTTGATCAATTCGCAAAGGCGTTTCCTGGCCGACTTATATGCCGCTACCCGGTTGCACGCCTCATCACGGTTCCGTGCCCGTTGAGCCTCACGCGGAGGCTTGTGATACTCCCTTCGCTTTTCAGCGATTTCATAGAAGCGTTGCAAGTAGTCGTGAAGATTCTCATAGTTGAGTTCACCACGTCTTTAGCTACCAGTTCTTCCATCCCTGCGGATCTCCCCGTACCAGTGCACCTGTTGAGAGCACCTTGACGAACGTCTCGGGGTCCATCCTTCCGATGTTCCACCCGATTATAGAAAGCCGAGAGTACGGACGTCGGGAGACAACATCGCTGATCTCAAACAAAATGCACTGATGATCACTGGGTGAGTAGTCCTCTAATACTCTCCAGTTGTGTATCCTCCCTACTAAGGACTCCAAAGCAAGTGTCACGTCCGGTATGGTTTCTTCAGAGCCAATACGACAGAAAGACGAGCGCCATCCTGGCTACCATTCCTAGGATTCGTTTCCCCCACAGATCTGTTTGAGGCATGCCCCATTCGATTGCTTTCGCGTTGAAGTCTCCCCCATTGAGCACGTTCCCGTCTGCCCAAAGCATTAAGCTTGGCTTGGAAAGATGATATCGATTTGTTCGGCGTTAGATACAGACTAAAGAAGGTGGTCCCTGAACCCTGAACCCACACAAAACCAACCCCCCGTCCACAAATCTCCGCCGGAAAATCACTGTTTCAAACTCAGATGGCGGCAGGACCAGTTTCATCAAGAATACCATGATGCCGAACTTTTATCATAGTGTTGCTCAGTCAGCAGCAAAAAGTCGGCTTTCATGTCCCTCGCAAACTGCTCAAGCTAATTTTGGCCGTTTGAACAGGGGTGTAGGTTTGGCTGCAGGATGCGGGTTATCAGAGCTCAGATTTTCCTTTTGCTAGGGCTTCCTCGAAAAATCGGCAATTTGCTGATTCCAAGACGTGTCCGAAATCAGGTCTTGGCTCAGCATCCTCGCAAAGAATACCGTGTGCCTCCTTCGTATACTCTTTTCTTTTACAAAAAAGGACCCGGAAATTGCAAATATATATATATATATATATATATATATATATATATATATATATATATATATATATATATATATATATATATATATATATAATTTTCTTTATTAGAATGTTTGCGGTACAGAGGCCTTATAATATAGTAGGTGTTCTGACAAAGTCATTTCACCATCGTTTGAACATTACTTAAAACTATGCATATTATCGTATTTCTATGTGATTATCACAATTAGCTAGGGGAAAATTTAGGCAAAAACCTCTACTGAACTTATACTAGCTTAACATAACTTAACTATCTACTTATAACTAGCTAAAATCCAATTCGTAAGCTCACTGCATCCCGCCGTGACAAATTAATCGCGAAAGCAAAAGACTCGCCCAATCCGCTAATACATGCCCTGGCGAATTGAAAATCAGCAGTTGCTACCACCTATCTTTTGGCCGAAATTGCAAATAAAATGCAAATTATTTAATTATTCATCAATATTCGTTTTGTCGCCTTCAAAGTAATCCCCATCAGATGGACTACACTTACGACAACGATTTTTCCAGTCCTTGAAACACTTTTCACAATCACTTTTTGGGACGGCCTTCAGCTCCTTGAGCGAGTTTTGTTTTACAATATTACAAAAAAGTACCCGGAAATTGCAAATAACACGCAAAATATTTAGTTATTCATTTAAATCACGCGGAGCCAAATCTGGTGAAGACGGTGGTTGATCGCTGGTATTTATTGCATTTTTGGCCTTAAATTCGAACACAATAAAAAAAACCACGAAAATCGCAACGCACTACTGAGGTGTACCAACTTAATCAGCTGCTGTAAACAAACTCGTTGACAGATCGCGCTCATATTTGGCACATTAATTAAGGACAGTCTTACCAATTCAACAAAATACATTTTTTTGAAGTATAATTTACTCGGGGAATTTAAATTACAATTTCGAAGTACTTCGTTGTCACAATATATGTCCAATTTCACCGGATTTGTAACATAGGGAACTCCTATCAAGTCCTTTGCGTACTTGTGCGGTTTAACCATACCCAAGGTATTTGAAACATTGAAGTGGCACTGCTCTTCGCCACATCTTGCAGACAATCCACGCTATTCTTAATTTGCCCTTATTCAGAAATTGTTCGACGTTCTTTTCAGTCAAGTCATTTATGGCCCTGTGTTGTCTCGTATGGTTTTCTGGGGTCAGCCTCGCTTTGATCCTGCCCACGCTAGGGAACTCTCTTTTAGTGGCCTCTTCTACCTTCACCAAATCCGTGACGCAGTCATTGTCTCTTATTCAATCGTTGCCATTAGCTCGAGCGAGGCTATAGTAGCACTTTTGCCGAGGACTTTCTTTACTGCGTCGTAAAATGCATCCCTATTGTCAGCTTCTGCTTCGAGTTCAACCAGTATGTGGCCCGACCGCGTTGGTCGTACTGTTTTAATATCTGTGTTGTTGTCTTCGGGCCTTATGTTTCCCCACATACCCCACAGCACCTCCACGCGGGATCGACCATCTTGGCGTTTTACGGGCAATGCCTGCTGCCGGGGTTTTCGTCGGGGTTTCTTTCTCTCCTCTTTCGGATCAAGTCTTTTTTCTTGTTCGGCATCCGTGCAAACTTTGTTTGCGGGTACTTTTTGAAAGAGTTTCTTTGCAACTTTCTTCGCTCCTTTTATCGCCACTATCTGGAACCCTGATCTGATGTTCCGCACCCATCAAGTGCCTCTTCCTTCCTTCTTTTATCCGGATCATGTTGTGTTAGCAGAGGACGCTAAAACAGACTCTGAGAAAAAAAAGCTGTTAAAAGCTTCCTAATACCAAGCAAAAAACGGTAGTTACGAACTTCCCTCGGTCTGACGACCTGTTATTGAAGATTCGTCAAAGACTTTGGGAAAATAGGCAAATGCGTCCATCAGCAGAATCTGCCTTACATCTGTCATAAACAATGTCAGACAGCCTTTGAAACGTTGAAGGAAAAGCTTTGTGAATCGCCCGTGCTGACATATATCAAACCTGGAAAATCTTTTGTAGTCCCGACAGGCCAACGGCAAAGGAAACATTTTATTCGTACTACTGTCGAATTCTTTCAAAGTATGAAAGAAATTAATTTGTAGCAAGGAAGGAACTATTGATCAGAATGAAATGCAGCTAACTCACGAGGCTATCCGGCTATTGTTGGTATCGAAGAACACCACCGAGCGACCTGACTGGATGGACGTATTTGAATGCAGTATTATATTAAGAAGTTATTAGGCTTAATGGAACTCCCTTCAGGTGAAGAGTGGCATGATCAAGCGAAAATAGGTAACAGCGGAGGGTAGCTTCGATAAGATGCAAGTTGTCTTTCCTAAAAATCGAGTCCAGGACATAGTTAAGGGAATTTAAGATGGTGCTTTGAGAGGCCACCTTTTGTAACAACGAGAACCTAGCAAGGTAGCGGGAAAGGTTTTGCTGACGCCACGTTCAAGAAGACCTAGAGGACTGCTAGATGAACGATTTGGGTTTCCGTCAAGGGACGAAAGGAATGCCTGAGAGCAGAAATGCAAAACAATAGCATGGAAGTATCGTTAGAAAAAACTACATCGCAGACCCCTTTCTCAAATCCAAATGGGAGAATTAGTATACGCTAGTTGTAGTCGACTTTTTCAGTGACTAGCCCTTAGTATATCCCATTTTCAACCTGGAAATAACAACCGTAGCCGAACAGATTGTCTTACGTTGGGTCTGTGAAGATGAAGCTTTGAATCAGAAGGTTTTAATGAAATGTGTGAACTACTGGGAATACGAAAAGCATTGACAACACCGTTTCATCTTCAATCTAATGGAATGGCCAAACTTTTTAACGGCACGGAACGTGTATCGACGGGTGGAACACCAGCCAAAGTCATTTTTGGAAAATGATTCATTTACTGCTGATGTGAAGTTTGAGATACCCTCTGAGTAACTATAACCCCTATCAAAGTACAGGAGTGACCTAAGTCACCGGGTGAAGCAAATACACCAAAGAGTGCGGAAACATCTGGAGTTAGCTACTGATCGCATGAAGACCAATTAACAATATAAACTGATCTGAATTGCAACAGGATGACTTGGTGTGTTTATATAGCCCACGAAGTCATGGTCGGAAGTTATAGTTTAATTGGGATGGATCAAACCGAATCCTAAAGAGAATCAACGATGTTTCACATCGCATATAGGAACATCGAAAACCAAAACCCAAAATGAAAATCCTTCACCAGGACCGTTTTACCCATATTATGCTTATGAAGCGCAAATACAACCGCCAATACATCAAAGGTAGGGGCAGTGTTACATGTTCACATATACTCGCGAGTTACTATTGCTATGCCGTGTGTCAACAAAATAAAAAATAACATGACAAACAATGAATCATCATTGGAAAGATTAAGAACAGCCTTAAATTATTGGCAATAAAAAGCACTAATGATAACGTCGGGGCTTACGTAATTACTGTATACAATAATTATAATTGAAAACACTGATGACGCCATAGGTTTACGTCATTATACCAACATTAAGTTTGAGGGTGGTAACTAAAACACATTGGTGCCTAGTCATTACAAGAAGAACGATTGTATTGGTTACCCTATATAAAGCGCCACGGAACACACACGAGAAGATCATAAGACTCATGATGTAAACGGGACAATATATGAGAGGCGAGAGTGATAAAAGTAGCGAAAGTGATTAAGTCAACTTAAATAATAGTGAAATAAGAAGCGATTATTGTAATAAACAATTTCGGGAACATCCAAAATTTGATTTTTCATGAGTAAAGATTCATAGTATTGTATATTTTATTTTCAAACGCAAATATCCTTTATACTTTTACGAAAGCTATACTTTTCTGGGCTCTTAGGCAAAATCTTATGTAACCACAATACAAAATAGAATTAAAAGCACGTCCCTTTAAACTCTCTTTCATTTTCAACCAACTCCTGAGTCAGAAACTTGTCTTATTGAACGTGATGGTCGACTTCTTTGAACGCGTTAAATTTAATAAATCATTCAACACTGAATTATCCTCTAAAGAATTCAGCCACCCCCACACAGCTCCCTTAAAAACTGACAAGAGATTTGGGATTTCACCTCCATTATTTCTTCGGATCCCTTTTTATATACTGATAATATCAGCGATGAAATGCGTATCCTGACTGAAGCCACAAATTTTTAATATTTAACACATAAACAACATTGCCAGCAGAGCCCCTAAACGTGCATCGAAATCGAATAGCGGCAAAAAGGATAAGAAATTTTTGAAATATTTAAGCACTACAATCGTGGTGTGGTTTTTCAGGTCATCTTCTGAAATAGGACTTTAATATAAAACTTATTTGGTTGTATACAAGAAAACATGGATTTCGGAGTGAACCCGAAAATTGTGAATTTCACCCAACCTCACTCTACTCGAGAAACCCCAAACAAAAACCCTTTGAAATGGTCATGGTTATATTTTGAATTATTATATGCAGATTTTGGAAAAGATTTCCTCCACTAAATCTTTCCATATTCAAGTCGAACGAACTGACCTTCACAGTTAAATATTTTCATGAATTTCACAGGCTTTGAAGGGAAATAAAAGAGGGCCCGGCAAATCGAAAAGGACTAAACAGATTTTCATTTTGAGGGATCTTTTCATTCAGCGTTTGCCAGCCTGGAAATAGCCAATTGTGAAATCCTTCATAAAATTGTATAATTTCTTATACTCGGACGGTTTCTTGTGGTTCTGGGAAGTGAAAGGATTCAACGGGGTGGAAGATTTCTGGGAATCGTTTTCAACTTGAATGTTACGTTTTCTAAGGCATTGTGGGTTGATCTATTCATAACGGACAAACGAAGGATGATATGTTGTTATTTTATAATTTTAGCAATTTAGAACGAAATGAGGTATACAACCCTTTCCCGATTCTATTATTCTTCAAGTTGAAATCAAAAGATACATTGAATTGGGGTGAAAAACCTTATATTTTATATGGTAGGTAATAACGAAAATCTGATTTTCCTTGAGCCAGCAATCTTTAACAATATGCCATTACCTCATGAAAAGCTGATTAAGTACATCAAGCATTTTTGGTTTATGACACAACCTCGTCGCCCGTCAAGTGGACAATTTTATCGTAGTCATTCCCCATCGTCGTCATCAACTTATCTCGTCCTTCTCGAACAACGCGACAGCATCCTTTCCCTTTTGCACCCATTTTTCATCGCGTATCGATGGTTGTGGTTGTAACTGTCATCGCCTTAAACCATATATGAGCGCGTAAGCGCGGTTGTTTGTACAAAAGACTCTGCAGACTCCTGCGTTCACTTTTTGGCAACCTTAAACGGGAGAACTTCCATCATTGCTTTCAATATGGTTGATAATGATGATGACAATGATTACGATGTTTATGATGACGATAAAATCCAGCTACTAATTTAGATGTAGGAGGTGAACCTTGAAGGATATTCGTTTTTCGCTTGATTATGTAATGGCAACTGTTTTCGGGTTCATTACAGTTAATGACAAGTCCCATTATTTCACACAATCACCAGGATAAAATTATTGTATCCTATTGCGATGTAGATAATGTCGGTTTTCTCATACTATATAACGGGGAGCATAAAGTACATTCATTAAAGAAATGAATTTGAATTTTTGGCAGGACGCAAAATATGAGGATTATTAGATCAGGAAATCATTTTGGCTTTGTGTTTTTATGAGGTTTCTGCAGGGACTGTGATGGCAATTAAAAATTTTTTATGCGATTTATTGCCTATTTTTTATGAGTTCATTACTTTGGCTCCTGCCGTTGGGTCTTTTGTGATTGGGTGGTGAGGCTATTTACGCCAAAAGTGAGAGAATTTTATTAGCACAAGACTGTTGGACTAAACACCTCCTTGTGAACTTGGGAACGTCGCTTGGAACTGCTTGCTACATTACTTTGATGTAGACCTCTTTTCCCTCACCGGATGATGCCGTCAGGTTAAGGTGATCCTTTTTTAAGCTAGGAGTAAGTAGACAGGCATTACTGCAAAAGAGACCTCTCTTTTCTTTTCGCCAACGAACGATCAAATGTTTTTTTCTTTAGGAGGAGAACTGCTTGACCACGATGTACTGCACAGTTTCAATTGTCTTTTAGCGCCAACGTCTTCCCAACTAGATTGTCGGAAGAGTGCTCACACAAATTTTGTATGAGAAAAAGGTGTGATAGACATTGTCCGTGCCAAATAGGCAATCGAGAGACCATGACTTTGCTATCATGTGCAAGCAAAGTACAGAATACCCATCCTCGCTGAGAAACTGTATCAGTAGTAATCAGCTTCACAAGACTTCCAATTGAGCCGCGGCCTATCACTGATGAGACGTGGTATTCACCATCCCGCATTTCGAGCTATATTAACGCTCGTTTCCCTTCTACCCTCTTCAATTTGCCCTCTATTGTTTGGAATGATAAGTATGTCTCCATGGTTTTTGGCGATAGCGTGTCTTTTGCTCTTTCTGCTTTTATTTCCCTCTGTTCTTCCAGCCAATACAACGCTATTCCTAATGCCAATAATAAATCGCTTGATCTTGCTCTTTCCAACTTGTCACCTTCTTCCCTGTTCGCATCGGTGGCACTCTCATTCTTTGTCAAACCTAATCCTCACCATCTACCGCCCTCTATTGAGCTTGCTATCACATCTTCTTGTTCTCAGAAGAATTTCTCACCTTCCTGCTTTAATTTTTTTAAAGCCAATTTGTCAAGCATGGAAGCTAGGCTTAATGCCGAAAATTGGTATTCTTTCTTCAGCAATCTCCACACTGAAGATTAAGCTGATAAGCTCTTTATGTTTCTTTCGTCCTTAATCTCGCAATTTACTCCTGTGTTTCCAGCAAGAAGACCTAAAGATGCACCATGGTTTAAATGTTTAGATGTTGCCATTGCAATTACAGCTAAAGATGCTGCCCGCAGAAAATTCTTATCCAGTAGTTTTCCAATTGACATCGCTAAATTCAAAGAGCGTCGTACCACGGCCAAGAAAATTGCCACCTCTGCACTTCATGCATATGTTAACCACATTGAAACTTCGTTAATCTCGAATCAAACTCGTGCGTTCTGGTCGTACGTAAAATATAAATAATCTTGACAACAGTACCAGTGTCCTGATGGCATTGGGAAATTGCCCACATTTTTTCTATTTTCAAATCTGATGATCGTAATATCGTCTCAAACTATCGTCGTATTTCCCTTCTTCCTTGTTTTGGTAAAAGTCTTGAAAAGATAGTTTTTAATGTGCTGTATCCACTTGTCCTCCCATCTTTAGCAGATCAACAGCACGGTTTTGCCAGAGGCAGATCTACCCTTACAAACTTACTTTCTTTTACCCATCATATTGCAGCTGCCCTCGAATAGCAACAACACGGATTTCTCTAAAGCTTTTGATTCAGTGGATCACTCTCTCCTATTTGAGAAACTTTTAAGGGTTCAATGTTCCTATTTGCTTCTATTACTGGCTTCTGTCCTTTGTCCAGAATCGTCAATGTGTAGTCACTTTTAACTCTTGCTTCTCTTCTTCTTTTCACCCAAGCTCGGGAGTTCCGCAAGGTTCAGTACTTGGCTTCATACTATTTTTACTTTTTGTCAAAGATCTACCTTCTGTTATTATCCCCCCTATCTCCTCTATGCTGATGACTTCAAGATCTTTTGAGTTATTGATTCCCTTTTAGACATGGAGTTCCTTCAAACCGCTTTGCGCTTCTAGATTAAATTCAATCGATTCGCAGTAAAACCATGCGGTACCCAACTTATTTAAATTGTGGCTGTTTTTCATGTCAAACGTCACGATCAGCACAATGCACCATGAGTAGTGGTTGTGTGGTTCTGCCTAAACTGCGTTCACAACTCCTATCTTCGCATCAATTATAGATCATCTGGCCCTGAAGACTACTGTCGAGATAGATCTATCGTGGCGAAAATTGTCTCAGGGAGTTTTCCCAAGCTTTTCCAATATTTTCTCAACGACGCTTAGTACTCATATGAGGTGGTATGCAAAAGATAGCTCTTGGTTCCTTTTTCTTTACTGTTCAGTCTAAGCCTCACTTCATTACAGCATTGCAGGAGTACACAATCCTTCAGTAGCATCTCAGGGTAAGCTAATGTACCAATTGTAATACTTCCGCTGAGATCCCAACTGGTCCCGTAGCCTTTCACTTCTTCATTTTGTTCATCACTTATTTCACTTCATTCGAATTGAACAAGGGAATATCGGGCAGACTCTTCAGAGACTAAGCATCGAAATGGGAAATATCTAGAGTGAAAAGTGCCTTAACAACCTCTTCTATTGTTTTCTGCCTTACTTCTTCAGGGCATCCTTGAGGCCTCCGCATGCCTCACATAGAACACAGGCCTCATAAATCGATGTTTACTCTAACAACGAGGTTCTGCCAGTTGCTGGCCTTACTTTCGCTGACAATTTATTTATTTATTTATTTATTTATTTATTCAAATCCATTTAACAGATTGAAATCCAATTACAAAATAGACTTAGACAATTAAATATAATTTAGAATAAGACAAATTAATACAAGAAATCTAGCAGAAAAAAGTTAATTAAAACAAGTAAGAAATGAAGTTAGAGTCTAGATCAAAGTTTGAAAAAATTGAGTGATAAGGAACATTAATCATTATTCGCAAAAAGTAACGTCTTTAGTTTAATTTTAAAAACAAAGTGGGACTTAGATAGAGAACCAAGCTCGAGGCTATTATGCATTCTGATGATTCGCGGCATAATTGAGTGAAAATATAAATCTGTCCGGGCGTACGGAGCCTCGAGAATGTGATTAGACCGGCTAGAACGTGCATACAGTCTGTAGTGCAAGTCTGCGCTTAGGGTGGAGGCAATTCGTTGGTGGTACAACTTATAAAGTAAACATTGATCTAAGAAGGTTCTACAGGACGACAGAGAAAGTATGGATAGACGACGCTCATAAGATACTTTGAATTTGACAAACACAATCCGGGTAAACTTACGCTGAACAGCTTCTAGATTAAATACTATTCGCAAAAAGTAACGTCTTTCGTTCAATTTTAAAAACAAAGTAGGACGTGGATAGAGAATCAAGCTCGAGGCTATTAAAAGCTCACATGAAAGCTTCTTTGCATTACCAGCATTCGGAAATGCGATTCCTCCCAGCTGGGCTTTATGCAGGAATTGATGGACATTCTTTTCGGTTTTTAGGGATTTCAGTGACTACGCCAATACACAGCAGGTTCACAATGTCATGGTTATCGCTAGAGCATAAACAAGTTGCAGGCAGACTTAAGGAGACTATAGAAGAGTTCAATACACCCTCAGCTGCACTTCCACTAGTCTTCATTGAAGTCGCAAATATGAGCCTATACCTAGAAAGCGTATTGAGGACCTTCTCGTATTCTATTTCTCCAAAATTGATCGGCCAAAAAGCGCGCCCAATTTCAAGTGTTATCTACAGTTACCTATATTTTCTCATCATATACACAAAGGACTAAAGCGAATTTCACGTACGGCATGTGGCCAAGCTTCATTACTACAAATAGAATATTGTCCACCATTTCTAGGATTTGCTTTTCTCCTGAATTGGAATGAGGTATTCACTATTAAATTACTTCAGCCTCTTTTTTTGCAGTTGGGAGGTGAAGACTATTTACGCCCTGAGTATCGTGCTTCTAGAGCCTCTGGGCTATCTACTAAACACCTCCTCTGTCAACTTGAGAACCTAACCTGGAACGGTTTGACACTTCACTTGGATTAGCTTCGTTTTTTATGCCTAATGCGCCATTGGGTTGCAGGGCTCCCTCTTCCAGTGGGACTAGAGGAAAGGATAGGGAATGCTAGAAAGGCGCATGAGAATAGCCTACACATAATATGCCACCTGGTTTCATTTGTCAACTGGTCTGACCATTACCCGCTCTGGAGTGAGCTCTCCTAATTTCTTAGCAAGGTCAGCACGCAGCTTTTTCTACTCTTTGCAACCAAAAAATGTGTGGCAGGCGCCATCGCTTTTTCCAGCACAGAAGACATAATCCGCAGACTGCGGCTTGCCAATCCTGTGCAGGTTCAACTGAAAACATCCATGCCCACTCAAGAACTTGGTCAAATAAAAGCCACTTTTATAACTATGATTGAGCGACGGCCTCAGGTTAGGAGTGAGGCGCGGTTCATCTCCCCTTCATTTCATTCACCCAGAATTGGTGCCAATCGCCGAATGAGCGTTGTCTCTCATCAAACGTCTTCTCCCTATCACCTTCTTTTCTGTGCAATAGGTATAACGCTTGCAATCACAAACACCGCCGTCTCACAGACTGTCCGATTTGCAGATGCTATACTCAGCGCCACTCATCGGTGCACCTGTGCCGCACGATCCGTACAGTGGCACAGACTGTACCGCATTCATTGGAAGTCACCTCATTGATGAGGTAGGTCCCTCTACGTTGGCCATCAGTGGACTGAGCACCGACACACTCACCGCACGTTATCCGACATTGCCCTGATTTACTCAGAGAAACTCATCTTTGAATCAATCAGAGCGCCGAGTTACTTCATAGCTGGTTTTGACTCTAATTGCACTTCTCCAATGCTGATTGTCCTTACTCTATGGATTCTCTTCTTTGTCAGGACGACTACTCTGTTTTCCTCCAGCGCTAGGCTAAATTCGCAGCGCATTAGAATACCAAGTCTAATTTGCGAATTTTTCAAGTCAAATCATCTGGCAAGCGTGTGCTCGTGAAATACTCAACTTTCTTTCTGTGTGAATGATCCCAACTTTAACATCAGCTAGCCTCTTATCTTTGGCCAGATTGAATCTCGGCGTACGTTGTTCAAAGAATTATAGATATTTTTTACGTCATCGTCTTCATTTATGTATTTGTAAGGGTTTCTTACGATACGAGAAAGATCATCAAGCAATTACACGTTCCAGTTTCCAAAAAGCTGTTGGCAATGAAGTTCCAGCTGACCGCCTCAGCTCAAGGCCTTAAAAGTCGTTAGTCAAACCCAGCACTAAATAAGCAAAAAATGCCAGTGCATCATGTCATGAATAACAGAATACGATGTTGGTTGGTGTGGCCTAGAATGTATAAATAATTTTAGATTTTGCCTCCACTTCGACAGGAGTTAAAAAATCAAATACAAATAACAACGAGCGAGCTAAGATCCACCAATAATTGCGCGAAGCAGCAAAATGACATATGCAGAGACTCCCAGCATTCCAGAGCCTTAAAATCATCTACCGATACGATGACCCAGTCAAAATCAGAACCAATAAGTATGCGAATCGTTCACCTGAAATAACATGGTGCTCCTTGAAACTTCGAGCATATGACGACTATTTAACCACGTAATGGCAACAGCCAACCAGTACCTTTAAGCTACGATAGACGACTCACTGTGTGCCGAATTGATAGAACTTGTCATGAGCTGCCCGTAGCCCATGGCACAGATCAAACCTCAACTCTTGTTGTGGCATTCAGCCTAAATTTCGCTAATAATGTTCACTATCAATATGGCAGCAATGGTGACGCAATCGCAAGTCCGTATGAAGAGCAGTCCTCAAAGACTTACAAAGGTAACAATCTAGTTCTAGCTAATTCCACTGCAGATAACTTCCTACCTTACCACCGAACTGCAGAGCTACTGATCATCAAGAACCAACACATTTCAACCTTCATGGGTAAATGCAAATATGAGAATCACTGCAATATGAGCAGGCATATTAAAACGCTAAGAGCCCAGTAGAATCACCAATCATCTTTTATGAGTAGAGCTACAGCCGCTTTCCAAAAGCTACTCAAGTATTGGCATATAGCCCTGCAAAACATGTACTATCTAGCAACGCCTCTTAAATGTCTGTAAGGCATATGAGTGAATCTGTGTCACATGCACTACGGAGCTCGAGATATGCGAAAAACTCAAACACAAGATGTTGCCAAGTTTCACTCTTTGCCCCACAGACTTTATGACATGATTTCTTAACTGAACTACGACTAAACAGCTATGCATTCAAACTACCTTGTACCGTCAAAAGGAACCCCGTATTTAGACGGAGGTCAGAATTTGAAACTCGCATAACTGATGGGCATCAGCAAAACTAAATTAGACATCGTTGATGTGTTTATTTTACCTGGAGCATTTATTCCATTTGGTTTGCCAAGCAGGAATCCTGGCATCTTCCAGCATGGACCAAGTGCTGCAACGTCACTGAGGTCAGCTATTCGGAACCATTCATCCCCACCAACAGGATATCCCTTCCGCAACTTTAAAGCCGATCCTCTGCAGATTTTTTCCAAATCCAGAAGCGAGCTCCGATTACAACCTGCATGGCGTCAGTAGAAACTGTGCGACATGCATACAAGCGAAACTTTTCACTGGCAGTGCATTGTAAGACTTCTGCAAGTTGCATTTATTGCATCCACTAAGATTACTGGTGTTCTATAACCACTCCAACGCCAGACAGGCCAGCAGACATTCTTTTGAGAGGCTTTCTTCGCAATCCTAACTCCTTCCTACATAAACGCTACAGTATAGACACAAAAAGCATGAAACGTACTTTTGAATCCTTTAAATGGGGCTAGGAGGAGAGTCTGTCATGGATTCTCAAGTATACTGCTGGCTCATTCTTATTAACTCCGTCATTGATATCGCACCTTGGCGGACGATTTAGACTGGGTGCACGTTTCAGAAGCATAGTTTACATTTTCTTTACAGAGACAATCAGCTAAACTCAGTGACACTATTGTTGAACTATGCACATATACCGCGTGGCTTTAGCTTCCAGTTCTAGTTGCCTTTGAACTTTCACTAATATCAACAAGTCATCAGTATTTGCATAAGTACTACAAGCAGCAAAAATCTCTGTCAAAATATAATCCATGAAGAAGTTCCATATAAAATGGACCCGCTTTAGGCCCTTGATAGCATTTTGTCTACACTGACACCTCAACTTTATCACAAAAAACTTAGGTGAGTAAATTCGTGCGTAAAAAAGGCTCTTTCAAAACGCAAATCCTTTGCAATTAACCGAAATTGATTAAGCTAGGTCTATCTACTGGACAGCTCCAATAGTCAAAAGTTTCCTTGAAATATTGGATACCCTAAAAAATATTGAGCCTTTTTGTCACTAGATGGTGCTCGTTGTCATATATCGGGCAATGCTAATCAGATTGAGTCAAACTGACATGCGTTTGAAAGTTGACATTCTAGTTTATATGCACAGTTGTGTATTTCGTCATTCGTGTCAAAAGTTGTATTCATTAAAAAATAAGTGAAATTTCTGAGAAAAATTCGTTATATTTTACAATATCGCAACGATCAAGGTGAGAATGCATCGCAGGGTCATGAAAAAATGTGTGGCGTCTACGGTCAAGATACTTTGACAAAAACCACAGCCAAGAAATGGTTCGCTCACTTTCGTTCTGGAAATTTTTATGTCAAAGATGTACCTCACACAGGTCAACAAATCGCTGAAAAAGTCGATGAAATCTTACAAAAAATTGAAGAAGTCCGACACATAAGCAACCATGACATTGCTAAGGAACTGTAAAAGCACGACGTTTGGATGCCGCATGATGAATTAACACAAAAAAATTTGATCGACTGAATTTCCATTTGCAAAATGCTATTAAAACGCAACGATATCGAGCCATTATTGAAGCAAATCATTACGGGCGATGAAAAACGCGTAAAATACGAGATTGTCGTTCGAAAAAGATCATTGTCAAAAAAGGTGAATCATCACAAACGACTTCAAAGCCAGGATTGACACCGAATAAAGTTATGCTGTGTGTATGGTGGGATTGGAAAGGAATCGTTTATCATGAGGTACTAGAACCTGGCCAAACACTCAATTTGGCTCTGTACTGTCAGCAATTAACCAGATTGCAACAAGCAATTCAAAGAAAAAACCCGCCCAGAATTGACCAACAGATAGGGCGTTGTCTTCCATCATGAAAACGCCAGACCACACACATCTTTGATGACCCGGCAAAAATTGACAGAGCTTGGCTGGGAAGTTTTGATGCATCCACCGTATAGTCCAGACCTTGCAACATCAGACTACCATTTGTTTTGGTCTCTGCAAAAACTTCCTTGATGAAAAGAAATTCACTTCAAAAAGGGACTGTGAAAATCACTTGGCCAAGTTTTTGGCCGATAAACCACAGAGTGATGGAATAACGGCTCTACCCAAAAAATGTCAAAAGGTCATACATAATAATGGACAATATTTACTTAAATAAAACCCATTTCAAATAAAAGAAATATTCAATCAAAAATGACAAAAAAGGCTCAATACTTTTTAGAGTATCCAATATATAAAGACTTCAAGGAAATACTTTTTTAAGGTCTTTGTAAAAAAAAATTTTACAAGGGCCTACCAGTTTCTTGACTTTTCTGTCCGTCTGCAATTCTGTCCGTCTATCCATCCATCCGTGGGTCTCAGCAAGTTTCCTCAGAGCCTATAGAAATTAGAAAGCTATAACTTTGTGTAAAGGTCAGAAGTGGTAGTCTTTGAAAAGTTTAGGTCTTATCAGACATTTCAAAATTTTTTAAAGGGAGTCCCCCTTATAACGAAGTAGCAATTTAAAATTTTTCTTTTTAATTAAAGGTAGTCGAATGGGGTATCAAATGAAAGGCCTTGATTATAACTTTAATAATCTGAAACAAAAAAGTCATTTTATGCATCAGGGAGCCCAGGGGATGGCAAAATGTACCAAAATTTTGTGTCCCCCCTCGTTATGGACATATTTAAGCCAACAGATTTGAAAATAATCACAGAGGTGGGTCTTTATGAATACAAAGACAGCAAATACCTCAGAAATCAAAATTTACTCAAGTTTGTTAATAATAGTGTTTTATAGATTTTACATTTTTGCTTATAAAAGCAAAACAATACCTTTAAACTTCTTGAAATGCAGTTTTATAGATTAATGCAAGATCTTTATGTACAGCAAAATTTTTGAAAATCGGATCATAATCAAGTGAACTATAGCCAATTCAATTGTATGAAATTACAACAGCAATAACACGTGTTGATGGTTGATGCATGTTTCAAAGTGACCTAGGCACTTTTATTTTCATCCAATTTTCATGAAAATTTTTGGAATAGTGTTTAATTCGAAAATGTTCAATCGGCCGAGCATTTAAAAAAATTATTTAAGTTTGTAATGAAAATTTAGTTTGCATTAAAACCATTAGTTAATGCTTATTTACGAACTATTAGTCAGTACATGAACCATTCTACTGCTATAATCCGAATTGAATTGTACAGGGATAGGTAATAGAAAGAAGAAGAGATGGAGAAAATCTGACAGGAAGATTCAAAATACAACCGCTCAGCTAACTAGACGGGTTTTTTATTTATCCGTGAGTTTGTTACGTTTCTAAAAAAAAAAAAGGGCGATTATAACTCAGGTGTGTGGTAACCACGGAAAGTGATACACAAAAAGAAAAATAAGTTTTGATGACGTGATGGTTCGGCTAACAAAGAACCAACTGTTGGAGGCGCTCGCCACGGCCAGTATGGATACGCCGCTGACGGCCACAGCAGCGCAACTGAGGCTCCTCTACGATACACTAGACCATGGCGAGGGCGTAAATTTCCCTTCAACGTCTCCTCATGGGAACTGCGAAAGCCTTTCTCAGAACCACTCATGCCGCAGACTATGCAAGCGTCTGAACCGAACTGATAGTGGAATTCGCACGTTCAGTCTACAAGACGTCTACTGCCAACTGGAAACCCGTAGTTGGGATTAAAAGAACGAGACGTGGCAGAGATATATTCTCGAAATGCAAGCAATTGCAAAACTCACCCGACTTACCGAAATCTAATTAGTTAACTTCATCGTAGACGGTCTAATGGTCCAAAATACTGAAGCATACTTACTTCTGGGAGCACGCACTGTCCGACAGCTGAAGGAGTTACTTGAACGTCACGAAAGGCACATTACATCTGCTCGAAAGTGCGTTGTTAACACACGTGAAGTCACCCCAACTTCCCGCCGATCTGCTGCAACTTCCTGTGAACCTGCTGGAATGGTACCGAGATCAACTGCTGCGAAATCTGTCGTTCCCGCTGTCCTGGAAGAAGTGCCACCGTGTTTAAACAACACCAGACGAAGTCACTATCAAAATTCCTGCCTTTACGAGAAGCTTGCACCAGGTTCGTACTTCAAATGTTGGGAGATTGGACATAGACACCGAGATTGCCCGAACTCAAAGAAAGTCATGAGAGGTATTCGCAACACCAACACCACTACCTACGCTAACGAACCGAAGAACGATAGTGATATAATTGACGATGAAACTAACAGCACCATCAGTGCAATTAATTTGGTAACTGTTGCCTTTGCTTATAGTCAGGGAGAATACACAGAAATGGTAAAACTTCTCTCTCTTTTCGACATCGGCAGTCCAATTCGTTTTATGAAACGATCTGCAGTCTCTCTACTCATTAGCAATAGGACCTTCGATACGAGATTCCGCGGTTTAAGGAATGCAACGATAAAAAGGTATGGTAAAGTCGACGCCTATATTAAATTTCATAGACAATATAGAAAGACTCCTCTTTTAGTCATTCCAGATGAAACAGTATCACTACCCATAATCTTAGGCCAGAACTTTCTAAAGGAATTAAAGATTTATCTTCATGAATTCAAGGATATTAATACCCAGATGTATTGCCATAAGAATAAAGCGTTTGAAAAAGACAAAAGTTATTTCTGCGCCTTCAAACCGACAAATAATAAAGGATTGATCAGTTCATGTGTTAAATACGAACCTCCTGAGGAAGCCCCGTATGAACTTAACAACATTAGATCTACTGATAAAAATTCGGCTAACCCTGGTGCACCCGTTAATGATCAGACCGGCAATAACTTTAGAGCCTTGTCCGACCTTTCTACATTACCCCCAGTGACACAGAAACCCTAGAAATAAATATGTCCTTGAGCAAAAACCATACTGAAGCCCTTGGAAAGACCATTAACGAAAACTATTTGAACCCAATGAATCTCATTGTAGCGCCCCATCAATATCAGATGGAAGTTGACCTACATAATAACACTCTGTTTCACTGCACGCCACGAAAATTATCTTACCACGAGCGAACAGAAGTTCAGAAGATCACAGAAGAGCTACTAGAGAAGGGGATAATTGGACCCAATAATTCCCCATACGTTTCTGCCATATTCTTACTTAAGAAGAAAAGCAGTGAATTGAAAATGTGTGTGGACTACAGAGCCCTAAAGAAACAGACCATACGAGACACTTTTCCACTGCCACTTCTAGACGGCTGCATCAATTATTTGGCAGGAAAGAAGTTCTATTTAATTTTAGATCTGCGTGATGGATTCCATCAAGTTAGAATGGCACCTGAGTCTATAAAATACACAACATTTGTAACTTCGTTCACTCACGTTCACTATGAGTACTTGTGGATGGCCGTCCGACTGAAAAATGCTTCTGCTACTTTCCACCGTTTTGTATACGAAATATTTAGAGACATGCTCGAGTCTGGATACATTGTCGTCTACATGGACGATATAGTGATTGCACCGCATCCCTTGAAGACCATATTGAGCTGCCAGGTCGAGTTTTAAAACGTATTACCGAAAAAAAAACCTTGAGTTAAAATTGGGAAAACATAGATTTGCATTTGAAGAGATCGAGTACTTAGGGCACTCTCAGTGCCTCTGGAGTGCGTCCAAGTGAGGCCCATATAAAAGTCATCAAGTATTATCTTTTACTGAGGAATCAGAAGGACCTTAAGACCTGCTTAGGATGAACGCATCCAAAAACTTAATGAAAAACTAAGCTTGTGCCCACTCCTAGCTTACCAGTTATTGGACGGTCTTGTTTTTGGACGAATTGAATCCGGACAAACGCAAATGTACGTACCATTAGAAATGGAGGATAATGTGATCCGTTTGACGTATGAACAGATTAGTCACCTAGGAATAGAAGAAACTTATGAGCAACTGAAGAAATACTATTGGTTTCCGGACCTGAAAGGAAAAGTCGCAAAATTCATAAGGAATTCCGTAAATGTATTATGTACTCGCCACCGCATCGTTTTCATGAACATAATCTCTATAACATACCGTAGGAACCAATACCATTTGATACTGTACACTTGGACCACTTCGGGCCTTTACCTACTATCAACTCAAAGAAGAAGCAGCGAGAAGACAGATGACGACTCTGATCGCAGCCTAGATGATCTCAGGGCACGCGGTGCCTCCGCCATTCAGAAGCCACAGGACTACAACCTCCAGTACTTTCAGAAAAACAGCAATCCACCACCGTTGGTACGAATAAGAAACTAATCCCTAAGCACTGCATACCGTACCCTATACAAAGACATCGAAAACTGTCAACTGACTCAGTTGCCTTATGACGGAAGTGTAGAATCTTTGGGAATACGTAAGTGGCTTTTGCAAGGTCCTGGACCACAAACCACATAAGTACAAAGCATCAAAAACCCTTTTGAAACCGAGTTGTCACTTTAAATTTGCTTTTCATAGTGTGACCTCAGAAAAAAGAGAGAAAGCCCGAATTGTCACTTCAGATTTGCTTTTCGTATTTTGACAATTATTCGAGGTTGACTAACCAGTCAGGTTAGCCGAGCTGTAATGATAATTTAGTTTGAATTAAAACCACTAGTTAATGCTTTTATAAGAACTATTAGTCAGTGCATGAATCATTTCACTGCTATAATCCAAATTGAATTGTACAGGGATAGGTAATGGAAAGAAGAAGAGACAGAGAAAAACTGACAGGAAGATTCAAAATACAACCACTGAGCTAATAGATGGGGGCTTTTTATTTATCCGTAAATTTGTAAAGTTTTTAAACAAGTGTCGATTATAAGGTGGAACAAAATGGCGGCTGTAGTGGGCTTATAAAAGAAACTTGGCATCTTCTGCATAAATTTGAACGATTTGTCATCCATGTATTTAATGAATAATTCGTCATCGATTCAGGCTATTGGAAAACTTGCTTCAAACCCTAGGATGGTTACAATGGCTTTCTGGCAGGAGCACTCTCCAGCTTACTCAACTTGTTTCACCTGCACATACTGCGCATACGACACATAACTAATGTTTGAAGATGCCCCTGGATGAGCTTGGCATGTCGGGATCCTTATTTGATGACTTAAGCAGCGCAACGTTGCCACGCTGGAATCTACTGGGAACCAGCCTTTTGCATAGCACTTAGAGAGAAGACGTTGAATATAGTCTGGGACAGCTTGTCAGATGCGTTAACAAATCTTATCAGTTATGCCGTACTATCTAAGTGACATCTGATAACGTAGTTTTTGCGACTTGCATGTACCTCGTAGTACTCAGAAGTAGCGCACGATCCAGCGCTGTGGCACTTTCAGAATGTTTTGTCGCACATTTCAAAGTAGGAAATAACTTTCCAAACATGTACTTGACACACTCACCCCATGCAAGTGTTGCATTCTCACAAACAAGAAGCCCTGACACATCGAGTCTATTGCTCCTTCTTCAAAAGACCTTATAGGCAGACCCCTAATGGGCCATAAGTATTTTCGCAAGGCAAAGTGCACCTCCTTGGACTTCATAAGCTATTCATGATACTGTAGAACAAGCTTCTTCCGCACCGATTTGAAGTATCTAAAAGTCTCTAGATTTCAGAAACACGCTATTTAGAACTGTCTCTTTTCGCGCCAGACATCCTTGGACTTGGCAGCTGGCTCACCCATCCACCATATAACAAGCCTAATAGAAATCGGACCACTCCTTATGAGCACGGTACCATTGACATGCACACTCATGAAGGCAAGAAACCATCCCGTCGAGCAACACCGAAGAGTCAGAATTGGCGTCTACTCCTCTAGTAGGATATGAGACCATAACGCGTCTCTGGCTTTGTATTTACTAAAAAATAAGGTCAATTATTGGAAAAGAGAAATTAATAGAAATAGTACTATCATGAAAGATCCATTTGATTCGCAGAGTAATGTCATATAACTTTGCGTGAACTCAAAATTTAAATCACTAATCTTTTGCCAGAGTTGATTCTTAAGCATCTCAGCTATAATTAGTCAATGAAATTAAAAACAAAAATAACATGCACTCTTTGAAAATATGTTTCTCATAAGAATGTATTTAATTGATCCTGTATGTGACACCATGAACTAACTATTCAGGCAACTTTTCACAAACAGAAAATATGAAGAGCTTTATCCGGCCTCCTTTAAAAACTTTATTACATCCTCCATAAGTCCATCACCAATAATCTTGTTTGAGTTGTTTGCCTGTTTATTTGTTATGTCATTGTTTATTGTTTACCAATTAACACTCTTGAAATCTTGCACATCCCTCTTTTTATCTCAGTTTCTGTTCAAAATATTCTTATTTAACTTTCTTCACCATTCTAACGTCCGACAATGAACTCTTGAACGCAGGATGGGAAAAGACCTATCCTTCAAACGGTTCATTCACGCACAATCAATTCGAAAAACTATCCAGCACATAAAATCCAGAAAGTTTCCAATGGGCGATTCCTAGCTTGGAAAATAATAATGTTTCACATTCCGGAAATTGAGAGATTTCTTCTTGTTAAGGATTTTTGGGATGAAGAGTCAAATAATTTCGATAGACTTTAATCCGGACAATGTTTTTAGGGTGATGTAGCTTTTAGTTATAGTTAGTATACAGAAAAGCCAGTTTAATGTCGCTAGTGATTCGTATGAAATGAATTTGACCAGTCACTCGATAAAATTATTTAACTGGATCATTATCAGGATTAATGTTCTTCTTTGTTTTGCTGAGGTTTTTATTTGAATGCTTTTTGAAAGTACCAGGATGGTGCTTAGTTCTTCAAAACCATCCCAACTAGAAATCACTTTAGGCATGCCTAAACGGGCATTAGAAACTAATGCAGTATCAGTGCGGAATGCTTCAATAAAGCATGCCTAACTCGATCTTAATGGGGGCCTGATGTGGTATGCTTAATGCGGCCTAATGAGGACCTTATGTGGCATGCCTAATTCAGAAAGATTCGAGTCTGAAAACATTTCATTGGACATAATTTGCACCAACATTGCGTTACTGTGTTTTTAAGTGAAGATTCATCGAGAAAGTTAATTTTCTTTAGAAAATATGGAAAAATAGTTTTTTTAAGGCTCCTGCCAGAAGGGTTTTGTATTCATCCTGGGGTTCAAAACAAGTTTTCAGATAACATGAATCGATGACTTAAATTATTAATCCAATACTTTGTAGTGTTTAAAATGTTGATTGATATGTCCATTAAGGACAGCAGCGATGTTTACTGCTTCAGCGAGCTAAAATTTGGGCTTGCTGGTATGACCTTGCCTGACGACGCGTACGCACCCTGGCAGCAAGCTTCTGCGGTGTCATCGGTTGAACTCTTTTCACCAGCACAAAGCACATTACAAAAAATGTTGTTTTAAGATCTATTTTGGTCTAACGAAAACCGAAGGGAGTCTATAAAGCCTGCCTACCCTACTGTAGACACAAGTCATCCTTCCGTTTTCAGTGGTGCTAACTAATACATACCTGCAAATCATGCAACCGGGTGGGTTTGGTGCCCCTATGCACCCTTCCGTTCGGAGGCAGCTCAATAAGTTTTATGGTCGCTATAATTCCATACAATTAAAATGGCTATAACTCACTTGATTATGATCTGATTTCCATGAAGTTTGGTGAGCATAAAAATCTTATATCAATCTACATATACATACATTAGAAGTGTAAGGCTACCATTTTAATTTTTAGGGAGAAAACGTTAAAAATGACAATTCATTCGATCATTAACAAACTTTAGCTGACTTTTATTTCTGAGATATTTGTTGCCCTTAAACTCATAAAAACGGACCACCGTGATTTTATTTTTAATTTTTCGGCTCAAAGGTGTCCATTCGCAAGGGAGGAGGGACACCAATTTTTCGTACATTTAGCCTCCCCCTGGACACTCTGGTGCACAATATGACTGTTTTGTTTCAAATTCTAAAAGCGCTAATACAAATTTTTCATTTGATAGCCTATTTGACTACATTTGATAAAAAAACAAATGTTAAGGGCTACTTCGATATAAGTGCGGACCGCTCTTAACAATTTTTAAAATATTTGGTAAGACCTAAGCTTTTGAGAGCCTTCCACCTCTGACCTTTTTACAAAGTTTGAGCTATGAAGCTGCTATAGTTTCTAACGAAACTTAGTTTGACGCACGGACAGCGGAACAGACAGGACGGTAAAATAGTAGGTCTTTGTAGAATTTTTTTTAGAAAGCCCTTAAATATGGTATTCTAAGTTCATAGCAGGAAACTTCAAAGTACAGAAAAAGGGGGCAATAGAGTTCGCCTAAACAAGAAACGCAGCACGAAACTTCTGTATAAACTTTATAAAAATCAACTCAAATGGTACTTTCATTAATGAACTATCAGTTTCACACAGACACCCAGAAAAACGTATTGATAGCTATCAAATTAGAAAACAAATTCAATTTTGACCATTACTATCCACATATGAGAGAAATTATAGTCACTATGGGGACAATGAGAGTTAGCCTATTTTAACAATAGTCACACACATAACCACGTGATGAGTCTAACCTTGTGCAGTTTTTGTGTGCTCATAATCCGCAAGAACTGCGTTTGTTCTATAGTTCATTGCTGCGACCAAATTCTCTACATACTAGACAATTAGTCAAGTCGTCATCTTCGTCTTCATCACATATCTTGGTAAGGCTAGTATCTTAGTCTGAAGAAGTGTCTAAATCTTGGAGCACGAGGTTTTTAGCCTTGCTTCCCCATTTTCCTGCAGTTTGTGGTAGAATGTTTGCTTCTCTTTTTGCTACTTTTCTGTTTGCTTTTTCAACAAGACTATCTTTAACGGGAGTCGATGTCAAAATGAGTGCGTGTTGCTTCCTTTGCCTTTTTCTTATGGGCCTTTCAGAAGCAGCTTCACTGGGTAGTAAAATGATGAAGTTGGCAGCATTGTTGAAGATAATATCGATGGTACTGGATAAATGGTTTATTTTTATGGTTGGGAGGTGAATGTTATTTACGCACAGAGTGTGGGACTCCCAGGCTCGCAAGAAGGCAACTGAACCACCTGTTAAACGCCTCCCCTGGCAAACCAAATAACCCAGCGTGGAACCGTTTGGCACATTACTTCGGGGCAGGTATCATTTTGTTACGCCGTGAGGCGCTATTAAGTTGCAAAATTCCTCTTTCAACGGGAGGTGAAGGCGGAAGAGGAGTTGCCAAGGAAGCGATCCCCCAGCCCCAATGTCCCCGGCTGCTGTGAGTCCCTTTTATCTTTAAGGACTGCCCGAGCATAATGTGCATCCTGGTTCCATTTATCATCCGATTCGAGCATCACCGCAACTATATTATCTAGGGTGGGCTCTCCCGTCTCCCTGTAGAGGTCCCTTTCCAGCCTGCTCATTTTGCGCACGCAATAAATATGTGGCAGGCATTGTCTTCCCCTCTTTAGCAAAATCTACAATCGGGGGACTGTAACTTTCCAATCTTGGGCAGGTAAAACTGAAAACACCGATGCTCACTCAATAGCTGGGTCAGTCCTTACATGCCTTCGATTTAGCCACGGTCTCACATCCGGGATAAGGCACACAGTTCTCTTCGTGAAATTCACCCAAGACTGCTGCCAATCGTTGAGTGAGCACTGCCTCTCCTCACGGACCACCATCTCCCTTGCGTTCTCGTTTCGACGCAGGTAAATAGCACGGCGCTCTCTTGCAAGGGGACAACAGGTATCGCGCGTGCAACAACTTTCACCGTTTCTTGATGCGCGCCCCTACGATGGCCATAAGTCAACTCAGAGGCGATACTCCCGAAGCAGCTTTCTAAGTCGTTACCCTGGTATCCTCAAAGAAACTCATCTTCGGGTCGATCAGTAGCCCCAGGTACTTCACCGCTGGCTTCGATTCGATTAGTATGTCTTCAACACTGACCATCCTTACTCTAGGGATTCTCTTTTTTGTCAAGCTTCCCCAGTGTTAAACTGAACCCGCCAGCAGTCATTCAGCCTCTCACTCGGTGGATTAGCATACCTAGCCTAAGTTGCGCTTGATCAACGCTAGGTCCAGCTACCAGAGCCGCAACATCATACACATAGCCGATCAAGTGCAACTCAACAGACATCTCCAGTCTCAGTAGCCCGTCGAAAGACACTTTTCACAGGTCTGGACCAAGAATAGATCTTTGGGCAGCACCCAATGTAACTTCCATCCTTCGTTGGCCCTATGCCGTTTCGTAAAGCAGGCTTCAGTCTTTCAAATAGTCCCTCAAAAGCCACACTAGATCTTGAAAAACGTTTTCTAGCGTATCCAGAATATCCACCCATCTAGCCGAGTTGAAGGCTTCCTAGCGTCGCGTGTCACCAACAGGACGGTTCGTCGCTTGGTGCGAGTATATGCCTCTGCCTTTTAGGACTGCGATCACAACCTCTGCAATCGCATCAATGAAGAAACGTCCTGTTCTAAAGCCATACTGCCAAGGAAATGGGTCCCCAGCAGCACGAATCGCGTCAGTAAGTCTGGTGAGTTTCTGTAGCACTTTCCCAGCAGTGTCTAGCATGCATTACGGCGATCCCGGATCTCCCTTCTCCTTGCTGACCAGTATTAGCCTTGCCACCTTCCATCGTACCGAGAAAATCCCGTCCCATAGGCAAGCGTTGAATGGGATGAGCAGCAAGTCAGGACAATTGTGATAGACAAGTTGCAACGCCTCAGCTGGAACACTATCTGGACGTGGAGGCTTTCGTGCCGGGGTTTTCAACGGGCATTGAAGCGTTGCAAACAGCCATGATGATATTCATAGGTGAGCTCACCACGTCTTGAGCTGCCAGTTCTTCCGTCCCCTGTGAATCTCACTGCAGCGGGGCACCTGCTGTGAGCACCTCGACAAATCTCTTGATTTCCATCCTTCTGATGTTCCACCCAATTGTGGAAAGCCGAGGACACGGACGTCGGCAGACGACATCACTGATCGCAAGCAAAATGCACTGATAATCACTGTCTGAGTAGTCTTCTAATGCTCTCCAGTTGTGTATCCTCCCTACTAAGGACTCCGAGGCGAATGTCACATCCGGTATGGTTCCTTCACAGACAATCCGACGGAAAGTCGACGTACTTCCGGTGTTTAGTACGAGAAGCACCGCCCTGGCCGCCATTCCCCCATGGATCTATTTGAGGCATGCCCATTCGTTTGCTTTACCGTTGAAGTCTCCAACGAACGAGCACGTTTCCGTCTGCGTTCGAGACTGTGCCCTCCAACGCATTCATCTTGGCTGGAAAGACGATATTGATTCGTTCAGCGTTAGGTACACACTAAAGAAGGTGGTCTCTGAGCACCGAACCCACACGAAATTGTCCCTCCGTGCACAGTTCTCCGCCCGGAAATCACTATTCCGAACCCAGACGGCGGCAGTACCAGTATCAATGATACTCAGGATACCACGATACAGAACTTTTATCATGGTGCTTCTCACTCAGCAGCAAAAAGTCGGCTTTCATATCCCTCGCAAACTGCTCAAGCAGATTTTGGTCGGTTGAACTGTGGTGTAGGTTTAGCTGCAGGATGCGGGTCATCGAAGCTCTGATTTTGCCTTGGCTAGGACTTACTGTAAAACCCGAAATTTTCCTGGTCCCAAAAACGTCCCCAAAATCAGGCCTTGAATCAACATTCTTGCTGATTCACTCTTTTCTTTTATGTCCCATTTCACCGCGTTTGTAACATAGGGAACTTCTATCGGGTCCTTTGCATACTTATGCGGTGTGACCATAGCCAAGGCATTTGAAACATTGAGGAGACGCTGCTCCCCGTCGTATCCTGCAGACAACCCACCCTATTGCTGCTTTTCCCTTATCCAGAAATTGCTCGGCGTCCTTTCCGGCCAAGTCAATGATGGCCATGCGTTGTCCCCTTTGGCTTTCTAGTCTCAGCCTAGCTTTGATCTTGCCCACGCTAGGAAACTCCCTTTTGATGGCCTCTTCTACCTCAGCCGGATCCATCACGCAGTCAATGTCTCTTATTTGGATCGTTACCATCGGCTCGAGCAAGGCTTTACTTGCGCTTTTGCCGAGGACTTTCTCCACTGCGTCGCAGAATGCTTCCCTATTGTCGGCCT
Source organism: Odontomyia ornata (assembly GCA_963969285.1). NCBI lineage: Eukaryota > Metazoa > Arthropoda > Insecta > Diptera > Stratiomyidae > Odontomyia > Odontomyia ornata. The sequence continues at coordinate 253,788,554 of OZ017742.1, forward strand.
CTGCTCCAAATTGGACCAGTATGTGGCCTGGCCACGTTGGTCACTTGTTTTAGCTCTTCAAATGCCTTTCGACTGAGCTCGGTCCAAATGAACTTCCCTTCACAAAGCAGGCCCGACAGGGGCGCTGAAACTGCTGCATAATTCCGAACGAACCTTCGGTACCAACTGCACACTCCAGGGAAACGTCGTAGCTGCTTAACAGTTTTGGTAAGGGGAACTCGTCAATCGCACGAGTTTTGTCCGGATCTATTAGGATGGTGCCATGTTCGATGACATGTCCTAGGTATCGGACTCCGTTCATGACAAACTTACTTTTTTGGGCGTTGATGGTGAGTCCCGTCTTGCTGATGTGCAGGGCTTCTTTTTGCAGGAGTAGGAGGTGTTGGTCGAACGTTTCCGTGATGAGTAGAAGATCATCTAGGTACACGAACACTTGGTGTTTCAGATGAGGTGGAATTACTTTGTCCATCAGCCGGGTCATCGTTTGTGGAGCATTACACAGGCATTTTGACAAACTGATATAATGGTCGCCCGGGCACTGTGAAGGCGGTCTTCTCTCTCAACCCCTCATCGAGTGGAATTTGTCAGAATGCATCTTTCAAGTCGAGACTTGTAATGTAGTTTGCTTTCGGCAATTTTCCCAATAATCCATCAATGAGCGGAAGAGGGTCAGCGTCTTTAACGGTCCCTGTATTGACTTTCCGGGCATCTAGACAAAGACGAACCTTACCTGGTTTCACCACCAAGGTCACCGGTAAGGACCAGGTACTTTGAGACTCCTCTATAACCCCAAACTCTAGTATCCTGTCCAACTCTGCATACACTAGCTTTTCCATGGCCGGTGAGATAGCGTAGTGTCTCTGTTTATGGGTTTGCTTTCGCCAACGTCGATCACATATGAGACCAGGGTAGTGCGGCCAAGGCCTTGCGCAGCGTAAGATGGAAAAGCCGCGATGCATGCTTCCAGACGTTTTCGTTGGTTAGGAGTTAATTCGTGCCTGTTGGGTATAGAAGCGAGTTCATGGACATATCTCATATTTAAAGGTGAATCTATAGTAGGTCTGGGGCCAAATCGAATTGAAGGATGAAATCAATGCGTCTGACCGCAAACGACGTATATCGGGCGTGCGTTTTGTGGACATTATCTGAAAACAAAAGTCTTTGTCCTAGATATAACCTAACTAGCTATAAATACAATTGCTTAAAAAAATGTTATTGTAGTCGCCGAAAGTGGCGAGCTGTTTTTGAGCCTCAAAAAAAAAAGAAATATATATCATGAAAATTCGGTCTTTCCATTCATCTGTCCCCTTCGCATGTAAGGACACCAATGGTGAGCTCTTCCTTTGCGTTACAGGCACTACTCTCTTGAGGCACCATAAATATCAGTGTTTGGAAGTGCTCTCTCGTTTGCAAGTTTTAACCACGTACAGTTTGTCAGCCCAGGGCTGATTCTGACCCGCAAACAGTGCGTGACTTATCATGGATAGTCACGGAAGCAGCCAATCAAGTGGAATCAATATCCATATACTGAAAGACACTAAGGCACCGCTTGGTTTGGGTTGTAAATCAGAATCCACCGCAAAATGATGTTGAGTAACAACTTGCGTATACACGAAAGAACTCTAATATAATTTGGCTTGCTAGTCACACAATGGTGGTAAGCCACCAATTTATAAATCAAAAGCAGGTCCAAACGATATTGATGTCCGAGGATAACACACTTCCAGAAGTTGTTAGGGATGCCGGGGCACGATTAGCGAAATATCTCTTAGTAGTTACCTACCCGCCCAAAAATCTGGACACCTTGCAGAGTAACCTAGAGATGATGGTCAGCTTCATTCTCAGGCCTGGTGATACAGCCGGGCTTTTCAGGCCCCACGTTGGGTGCCATTTTGTAGTGAAAAGTGGTGTTGCCATGTCCGAGTTTTAATTAATGATTTGAATTATTAAATCAACAAAAAATAATAATATAAAAAAATTTTAATGATAATAGAAAAAGATAAATATCATAAGGAATATAATTATAGAGGAAAAATTAAATTTAATTTAGGGAAAAAAGATAGTATAAAATGTATATTTATAATAAAAATAATATTTTATAATTTATAACACTACAATTAAATTTTAAATATCTGCAATTAAAATTCGGATCAGTGTCATGCCGGTTTTCGAACAGTTTGTTTAGGCAACTGCTCGATTACTACAAAATATTACAGCCATTCACAGAACCGGTTTAGGTTATACCATCCATTATACGAAGATTTGTAAATAGCTCCGCTGGATCGCCTTTTCCAAGCTGTGGTGTTATACTCTTTCTAGGAAATATAAACATTGTTGGCACTCATGGCATATAAGAGCGACAAAACTTGACTTTAGGAGAGTAGAATCAGGAAAGTGTGGATACGAGGGTAGCCCCAAAAGTACCCGATCTGACTTATGAATACAGGAAGTTTTAAAAAAAACAATTACGACGATTGACAATAACACCTTTTAACAACTTAATGTGAAAAATTCATAACGGTACGTTTAGTATTATTTTTTTTACAAATATCCAAAGTGAACGCTTTCAGTGAATTCGTAAATATGGGGAAAATCGGGCAACGTTATGTGATACAATATTTTCATTTGAAAGGTCTAAGTCCAATCGATATCAAAGCCGAGTTGGATTCTACTCTGGGGAAGCCTGCTCCTTCGTTTACAATGGTCAAATACTGGAAAGCTGAGTCTAAGCAAGGTCGTATGAGCTGCCAAGATGAACACCGCAGGGGTCGACCAAGTGAGGTCAGCACGTCAGAAAATGTGAAGAAAATCCACAAAATGGTATTGGATGACCGTCGACTTAAAGTACACGAGATAGCAGGCGTGGCAGACATTTCAAAAAGCGCTGTGCATCGTATTTTGACCGAAAATTTAGACATGAGAAAGCTGTGCGCAAGTTCGGTACCGCGTTTGCTCACAATGGAGCACAAACAGCAACGTGAGGATGTTTCCATCGAGTGTTTGACAATGTTTTGCAGCAATAAAGCCGAGTTTTTGCGTCGATTCATAACCATGGATGAAACATGGGTCAATTATTTTACATCTGAGACCAAGGAGCAGTCAAAGCAGTGGACTGAAAAGGGAGAACCGGCTGCAAAGAAAGCAAAGACAGCTCAGTCAGCTGGCAAGGTCATGGCATCCGTTTTCTGGGATGCGCATGGAATAATATTTATTTATTATCTCGAAAAAGGAAACACAATCAACGGCGCATACTATGCAGCCTTATTGCAGCGTTTGAGTGATGAAATCAAGAAAAAACCGCCCCAGCTGACGAAAAAGGAAGTGTTGTTTCATCACGATAACGCACCGGTCTACACGTACCTCATTCCGATGGCTAAAATCAATGAGTTGAAGTTCGAATTGCTTCCTCACGCACCTTATTTGCCAGATTTGACTCATCGGGTTATTTTCTTTTTCCGACCTTGAAAAAATGGCTCGGTGGCAAAAGCTTTGCCAACAATGAAGAGGTAGAGTCTGCGGTTAATAGCTATTTTGAGGGGCTTGACGGTTCTTACTATAAAGTGGGTATCGAAGCTCATGGACATCGTTGGGAAAAGTGTATCAAGCTGAAACATTTTCGCAATTTTTTTAACTGTTTTCTTTGTCGGGTCGGGTACTTTTGGAGCCGCGGTCATACCTTCCCATATTTATGAGTCCATCTTGATAGAAAGGGCGCAAAAAAGAATGAAATATGGAAGAGGATAACGCAGCAAACAAAGCCTACTTCTCAGAGCTTGATATCTTAACATTCAGAGATGTTCACATGGAAAATTAAATTCACTTATAGAAGTCACTCATAAGACCTATGCTACTGTATAGAGTGAAACCTGGACTCCTACAAATGCTACTGAAAAGGCTCTGGACTTATTTGAACGCAAAGTGCTCACGTGGATACATTGCTCAGCAAAGCACGGAGTAGAATGGAGACTTCGCTACAATAACGTGTTGCATAATCTTTATAAAGACCCATCTGTATCCAGAGGAGTCAAGCTACACGAGCTACAATTAACACGGCATTTGGAGAGAATGGAAGAGCACAGGCTTCCCAGACGAGTGTTGAAGGATAGAGCAAAAAGGTAAAGTTCAGTTGGGAGACCAAGGAAACGATGAGAAGTTTCAATCAATGCTGAAAGCAGATTCGTGCTTGGGATTTCCAATTGGCGAAGGAGGTCGCAGAACCGTGACGATTGGAGGCGACTTTTACTGGAGGCGAAGGCCCAAATCGGAGGTATAGCATAAATGATGATTTCTAAGAGTATTTCAAAAAATAAAAGAAGATCCAAAATCAATAGAAGACCAATATCGGCATTTTTAATGATTTATAAACCAGAATTGAAAAGAAATGTAAAATTTTTCAAGGCCTATGAATTGTTTTAGACATACGACATGCACAAAATGAACACAACAGAGCATCGTATGAAATAATTAAAATGGGCTGTGTTCGGCGGTATAACTTATTATAAATGGAATCATAGTGACAAGATTTTATCTTCAACTTTATATGACCTTAGCATTTCAGTCAAGAAATTTATTACCAAGTTTAGCCTTTTGAAACTGTTAAACTTCAATTATTGCAGTAAATTACGAAAGTTATTCAAATTATAAGTTCGTCCTCGTAGCCTCAAAAATTTACCCACAAAATATCAATCTTAAAGCCATTCTTAAATTTTCCCCCCGACTCCCCAATTCTACAGCCACTTAACAGATTCTTCCAAAATAACATCATTTTCAACAGTAATGAGTTACTTTGATGTCGGCCACAACAAATCCTTTTCTTTGTCCAATTTCTCCAGTTGTCTTTCTTGTCGACATTGTCCTGTGCTAAAAGGATAACCATCTACGTGAACTACTAAATGAATGGATTGTCTCTTTTGTGTGTGTCTCTATATATGTATGTAATATATACTCGTCTATAAACTCTTACATATACTCAACTCTTGGATTGGAATGTTCACTTGTGTCTCGCTAGCTCGTTTAGTCCTCTAAGCTTTATTGTAATTAAGAAGGATCTATTATGGCTTTTTCCGAAATTCGTCTGAAATGTAGTAAATTATTGTCCTTGTGATAGTTCGAGGAGAAAACGACAGCCCAAGCAAGATTGAGATCTATATAAAAGGCTTTAAGAGTTAATAGCTTTGGAATTTCGTGCGGATAATTTTATGGGAGTTTTGTCGATTGACAACGGGTTGGAACAAAGGTTAATTGGATATTTTACGTTCAGAATGATAATTATCAATTTTGTTGTCGTCTTTAGTGAAAATATTGGTTGTGTGTGGTTAGGTTTGTAATTGTTTTAGTGGCAATAGGATAGAAAAGTTTTCAGGTAATTTAATTAAGTTTTCATGAATCGGTCGGGAACGCCACAAAAAAAATACCTCCGTCGAGCCGGATTTGAACCAGCGACCTATGGATTTCAGCACCTGATTTCTTCTACAGTCCACCGCTCTACCAACTGAGCTATCGACGGTGTTGATATTGCCAAGAGAGCAAAACTTTACATGCATTTATTTTATATCTCATCATGCTAGCGTGATCATAAGCTTTAGCATGTCCGCTAGGCGTTGGAGGTATCTAGCGTCCACCCTACAAGAGCACATCTAGCAGTTGAAAATAGATAAGACTATCTTTCTTTGCTCGCAACACTTTGAACGAACTTTACTTGATCTAACTCGCATGGGAGAACATTACTTGGTCTGGTTAATGCGACTAGTTATGAAGCTTAAAGACTTTAGAAAAAGCATCGTTTCGATGCTTTCATATTGTATCTTAAGCTTCCCCCGACGAAAAGATTCGCGTTGTCTAGAGAACGAGTAAATGCTGAATATGCGATTTGTGCGTACTAAGATTTCCAGTTCAGCTAGACGAGCTTTTAAACTAGTTCTTAGAAGAATGAATTCAACTTTAAAATGCTTGATTTGTTGCAGCTTCACAATATTGCCTCTACAAAGCTTATAAACAAAAGAGCTTCTACAAAATATTGTAATTAGTACAGTTTAATTTTTGTTTGTGCTTTGAAAATTTAGATTCGAGCTTTATTAATTAACTTAAATTGAGCTCCAGTCGAAATGAATTCAATAAGAAATTAATTTTGCGGTTTATGAACGAGAATCGACGCAGAGAATGAATAAGTCAAACTCAAGCAAATGAGAGAATATAAATTAGAAGTATATTTACTGTTAAAATCTATATAATTATCTTGAAAGTAGAAATTTCGATTCAAAGAAAATTAAGCTTAGGTACCTGATTTTGCTTGTTCGAATATCAAAACTTAGTATCCCGCCGAATTTCTTTTCATCATCTGAAATAAGTAGAACATAATGTTTGACATCAGATTTAATTATTATTTGGCAATGAAGATGGATATGTAATAAACGAAAGTAAATTGCTTGAGTCTGGTATCAATTTCAATCATTCGAGGCCATTAATTTCACGGACAAGCTTTTAATTATGTTCTAAGGAAAATAGATTTTGGCAAGGACGTGAAGAAGATACACTTTTATGTGTGGAAGATGTGGAATCTGCGAAGTTTGTCAATATAATATGAGGTCAAAAGTGATTTACACATCATGTTCAATTTCGTGATTTGTTCATGGAAGTCGAAGTCGTAAGTTGGACTGCATTTCGGAGATAAGAATTAGACATTGAAAAGTTGTGGCTTAAATGATATAAGCGCGTTTAGCATTTAAACTAGTCGTGTTATCGGAAAAGTGCTCCTGGCAGAAGGCTTTTGTAAGTCAATTAGTGATTCAAGCAACATTTCAATATTAAAACATGGCTCATGCGTTGATTTCATAAATTGAGTTTTTTTTTGTGGTAGGGAGGTGAATGTCATTTATGCACAGAGTGTGGGACTCCCATGCGCGACGGGACTACCCACTAAACAACTCCCCTGTCAACCTGAGAACCCAGCCTGGAACCGTTTGACACATTACTTCGGGCCAGGTCTCGTTTTGTGACGCCGTGGGGCGCCTTCAAGCTGGGGAGTCCCTTTCCTAGCGGGAGGGGAGAGAGGAAGAGGAAATGCCGAAAAAATTAATAAATTTTTCATTAAAGTCAGTTGAAAACAATTTTTTGTAATTGAAAACCATCACCGTCGAATTATTCGAGCATTTATCGAATACCTGAAATTAATTTCCTGAAGAAATATCAAAAGTGGAAATACGTTCAAGGGAAGTCCCGGTCTGAGGACATTCCCTCTAGTCTCGCTGCAAAAGCAACGAGATGGAGGAGCCCGATGGCTTCAGCCATCAACCAGAAGGTTCGTATTCATCGCCAACGATGACGGGCGGGAAAACCCCTCAAAAGAAGATACGACAGTAAAGAAGAAAAACCGACAATTCTATCGGTAATCGAAATCGAGTAGCTGATCAAATATAAAGAGAAAATTGACAAAATTGAAAAAGAAAATGAAGAGCTCAAGCTTCGAGTCAAATCATTAGAAGCTTTCGTTGGAACATTAACGTTCAACAAAGCTAAAGAAAGCAAGAAAGGCCTAGAAGCAAATTCAAAAACCGAAGATAAGAAAACTTAGAAGCCAAAGCAAGAAGCTGATCAAGAGGATGTCCTCAGTGCAGGCGGAGCAAACGACACCAGGAATTACTATGCAGCGCTAGCTGGACTTGAAGATACGATGAGTATTGAAAAGGATTCAGGTAAAACTTCTAGGTTCAATAATGAGTTTATAGAATACCTAAAAATTAAAGATTAATGAAAAGAAAGAAAAAGTCCCACCAATCAATGTATTTGGGCAAACGGGCAAAGATATGGTTCGGCTTTTGGCAGCCGAAAATATGCTAAATGATTTGTAGATAAAAAGGGTCAATGCCGATAAATTGACAATTAGGACTAAGTTGTTGCTTAATTTCCAGACAACAAAAAATGGCGTAAAATTCTGGAGACGTTCTGCATTTTACATACACCCCCAAAAGCGAAAGAAACCAAACCTTTTTATTGAAGGGTCTGGACTGTGGTGAGGACACAGTCGATCTCCTTCAGGTGCTCCAAGAAGTTGCACCAGAAATACAATTTATTTCCGTTAAAAACTTTGCGACGAGGAGATCGATTATGGAGCGCAAAATCATTTCAACCGTCGTTGAGCGTGGACGTATTATGCATTCGCTCCGTTAAAATCGTGCTCACGTAATCATTACCTTGTTACCTTGTTAAGTATTTAGCTTTTCCATATATACAATCTGTTTTTATTCTTTATTCTTATTCTTGACCTACTTACGAAAGTGCTTTAAGTGTTAAAATCAAATAAATAGCTTGAGTGCGTGATCCCCTATAATTATGATTTTCGTTTATTAACAATTGCTGTCTTTTATGTACATTTGGTTTTGTTGCTCATGACACATACTAAAGTGCTGTAGTGCGCGTACACTTATTATAACGAAAAGCGATTTAATTTTTGCTTGCTGAATGTGTTTTTAGGGTTTTGTACTAAAATACAAAACCCTATTGCAATCACGACCTGTGTCCGTCCGTCCGTCTGTATGTCACAGCACTTTTTCTCCGAAACTATAGAGGCTACAGCCATGAAACTTTGTGGAAAGGTCAGAAGTGGTGACCTCTTGAAAGTTCAAGGGTGGAAAATCTTTTCAAAGGGGTTTAAGGGGGGTCTCCCCGTATAGGGAGGTGACCCCTCAAAAAAAAATTTTCAGCATTGGTAGTCGAGTAGGGTGTCATTGGAAAGGTCTCGATGAGATCTTTTCAAAACAAGTCTTAAAATTGCCTTCTGAGTACCGACGGGGGCAGGGGAAGGGGAAATGTACGAACTTTTCGCGTACCCCCCCCCCCCCCCTCGCGATTGGAAACCTTCCATCCGAAAAATTTGAAAAAAATCATGAATGTAGGCCTTAGTGAGTACAACAACAACAAATACATGAGAAGTTAAAATTCACTCAACTTTGTTAGTAATAGTATGATTTATCGATTTTATGTTTTCTTGAATAAAATCCAAACGGTACCCTTAAATTCAATAAAATTTAGCAAACAGATGACTTTCTATAAGATTAATCTTTTCTGAAAGTTTCATAAAGATCGAATAGTATTTAATGAAGTTATAGCGATTTGAATTTTCCTGTATTACTATGGAACAATATGTCCTGTATTACTATGGAAACATATGGCTATGGAGCCATATGCGCTTTTTATCGATTTAGACACTACAGCTTTGCTAGGATTTGCATGAAGATTTCAGGAATGATAGGTATCATGAAAATGAGTACATACAATTGAAACAAGTCAAAGAGGCAGGAGAGAGCTCCTAGCAAAAGGGCTTTGTAACCATTCTAGGATTCGAAAAAATAGGCCATGAATCGATGATTACAGTACAGAGGAGTGGGCCCTGAAAAAAATTTCATGAAAGGTAGCCGATATGAATATCAACTGAAAGTTCTCTATAAGAGCTTTTCAAAACAATTCTTAAACTGACAGTTTTTGCTTCAGTGGTGGCACAGGGGAGAGGGGGGGGGGAAATACATGAAAAATGTGTTTCTAAAAAATCTGGAAAAATTATCAAGGGAGATATCTATGGGTATATGTAAAACAAATACCTCAGAAGTCACAATTCTTTCAACTTTGTTAATAATAGTATGATCCTCGAATTTCACATTTTCTCCAATAAAATCGTCTTTGACATGTTTCTTGATTTTATTCGTTGCTGGTTACTGCATTTTGTAAGTTGAGTACAAAACCCTTCTGACATGAGCATAGGTCTGTCTACCCAACTTGTTTTTTATTGTTTTGGGCTAAGTCCACAATTTGTATACTTCGTTCTTACTTTTGACCTACTTACTAAACTGCTGTAAGTGTGTTTTATTCACTAAAATTAAAAATAACATCAGTGCGCGAACTCAAATAGATCTTATAAAACGATTTAAAACTGTTTTTTTTTTTTTTACAATGAGCATTAAATGCAGCCTCCCGAACTGCATCGCATTCGACAATTCGTTTAAATTTGTCACCTGCAGTACCTTCTGTAATAGAAAGCTTCATGGAGCATGCATGGATGCGCCTAGAGATTGGTACCATCCGTACATGGACAATCATTTTATATGCTCGGATTGCAAAGGGTTTGATGTCGCACTACGAAATATGTTCGATAGACTGATAGGCTACATTGATAAGCTGAACGATGAAAAAGACAGCCTGATTTCACGGCAGCAAAAGCAGTCTCGAGCCAATGATGACAGCTTTGTAGAAATGGCATGCAGTTTTGACGAATTAGCTGCCAGAATTACGGAGAGCAACAAAAAAGTGTGTATATCGCTTGATTTGCTTGATTCTCAACTCGCTTCGATCAAAGAGACTTTTTTGTGCTATTCCCCGAACGAAAACGATTGTTGCAAAAATTCTTCGTCTCTACAAAATATAGTTGAGAAAATGCTAGAAAAGCATCATAGCAGCCTCGAGAAAATGACTTCATCCCTTTTCACACCTAAGGACCATGTAGATTTATCTCAGCTGCTATCGAAAATTAATAATGTCGAAAAGTTGTGCTGCAATCTCATTCAAGGTCAACAAAATAGTCTCACTAGGCCGACGATCACTCATCCATTGGTTACAGACTTCAGTAACACAACGCCCCCTACACCACGTAATCCACGACATATCTACAAATTTGGCACCTTCTGGTCCGCTGAAGAGTGGGACAGCAGAATACAGAAACTTGCAGACTCAAACCCGCAGGCTGACTACAACATATTCTTTGTTAAGGGTTCAAGAAAATTCAATAACCCAATCACAGTTCGGAAGTTGTTAGAAGATGTCCTACTTATCAGTGGATGCAAGGTTGCGGAGCTTCGTTTCCGGCATCAACGACGACGAGAGTTTAAGGTATCTATTCCCACAAGATACGCCTGGCTGTTTAAGAGCTTCAAGAAGAAAAATAGTGCCTGTTCCTGGAATGGCTTGCTATTCAAACAATGGAACAAACATAATACTGGCCCTGAATCCAAAGATAGTGGTAATTTAAGTAGCCTTAAGCATATTTGTAAACTCTCAGATAGTAGCCATAGCCTATCAATCAATACTCACGCCAATCCCAGCTCTAAAACCACTTCTCCCTCGCATAAACAATTGAATGTTAATCACACTTCTTCGGCTGACTCAACATTGCACTCCGTTTGTGTACGTGCTGGCGATTCTGAAACAGCTTTAAATTCCGTGGCATCTTGTGCACAAGAGTTGGCTGCAGGTCCCTGCTTGGTACCTAAATCCACTGATTAGGATAGATACAGGAATTTTGTTCGTGGAGAGGACTTGATTCCTGTTTCGCCTGGATCTATTACTCACCCGTTATCGCCTGCCTCAAACAACTTAACCAAGACATTCTTAGACCCTCTTCTGCCCCCTTCAGTCAAGGCAACTATGGTATCGGGAGCTGATCTGGAAAAAAGATACCTTATGTCTCGACTGAGAGATAACAAAATTTACGAGTCCGTTCGTCTTTACCTTTCTTATATGTACAAGGCGCCAGACACAACCTGCATAGACGGTAAAACAAAAACCAGCTTGAAAATCTTGATTCAAAGAGAAGGGCTTCCAGTCGATCTTGAGGCTCTTAGGCTCGTTTATTTCCCATTCCATGAAGAGTTAGGTGTCACTCTAAATCAAGCTAAAAAAGATCTTGAAATATATGCATCACATGTAAGCTCCAACTATATTTCGTCACTACAAAGAACTAGAGAACATCACAATAAATTTTTTCGCCCCCTATAATCAGCAAAGCCTCAAATTATTTTACCACAACTGTGGAAGTATGCGCAGTAAATTAAACAAGTTTTTCCTTGACGCAAAATCGTGCCATTTTAATGCTATCACCCTTTCCGAAACATGGTTGACGGATTCTCACATTAATGAAGAAATTCTGGATAGTAACTGGAGGATTTACAGAGATGACAGGGACCCGATTATCACTGGCCAGTCAAGAGGAGGCGGTGTATTGATCGCCACACATAACTCCTTCATGAGCGAGCCAGTTAACTGCACGCCGCATAATTCATTTCAGCATAAAGTGGTCAAAATAAAAATGGGAAAATCTACTGTGTTTATTGGCGTTTTTTATGCCCCTCCTAAATCGAATGATACTGTCTACGACAATGTCTGTAAAATTATAAGTGATATCACTGCAATGACAAACGAAGACGATAAAATTATCATTACTGGCGACTTTGATAGACCAAATCAATTTAATTAAATTAATGAGCACCTTCTATAGTAACGACTTGCAGCAGATATCTCCTGCTCCCAACCAGAACGGTGTATGGCTAGACCTTATTTTTTCTAATACATACGACGAAGTTGTGGCCAGTTTAACTGATGACAACGAGAATCTGTTTTCTAACTCGAGACATCACTCCGCTTTTTCTATTGAACTGTCCACTCCTGATACTTTTAATTCTATTTCGTACAATGAAACTATTGTATATGACTTCCGCAATGGTGATTATGGAAACATTAATAGTCTTCTATCCAGCATTGACTGGTACGGTACTCTGTCAACGTTAGATTTGGATACGGCTTTATCCACCTTTTATCGTATAATCTTTGACGCCGTTGAATCTTTCGTACCGAAAATCAAGAGAAGGGATAATATTTCTGAACCATGGCTGGGGAGTGATCTGAGACATTTACGTAACCAGAGAAATAAACTATATAGGCTCCTAAGAAAAGATAAATGTGTAAGCGATGCGACTAAGAGTAAATATAACGAACTTGCACTTGAATTCAATATTAAATCGCAAGAGGCCTATCAAACATACGTTAACGTCATAGCGGAGGAAACTATATCCAATCCAAAAAAATTCTTCGACTTTGTTAACGTTAAGCGCAAAACATCTGGTTACCCGTCTTTAATGTCATACAACGACTCCGACTCGTCCTGCACCGAGCAGATCTGTGAATTCTTTGCTGATCATTTTCAGCATGTTTACTCCAATCCAGTCAACTCGCCTCATTTTGAGTCGTTAGAAACAGCCACACAGATCTTAATTGATAACATTACCATTTCTGAAGATGAAATTCTTCATGCTATTGAAGATCTACTTAAAGGACCCGGCCTTGACCTTATTCCTCCTTGCTTCCTGTCCCTCTGCAAAAATGAATTGGTTAGACCTCTCTTCCTTATTTTTAATAAATCGCTTACATCTGGTATATTTCCCAAACTTTGGAAACCATCCTTTATAACACCAATTCACAAAAAAAGGCGATAAGCGGCGCGTGGAGAACTACAGGGGCATTGCTTTCCTCTCTACTATGCCTAAACTGTTCGAAAAATTATCTGCAGCAAAATTTCCCCCATTATAGAACCGTATATGAATGAACAGCAACATGGCTTCCGTAAAAACAGGTCTACCACCACTAATCTTATTACCTTGACGTCGGATATTCTTTGTAGCATGGAGCAAGGCTTCCAGGTAGATGCAATATATACAGATTTCAGTAAAGCGTTCGATCGAGTGGACCATGAAATACTGGTGAATAAACTTCGCATTTTTGGCATCTATGGTTCACTGCTCAACTGGATTCAGTCATATTTGAAAGACCGCACACAATGCGTTAAGTTTCAAGGTCGGTTGTCTCGTGAGTTCAATGTCACCTCTGGAGTACCTCAGGGCAGTCATCTTGGTCCACTCAGTACTGTCTGATGTCTCGCACCTGTTTTACGCCGACGACCTCAAACTGTATCACTGTATACAATCCTTATCCGATGTATCTTTTCTTCAATCTAAGTTAGCAGCTCTCCTTCAGTGGTGCGATAGAAACCAACTTGCTCTTAATATAGAAAAATGCCAGATAATAAGTTTTGCAAGAAAAAAGAACGTTATCTTACATGATTATGATATTAATAACACACGTTTGAAAAGAGTCGAGAGAGTTGTCGACCTTGGCATAGTCTTAGATACTAAACTCCGCTTTAACCTCCATTATGATGAAATCCTGAGCAAGGCTTATAAAATGCTAGGTTTCATTAAACGTAGAGCAAAAGAGTTCAGAAATATCTGGGCTACTAAATCTCTGTACACCTCACTTGTCCGTCCACTTCTTGCATACGGCTGCACAGTCTGGGACCCCATATTCGACATTCATAGTCGCAGATTAGAGTCAGTGCAAAAACAGTTTTTGCTCTTCGTCCTTAGATCCTTGTATGATCCTACTTCTTTCCATAATCTTCCATCTTATGATGTTCGACTTCACATAACCAACCTGACTACACTGGCCTCTAGGAGAGTTGCATTGTCCGTTTGCTTGCCCTTTGATATAATAAGAGGCAACATTCAAACTACATCCTTGTCAGACAAAATACACTTAAACGATCCTATAAGAGCCACAAGACACACACCAATGCTAACTGTGCGTATGCACCACACGAACTAAGCTAGCAATGAGCCGATTAACAGATGCTGTAAAGTATTCAACAGGTTTAGCGTTCATTACTCCCCAACCATCTCCAAATCCAATTTTAAGAACCAAATCTTAAATACCCTCAACGCCGCTATTTCATAAATGTTTAAATTAAGTTTGTATTGTATTTTTTGTAATTACGCCTTGCTTGGTGAAATAAATAAATAAATAAATAAAAACTTGCCTCACTACTTAGTCCAGATTTCCAGCAAAAGCAGTTCAAGTGCCCTGCAAAAAATACGGTACTTGAACTTCCGCGTGGTGAGGTGGGAACGCCTCCAGAAAAGTGAGGTCAACCAGTGCTACAGGTGTCAAAGATTCGGGCATTCGGCTGCCCATTGCGCCATGAAATATAGGTGTGTTAAATGCAAAGATATCCATGCTCCCGGCGAGTGCAAATTGGCTCAGGCGGAGCCAAAAGAAAAATTATATTGTGTGAACTACGGTGCCTTTGGTCATCCAGCATCATATCGAGGATGCCCCCGGTATGAAGATGCAAAGCTAAAATTCACTCCAAGACAAAGTCAAGCACACCGCAGTGTGATACCTACCAACTTCGTCAAGCCCGGGGTGTCATTTGCACTTGCTGCGAGAGGACCAGCAGACAATGTAAATAAAATAAATAATGTAAGTGACAATCATGAGTTGCTACTTAAAATTTATCAGCAATTAAATTCCTTATCGGAGAGAATCGATAAACAAGATTCGAAAATTAACATTTTTTTTCAGCGTCTAGGGCTTTCAAATGCCTCAAAATAAGTTGTCATCCAGCCACATTTCCACGGATTCGTCTCATCTCAATCAACGTCAACTCCATTGTGAGTCTACATCGGCGTGACAGTCTCCTGGAGTTCCTTGTCAAGCAAAGGCCTGACATCATGCTTCTCACTGAAACCCACCTCAATTCATGGCACTCCATCACGTTCAAGGATTTTGAATTCGTAAGAAACGATAGGGTAATAGGTGATGGGGGAAGTGGCACCGGGATATTGGTTCGAAGACCCTATTGTTTCCAAAATATTGAAAAAGTCGAATTCAAAAGCTTTGAATCTCTTGAAGTGTCCGTTATCAAAATGTCACTGCCAGGTGGGGATAACCTCTTCGTTATCTCTGCCTATGCAACTGGTGGAACTGTTCTCAAGCTCAAGGAGGAACTCAATTCCTTGTTTTAAATACTCGAATTGAACAGGCTGCATAGTTATTATATTCTTGCTGGTAACCTAAACGCCAAGCATACATCATGGCTGAACGCCACCAATAATCCAAGAGGTGTATTCCTGAAGTTGTGGATAACAGAGAACCAAATAGAATACAGGTGCAATCTATATGGGTCGGAGTTCCCAACATACCCTAGGACAAATTTATATTTGGACCTCTGCATTGCTGAAGCAAGACTCGAATTCAACTTTAATAGTCCTCAACGGAAACTGCAGGTGCTTCCTTATGATAGCGACCATAACGCACTCGTAATGGAAATCAATCATCAAAGGGATGATTTCTTCCTCATTCCAGTTCAACATGAAAATCATCGGTTGAATTTCAAAAAAACAAACTGGGGAAAGTTTCAAAAGAAGTTTGTTCGGGAGTACCAGAAGCAATGTCCCTCTTCTGATGATGGCAATTCTTGCTCAATGGTTCCTAATGACAGGAGTCTAACTAATGATGAAATAGTTGTCTTTTTGTCGAAGTTAGAGAAGCTGACATTGGAAACGATTGAGAAAGTCGTTCCCAAGATTAAGCATCGAAACAATATGGAAGGATATGAAACACCAACCATCGCAAGGTTCAAACGATTGAAAAGCCTTCTTCTCACACGCGTCAACAATATTTATCGACGATTTTTGGACTACAACCATCCCTCGTTGGCTTTGTTGAAATTACACCTGAAGAATGTCCGATACCTAATCCGGTCATACTTCAGGAGTGAGGTCAGCAATCAATGGGCGGAACAATTGAGGGGTATTAGCCCACAAGACCCAGACGGCGTTTTTGCGAAAGTGAATAGCATATTCCGCAAGAAGTCTCAAGTGAAGGTATCGAATCTTGAAGTCTCTAGTGATGAGATAAATCTTCTCGATTGGGCTGGTATCGAAATTGATTGTACGACTCCGGATAGAAATGGAAACGGGATTATTTGTGAAGGGTAGGATAAACTTGCCCTGATTGGAACACATTTTGAATTGGTTCATCTACCAACCCTTGAGAGAGGGAACGAAATATTTTCAGAGGTCGTTGAAGCAAAAGTTTCCGACTTCAAATCAAGCCTGAACGGCCAATCAATTCTTCATTTCAATGAAACATTAACTTCTGACCTCATACCGAGCATGAATCTTATTGATTATTTTGTCAGCTATGAAGACTTGTGTGTCATATTTCGCAAGATAAACAACAAAAAATCATGTGGTACTGATGGTATTCCAAATGTAGTTCTTCGACATTTGCCTGAAGTTGCTATTAGAAATTATTGCATATTGTTCAACATTATGTTGAGCAATTCATATTTCCCAAATGAATGGAAAATAGCTAAGGTATTTCCGATCTTGAAGAAAGGAAAAGAATCTTCGTGCCCCAAAAGCTATCGCCCAATCAGCTTGCTGCCTAACATCAGCAAGGTGTTTGAAGTGATACTCAACAGAGCATTAACCGCCCACATTGAGGAATATGAGTTGATGCCGAATTGCCAATTTGTTTTACATGCCAGGCATTTGACAACACATGCAATAACGAAAGTGACCTCAGATATCTGTTGGAAACCAAATGATAAACAATGTGATGGAGCATGTCTCATTGATATGGAGAAAGCCTTCGATACGGTGTGGTTAGATGGACTAATTTTTAAACCCCTTCAGGACAACTTCCCCAGACACCTTGTCTCCATGATGTGCAAAATGTTGTACGGGAAATCGGTTGTTGTAACTGATGGAAATCTGACAACAATGCGCAAGTTCAAGGTCTTGAATGGGAACAGTTACTGCACCTCTGCTCTTCTCAATCTTCATTCGCAAGCTATTGAACAGCTTTGATTTTAACGTCTCGCCAACGCGATCATTGGTAGCATTTGCTGCTGATTTGATCATCTATACGGCAGTTACAATAATTCAGAGCAATCTCCAAAAAATGTTCAATGATCCAATTTCCGAATGAAAATCAATGCGCAGAAGTGTGAAACAATCTTGTTTCGGACAACTCTGCAGGGGGTCAGTCAAGACCTGAAACGTAATTGGAACGATTTCCACATCATGGCTGGCGAGGGTAGTTCAGAACGAGTTCCACATAAATCCTGCGTTCGATACCTCGATGTTTATCTCGATTAGTATCTGTACTATAGTGAACATGTCAAAATCATGCTCAGTAAGGCACTAAAGGCAGTCATGGCCCTACGAAAACTCTCTCATTCCAAAAACATTGATCAAAAGGTCATAATTATCTGTTACAAGACCCTGGTTGGACCAGTTTTGACATATGGATGTCAGATCTGGTACAACCAGAGTGCTAGTACTATGGAAAAATTACGAGTTTTCGAAAGGAAATGTCTACGTGCATGTACTGGTTTGTACAGAAAGCCTGAAACGGATTGGAAACATTATATATCGAATAGAAGAATTTATCAAACTGCTCAAGTGACGAGGGTCAATATCTTCATATTAAAACTTCTTCGGAATCATATCGCAAGATCTGTGACTGTGAGTGAAAATCCTTGGATTTTACAGCCGTTCCACCTTACAGACGGGTATATTGCGACTTCCCTCGCTACTGGCTTCCTCCAGAAGCATTCGTGTATTTGGACATGAATCGATATGTTTTTGATTCTGACGGCGTCCCAGTCATATATCACATATATCAACGGGCCACCGATAAGAAGATAAAATATCCTCCGAGTTTGAGTTCACGAGACCAACAATTTCAATGGAGATACTCATTTGCTAGATTCGTTGAAGCTGATCGAATTGAGACGGCGCAGTCCAGGTATTGGTGGCTGAATGACAATGGCTTAATTATTTGTGTTTATTTCCAGTTTTGTGTTTTCGTCATTTAGTTTATAGTTTCATTATTGCTACATTTAGTATTGTTGGTTATTTGTGTTAATAATTAGGTATAGGTTAGGTATATGTTGTTTATTATATTAGATTAGAGATAAGGTTAAATGCTTAGGTTAGGAACATTGTTATAGAATTTTTTTAGTATAAGATAAAGTTTTTGATTGCAATTTATTAGAATTAAGTTAAAACATATTAGGTTTAGGATCAAAATTCACTGTTGTGTTAAGATTATAAATAATTTAAGGTCAGTGTTGGTTGGTTTTTTCTCCTTTTTCCAATTGAATGAAATAATATGTAATAATCTTCATTGATTTGAATTTGCTATAATTTTTTTTTTTAAATGTGATTAATGATAACGTATAAATTTAGAGAGCCATTTAGGCCATTAAGTTTTTTATTGTTATTGTTTGGAATTTGCTTTATATTCTTTTAAAATTTATAACGATTAGTATTAAATAAAGGGCTTTTGACTTTGACTTCGAAAACAAGTTGTTTTCTTCATCAGTGGTAAGGGTATGAAAGACTCAATGGAGAACGTTTGCTGCTTATACTCAGGAAGATACAGAGCAAAAGGACTACAAAATTTTAAGTTAATGAGAAGATAAAGACGTGTTAATGAGTCTGCCGTACAAAAGGATATTTAGAACATATGGTTGAATTTAAATTACTGGTAAGATATTTGCTGTAGGCGTTGCCCAAGTCTGTGTTCAATTGCTTATCTATCGGGGTCGCTATCCACAAGCTTTCCGAAGCATCCAACCGTCTTCAAGCATGCACTTCCTGGACGATCTCTAAATTCCGCCATTCAATAAAATGTGACCCTTCTAGAATATGTTCCGCTATCGTTGATTTTGCTGTATCCGTCTTCCCATTTTTTGCAATATGCTCCACATCCCTTATATGTTCCTGGAACCATACTTTGGCCAATAGTTTGGTTTGCCGAACATAAGCCATGTCGCATTGGGGATAGGTGATCCTTTAGATGCCACTTTTTTCCTCCTTGAGTTTCTTGTCTTGTGAAGATTCAAGCTGTATTTCCTACTAGTTTCTGCTGTACGATTTCCAACTTTCCTTAGTAGACGATCTAAATCCCGAGAAGCTGATGAGTGGGTGACAGAAATCTATTTTCGTGGTTGATTTTTTGTCTGTAAATAAAGAAAAGTTGGGTTATTTTTCTTAATTTCCATTTTCATTTTTCAAATCCTCTGTTCGATGAGGGTCGATATGTAACCATTCTTCTTAGCTGTCTCCAGGAAAAAAATTCTTTTCTCATTGGAAGCGGTCTTTGTTTAAAAGAACAGTTAACATGCGACGGACCATCATATTGTAAGCTGCAATTTTTTGTCCGAAATGATGGTTTGACGAAGCTGGTATAGTCCTTTGGTTATTGGTTCCTTTTCTGTATATGTCAAGTTCTAGCTTTTTTAGGCCTCCTATGATAAGAAGGTCTAAAAACGGTAGCTTTCGCTCAATCTCTTGTTCCATGGTAACAGATATTCTCGGATATATCTGATTGAGTACTTGTAGAAGATCTTCAGCTTCATTTTTCTTCACTATGGTGAAAACGTCGTCCACATACCAGAGCCAGGTTTTTGGCATCATTCCTTTTGCCTCTAATTTCGTCTCCATCCAATCCATAAACAAATCACTCAATAGTGGTGATAACGGGTTCCCCATCGCTGCTCCTGCAGTTCCTTTGAAATACTTGTCTCTAAACATGAATTCATTTTCATTCATGCACAGAGTGGCTAGCCTACTATACCATCTGACTTTTCTTTTTCATTCCACTGGGTGGTTCATATAAGGTGTGCCAATTAAGTAATGAGACTGATTCCATGAAACCCGTACATTTAAAAATTATTCTACAACTCTGCCATCCCCTTCAAAGTAATCCCCTTGGGCAGCTATACAACGATTTCAGCGCGTTTCCATGCTTTGCAACATTTCTGGAACGCTTCGACTGGGATGTCCGCGAGTACCCTCGTCACGGCGGCCTGGATGTCCGCAATCGACTCAAAATGGGTTCTTTTGACCACCGATTTTGTTCTAGCGAACAAAATAAAGTCACAGGGTTACATATCGGGCAAACAGGGCGGCTGTTGCAACACGGCGATCCCTTTAGAGGCCAAATACTGGGACACGCTGAGGGTGGTGTGGTGTGGTTCTTTGGAACCATCTAAGCGCATAACTTTTTCATCCCAAAATCGTCGGTTAAAATTTGTCTGACTGTCTCACGGTTCATACCCAGTTCCAAGGCCAACATTCGAACTGTTAAACGCCAATCTTCACGGATTAGGGCGCGCACACGCTGCGCATTCACGTCAGTCTGCACCTCGTCTGGTCTCCAAATCCGCGCCTCGTCTTCCACGCTTTCACGCGCCTCCTTTGAAACATCTGGGCGCGACTAAGAGAACTATTACCATGCACTTTTACAATTTTAGCGTACATTTCCGAAGCTGTTTCACCCAATCTGGCGCAAAATTTTTATCGCGACGCGTTGATATGATTTCTTTTCTTCATTTTCGCGACGAGCACCACCAACACACGTCTACTCCACACGACACAACAGGCGAACTAAACAAGCTAGAGCAATGGTAAATATATCGATGGAGAGGGGAAGGATGTCGGGGAAGGGAAAGGGAATTTCAGGATTGTAGGTTTACCACAAGCGCGGCAAAAAAATACTTAATTGTCAACCTTGTATACTAATACACAACAGTATTCCTAATCTATAGGCTAACAACTTCGAATCTAATGAATTGACACTTAAACCTCTAACATAAATTTGTGATGGCTTAAACTACCGACAAATTTTCCAACTACTGCTAATCGTTGACATTAAACTACAGTCAATTATGTTGTTTTTCTTGTGAGGTGATTTTATCAGACTTTTAATCCGTACGACCTTTCAGGCCGAATCGCGTCGCACAGTACCGCAGAGATGATATTCGCGCGTAAACGGATCCAATGTAAGCATCATAACATCTCGGCAAAGCCTTGGCAGGCATCGGAGTACATTCAAAGTTCGCATCGTTGAGTTGGTCATGTAAATTAGCGCCAGTCTAGCCCTGAGCATCTGTCCGCATCAAGGCTTGTGCCATCCTTCGCATGGCCTCTCTGCTCTGCAAAGATAATCAGGCGGGCCAAAATCAGCGACCATACATATGAAAGGAGATAGCAGCCCAGAGGCGGGAACTAAAAGATCTGTCCCCTCTGAACTGACTAAAACCAACAACAACTAAGCTGTTAAAGACCTTTTTTGTGAGTTGGAAGTAAATTTAGATCACACACAGAGTGTGGGACTCCCATGCTCGCATCCGGCTGGACCACCCACTAAACGCCTTCCCTGTCTACCGGAAAACCCAGCCTGGAACCGTTTGACACATTACTTAGAGCCAGGTCTTCTTTTGCTACGCCGTGAGGCACCTTTAAGCTAGCGGAAGGGGAAGAGGAATTACCAGACAAGCGATCCCCCAGCCCCCACGCCCCTGGCTACTGCGAGTCCCTCTTATCTTTTAGGACTGCCCGAGCATAATGTGCCACCTGGTTCCATTTGTCAACCACCGCGACTATATTATCCGGGGTGCACTCTCTTGTCTCCTGGTAGGGTTTCCATCACAGTCTGCTTCACTTTGTGCACGCAAAACGGTGTGGCAGGCATTGCTTTCTTCTCCTGGGCTAAACCGACTATCGCGGGACCGTGACTTACCAATCTTGTGCAGGTAAGACTGAAAACACCCATGCCCGCTCAAAAGCTAGGTCAGATAGAAGTCAGTTTCACCATAGTTTCGATTCAGCCACGCTCTCACATCCGGGTTGAGGCGCGCAGTCCACCTGCCTTTCGTGCAATCCACCCAAGACTGCTACTAATCGCTAAGTGAGCGCTGTCTCTCCTCGCGGACAGTCATTTCTCTTGCGTCCTCGCTTCGACGTAGGTAAATAGCGCAGCATTCTCTAGCAAGGGGGCAACAGGTAACACTGTTGGATACGAAGATGCGATCCTCAGTGCTCCTCTTTTCTATACCTGTGCCAAGCGTTTTCGGTATACCTCTTTACTGAGAGCGTTGCTCCATATTTCTGCTCCGTACAATAACACTGACCCTACAGCACTTATCAAGAGGCGTCTTTTGATGGGCTGAGTTTCCCTACGTTAACCATAACTCGACTCAGAGCCAATGCGCCCGAACCAGCCTTCTCAGCCGTTGCCCTTATTTGCTCAGAGAAACTCATCTTTGAGTCGCTCAGTAGCCCTAGGTAGTTTGTAGTAACCTCGCCCTTGGCGCCCTACGCCACTGACGCCGACCAGCTGATCCACATACCCTACGCCACTGACGTCGACAGTTTGTGAGCGACTTTTAAACGAATTGCTGTCACTGAACCGCGACTGTGGTGTGTCAGAAAAAGAGTTCCACGTTTTCTCTGAGTTCCGTAGGCTCGGATCCCGGCTCGAGAATTCTCAGTGACAGTAGCCCCATTCTTTCATTGCTTTCAGGACATCATCCCGGGTTGCTGATGACTGCGCCTCCACACTCACATTTTCTGTCGCAAACTGGTATCCTGCCCGTTTCCCACGACAAACCGAATCTTGTTAAACCAAATAGGCCAAATCTCAAGAGGCCAAATACTGGGACACGCTGAGGGTGGTGTGGTGTGGTTCTTTGGAACCATCTAAGCGCATAACTTTTTCATCCCAAAATCGTCGGTTAAAATTTGTCTGACTGTCTCACGGTTCATACCCAGTTCCAAGGCCAACATTCGAACTGTTAAACGCCAATCTTCACGGATTAGGGCGCGCACACGCTGCGCATTCACGTCAGTCTGCACCTCGTCTGGTCTCCAAATCCGCGCCTCGTCTTCCACGCTTTCACGCGCCTCCTTTGAAACATCTGGGCGCGACTAAGAGAACTATTACCATGCACTTTTACAATTTTAGCGTACATTTCCGAAGCTGTTTCACCCAATCTGGCGCAAAATTTTTATCGCGACGCGTTGATATGATTTCTTTTCTTCATTTTCGCGACGAGCACCACCAACACACGTCTACTCCACACGACACAACAGGCGAACTAAACAAGCTAGAGCAATGGTAAATATATCGATGGAGAGGGGAAGGATGTCGGGGAAGGGAAAGGGAATTTCAGGATTGTAGGTTTACCACAAGCGCGGCAAAAAAATACTTAATTGTCAACCTTGTATACTAATACACAACAGTATTCCTAATCTATAGGCTAACAACTTCGAATCTAATGAATTGACACTTAAACCTCTAACATAAATTTGTGATGGCTTAAACTACCGACAAATTTTCCAACTACTGCTAATCGTTGACATTAAACTACAGTCAATTATGTTGTTTTTCTTGTGAGGTGATTTTATCAGACTTTTAATCCGTACGACCTTTCAGGCCGAATCGCGTCGCACAGTACCGCAGAGATGATATTCGCGCGTAAACGGATCCAATGTAAGCATCATAACATCTCGGCAAAGCCTTGGCAGGCATCGGAGTACATTCAAAGTTCGCATCGTTGAGTTGGTCATGTAAATTAGCGCCAGTCTAGCCCTGAGCATCTGTCCGCATCAAGGCTTGTGCCATCCTTCGCATGGCCTCTCTGCTCTGCAAAGATAATCAGGCGGGCCAAAATCAGCGACCATACATATGAAAGGAGATAGCAGCCCAGAGGCGGGAACTAAAAGATCTGTCCCCTCTGAACTGACTAAAACCAACAACAACTAAGCTGTTAAAGACCTTTTTTGTGAGTTGGAAGTAAATTTAGATCACACACAGAGTGTGGGACTCCCATGCTCGCATCCGGCTGGACCACCCACTAAACGCCTTCCCTGTCTACCGGAAAACCCAGCCTGGAACCGTTTGACACATTACTTAGAGCCAGGTCTTCTTTTGCTACGCCGTGAGGCACCTTTAAGCTAGCGGAAGGGGAAGAGGAATTACCAGACAAGCGATCCCCCAGCCCCCACGCCCCTGGCTACTGCGAGTCCCTCTTATCTTTTAGGACTGCCCGAGCATAATGTGCCACCTGGTTCCATTTGTCAACCACCGCGACTATATTATCCGGGGTGCACTCTCTTGTCTCCTGGTAGGGTTTCCATCACAGTCTGCTTCACTTTGTGCACGCAAAACGGTGTGGCAGGCATTGCTTTCTTCTCCTGGGCTAAACCGACTATCGCGGGACCGTGACTTACCAATCTTGTGCAGGTAAGACTGAAAACACCCATGCCCGCTCAAAAGCTAGGTCAGATAGAAGTCAGTTTCACCATAGTTTCGATTCAGCCACGCTCTCACATCCGGGTTGAGGCGTGCAGTCCACCTGCCTTTCGTGCAATCCACCCAAGACTGCTACTAATCGCTAAGTGAGCGCTGTCTCTCCTCGCGGACAGTCATTTCTCTTGCGTCCTCGCTTCGACGTAGGTAAATAGCGCAGCATTCTCTAGCAAGGGGGCAACAGGTAACACTGTTGGATACGAAGATGCGATCCTCAGTGCTCCTCTTTTCTATACCTGTGCCAAGCGTTTTCGGTATACCTCTTTACTGAGAGCGTTGCTCCATATTTCTGCTCCGTACAATAACACTGGCCCTACAGCACTTATCAAGAGGCGTCTTTTGATGGGCTGAGTTTCCCTACGTTAACCATAACTCGACTCAGAGCCAATGCGCCCGAACCAGCCTTCTCAGCCGTTGCCCTTATTTGCTCAGAGAAACTCATCTTTGAGTCGCTCAGTAGCCCTAGGTAGTTTGTAGTAACCTCGCCCTTGGCGCCCTACGCCACTGACGCCGACCAGCTGATCCACATACCCTACGCCACTGACGTCGACAGTTTGTGAGCGACTTTTAAACGAATTGCTGTCACTGAACCGCGACTGTGGTGTGTCAGAAAAAGAGTTCCACGTTTTCTCTGAGTTCCGTAGGCTCGGATCCCGGCTCGAGAATTCTCAGTGACAGTAGCCCCATTCTTTCATTGCTTTCAGGACATCATCCCGGGTTGCTGATGACTGCGCCTCCACACTCACATTTTCTGTCGCAAACTGGTATCCTGCCCGTTTCCCACGACAAACCGAATCTTGTTAAACCGTACATCTTTAGTGTCGTAGAACACCCCCAATCTGCAGCTCCCTCTGTACTCGCAACAGAAAAACTTTTTGCTGCCAAACGTCTGCGTAGCAAAGTGGATGAGCCTCCCTGTCAAGTGAAATACCTGCTGAATTCGGAACATCGTCAGCGCACAAATTGCAGAAAGATCATTTAGGTGAAATCCTTGAGAATTCTCGGCTGCCAATATCAATAGCCGAGCCCAGTATTCCAATTACGGAAACGGAAGAAGTAAAGTAAGTATGTGACACGATAGATCGGTTTCGCATGCAGTCGGTATGCGTTGCCATAACATGTGTTGCTTGTTTCTATTAGAGTAAATTTTTCCGGTTTTGCATCCGCGTAGTATATTTCGGCAGCCGCGTCGGTTATACTCGGGAGCGCGTATAGTTTCAGCGGTTGATTTTATTCATTTCCTCCGGAATGAAGTACGGAATTTAAAGTAGAATCGATGGAAGTTGTTGGAAGCGTTTCAAATCGGGCATGTGAACCGGTGGCTGAGTTTTTGTATTTCGGACTTAGTCTGCTCGCATAAGACCCACGACCGAACTCCTCTCCGAACTCGCTAGCTAGCCAGCAGCCACCTCGGAGTAGACTAAGAGTGTCCGGACTTGTTTACCTGATAGGTACAGTCCGTTGTCAAGTTCCAAGAATTCATGTCTAGAACCCTCTCATCGGTTTAGATTTCCTTTGGTAAATCTCGAGCGTTCGAGACGTGTGTTCAAAATAATTGCAAATGGCGCCCAACGTGGGAAAACAACATCACTCTCCTTCGAGATCTCACATTTTTAATTTTGCTGTCGGCAGACGAATCGATTCAATTTTTATTATTGCCTTCACCATTTATATGAACGTAGCATACTTTGGACGGTTCCGTAAAATAAAGATAGAGTCAACGATAAACTTTTTTCTGGTGTTGTGTTGTTTGTTTTGTCTTCTGTATAGTAAGGTCTACAGCATCTTCTGGAATTTTTAGTTCATGGTGGCTCCGCCGTCTGAACATGCCAATGATGTTATAGAGCAGTACAACCCTAAATGTTGCCAGAAGAAAGGTTTGCACGTTTTTAAACAGTTTGAAGTCGGATGATTCTAATTTTGAACAAAATGATGGTGCCTAGGATTTTCAAATGCATTACTTGGAATTACGTCAGTTTTTGCTGGGTGCTTATCTGATGACTGGCAGTGATAAGATCCGCATCATCAATGAGTCCTGACTGACACTCAGTTTGTGTTTATGATTGGTAATTGGTTTTCATTAGCATACTTTAGAAGTAAACAGGGACTTGTATTCAAAGAGATTACAACAACCATCTCTTCAATGCGGAAACAATTGTTTCTTCAGTAGTGTAGAGCGAAATCCTTCAGTATCTCCATGCCTGGGTCCGCATCGAAGAGACTATCCTGTAAGAAACATAAGCAGTCGATCAGCCCCGTGATGATCAGGAGAGGCTGCTCCTAAACAGATAAGGTGGTCACCCCGTCGAAATTGCTTAGTTTGTTGTTATACGGGACTAAAATTAAGTGCATCCGTCAAGTTTCCATCCTTTAGGCAGATGTGAGTGATTCACTTCAGCCATTTTTACATCTTCAGGTTTGACATTCCCCTTGTAATGCAACGACCTTCTTCGGGGAAAGTAACGGTTGCTTTTTGTAGAATATTTGTGTTTCTCTCTCCAGGGCTAACCCCGGATAATATAGTTGCGGTGATGCTCGAAGCGGTTGACAAATGGAATCAGGAGGCATATTATGCTCAGGCAGTTCTAAAATATAAAAGGGACCCACAGCAGCCGGGGGCACTGCGGCTGGGGAATCGCTTTTCTGGCACTTCCTCTTCCCCTTCCACTAGGAAAGGGATCCCCCAGCTTGAAGGCGCCTCACGGCGTAACAAAACGAGACCTGGCTCGAAGTAATGTGCGAACAGTTCCAGGCTAGGTTCTTAGGTTGACAGAGTAGGTGTTTAGTGGGTAGTCCAATCGCCTTCTTGCGAGCATGGGAGTCCCACGCTCTGTGCATAAATGGCATTCACCTCCCTACCGCAAAAAAAATGAGACAAAAAAAATTTGAACTACTGTTAATTAGCATAATTGACACATAAAATAACATTTCTAAAGATAATCAAAATTGATCGATATGCCCTGTAGAGTCGAGATAAATATTTTGTAGTGATGCTTCGTGGCTCGACAAGAACCCGTCTCATATGATCCCGCAAATAACTAGTCGACAAGCACGCGTAGGCGGTCGTTAAGCGAAACTAGTCAGCTGGGCTCGATTTTGTTTATAGCTTGCTGACATTTGTGCCAGACAATCGGCACCCATATCCTATACGAATTTTTAGAAAAAAAATCATTACAATTTCACCGCTGGCTTCGATTCGATTAGTATGTCTCTAGTACTGATCATCCTTGCTCTAGAGATTTCTC
The DNA here is from genome assembly GCA_963969285.1 of Odontomyia ornata. Lineage (NCBI taxonomy): Eukaryota > Metazoa > Arthropoda > Insecta > Diptera > Stratiomyidae > Odontomyia > Odontomyia ornata. The sequence goes on from OZ017742.1 coordinate 253,816,564, forward strand.
TTTCTTTGTCAAGATGACAATTTCAGTTTCCTCCAGTGTTAAACTGAACTCGCAAGCGGTCATTCAGTCTCTCACTCGAAACATCATCCGCACAGCCGATCAAGCACAACTCACCTGCCACCTCCAGTCTCAGTAGCCCGTCGTAAGACACGTTCCACCGTTTTGGGCCAAGAATAGATCCCTGGGCAACACCCGATGTACCTTCCATCCTTCGTTGGCCCTGTGCTGTGTTGTAGAGCAGGCTTCGGCCCTTCAGGTAGTCCCTCAAAAGCCACATTAGATATTCTGGAATTTGAAAAGAGTTTTTCAGCATATCCAGAATATCCACCCATCTAGTTGGAGGCGTTCCTAATGTCGAGTGTCACCAATAGCACGATCCTTCGCTTGGTGCGGCTATATGCCTCTACCTTCTGGACTGCGCTCACCATCACCATGCAATCGCATCAATGGTATAGCGTCCTGCTCTAAAGCCGTACTGCCGAGGAGAAAGGTCCCCAGCAGCACAAATTGCGTCAATGAGTCTTCCCTTGATGAGTTTCTCTAGCACTTTCCCAGCGGTATCTAGCATGCATAACGAGCAGTATACACACGGCGATTTGGGATTTTCTTTCTCCTTGCTGATCAGCACCAGCCTCGCCACCATCCTTCGTACCAGGAAAATCCCGTCTCGTAGGCAAGCATGATAGACAAGCCGCAACAACTCTGCTGGAACACCACCTGGACCTGGGACCTTCCTCGCTTTCAGTGAATGGACTGCCTCTTCCAACTCCGGCTGTGTGAAGAGTGGATACTCGACTGCAGTTTCACCATGGACAGGGTCAACATGGACGGGATGTGCGGGGAAGAGTGCCCGCACTATCTCGTCCATCATTTCCACATCATGTATGCAATGTTTCTGAAGGGCACCAAGCTTCCGCAAAACTAGCTCATAGCCAAGGCCCCATGGATCCTTGTTCACATTGTCCACTAAATCTTGTCAGCACCGAGCCTTCCTGTTGTTAATCAATTTGCGAAGGCATTTCCTGGCAAGCAGTCGTGATGATGCTCATAGTTGAGTTCACCATGTCTTGAGCTGCCAGTTCTTCCGTCCCCTCCGCATCTCCCTGCAGCGGAGCATCTGCTGTGAGCACCTCCGTAATAAGGACTCCGAGGCAAATATCACGTCCGGTATGGTTCCTTCACAGCCAATACAGCGGAAAGTCGACAAACTTCTGGTGTTCAGTACGACGAGCGCCATCCTGGCTACCATTTCTAGGATTCGTTTTCCCCACGGATCTGCTTAAAGCATGGCCCATTCGATTGTTTTAGCGTTGAAGTCTCCCCCTACAAGCACATTGCCCTCTGCGTTCGAGACAGCGCCGTCCAGAGCGTTAAGCTTAGCTTGGAAAGATGATATCGATTCGTTAGGCGTTAGGTACACACTAAAGAAGGTGGTCCCTGAACACCGAACCCATACAAAACCATCCACCGTCCACAACTCTCAGCCTGGAAATCGAACCCAGATAGTGGCAGTACCAGTTTTATCAGGATACCATAATGCAGGACTTTTATGTGTTGCTCACTCAGCAGCAAGAAGTCGGCTTTCATGTCCCTCGCAAACTGCTCAAGCAGATTTTGGGTGGTTGAACTGCGGTATAGATTTAGCTGCAGGATGCCGGTCATCGAAGTTCTAATTTTGCCTTGGCTAGGGCTTACTGGAAGGCCCAGCATTTTCCTGAGCCCAAGACGTGTTCAAAATTAGGTCTTGGATCAGCATCTTGTAAAGAATGGAGTGTGCCTCCTTCGTACACTCTTTTCTTTTATGTCCCATTTCATCGCATTTGTAACATAGGGAACTCCTATTGGGTTCTTTGAATACTTGTGTGGTGTGGTCATAGCCAAGGCATTTGAAACATTGAAGAGGCACTGCTCTTCACCGTATCCTACAGACAACCCACCCTATTCGTACTTTGCCCTTGTTCAGAAGTTGTTCGGCGTCCTTTTCGGTCAAGTCAATTAAGTCCATACGTTGTCCCCTATGGTTTTCTGATGTCGACCTCGCTTTGATACCGCCCATGCTAGGGAACACCCTTTTGATGGCCTCTTCTACCTCGGCCAGGTCTGTGACGCAGTCAATGTCTCTTAATTCGATCGTTGCCATTGGCTCGAGCGAGGCTATAGTTGCGCTTTTGCTGAGGACTTTCTTTACTGCGTCGCAGATTGCTTCCTTATTGTTGGCCTCTGCTCCAAATTTGACCAGTATGTGGCCCGGCCACGTTAGTCGTCTTTGGGCCTTGCGTTTCCCCTGATCTCCCGCAGCACCTCCGCGTAGGATCGTCCATCTTGGGGTTTTACGAGCAGTGCCTGTTGCCGGGGTCTTCGTCGGGGCTTTTATGTCTCCTAGTTTGCACTATTTCTTTTTTCTTGTTGGCGTCCGTGCGAACTTTATTTTCTGGTACTTTTAAGGAGTTTCTTTGCGGCTTTCTTCCCTCCTTTTGTAAGTACTGTCTGGAACCTGTGATCTGGTGCTCCACGCCCATCAAGTGCCTCTTCCTTCCTTCTTTTGTCCCGATTTTCTTCGATTGGGCTAGACGCCGTTCTTTTAATGATTTTTGATGGTGGAGCTATATGCATGTGGTCTTTAGATTTCGCCCTCAGCGCTTCTTTAGCCTTCTGCTCTTCTTCGGCCTTCTGGTCCTCTTCGGCCTTTAACTAGCTCATGCGATAATGCCCTATGCGGTCTAGGAGCTCCTCTGGGTCAAGGAGCCTAACCTTTACTGTTTTGTTGATTTTTGGGGAGTCGCATGCAGATTGTATTCTTCTCAGAACAGCCTTTCTTCTTCATATTGCTGGACAGCAATTGTACTTTGCGACCATCCTTGGGAGAGGTTATCGCTTCCCGTTTCCAAATACAATACTTTCGCCACATTTTCGACGTTGGCGATGCAATCACACAACGTCGCCTTATTAGCCTGGTCACTCGTTTCTTTTCCTGCCGTAATCTCCTCGTTGGCCCCGGGATGGTTCTTTATTTTGTCGGGATCTACGACCCTTGCATCGGTCGCTTCGGTAACGATCGCGGCAGTGACCATCGAATTCTCGATGTTCTTGATATTTTCCTCCACCGCTCGAACACCGGATGCGTCCTGCAGAGTTCCAAGCTTTTCTTTTCTGGGGCGCTTTTGCGTTCGCATCATCCTCTTGCTACGCCCGAACGCCGTAGGAATCTCAGTCTGGACCAGACTGTCTGTGAATCTCCGTTTTTTCTATGTCTTCACTGTCATTGTATTAATTGTCGTTTTTGTCATCGTTAGTACCGCTCTCGATGTACTGTTAACATCGTGGCTGCAACCGCTGGTTGCGTTGCCATTATTGTTGCTTTTGATTTCTTTTTTTGGGTTTTTTTTTTATTTTTTTTAGTGTTTTTGGTTGCTCCAGATTTAATGAGCCCCCTCGGAGCCACTTTTTCCGTTCGTAAGTGTAGTTGCATTTTGGTCTTATGGTTATCTTTGCAGAGCAGGGAGGCCATGCGAGGGTTGACACAGCCCCTTATGGGGACAAGTGCTCAGAGTCAGACCAGCGCTAATCGGGAGTCAGTCTCAACCAAAGCTACACCACCAACCCACTGGTGCGAACTTCGAACGTACTTGGCAGGCCGCCAAGGTTTTACCGGGACGGAGACGGTACGATAGTTGAATTGGAGCCGTTCACACACAAGTGTCACCTCGGCGCTACTGTGCAAAGCAACTAAGTCCAAACCATCATATCCCCCAGCCCAAATCATCAATTCCAATTCCTTGTCTAAAGCGTAGTCCAGATCCAATCAGGGTCGTTACCTGTAATCCCAGGAGGGAACCTCACGGCGCCCCAATATCCTCGGGTCCGTGGGGGTGGCGCTTGCTAAAGAATACTAGCCTCCAAGAGTGCTCTTGTCGGCCAGCATTCCCCCTGGGGGAATTTTCTCGGGTATGTGGGGGCGGAACTCCCCAAAGAATGCTAGCCTCCAAAAGTATTCCTGTCGGCCAGTATTCCCCCTGCGGGGTAAATGGCTTAATGGTGGTATATCTGCCTCATCTTTCGTGGGATGTGAGTTCGATTATAAGTATTTTTTGAGTATTTATTAGAATGCAAAGTTGTAGTTTTACATCATTTGTGCAGGAGATGAGTGGTGAAGTGCAATTGGACGATGCCCTTAGTATCCAGCAGTGGCTATGACAGCGGTATAATGTCCATCTTCACACAAACTAATACAAAAATACACCAAACCGAGATCAATCAATTAAAGTGGCAAAAATTAACTTGTCAGAAAAGTATCGTAGAGAAAAGATTTGAAGATAGATGGTGAAAAACTAGAGTTTCTTGTTTTAATTCTTTTCTGGGGTAACACCATGTATTGGCCAATGCAATGCTCTCAAGTTTTTGGGTTTTCAGTCCACTCTTGCGGTATAACACACTACCGTCTCTTTTAGATGTGCTTTTCCCGCACATAGAGCCACCAGTTGCCTTGCTCCATCTACTACACCCTATTCATTTTTAGGGTTTTGTACTAAAATACAAAACCCTATTGCAATCACGACCTGTGTCCGTCTGTCCGTCGTCCGTCCGTCCGTCTGTATGTCACAGCACTTTTTCTCCGAAACTATAGAAGCTACAGCCATGAAACTTTGTGGAAAGGTCAGAAGTGGTGACTTCTTGAAAGTTCAATGGTGGAAAAATATTTCAAAGGGGTTTAAGGGGGGTCTCCCCATATAGGGAGGTGACCCCTCAAAAAAAATGTTCACCATTGGTAGTCGAGTAGGGTGTCATTGGAAAGGTCTCAACGAGATCTTTTCAAAACATTACCTTATGAGTACCGAGGGGGCAGGGGAAGGGGAAATGTACAAACTTTTCGCGTAACCCCCCCCCCCCCCCCTCGCGATTGGACACCTTCCATCCGAAAAATCTGAAAAAAATCATGGATGTAGGCCTTTGTGAGTACAACAACAACAAATACATGAGAAGTCGAAATTCACTCAACTTTGTTAGTAATAGTATGATTTATAGATTTTATGTTTTCTTGAATAAAATCTAGACGGTACCCTTCAATTCAATGAAATTTAGCACACAGATGACTATTCATAAGATTGATCTTTTCGGAAAGTTTCATAAAGATCGAATAGTATTTAACGAAGTTATAGCGATTTGAATTTTCCCGCATTACTATGGAACAATATGCCCTGTATTACTATGGAAACATATGGCTATGGAGCCATATGCGCTTTTACCCGACTTAGACACTACAGCTTTGCTAGGATTTGCATGAAAATTTCAGGAATGATAGGTATCATGAAGATGAGTACATACAATTGAAACAAGTCGAAAAGGCAGGAGACAGCTCCTAGCAACCATTCTAAGATTCGAAAAAACAGGCCATGAATCGATGATTACAGTACAGAGGAGTGGCCCCTGAAAAAAAATTTCATGAAAGGTAGCCGATATGAGTATCAACTGAAGGTTCTCTATGAGAGCTTTTCAAAACAGTTCTCAAACTGACAGTTTTTGCTTCAGTGGGGGCACAGGGGGGGGGGGGGGGAATACATGAAAAATATGTTTCCTCCCTTGCGAATGGACACCCGTGATCTTAAAAAATCTGAAATAATTATCAAGAGAGATATTTGTGGGTATAACTATAACAAGTACCTCAGAAGTCAAAATTCTTTCAACTTTGCTAATAATAGTATGATCCTCGAACATGACATGTTTCTTGATTTTATTTGTTACTGGTTACTGCATTTTGTATGTTGAGTACAAAACCCTTCTGACATGAGCATAGGTCTGTCTACCCAACTTGTTGAATATGCATAGTGGCAATTTTTTAGATATCCATTATTGTAAATCCTTTTCATAACTTGAAAATTATATTTCATTATATTTCATCGAAATATACTCGTATTTCAAAAATACATCAAATTTTTGCAGGAACCAAACTTTAATTTTCCAATTTTTCATGTTAAAAGCAATAAAACCACGGAATTTTCTGAAATTTCCTGTATTTCCTTTTTCATTTCCGGTTTTCAAATCTACAACGGATATTATATCAACTCATCGTTCATCAATAATATCATCCTCCTAAACTATATTAAATCCTGGGAATTTTGGCCAACACACGCATATTCCGGCTCAAATTGATTTTTCGTTGATGATAACAATAGATGAATTTTGCGAAGAATATCCTCACAATTTAATACCAACGCCGGGATATTGGATTGAATGTTCGCGACAGAAAATTTCTATGCCAAATCCACATACCATTTGGGATGATAGCGAATCTGAGCATGAAGAATTCACAGAGAAACCATTACGGGCTATCGGTTCATCCGATGCATACTTGGAGAGAGGTTGTTCTGACCTCTACGAGGACGATGAGGACTCAGAGGCCATACCGAGGTATGTTTAGGTTAAATTAAGAATGGTAGGATGGTTATTAGAAATTAAAATAGTAGAAGACTATTGTGTTTGTAACGTAGAAGAAAGGAAAGATAATACAGGATCGGAAGTCAATGAAGGAGATATTTCGTATTTATAATAAAAAAATATATTTCTAAGTAAATCTTGCATTATCTCACCTTTGAGCCCAGAATATCCTCGAAAATAAATTCCCTGACACAAACTCAAATACTCGTGCATAATTTACATACAATTCGTCACCACACTTAAACACACATCCTGTTTTGAACAATTTTATACGAATGCTTAAGTCCTAGGAAAAAGACGGCAATCGAGGAGCAGTGGGAGCAACAGCAAGGATTCGAGCTAACATCTGTGGAGCAGGAAACGTATGAGAAATATTTTTATGGCAGTGAACATTGGAATTACTTCACAACCGATGAAGATTTGGGTCCAGTGATCTTATCGATAAAACAGGAAACATTAAATGGACGCGATCAATTTAGAATATTAGTTAGAGCTATTTCATATACAGTACATGGACTGATACCGGCTTCATGCGTTTTTGCAGATAGGTAAGTGGAGATAGAGAATATACGGTACTTCCATTTCTTGACAAAGATTTGAATATCACATTTCTGACTTGTTCTCTTCTTCCAGATATAATCGCGAAGAAGTAGTTAGATCCTTAGGTAAAGAAGTTAATTTGAATCCGCCATTAACCTTAGGACAATTACCAGATACACCGGAGGAACTTTTAAAATTAGATCAAGTAATATATAAATCGTTTCAAATACGGCGCACGTATTTTCTCTCACCCATGAATTGCAGGCATGACGAAATGAATGTGGGAAATTGAAATTTCATATCTTTCTTCAGTATCGTTCTGTTTGCATTTTGAATAATTTTCCTGGTGTGCAATGACATTTTCCTAGTTTGAAAAATTCTTTAAAGAAGTTCTGGTGTTTTTCATGTGTTTCACAAATATTCTAATTTTGATACAACACCGTTATGATATTTTTTATTCAAAATTTGCTCAAATTAACAGAACCCCATATCATACTTTCTTTCATTTGATCTTTGTTTGTGTATGTGCGTGAGTATGCGTGTTTTTACTGATTTGACTGCTTGGAAATATTTCGTGTGCAGTTTGTGGTATACCTGCTGCCTGCAATCTCACTGTCTCTGTCACTTCATGTGTAACAATTTTTCTCGATTTTCCATGGCTATGTAAAAGAATCAAATCAATTGACTGTTAAAGAATTTTCAGGTTTTTATAAAATCGGAGCTCAAAGTAGGTGTTATCTACGTCAAAGAGAACCAATACACTGAAGAGCAAATTTTAGACAATAATGATAATTCGCCAATGTTCGAAGAATTCCTACAGCTCTTAGGTGATAAAGTTCGATTACGTGGTTTCGATAAGTACAAAGGTGGCCTTGATACTGTTCATGATTTAACAGGTGAGTACGAAGGACTTATGTTTAACCACGTTCCCTATCGCCTGAAGTATATATCCTATAAATCTAATAAATGCCATTAAATTTAATTTTACGTTCCACAGGACTTTATTCGGTTTATACAAATTGGCGTAATATAGAGATCATGTTTCACGTTTCCACACTGTTACCGTATGAAAAACATGATCCACAGAAATTACAACGTAAACGACATATCGGCAACGATATTGTTTGTGTTGTATTTCTGGAAGCTGACAATACACCGTTTAGTCCTGCCTGTATAAAAAGTCATTTTCTACATACGTTTATATTGGTAAGTGAATTTTTACTCAAAATTGATAAAGGATGAAGTTAAATGTTAACAAAAATTTTAAAATAAGGTTCGCGTCTCAGCCCGTATTAAACGAAAACCCACACGTTACGAAGTATCGGTTGTAACACGAGACGAAGTTGGTGCCTACAAACCATATTTATGGGAACAATCAGTATTCGAAAAAGGACCCATGTTTCGGTAAGTAAAATTATAAAAATTTTTTTTGGTAGTTCCAGGATTTTCATTGTAAATTTAATAATTTTTACGCTGAAAACAAGGCTCGCATGTATTTAGACTAAATGAATTAGATGCCCGGGGCTTCAATTTACATATAAACTTACGGCGCCTCGATTTTTGTTAAAGTGTCTAATAGTCCTTCATTAAAAGAAAAAACGTTTAACGAAAAGTGAATGATATACGCCGGATTAAAGTTGCCCTTAAGCCCGGGAATGAGTTTCTAAAATGTCTCTCCTGTTTTTGGTGCTGATCTTGCACTTAAGACCCATCTGGGGTCGCAGCTGACCTTACACTGACCCTGCAAAGATATATATTTTTTTATTTAGTGGTAAGAAGATAAAAGCTATCTACGCCCTGTGTATGGGGCTCCCAGACGCATATGATGTCTGGAACACCCACTAAACATCACACCCGCCAGCCTGCGCACCTAGCCTGAACCGTTTGACACATTACTTCGGGCTAAGACTTGTTTTGCTAGGTATTCATTGAGAAAACTGAAGGGCAAAGACCAGTACGGAAACCGAGGAAACGTTAGTCTGACTCACTTGACGAAGACAATTTATCGCTCCTCGGATTCCGAAATTGGGGGAAGCGGTCAATGGGCTAGACAGTTGGAAGGAATTGTTGCAGGAAGCGACGGCCCGATAGAGGCTGTAGTGCTACAGAGAAGAAGATGAAGGCTTGTTTTGCTACACCATGAAGAGGGAGAAAGAGGGATTGCTGGAAAAGTGATACCCAACCCCGACTGCTACTAGCCTTTTTTGAACATAATGCACCACAAGGTTCTATTTGTTAACCAATGCAAGCATCTCCCCGATTAGACTATCTGGGGAGAGCCCTCTCCTGTTTCCTTGTAAAGATCCCGGTGCAGTCCGTCCCATTTTTTGCAAACGAAAAATGCATTGCAAGCATCGTCTTCCTCTTTTGCACGAAACCTTCAGTTGGGGGACCGCGACTCACCAATCTTGTGCAAGTAATATTTAATACAGCCATGCCCGCTCAAGATCTGGGTCAGGTAAAACTCAGCCTCACCGTTTGTTCGATTGAGCCATGATCTCGTCAGGAATGAGGCATGCAGTCCACCTTCCTCATGCTGTTCACCCAGGACTGCTGCGAACCATTGAAAGGGTGTTGTCTCTCCTTGCAGGCAACTGTCTCTCTCGTGGGTTCGTTCCAACGCAGGTGGATAGTATGACGCTCTCAAGCAAGTAGCGCTATAGGCATCACGCCTGCGATGACTAACACTACCTAATCAGAAACTGTCGAAAAGATGCACGAGCAGTCATCCAGTCTTTCACTCAGCGCATTAGCATATCCAGCCTAAGTTGCGCTTATTCGACGGTACGTCCAGCAATTAGTGCTGCATGATTATGGGCATAGCCGACCAGGCACGACTCAGCTAGTAGCTCCAGTCTCAGTAGCCTATTGTACGATATGTTGGACAGGTCTAGACCAAGGATCCTTGAGCAGCGTCCACTGTAACTTTCATCATTCGTTAACCCTGCATTATACCATAAAGCAGGCTTCGGTTGCGCAAGTAGTCCCTCAAAAGCCGCAGAAGATATTTTGGTACTTGAAAAGGGTTTTTCAGCGTATTCAGAGTATCCGCCTATCTAGCGGAGTTGAAAGCGTTGCGAACATCAGGTCTCATCAACAGAACCACCCATATCATGGTATGGCTTTGTGCCTCCACCTTTTGGACCATGCTTATCACATCGGAGATTGCATCAATGGTAGAGCGTCCTGTTCTAAAGCCGTACTGCCGAGGAGATAGTTCTCCGGCAGCACCAATTGCATCTTCCCTTGATGAGTTTCTCTAGCACTTTCCCTGCCGGGTCTAGTATGCATAATGGCCGCTATGGAGACGGCGTCCCAGGGCTTCCTCTTGTTGAGTAGTGCGAACCTCACTACCTTCTAGTTTTTCAAGAAAAACCCCTTCCCGCAGGCAAATGTTGAATGTGCTGAGCAGGAAATCAAGGCAATTGTGAAAGACGAGCTGCAACACTTTAACTGGGATGCTGTCTAGACCTAGAGCCTTCCTTGGTATCAATGATAGGATTGCCTCTACCAATTCCAGCCACGTGAAGAGTAGGCATGCGGCTGCTATTTCACAGTGGTTAGCCTCAACACGGAGGGCACAGGTGGGGAAAATTGCCCGCCGCCCATCTTTTCTGCTTCATATATCCAGGGCTTGCGTAGGGCACTTAGTTTACACATAACTAGCTTGTAGCCAAGGTCCATCGGATCCTTGTTCACATTGTCCACTAGATTTTGCCAGCAATGAGCTTTACTGCTATTAATCATTTTGCGAAGGCATCTCCTAGGTAATCTATATACTGCTGACAGATTTTGCACCGAATTGTGAAAGGGGGAGAGCATGGGCGTCAGGAGACAGCATCACGGATCTCAAGTAGAATATCTGTTGATCACTAGCTAAAAAGTCCTCTAATATTCTTCAATTGTATACCCTCCGTACTATGGACTCTGAGGCAAATATCACGTCCAGCATGGTTCCTTCACAGCCCAAACGGTGTTCAATATGACAAGTCCCGTTCGGGCCGCTATCTCTAGGACTCGTTTTCCCCGCGGATCAGTTTGAGGCTTGCCCCATCCAATCGGTATAACATTGAAGTATCAACCAACAATTACGTGGCCATATGCGTTCAACAGCGTCCACCAAAGCATAAAGCTTGAGTTGAAAAGATGATATCGGTTCGTTCGGCGGTGGTTACACACTAACGAATGTAGTCCTTGAACACCGAGCCCACATGAAACCATCGTTGCACTCATAGCTCTCCACTAGGAAATCAGCACTATCCCGAGCCCAGAGGGCGGCAGTACCAGATTAATCAGGATACCATGTTTTGGAGCTTCTGTTTGTTGTGTTGCTAGTTGAGCAGTAATAAGTCAGCTTAACTGCCTCTTGCAAACTGCTTGGATTGATTTTAAGCGAGTGCGTTCCTTTGTAGATTAATCTGTAAAATTCGGCTCATTGCAGAAGTACTTTGGCTTTGATTAGGGCTTCCTGGAAAACCCAGCATTTGCCCATACTTCAAATCATCTGGGTTTGGGTCAGCGTCTTGGCAGAGGATGTAATGTGTCTCTTCTGTGCACTCCTTTTTTTATGCCCTGTTTTGCCGCAATTATAGCACAGAGAACTTTTGGCGATACCTTTACAGCCCTTGGCAGTATGCCCATATCCTAGGTATCTGAAACACCGCAGAGGGATTGCTCTCTGCCTTATCCTACAAATAACCCAACCGATTCAAAATTTCCGCTTTTTATCATCTATTTGGCATATTTTTCTGAGATGTCAACAATGGCAACTTACTGACCTCTATTATTTGGATTTGTAAACCTAGTTTTTGCTCCGCTCAAGCTAGGAAAATTTCACTGGAAGGCATCTTCTATTTCGGATAAATCCATAATACAGTCAATACCTCTTGTTTCGACAGCTGCCTGAGGTTCAAGCGAGGCTACAGTTGCCTTCTCTCCAATGACATTTCTGGCTGCGTCGTGAAATGCATCTTTGCTGCAAAGATCTTAAATTGGCGGTAATATCATGCAAGATTTAAGCTTTTTATGTGAGAGGCTCCAGGTAAGGCCATTGCTGTTAGGCTGGGCTCCTACAGCAATTAAAAAGCACGCAATTAGAAAATCAGGCAATTAAAAATCACATCTTAACGCCCAAAGCCACTAATAATCGTGAAGCTGTTTGACCAATCTCAGCGCTCGTATGAGATGGTCTCAGTTGATCTTGAATGGCCGAGTACAGATGCTACATCTAACAGGTTTGAGAAGTCTAACCTACTACTTAGCTAAACCCTTTCTCAGGTCTATACAGCCCAACACTACACCGATGCTCATTGTCTGTACGGTGCACATTCTATGTGAGGATCACTGAGCCCATTTCATTATAAATCGTCAACAACTGCTCACAAGCAGCTGGAACGCACTCCTTATTTTCAATTTCCTTCTGAAACTTGAGGTGTGTGGTTGCATGAAGCTGGTGTGATATAGCATTTTCACTCAGTTTCTATCTGTGGATACCATTGTACCCAATTGGCCTGTAGCAAATAATCAACTAATTTCTGTTAGTCTAACTTGTCACAAAGTAATTGTGATACAGTCTCTCCTCAATATTTTTTGATCTTGAAGGATTCAGAGTGCTACTAGGGTTTTCGTCTATCCTGTTGAACAGTATGAGGGCACAGTCGAGGGTATATATTTATCAGTTGTATCTAGTTTTAGATCATATTGGCAACCGGATGACCAAATCGTTGACACCGATAACACTGCTTGACTTCTTTTTTCTGGAGGCGGTGGGTGAATGTCAGTGTTCCTAATGTACCATAGGGTTCTGAAGATTCTCCTGAGAGCCTTGTTTTGCAGGGTTTGACGTGTTTTTCTTGTTAGCTTTGAGGTTTGACAGAAGGCTATACAGCTGTAGAGTAGGGAGGGCCTAATAATTTGTTTAAAGATGAGGAGTTTGTTTTTAACGTTGTTTTCCTAAGCTTAAGACGGAGTACAGGGAGGATAGGATACCTAAAGAATGTTGTCTCTTGTCACGTATCTGGTATGTAATTCTATTGTGAAATTCAGTCCGAGTTATTTTGTTGTTCTGTTCCATGTTATTGAGTTTGTGTCGATTTGTAGTTCGGCAGGTTGTTGTAATAGTCTTCTTATAGTGAAGGTGAGTTGTATCCTTTCAGCGTTAATTTTTATATTCCACTTTTGTAAATACCCCAAAAGATTTTCGATGAGGCATTGCAGACTTGAAGATACGGCTTCTGCTTGTTGCAAAGTGTAATACATACAAGTCTCGTCGGCATATAGGGATAAATCTACAGTATATAGAGTGTACGAGTACAGTATTAGGGAGAGAGGTGATGCTTGTGGAACTCAAACTAGAATCAGTCGCATATTGGATAGATTGTTATCAATTTTGACGCAAAAAGATCTGCCCTGTTGGAAAGAGTTGATACTTTTTCAAGATTAGCCCTACATACCAGACTTTGCCAAAAGCTTTTGCTATGTCAATCATAACTAAGCCTGTTGACTTTCTACAGTTCATCCCATTGTGTGTTTGATAATATTTATATGCTGGAGTTCAGTTATCCAGGTCGAAAGCTATATGGACCTTTGGAAATAATTTCCTTTTTATCAATGTATTCGGTCAACGTTTTTTCTGTGAGTTAAGAGAGAAAAGACAGAAGACTAATTAGTCGCCAATTTCGCGCGAAAGTAAGGTCTTTATCGAGATGACGATAATTGCTGTTTTCCACGATTTCGGAAATTTCCGTAGGCGAAAGGTGGTGTTGATTATGTCCATCAGGACTTGTAATATGCTGTCTGGTATCCATTTCAGCATGGTATTCGTCAGAGAGGCATAGTCTGGGGCTGTCCGTTTTTAAACGTGCTTAGCATATATTTTCATTTGGGTAAGTCTAGTGGACGGAATTCGTTAGTATCTATTATCTGACAAGCTGGCACAGAAGACTCAATTTCCTGAATTGGAAATTCAGGATTTTCCTCAAGGAAATTGTTCCCACGGAATTGCAGTTCCAGAGTGTCTGCATAGGCTTCAGCTTTATTTATGCCATCGTAATTGACGCCATTTGGCCTATGAATGAGGGGAACATTAATTTTATTTTTCAGCCTGAAATATTTTGAGAGGCACCAGAAGTTAGCACCGGGTTCGAGGATCTACAAAAACCCTTCCCATATAGTGTTGCGAAACTCGTAGATCTAATCACATACTTAACTGGTTGGCTTCGGTTTTAACTTAGGATCCCCAGTGTTACTAGCGCGTCGACGTAGTTCTTTCCTCCTCCATATCAGGAGCCTAATATCCTGAGGATGTTCATAGGTATTATGTTCCCTTACTGGAGTTTGGGCTTTATTACCTCCCTTGCTAAGTAGAATTTTGCTGGTAAGTTTTTCAGTGCTTTCATTGACATCAGTGGCTTAATTTAACTGCTGAGTCAGGCTTCCGTAGGCCAGGGTATCCTCAAGAGCTTACCAATTTACAATCTTCTTTACTTTTAAGAGGCTCATCTATGAAAATTTCCTTTATTAAGGAGTGCAGCGGTGTGTGGTCAGAAGAGAGCTCACCGCGAGCCGGTATTTGGATACCGTGTTGAAAATTTCGCGAGATTTTAAACTCTGGAATGCTCCCAAGAACTCGGCCATAATGCATTGATTCGCTTGGCATTTGAAGTCTACCGTCAATGGCTGTGATAAATCTGTTAAGCTAAGCCCCAGAACGACTGCGTTTCACAGTACTTCAGGAATCGCGATAGCCGTTAAAAACACCTACCGCCAGGATTGGGCCTTCCAGTCCAAAGAAGGAGTTAAGATCTTGAGAAAAAGTCTCACTTCGAGGGAGTTGTAAAATGACATGACTACAAGGTCAAGCAAGTTCGTTATTATTTTAAATACAGCCACCACTACGCGCTGGAGTTGTAGGGATTGAATCAGGTAGCGAGCCGCATTTCTTCTCACGAGAATAGCCGTCCAACTACCCTTCTAGCCAGTCTGACATTTCTTTACACATATATTAATAGGTACGGAAGCGGAGACGGGTTTTCGGTTAAAAAAGGGATTCCTGACCTATGTCGCAGTGAGTTCGCATTCGACGTGAGTATGAAAATGTGGTTCACGGGGGGGAAGTCATTGGTAGTTTCTAGTTAGGTTTCGTGGCGTGAAGAAACCCTGCACTATTGTAGCTTCCATTTTTGCAACATCAGTTGCATTTTTGACTACATTTTGATGAAAAATTGCTCCATATTTGGTGGAGTGGATGTGGTTTGTGGCTGGGAAAGACCTGTGGCGGTCATGATGGTAGTTTGGCGTTGGCGGGTTTGCTATGAGTTGTTGTTTGTTTTTGGTGGCAATTTGTGCAAAAGCTTTATTTTTTTGCAGTGCGTAAAGTGATGAAAGTCATTGCACTTTACACAGCGAGCTTGAGCGTAGCATTTGCTCGATGAGGAGCCAAACTGTTGACAATCGTGACACATAGCCTGGCCACTACGTGGTTTCATAGATTCAACTTGGCAAATAAGATGGCAGATTGACCTGACACTATAAATTTCAGTATCTGGTTTCAGAAGGAAAACTTTTACCAATTGTGAGAGGACGGGTTGAAGTTTTTTTGTAGAAAACTTCAAAGGGATGGAACCCTTACTTTTGAAGATCCTATATGGTTTCTTCCACCAATCGACCGCGAAGACCATGCATTACCACATTTAGTTTTTTATCCTCGGAGAGGATGACATATGATACTGCCAGTTTTATTCGGTTAATAGCTTTGTTATTTTCCTGTGATCCCTAGGATTGAGGTTTAATCTAAATGCCCAGATATACGCATTTGGCAAGACTATATTTAACTGCTCCATAAATGCAGCTAACTTTGTTTATTCCTCCGGTTCATGGAGGATTAGGGGTATCATTTTAGAGGCTACCTCATTGTAAACATCTAAGTGTTTTTGTGGTTCCTTTTACTTGGCCATTGAGACCTATGCCAATGGTGTGGGGAGGGGAGCTTGTGAGGATTTTTTGGTAGTCATTTCTGTGAAAATGACTGGTTTTGGAGGGTAGAGCCGGAAAATCTTGGAAATTCTCATTTGAGTCCACCATGTCCTGATTAGACGCTGTAGTTTCTTCCCAAGATGAAACACATCTAAGAGATGGTGAACATATAGCTTTCTTCTTTATAGAGGATTTTTGTCTTGGGGAATCTAGAGTATTCACCAAGGGCTTAGCCATTAACTCCTCGCTCTTTCCGGTATCTTTAAACAACATGCAGCCAGCTAACAATGGGCAGATGGAATGCACTTATCAAAGAGCTTTCTCATTTAGAACAGAACCATGATGTTAGTGAGCTATCATTTGAAATATGTAAATAATTGGTTATTAGAGATAAATTAAAGTCTTAATTTCTATGATACGGCATACGTTAATTTAGATATGCAACCTTTTTTTAGAGGCAACAACTATCTGCTTTTTAGGCTAAGCTATAGCTTTTGATTTGTACTCCTGAGCTTTTTGTCAATCCCTACCCTACAATGGATCCTTTTTTCGTTATTATCCACTCTCTTGTTTTATCGAGATTTGAAGGAATCTTTTAAAACGTTTTTTAATAGTCGATTATTCTTTTATTTGATTGCTTGAGAAAAACTGAAGATGGCTACAGGCAGCTGGAACTCGTCCCCATGTTAACAAAACCTACGCTCAACAAATAAAGAACAAGAAAAATATTCACTCAAATATCGATTTATGCAAATGCATACCTACTCGGGAGTTTGGCTAGAATCAACATTAAGCCATTAGACACCTTACCTTATCCTAAGCCGCATCGTATACATCAGGTGCATTCAAAATGGATAGTACGTTAAACACTTAGAGCACTATTAGACCAAGTTTTTCAGAATAAAATGTCAATATCATCAAAACTGCCAAAGGTAGTTAAACAAAAAAGTGTCATGGAAAAATCCCATTGACAATCAAGCAAAAGGGGCCAAATAAAACCATCAGTATCAAGCCTTATTCTTGGGTCGTATAAAAAGAATGATATGCTATTACTAAGGAAGTCAGCGGCACTACAAAGATAGGTATCGTTTTCAATGCATCCACAAAAATTTTTTCACGCAAATCATAAGACATATTAGCAGTCGGATAAACGATTTAGGACACCTTGGTGACACTACTTTTAACGTGAAGGTTATATCCAGTAGCTCTTACAGCTGACTTAGCAAAAATGAAAGTCAAGGCAGAGAACACAGGTTTCAACGAATCGTCTTTCGTCCTCAAACAGAGAGCTTCATCAGACACTCTTGGCTGAAAACGGTTACTTTTAGAACAGCTACCGAACAATGAAAGATAACGATTTCCAAGAGTGGTGACGTATTTGCTTCACGACTTCTATGTAGACGATTTGATGACGGAACACTGGATTTTCAGTGGCACCCACAAGAAGATATTTTCATCCTCAACCAACACCAGGGAGCTTCAACCTGGAGAAAGGATTCTAAAACGAACAGTAACATCATTCATGGCGACAATGTTTGATCTGCTGGGAAGATTATAGCCAATCTTGGTTTCATTAGTGATGATATTGCCGATGTCATCACGACAGAGCGTGGTTTTGGGCTGATAACCACGTTTCAGGCTTTCTGCTACCTCGTATGCTTGTCTTGTGTTGTTGCTTGCTAACCTTGTATCTATACTTGTCAATTGGTCGTCATAGTATTTTCTTTTCTTAATTCAAATTATCTTATTCGCTACTTTTCTGAGATTTACAGAGTGTTCTCTCTTTGTTCTGGTTTTCCTACCAATGTAATCTTTGCATGCCTGACTCTTTTTGTCTAACGCATTCTGGCACTCATCATCCAACCATTAATTTCTCTTGCGCCGGATCAACCCTCTACAGGAATTCGACATCAAAAGGCGCAGAACGGCATCCGTGGCAAAGAAGACCCTCAACAATCATCTGGCTCCCATCCTATCAGGCCAATCGCTGAAAACAAGCAACGGGCTATAAATGGAAGTGAAAGGGGCAATAAAGACCGTGATAGAATAGACGACCGAACATCAAGCCCGGTGTAAAAGAAATGATTGGTTCAATGAAGAGTGCCAGAATGAGTTAGATAAAAAGAATCAGCTAGGAAAACCAGGATGAAGAAAGAATACTGAAAATCTTGAAGAGTAGCGAATAAGATAATTAGAGTCAAGACAAGAAAATACATTGACGATGAATTGAGAAACATCGATTTAAGTCTAGCGAGCAACAATACAAGACAAGCATACAAGATAGTCAAAAGCATGAAACGAGATTATAAGCCCAGACTACGCTCTCCCGTGATGATATCGGCAACATCATCGCTTATGGAAACAGGATTAAGGAAAGATGGGCATCATATTCTCATAACCTTCTAAATGCTCTGTATAGCTCCAGAACATAGCAGCCTCTCGATATTCCCGGAGAGCTTCCATTGAAGTTTGTTCCACCATCAAAGCCCAAAAGAATAATTAAGCACCGGGCATCGATGAGATTCTAGTTGAGCTCATTAAATATACTGGCAGCCTTGTTCAGAAACCCATCTATAAGTCATCCAGAAGATTCGGCAATAAGAACAAATGCCAAGAGAATCAAGCTAAAGAAGTGACAAGATACAGCGCGGAAATCGTAGACATATTATTACTTTGTACGGCATATAAAATATTTTCCAAGATCATATAAATAAGATCAGATTATATGCTAACATTGTTATTGAGGAGTATTACTCTCAGCTCTCTCCAACTGGATGAAACATCGGAAGGATGGACGTTGAGAGGTTCATCGAGGTGCTCACAGCAGGTGAGCCGCTGCAGGGAGCTTCGGAGGGGACGGAAGAATTGGCAGCTCAAGACGTGGTGAACTCTACTATGAGCATCATTACGACTGTTTGCTGCGCTTCTATGCTACGTCAGAAATCCCAGCGCGGCAAACCCCAAGTGTATTGGTGGTCAACTGAAATCGCTGAAAAGCGAAGGGAGTGTCACAAGCTTTGATGTGAGGCTCAACGGGCGCAGAGCTGTGACGAGGCTTGCAACCGGGTGGCATCATATAAGTTGGCCAGAAAATGCCTTCGCAAATTGATAAACAATAGTAAGGCTCGCTGCTGGCAAGACTGAGTGGACAATGTGGGCAAGGATCCGTGGGGCCTTGGCTACAAGCTAGTTATGCGGAAGCTTGGCGCCCTACGGAAGCCTTGCATACATGATGCTGAAAAGATGGACGAGATAGTGCGGGGACTCTTCCCCACCCATCCCGTACGTGTTGACGCTGTCCATGGTGAAACAGCAGTCGAGTGTCAACTCTTCACACAGCCGGAACTGGAAGAGGCAATCCTCTCATTGAAAGCGAGGAAAGCTGCAGGTCCAAATGGTGTTCTGGCTGAGGTGTTGCAACTTGTCTATCACCATTGTCCTGACTTGCTGCTCAGCACATTCAACACTTCCCTACGGGACGGAGTTTTCCCGGTACGATGGAAGGTGGCGAGGCTCGTGCTGATCAGCAAGGGGAAGAGAAATCTCGAATCATCGTTTGCATATCGCCCGTTATGCATGCTAGGCACGGCTGGGATCGTGCAAGAGAAACTCATCAAGGGAAGACTCACCGACGCGATTCGTGCTGCTGGGGACCTATCTCCTCGGCAGTACGGTTTTAGAACAGGACGTTCTACTATCAATGCGATTTCAGAGGTGGTGAGCGCGGTCTAAAAGGCAAAGGCATATAGTCACATCAAGCGACGGATCGTCCTGTTGGTGACCCTAGACGTCAGGAACGCCTTTAACTCCACTAAATGGGTGGATATTCTGGATGCGCAGGAAAACCCTTTTCAAGTTCCAGAATATCTAATGTGGCTTTTGAGGGACTACTAAAAGACCGAAGCCTGCTCTACGACAGGACATAGGGCCAAGGAAAGATGGCGGTTACACCGGGTGTTGCCCAGAGATCTAACCTCGGTCCAGATCTGTGGAACTTCTCTTACGACAGGTTACTGAGACTCAAGATGCCAGATGAGTCGCACTTGCTTGGCTATGCAAATGATGGTGCGGCTCTCGTCGGGCGCACCGTTGAACATGCGCAACTTAGGCTAGGTAAGCTAATGCGCCGAGTGAGAGACTGGATGACTGCTCGCGGGCTCAGTTTAGCACTGGAGGAAACCGAAGTGGTCATCTTGACAAAAAAAAAGAATCCCTAGAGTATGGATGATCAGTATTGGAGACATAAGAATCGAATCGAAGCCAGCGGTGAAGTACCTGGGGCTACTGATCGACTCAAAGATGAGTTTTTCTGAGCAAATCAGGGCAACGGCTGAGAAGGCTGCTATGGGAGTATCGGCTCTGAGTCGACTTACGGGCAACGTAGGGGGACCCACCCCTTCAAGAAGATGCCTCTTGATGAGCGCTGTAGGGTCAGTGCTACTGTACGGTGCAGAAGTGTGAGGCGACGCTCTCAGTAAGGAGGTTTACCGGAAATGCCTGGCACAGGTACAGAGAAGAGGAACGCTGAGGATTGCATCTTCCTATCCAACAGTTTCTGATTCGGCGGTGAAAGTTATTGCAGGTGTGATACCTGTCGCCCTCCTTGCTAGAGAGCGCCGCTCTATTTATATGCGTCGAAACGAGGATGCGAGGGAGATAGTTGTCCACGAAGAAATACAACGCTCACTCAACGATTGGTAGCAGTCTTGGGTCAATTGCACGAAGGGAAGGTGGACTGCGCGCCTCATCGCTGATGTGAGACCGTGGCTAAATCGAAGGCATGGTGAGACTGAATTCTATCTGACCCAGCTTGTGAGCGGGCACGGGTGTTTTCAGTCTTACCTGCACAAGATTGGTAGGTCACGATCCCCCGATTGTCGGTTTTGCCTAGGAGTGGAAGACAACACCTGCCACACATTTTTTGCGTGCATAAAATGGGTCAGGCTGCGAAAGGCCCTCTACAGGGAGACGGGAGAGCTCACCCCCGGATAATATAGTCGCGGTGATGCTCGAATCGTTTGACAAATGGAACCAGGTGGCACATTATGTTCGGGCAGTCCTAAAGGATAGAAGAGACTCACAGAAGCCGGGCTTGTTAGGGCTGGGGGATCGATTGTCTGGCACTTCCTCTTCCCCTCTCTCTCCCGCTAGAAGAGGGATCCCCAGCTTAAAGGCGCCTTACGGCGTAACAAAACGAGACCTGGCCCGAAGTAATGTGCCAAACAGTTCCAGGCTAGGTTCGCAGGTGTACAGGGGAGGTGTTTAGCGGGTAGTCTGGTTGGCTTCTTGCGAACATGGGAGTCCCACACTCTGTGCATAAATGGGCATTCATCTCCCTAGCACAAAAAAAATATGGCACCGAAAAACATGCATCAATTAACACTGTAGAAAAAGGACCCATTTTGTTTTCTTAAAAATTTGTAAGAAATTGAGAAAAGTTTAATAAAGTTTGACTTTCAAATACGTACAAAACTTTTAAAACAGTATAACTATAGAATACCCATACTTACAAATTTTGTATTATTTTGGTGGTCATCAGTTTTTCAATACGCAGAAGAGAAAGTTTCTTGTTCTTCGTGTTCTTATCATTCACAACTACCAAGAATAACTTCGGTATGGGCTTCATGCAATTAATTATCAATCAGTGTCAATCAAATATGAATTAATAGCGCTATAGTCTGAGCAATATCAAATTTATTATATAAATATAAACTACTAAAATAAATTTTCTATATCTTTCTTCATTTCAGGGAATGGCTTCTGACGAAAATCGTTAATGGCGAACGTGCCTCATATTCAGCGCCAAAATTTGCCCGTATGCAAGAACGCACAAGATCTCAAATGCTTGAGGATCTTGTTATGAATTTATCAAATCATGCGGAAACTGGACAAATCCCTAAACCATACCGAAGGGGTTCATGGAGGCCCATCGGTGAGGACCCTTGCATGTTGCGAGTGACAGTTAGTTGCTGTATGCGACTCTATGTGCCGCATAGTATGTACTTGAACATGAACAAATCAAATCAAAAAGAAAAATTAAATAAAAATTTTAAACGGATAAAAGAAAAGAAATACAAAACGTTAAAAATTAAATAATGAGATTTCAAACAAAGCAATGTTAATGAAATAATATTTATTTCAAAATTTCACTCATTATTTGAGATAAATCATAGCCAAATTCAGAAGCATTCGTGAATAGTTTATTTGATTCTAAAAATAAATTATTCATAGAATTTAAGAACAGCCGAATTAAAGTTTCATTAAAATTTGGTGAATAATTCGATTTCATTGGAAGTTAAAATTATGTTCTTCAAATCTAACTGTCTATCTCTCCTTCACTCCAGAAGACTATTTTAAATTGCCGTGAAGTTTTTATTCTTATAAGCCCTCCATTCATAAGTTTTGTTACATTTTTTAAATTAATATAGTTTTAACATGTGAGGCAAAGCAAATCAGTTTTATAGTTATGAGTTGATAGAAAATTTTTATTTTATTGATTTAGGTTTCCACAAAATATTTAACCGATTACAATACCAAACTTAAATGAAGTTAGATGTAAATTAATAAATTGAAATTTTTATTTCTTTGAAAATTATGTATTCTATAGATACAATAACTGAATTGAATATTTCGTAATAATATTCTAAACCTACTTACACAAGTGTTTTTATTTAACCTTTACCCTAGCAAGAATTACCAAGGATACGCGCAAAAAACATTATTAATAATAAAAAATAAACATTCAACAAAATTTGAATATAATCATGTTCAAGTAAATCATTAAAAGCACATTAAAATGCTATTAAGCTGCAGCTTACGCTTGCAAGTAGCATGCAAATCCGAAAGGATAATATCGCATAATTCTACTATAGACAATCTGAACGCTAATCTGTTATACATACGCTACTCGCAACTTTCTCACCATAATGCAAGCGCATATCAAACTTTCTTCTTCATTTCATACTGGCACGATATCTAGAATCTTACGTTCATACATAAGAATCAAACCCGTTAGTTCATCAAGAATGCAAGGATAATTGCATAGTGTGTACTCTAGCATAAAGGAATGATGAAATTGTTGAAACAATAGAATGCTTCATCAAAAATTTTCTTTTCTACTTTGAAGACGCTTTTACTAACATTAACATAATAATATATAACAAAATTGGCTTCATTGCTGAACGCTTTCTCTGCTGATTAGAGCATCAAGTTCTATCCTTAGAGTTTCATTTTTGAATTTAATTTCAACCGATTAAGATTATTAGTTTACCATTGACTAACCGCTGCCTAGTTTGCTATGCATTTCAATCTACTTTTCTTCTCAGTTCATTTGTTTGATACGTATGTAATGTGTTTGACTGATTTCTTATTTGTTTGTGAACTATATACTCATGTTAATATTGTACAATAAATAAAGCTCTAAATTAGATTAAGAATGTGTGTTTGTCCAAATTTATAATTTTTTGAATGATATTCTAAGCCTCCAATAGCATACTATAGTACCAGTTTATCATTCAAAAATATTATCCCAATTTTTACCAACCCGAAAAATTTCAGTAAAATATTTCAAATTTTTTATTCTTTTCATCGAATGCAATTCATTGGAATAGGTCATATGAGGCCTTCATCGCCGCTTTTGGATTCGGTTCGTGATCAATTTGAGGATTATGATCAGTTGGCCAAAGATTTTACGCGTGCATTCTTGAATCAAGAGCCCAATATCCTGCAAAATGCTCAACTATTCGATGTGGTATTCTTAGTTGGACAATCGAAACAGAAAGCACGATTTATTGGTGTGCGAGCAATATTAGGGGTACGCAGTAGAGTGTTCCAGGTAAGTCGAACAAAATAACAACTAATGATATAAGGATTAATATATCGTACTACTTTTTGATAACTCGTATACTTACTCGGCACAATGTCATATCTGAACAAGTGTCAAAAACGTCAGTCAATGGTTTGACAACGAGACAGTCTTATCTAGCTGCATTAGTTTCAGAATGTTTTCCAAACACAAAATCCAACAACATAAAGGGTTTTCCAATAAAAGGTGTTATTTTGAAAAGCCCGCTATTTCGGTATATGTAACTTTTGAAGCTGTCATTTTTTGACATTTAACAAGTAGAAACTACGCTATTAATTCTACGTCTAGCACTCGTTGCGTGTAGACGTGTTTTTAATGGATTCTACGTCTAGCACTCGTTGCGTGTAGACGTGTTTTTAATCGCTCCTGTCATTAATTTTAAAAATTAATTAATTTTTCACAAAAGTCAGTTTCAAAATATTGAAATAATTTTTTACGAGCCAGTCAAAAGCAAGTTTTGATTTTATTGGGGAAGAATTTATCGTCGAAGGCATCGATCAACCGTACCCATAAACCAAGAAAAGGCCAAACCAAAGACAACTCGGGACTGCTGTATGGAGGAGCCCGACGGCTTCCCTTCGTTAGGGGGCCCCGGGGAAAGTGACGGTGTGAAATTGGCAAGTGTCAACAAGCGGAGACACACGAGCACCCAGGATACCGCAGATGCCGGTCGTAAAACGCAAGTGCTCGAGGATAGACAGGAGGTGTGTCGCCTTCGAAGTGAAATCGAAGAGCTAAAGGCAAGAATTCAAACGTACGAAGAAATGTTCAAGACGGCAAAAAAAGTTCAAGAGAGTGGTCCGATACGAAAAATCGAAAAACAGAAGAAAGCTGCAACTCCAATAATAACTGAAGAGGTATTAAGTGCTGGTGGCACCAACGAAAGCCAGAACTACTTTGCGGCGCTGGATGGACTCCAACAGGACATGGAGGTAGACGAAGGTAATAAAGACGATAATTTTATCTTATATTCAAAAAATAAAAATAATGAAAGTAGAAATAGGGAGAAGAAACCAGCGCGTAGTTTTGCTGGTCCTCCTCAAAAAGTAGCGAAGAATACCGAGAAAGTTCCGCCAATTAATGTCTTCGGTCAAAGCGGAAAAGACATGGTTCGGCTGTTGGCAGCCGAAAACAAATTGACAAATTTCGAAATCAAACGAATAAATTCTGAGAAGCTGTCAATTAGAACGAGATCACTGGTTGATTTCAAATCAGCGAAAGATGCTTTGAATTCTGGGGAGGTTCCACACTTCACCTATACCCCCAAAAGCGAGAAGAACCAGACGTTCTTGCTGAAGGGCTTGGACTGCGGAGAAGATACCGTCGATCTTCTTCAGGTTCTCAAGGAAACAGCACCACAAATCGAGTTTATCTCAGTGAAAACATTCGCGACAAGAAGGTCGACGGTAGAAAAAAAAAACACCACTTTATTTGGTACAAATATCAAATAAGAGCAGTCCAAGCGCTGTTCAGCAAATCAGGTATTTAAATTTTCGAGTGGTGAGGTGGGAACGCCTCCAGAAGCGAGAAATCAACCAGTGCTATCGCTGCCAACGATTTGGGCATTCGGCTGCCAACTGCGCCATGCATTACCGATGCGTTAAACGCAAAGACGTGCATGCTCCCGGTGAGTGCAAATTGGCTCAGACGGAGCCAAAAGAGAAGTTATATTGTGTGAACTGCGGTGTTTTTGGTCACCCGGCATCAAATCGAGAATGCTCCCGATATCAGGAGGCAAGATTGAAATCTGCCCCAAAGCAAACACAAATACACCGCAGTGTCTTAGCTCCGAACTTCGTCAAGCCCGGAGTATCATTTGCACAAGCCGCTAGAGGACCAGCAGAAAATGCGGAAAATAGTGTAAATAATGTAAGTGGCAATAATGAGATGCTTCTTAAAATTTATCAGCAACTAAATTCCTTATCAGAGCGAAACAATAAACAAGATTCGAAAATTAACATTGTTTTTCAGCGTTTAGGACTTTCAAATGCCTCAAAATAAGTTGTCATCCAGCCACATTCCCACGGATAGGATTCGTCTCATCTCGATCAACGTCAACTCCATTGTTACTTTACATCGGCGTGATTATCTCCTTGAATTCATTGCCAGACAAAAGCCTGACATCCTGCTTCTAACCGAAACCCACCTCAATTCATGGCACTCCATGTCATTCAAGGATTTCGAATTCGTAAGAAACGATAGGGTAATAGGTGATGGGGGAGGTGGCACCGGGATATTGGTACGAAGACCCTATTGTTTCCAAAATATTGAAAAAGTCGAATTCAAAAGCTTTGAATCTCTTGAAGTGTCCGTTATCAAAATCTCACTGCCAGGTGGGGATAACCTCTTCGTTATCTCTGCCTATGCAACTGGTGGAACTGTTCTCAAGCTCAAAGAGGAACTCAATTCCTTGTTTGAAATACTCGAATTGAACAGGCTGCATAACTAATTATATTCTTGCTGGTGACCTGAACGCCAAGCATACATCATGGCTGAACGCCACCAATAATCCAAGAGGTGTATTCCTGAAATCATGGATAACAGAGAACCAAATTGAATACAGGTGCAATCTTTATGGGTCGGAGTTCCCAACATACCCTAGGACAAATTCATATTTGGACCTTTGCATTGCTGACGCAAGACTCGAATTCAACTTTAATAGTCCTCAACGAAAACTGCAGGTGCTTCCTTATGATAGCGACCATAACGCAATCGTAATGGAAATCAATCATCACAGGGATGATTTCTTCCTCATTCCAGTTCAACACGAAAATCATCGGTTGAACTTCAAAAAAACAGACTGGGGAAAGTTTCAAAAGAAGTTTAATCGCGAGTACCAGAAGCAATGTCCCCCTTCTGATGGTGGCAACTCTTGCTCAATGGTTCCGAATGACAGGAATCTAACTAACGATGAAATAGATGTCTATTTGTCGAAGTTAGAGAAGCTGACGTTGGAAACGATTGAGAAAGTAGTTCCCAAGATTAAACTTCGAAACAATATGGAAGGATATGAAACACCAACCATCGCAAGGTTGAAAAGATAGAAAAGCCTTCTTCTCACACGCGTCAACAATATTTATCAACGATTTTTGGATTACAACCATCCATCGTTGGCTTTGTTGAAATTACATCTGAAGAATGTCCGGAACTTAATCCGGTCATACTTCAGGAGTGAGGTCAGCAATCAATGGGCGGAAAAATTGAGGGGTATTAGCCCACAGGACCCAGATGGCGTGTTTGCGAAAGTGAATAGCATATTCCGCAAGAAGTCTCGAGTGAAGGTATCGAATCTTCAAGTCACTAGTGATGAGATAAATCTTCTCGATAGGGCTGGTATCGAAATTGATAGTACGACTCCGGATAGAAATGGAAACAGGATTATTTGTGAAGGATTGGATAAACTTGCCCTGATTGGAACACATTTTGAATTGGTTCATCTACCAAACCCTGAGAGAGGGAACGAAATTTTTTCAGAGGTCGTTGAAGCAAAAGTTTCCGACTTCAAATCAAGCCTGAACGGCCAATCAATTCTTCATTTCAATGAAACATTAACATCTGACCTCATACCGAGCTTGAATCTTATTGATTATTTTGTCAGCTATGAAGACTTGTGTTTCATATTTCGCAAGATAAACAACAAGAAATCATGTGGTACTGATGGTATTCAAAATGTAGTTCTCCGACATTTGCCTGAGGTTGCTATTAGGAATTATTGCATATTGTTCAACAACATGTTGAGCAATTCATATTTCCCAAATGAGTGGAAAAAGGCTAAGGTATTTCCGATCTTGAAGAAAGGAAAAGAATCTTCATGCCCCAAAAGCTATCGCCCAATTAGCTTGCTGCCTAACATCAGCAAGGTGTTTGAAGTGATACTCAACAGAGCATTAAACGCCCACATTGAGGAAAATGAGTTGATGCCGAATTGCCAATTTGGTTTTCGTGCCAGGCATTCGACCACACATGCAATAACGAAAGTAACCTCAGACATCTGTTGGAAACTAAATGATAGACAATGTGTTGGAGCATGTCTCATTGATATGGAGAAAGCCTTTGATACGGTATGGTTAGATGGACTTATTTTTAAACTCCTTCAGGACAAGTTCCCCAGACACCTTGTCGCCATGATGTGTAATATGTTATACGGGAAATCGTTTGTTGTAACTGATGGAAATCTGACAACAATGCGCGAGTTCAAGGTCTTGAATGGTCTACAGCAGGGAACAGTTACTGCGCCTCTGCTCTTTTCAATCTTCATTCGCAAGCTATTGAACGGCTTTGATTTTAACGTCTCGCCAACGCGATCATTGGTAGCGTTTGCTGATGATCTGATCATCTATACGGCAGACCGAAAAGCTACAATAGTTCAGAGCAATCTCCAAAAAATGTTCAATGATGTACAGCTGTACACTGACAATTGGCGAATGAAAATCAATGCGCAAAAGTGTGAAACAATCTTGTTTCGGACAACGCTGCAGGGGGTCAGTCAAGACCTGAAACGTAATTGGAAAGATTTCCACATCATGGCTGGTGAGGGTAGTCTTGAACGGGTTCCACATAAATCCTGTGTTCGATACCTCGGCGTTTATCTCGATCAGTATCTGTAGTATACTGAACATGTAAAAATCATGCTCAGTAAGGCACTTAAAGTAGTCATGGCCCTTCGAAAGCTCTTTCATTCCAGATACATTGATCAAAAGGTCAAAATTATCTGTTACAAGACACTGGTTAGACCAGTTTTGACATATGGATGTCAGATCTGGTACAACCAGAGTGCTAGTACTATGGAAAAATTAAGAGTTTTCGAAAGGAAATGTCTTCGTGCATGTACTGGTTTGTACAGAAAGCCTGAGACGGATTGGAAACATTATATATCGAATAGAAGAATTTATCAAACTGCTGAAGTGACTAGACTCGATATTTTCATATTGAAACTTCTTCGGAATCATATCGCAAGATCTGTGACTGTGAGTGAAAACCCTTGGATTTCACAGCCGTTCCACCCTACAGACGGGTATATTGCGACTTGCCTCGCTACTGGCTTCATTCCTCCAGAAGCATTCGTGTATTTGGACATGAATCGATATGTTTTTGATTCTGACGGCGTCCCAGTCATATATCACATATATCGACGGGCCACCGATAAGAAGATAAAATATCCTCCTAATTTGAGTTCAGGAGACCAACAGTTCCAATGGAGGTACTCATTTGCTAGATTCGTTGAGGCTGATCGAGTCGAGACGGGGCAATCTAGGTATTGGTGGCTGAATGACAATGTCTAAATTATTCGTGTATATTTTCAGTTTTGGTGTTTTTCGTTATTTAGTTTTTGAGTTTCAGCTCATTATTGCTACATTTAGTGTTGTTGTTTATTTTTGTTAAAAATTAGGTATAGGTTAGGTTTATATTATGTTTATTATATTGGGTTAGAGATAAGGTAAAACGCTTAGGTTAGGAACATTGTTATAGATTTTTTTAAGTATAAGATAAAGTTTTTGATAGCATTTATTAGAATTAAGTTAAAACATATTAGGTGTAGGATCAAAGTTCACTGTAGTGTTAAGATTATAAATAATTTTAGAATAGTGTTGGTTGGTTTTTTCTCCTTTTTCCGATTAAATTTAAAAAATATGTAATAATCTTCATTGATTTGAATTTGCTATAGTTTTTTTTTTTTTTTAATGTGTAATGATAACGTACAAATTTAGAGAGCCATTTGGGCCATTAAGTTTTTTATTGTTATTGTTTGGAATTTGCTTTATATTCTTTTAAAATTTATAACGATTAGTATTGAATAAAGCGCTTTTGATTGATTGATTAACTACGCTATTAATAAAACTGGAACGATACACGCTTCAACAATGCATTGAAATTATTAAAATTCACTATAAAAGTGGTGAAAATTTGGCAGAGACGGTTCGTAAAACTCGAACATTTTTGGGTCGTCGTGAAGCACCTTGTCGGACCGCAATACAAAAATTTGAGGAAAACATCGAGCTGTGGGACAACTTCGTGATGTGAAGAATAAAACCCTTGCACGCCACTCAAGAATAGCCGAGAATATTGCTGCTGTAGCCGAAAGTGTTGAAGAAAACCCAGGTTTGTCCATTCCTCGTCGTTCTTTGGAATGAGGCGTTCCACAAATGTCTTTACACCGTGTTTGCATAAAGATTTGGGTCTTAAGGCTTACAATGTTCAGTTAAAACAAGAACTCAAGCCGGTCGATCATCAACAGCGTCGTGTTTTTGCTGATTGGGTCTTTGAAATGCATGAAAATGATCCGGAATTCCATCGAAAAATCATCTTGAGTGATGAGGCCCATTTCCACCTCGGTGGCTTCGTCAACAAGCAAAATTGTCGCATCTGGGCTCGGAAAACCCAAGAGTTATTGTTGAAAAGCCTCTCTATCTTCAACGTGTGACTGTTTGGTGCGATTTAAGGTCGGGCGGAGTCATTGGACCTTACTTTTTCGAAAATGAGGCAAGAGCAACAGTTACGGTGAATGGATTGCGCTTTCGAGAGATGATTAATAATTTTTTATGACCGGAATTGGATGATATTCATCTGGACAACGTTTACTTTCGACAAGACGGCGCTACGTGCCACACACGCAACGAAACCATTGATCTTTTATGGGAAAAGTTTCCGGACCGTGTTATCTCTCGAAGGGGTGATCACAATTGGCCACCGAGATCTTGTGATTTAACACCTTGCGACTTCTTCCTTTGGGGCCACGTGAAAGAGAAGGTCTACGCTAACAGCCCAGCGTCAATTCAAGACATCAAAGATGGAATTCGTGAGGCTATCGAGCACATAGGGTAGCCACTTTGCGATTTGGTTATGGAAAATTTCATGAAAAGGATATGGTCCTGTAAGCGTGGTCGTGGTGGTCATTTGCCTGATGTTATTTTTCACTATTAACAGCATACGTTCCTCTTAATATCAAAATAAACATTTGATCATTTATATTAAAAATTGGCATTTTTCTTATAATATCAAAATAACACCTCTTATTGGAAAACCCTGTATTTGAATGTGCATGATTCAAGCCACTTGTGAGTTCTGGTGCCAAATTTAAAGAGATGACAGCAAAATTCCTGCATTTCGAACCGTTTCTTCGAAGGGGAACCAGAATGAGGTCCACAAAATCGACGACATACCAGAAATTAAACTTCATCGCTTGTAACTCAAGTTAGAAGATAGGAAGCCATCACAATTTTTCCGTGAGATGTCAACTGTCAGAAGACGTAGTCAGATCGCTGTGGTTACGCCGTTTGGCTGCACAAGTGCGGGCGATACTTTTCGTTACCGCACAGCTAGATATGGTGGAGTTAATGAAGGCGGCTGACAGTATTATCGTAGAGATAAACGTATGGCCGACGCCATCGACTGCAATAGTAAATGAGGTTCAGGAGAAATTGAAAGTTAACTGTGCACTAGAAATGGATAGCTTCTTTGATAGATTGGCCAAGATGGAGAAAAGTTTAAACACTCTGCAAAAGAAGGAGAGCTTTAGGAATAGACGTACCAGAAGTAAAGCAGTAGTACTGCGAGATAGCCGAAGCGGTATGCGGTCTTTGAAAGATAAGGGGCCAGCGTATTAGTCATTCCCCGAAGGAAGACTGACCGTATTTCAGCATATAAATTATACAGGGCGAATCACACCGTTATCCATACGTATGGCAAACGTTAATTGGAGCTGGATTTCGGGTTGCAAGGACCGATGCGATGGTATTTCTATGGACGGAATTTCTTCTGCTTTTTAATCTCCTCGTTGATGTGAAACGGAAGTGCCTCGTGGCAGTCGCGATATTTCTCAAGCGCAGAGTTGCCAGTAGAAAAACATTTCAATGCACTATCAGTCTTTCGACGGGATAATGCGTTTCCCGGAACTGACCGCATCATCAAACTACAGCGAGAGCCGACAACACTACATCTTGCATCGTATAATTACGTCTGGACCACCCGTTCTGGAACCACCGAGGCGTTTGTCGGCCAAAAAATCGGCAGCTACAAAAAAAGAGTTTGAATATTTGATGCGACAAGGAATTTGTCACCAGCCTAATAACCCAGGGCGAGTCCGATGCACTTAGTGGGAAAGAAATCGGGGGCTTGGAGACCATGCGGGAACTACCGTCGTTAAAATACGATCGGGATACCAGAGGGGTACCATATAGCCCACATCAACGATTTCACGCATAACCTCCACAATAAAACTATATTTAACACGATCGATCTTCAGCAGGCATACCATCAAGTTCCAATACATGAGGAGGACATTTGTAAAAACGCAGTCTGCACCCCGTTCGGCTCTTTTGAATTCTGTCGAATGACATTTGGCCTATGCAACGCGGCACAAACCTTTCAAAGGTTTTTGGACTCGACCTTACGAGGTCTGAATTTTTGCTGCGCTTACTTGGACGACATCCTCGTCACTTCCTGCAATCCGAAAAAGCCTCCCAAACTTTTAAAACAGATCTTTAAATGCCTCGGCGAATCAGCATACAAAAATGCCAATCAAACAAAGCCACTGCTTCAACATGTAGAAGCCGTCTTAAACGTCAAACAACCAGATAATATTGTGATACTCTGGCGATATCTAGGAGTGGTAAACTTCTACAGAAGATTTCTACGGAACGCGACAGAAGTCTTAGCATCACTCAACGATCTCGTCTGGGGCAGCAAAAAGAACGATAGGAGACCGATTGTATGGAATGATCAATCCATCAAAGTGTTCAATGAAAGCAAGAAGCTCATCGCAAATTATTCACTACTAATGTATCTTACACCAGGGGAACAGTTAGCATTGTACATGGATGCGTCGAATACCGCGCTGGGGGCAGTCATTGAAGTCAATACAGCTCAAAAACATTACGGCACCTACGACAGGGAGCTTTTAGGCGTATACAAAGCCATAAAATATGTGAGACATATGCTGGAAGGCTGCAACTTGATCATAAAGATGGATCATAAGCCAATAATTTACGCATTTCAGCAACATTCGGACAAAGCATCACCGATTTGAGCTCGACAATTGGAATCTAATCGCAATTTGCTACCGACAGCAGATACGTGAATTGTAGCAAAATCGTTGTAACGGACACACTATCCAGAATTGAAGAAATTGACACCATTACCAAGCGTTACGCAATTACTGTCAGTAACATTATTCAACCACAAGCTATGGGTAAAGAACTAAATTCTTGTCGGAAATGTGAACCGTCGCTGCGACTCCAAGCTATCACCACCACCCAAAGCAAGGAAGCGTTGTACTGCGATATGTTGACCGAAGAACCCAGACCATTTGTCCCGCAGACGTTACAACATGCAATTTTCCAGCAAATCGATGGACGATCACATCCAGGCGCACCTACTACAAGCAAATTGATGCGAACAAACGGGAAAAGATGTTGCCATTTGGGCCAGGGGTTGTTTCCCTTGTCAGCATTCGAAAGTCAATCGGCATGTGAAAAACGTTCCAGAAAATTTCGTAGCTCTCGACAGAAAATCAATTTAGACTTCGTAGTGCCATTACCATTGTCGCAGAGTTGCACATATGTTCTATCCATCGTCGATCGTTTGACGCGGTGGCCAGAGGCGATACCTATTCCGACGTATCTACTGAAACAATATGTTCGGCATTCTACAACTAGATCGTGCGCTTTGAAGCGTCCAGCGATCGAGGTTAGCAATTGGAAGCTTCACGGCACGGTACAGTATATCGACAACTGATTGGTTATGAACGCTACAGGATAACCGCATATCATCCAGCGTCTAATGGCATGGTAGAACGCATGCATCGCACGTTCATGCCAGCATTAATGTGTCACAAAGATGCACTATGGACGGAAGCACTACCAACAGTTTTGCTCGGGTTAAGGACAATGCTGAAAGAGGATTTGAAATGTTCTCCTGCTGAACTGCTTTATCGAGCAACACTGCGCATTCCAGAAGAATTTTTCGTGGATGACGATCATTGCGAAGATCCGCAACTTCGAAAAACTAAGGGGAACCATGCAGCGACTCCGTGCAATTCCAGCGGCACATCATATGTGTTGCGCACCTATTGTCTTCAAAGAGGTAGCTACGTGCTCACATGTATTTTTAAAGCGAGGTCCAAAAAAGAGGTCACTGCAGCAACCAAACACAGGACCTCACCCCGTCAGCGAATGCCCCAGCAACTTGATCTATCGTATTCAAGTCGACGACAAGGCGATCACAGTGTCATACATACAGTTACCTTTAAAAAACTTAAATTATAGGTTTTGTGAAGTTTAAGGGTCCCATCTTGATTTTATAGGCAAAAATGTAAAATTTATAAAATGTACTATTACTAACAAAGTTGATCGAATTTCGACTTCTTAGGTATTTGTTGCCCTTGTACTCCTAAAGTCACACCTCTGTGTTTTTTTCCAGATTTTTCGGGTCAAAGGGGCGAGGGGGGGTGGGATGTTGGACACAAAATTTTCCTATATTTCCCCTTCCCCTACACCCCTCAAAGCAAAACTTATTGGTTTAAGACCTGTTTTGAAAAGTTCGCATTAAGTCTTTTCATTTGAAAACTTTTTTTTCGGGGGCAACTCCCCTATATGGGGAGACCCCCCCTTGAAGAACTTACAATTTTTTTTTTGCGGAACTTTGAAGAGGGCGTCACTTTGCACCTACTTACAAAATCGTATGTTTCTATCTTATGCAGTTTGCTAGAAAAAGTGGTGTGACACACGGACGGACGGATGGACAGAGAGGACGCGATTTTAGTAGGGTATTGTACCCTGAAAAGACCTGACGTGAAACAGAATAGAAAAAACCCATGGCAAAGACTCCGGCAGCATGCACACTGCTCGTGAAACCCCAAGATAGCTAATCTTACGCAGAAAAGCTGCGAGATGTCAGGGGAAATGCAAGGCCTGAAGACACCAACACTGTTTTTAAAGTAGTACGACCAACCCAGTCGGGCCACATACTGGTCGAATTTGGAGGAGAAACCGATAATACGAAGCATTCTATGACTGCGTCCTGGACCTGGCTGAGATAGAAGATACCATCAGAAAGGAGCTCACTAGCGTGGGAAGGATTAAAGCGTTGCTGACACCAGAAAACCATAGGGGACAACGCTTGGCCATCATTATCTTCACCAAGAAGGACGAAGTGAGAATAGGGTATTTCTGAATAAGGGAAAAGTGAGAATATTGTGGGTTGTCTGTAAGATACGGCAAAGGACAGCGCCTGTTCAATGTTTCAGATGCCTTCGCTACTCCGCACAAGTATGTAAGACTCGATAGAAGCTCCCTCCGCTTCGTTGTGATGAAATGGGATATACAAGCAAAGAGTGGAGGAAGGAGGCACACTGCATACTTTATAAAGATGCTGATCCAAGACCGGATCTTGGGCACGTTTTGAGATCAGGAAAATCTCGGGTTTCCAGGTAGCCCTAGCAAAGGCAAAATCAGAACTTTGATGACCAGTATCCTGCAGGTAAGCCTCCACCGTAGTTCAACCGCCAAAAACCTGCTTGAGCAGTTTGCGAGGGACATGAAGGCCAACACCATGATAAAAGTTCTGCATCATAGTATCCTGACGAAACTGGCACTGCCGCCATCTGGGTTTGGAACACTGATTTCCGGTGGACGAGCAATGGACGGGGGAATTGTTTCATGTGAATCTAGTGCTTAGGGACCACCTTTCCAAGCCAAGCTTAATGCTTTGGAGGGCGCTATCTTGAACGCAGATGGTAACGTGCTCATTAGGGGAGACTTTCAACAGACTCGCGGAGAAAACGAGTCCTAGAAATTGCAACCAGGACGGCGCTCGTCGTGCTAAACACCGAAAGTACGCCCACTTTCCGCTGTGTTGGCTGTGAAGGAACCATACCGGACGTGGTATTAGCCTTGGAGTTCTTAGTACGGAGGATGCACAATTGGAGAGTATTAGAGGTCTACTCAGCCAGTGATCCGTGATGTTGTCTCCCGACGTCCATGCTCTCGGCCTCCTACAATTGAGTGGAACATTAGAAGGATGGACCTCGAGAGGTTTGTCGAGCTGTTCACAGGGGACAGAAGAACTGACAGCTCAACACGTGGTAAACACAACTTTGAGCATCATCACGACTGCTTACATCGGTTCTATGCCTGGTCGTAAATCCCGGCACAGCAAACTCCCAGTATACTGGTGGTTGACTGAAATCGCTGAAAAGCAAAGGGAGTGTCACAAGCTTCGGTGTGACGCTCAATGGGCATGGAACCATGATAAGGCATGCAACTAGGTAGCAACATATAAGTCCGCCTGGAAATGTCTTAGCAGACTGATTAACAACACCAAGGCTCGCTGATGGCAAGCATAGATCTATGAGGCACTGTATCTCTAGCCTAAAGTCATCATTTTCTTTTTGAAGTTTGATTATTTGTTGATTGTCCGCTATTATTTGCAGCTTGCATCCGCCATTTGCAGAGTTTTCTTCGTTGTGTTTTCTCTTGGTGATTATCGCCAATTTCGTTTTCGTCGTTTCCCGAAAGGTGGGAAGCCGTCGGGCTCGTCCATACCAGCGATCCTGAAGTTGGGTTCTTTGCTTTTCTTTACTAATCGAAGTAAAATAATATTCGATAGAAATTTCCTGAGTCGATTACTTCGACAATATAAAATTAACTTGGGACTGACTTTTTTTTAAATTAATTTAATTTTTGAAAACTTTTGACAGGAGTAATTTAAAAGCTTAAAAAATACGTTTGTATACAACGAATGCTATACGTAACCGTGTGAATTTCGATAAGTTAAACCAATTGTAACTTCATCGCTTTTTAGCCCTCTTTTGACCGTATTTGGCAACTAATCAGCAATTAAATGCCTTTTTTCGTATCGTACAAGCTGATTCCATTCAACTGTCGTTTCTTGAGGATATGGACAAGCTTTTTGGCAGGCTAGTCTGACGAGGTATTGGGGAAATTTGCTGGTTGACTATTTTTTTGCTTGAAGGATAACGATAGCATTTGGAAATCGACTTTTGATTTCTCACATTTTTATTTATTTTTTTAAATTCCTTCACAAAATACATTCACCAGAATATTTTGCAACTATCAAGTCACAATTTAACCCATCAAATCCATGCAAATATAGTAAGAACTAAACTTAAAAGCAGACGCAATTTTTTTTAATAGGAAATGTTATATGGTATACAAACGGGATTTGGTTCACCACAAGTTCCTGTAGCAGAAATATTTGCACGTCCTGCGCCATCATTGGTTTCGCCGCAGAACCAGAAGCAAAAAAGTAACTACTTAACAGTACCCGATATTGAATCAGCTCGTCCAAAAAGTGTTCCTTCATCGCCAATGGTTAAACGTGCATTTTCCCGGCTGGGCACCATCACCGCCGGCTGGGGCCGATCAATACGAAAACAGAATACACAATTGAATGCAGACGACAAGAAACGATGGGCATCGTCACAGGATTGTTCGAGTAAGTAGAGTCCTTGTTAAAAGATTACTACGAGCAGTTGAAAAGTAATATTCTACTATTTATTTCAGATAAGGATAGCAAGGACAAGGATAAAGATAAGCCTGGTAGCAGTCAGTTGGGTGTTCCACGACTATCTGTTTGCGCCGATGCACAGAAAGTCGATCGTGCCAAATTGGCACAGACTGAATTTAACATTATTGAATTCGATCCAGAAACGTTTAGAGTACTTTTAGATTATCTTCATACGGGAACGTGCCCGTTGACTTGTGTCTCAATACCAGGTAAGTTTTCGAAATTTTTAATTCTAAGGAAAGTTTCTTAAGTTTAAACTCGCAGAATATTTAAAATGAAGGATTTAAGATATTTCAACGCTTATATTGTGGGTAATGATTTCCTTGTGAATGACAAATTCGAATGATTAATAGAAGAGATTGCAAGATAAACCAAATAGAATTGAAGATTTGTATAAGAGTGTGCATTAATTATTTATTACACTCGGCCCCAACCACACAACTAAGTATTAGCATCTTGCTCTCTTAGTCTCCCGCCATTTAAATTCATCAAAGCCTTCAAACTTTCATTAAGGTGAAGTGATTCGAGGCCCTAACTTGGAAATCATAAAAGGGGCACTTGTCCAAGATTATAGTATCTCCAAGGCACGATTGGTGTTTAGTTAAGTTTTTAGAAGAGAATATTTCCTTAATTGCAAATAACTTACGTCACACATTAAAAGGCTAAGCCTGTCCAAAAAAACGAACTACGATTTTAAGAACATGCAAGAGGAAGCCACACTTACCTATCGATGTTTACAATGGAAGCTCCAGCCTGCCTTTGAAGTTTGCCCATTGCGAACTTGTTACGAGCAAATTCTTAAGAAACTTAACACGAAATCGCGAAAATATTATACAACGATATCCTCTATGCACTTTACACAATTTATTCACCACTTCACTTAAATTCAATTTATTCAAACACGGAAAAATCAAAGAATGAAATTCGCACGAAACTCGTACAACCCATCCGCGCCGAAATTTGAATGTCAAATAAGAAAATTACGAGCTGCACATCTTAACCAAGAGCGAAAGAGAAAGATATAGCAGAGCATAAATTGCAATCTAACGTGCATGCGGTAAATATAGCGTAGACAAGTACCAAAGAAAGCTAATTGGAACCGGAACTCGTACTGGAGCGATCTTGAGGATCATCCGTTTCCGCCGACCAACTTGACGAAATTTAGTCTAGACAAAAACCTAGAAGCGAAAGATTTTATGCAATGGTCGAGTGGGTTTTCAAGATTGATTTAATGATAGCGTCGAAACCTAGCTTCGCGGTGATGCATGGTATTGTTGTCATCATGTTCAGCGCCGAAATATTACGAATGCAGTAGGCGAGATGATGACTTGAACGCAATTGACTAAAAAGAAAAGACGAGCAGCGGATAGAAAGTTTTTCGAAAACGTGAAGAGATTGATGGTATATTGAGCGATAAATAAAGAAACTAAAAGAAAGAACAATTGGAAACTGTTTAAAGGCAAGAATCAAAACAATATATTAAATTTGAATTAAACTATTTTCGATGCGGTTTATCGTCTGTCTTTCTAGTATCTATCGAAAGGCTGTTTACGTTGATCGTGACATTATCACTTAGCTACTGTTTTGTAAAGAATTTTTATCGTTTAGTGACAGGGGACGAATATTGATTCGTTGCGAACAGACGTGTTTTCTAAAATAGCTCCTGCCACGAATTCAAAAATTGAATTAATTTTCTAAACATCAATTGAAGAATCATTTTTGCTGGATAAAGTTTATGGTTTGTCTCATTACACGATCAATTGATTGATCGCTTGGTATTATTATTGTATTCGAAAATTGCTATATATAAAAAAAAATGAGTAGAATTCGAAAGGAAGTAATGTCCAGCAGCATGAAAGAGCCCAACGGCTTTCTATCGTCGGGGGATCTAGGAC
Organism: Odontomyia ornata; assembly: GCA_963969285.1. Classification (NCBI taxonomy): domain Eukaryota; kingdom Metazoa; phylum Arthropoda; class Insecta; order Diptera; family Stratiomyidae; genus Odontomyia; species Odontomyia ornata. Next base: position 253,855,792 of record OZ017742.1, read on the forward strand.
CTGCACCATCCAATGCCATTTTATAATTGCGAATACTACAACCCCGTATATTTTCGCATTACCCGTAAGTAAGTGTGTTTTCAGACAACTTCTTCGAGGGAAGGTGTATGGCTGTCCTATGAGAATTTGTTATACGAATTGAGAGCAAATAAAGATTATGAATTGTTAATTGTTTCGAAACCTGCAGATAGGCCTCGGAATGGATTGGACTCACGGCAACGACCTCAAAAACGAAAAAGGACAATGGCATTGGATCCTGGAATCTCAGATCACTCAATTACCCTGGCCCTGTTAAGGAACTTTTACAACAGGCCAGTCAATATCAATTAAAAACACTGGCAGTCCAGGAAACGAATTGGACTGGAAACGACATTCAAGACATGAGATCGCACACAATATTTAAAAGTGGGAAGCCTACTGGAAAACGAGAATTCGTAGTGGCCTTCATTGTGGATAGGGAGTTCAAATCGCACGGTATTGATTTTAATGCAGTCAATGAACGGTTGTGCGCGATCCGTATAAAAGCGAAATTCTTCAAAATCTGTCTGATAAATATCCACGCCCCGACCGATGAAAAAGACGAAGAAACGAAGGAATCGTTTTACAATCACCTGGAAAGACTGGTCGACTCATTGCCCACAAACGACACAAAAATTATTCTGGTGATTACAACGCTAAGGTTGGCAATGAGCTATGCAGATATGCAGATACAGCCAGCGTTCGTACTGCAGCCGGATTGCTGCAATTATGTGGAAACAGCAGAATCTGGTCAATCTGATTTACTTATCATCAGCCCACCTGGTTCTTCATCCAACAGTCAGGGAGCGATTCCAAAGAAAATACCACCTCCAATTCAACATCAGAAATCGAGTGACCTCGTTCCCTCAGCAGATCTCGACTCTCCTGTCATTCGTGCTTCTATACCTTTGAAGAATATCTTCATATCTAGAGTGGCGTATGAAACTTCTGTTGGGGACCTAAAGCGTTATGTCAGCAAAAAGTTTGGATCATCCGTTAAAGTCTTTAGTTGTCATTGATTGAATACGAAAAATTTAACGGACAAAGTAGTTGCCTCATTCAAATTGGTGATTTCCGCAAATACTGATATTGTACTGAATTTGAATTACTGGCCTGCTGGTGTACTTGTAAAGCCGTTTGAATCTAGACGCAGAAATTTTCGTCGGGCAACAAACGAAATCCCAAAGCTCTAGTCACAAGTAATCTTGATGAATATTCTGATAATCATAATGTTTTTTCTACTGTATCCTCTTTAAACGTCGATGAATCTCTTTCAAACCTTAACACTCTTCAATGTAACTTCTCTTCTCCTGATGAAATGTGTTTATCTATTTTTTACCAAAATGTACGAGGACTAAGGACCAAGCTTGAGGAACTCTTTATCTCTTATCAAGTTAGTAATTATTCTATTATTTGCTTCTCCGAAACCTGGCTGAATGGAAACAGTATATAGATGTGACCGTGACCTGATTGCTACTAATAAGGCGGATGGTGGTGGAATTTTGATTGCAGTTAGCAAAGCTCTACCTAGTTCTCCTTGTTCTGATTTCTGTTTTTCTCCTACTTTAGAATGTGTAATTATCAATATTTCTCTCCCTCATAATACAGAGTTCTTGATTTTGTCTATTTATATTCCTTGTAATTCACCTTTAACTGTTTTTGAGACGTTTTTTGATGATCTATCCTCTTATCTAGTTTTGCGACATCCTCACACCAAAATATTAGTTTGCGGGGATTTCAACTTACCATACATAGAGTGGAAACATTATACTACTCCTTCAATCTCGTCAGTTGACCCTTTTTCTATAACCCTGTCATCTTTCCTATCTCATTGCTCCTTTTCTCAATTCAACCGTACCCGCAACCCTAATGGTCGTCTCCTTGACCTTGTTCTATCAAACGTTCCAGTTGGCTACTTATCTGTATCTCAAGCCTTACATCCATATGTTCCTCCTGATCGGCACCATCCTCCTTTACCTATAGATCTTATAGTCGATGAAATTAAATTTAACAAACCTCATCCTACTCCAAAACTTAACTTTTTTAAAGCTAATCATGAAGCTATTAATACAGAATTACTTTCAGTCAACTGGCTAGATTTCTTTAGAGGCCTAAATTGTGAGGCTGCTTTGGATAAATTTTACATATATATTTATAATCTTATTTGCTGTTATACACCTCTTCAGACATTCCGTAAAGCAAATCATAAGCCTTGGCTTACAAAGCGAGTGCTAAGTGCCCTACGAGCAAAAAATAAGGCACATCGTGTCTTTAAAACACTCGGCGCTATTGAAGCAAGATTTTATTTTACAACGCTGCGTGCTATTGCCAAAAAAGAGATCAGATATGCTCTGAAGGCTTATTTCAGCAGTCTGGATAGTTCTCTTGTGGCTCTTAATACAAAGCCTTTTTTGGTCTTATATAAGGTCGCTGAAATCCCCTTCTTCCATTCCTAGTAAGGTCCGTTGGAATGGTGCAGAGGTTTCGTCTCCTCAAGAAGTTACTGACTCATTTGCCCAATTTTTCTCTTCAACTTTTTCTTCTCCCGCTGCAGCTGTGCATCCTGTTGTCTTGCCTAATCATCTTCCCTTCCCAATTTCCTTTATTTGTACAGATGCATCTGAAGTCGAAGCTTTGATCAATGCTCTTGATCTTAATATCAGCCCTGGGCCGGATGGTTTGCCCAACATATTTGTAAAGTCGTTTGCCTCATCGCTTAGTTTTCCTTTATCTCGCCTCTTCAATCTAAGTTTGAGTACTGGTACTTTCCCAAACCCTTGGAAAACAGCTAATATTGTGCCTATTTTTAAAAGTGGTGATCCTACGTCAGTTTCCAATTATCGCCCTATTTCCTTACTGTCCTGCTTTCCAAAGTTACTTGAACGGTTGGTTCATAATCGACTCTCAAACTCATCAGCTCCTATTATTGCTCCAGATCAGCATGGCTTTCTCAAAGGATACTCCACTACCTCTAATTTAATGGAGTTCACAAACAGTATTGCAAGAGCTTTGGATAACCAACTGCAAGTCGATGTGATCTACACAGATTTCTCCAAGGCCTTCGACACTGTGAATCATTTATTTCTTTGACGTAAGCTTGAAGCTCTTGGCATCTCGGGTGCTCTTCTATCTTGGAAGTCATTTTATCTATCGTGTCGTCCCTGTCGAGTAAGTCTCTCTGGGACTACGTCTAGTCCTTTTTATACTTCATCTGGCGTTCCACAAGGTTCAATTCTTGGGCCTCTTCTCTTTCTGTTTTTTATAAATAATCTTCACTTTGTAATTAATTCCTCGTGCCTTTTGTATGCAGATGACTTCAAAGTATTTCGAGCAGTCAAATCCCATTTAGACTGTCAGCTCCTCCAAACTGATCTGAATGCTCTAAATAAATGCTGTGCTTCAAACTATTTATGCCTTAACACTACTGAATGTCACAGAATGACTTTTTCTCTGAAGGACTCTCCTATTAATTTTAATTATATATTAAATGATGCTTTGCTCTCTGAAGCGTTCAGGCATAAAGACTTTGGAGTAACTTTTGATCCAAAACTCAAATTTGATGCACATATTTTAAATGTGATTACTAAAGCGTCTAGAGTTTCCGGGTTTATCCTTAGACATGTACATAAATTCAATAGCATCTCTTCTTCTGTCCACCTATTTGTTTGTCTTGTTCGCCCTTTGCTTGAATACTGTTCTGTTATCTGGTCCCCCCGATATTCCTATCTCGTGTCTTCTTCAGAAACTGTCCAAAGAAAGTTCACGCGTTTTCTTTTCCTTAAGTTTAATTTGCCGTATCAGCCTATCTCTTCCATCCCTAATATCCTGACGAACTTATTTAGACCAATGTTTTTTTGTACAAACCATCAAGTCCCGTTAAATATTTTTTCTGAGCTGCGTTTCCGACACACATCTCGTTCATCTCGGATGAATTCTTATTTCGTTATCCCATATGCTGCAACTGATTTATATTTCTATTCACCAATCTTAAGAATCGTACGAAATCATAATAATCTTTAGCTTTGTCCATTCTCCTTTTCTTACATAGCATTTAAGAAAAAACTAAGAGACTTACTACTAGTTTAATTTTTAATTATCGAGATTTTATTATTCTTTTTCATTTAAATATTGCTGTAATTGTTCTTTGCATTCCATTTTGTTATTGGATTGTTTAGTTTGTAAGATGGAATAAATAAATAAATAATAAATAAATAAATCTCATCGGGGAATGACTGGAGGATATAGCCTCCACGATAAAACAAATGAAAACGGCCAGCGCCTGATTGACTTTGCATGTAGCAGAAACCTAGTCATACGTTCGACTTGCTTCCCACATCAACGCATTCATAAAATAAGCTGGGTATCATCGGATAGCAACACACAAAACCAGATCGATCATGTTCTGATCCAACAAAGTTGGGCCTCGAGCATACTTGACGTCCGTACATACCGAGGAGCCAATTGAAACTCAGATCATTACTTAATCAACGAAGGTTTTTTTTGTTGAATTTTTCCTTGGGAGTTATATATTATTGTACTTTAAAATTATGAAAGCTATGCTAAGCTGTATATATTAAGGCTGAAATGAATTGAATTCAGAACACCTAAATTAAGATTTTCAAATATTGTAAGTGGTAAAATTCAATAAATAAATAAATAAATACTTGATCAAATTAACCGATCGATATCGTATGGCAAAGGCATATTTAGTGAAGACCAGCCCACTACGAAAATTTGACATCGAAAGGCTCCAAACGGTGTCTGTGGCCAAACATTTCATGGATACCCTCGACAACCAGCTGGCTCCCATCTTATTAGACGCATCGTTAAAGACGAGCAACGAGCTCTGGATGGAAGTGAAAGCGGCTATCAGGACCGTGGCAGAACAGACGATCGGACATCAAGCCCGGCGCAAGAGGAATGATTGGTTCGATGATGAGTGCCAGAATGCGTTAGATAAAAAGAATCAGGCGTACAAAGTGTACATAGGTAGGAAAACCAGGACGAAGAGAGAATACTATGAAAATCTCAGAAGAGTAGCGAATAAAATAATTAGGATTAAAAAAAGAAAATACTATGACGACCAATTGAGAAGTATATATGTAGGTTTAGCGAGCAACAACACAAGACATGCATACAAAGTAGTGAAAAGTCTGAAACGTGGTTATCAGCCCAAAACCACGCTCTGTCGTGATTACAGCGGCAATATAATCGCTGATTAAATCAATATTAAGAAAAGATGGGCATCATATTTCAAGAATCTCCTTAATCCTCCACACAGCTCCAGAACATCGGAGCCTATAGATGTCTGCGGAGAGCTTGCATTGGCCCCACCAACTCTGGATGAAGTTTGTTCCATCATCAAACCCCAAAGGAATAATAAAGCGCCGGGCATTGATGAGATTCCCGTAGAGCTCATCAAATATGGTGGCAGTAGTGTTCATCTAGTACATTTGGCAACAAAAACATAAGCCGAAAGAGTGGAGTCAATCAATTATATTCCCTATCCACAAAAAAGGTGACAAGCTACAGTGCGAAAATTATAGATTCATATCACTACTTTGTACGGCGTGCAAAATATTTTCTAAAATCTTAGGAAATAAAATCGGATCATACGGCAACAGTATATTGGGATGTATCAAGGTGGTTTTAGGGCAGATAGATCAGCAACAGACCAATTGTTCACAGTTAAGCAGGTACTTGAAAAATGCTGGGAGTTCCACATAGACGTACACCAAATTTTCGTTGACTTCAAGCAAGCATACGACAGTATTAATCGTAACGTACTGTATCAAATATTGCTTGGTTTTGGCACCCCAGTCAAATTAGTCCGTGTTACCAAAATGACAATGACGTCGACAACCTCCCAAGTCCGCATCAATAACCAACTCACCGATGCCTTTGACACAAATATTGGACTAAAGCAGGGAGATGGGCTGGCCCCATTGCCATTCATACGGAAGCTACCTATCGATGCGCGATGTACGTTACTATACAAGTCGAGCCAAGTAGTGGCCTATGTGGATGACATCAACATTCTATCACGGTCATTGACAACTGTCAAAAAACTCTTCCTGAAACTCGACAGTGAAGCAAAACTAGTAGGGCTACAAATCAATGAAATTAAAACAAACTTCATGATGCAGTAGAGGAAAAATACCTCAAACACCCAAAATATCACACTTGGCGAATACGGCATCGAGAATTTTAGCGAACTTGTGTATTTAGACGCCAAAATAATGAAAACGGGCAATGAAAGAGATGAAATACGCCGAAGAAAACAGCTCGCAAATAAAATATTCTATTCAGTATTGACGATCTTGAAGACCAGCTGCATACACAGGAAAACAAAGCTCCAAGTATACAAATCTGTGATAAGACCTGTGTTGTGCTATGGGTGTGAAACATGGACCCTGATCCAAGCATCCGCAAATATATTGAACGCCTTTGAGCCACGTGTCCTGAGGCAAATAATCGGAGAGAAGCTAGATGGGGACTTATGGCGAATTCGAAACAACCATGAGCTGTATGAAATTTTTGACGAGCCGGAGGTCTCAAGGATTGTAAGACTGCGGAAGCTGCAATGGGCAAGACACATGAATCGTATGGACGAGCAATGGATACCCAAGAAGGTATTCGTTGGGAGAACTGAAGGCCGGCGGCCAGTGGGGAAACCGAGGAAACGCTGGTCTGACCCTCTCGACGAAGACAGTTCATCGCTGCTCGGATTAAGGAATTGGAAGACGCGGTCAACGGACCGAGACAGTTTTAGGCGCTGTTTGCAGGAAGCGAAGGCGCGAAAGGGGCTGTAGTGCTAAGAAGAAGATAAAACCATGAAAAAATACAAAAATAAACCCAAAAAAAGAAAGTAAAAATAACAACAACGACGACGCAACCAGCGGCTGCAGCCACGATGTTGGCGGTGCATCGGGAGCGGTACTTAAGACGACAAAAATGATGATTATTGCAATGGCAGGTGAAAAATGGAGATTAACAGACAGTCTTGTCCAGACTAAGATTCCTGCGGCGTTCAGGCGCAGCAAAAAAAATTATGCGAATGCCAGAGAGTACTATAAAGGAAAAGTGGGAAACTCTGCAGGATGCGTCAGATGTTCGAACGGTCGAAGAAAATTTATTGAACATCGAGAATTCGATGGTTGCTGCTTACCAAAGCGATTGAAGCAAGGATCGTAAATCTCGATATAACAACGAACCATTCTGAAGTCCACGAAGAGATTACGACAGGAAAGGACAGGATTGAACAGACAATTTAAGCGACGTTATGTGATTCCATCGCCAACGTCGAAAATGTGGCGGAAGTACTGTATTTGGAAACGAAAGCCGATAATCTCTCCCAAGAACGCTAGTCGCAAAGTTCAATTGCCTCCCAGTGACATAAAGAAGAAAGGCTATGCCGGAAAGCGAGAGGTGTTCTGAAAAGAGTATAATCTGCATGCAACTCGCCAAAAATCAACAAAGTAGTAAAGATTGGGCTCCTTGAACTAGAAGAGCTCCTAGACCGCAAAGAGCATTATCGGAGGAGCTGATTAAAGGCCAAAGTTGGCCCGAAGGCCAAAGAAGGCTAAAGAAGCGCTGCGGGCTGAATTTAAAGGCCTCGTGCAGGTAGCTTCGCCATTAAAAATCAATAAAAGAATAGCGACTAGCCCTAACGAAGGAGACCAGGATAAAATAAGGAAAGAAGAGGCACTTAATGAGCGTGGCTAGTGACAGAGTGTCAGTCACTTTAGCATTTACACCTGATAGAAGAATGTACTAGATGGAGGGAAATTTGGATTTCAATTGCCTGATCAACACCACTGGTGCAAGCCACACCGCAATTGAACGTTGTATCGCTCTGAAGTAAAATTAACTGCTCGCCGGTTAAAACCGAGCTAATGAAAAACCTGGAAACAAAGAACGGGTCTCTTTTTTTGGTGGACAAGGATTGACAATGGAGGATCGAGTGCGACGAGTCACCAGAAATTTTTCCTAGAATTCATCGAGTGAATAAAATTAGAACAGCAACAGAGGGGCCTACTTTACCACAGTGACTGTGAAATAATTAACGACAGAGACAGGGAAGATTGGCGGTAGAAGATTAATAAGAAGCCCGCTGGAAAAAGAACTTCGCGACGCAAATTACTTCGGGGGCCCCCAAATAGAAACAGTAGACATAAGTTTAAGATTTGTATGCAAAACAAAATTTTGATTAACTAAAATTCATTTCTAACTTATAGATGGTACATAATCGTGGTTTCATTAGCAAAGAAAAATATTGATGCGGAAGTAAATTGTACACCTGGCTCTGGTGTGTTTGAGAATTTAGCTTGGGTGTGTTTTGGTTTTTAGCGCGGATGGGCTTTATTTTTGCTCGGTGCGAGTTACTTCGGGTAATCTGATACCGGAAAAACAGTGCAAAGTGGTCACCCCGGCTTAGACTAATCCTCCCCTGTTAGAGGAAAATAGTAGGTTTTATTTCCAGCTGTATGAAGGGTATTCGGTCGCTACGTTTCTCGCTTGGCGGCTATTTGCGACCAGGAAATAAACGAGTGCCGCCTCCTACGATCGTCTCCGACGGCAAGTCGGGTCCGAGATCCCTAACTGGAGAAATTCTCATGCGGAGGGTAACAGCGGTCGTGCCACATACTATTCGAATTCGGAGCAGAGGCCAACAATAGGGAAGCATTGTGTGACGCAGTAAAGAAAGTCCTCGGCAAAAGCGCAACTATAGCCTCGCTTGAGCCTATGGCAACAATCAAAATAAGAGACATTGACTGCGTCACGGATCTAACCGAGCTAGAAGAGGCCATCAAAAGAGAGTTCCCTAGCGTGAGAAGGATCAAAACGAGGCTGGCATCAGAAAACCATAGGCAACAACTCATGGCCATAACTGACTTGACCGAAATGGACGCGGAACAATTTCTGAATAAGGGCAAAATATGAATAGGGTGGGTTATCAGCAGGATATGGTGAAGACCAGCGCCTCTTCAATGTTTCAAATGTCTTGGCTATGGTCACACCGCATAAGTATACAAAGCACCCGATAGGAGTTCCCTCTGTTAGAAATGCGGTGAAATGTGACATAAGAAAAAAGAGTGTACAAAGGAGGCATGCTGTATTCTTTGCAAGAATGCTGATCCAAGACTGGATCTTGGGCACATCTTGGGATCAGGGAAATGTCGAGTTTTCCAAAATCAGAACTCCCGTGACCCATAACTTACACCGCAGTTTAATTGCCCACAATCTGTTTGAGCAGTTTGCGAGGGACATGAAAGCTGACTTTTTACTACTGAGTGAGCAACACTATAATAAAAGTTCTGCTCCATGTTATCCTAATTAAACTGGTAATGCCGCTATCTGGGTTCAAGACAGTGATTTCTAGGTGGAGGGATGTGGACTGGGGGATGGTTATGTGTGGGTTCGGTGCTCAGGGACCACCTTTTTAGTGTGTACCTAACGCCAAACGAATCGTTATCATCTTTTCAAACTAAACTTAATGCTTTGGAGGGGGCTGTCTCCAATGAGGATGGCAACGTGCTAGTTGGGGGAAACTTCAACGCTATAGCAATCGAATGGGGCATGCCTCAAACAGATCCGCAGGGAAAATGAACCCTAGAAATAGCGGCCCGGACTGCGCTTGTCCTACAAAAAACCGGATATATGCCGACTTTCCACCGTATTGGCTTTGAAGGAACCATACCGGATTTGACATTCACCTCGGAGTCCTTAGTATGGAGGAAACACAATTAGAGGCTATCAGACGGCTACTCAGCCAGTAATCATCAGTGCATTCTGCTTGATCAGTGATGTTGTCTCCCGACGTCCTTGCTCTCACGTTGAGAGATTCGTCAAAGTCCTCACAGCAGGTGCTCCGCTGTAGGGAGATTCGAAAGGTATGGAAGAACTGGCAGCTCAAGACGTGGTGAACTCATCTATGAGCATCATCACGACTGCTTGCAACGCTTCTATGCCCCGTCGAAGACCCCGGCATGGCAGGCCCCCAGTGTACTGATGGTAGATTGAAATCGCTGAAAAGCGAAGGTAGTGTCACAAGCTTTGGCGTGAGGTTCAACGGGCACAGAACTGTGATGAGGCATGCAACTGGGAAGCAGCATATAAGTCGGCCAGGAAATGCCTTCGCAAATTGATCAACAACAGCAAGGCTCGCTGCTGGCAAGATCTAGTGGACAATGTGAACAAGGATCCGTGGAGCCCTGGTTACAAGCTAGTTATGCGGAAGCTTGTTGCCCTACATACGAGGTTTGTTCAAAAAATATCGCGAATTTTTTTTTTTTTTTTTAAATTATTTCTTTATTCATGAATATCTATTTTGTCCCCTTCAAAGTAATCCCCATGAGATATTATACACTTGTGCCAACGGTTTTTCCAATCTTCGAAGCACTTCCAAAAATCATTTTTTTTAATCTTGTTCAGCTCCTCCTTCGATGCCGTCTTTATCTCGTCAAGCGTAGCGTAACGTCGTCCTTTTATGGGCCTCTTCAATTTAGGAAACAACAAAAAGTCACAAGGGGCCAGATCTGGGGAATACGGTGGCTGCGGCATCATTATTGTGTTGTTTTTGGCCAAAAAGTCGCGTACAAGCAACGATGTGTGAGCAGGGGCGTTATCGTGATGCAAAAGCCAATTTTTGTTCTCCCACAAATCCGGGCGTTTCTGGCGGATTGCTTCGCGCAAATTGCGCATAACTTGCAGGTAATATTCCTCATTGACCGTTCTTCCCTGTGGCAAGAACTCATGATGCACCACGCCCCTGCAATCGAAGAAAACTGTCAGCAAAACTTTCACATTCGACCGAACTTGGCGCGCTTTTTTCGGTCTTGGTTCATGCGGCAGGTTCCATTGGGATGATTGAGCTTTGGTTTCCACGTCATAACCATAAACCCACGATTTGTCACCAGTTATGAGCCTCTGGAGCAAATTTGGTTCGTCGCGGACAGAGTTTAACATCTCATTAGCAATGTTCATGCGTTGCTGTTTTTGGTCGCAATTGAGCAATTTTGGTACGAATTTCGCGGCGACCCGTCTCATGCCCAAATCGTTGATAAAAATCGAATGGCACGAGCAAATCGATATGTTTAGGTCCTCAGCAACTTCTCTAACGGTGATTCGACGATTGGCCAATACCATTTTCTCCACTTCATTAATTTTTTCGTCTGTTTTTGAAGTGCTCGGGCGTCCGGCACGCTCTTCGTCGTTCACATCTTCTCGGCCTTCTAAAAACATTTTGTACCACCGATAAACGTTTCTTCGGTCCAAGGTAGCTTCTCCGTATGCCACAGTCAACATTCGGAATGCATCCGCGCACTTAATTTCGTTTTTCACACAAAATTTGATACACGTTCTTTGATCCATTTTTTTGAATAAGTAAAATCGAAGACGATTGAAAACACGTGCAAGTAAAGCAGCTATCACCAATTAAGTGAACATTCAAAATGGCCGAGCTTGTCGGCATAAGTGACAGACATGAGTACCAACATAACCCCACAAAATCGAAATTCGAATATACGGAACCCGCGAAAATTCAAAATTCGCGATACTTTTTGAAGACACCTCGTATGCCTTACATACATGATGCGGAAAAGATGGATGAAATAGTGTGGGCACTCTTCCCCGCCCATTTTGTCCATGGTTACTTTGTCCATGATAAAATAGCAGTCGAGTGTCCACTTTTCATGCAGCCGGAAATGGAAGAGGCAGTCCTTTCACTGAAAGCGAGGAAGGCTCCAGGTCCAGATGGTGTTCCGACTGAGGTGTTGCAACTTGTCTATCACCATTGTCCTGACTTATTGCTCAGTACACTCAATGCTTGCCTACGGGATGGTGTTTTGCCGGTACGATGGAAGGAGATGAGGCTCATGGTCATGCGACACTAGGAATGGTGGATATTCTGGATACGCTAGAAAACTCTTTTTGAGTTTCAGAATATCTTATGCGGCTATTGAGCGATTTATGGAGGGACTGAAGCCTGCTGAACGACACAACAAAGGGCCAACGAAAAATGGAAGTTACATTGGGTGTTACCTAGGGATCTATCCTTTGTGCAGACTTATGGAATGTGTTTTACGATGGGCTACTGAGACTGGAGATGCCAAATGAGTCGCACTTGATTGGCTATGCGGATGATGTTGTGGCTCTGGTCACTGAATACACCGTTAAACAACCGCAACTTAGGCTAGGTATGCCAATCCGCTAAGTGAGAGACTGAATGACTACTTGCGCGTTCAGTTTAGCACTAGAGCGAACCGAAATGGTCATCTTGACAAAGAAGAGAATCCCTAAAGAAAGGATGATCAGTATTGGAGACATACTAATTGAATCAAACCCAGCGATGAAATACCTAAGGCTACGGTTCGACTCAAAGGTGAGTTTCTCTGAGAAAATCAGAGCAATGGCTGATAAGGCTGCTTCGGTAGTATTGGCTCTGAGTCGACTTATCGCCAACGTAGGGGGACCCCACCCATCAAGAAACCCCTCTTGATGAGTGCTGTAGGGTCGAAGCTGCTGTATAGACGAGAAATATGGGGCAGCACTCTCAGTACGGAGGTATACCGAAAACGCTTGGCATAGGTACAGAGAAGAGGGGCACTCAGGATTGCATCTTCATATCCGACAGTCTCTGATTCGGTAGTGAGAGTTAAGTTACTGCAGGCATGATACCTGTTGCCCTCCTTGCTAGAGGGCTTCACGCTATTTACCTACATCGTAGCAAAGATGCGAGGGAGCAGTCTTGGTGGAAATGCACGAAGGGAAGGTGGATTGTGCGCCTCATCGCGGATGTGAGACCGTGGCTAAATCGAAGGCATGTTGAGACTGACTTCTATCTGACCCAGCTTTTGAGCGGACATGGGTTTTTTCAGTCTAACCTGCACAAGATTGGTAAGTTATGGGCCCCTGATTGTCGATTTTACCCAGGAGAGGAAAAAAATATCTGCCACTTATTTGATGCGTGCAAAAAATTGGACAGGCTGAGATAAAATCTCTACAAAGAGATGGGAGAGCTCATCATTATCACGGTGATGCTTGAATCGGTTGACAAATGGAACCAGGTAGCACATTATTTTCGAGCAGTCCTAAAAGATAAAAGGGAGTCATAGCAGCCGCGAATATTGAGGCTGGAGGACAACTTGTCTGGCAATTCCTCTCCCGTCACACTAGAAGAGGGATCTCCCAGCTTGAAAGCACCTCACGGCGTCACAAAACAACACCCATCCCCAAGTAATGTTTCAAACGATTCCAGGCTTTATTTTCAGGTTGACAGGGGAGATGTCTAGCGGTTAGTCAAGTCGTTTGTGAGCATGGGAGTTCCATACTCTGTGCGTGAATCACGCTCATATCCCAATCATAAAAAACAAAAGGGCCACCATGCTCATGCATTTCAAGTCCAATATGTCGTTACGGTAGTGAACTGACGCTTTGGACGTAGCAATAGGGGCATAAATAGAACAAAAGCAATACAACCTCCTCAGCTTTTAGGATCCAAACAATTGGTGGTTTGTCATTTTTTCTTGCCTTGATGCAGAATTTATTCAAGGGTGCCTAGATGTCAGCTGCCTTCCATGGAAAGTAAAATTGCCCACTGGAAAGACCAGATACAGTGTATATGATTACGAACTGCTCACGATAAATGACAGCATCCATCATTTTTGACAGTACATGGAGGCCACACAATTTCATGTGTTAACAGACCACAAACGGCTTATCTCTGCGTTCGCCCAGCCGGCCACTCGAGCTTCGGCTCGCCGGTTATGTCACTTAAATATCATATTGGAGTTCTGCACTGATATACGATACATTCCGGGCCCTAGCAACGAAGTAGCGGACGCTCTTCACGATTGATAATGATAACTACTCCATTCACCGTAGATGTCAAACATTTAGTGAGGAAACAACAGGACGACCACAAAACTCAGCATTTCATTCGACTGAATACTAAGTCACTTAAGCTAAGCCAGACCGTAATTGACGACAACATTAAAGTGATTATAGACACCTCTAGGCCTGGAACTCAGTTCTTTGTACCCAGATGCCTCCGTATCCGTACCCAAGCGGCTGTACAATCGTTAGAGCCATGGCAAATAAATTTTTGTGGATCAACATGAAAAGGGACGTCTGTCTTTGGGCCTGCAACTGGATTCCGTGTCAATGCTCGAAAGTGGGCCTATATCAAGGAAATTCAATTCAATCTTTCCCGATGCCTGAAAAATGATTTCAGCACGTGCATCTTGACATCTTCAGCCCGTTAATTTTTTCCAAGGGATATAAATATTGCTTCATAATGGATGGCCTAAAGCTGTTTAATTGGTAGAGCAAACGGCGTTCAGGCGTTTTTAATAACTGGCTAGCTCATTTCGGATTGCCACGTACTATCACGATGGATAAAGGCACACAGCTCGATTGAGTACTATTTAAATCACTGAAAGCGTATTCATGATGCAAAAGAAATAGAACATCGCCCTATTATCCTGTCAAATGCAGACATTGCACCCTCAAATCTGCAATTATGTGCTATGAGGATATTCAAATTGGCCTACTGTGCTTGCCACCGTTCTCTTAGGTCTGTAACGTTCAAGAAGGATATTGTGTACGGAAGTGTTGTAAAATACGACGCTTACACTCCCCGGAGAGCTTGTGGCCCCACCCCAGCCAACGCGGACCCACATTCGTTCCTTGCACAGCTTCGTTCCACAATGAAGCACTTCCGCCTGATGCCACCAGCATATTGCAATGACAGAGCAACATTCGTCAACAAAAATCTAAATACGTGTTTACATGTTTTTTTTAAGAAACAACGCATTAAAAAGACCTCCCAGGCATCCATACTACGGCTCTTCTACCGTGGTGATTGCTTGGTTGTTGTGACTTTGTCAGCCATCATCAGCTGTCATCAATAGTCGCCAACGTCACTCAGGAGGGAGTAACTGTAGCACAGCGATCACTACCTTTTGTGCGACACTGTATCTCTAGTACAGAAATGATGTGAGGAGAACAAACGAATTTAGACAGCGATCACTCCAGTTTGGTTATTCAATTTGTAATTGTATGTCATAATAAATATTGTTTGAATTATAACGTAA
Source organism: Odontomyia ornata (assembly GCA_963969285.1). NCBI lineage: Eukaryota > Metazoa > Arthropoda > Insecta > Diptera > Stratiomyidae > Odontomyia > Odontomyia ornata. The sequence continues at coordinate 253,870,905 of OZ017742.1, forward strand.
ACTCGAAAGGCTGCTTTTACTGCATACAAGCGACACATACACTACCAAAAAGGACACAACATGCAGTTAATGGGATAAAACTTATTCAATTGTAAATTATAAGCAAAACTGTTATTTGTTTAATACTGTATATGTACCATAATGCAATAAGGGCTAACTACCTTATTATTCACTTGTATTAGCACAACATACTTGGAGTCCAAGTCTTCAAAATGAACCGTTTCTTCACCTTATCTATAGATAACTTATGATAGCAATGGAAATCTCATAGATTAAATACAAACCCCTTCTAATAAGAACGAATTCTAGATTACTAAAATTTTTGAACTAGACTCTGAATAATAAACTTTTTCATATTTCTTCCAGGTCTTCTTTGCGCTGCCGAACACTATGACCTTCCTGAGCTGCTGCAAGCATGCTTCCATCACTGCAAACAATTTCTACGAATCGAAGTTGTTTGTCCGATGCTCATATCCCTGGAAAACTACTATTGGCGTTACACATCAGCATCCGAACTGGTCAACATGATCCTGACATTTGTGGAGAACAAAGCGCACGCCTTATTCAAATTGCCCGAATTTCTCAATCTCAGTGAGAGTATGGTCCAGATGATCATGTGTCGCGATCTGCAGATGCCGGAGATTCGTAAATTTGAAGCGATGTTAGCCTGGGCCCAAAACAAAGTTGACAAGATGAAAGTATCCCCCAACACGGATACACAACTCGAGTTTCGATGTATCATGGAGCGTTTGACTCGTGATTTGGATTTGTGCAGAATATCACCGAATGAATTGATAACGGTTGTTTTGCCATCGAAATCTTTACGAAATGAACGCATCATGGAGACATTGATGGTCCAAGCACATTTGGGTATATATAGGATACAGGAATTGGATGAATACAAGAACAAATTGAAAACACAAGATTCGAAATGTAGCGAGGGAAGTGTTACAGTTCACAGGTCTGATCTGTAACTTTTGATTTTGTTCCAAAGGATGAGTCCTGATTATTTTTCTTCTGGTTGTGTTGCTTATACATTGAGGTTATGTCCATTCGTCGAATTATTTTAGTTTAATGAATTTCTATTTTGTATGTATGGCAACTAATATCATTCGAAATGGATATCACCACTGTCTGACACTCCTTTTGCTGCCTTCTTCTCTTCTCATTTCGAATTTATTCAAATTCATGTGTTTTCGTCTTTTCTTCATTCAAGCTCCTTCAAGTTTCCTATCTATTGCCAAAACCACTTGAAACCGCTTCTTATCAATCCTTTTTGAGTTTCTTAGAGTGTTCTGTAAAAATTGCCTCTATTAACAAATTTGCGAATCTCTCAGTTTTTTTAAAAGCACTTTGAGAATTGTGTGATTCTCTTTTGAGCATTTTTAAGCAATAGTAACGATTATTTCGGTCAAGATTTATTGCAAAATAAACAAAAAAAGATTAAATTATATTCTTACTACTCTCCATCATCCTTCAGCAAGTTTCTTATTTCATATATAAATTAATCTCAAACTACAATCGAAGACTACATTGAAAGCTAACAAAAAATTTACATTAAAGAATAAAATATTTAAAGAAAAACTGTTACACAATAAATTTTTAAGAAATAATTATTGTAAATTAAATAAAATTTAAAACTCAAACAAATTAACACGAACACACAGACACACATCCAGTCATTATTCAGTGTAAAATAAAACTATTTAAGCAAATTTAGGCGATTTGTAAACTAATGTAAATGTAAAACGTAAAGAAAAAACAAAAGAATTATAAAAATAATAAAACTTGTACACTTGTAAAGTTAAGATGTATCTCATCGATTTAAATGTAAATTAATCTAAAGGACGAAAATGAAAGGAAAGTATAAAAGAAAAATTAAAACTGAAATACAGTTAAATATTGTGACTTCTGATATTACTAAAACTATTATTGTATACATTAAATAAAAAAAACGTTGAAAAAAAAACATACAAAAAACTACTTATTTATAAATATGAAACAAAAAATGCTGTTTTGATACTGAACAAGAAAATGAAATTATAGAACATTACAAAAGAATGAAAATTTAAAAGTTTAATTGAAAAATTTAAAGAAATATATTTAAATCATGCAAACCAACATTTTCTTGACATGAAATAAATTTAAAGAACGTTGCAACAAGTTTTAAATTTAAATTATGAAAATATAAAAAAATTGAATTTTTTTCCGATTATTTCTATTAAAGGGTATGGCCCATTTTGCCTTCTAGCGTCATAAACTAAAGCCCGTTTTGCTTTTTACTCCTGTTCCAAAGATTCAAACAATTCATTTTTCCTTATCAAAGCAAAATAATTTTATTGAATCAATCAACTCCTTCTTAATTTAGTTCTTTGCTCATTGGAATCATCATTAATTAAATTTTATAAATGTTAAATAAATGCGAAACGATTAAACAAACCAAAAAATATATAGTAATCAGGAATGACAAATTTGTAATGTACTTGAAATGCATTCAAATCTATTTTCCAGATTGTAACTACGTAGAGAACATGTTATGTTTTTATACAAACACAAATTGAAAAGATAAACAAAAATGACTGCATATATTTCAAAAGCAAAAAGCTGAAAATAAATGTTAAATGTCCTGTTGAAAAGAGTCTCTAAATGCTTTTATTCTGTTTGAAGTTTCTTATTTTATTACTCGTCCGATCCCTTTTGTAGTAAGCGAGCAGTCACACAAGCAAACTGCTCGAAAACCTTCCTAACCCTACCCAAAATTTTAATTGCAGATTTAGAAAAAAAGGTTTCATTACTTCCATCCATAGTTGTAATTTATAAAATTTTTTTTTTCTTATTATTATTATTATTATTATTAAATGTAATTTTTTATCAATTTTCCTTTATATTAAATTTAAACGTTTTCCTTTACTTATACTCTTCATGAGATTTAACTTTTATTAATATTTACAATCTTTTTCAGCTTTCTTTACTTAAGTTGATTCTTTAAAAATTTTTAAATCTGTAAATTAAAATTTCGGACATGGGAATACTGATTCAGTGCATCCCGTCCGTGTATTCTATTGCTGAATGCAATCTAACTCGGCTGAGAGAGCAGCTATATTTGAGATACCGCTACGACAGGGAAAAACTAGGAAAAGACATGGGCGAGCCGGAGAGCCCACAGAAGATTGCGAAATGGCAAACACGGTGAACGGATTGTGAGCAATCATTTTTCACAGATTTTATAGCGCTTGTCTTGTCGAGTCTTTCGTTAAAGTATATTAAAATTAGTTTTCGTGTCCCAATTCGATCATTTGGGGTACAATTTCATAGCAGAGAGCGGGCACTTGAAAAAAATAAATATCACGTCGAAAGTGACGAATTCGTCACGGAACGGTTTCGCGTTATTCAAGCTCAAGGTTTTCTCCAACCCAACGAGAATCGTCCCAGCTCGACACCGGACCGCCCTTTCGCATTTTCCTTGCTCGGAAAACGTGAAAAGCCAGCGCATTCACGCGTCCCCAGGCAAGGCCAATCTCGGTGGAGGCAGCAGACCATTGCTGCAGTCCTTCACGGACGTTTTCATATACTCATTTCACTACAAAATGGCACCCAACGTGGGGCCCGAAAAGCCCGGTTGTATCATCAGTCGTGAGCCCAAGACTGTCCAACGTCTCTAGGTCACCCTATAAGGTGTCCAGATTTTTGGCGGGTAGTTACCCCTAAGGGATATTGCACTAATCGTGCCCCAGCAATTAATAACTTTTGAAAGACCACCCCAGACCAAGCGGTGCCTAAGTGTTTTTCATTACATGGATTTTGACTTCACGTGATTGGCTGCTTCGCTAGTCTTTGACTATCCATGATAAGACACGCGTTGTTTGCGGGTCAGAATCAACCCTAGGCTGACAAATAATTGAACCTTGTGAAAACTTGCGAACGAGAGAGCACTTCTGACCCCCATTCTTATTGTGCCTCAAGAGAGTAGTCCCTGTAATACAAAGGAAGAGCGTATCATTGGTGTCTTGCCTATGAATTTGAAAGCGAAATGGAAAGATCGAGTTATACATTGATATTGCTAATCGTTTTTTAAATTTCAAAATAAATTTATGACACCTTTTCTTTCAATTCTATTTTTCAATACTGTTCTTAACATTTATCTATTTAATCACATCTATTTATCAATTTCAATTTCGCCACTTTTGGCCACTGTGTGAAGGCTTTATTCTGTTAGTACTTAAGTTTTGTTTATAACGTCCTTTTAGTGTCTAATTTACGCTCTGTTAAGGATTCAACAGCAACTTCCACAGTCGACTATTCACCCACTCCCATCACGAATGGCCACACAGTCATCAACGCGTCGTTAGCATCAACATCATCATACTGACACGACAACAAACCCCAATGCAATTAACAATACAAACACAGCAACTGATCTTTGCATAATTTATCGAGTAATCTGCGCTGGCGAGCAAGTGCTGACGGAGCAGGCAGTTCGTGAGCGATCGGTGAGGACGACAGTCAAGTGATCATCAAAGGTGTAGAGATAATTATAGTTGAAGTTTGGTCGAAATAATTAATGAATAAATACTGTGTCGTGCATGTTAAAAAATAAGTCTTTGCTCTTATGTTGTCAATTTTCAAATTGGAATTGAAGTGCAAAACTTCGTTTATCGATAATCCATCATCATACAAACATTTCTTGGTCCGTCGAGCCGGATCGTTGCGCATAGGCAACGATAGTTAATGTGTGAACCGTGCAATTTGGTAAGTACGATCATTCCTACACTTGTCATACATATCCTCTTCCAAATTCACGTGTGTGCAAATCCGGTGGCATTTCATTGAAAAGCGGAGATCGTCAAACCGGGACCTCGTAACGGAAGTACAACTCCCACATTCAAGCACATGGTGGCTAACAGCCCAAGACGTGCTTATAGGCAATCTTCAGCACTTTGCGACGCAATCAAATTAAATTATTTACAGGGAGCAGCCCATAACTGCTAGCCACTATCACGTTCATCAGTTGGTAAAAAGGGTGAAAGTGTGAGAAAATTGATGGATTATAAAGTGAATATGATTGCATCAAGTCATTTGTGGGCATTTAGGAAGCATCCCATACAAGACGTCGCTATCGCATACAACAATCGTCTCTTCTGTCAACGAAAGCACTCGCATTGATTGCATCAAGTCATTTGTGGGCATTTAGGAAGCATCGCATACAAGACGTCGCTATCGCATTCAACAATCGTCTCTTCTGTCGACGAAAGCACTCGCATTGATTGCATCAAGTCATTTGTGGGCATTTAGGAAGCATCGCATACAAATCGTATCTATCGCATGCAACAATCGTCTCATCTTTCGTTGGAAACACTGGCATTGGTCGCCTCTCAAGTCATTTGTGGGGAGTTAGGTGCAATCAGTGCATACAAAACGTGGCTATCGCATGCAAGCAGTGCATTATTTAGTCACAACTTAGTTCATCAGACATTTAGCTGTACAAAAGTTCGCTTTCTAGGAAACACTCTATCACACATTACATAGTTCCAAATCGCAGAACCATGAACCGACTAATTGTGCAGCAAAAGCTCTCCTTGGAGCAATTGAATAAAGTAATTAGTAATTATACAAAGGACTCAAAATCATGGAAAACGCAAGTTTATTATGAAAAACAATTGGACAGGGTGCAAACCTTACATCAGGAGTTTGCGGAAACCCATCGACACATCATTGCACTGCTCACGGGCATGGACCAAGAGCTGAAGGTGCCCTATTTTGAAGAAGATTGGTTATCTACGTTCAACGAGAGCTACATAGTAGTCTACGCCGAACTAGCCGACTTTTTGAAGGAAGAACAACGGGCAAATCCGCCAGAATTCTCGACTCCGTTGGAAGAATTACGGTTGCCAAGGATTACATTACCCAAATTCAACGGCAAATATGATATGTGGGCGTCGTTCCGAGATCTGTTCACATCGCTCATTCATAATCGTAAAACATTGTCAAAGGTTGAAAAGCTGCATTATCTCAAGTCAAGTTTAGAAGGAGAGGCAGCAGGATTAGTGCAACAGTTCGCAGTAACCGATGCAAACTACGACGGAGCGTGGAAAGTGTTGGTAGAACGATACGAAAATGCAAGTGTCTGTTTGACCGCGCAGTTGAAAACCCTCTTCAGCATTGGAAATGCTAATGAATCAGCCACGTCGCTTAAAACTTTATTGGATAGATCTGTTGAGAGTGTCCAGATTATTGAAAACATGAAAGGGAAAAACTTGGGGGAAGCCATGGTGATTCACATGACAGTGCAACGATTCCCACATGAAACGCGTCAATTGTGGGAACAACAAAGATGTGAAGAGAAAGAATTGCCGTCATTCAAAGACGTGTGTCCCTTCCTACAAAATAGATTCAGAGCATTGGAGGCAGCAGGAACCGTGCGTCCCACGGTATCGCGAATGGCGAACACCACACGAAGTGTACATGTGGTGAAGAACGAAGTGACGATAGAATGCCCTTTATGCAAGCAGCATCATTTCTTGTATCAGTGCGATCAATTTATTCGCAGTGATTTGAAGCAAAGACTTCAGACAGTTCAACAATCGCGTGCTTGCCTCAACTGTCTATCCAGCTAGCACTTCGTGGTAAGGTGTCCCAGCCAATCTAAGTGCAAGAAATGTCAACGGAAGAATCATACCTTACTGCACTAAGATGAAGCCACTATGAGTCAACGAAGTCCAAAGGTAACTAATCCCAACACGACCAAAACTCAATCCTCAGGACCAGGAGCGATTGACATCAACGCGCTGAACTGTGAAAGGAAGAACGAGGTAATTCTGGCTACAGCGTTAGTCAGCGTGGAGGCACCCCATGGATGCAAAGTCTTGCGGGCTTTAGTCGATCAAGGGTCGCAAGCGTCTCTTATAACAGAAGCTGCAGCTCAACAATTGAGCTTAAAGCGCAAGGCCACCAATATCAAAATTGCGGGAATTGGGGCAGAATCCAGTGGAGCAAGTCGAGGCATGATCCATGCACAGATTAGAACACATGCGTATGAAGTCATACCCTTCAAGGCATATGTCTTGGACAAATTAACGAACCCACTACCACCACAGACGCTGGATACTGCAGAGTGGGAGCAATTGAAAACAGTTCAACTTGCTGATCCTTCTTTTAATAGACCAGGTAACATTGATATGTTGTTGGGAGCAGAAATATATGGCAAAATTCTGACGAGTGACATGTTTAAATTACCGGCGGGGCCCGTGGTACAAAGGACAAGTTTAGGATGGATTCTGTCGGGTGAAGTACCAGTGCATTCCACAAGGGATCGAACATGGCACAGTTGCACGGTAGAAGCAAGTGATGAACCGAACATCAATGAGTTATTGCAGAGATTTTGGGAGCTGGAAGAAATGGCATCGCATAGAATAACATCTGATGAAGAGCAAGCATGTGAGGAACATTTCCGAATAATGTTCAAAGGGGAGTCGATGGACAATACACGGTCCGGTTGCCATTCAAGCAGGGCATGAAACAAGCATTAGGTCAATCGAGGCATCAGGCAGTAGCAAGTTCACAGGCAACAGAGAAACGTTTAGGAAGGACGTCACAATTAAGGAAGGAATATGATAAGTGTTTACAAGAGTACATTGATATGGGACATATGCAGTTAGGAGCTGACCAGCCACAATATATCAGACAAGAAGACCTATCGATAAGTACGGCACTGTACTTGCCGCACCACGCAGTCATCAAGGAAAGTAGCACAAGTACCAGATTACGTGTGGTATTCGACGCATCGCGAAAAACTAGCTCCGGGGTCTCCTTAAATGAAGCTTTAATGACGGGTCCAGCTATTCAAAATGACTTGAGCGCTGTACTATCGAGATGGAGATTGCATAAATTCGCATTTGCAGCAGACATCTCAAAGATGTATCGGCAGATCAACGTACATCACGATGACGCTGAGTACCAACGTATAGTCTGGAAACCGCATCCAGAGAGTAACATTTGTGACTTTCGTCTAAATACAGTCACATTCGGCACCACATGTGCTCCTTTCTTGGCAATTTGAACTTTGCATAAGTTAGCGGACGATGGCAAAGGGAATACCCATCGGCGTATAAGGTCATCATGGACGATTTTTATGTGGACGATGTTCTGTCGGGTGGTGAGAGCCTGCAAGAGACTATCATGAAGCGTAAAGAAGTAGACGCGCTACTACAAAGTGGAGGCTTTGCACTCCGTAAATGGATTGCTAACGACTCGCAAATTTTATGTGGAATTCCTGAGGAAGACGTGGAAATGAAACTTCACGTTGAACGATACTGGGATCAACAGTTTAAGTCACTAGGCATCGTTTGGTATCCCATATCCGATTGTCTGGGATACCAAATTAAGTTACCAGAAAGTTCGGCGCCATATACCAAAAGAAAGATCTTGTCAAATATATGATCCACTGGGCTGGTTAGCACCTGTACTGATTGTTGCCAAAATAATGCTACAATCGTTATGGCTGAGTGGAGTGGCCTGGGATGAAACAGTTCTGTTAGAATGTACACAGAAGTGGACACGGCTCCGTGAAGGCATACAAGAGATCTCGAAATGCCAAATACCTCGATGGGTTGGGTGTGGTCCAGGTGCAGAATTCGAGCTGCATGGATTTAGCGACGCTTCTCTAAGAGCATATGCCGCGGTCATCTATTTAATATCACGAAACGAGTCCGGGACATATTCACGTATCGTCACGGCAAAAACCAAGGTTGCACCTGTGCGTCCAGTAACTATTCCACGCCTCGAGCTATGTGCAGCAGCATTGCTCTCAAAACTGATGGTCCGAGTGAAAGATACGCTAAAATTACCCATCACGCACGTTTTGTTATGGACCGATTCGCAGATAGTTCTGGCGTGGTTGAAAGGTCATCCCACTCGATGGAACATTTTCGTAGCCAATAGAACGACAGAAATCTTCAACCAAACTGGTAACACTCTTTGGCGTTACGTTCCGTCGCCACAAAACCCAGCAGATCTAGCCTCACGTGGCGCAGAAGTTGCAGAACTATTATCAAATCCATTATGGTGGAATGGATCAACCTGGTTGGTGAAACCGTCGGATCAGTGGCCCAAATCCACGACTATAGAGAGTATCGAATTGGAGAGGAGAAAAAATATCAAGGTATTCCTACAGACAATAACAAACGCAACTAAAATCATTGCGAGATTTTCGTCATTGACGCGGTTATGCCGAGTGACTGCGTATTGTTTACGTTGGCGTAAATGCATACCAAAATCCATCACCCCAACCCCATTACGCAGCGAAGAGATAAAACAAGCATTAGACATTTGGATAAAATTTGCACAACAGTCTGAATTTGATCATGAAATCAAAACCTTGATCAAGACGAAGGAAATTCCGAAACAAAGTAAGATTGCAAATCTGAACCCATTCTTAGATAGCGACGGAGTACTACACGTCGGGGGACGTTTACGACATGCGACATTGTCTTACTCTGAAATCCATCCGATTATCGTTCCAAGATCTGGCAAGTTCACTGACTTATTGCTACATCAAGTACATCAAGTTACTCTACATGGACAGACCCAAGCGATGTTGACACACTTGAGAAGAATGTTTTGGCTGATCGACGCTCGTAGGGTAGTCAAGAAAAGTGGACACCAGTGCATCAAATGTTTTCGCGCGAATGCGAAGACTTCCTCACAGCTCATGGGCAACCTACCAGCACCGAGAGTTAACGTTGCTCGCCCGTTCACTCACGTCGGAGTGGATTATTGCGGTCCCTTCGAATTACGACACCGTCTAGGCCGTGGAAGCTCGACTTACAAAGGATACGTCGCCATTTTCATATGTCTGACAGTCAAAGTGATTCATATCGAAGTGGTCAGCGATTTGACGACGCACGCTTTCCTAGCAGCGTTTAAACGATTCTGCGGATGACGCGGTATGTGTAGCCACGTGTACAGTGACTGTGGGACAAATTTCGTGGGGGCCAACACACATCTAAGAAAGGTACTGCAGCACCACAAAGACGTTGCGGAACTTCTCGCTAACCAAGGGATCACATGGCATTTTAATCCTCCGGCATCACCCCATTTTGAAGGACTCTGGGAGGCCGGCGTCAAGTCGACCAAGTTTCATTTACGAAGAGTGCTAGGAAATGCTACACTAACTTTTGAAGAGCTAATGACTACGATGACGCAGATAGAAGCCTGTCTTAATTCGAGACCGTTGTGCCCGCTTTCAGATGATCCGATGGACACTACGGCACTTACGCCAGCACACTTCCTGATTGGCGACACGTTGTTAGCACCTCCTGAAGCAGACCTCACGGAAACTAACATCAACCGACTCGATAGATGGCAACTGACGCAACGTCTAGCACAAACGTTTTGGCGACGCTGGAGGAGCGAATATCGCACCAGATTACAACAGAGACCGAAGTGGACTCATCGACAACACAACCCCAAGGTCGGAGATTTGTGCTTACTCAAAGAGGAGAAATTACACCCATACAAATGGCCATTAGCCAGGGTGACTGCTTTACATCCCGGTTCAGATAACCTAGTACGAGTGGTAACACTGCACGCAAAGGGCAACACATATAAACGCGCAATCACCAAGATAGCATTACTGCCTACCCCAGAACACACTTAACCGATTTGCACAAACCCCTAACACCCTTTAACTACCGTTAATTCATACAACACATCACCACACTCCGTTTCCCTAATTTGCACGGTTAAATCTCCAGACACCCGGACTGCCCGAACGTTGCAGCGGTGAACAGCCAGCATCGTTGGTTGAGCTTCACTCTGTTATTCCGAGCACCGTATGTTGCAGATTAGTGGGAAATTACGATAATCAGCGGATGCAACCTAGCTGGACAGACGCGGAGTTCAACAGTTCATATGTGTTAACAAATCATTTATTTCTTTTTATAATCATAGGACGTTCCGCGCCTTACGGTCGCAGCGGGGGGAGTATGTTTAGGATTCAACAGCAACTTCCATAGTCGACTATTCACCCACTCCCATCACGAATGGCCACACAGTCATCAACGCGTCGTTAGCATCAACATCATCATCCTGACACGACAACAAACCCCAATGCAATTAACAATACAAACACAGCAACTGATCTTTGCATAATTTATCGAGTAATCTGCGCTGGCGAGCAAGTGCTGACGGAGAAGGCAGTTCATGAGCGATCGGTGAGGATGACAGTCAAGTGACCATCAAAGGTGTAGAGATAATTATAGTTGAAGTTTGGTCGAAATAATTAATGAATAAATACTGTGTCGTGCGTGTTAAAAAATAAGTCTTTGCTCTTATCTTGTCAATTTTCAAATTGGGATTCAAGTGCAAAACTTCGTTTACCGATAATCCATCATCATACAAACACGCTCTTTTATCGAATTATATTCCACTTTTAGAATCACATTATGGACATTCAAAATGCATGTTGGCTTTGCCTACGAATTCGCAAAGAAATGTACCCATTGGGTGATTGTTTGGTTGACAAAGCGAGGAGAATTAGTGTTGTTGGCTTCCTGAAGGAGTCCATCAAGTTAATATCACTTTTGAAGATGGCTCACCAGACCAAATCTGTGGTGACTGTTACATTGAAGTGGAACGGATATACTCCTTCATACGACACTGCAAAGAGACCGAGATGGCACTACAATGATTCCAATCGGCGTGAGGATCGCGAGACCCAACCATGAACCAACCAACCCAGATTCGAAGTGCCAACTGCCTTTCGTCTGAGACCTCAGATCCACCATCTCAACCCAAGCCTTGGGATTTCGGAGATCTTCCACCATCTAAAGTGGCACAGATAGTGGCTGGCTGGGAGCTGGTGTTTACAGACCATGACGACCCTACAACCATCGGGGCCTTTCTGAGAAGGGTCGAGAATATGACTCGGCTGAACCTACAATTGAATATGAGAGCCGTCATTCACTGTGCCCAAATGCTATTTACTGAGAAATCTCTTCGTTGGTTCTGGAGATTTGTGGACACTTCTCCAACGTTTGACTGGGGGACATTGAGGTGTGTAGCACTGCGGGAGTTCACACCAGTCGAGGAAGATGGCACCTTAAAACAGTGTATAAGAAACAGACACCAACAGGCGTAGGAGATCGTAGACGATTACTATGAAGCCCTGTGTTGGCTGTTGAAACGTCTGATGACCCCATGCCAGAGTCTGAGTTGTTCAGTTTCTTTTGGAAGGGAATCAGGCCCGAGCTACGAGAGCGACTGGTGTTCACTCCGCGCCACAACGTGCACGCATTTGGCGCGTCCGCGAAAGCACTTGAAGCTGTACAACACTTCCAGCGGTCCACACCCCTAAGTAGTTTCTTTAGCCGACAAGAGCAACCAGAATGACGCTCAGTAGCTGAGCTCAAACACAGCGTGCCTGCTCTACCCACGTCAGCTTGTCATATTCCGCCCATAGTAGACCGAGCATCAGAGACCATTTCTCCACCATCCACAGAACTTAGCTAACAACATCCAAAGGAATTAAATGAACTGGCTCCTAGGTGTTGGAACTGCCGGCAGATGAGACACAACTTTATCGTATGTCAGGCAGAGGCTAACGCCAGATTGTATCAATCGCAAGAAGTCAAAGAACTTGCTAGCGAGTTCTCACAGCAGCACTCACGACAAACCAAGAAACGGAACAGCACTCCATCTCATCTAATGACAGTTTCACCACAACCAGTTCCTCGCCAGTAAACCCACTGGAGTCAAACACTACAATACCATTGCTGGTACATGATGCAACACATGCCACTTCTTCTCCGGAGGCCTCTCTGAAGACAGTTTTGAAGCGACTACCTCAAGTACTGCTTGAAGAATCCCGACATCCAACGACTCGTGTAGTTAAGCCATACCATATTAGGTTGCAGGAATTTGCCACAGAAGAGGTCACTCCACGCCAACACAAAACTAACTGGTCAACTTGTCGTTGGAGGAACTTCCGCAGAAGAGTGCGCACCTGTCGCCAAACTTTAAAACTATGTAACATCTCGGAGGTTTCTGAGAATGATACTCAACCTTACGCATCAATCAAAATGTTGGGTGAAATCGCTATTGCACTGATCGACGCGGGTGCAAGTATAAGCTGCCTTTCCTCGAGCCTCGGCTCAAAGGTAATGCAATAAAACCCTACGGTAGTAAAACACTGGCGCTCTGAAATCAGTACAGCTAATGGCACCAAACATCCTATCGAAGGTAGACTGACAACACCCGTGACGTTCAGAGGTCAAACGAAGGATATTACTTTCTACATTATCCCGTCACTGACTCAGAATGTGTACTTTGGCGTCGATTTCGTCCTTCAATGTGGATTGGCCCTAGATTTATTCACAGATTTGTCTTTAAATACTAGATATGTCAAAGAACTCGGGTCTGTACCCGGTAGGCATGAATTAACGCCTACCAACGACAACGTCTGGAAGCATCCATCGCTGTTTTTCCATCTCACGCTACCCAAGGCCTTGGCCACACCACCCTGGTCTCACATGTCATCGATGTTGGCAATAAAAAGCCAATTAAGCAGAGAAATTATGCCATCTCACCGGCCATGGAGAAGTTAGTGTATGCAGAGTTGGATAGGATGCTCGAGTTTTTTTTTTGTGGTAGGGAGGTGAATGCTATTTATGGACAGAGTGTGGGACTCTCATGCGCGACTGGACTACCCACTAAACACCTCCCCTGTCAACATGAGAACCCAGCCTGGAACCGTTTGACACATTACTTCGGGCCAGGTCTCGTTTTGTGACGCCGATGGTGAGACTGACTTCTATCTGACCCAGCTTTTGAGCGGGCATGGGTGTTTTCAGCCTTACCTGCCCCAGGAGAGGAGGACAATGCCTGTCACACATTTTTTACGTGTACAAAATAGGGCAGGCTGCGAAGGGAACTCTACAGGGAGACAGGAGAGCTCACCCCGGATAATATAGTTGCGGTGATGCTCGAATCGGTTGACAAATGGAACCAGGTGGCACATTATGCTCGGGCAGTCCTAAAATATAAAAGGGACTCACAGCAGCCAGGGGCACTAGGGCTGAGGGATCGCTCTTCTGGCATTTCCTCTTCCCCTCTCCCCTCCCGCTAGGAAAGAGACTCCCCAGCTTGAAGGATGCTCGAGTTGGGGGTTATAGAGGAGTCCCAAAGTGCCTGGTCCTCACCGGTAACCTTGGTGGTGAAGCCAGGTAAAGTCCGTCTTTGTCTCAATGCCCAAAAAGTAAACGCAGTGACAATCAAAGACGCTCACCCTCTTCCACTCATCGATGGAATGTTAGGGAGACTGCCGAAAGCAAACTACATTACCAGTCTCGACCTAAAAGATGCATTCTGGCAAATTCCACTCGATGAGGGGTCGAGGGATAAGACCACCTTCACAGTGCCTGGACGACCACTATACCAGTTTGTCACAATGCCTTTTGGCCTGTGTGACGCTCCGCAAACGATCACCCGTCTGATGGACAAAGTTATTCTACCACATCTGAAACACCAAGTGTTCGTGTACCTGGATGATCTTCTAGTCACCACGGAAACGTTCCACTAACATCTCTTACTTCTGCAAGAAGTAGCCCTGCACATCAGTAAGGCGGGACTCACCATCAACGTCCAAAAAAATTAATTTGTCATGAACGAAGTCCGGTACCTAGGACATGTCATCGGACATGGCACCATCAAAACAGATCCGGACAAACCTCGGGCGATTGATGAGTTCCCCTTACCAAAAACGGTTAAGCAGCTACGACGTTTCCTTGGTGTGTGTGGTTGGTACCGAAGGTTCGTTCGGAAGTATGCAACTGTTTCAGCACCCCTGTCGGACATGCTTCGGTAAGGGAAGTTCATTTGGACCGAGCTCAGCCGAAAGTCATTTGAAGAACTAAAACAAGCCTTAACATCAGCTCCGGTCTTGCACAGCCCTGACTTTAAGAAGCCCTTCTCCATTCATTGTGACGCAAGTCAACATGGAGTAGGAGCCGTGCTTGTGCAATTGAACGATGAGGGAGAAGAAGCTCCCATTGCCTACATGTCCAATAAGCTGAACTCGGCCCAAAAGAACTATACCGTGTCTGAGCAGGAATTTTTGGCAGTGGTGATGGCTGTGAAGAAATTCCGAGCCTATATCGAAGGCCACCAGTTTGAAATCATCACAGACCACGCTTCGCTACAATGGCTAATGATCCAAGCTGACTTACATGGACGCCTGGCCCGATGGGCCCTTAAACTGCAAGGGTTCAAGTTTTCCATCAAACACCGGAAAGGGACCCAAACTATCGTATCCAACACTCTCTCGTGAATGTTTTCACCAGAGGGAGCCGAATTGACACTGAATGACGAGGACCTCATTGAAATAAATTTGGACAGCCCACATTTCAATCAGACAGCTACAAAGAGTTGAGGCAAAACATCGTGACCCAACAAACACAGTTGCCTGATTTGAAAGTGATAGACGGCTACGTATATAGACGGAATAAATACGCCACTGGTGATCCATGGCAGGAAGAAAAATCCTGGAAACTCTGGATACCGGAGGAAATGGCACATTATCTGATCCTCCGCGCACATGATCATCCTTTAAGTGCCAACGGAGGTTACGGTCGGACGCTCCGGCGACTTAAGAAATACTTCTTCTGGCCTAAAGTGGCGCCTAAGAGACCTATAAAGGCACTAAAGCGCCCAACTAGCCTCTTCGACCTGCTATAGGTCAACTCAACGTCCCAGAGCGCGTATTTCAACGTATGTACATAGATCTACTCGGTCCATATCCTCGATCTTCTATGGGAGACATCATAGCTACTGTTATGTTAGATCAGCTCTCAAAATTCCCACTGGTGGAACCTGTTTGCAAGTTCATGACTTCATCTATCGTGAAATTTCTTGAGAGTCGAGTATTTCACGTGTTTGGGGTTGCAGAAAGTGTGTACTCAGACAATGGAGTACAGTTCAAATCTTTACAGTTTAAGGGCCTACTCGAACAGTACGGCGTCAAACACCCATATACTCTCCTCATTCTAACACATCTGAACGTTTGAATCGCACACTGCTAGCCGCGATCCGTTCGAATGTTCATCCAACTCAGAAAGATTGGGACCGCAGATTATCCACCATCACGTGCGCTCTGCGGTCATCTTATCATTCCGTCACCGGTGTCTCACCTTACTTTGCCACCTACGGACAGCACATGATTTACCATGGTAAATCATACAGGCAATTACGGCAATTAAAGTGTTTGGGAGATTCCGTCGTTGCGCTGGAGCCCCACGAGCGTTTAGGAGACCCCCGCCAACAAATCGGACGGAAGATAAAGGCCGCAAGACGTACAAATGAAGCGCAGTACAACATCAGGTCACGACCTTCCAATTTTAAAGAAGGAGATGAGGTTTTCCGGTGTAATTTTTGCCAAAGTGACGCCGCTGGGCATTACAATGCCAAGCTGGACTGGCATTTCCTGAAAAGCCGCGTACAGAAGGTAGTGGGACCCACTCGTTACCTGTTAACTGACATATCGGGAAAAGAAGTCGGGGTGTACCACGCAAAGGACCTGCGCTGATAGATACAAATATACGTCTGTTTAGTCCGTCTGTACTCAGCTTCAACCACACAAGTTTACACACTCACAGCAAAATGTAAATCTTCGTGTCAGTCTGTCCGTCCGTCAATGGTTTTTTTTATTATTCGTCTCACTCCGCGTTCCGACTCCGAAGACAACCGATGCTCTAACTGAAGATCCTTTTTCGCAATCGTCATTGCCTTGGGATCGCGAGAAAATTAGCTGCCCTGTAGTAATCGAGAGTAGTCACACTAGCAAACTTCTCGAAAACTCTCCCATCTCCTATCCAAATTGTAATGGCAGATTTAAAAAAAAAAAAAAATATGTAATTATTTCCCCGGTAATTGTAATTTGTAGAATAGTTTTTCTTCTTATTATTATTACTAAATGTAACTTCATATCAATTTTCCTCGATAGTAAATTTAAACGCTTTCCTTTAATTATATTTTTCAGGAAATTTAATTTTTATTACTATTTAAAATTTTCATTTCCTTGCTTCATTTAAACTTCTTCACTTCATTTAAATTTTCCTTGCTTCATTTAAATTTCCTTACTTCATCTGAATTTCTTCACTTCATTTAAATTTCTTTAGTTCATTAAAAATATTCCTACTTCAGGTAAATTTTGGTTTTTAAAAATTTAAATCTGTCCATTGCAATTTAGGAGGTGGAAACACTGATTTAGTGCAGAACAACAATGCATTACATAATGGAATGCATTCGAGTTCAGCTGGGTGGGCAGCTGATGGAATTTTACCGGTAGCGACACGGGAAGAAAAAAAAGAGAAAACACAAGTTTTGGTAACGGACCGGGGAGTCGAATCGGAAAGGTCAACGGGAAAGTGTCGGAGCGAGGGAATTTAAGTTGACGCGTAAAAGTGTCCGTTCGTTTGCCGTGCTCCCCTCATGACCAAGTTTTTGTGTTCACAAGTTTAAACAAATTTTTCTCATTGACGCGTTTTGATTCAAATCCAGATCGTGATTATATTGCGGAGGGTACTTTACTTTGTGACTGATTGCCTGTCTGATAAATAAATATGAGTGAGAAGCTGTGATCCCGCGGGTACGGTCACATGAACTCGATTCTTCGGGATATCGTTTGCCGACAGCCTCCGCGTTGGGGCTCTGACTGTGCAGTTAAACTTGAGAAATGACCAACGTGTTCACTTCAGTAATATTTGTCGAAGTGTTCTTGCTGTTGTGCCGGCTTGTGTCGTTAGTCCTCAATAAAGATTAAGGACTATCCAGGATGTTCCCAGTCAGAGTGAAGGATGTCAGACGAATAAATAATTAGCACAATTTGAAATTAGTGCCGTAACAGTAAATGAGTGAGTAATTGTGGAAGTGTGTGCACAATTAAAAGAAGTGGGTGATAAATGCGTTTCATTTGCGTTTACGTACAGTGAAATCAAAAGAGGATGTGTAAATTAGCCACTTTATATTCAGATTTATTTTGCATCTGAGTACGTTATAAGGTGCATCGAAATTATTAGTAGCACAAAAAACTATGGCTATTAGTAAGTTCCTCAGAAAAACATTGTCCTGTATTAAGTTTGTTGCTTGGGGTCATGCGAGCATCAAATATGAAATAGAGGACGGATACAAGTGGATTATGTGAAATTGCGATGTTTGGAAACAAATGAAATATTCAGAAGACGTAAAGTGAAGCGAATACGTCGTTTTGGTTCGTGAGTTTAGTTTTGGTTTCTATTGGATTTCATCATGTATCCTCCAGAAATGTAGACAATGAAAATAGTTCACTTGCTATATCAGCGGCAGTTCAAGGAACTGTGGGAAGGTTGCCATGCAACGTCACACCACCAATGCCCGGAGATAAGAAAACTAATATAAGATTGCGATCGATAGAAGTGCTGGCCGACCCGGGGCGTAATCTGTGACGGGATTTCCTACATAAATGCAAGAGAGCGCAAAAATACCTTTTCGCATGTAAATGAGGGTGGTAGGGAGCCTATGACTGATGAAGAGATGCAACGCTTACTCAGTGATTGGGAACAATTCTGGGGGAACCACATAAAAGGGAGACAGATCGGACAGCTCATCTCTAATCTGCGCCTATGACTCTATCAAAAGCATGGTGAAACTGATTTCTATCTGATCCGGTTCTTGAGCTGGGATGGATGTGTAAGCCGCACAAGATTGATAAGTCATGGCCACTTGATTACTTGTTCTATGCTGGAGAAATGAATAACGCCTAGCAAACATTTTTTGCGGGCAAGACATCGGACCAGGAGCACGTTGACAAGGTCAGTTGAGAAATGGAACCAGGTAGCGGATTACATTTGGGCATTCCTGCTCATAAAAAAACGTTCACTCAAAAACTCGAGTCATCGGAGTTAAGAAGTCTTATTTCAAGCTATCTCACCCTCTCGCCCCAATGCGTTGCGAAATGAGGCCTAGCCTAAAGTAAGGATAGACTCTCGCGTTGATAGGAGAGATGTTGAGTGGGCAATCTAGCAGCTTTGTGCTTCTAGGAGTCCCACACTCAAGGTGTAAATAGCCTCCACCTCCTATTAGAGAGGGTTGACCAATAATCTGAGAAAATTACTTTTCTGATCTTTTAACAAATTTAAAAACGAATTGAACGTAAGATTAGCTAAGCCAAGTCGTTTGATTTTTATCACAAATGCCTTTCCATTGATAAAAATCCAGTTAATCCCATCAGTCCTTTTTTCCAGTTATTTTCACTTTTGAGTCAAGACTCCTTTGCTTTGGCCTTCCTTTTAAAATTGGGCCTTACGCCAAACATTTTAGACTTACTAGGAGTATCAGTGCGAGCCATCTCAGTTGGTTCTTCGTGGGTGTTTTCAGCCGTATGCCTTAACGCCAGCAATTTTCTCTTGAAGTACGCTTGGAAGTTCTGGAAGTTTGCTTGCGTTGTCTCGTAAAACTCTCTCAAAAAATAATCGTGAGTCATGGGAACGCGCGATTTTTGGAATCCGTATTTTCGAAGATACCTCAGGTTGCCTCAGTTCTTTGAAGCCTTTCTTCAAAATAATCTACCCTTTGCTTTTGAGCAGTGGAATCCTTTTTATAGTCGGCAATGATTGCATCGATTTCAGTAGCTACACGCGTCTGCTGCTTGGCCAAGAGATCCATGTTGATCGAAACTGACATGTCTCAAAACGATGTATTAACTCCTGCTACAATCCTGATCACGTCGGGGTCACCAAATGTTGAGTCAAGACTCCTTTGCCTTGACTTGGTTCCTTTTAGAATTGGGGCTTATGCCAAATTCTATTACTCCAGTACACGAACTGGTGTAATGTAAGTTGCGATTATTGGCCTTATGCCAATAACAAACTTATCCCAGTTCTTGTACTAGGACAAAAATTGGTTTTAGATGTGCACAAGTACATAAACTTGTACACAATAATTGCTGCGAAGATTATATAAAATAACAAACACGCTTTGACTATATGAATGTCAATCAAAATTTATTTTCGCATTAAGTTATTTTATACACTAAAATTAGTGCATCGTGGATTTGCGATTCCCCCACCAAAAAAAGCATGCACAAATTCTAAATTCACCTATTCTAAAATAAGTAGATTACGTTGCATCTGTATCTGGATCTTTCCCAGCACGCATCGACAAGATATGTCGAAGCACACTAGACAAAACAAGCGTCAAATTACATCTTCACGATGCACGTACGATTGTCTTTGAACAATACCATGTGAGAATTTTAAATTTTGAAGACTATGTACATTTACTGTTTACAACTAATTTGATAAAAAGAATTTATGATGATGAGCTTTATGTTGTGATATCTATGAGAATCAACATATGTGAATTTTGTGATGAATATATACTGACCAAGATATCTGATATGGATTCTCATAGATATCACTTGGCATTGTAATTTGTTACATACATCAAGCTCTTTGGTCAATCGCTTACTATTTTCACTGCCCGAGTCAAAATTTCAAGCCTTTTTTCAGTGACCAAAGTCATATCAAGTCGAAAATGAATTTCTCTGAGCGAATCAGGGCAACGGCCGATAAAACAGCTTCAAGTTATTGGCTCTGAGACGACTTATACTCGTCTTCGGCCTTCTAATCCTTCAGCCAGCTCCTCCGGTAATGTCCTTTGCCATCTAGAAGCTTCCCTAGGAGCCCATTCTTTATACCTTTGCTGATTTTTGGCGAGTCGCATGCAGGTTTTATCATTTTCAGAACGCCCTCCACTTTTCAAATTAGCCTTTCTTCTTGATGTCACTGGACGGCAATTGTACTTTGTGACCTCCTTTCTTGGTAGAAGTCATTGGCTACCGTTTCCGAGGACATTACTTCAGCCACATTTTCGATGATGGCAATGAAATCATACAACGGTGCTTTATTTGTCTGACCATTCCTTTGTTTACCTACCATGATAACTTTGTGGAGGATGGTCCGTTATTATTTCGGGATTTAAGACTGTTGTGAAAACATCCTGTATGAATTTACCGCCTGAAATTACCCACTCTGTAACAACTTTACGTTGCGGGAATATATGTATGGCTTCTATGCGTGTACTGACAACAGTGCGAGAGCAACTCGCGTTGGATAAAGTCAAAATAAATACGAATCTAGTTTGCAATTATCGTTTATTAATTGAAGTTTGTTGATTAAAGTTTTATATAGAATAAAAGTGCCTTTTTTAATGATTGTTCTATTCTTGACAATTACATAAAAGATTTTTCGTTGAAATTGGCGTGAGTTACAACATTTAGTCCGTCAAGCAGGATACTCGTAGCATTCGGTGTCAAGAATAATTTCGTAGTGGATAAATTGGTTTTAGTTAAGATACACTTACTGTGCATGAACAAATGACATTAATTGCGGTGCGCATAACTGTACTCGAAGGTAGTGCTTAAAATCCTGGCTATACGGGGTTTGATAGTTACAGTTAGCTAGCTCTCGCCCTCATCGTTTGCTTTTCTGCGGTCGCGCATGCGTTTTTCGGTCGCTCGAACACACATTCCTTTTTGCCCGTGTGCATACATAGTTTCAATGGCTTTTGCTGCAATTCTTTTCCACTTGCGCCGTCACGTTTGTTCTTTTGGTGCGTGGATATACATTTTGGCTATCGTACTTTACGTTGGTCAGTCGCTCGAGCTCACATTCCCTTTCATCGGCTATTGCTGCAATTTTTTCCGTTGGAGCCGTCGCGTTTGTTCTTTTACTGTGTGGATGTACATTTTTGTTGAGTTTGTCGATCGCTCAAGTTTGTACTCCTTTTCGCTGGCGTCCGTGCATGGTTTTATTAGCTGTGGTTGCTATTATTAAGATTTGTTTTCGATTGGAGCCTGCACGTTTGTTCTCTGCTTCGTGGATGTACATTTCATAGGATCCAAAACATGATCAATCATTTAAAATCATTGGTGGCTCATAGCGCAGAGATCAAATTAATGAGCTGCACTATCGTCAATTAAAAAAAGAAAGGCATGTCATAATTCAGCGATGCAACAAACTCCCGACTCAAGGGGCTAGAGAAAAAGTGGACCGCTATCCAACTAAGACATCAAGACTTAATCAACGGGGTAAATCAAGCCGAAAAAGACTGTACAAGCGACAACAAAGTCGTTGAGAAATACTTCACAGACGATGCGCAGCTGAAGAAGTATTTATCTTGACGCTCTAGAAAAGTTCAATCCGTTGGTCAGTCAGCATAATACAGCATTGACAGGTATTTATAAATGCTAAGAATTATATATGATACCAAACTATGTCTGCACATGTACCCATACCTTAAAATTATACAACACGAAAGAGTAACCATATCTGGGTATACTAAAACATATACAATATAATCACAAAATATCATGAAACGTTACTTTAATAAGATATATGAACCGGTTTGAACGTATTCCTTAATCAGTGATATTAATAATAAGTATAGAAAAATTATAAGAACTATTCATTGGAAAGTATCGAAGAAATCAATGATGGTAAAATAAGTAATGAAGACATTTAAAAGCTAACACTAAGAACTCCAAAAATTATTGCTAAATACTATAGTTTTCTATACTCTATAATGTACAAATGAAATTAATTGCTAAACAAAAAAAAAATCTTTCCTTGCTAGTAACCCGTTCTACATCAGCAGGACATGTCGGCGAAACGTAAGTATGCCACCGAGAGGGTAGGGTTCCAGTAATCCGCGAATGGTTGGTTTAGCGTTGCGGTCAGTACGCTGTGCCATATTTTGAAGTTTCATGTGTTTATTAGAGTAGATTTCTTCGGTTTTGAATTTGCATAGAGAATATCTGGCACCGTATTGGTTACATTTGGGAGCGCGTATTTTAGCGGTTGTTTTTGTTCCTTTTCTCTAGGATGAAAAGACGTAATTTAGAGTAGAGTCGATGGGAGTTGTTCGACGCGTTTGAAATCGGGCATTTGAACTGTTGGCTGAGTTTTTGTATTTCAGACTTAGTCTGCTCACGTAAGACCCGTGACCGGAACTCCTCTCTCAACTAGCTAGCCAGCAGCCAGTTTGGAGTAGACTAAGAGTACTTGGACTTGTCGACCTGATGGGTACAGCCCGTTGTCACATTCCAAGAGATTGGATCAGATTTGCTTCAAGTCACAGTGTTGGGGAAAATGGAAAATCGACAAAACAGACGAGCAAAAATTGAAAAATTATCTTCGGTTAAAGTAGCGAGTCCGCAAGCATTTAGCACGTCATTTCGAGTTGCTAAGCGGATTTGAAGATACTAGTAATAAATTAGCCCCGTCACTGACTTGGACTTTTGGCCGCGATACGTGCTCACAAGCTGGCTGACTAAACTGTGCATAGCGGAGTGTGGAGCAAGTGTGCCTACGTGATAATCTCGTGACTGCTTAATTTAATAAATTTATTATTGTTGGACTCGGCTTTGCCGTACAGTATTGACTCCGAACAAAACTTTTTAGCATTTCAATTGTTGCGATCTTGGCTAGACTGAAGTGGAACTTGTCATTGTACCGTGTCGGACCTCCCCAACA
This sequence comes from Odontomyia ornata, assembly GCA_963969285.1. Classification (NCBI taxonomy): domain Eukaryota; kingdom Metazoa; phylum Arthropoda; class Insecta; order Diptera; family Stratiomyidae; genus Odontomyia; species Odontomyia ornata. The sequence goes on from OZ017742.1 coordinate 253,894,466, forward strand.
GATACAACGGATCGCAAAGCTAGGAGCTTAATATCAAAACCCTAAACGGGAACCAAGAACGAAAAGATCGTTCTGAGGATGGTGAACTATCTACGAGGACCCAATTTGACTGTGTCTATGAAATACACGATGGCATAAACTTGGTATCATACTATCAGTAACTGAATGTACCGTTATCTCTTTATCTTTATACGAAAATAGTCTCATGATAGATAAGTTTAAGTGCTCCTATTACTAGTGAAATGTCTAAATGATAAATACTTTTTGGTAACAATAAGGAAGTTTAATTGTAAAAAGTGCAAAATTGCGATTTGGGAATTTCATCATCATCTCAATTAATTTTAAAATTTTTTTTCCGTGGTAGGGAGGTGAAGGCATTTACGCCCGCTGAGTCTGGCAGTGTGGGACTCCCATGGAGGATACCCTTGGACTACCCACTAAACACCTCCCCTGTCAATCTGAGAACCTAGCCTGGAACCGTTTGACACATTACTTCGGGCTAAGCCTCGTTTCTCTACGCGTTTAGGCACCACCGGGCTACAGGGATCCCTTTTCCAGCGGAAGGAGGGCAAGGGAGAGGGATTTCTAGAAAAGAGACCCCTTCGCCCTGGACGCCTCCAGGCGCTCATATTTTTTCCTTTTTATCTTAAGGACTGCCCGAGCGTAGTGTGCTACACAGTTCTATTTGTCAACGGATGTGAGCATCTCTCCAGTGAGTTCATCCGGAGAGAAATCTCCCATTTCTTCAATGAGGTCACGGCGCTGCCTTTCCCTCTCTTGCATACAAAAAATGTGTGGTAGGCATCATCGACCTCTCCAGCACAGAATATGCAGTCAGGAGACCGTGACTTACCAATCTTGTGCAGGTAAGACCGAAAGTATCCATGTCCACTCAGTAGCTGAGTTAGATAGAAGTCAGTCTCACCATGCCTTCGATTGAGCCACGGCCTCAGGTCACCAATAAGGCGTGCGGTCCACCTACCTTTTGTATCGCTCACCCAGGACTGTTGCCAATCACTGAGTGAGCGTTCTCGCTCTTCGTGGGCGACAGCATCTCTGTTGCATTCGTTCCTCTGCAGGTAGATTCTGCGGCGCTCCTTGGCAAGGAGGGAAATGGGTATCACTCCTGCGGTGACCAGCACTGCAGACTCCGAGACAGTCCGATATGCAGATGCAATCCACAGCGCGCCTCGTCGCTGCACCTGTGCCAAGCGCTTTCGATACAGCTCCTTGTTGAGAGCCTCACACCATATTTTCGATCCGTACAATAGCACAGATTGTACTGCACTCATCAGAAGTCTCCTTCTTGATGAGGTGGGACTCCCTATGTTGGCCATTAGTCGGCTGAGAGCTGAAACACTCGCTGCAGCCTTGTCAGCTATTGCCCTGATTTGCTCGGAGAAACGCATCTTCGAGTCGATCAAAATGCCCAGGTACTTCACTGCTAGTTTAGTCTCAACGAGTGCTTCCCCAATGTTGATCATCCTTACTCTATGGATTCTCTTTCTTGTCAAGATGACTACTTCGGTTTTCTCCAAAGCTAGGCTGAGCCCGCGAGCAGTCATCCAGTCCCTCACTCGGTGCATTAGCATACCCAGTCTGAGTTGCGCTTGTTCAACAGTGCGTCCCGCAACTTGCGCCGCGACATCATCTGCATAGCCGATCAAGCGCGACTCATCCGGCAGCCCGATTCTCAGTAGCCCGTCGTACGTGATGTTCCACAGGTCTGGGCCAAGGATGGAGCCTTGTGCAACACCCGATGTAACTTCCATCCTCTGCCGACCCTCCTTCGTCTCATAGAGCAGGCTCCACTCTGTCAGGTAGTTCTTCAAAATCCGCATCAGATATTCTGGAACTTGAAACTTCCAGAATATCCGCCCATCTAGCGGAATTGAAGGCGTTTCTGACGTCAAGCGTAAATTTTAAAATTTAAGGATTTTTTTCAAGCACTCGTAATATACTTAAGACTTCTGAGGCATGACCCACATCGTCAGCAGGCGCCCAGCGAGAATGTTGGTGAGTACACGTGTTTTTTTAAGTTATTTATCAAAATATTTTTTAAGTTATTTATTAAATTGCACGAATCATTGAAAATAGTTAATTTTATTTTTATAGCACTTAAAACCTTAAAGATGCCGATTTAATTTCACGAAGAATGTAGCCAATATTTTCTTTCAGCTTTGTACCATGTTTTCTTTTATTGACCAAACGACTATGTGCCCAAACTTTTGGACACCACAGAATGATCTCCCTGTTTCCCCATAACTAATTGGTAGCTTAACAATATTTCACACCTTAAAATTTAAGCATCCTCCTTGTCCTTCCTTGTTTTATTATGTCAACACTTATATACTCATATATTTATGTATTTATGCACTTATCTATTGGTTTCCTACTTTACGACACTTCTATTATGGTTGTGTATTTGAGAGAATGAAGGGACTTATGATTGGATCGTCAAAGCGAAAAGACGTGTTTTAATTTTAGAAGTTAATAAAACGTGTAATGATTTTCCGTCTAAACTCGTTGGAACGAATTCAGAACCGAGCTCTCATCGGTTCTAGATGTGCAGTCTGAGTCATGCCAACGAACGGTACCAATCGGTCAACCAGTTCGCGCACCCGTAATTCTTTCGCGATGGCTGCTTTTCGGCCAGCTGGTTCGGAGAGGATTTCAGTCGCAGGTCTTTAAATGGATTACGCTCAATCACATATTTCAGCCACCATTACATGCCCGTTTCAAACGCGTCGAAAACACAAACATACGGAAAAGAAACCTACTTTACTTTATTCCGTATTTCTTCATCAATTCAGTCTATCACAAAAATCTAAATTCAATCTCGCGTTCCCGAATTTTACCGACGTGGTACCGAAAAATACACTACGTTATTAGAATCCCAAAGAAATCCACGCTAAGAAAAATAAACAAGGCAAACGATGGTACCGCGTATCGCACGCGTCGTGAAACCGGCCATCCGCGGATTTTTCAAAACCCTTCCCTCTTCACGTTATAATTACCATGTACTCCCACTGCCTCTGAAAAGAAGGGCCGCTGGAAGGAAAGTCGTGTGTTGTTTAACGATCCGTATTATTATTTGTTTTATTCCTTCCCTTTTTCTTTTTTTTTGATTGGACAATAATTATTATGTTATTTTTAATTGTTTTATCAATATAAAAATGTTTAATTCTGTTAAATCAGTACTTTTATCCCTTGCTTTATATCAAATCGAACCGCCCTTCTGTAATTCCCTTTTAATCGCTTGTGGAGCCACCTATATTTTTGTTCTTAATCTAACACAACGATAGTTGTCAAATTCAGTTCTTCTTTGTATTCTGTCGAGACAAGTTGTACTTTTGAGTTCTAATAAATCTTTGTTACTGGACAATAAACCTGAACAGTTTTCTTGCACGACCTCCTGGTTTTCCTAACAGGTTATGGGCCCAGGTCACGCGGCGCGAAATAAAAGAAACTGTAATAAGTTAGATTGATCGGAAATCGGTACGTGAGAGTGAGGTTGTGTTTGATTCTCGAACGTTTGACGAAGCAACCAAAAGTTCAAGATGGCTACCACTGCCATGACGCGCATCGAACTTCTAACAAAGGACAACTTTGACACATGGAAGATCCACATGAGGGCCCTACTAATAAAAAAATGACGCGTGGGGCTACGTGAATGGCTCAAAGGTAAAGCCTGAGCCAGGCGAAGAGAACAACGCCGAAATAGAAGGATGGGAAACGGGCGATAGCAAGGCTATGTCGGACATTTTCCTGGGGTTTTCATCCTCGGAACTGAAACAGGTCAAAGATTGTGCGACGTCGAGAGAACTTTGGCTAAAGCTAGAGACTGTTTACCAGTCTCAGGGCCCCGCGAGGAAAGCGAACCTGCTGAAACAAATCGTCTTACAGAGGATGAGCGAGGGCGACGACGTTTGCGACCATCTGCGAAAATTCTTTGACGCTGTTGACCGACTGAGCGACATGGAAGTGCCGATAAACGATGACCTACTGTCGATACTGTTGCTTTACAGTTTACCGGCCAACTTCGACAGTTTCCGGATTGCTATCGAGTCACGTGACGAGCTCCCCACTCCGGAAACACTGCGAATCAAAATCGTGGAAGAAAGTGACGCGCGAAAGAACAATGGACCACTGCAGAACGCGATGGTAGCGGACAGGTCGAATCAACAGAAAACGGGTAAATTGGAGAAACGCGACGGAAGCAAATTCCCGTTCAAGTGCTACAAGTGCAACAAGCCGGGTCACAAAGCAGCAGGTTGTCGATCCAAGAAGAGCGATCAGGACCAGACGAAGACTGGTAGCTTTACCCTGTACGCTGCTGTGGAATCGAGTGCGCCTGGTGACGAGAGTTCCATGCTGGTTTATTCGACGCAAAAACGGTGGTGTCTAGATAGTGGTTGTACCGCGCACATGGCCAGTGACATTGACAGTTTCGAGAGTGTAGATGAAAACTTTTCAGACTCATTGAACCTGGCCAATTCTAGCTCCTTGAAAATCAGTGCTAAGGGTGTCGCGCGATTGGTTACCCGAGTGAACGAAGACGATGAGACAGTTAACTTGAGTGACGTGCTGTACGTGCCGGACTTACGCATGAACTTGTTATCGGTCGCGAAGATCGTGGATAAAGGCTACCGAGTGACCTTTCGCAAACGTTCGGCGGAAGTCGTCAGCGAGAAGGACGATCGCGTGGTGTTGTGCGCGGAGCGAGTCAACGGACTCTATTTTGTGAACGACTCGCGCGCTACCGAGCAGCCGAGCGCCACGCTTGCCAGGCGGGATCACGAGAAGTCCCTGATGGATTGGCACAAAGCTTTGGGTCACTTAAACGTGAAGGACATTCGCGAGGCATCCAAAAACAACGTTCTCCGAGGACTTGATTTGAGCGACGACGATGCAACGGTGGACTGCGAGGTGTGCATCAAGGCGAAGATGACATGCCAGCCCTTCCCCAAGGTCTCCGAGAGGAAGTCAACTCCAGGCGAGCTGATACACTCGGATGTGTGCGGACCGATGCGCATGCAATCCAACGGTCACGCCAGGTATTTCGTCACCTTTATAGATGACGCTACTCGATGGGGCGAGGTGCGATTCTTGCGACGGAAAAACGAGGTGTTCTCCGAGTTCCAGGCGTTCAAGAAGATGGTCGAGACGCAGCACGACTGGAAGATTAAGTGCCTGCAATCCGATAATGGCACCGAATATTCAAACAACCAGTTCGATGACTTCCTGAAGCGCTCTGGGATCAAACGTCGACTAACCGTTCCGAACGAACCGGAACAAAACGGTATAGCTGAACGGAGGAACCGCACTCTGGTCGAGATGGCTCGTTGTTTGTTGATCCAGTCCGGTCTTCCTCCTACCTTCTGGGCAGAAGCAGTGTGCACCGCGAACTTCACCAGAAACCGCTGTCCAACTTCAGCATTGGACGGCCGAACTCCGTTCGAGTTGTTGACGGGAGAGGTCCCGGATGTGAGCAGTTTTCAGGAGTTTGGAGCACCGGTTTACTGCCTGAACCGGACCAAGGATACCGGAAAGTTTGGACCTCGTTCCCGGAAAGGCGTTTATCTCGGCCCCGCTGCAGATTCGAAGGCACTCAGGGTCTGGATACCTGAGGAGTGACGTGTCGAGATCTCACGAGATGTCCAGTTCCTGAAAACAACAGCAGAAAACAAGGTCGACCAGTACGAGGAGTTCTTCCCAGAACAGGCGGATGTTCAGCCAAACACCGAGCAGGATGTAGAGGGTCCTGCCACATCGTCGGGTGAGTACATCAACGTTGTACTAGGAGAGAATCGCTAAACGAGAAGAACAGTCCAGCAACCAGATCAGCAACAGCAGCAACCGGCCATGTTTGGCGAAAACGACGAACCTCTCCTGGTTCTTGAGCCAGTTGAAGTTCCAGCCCCAGGTCCAGTCGGACAAACTCCAACGACGAAGCGCGGACCAGGCAGACCGAGGAAGATTTACACGGGTCGTCCTGGTAGACCAAGGGAGCATCCTGTCGCGGAGAGAAATGAGGTCGCGGGGAGGAACGATGTTGCAGAAAGTGTCGACGTGGCAGAGGCAAACGACGCTGTACAGAACGATGCTGTACAGGACGACGCGAGCGGAGATGAGGACTATGCAACCGGAGAAGAAGATACTGCCCTCATCGCGGAAGTTCCACTGAAGTCAGCAGTCTCCGGGCCAGAGGAATACGAGTGGATGCTGGCGATGGCAGACGAATTTTCATCGATTTTAAAAAACAACACTTGGACCTTGGAGGATCGCCCGAAAAATCGCACAACTGTCAGCAGCCGCATCGTACTTAGAAACAAGTACGGGGCTGATGGAGCAGTCACCAAACGGAAGGCTAGGGTCGTGGCCAGGGGATTCACCCAATGCCCCGGGATGGACTACGGCGAGACCTACGCTCCTGTGGCTCGATTCAGCTCAATTCGCCTCGCCATGGCATTTGCGGCACAACATGGCATGCATGCACGACAGTTTGACGTCTCTACCGCTTTCCTGAACGGTGTCATCGACGAGGAGATCTGGATGGAGTTGCCACATTACGCAAGTAATGTCCTGAAGTTCATCGTCGAGAACAACTACGGCTCCCGTGAAGTGGTCAACAAGGCTGCAAAGATGCTGTCCCAACTATCGTCCGGGAACAAGGTGTGCAAAATGCACAAGGCTCTATACGGCCTGAAACCGACGGGACGATGCTGGTATCAGTGTCTGGACTCAGAGCTGGTGAAGTTTGGGGCGAGACCGACGTCAAGAGACGCGAGCGTCTACGTAAAGGACGCAGACAACGATCCACTGCTGATCGTTGTGTACGTCGACGACATTCTTGTCCTGTCACGTGATACCAAGAGGATCGACGAAGTCTACAAGTTTCTGAGCAAGTCCTTCCAGATCAACGACTTGGGCGACGTGTCATACTGCTTGGGAATTGAGTTTGCTCGGGACGAGTCGACGATCACCATGAATCAACGCGGGTATGTGCTGGACATACTCGATCGCTTCGGGATGTCGGACTGTCGGCCAGTTGCAATGCCACTTGTTCCTGGAGTTAAGCTGTCAAAGGGTGACATCTGGAGTGAGGAAGACGGGGAGAAACCACCGTATCGAGAGCTCATCGGCGCCCTTCTCTACCTGTCCGTGTGCACACGCCCGGACATTGCACATGCTACGAGTGCTCTGAGCCAGTTCAACGATTCCTTCGGAACCAGCCACTGGCAAGCTGCAAAGCGAGTTTTGCGATACCTCAAAGGTACGCTCGACGTGGGCCTGAGCTACAGTGCGAAGGGAGGATGCCTGACCGGCTACGTGGACGCCGACTGGGCTGCTTGCATTGATGACCGGAGGTCATACACCGGCTACGCGTTCACGATGAGCGGCGGTCCTGTTTCCTGGGAGTCGAGGAAGCAGCGCACAGTTGCGCTGTCCTCGACGAAATCCGAGTACATGGCACTCACCGAGGCTTCCAAGGAGGCGGTGCACCTGAAGAGACTGAGCGAAGAGATGGGCGCTCGTCCACCGAAGAAAATCGACATTCACATCGATAACCAGGGTGCGAAGAAGTTGGCAGAGAATCCTGTGCACCACACGAGAACCAAACACATAGATACATGACATCATTTTGCGAGAGAGAGGCTATTTCCGCAGGCGAGATCAATCTGGAGTACCTACCTACTGAGAAGATGCCAGCAGACGTGCTCACCAAAGGGCTAACCAGCCCCAAACATTGGAACTGTCTAAATTACATGGGCATCGAAAAACAGATTGTTTAGACGATTATCGCTTTGAGGGGGAGTGTTAAATCAGTACTTTTATCCCTTGTTTTATATTCAAATCGAACCGCCGTTTTGTAATTCCCTTTTAATCGCTTGTGGAGCCACCTATATTTTTGTTCTTAATCTAACACAACGATTGTTGTAAAATTCAGTTCTTCTTTGTATTCTGTCGAGACAGGTTGTACTTTTGAGTTCTAATAAATCTTTGTTACTGGACAATAAACCTGAACGGTTTTCTTGCACGACCTCCTGGTTTTCCTAACAAATTCAATTACAATCACTGCTATTTCTATTTCATTACTGAAAGAAAAATAATAACATACAAATGCTTCACAATCTCATTCTTAATTGTTATATAAAAAAATATTCTTTTTTATGTATAATAAATTAAATGTTAAGAATCAAAAGTAGAACGACAAAACAGGGCTAGATAACAACGTATAATATTTCATGATAACTTAAATATATTTATTTCATCATGTCATTCCTATTTTACTGGTTGCTTTCAATTCTTAAAATGTTCGAATCGTACATACAAAGTATTTCACCACAATAAAAACAGTATTTTAGGTCTCTTTGCTTGTACATCGATTTCCTTCAAAATCTCTCATTCTGGGACAGTTTCATATTAATTGCTTTCATATATTTATTTATTCTCTCTTTTTTTGAATAGCATAATTTAGCACAACGAAGGAAATAGGAGATTCAATTTGTATTTTTTTTTTCTTTCAATAAAACTACGCATTTCAATAAAATATCTATTAAATCAAGAAAATTTCATATATGAGTTTATGTGTTTTTTTTTCTCAAGGTTGTATTGTACCGAGTAGCGAGTCAAATGAATTTCTATGGCAGTCTCTGTTAAAAGTCAGGAATGTGTCTTTTACTATTGAGAATCTATTGGTTCCGTTGTGGATGAATTAAAATTATATGCTGATGAAGGTAGTGTTGTACCATTTAATAATCACACTCTCATCTCAGCTAATTACTTATTTGACCCAAAACTTACTTTACGTCTTTGTACTAATTGTAGTTTGTTTTAACATTTCTGTCCGCGTCCATCGAAAAAATATTTTTCAACTTTACAGCGTTTCTCTCTCCCACATTTTTTCCATTCGATTTTCCTTCTTTGTTTTTCTCGCTACAGGAAGCTTCTTATTGCAAACATATTTCAAGCATTGACGTCTAAGTTCTAATCGAAACGTAATGAAGGCGATCGGCACCAGGAAAGGACCACGGTTAAGAAAATATTTAACAGGTTGGTTCAATACGGTACATTTACATTGGAATAGTTGACAGTTTTGCACAAACTGACCGGGCTGCGTCTATCACGGATTCGGACGATTTTATTCCGAGGTTATGTTTTGCCTCTTGTGTCAGACACCACGAGCCATCGTGCCTTCTGACCCGTTTGACATTCCCCGACTAAAACTGACGTAGGATGGGAATGTCATCCAAAGCCGAAGTTAGCTAAAAAGCCATATGGTAGTGATGGGCATGTGTGTTAGTCGGCAGTGGCGTAGGGTCGAATCATTACAAACGCTCACAAAAACTGTTTGAAATGATATAAAATTTTCTGGAATTTTTAAAACACTCGGAAATGTATACATCTGCACACACTTTATGCAGGGCGTTAAGTTAGTAAAAGATATTTCATGGCTTGACTTGCGTTGAGTTATAATTTCAAATTGTAAATACGAGTCTAATTGTTATATTCCATTCCCCTAAACCCTTGTAATGTGACGCCTACGCCCGGGAATCGAAGTGATTCCGATCCCGAACCCTTGCACCCGGCCAGATGGGTATGACCTCGAAATGCAAGCGGACTTCATCTTTCGTGCGGATATCGTTGCGCAGAAAATATTTTTTTTTCTCTCCAAATATTTAGATCTGTGGATTTAAATATTTGAAACATAATATTAATCAAAACCCCGACACATTTCGAGGCATATCCATCTGGGAATGCCCCCCTCCACCGTTGCCATCAAAACACTATGCCACTGGCGACAAATAAAAATGCACATTGCCGCCATGTGGTGTTCCATTCCGCACATCTGTTTTGTCGGCGGTTGTCGGATTGACAGTCCGACGCAAGGAGGAAAAGAAAAAAAGATGGCGACAAGGCGAACCGTGTGTGCATGTTGAGTTTGCTTCGGGGTTTATACATGTGGAAATTCGATGGATGTAATTGTGAAGTGACCGTGAATACTATCAAATAAACGGATCCCACATCCAATTGCGTGATCGGTGCATAAATTTCGTGCCGAGGTGTTCTTTATTATGCTAAGAACGCGAATCAATCAATTTATCAGCAAGGTGACGAGTCGACCCCCGCCAACGATTCAACTGTTTCATCAACAGCCACTTTCAACCGAAAAAGCTCAACAGCAAAAGAAGTTAAAGATCATTCACGGAAAATCGAACGCGAGTGACCTTTTTACTGCTGAATTCGAAATAAATGACGTGCGGATAGAAGCCAGAAATATTTTGACAAAGTGCCAGACACACGAGGAGATTGCTCAATGTTCTGGCGCATCTGTTTCAACACGAGGAAGATACATTTCACCGGCAGAAAAGGCACGAGGTACAAGTATCGGTCGACCACTTTATTTATTTATTCCAAGTGATACAAAGCAATCACTTCAATTATAGATTTCTTGGATTAAAACCGGAAATGAAACGCTGGACTCTTGGACCAGAAACGGGAACCTTAGCCATCCGTGTAGTTTTGTGGGTTCCACACAGGTTGGAGGGGACGGATTTATCACAGGAAATATTCAGGTTATCATCACTTATAACGAATGGTCAACAAATTTGCATGTAAGATAAATTGATCCAATTTTTCCATTCAATATCAAATTAAGTTTGATCGGCGCGAAAATAACTACCAGTTTATATATAATATAATAAGATGAAAAGATGGTTTGTACTACTATTCCAGCGTAGTTTCTTACATATACAAAACGGGAACGACAATTTGATAGAAGTTGAACTTGTGAGCATCCCTTAACACCTAATTTCCAGCGCATGATGATTTAACAAATGAGGGCATAATGATTAGGTCTTTTCTTGTTACTTATTGTCAGTATAATTTATATTAAACTTACTTCCAATACTACCTGTATTTCTCACAAGACACTATTGCATCGTTATCTGATGTTTATTCGTTATTATTTTAACATTTTTTTCGCTTCTGCATACACCACTTCCGTGATATATAATATAACATTACTGAATCAGAAATAAACTCAGTCGAAACAAAGCTCAGCCCACCCATGAAATTATTGTATATGGGAGTAAATACAACGGAAGATGTAAACTAGCCTCACTGTAGAGTAGATTTGAATTTACTCTTCATATTGGTATATTTGTATGTCATTTCCCGAAATCAAAAGTATCACAATATGACTAGAAATGAACTTAGTATAATTATATCGTGTCGAAAAGTTTGAATTTTAGTGGGGGAATATGCAATAAAGTATTTATGGGCTTATTTTGATTAATAGAATCTAGCATTCCATCAAAGAAGAATTCAATGAACATTTGATAAAATATAGGCAAAAGATATCTTTTGTATTCACTACTGATTTCAATTAATATAGAAATATGAGTTGAATTTATTATATTGTGTAAAGCAATCTATTAAGTAATCACAATTTTGTGTCGACTAAAGGTTCATTTCATTAACTTATTCTACAAAAAAAAAAAATATATTTGAAGAAGGATAACTCAAATAAAAGGTTAGCAGTATTAAATACATTTTATGGATTAAGTTGACTTTACCTAATCATAGATGATGAAGCATAACATTTCAAAATAGCCAGTTATTATTAAGTATTAGCACAAGGCCAGTACAGTATACTTTAGTTTCTGTAACGATACAAACACAAACAGTTTCAGTATTTTCTCTTATTACTCTCATTGGAAAAAGTTCTTTAAATTATATAAAAATAATATTTAACAAAATTTTTAGAATCTCTTTTATGATCTCCTAACCATTTTTCAGTAAGCTCAAAAATTATCCATAATCGTTTATTGACGGCCTTGCCTGAGGCATCTAAAACTATTAGACTTTGTTGGAAATGTTAGCTTTTTTTTGTAATCAAATGTCGGCAAGATCGACAACCCACACTTTCAGCATAATTTATTAGATACACGAATAGAAACTAAGTATTTGGTATGTTTCCGTTTTTTTTTTATGCCAAATCAACAATAAAATGAATTGTTAATTACTAAAAGACTTTCCTTTTCAGTGGTTCTTTCTGTTTCAGCGGGAGAGTGAGTGCAGGGTAGGTATGCCGTCGCGAGGGTAGGGTTTCGACAAATCCGCTGAGGTCGGTTTCGAGTCGCGCGCGGTACGCGGTACCGTTGTTGTTTTGTTATTTTATTTAGAGTAGTTTTCGTCGGGTTGAGTTAGAGTAGTATACTTTTCGGTACCGCGTCGAAACTTCGGGAACGCGAAATGAAAATTAGATCTTGTATTCTTGACTGGTTATAAGAAGAAATACGGAGTAACGTAAAGTAGGTTTCCTCTCCGTATGGTTTTGTTTTGTAACGCGTTTGGAAAACGGGCATGTTCAGGTGGCTGAAAATATTGTAATTGAGCGTAACCCATTCGGAGCCCCGCGACCGAAATCCTCTCCGAACTAGCTGGCCGACAAGCAGCCACCGCGTGAATGGGTTACGGTGCACGGATTGGTTGACCTGTTGGTACCATCCGTTGGCACTACTCAGACTTAACGTCTAGAACCGATGAGAGGTCGGTTCCGCGTTTGGACTGAAAATGTTGAAAATCATTACAAATGGCGCCCAACGTGGGGCCTAAAACATCCTAAGGGGGAAAGAAATTCGCGTCTTCTGACGAGTTGGTCCTTTACGGAGGATGTAAGGTACTCTGGTACTCGAGTCCCACTATCAGGAGCAGTGGAGTTGTGTGGTACACACTAGCAGTCGCTTCACGCGAGTTGTAGCTTCCACTCTCCTTTGTTTGATTTTGTTTTCACGACAGATTCCTTCCGATGTGTTGTCCCAGGCTAAACCCTGTAAGGACCTTCTATTTTCTTGATGGAACAGCCTGCCTGATGGGTTTACCTATCAGCATGGACTCTCAAGAAAATAGAAGGCTACCTTGCCTTTATGTCGCGGAAGGATTCTAATTATTTCGTATGCGTGATAGACGAGTGGTATCGGTTCAACGTTCGGTGGCGTATGCTGGAGTTGCGAAGCCCGGAATGCTTCCACGCGTCGGGAATTTTGACCGCGTACAAAATCGTTACGGTAATTTTTTTTTCTTTCACTATTTACTATCATTAGCTCGCCACTATCGACCACTAAGTTAGTCTTAAGTTTTTATATTAGAGTGTTACATTTTTTTTCTTCTTTCTCAGTAAAACGTACAACCACCAAAACCAGCAAAAATGGCAACGAAGCGGACCCCAGATAAGCGTTGGACCAGATCCAAAACGGTCCAACCAGCTAACTGCGGGATCTGCTTCGAAGACGTAGTGGAGGGCGTACACAGCGTGCGATTGGATTGTGGACACCTTTTCCATCGTGCCTGTGTCCAACAGCTCCTCCTCACGTCAGAGCTTTGCCCACTATGTCGGCGACCCATAGATCGGTCTGCCGTAGACGTCCGCCTCGGAACGCCCCTCCCAACGCGTGGAGCAGTGGCGAAAGGAGTTCCAGAGGCCGAACCGTCCCAACCACTTTTAGACCTTCAAGGAGCCGTAGGCGGTGAAGTTCCGGCCGCAAGTGTCGTGTCCGAGGTGACCCCCATGCCTTCTGCCCACTCCATTGACACCCTCGTGGCGTTGATGAGAGATATGTCGGAGAGGATTGGCAACCTGGAGGGAAAGCTCCAGAATCTCCCTATGAGCCAACCACCCAGCCGCGTGAGAACTCCGCTTGGCTGGGAGCCCAATCCCAGTGTGGCTATGCCCCACTCTCGACCATCAGAGCAATGGGCCCCACCTCCAAGGAACTCGGGAATGGATCCCAGAGCTCCCGAATATAGACCACGACACAGCACCGCACCTCCGTTGGTACCTCTAGTCCCCGAGGCAGTTTCGTACAACAGGTCAATCGAGGATGCGATTCCCCCCGGGAACGCATTGACACCTTTTCGAGACCCGACGCCTCGTATCATGGAAAGTTGGCGCCTGAACTTTACAAGGTTCAACGATATGATATCGGCGGACCGGTTCCTTTTCCGGATTCAGGCATTAGTATCCAGCACCCTGGGAGGTGATTCCTCGGCCTTCCTCCGGCATGCACATCTTTTGTTCAGCGGCGACGCTGCCGACTGGTACTGGAGCTTTAAAGAATCAACGCCACGTCCCACTTGGCACTCTTTCAGTGCAGCCTTCCGCAATCGATTTGAGGATGGCTTCACTGAGAGAGAGCTAAGGGAACAATTAAAGAAACGGAAACAAGGTGCTCACTAACCGTTCGACCAGTACTACACAAGTATAGTGAGATTGAGCACTCGCTTGCGAACTACCATGCCCGAGGACGAACTGGTTGAAATTATCAGAGAGAATATGCGCTGGGATCTTCAGAACAGCCTTCTGCATTTTCCCATCAACACCATACAGGGATTGCGCCTCCATGCCCGTAGGCAAGAACACTTGGATGAGCGGCGAGGTACCTTCCGTCCACAACCTCACATAACGGGACCAAATCCCCGAAATCATCACACCGCGGAGTTGATGGCAGCGGACCACCTGCTTGCTGATCCAGTACCAGTACCGAGGAGTGGAGCACCACAGGAGCTTGAGGACCCAGCATTGATTGATCGACCCTCCCTGGAAGCAATTACAAGCCCGACGGTCTGTTGGAACTGCCGACAACCGGGACATCGGTTCTATGCATGTCCAGCGGAGCCGACGCTTTTCTGCTACCGCTGCGGGAAGGCCGACACATACGCACCTGACTGTGCAAATTGCAAAATGCGAAAAAACTTGCCACCGAGTGCCGCGACCACCCGTCGGCACTCCTAAACCCCGGACGAACCAATCCTGACCCCATCACTAGCTATGACCAAGCTCCCGACATGACTCCAATTCTGCTGACTCGCACCGCTAAACACAGTTCTCCCGAAGTTCCACAACCGACGCCATCCTTCGCCGAGGCCAACGCGCAGGGAAATGATAGCGAGGCGAAAGTTCCTTGGCATGTCAAACCTTTCCACGTCAGGCTGCGGAATTATTTGGCTACTCGACAGCGCATCTTCCATGAGAAGTTGGCTACAAATGTCCCACCGCGAAGCAAGCGAGCCACGCGTCGGATGCGGAGCTTCTGGAGAAAAGTCAGGCAGTCGAGGAAGGTGCTGAAGGACATACACTTAGACGAATTATTGAGGGATGATGTTCGGCCATATGCGTCAGTTCACTTCCTGCAAAAACGAGTTTCAGGCTTAGTCGATACGGGAGCCAGTGTGAATTGCATATCGGCCGATTTTGCAGGGGAGGTACTGGCAATGCACGCGGACCAAATCCGTCATTTCACCTCCTGGTTAAGCACGGCGGACGGAACTCGTCACTCTGTAGTGGGAAAAATTATGACGGATGTCACCTTTAAAGGAGTAACTAAACCTCTGGAATTTTTCATCATACCTCAATTAACCCAGAATCTTTATCTAGGAGTGGATTTCGTTCGAAAATTTAACTTGGCCCCGGCACTATTTTCCGGTAAGACCCTGGAGTCGGTCACCACAGCTCCTGACCAATCTCAACCCCCTAACTTATTACGACATACACTGGATGTAAATCAGCAACTGCGTCTTGACTCGGCTATATCGGCTTTTCCATCGCATGAAAAGGAAGGTCTCGGGCGGACTGCACTGGTGTTCCACACTATAGATGTGGGGGATGCTAAACCCATAAAACAGAGACATTTTGCCATATCTCCGGCGAAGGAAAAATCGTTATATGCCGAAGTGGATCGAATGCTAGCATTAGGCGTAATCGAAGAATCACAGAGCGCGTGGGCTTCCCCAGTCACCTTAGTTGTCAAGCCGAACAAGGTCCGGTTATGCTTAGATGCCAGACGCTTGAACGCCGTCACAGTCAAGGACGCATACCCTCTACCGTTGATTGAAGGCATTTTGAGTCGGTTGCCTAAAGCCCACTTCATCATGAGCTTAGACCTCAAGAACGCCTTCTGGCAAATTCCTTTAGACCCTGGTTCAAAGGAGAAAACAGCCTTCACAGTCCCAGGTCGGCCCTTATATCAATTCGTGACCATGCCATTCGGATTGTGTAATGCCCCCCAAACAATGACGCGCCTTATGGATAAGGTAATACCACCTCATTTGCGGCACCAAGTTTTCGTTTACTTGGACGATCTGTTGCTTATAACCGAGACCTTTGACGAACACATCGACCTGCTTCAGGAGGTCGCTCTACACATCCGGAGGGCAAGATTAACCATCAACATACGGAAGAGTCAGTTTGTGATGACGGAGGTGAAGTATTTACGTCACATCATTGGGCATGGCCATATCAAGACCGATCCGGACAAGACTCTAGCGATTGACGTTTTTCCATTACCCAAGACCCCCAAACAATTACGCCGATTCTTAGGCTTATGCGGATGGTACCAGCGTTTTGTACGTGACTATGCCACCATAACCACTCCTTTGACCGACATGCTGCGTAAGGGACGTAAATTCGTCTGGGAAGAGCCCAGCTTGCGAGCCTTTGAAGAGCTAAAGAAGTGTCTGACTACAGCCCCCGTACTGCACAGCCCGGACTTTGACAAACCGTTCTCAATCCATTGTGACGCGAGTCAACATGGGGTGGGAGCAGTCTTAGTCCAGGTTGCCCAAGACGGCGAGGAGAGACCTATAGCCTTCATGTCTCACAAGTTGAACCCAGCCCAGCGAAATTACACGGTCTCCGAGCAGGAATGTCTAGCTACGGTGTTGGCAGTGAAACGCTTCCGAGCCTATGTGGAGGGACACACCTTTGAAATCGTTACGGACCACGCTTCTCTGAAATGGCTAATGAGCCAGACTGATCTCAACGGCAGATTGGCCAGGTGGGCACTGAAATTACAGGCATTTGACTTCACAATTCGCCACCGAAAGGGAAGCCAGCATGTAGTCCCCGACACCCTATCCAGAATGTTCGCCCCTGAAGGAGCCGAGTTGGTCCAGGAGGACGACAGCCCCCAATTGATCGATCTGGACCATCCCGCCTTCAAGTCAGCCAGCTACACCCAACTGATTCACACTATCCAGAATCAACAGTCCCAGCTTCCTGAACTGCGGTTGACAGATGGATTTATTTATAGGCGGATGGGACACGCATCCGGAGACCCCATACAAGAAGAAGAACAGTGGAAGTTGTGGGTGTCCGAAGAATTAACCACTGATCTTATCAGACGGGCCCATGACCACCCATCAACTGCGCACGGCGGTTACGGTCGTACACTTAGGCGGTTGAAAACCTGTTTCTTTTGGCCTAAGATGGCACAACAGATAAAAGCGTACGTAGCCTCCTGTGAGCTATGCAAGTGCACTAAAGCGCCCAACACCATTCTTCGGCCTCCCATGGGTAAGGTTGAGGTCCCCGAACGCGTGTTCCAGCGCTTGTACATTGATCTTATCGGTCCCTACCCTCGATCTGCTTCTGGTCACACGGGAGCTGTCGTGGTCCTGGACCAGCTCTCGAAATTCCCTATCATAGAACCACTACGTAACATGCACACTAGACCTATACTCAGCTTCTTGGAGAACCGAGTCTTTCACATGTTTGGAGTTCCGGAGAAACTTGTCTCTGACAATGGGGTCCAGTTCACATCCAGCAATCTCCGAGACCTAATGTCCAAATACGGCATCATCCACCAACGAACCGCCGTCTATTCACCACAAGCCAACGCATCCGAACGACTGAACCGTACGCTCATAGCGGCCATCCGCGCCTATGTCCACCCAAATCAGAAGGACTGGGATCGCAAGTTGTCCGCCATCACTAGTGCTCTGCGCTCGTCGTACCACGCCACTACCGGCATTTCGCCGTATTTCGCATTGTTCGGCCAGTACATGATCTGTCATGGGAGCGCTTACCGGCTATTGCGGCAGCTGAAATCGCTAGAGGACCCAATCGTGGTTCTGGAACCGCACGAAAAGCTCCAACTTCTGCGAGATCAACTGCGGGAGAAGATTGAAGAAAGTAGACGGTTGGGAGAGGAGCGGTACAACTTGCGATCTCATCCTTCTGGCTTTAAGGCAGGTGACGAAATATATCGTCGAAACTTCCGGCAGAGCGATGCCACTCGACATTACAATGCCAAACTAGACAAGAAATTCGTGAAGTGTTGAGTCCTACAAATAATAAGCCCCACCCGATACCTCATCGCTGACATGGCTGGTAAAACCCTGGGAATTTACCACGCAAAAGACCTTAGACGATGAAGTACAACTAATTCACACGCAAGACCTTGGCCTACCTAAATCTCTGCCTGGACGAAGACCGCCGAATAACACCTGACTCCCTACTGTATAGCCGCTATCGAGTCTTCACGAACATGGTTGTAGCCTATTCCTCGAAATCGACCTTCGACCCGCCACGGCCCTAACCAAGACCTTTTACATAGGAGGCGGGATCGTAATTACTTCGATTTTGGGGGGGGGGGGGATGTGTAATGCCCTCCGCATATTTATCGGTATATTCCTTATATTAAAATACTTATTTCCTTTACACGGAAGCTAATATTTCATTTTCCACTTTAGATTTCGCAATTTCTTCAAAATATGATGATATGAGAGAGCTAAGTGCATTTAGCCAGGTGTCATATGGACACCTTTTTAGTTTCGCTGTTGCAAGGATTAACAAGAATTAATTCTTGCAACTAATCAGCATTTTTCGCCTATAAAAGTGGAAAGCCATTCACATTCGGATTGGTCATTTAGTAAAGTAAGTACGCGTAAGCACGGCTAAGCCTCCCTTACCTATCCACCCAATGTGAGGTTGCAGCGGAGTGCTCATTAGTTCAATTTACCGTTTACGCGCACTTTATTGAATCCGTGGAAATTAAATAAAAATTAAATAAAAGCGGTCGGAATTAAAACAAAGTTGTTTTTAACATAAATTAATTTCTAATCTCAAGCGACGACTAAACCAGAAATAACTTTCCAACGATTTGAATATTTGAAGGTTACACTAACCGTTTACTTTCAAAGAGGAAATACGTCAAATGTCTCCATATCCAATCAGAGCACTGTAAAAAGTCCAACTAAACAGGGACATCTAGCAGCAGCAACGAGAAACAATTCGATACTGGGGAAAACGACATAAATAAATCCAGCTAGTTTCGATTGTGAAAATGTTTATAAACTCTTCATTATTCCATACATCATTTGAATAAGCAATTTTAATCATCCAAATAAGGAGTAAAGACAGTAATTATGTACTTCTATGAATTCGATGTATTTCAGACAAAAACCAATCTCCACGCATGGGCAATTTTAGTTACTATTCATTTACGATCCACATTTCAGTTTTTCACCACAAACTACGCTCCATCCACGCACCCGAACCAACCGTCAAACGTGCACCGGAAAACATCGCATTTGTATTGGTTCAATTTGTGCATGCGTCAGTCAACGATTGTTCTTCGCTGCGGCTGGAAGGATTTCAGTTTCATTCCTTTGCTGAGGGTATCTTTGTGTTTGTATCGGGTGCAACTGCATTTTAATATCTCAGTCAGATTGCTCATTGTTGCCTCCATAAATAATACAAGTTTTGTAACTTCTGTCGTTCTACCAATGTTTTAATTGAATAAATTCACTTTGCTAACTTCACTTGCCGAAAACGGTTAAATGCAGTTCTTCATCAACATTGTGGACCGTGTGATGAATTAACATTTCCCCAATTTGATTATTGTATGCGAATTGCTTACATACCCCATCCAATTACATCGCACTGTCAAATTTTTTTGCTTTTGTTGTGTTGAATATCTAAATTGAATGTGAGTGAAAGAGATAGTAGAACTGCCCAACGGACGCTCAGTGACGGATAAACATCTGTCAATTTCGGATTTATTGTCAAACGAAGTAAGAGTTGTGAAAAGTGCGAAAAACTAGTGAAAATTTCGTGTTTTCCGTCGGTGTAATATCCGATAAGGACTTCAAAATTGGATGGACGGTTCGGTTGATTGTGCTTGTTGATGAATTCAATTGAGAAGTGGAGTGTTTCGTAGGGATTTGCAGAAGTGAAGAGACTAGTTGGAGAGGATTTGAAGGTGAGAGTCGTTTAAGTGATTTATTCAAATTTGGTTCAAGTTTTGATGCTTTCGATATGATTTTAGTTGCGCTTACTAACTCTGTTGGATTTACTAACGATGCAAAGTGGTTGGAAATGAATATTTAACCGATTTAGATGATTGTGGTAAATACAAACAAACATAACCTCAATTCGAACGGTTTGGGCTGTCATATCCCAATTTGATTCGAATTAAAGCTAACAATTTGGTGTGGGAAGCTAATCTAGACTTAATAGAAACCGTTTAAGGCAAAGAAGAATAGTCGAGCCGCTTCCATCTCCCACGCGGGCTAACACCAACTCTGTCACCAGTTGCCTGCGAACGTCGATTTGATCAACACTTCAGAGGGGGGTCGTCAACTTAATCTACGCGGTGGCTCCTCGAAGCGATCATTTCAAAAGCAGCAGCAAACGTGCTCAAATCGCAAGAACTATTGAAATAGAAACCTTTCTCTGGTCACCTGTTGTCTATTTTCTTGATTTACGAGTTGTCGTCCTCCGCCAGCCCCGCGAACCGCACAATCGAAAGTCATCTGGCAACGAAATTCCTCCGCGGCTAGAAGTGCGACAAGACCATCGCCAACACTTCCAGCACAACCACTCGCTTCCATTAAAACTTATCTAAATCTCGTTCTCAAGAGTTGTTCGTCCCTCGCAGTTGCGCTCCGCTTGTATTAATAGTTCTTTGCCCTCTAGTCCATCGAATCGGCCGCGAGCTGTGATTTGTCGTGCGTGAACGTCGAGATCCTGCCTGGAAAGGGTTCGTGTCTCGCTGCGAGAAACTCTTCTTCTATTTGGCGCTGGATTGTGTTGTTCTATTTGCTGCTAATTTGCACTGGACACCAATGACGGGCGCACAGTCAACTCAGCTGAGCCGTGGATAAAAGTGCCAGTCATTGATTTTTTTTTTGCTTCTCCAACTCCTCATCGTCGTCTTCCTCGCGAGCGCAGTTTTGTTTGCTTTTAGTTTTGTGCGATGTTAATCTGATTGTATCAAATCTAGTTTAGCTGCAAAACGTGTTGATAGTAACCTCAGTGTCCTCTATTTTCACCTTAGCACCGCTTGGACGTGCTCGTCGGCGAAACCTTTCATTA
Organism: Odontomyia ornata; assembly: GCA_963969285.1. Classification (NCBI taxonomy): domain Eukaryota; kingdom Metazoa; phylum Arthropoda; class Insecta; order Diptera; family Stratiomyidae; genus Odontomyia; species Odontomyia ornata. The sequence continues at coordinate 253,915,629 of OZ017742.1, forward strand.
GTGCTTCAGCGCCGGGCACGTTGCAGTTGGGTCTGCATATTTGCTGAGCTCTCGACGCAAGAGAATCTCCTTCTCCCATCGCACAACAACTCCTGCGAACGTGCTCGAACGCTTAACCGCATTTCAATCTGGTTCTGGCCGTTTTCTATTTCCATTTCTAATTCTACTTCTAAGACGACACAAGTTGCAAATTAGTTTCGCGAAATGTCTTCAGTGATGAACTTTGCAAAAGTCTTTGCATCGTATCATGGTCAAATTCTGCGTGTTGCATAATTTCCAGATTGAGGACTCAGATTCAGTTGGGAGAATTTGCGCCAGCAGACATCGACGAGGCGATCGTTCCGGGTCAATGTCGAATTCGAAATGAATTGTGGTCTTGATTCGGATGGCGATTTATCTGATGTTTAGCTTGCAAGTTGGTTTTGCGAATAATTTAAAATTTATGCAAAGCCATTAAGAATGCGTCGGAGATAAAAAAAAGTGGTTCAGGTTTTGTGCGAAATTTTTCTATGAGAATGGCGCCAGTTGGACGGAAAGCCATTTTTTCTGAGTTTTCTCTTCGATCTTCATCTTCTTTATAGGTTAATGCTCAACGGATGAAATAAAATAATATTTTCAAACTTTCTACGGCTACCATTGTATTATCAAAAACATTCACAAAAATTCTATCTCCAAATTCAACTCAAAATCACACAGAAATTATCCTAATTAAACTAAAACCGCACGCAGCTAAACCTAAACTCATCACCTACAACACTAAACCTCAAATGAATCCAACCAAAACGCTAAGCACAAAGAACTCCAATAAGATGTTTCCAATTTTCTAAGATTCTGTTCTAAGAACGACTGCAAAGCAATTGATTTATCAATTGTTGCTTCCAGCGCGCACAATATTCTGTAATACACATTGGAGCCCCACTCATCCTCATCCGTCACTAGTTTAAGCCAATCCGCGAATCTCTACCTTTCACTCATTTACTATTCAGACAGTATATGATGCTGTCTTAAATTTGCTAAGCTCCACCTACTTGGATCACGCTCTTGCATGTTCCCACTGAAAGTTTATGTACTATTGTTTTTTCCCTGATGTGTTTTATGTAATTTATTAAAGTCTTCTGTTTGGTATATAGACGCCAAGTTTTTGGCGGGAATCTAGTAAATAACTTGCGACCTACTATAGACTATAGACTAGAGTGAAAATCATGTAGGATGGTTTGAATGATGGTAAATTTGCGCGCCAATTTAAGAAAAAGCAAAAAAAAACCTTTAAATTGATTAATTTTGAATTTGATTTCAACTTTAATTAATATTTATCTTTTTCAAGATTTTGGAGAAAACATTTATTTCCCTTGAATAACAACATAGCTGACATATCCTCAAGTAAGCGACCCTTAAAATGCAATAAATTTATAGCTTTCAACGCTGCATATAATAATTCCTCTTCAAACAAGATAATTAACAAATTCTACAATCTATTTTATTGTTGGGATTCTGTTCATCAAATCCATTTAACTATTAAATTTCTTGGTTAAGAGTTAACAAAAGATGGGGCATAGTTTCAATGCAAATAAAGCTTAATACATTTTTCTAATGGATTTAATCCCAGCTCAAACAAGTAGGCGACTCGTCCATTAAAACGTTTGCCGTCGCTGTTTCTGCTACTTATTTTAAGGAAGTCTGAAATTCACCCAAACTTTTATAATGGAGTTGAAATCAGCGTGCAGGCACTAGCATAGCCTTTACGCGACTGTTAGATCCTAGGAGATGCAATTGTTAATCCGTTAATTGATATTTCAGGAAGGTAATCCGTGAGGTTTAATCATGCTGGTGTGTGGCTCTTAGTTTCGGCTGTATTCTTCTACGAGGCTACTAAGAGGATCAACATCATTTCCATTCTCTAATTTACCTAAATAACCTTAGCCGAAAGAGTTCTCTGATAGTTTTTTTTTCAGTTACATTTTTTCTGCCGTTTAAACACCTTTCCAGACACTCGGGGAACACTTCGGGAATACACATGACGTAGGCACCGGATTGTAATATTTTCAATATTAATCATAGTATAAAGCCTGTCCAGAAATTCAGTGTAATATAGGCCTCACGGGCAGAGGAAACTTTTTTTGCTGTGTTGTTCACACCGTCGTGTAGTTTAGTCCCTCCTGTCTTTAATGAGCTTCTAGTCAGTATGACTAGAACTATGGTTTCCGCATCGTTTCCCGTGAGATATGTTGACAAAATCTGCCAAAGCGTTGTTCTTCGAGATCAAATCGATTTATGACCAAAAGACAATCCTCTTAATGGCGTCACAAAAAAATTATTTTGGCCAAAAAACGCCATGGCATCCGTGTTTTTGGATTACAAAAAGATAATTTTGATAGAATTTTCATCTCGCGCTGAAACCGCTGCTACGAGGTGTGGCAATTAAGTAATGAGACTGATTCCATGAAAACCGTATACGTACTTAAAAATTATTCTACAACTCTTCCATCCTTGGGCAGCTCTACAACGATTCCAGCGTTTTTTTCCATGCCTCGTAACATTTCTGGAACGCTTCGACTGGGATATCCGCGAGTACCCTCGTCACAGCCGCCTGGATGTCCGTAATCGATTCAAAATGGGTCCCTTTGACCACCGATTTTGTTCTAGGGAACAAAAAGTCACAGAGTAACATATCGGGCCGGTTCGTATTGGAAAAACCAGCTCTCATTGCCTGTAATAACTCGATCAAGCAACGTAGGATGGTTTTCCACTTGTTCCAAGCAGTCTTCTGCGACGGTCATTCGATGCTGCTTTTGCTCCTCAAAAAGGTTCTTTGGAACCATCTTCGCACACAACTTTTTCATCCCAAAATTGTCGGTTAAAATTTGTCTGACTGTTTCACGGTTCATACCCAGTTCCGAGGCCAACATTCGAACTGTTAAACGCTTATCTTCACGGATTAGGGCGCGCACACGCTGCGCATTCGCGTCAGTCCGCACCTCGACTGGTCTCCCGCTCTGCGCCTCGTCTTCCACGCTTTCACGCCCCTCCTTAAACTTTTTATGCCATTGAAACACCTGGGCACGACTAAGGCACTATAACAATTTTAGCGTACGTTTCCCAATCTGTTTCGCCAAATCTGGCGCAAAATTGTATCGCGACGCGTTGCTCTTGATTTTGTTTCTCCATTTTCGTGACGAGCACCACCAACACACGTCTACTCAACACAACACAGCAGGCGAACTAAACAAACTAGGGCGATGGTAAATATATCAATGGAGAGCGGAAGGATGCCGGAGAAGGGGAAGGGAATTTCAGGTTCGCAGGATTACCACAAGTGCGGCAATAAAATAAGTCTCATTACTTAATTGTCACACCTCGTAGGTATTATAAGGCTTTAAAAAACTGAGAAAGATAGAACAAAATGAGGGAAGAAAAGAGTCTGACAATGCCAAACTAACGTGGCTAATTCACCAAGGCAACTTTTAGAGTCGTTCAGATAGGATATTTTGAATTACCCCGCACATTTCCCTGATCTGACGTCTTCAGAGTATCATTTACTCATCTTAAAAGTGCACATCGGTGGAAAAACATTTTTTCAACTGACGCGGAAATGAAGGAGCAAATAAACAAGTAGACAAAGAAGGTAGCGACATAGTTCTTTGACCAAGGCATACAATGCCGGCCGACAGGAATCCTCTTGGAAGCTAGCATTCTTTAGGGAGTGCCGCCCTCATGTACCCGAGAATATGGAGGTCGCCGTGAGATTCTTCCTGGGATGACAGGCAACGACCCTGACTGAATCTAGATTACTCTTTCGACATAAAGCTGAAATTGATGCTTTGGGCTAGCGGACATGATTGCTTTGGTTGAATGCCATTTACGCACTGAGTGTGGGGCTCCCATGCCCGGGAGCGACTGGACTACCCACTAAACACCTCTCCTGTAAATCTAAGAACCTAACCTGGAACCGTTTGATACATTACTTCAGGCCAGGGAAGGGAGGAAGAGGAATTGCTAGTTAAGTGATCCCCCAACCCTAACGTTCCCAGTTGCTGTGATTCCTTTTTATTTTTTAGGACTGCCCGAACATAATGTGCTACATGGTCCTATTTGCCAACCGATCCAAGCATCAGCGCGCTTATACTATCAGGGGAGAGCTCTCTCGTCTCCCTGTGGAGGTCCCGTCGCAGCGTGTTCCACTTTTCGCATCGTCTGCCTTTCCTGGGCAAAATATACAGTCGGGCACCGTGACTTACCAATCTTGTGCAGTTAAGGCTGAAAACACCCATGCCGGCTCAAAAGCTGGGTCAATTAGAAGTCAGTCTCACCATACCTTCGATTTTGAGACAGTCTCACATTCGGGATAATGTGCGCAGTTCACCTTTCCTTCGTGCAATTCACCAAAGACTGCTGCCAATTGTTGAGTGAGCACTGTCTCTCCTCACGAGCTATTGTCTCTCTCGTTTCGAAGCAGTCAACTAGCGGGAAGCTCCCTAGCAAGAAAGGCGACAGATATCACGCCTGCAATAACTCGACGCTAAATCAGAGACTGTTGGATATGAAGATGCAATCCTCAGTGCCCCTCTTCTCGGTACCTGTGCTAAGCGTTTTCGGTATACCTCCTTACTGAGTGCGTCGCTTGATATTTCTGCTCCGTACAGTAGCACTGATCCTACGACACTCATCAAGAGGCGTCTTCTTGATGGGTTGGGTCCCCCTACGTCGGCCATAAGCCGACTCAGAGCCGATACGCCTGAAGCAGCCTGCTCAGCTGTTGCCCTGATTTCGTCGATCACTACTTTACCCAGTCGATCAGTAGCCCCATGTAGTTCACCGCTGGCTTCGATTCGATCGTCTTAACTCTAGGGATCCTGGTCTATGTCAACATGACCACTTCGGGTTTCTCCAGTGCTAGATTGATCCCCGCGAACAGACATCCAGTTCTCACTCGGCACATTAGCATACCTAGCCTAAGTTGCGCTTGTTCAACGTTGCGTCCAGCAACTACGGCCGCAACATCATCCGCATAGCCGATCAAGCGTGACTCATCTGGCATCTCCAGTCTCAGTAGCCCGTCGTAAGACACGTTCCACAAGTCTGGACCAAAGATAGATCCCTGGGCAACACCCGATGTACCTTTCACCCTTCGATGGCCCTGCGTCGAGTCATAAAGCAGGCTTCTGTCTTCCAGGTAGTCCCTCGAAAGCTGCATTAGATATTCTGGAACTTGAAAAAGGGATTTCAACGTTCCAGAATATCCACACATCTAGTGGAGTTGATGGCGCTGCTAACGTCGAAGGTCGTTTGTGCGACTATACTACTGTGAACAAAAAATAAGGTGACATTTGAATTTAAACTGCGCGCGTCGAAGGATTTGGAGAATTATTTTTTTTAAGTTGGTAGTACTGTCAGTTACATCTATGTCAAAATATTCATTAGTGTTTGAGATACGCGTCGTTTCCGGGATGGCCTTCAGTTCCGTATCCCCGAAGCGGTCTTTTGAGCTTGCTGAACAGCCAGAAGTCGCACGGCGCCAGATCTGGTGAATACGGTGTTTGTGGAACGATATGGGATGAGTTTGCGGAACGATATGGGGTGAGATATGGGTTTGAGTTTTTATCGTGGTGTAAAAACCAAGAATTGTCTTTCCACAATTCCGGCCTTTTTAGGCGGATAGCGTTACGCAAACGACGCATAACATTCAAATAATATTCCTTGTTGACTGTTTGGCCCGGCGGAAGGAATTCATAATGCACAACACCACGATAATCGAAGAAGAGAAGAGGTTGATGGTCGCCCAGGACGCTCTTCGTCTTCGACACGTTCACGGCCGGCTTCGAAGTCACTATACCACTTGTAAACATTTTTTTTTTTTAGACAAAGCCTCATCACCAAAGGCTTTCTGCACCATCCTCAACTTACCCGCAGCAGAAAATTGATTCCGCAAACAAAATTTAACGCAAATTCAACAAATTTAGACATCGCAAAAAACGAAAAACTCACTTTTGGCAGCTCACAAAACGAAGCGTATCTCAAACACTAATGACTATTTTGACATATAAATTTGACATAGATGTCACTGACAGTACTACCAACCTAAAAAAACAATAATTCTAGAATCCTTCGAAGCGCGCAGTTTAAATTCAAATGTCATCTTATTTTTTGGACATCAAGATTTCGTATTAATAGTCAAACAAAGTACAAAAATTAATTCCTTTCAACAAGGAGTTCAACTTGAACGAAAAGCTAAATCTGAATTTACTCTTTAAAAGCACATAGCGCCATTGTACATTTCAGTTTTATATATATATATATATATATATATATATATATATATATATATATATATATATATGTATACATATATATATATATATATATATATATATATATATATATATATATATATGTATGTATATATATATATATATACATATATATATATATATATATATATATATATATATATATATATATATATATATATACATATATATATATATATATATATATATATATATATATATATATATATATATATATTACTGTAGCAAAAATTAGTTTGCTCTTAAAAATTGCCTTTTTAGGTGTGTTTTTTGTTTGTTTTACATGCTAAGAATTTGGCAAGGATTCTTTATCTATACAATTTTGGTTACTTCCTGTATTGATTTTAGAGATTTACAATTTCCAGGCGTCAGTTGCCGACTATGGGCACAGGTTTCTAATAGGGATGTGATTTTAATTGTTTATAAAATATGTATAGTATATGGCTCTGATTTGGATGCACCTAATTTACATTACTTGGCGTCTACTCAGGATATTCTGAATTTCGGATGCATTAAGTTTTGTGGCTAGACAAGAATGATTTCTCATTTGCATTCTTTGTTGAAACCGATCGAAAATATAATGAAATATGAATTAAAATGGTTCAATCACAGCCCTAGCTTAAAATGAATATAGGAAATTCCTTCAATGTTTTATAAAATCCGATTTCCATTAGTTTTGCGCATATTTCCATCCAACGTTTAGTAGACACTTTTGACCTGTTAAGCTTTCAACCTTTTCACAGGTGAAGATATACATTAAAATTTTATCAATTAATCGTGCGTACAGTGTTCACAACGCGGATCATTTAAAATTACTATTTACAATTAAAATAAAAGTCGTCCGCCCAACTTTACTCGTTCATGTTGTGGCGAGCGGTGTTGCAGTTCACTTAGCTTGGAAGCAATTATTTTAGTATTTTTTTGTTCAAAGTTTCAAGTGTAATTTATCGTACAAAAACTTGAAGAACCTTTAGTTGCTTACTAGCTCAGAGTGAGCGCCCAAAAGCAGCACTGAAAAACAATAGCTCTTCCCAAAAACATGATTTAAAGCTAAAGAGGATTTTCAGTGCACTCCTAAAATTTCAATATTCTCAATTAGCTAAAATTATCAATCGTCATAGAAGCATTGATAACCTACTATCCCGTTTATTAAAATCCTGGTCAGTAATCCTATGCTTTTTTATATTTGTCTTCCGTTTAACCAATTTGATTCAATTTCGAAGTCAAGTGTCCCTTTGCTGTCATTCTATCGTCATCTTCTATCAAACGGTATTTCAGACCACCACATGCAATTTGTGATGTTCCATCTCTTTGACTAGCTATAATCTACTCTAACTTTTGGAAACAGCTTCCAAAACTAGATTTAATTTGTTGTGTGAAATCAATGGCGAGATTGTATGCAAACCATATCTTGCTCCGGAACTAGATTAATGACGTGCTCACTGACGATATTTCACCGTAAAATTTACTTGCTATCCTTCAAATATCCGGCTTTATATTTATCAATACTATGTCACCTCCCTGGACAAGGCATTCTCCATCACTTGTCCGATTCATCATGACCGCCGTAAGTTGATCCGCACTGATAGAACCTTGCAGAGGGAACGCAATTTAATTTGCATCCTACGATTCAAATAACCATGCATGCTAGGTATGTGAAAATTACAAGGACACTTACATGACATTCCCTCGGACAATATTTTACGCTTTCTTTATTTTCGTTGGTGCATCCCCTCAATTGCTGGGTTGTCGGATCGGTTTGATCAATACTCGGATCTGGACACATGCATTAACCCACTAGCAAATAATTGCAGTCAACTTCGACTGGATGGCCTTGTACGAAAATTTGAACATTAAACTAACAACAAGAGATGTGAGATTAAAAGACCACTCATCGTGAACAATGAAACCGAGAATTCATTTTTACTAATGATCAACTAGAATTTCGTAGACACTCATCGACAGAAGAAAACACTTAATGCACTTCTTTTTCCTGCCAACTGTCAAAACGCGGTTCAGTGACAGCGAGTGGTTAAAGAGTCGTTCTGAATCGTCGTCATCAATAACGACCTGTGGATCGTTGTCAGTGAGGTAGGGCTGATTCATTACACAGCGCTAATCGGGAGTCCGTTTCAATCGCACCTACATCACCAACCCAATGGTGCGAACTGCGAACGTACTTCGACGCCTGCCAAGGTTTTATCGGGACGAGATGATAGTTTAATGGAAGCCGTTCACGCACACTAGGCGCTACCGTGCAAAGCAACTAGGTCCAAACTATCATATCCGCCAATTTAAAAAAATTGATTAATAAAATTAATTTAAATTCATTGTCCAAAGCGTAGTCCACATTCAGCCAGGGTCGTTACTTGTCATCCCAGGAGGAACCGCACGGCGACCTCCATATCCTCGGTTCCGTGGGCGTAGCACTCCCCAAGAATGCTAGCCTCCAAGAGTATTCCTGTCGACCGGCATTCCTCCTGCGGGGGATCCTTAATAAAGGTCAATCCGAATTTTCGCTTTCCAGTAGGCTTCCTACTTTTGAATATTGTATGCGATCTCATATCTTGAATATCACTTCCAGTCTATTTGGTTTCCTGGATTGCCAGTATGTTTAATTTATATTTACTGAACTTTTCTAAAAGATCCTTGAGAGCGCCAGGATTGTTCAGTGATCTGACATTCCAGGATCCAATGCCATAATCCTTTTTCGGTTGCGAGATCGTTGCCGTTGATCGAATCCATTTCGAGGCTCGGTTGCAGGTTTCGTAACAAAGTAATGTTTTGCAGGGGCGGGGAGTTAGCCCGCCGCCTAACCTCCGTTCCGACAGTATGGCTATTAATTGAGATTCCGTTACCAGGCGCAGAGGAATCGCCTTCAGCCTCTTACGTCGCCACAAAGATGGTGTAAGTAGGGTTTAGTTTCAGAGCTGTAGGTGTATTTGCAGTTATTGGCATTTAATGTCCCCAGTAAACCCAATGTGCGACCCCGAGACCATTTGGTCGTAGGATTTAGGATGAGGAATCATGGAAACTGTGTTTTAGGGAAACAAAAGGATCCGTCCTTCTTTCTCAAACGAGCTTGGGACCGTCTCCGGCGGAGTTACATACAGCCTTGGCCAAAATTATTAGGCACTAGTTTACTTAAAATAATGGAAAGAAACAACTTTTAGTTTTTAAATTGATTTATTACCATTCAAAGACACAAAAAATTGAAAAAATCTTAACATCTAGTCGGTCCACCTTCAGATTAAATTATTTCGCTAGTTCTATCTGGCATGCTGCGTACAAGCTCAGTGCAATCGTCCCTTGTAATGGCATGCCATTCTTGCACCAATACGTTTTTTAATGCCCTTTTTCGATATAATACTGTGCCTTTTAATCCTTTGCTTCAAAACGTCCCTAAGATGCTCAATGGGGTTCAGATCTGGGGGCTGTGCAGGCCAATCCATCAAGTCAATGTTGTTTTCAGTAAAACAGCGCATCGTAGTCGCTGACTTATGACAAGGTACATTGTCTTGTTGGAATATGACTCCGTCTAAGTTGGTTTCGCCGAAAATACTTGTAAACGAAGGCATGAGTGAAGTTACAAGCACTTCTATGTACTTTCCGCTGTTCATAAGACCTTCGCAAACACACATTTCGCCAACCCCATCAGCTGCCATACAGCCCCAGATTATTATGCTGCCTCCTCCGTGATTGACAGTCTGTACGACGCAATCTGGATGGTATCCTTCACCCACACGTCGCCTTACGAAAGTCATACCTGTTGTTCCAAATACCTATAAAATGAACAAAAAAAAGGTTTTTTAAAACTCGCCAGAACTCTTATGATTCAAGTGAAATAAATAAGTGATCATTCTTATTAATTATGAAAGCAGTAAAATCAACTTACCTCAAAATAAGATTCGTCAGACCACGCCGCGTTGAACCAACCTTCTTCTGTATAATGTTTGTGCCGTAGAGCCCACTCTAGACGTTTTTTATTGGCGTCTGAAAGCCAAGACTTCTTGGCTTTGCATCCTTTTAGGCTTGCTTCTCCAAGCCTTCTTCTGACCGTTCGAGCACTTATTGACTTTCCAGCCTCTTCGGATAAGGCAGCAGCAAGCTTTGATGAAGTTTTCTTCCGATCTGTAATGGATTCGCGTATTAATTTTCTATCCTCGTGCTTCGTCGTGACACGTTTTCTATCTGTTCTTGGTTTATTAGCATGTGTTCTAGTCTGAGCAAACCGTTTGATGGCTGATTGCACGGCACAACGCGAACATTTCACCAACTTCGCAATTTCTTTTTGCGACCTTCTTTGTTCATGTAAAAGTTGTACTTTTACTCGATTTTCCAAACTAATTTCACTTTTTTTCGGCATTTTTAAATAACTTAGATGCTAATTTAGTCGGTTCACCACAAATAAAAGCTTGTTTACTCGTTAGAATCCTGAACACAAGTGACCAAACATTGACTGATAAGACCGAAAGAAAACTAAATCCTTTGTTTTCGGTCCCCAGGTTATTTATTACCTTAAAAATGTGCCGCTTACTATTCTACGTAATTATTTATGACCCCGGTATGTCATCTAAGATAAACATTTGTTCATTGTTCAATTAGTAAATACGTATTGTTCATTTTCGTGGGGTGCCTAATACTTTTGGCCAAGGCTGTATTGTGTTCCTCTTTTTTGTAATTACATATTGTAGTAGTTTCAAAATTGATGAGATTCTCCGTACAGGACTGCAGCGGTGTCTTGCTGACTCAGCAAGTCAAGGATGGATGCTCAACTTGAACGACCGGTTTTTACACGCGTGCATGCGCCGGCAGGTTAGCATCTGCGGTGTCACGAGGCAGGTGCATTCCCCTAGCACCAAGTCCCACTGCAAATTATGTCGCATACCTACATATTTTGAGGTCTACCGTACTTATAAGTAAAAGAGAAAAAGAAGGGAAAACAGAAGAGGCCAGGACCAGAACTAATGGTAGTTATGATTGATAAAAGATCGTGCAGACAAAAGAAAAATAGATATGACACCGACTTTCTGAACTTTCATACATATATTGAACAATTACAAAGTTGAAAAAATGTCAAACGTGCTCGCGGTACGAGACTCTTATTAGCACTGACTATAAAAACACGTTCGCGCTTGTGCTCAAAGAAGACTGGCCGCATTGCTCAGCTCATAATTCCAATAGTTATTGCTTTTCCTACCTACTTTATTTACTTATTCTTCTTCGTACAACTACAGCCCCTTTTGGGGCTTCGCTTTGTGCAAATATCGCCTCCAACTGTCTCGGTCCATTGACTCCTCCAATTTCGAAATCCGAGCAGCGATGAACTGTCTTCGTCGACCGAGTCAAATCAGCGTTTCCTCGGTTTCCCCACTGGCCTCCGGCCTTCAGTTCTCCCAACGAATACCGTTTTAGGTACCCGATGTTCGTCCATACGATTTATGTGGCCAGCCATGTTAATGCGTTTGGTGAGGTAGATTTCCTTTAATTCGTGAGAAACCCAAACATCTAGTTTGTTTATGTAACCAAGATGTTTGAAATGCAAGTAAACGGGTGAATTTGATATGTCGAGCTTCTCTGCTATCTCTCAAGTTTTGTCGTCGTCAGTAGTGGTTGGACGACCAGTAAGTGGTCCATCTTGCACATTAAAATTTCCAGAAGCTTGTACCGCTTTTTTGCCCTTTCGGAAGTAAAACAATAAAATATGCCGGTAATGCTCTCTTTGATAGCCATTTTCAAGTTTATTTTTAACCAATTTGTTTTCTAACGACGCTCAGTTTTTGACTGAAGATAGTCTAAGGTCTAATTTTTAAAATAGCATATAATAATACGAGGTGTGTTCAAAAAGTAAGGTGACTTTGTATTTTTTTGGAAAAAAACATTTATTTATGCGTCAATATTTATGTTATCCCCTTCAAAGTAATCAATATACTCGTACTTGTGCCAATACACTTGTGGCAACGCTATTTCCAATCCTCGAAGCACTTCTCATGAGCACTATTCGGTATATCATTGAGCTCTTCCAGCGATGCAGTCTTTATCACTTCAATCGTTGAAAATCTACGCCCTTTCATAGGTTTCTTCAGTTTTGGGAACAAGAAAAGGTAACATGGGGCCGAATCCGGTGAATATGGCGAGAAAGGAAAAGCCAAAACATATTTCCAAGTACTTACTACAATCTCTGGACGAACTTTATAAAGCTTAAGCTCAATTGGCTTTAAATTTATTGTTAATAAGATCGAAGTGACTTCGTGAATGCCGATCAAAGCTTCTAAGGCGAACGATCATAAATATAGTTTATTGTGAAAATTAAATTCATTCGTAAGCTCATCCATATACAATCTAAACGAGTACATAAATGGGTATGGAAGATGACCTATAGCTAGAATTCTAAATATTTCTTCTAGTCCATCATTTATCGTACGAGTATTGACGGGTGATTTTACTAGTATAATATAAAGGCTGAGCTATCGCAGTTCTTACTCAAATAATTTATGTGCTTTGCTGTTGTCTATAGAAAAGCAGATTTGATATTCGATCTACAATATATCTGAAGAGTTTTGAAATAGTAACTAAGTGAAAAGGATCAAATGCGAACGTAGGAAATTTGAATATACTAGGGCGGTCCGATAAGTAATGACATTCTCATAGACGACTACTGTCAAAATTTCAGCCGGATCGGACTCGTACTTTTGTTTTGACCGTGTGTGGAAGCAGGCGAAAAATGGAGAAAAACTAACATCGGTCGACGATTCGATTGTTTTTGGAAGGGAAATCGCGCAGCGAAATCAAAGAGCGTTTGGATGCTGTGTACAGTGACTCTGCTCCTGCGATGGCGACCGTGAAAAATTGGTTTAATGGGTTTCAACGTGGTCGCACGTCGGTTTTTGATGAGCCACACATAGGAGCTCCGAAAACGGCTACCACAGAGGACAACGTGACAAAAAGCCAGAATTTCGTCACAATTCCGTATTGGCAGACCGCCGATTGAAGGTGCCCGAGATCGCTGAGACAGTAGGCATCTCAGAAGACCACGTTTTCGTATCCTGCATGAAATTTTTGACATGAGAAAGCTGTCGGCGAGATGGGTACTACGTTTGCTCTCTCCAGACAGCAAACGCAATCGTGAGACCACTTCAGAGCAGTGTTTGACGCTGTTTAAGCGAATCCGGAGGAGTTTCTTCGTCGTTTCGTGACCGTCGACGAAACATGGCTCTACTGGTACATACCACATACTAAGGATTAGTCGAAAGAGTGGACTCCACCCGGCCAACGTGCTCCGAAGAAGGCGAATACTGTCTTATCGGCCAGAAAGGTGATGGCCACCGTTTTCTGTGGTTCACAAGGTGTGATCTGCATCGACTACCTGAAAAAGGGCAAAACGGTCACAAGGCTCTACTATGCCGAATTATTGGACAAATTCGACGCCAAATTGCAGAAACAAGACCTCATTTGGCGAAGAAAAGGGTGCTCTTCCACCAGGACAACGCACCGGCTCACACCTCCGCCGTCACCACGGCCAAATTGGTCGAATTGGGCTACGAACTGCTACCCCATCCACCGTATTCCCCAGATTTGGCCCCTGCGACTTCGTCTTGTTTCCAAATGGAATTTACTTCGAATGTGGAGGTCATCCCCTCCACGGAGGCCTACTTTGCAGACCTCGATAAAACGAGATTTTTTTGAGAAAAATCGCCACTTTTCAAAAACTTTCGTGTTTCTTTTGTAGGCTACGATTTTATTGGACCGCCCTCGTAGATCTAGATCGAGTTCCTGAAAAATTTACACCTAATGCCGAACGATCATTTTTTTTTTTTTCAATAATCACCATCTCTGATATGCAGTCGGAACTATTGCCAAATTTTTATTTCTCATAATTTTGCAACATTCTTTCCTTAAGACACTAAAATATGCTAGTAAATAGAGCTATTGAAGTTAAACGTTGTTACATGACTTTGAAATGCGTGAGAATTTAGCTACAAAAATATTTTTTATCTTTTAATATCTACGTCTATATTTGACAAGGTTTAAATAGGAAAACAATATTCTTTGTTTCTCTGAAACAATCGGTTTCAAAATTTCCCTGGAATCTTTAAATCTCCATTGCCATTCCGTCATAAATGAATCACCACAAAACCGTCTCATTGGCAACATTAGTCAGACAAAATATTGCATGCATGTTTTGCGGGTTTAAGTACATTAGAATTCAATTGAAATGTGAACAATCCAACGAGTAAATTGCTCAGTCATACACTATTTTGGTGGTTCGGACATGCTAATGATTATTTCCAACAATGTAAACCATTTGTTGCTCGAAAATCAGAAACTTATTATCTCCGTCGTCCATTAACAATTGATAGGAAAATATACCAACTACGGGTACTATATGTGCATATTAGCAAAAGTGACTTCGAATGCCCTCAGCCTATCATTACGTGAACTACAATGTACAGTGAATTATTCTGTATGTAATTTCATTGTATAATGATAAGATAATGGGATCCCAGAACACTATCTTCAATGAAGTACGAGTACTGCGCTCCTACAAGTGAACGTTACAATTTATGTATCTTACATTCATAAGGTTGACCATGCTGAAAGTTATCTAGCATATAGATAACGCGTTACCAATGATAATAATAAATAGGACATATACTGAATATCTAAACTTGAGTGCATCATATTAAAATTAATAAAAAATATATAAATTACATATAACAAATGGATGATTCATCTAAAAAATGTAGCGTGGGATAGGCATACATCTAGGGTTAATTTTTTTTCTAGAAAAAAGTATATATTTCGCGATAAATCTTTGCCTACTAAGGTCATCTTAGAAGTATCATAACCACAATCCAATGATTGAGTAGTCGTCTGTTGTAACAGATCGAATTGACTAAAGCCGACACGACAGTGGAAAGGTTTTGATATATTCCGCGGATAAATAAGTATCAAATTTATATTCTACAATATAAAAGCCGCAAGTGAGAATAACTCAACGATTATGTTCGTAGTAATTTCCGTTGCCTGTGTACCTTGAATGACTATCGTGAATTGATCACAATTGGCACGGAAATTTTCTAACTATAAGACCAAAATTTGTTTTCAAATACAATATGGAAGTTTTTGAAATTAGAACCCAATAAATACTATTCAAAATAATCTTTTCTGAACTGAGAACTAAAATCTCACATTATTTATTTTTAAATTTGTTAGAGTTAAGGTGAGAATAACTCGGATGCGGACAAATTAAAGCTCAATTTATTAGATTACCAGACGTCTACAAAACACGACTTCGATTAGCAACAAAACTTGACAGGAAGGAAGAAGTCAACAATAGCTTTCAGACTTCAAGTTGTTCTGATTTGACCATCTCTCCGCCTGTAGAAAGTATCGCAGTCCAAATAAACTTCTCTACCAATCTTCGAGTTTGCGTGATATGTCTGTACGTTCCCTTCGCTCCTATGAGCGGCTTTTTAATGAACTTGCCTTATTCATAAATAATGCAAATCCTTCTCTCCAAATCCTTATCTGTGGTGATTTCAACATGCCGTCAAGAAGCTGGATCGCTTCTTCTATAACTTCAGTTAATGAAATTTCCATTGCTCTTTCATCTTTCTTGTGCCTTTGCTCCCTCACCCAACTAAATCCTGTATTAAATACTAACAATTAAATTCTCGACCTCATTTTGTCGAATAATCCTTCTTCCGTCTGTCCAATTTCTCTGGCGGTGTCGCCGTATGTTATACCGGATATTCATCATCCCCCATTAGAAACACAATTAACGCTGCATTCAATACGTCTGCGCCGAAAATTAAACCCTCGTCGTTTTAACTTTTTTAAAGCAAACTACGAAGGAATATCGTCAATCCTTGCGAACATTGATTGGGTTTCGATTTTGGATCCAATTAATCCTGGACTTGCTGTACAATCTTTCTACTCTACGCTGTTCAACATTATTACTCAGTTCACGCCATTGACTCGTACACCAAGTCATAAGAATCCAGATTGGTTCAATGCTGAGTTCGCACAAGTACTGCGTGTGAAAGACAAAGCCCGTAAAATCTACCTTCGTTCGAGGTCCAATATAGATCTTTTAAGATATAAACTTCTGCGATCTGATGCCAAAAAAGCCATTTCTCAAGCTTTACTTGCCTATTACCAGTCCATCGAAGCCTCCTTCTGCTCCAATAACCCCAAATCCTTTTGGTCATATGTTCATTCACTTAAATCTTCCACCACTCTTCCTAATTCAGTTTCATTGCTTAATAAAACAGCATCTAATGATCAAGACATATGCGATCTCTTTGCCGAATTTTTTTCATCCAATTACAGATCCTCCTCGCCTTGCTCCATAAATTCTTGTAGCCCAGCTCCCTTCAATTTCGCCTTTATCTCTACTGATTCGATAGAAGTGGAAGATATCATCGCCTCGATAGATGCAAGCGGATCTATGGGACCTGATGGCCTTCCCAACTTCTTCATTAAATCGCTATGCTCTTCTCTGAGTTTTCCTCTATCCTTGATTTTTAATTTGAGTCTTTCGACTGTTGTTTTCCCAGATGCATGGAAACGTGCTAATATTTTCCCCATCCATAAATCCGGCAACCACAATTCCGTTTCGAATTATCGGCCAATATCTCTCCTCCCATCATTTGGCAAAATATTAGAGAGGATTGTCCAATCCAGAATTTACAATGCTTTCCATACAAATCTCTCCGTTAAGCAACATGGGTTCATAAAAGGTCGCTCAATCACTACTAATCTACTAGAGTTTTCCAGTTTGATAGCTCTTGCCCTGGATTCCAGTTGCCAAGTTTACGTGATTTATACCGATTTCGCCAAAGCGTTCGACAGCATAGAACATCAAACTTTATTATACAAACTTGGTCAATACGGAATATCTGGTCCCCTCCTTACCTGGATTAGTTCCTTTATCCATAACCGCTCTTGCTCAGTAATTTGGAACGGGTGCTCTTCTGCCCCTTTCGCTCAGACTTCTGGCGTGCCACAGGGATCTATCCTAAGCCCTCTCCTATTCAACCTTTTCATCAATGACCTTCATAGTACTTTTACTTCAAACTGTCTTCTCTATGCAGACGATCTTAAAATTTTGAGGTTCATTCGCTCGATGAATGACTGCTTGATACTCCAAAATGACATTAATGTATTGGACGAATGGTGTCGTATCAATCGTCTTGCTCTCAACGTTCCTAAATGTTTCCATATGTGCTTTTCCAATAAACTAAATACCTTAAGCTTCGACTATGAGATTCAAGGTTCAGTACTTTTATCAGTTGACCATTTTGAGGATCTTGGTGTGACGTTTGACAAACATCTTAAATTCGACCGCCACATCGGCCATATGACATCTAGAGCAGCTCGAATCGCAGGCTTTGTTCTGCGCTGTTCCCACACTTCTTTTAGCACTCAAACATGTGTCCGTCTATTTATCTCACTCGTTTGCTCTATTCTAGAATACGCATGTCAAATATGCTCTCCTCGTCACACATACCTTTCGAATGCCGTTGAATCCGTACAGAGAAAATTTACTCGCTCGCTTTTCTATAAATACAAACTATCCTACCGTCCATATAGCGAACGTCTTATCTACCTTGGCATCCCTTCCTTGGAGTTGAGGCGACAATACCTCGACCAATGTTTGCTCTTTAAGCTTACTCGAGGTTTTCTATCATCGGATATTCAAAACGCAATTTGCATACGCCCTCCATCTAGAACTAGATCTACTCATTTTTACACGATTACTTTCGCGCGTACAGATATTTATTGTCATTCCCCATTGGTCCGACTCGTCCAAGACCATGAATACCTTCAGCTTGGCCCTCCTTTCGAATCGCTCGCAGTGTTCAAGTCCAAGCTGCGTAGGATTCTTAAATTCTAATTTTATTGCGTTTCCTTTTTCAAATTCGCCTAATTATCTTTCGTTCATATCTTTTGTAATAATGTTTATTTTGCGTTAAATTGTAGCTTTCTTTTGTGTTAGCTTTTTGTCTATCTATTTTGTGATTGGAATGTTTTCTGTAAAATAGATCTGAAATAAAAATAAAAAATTAAGTTTCAAAAAGAAACAGAACATTAAAGGATATAGAACAAATGCAGCAAGTAGCACTGCCATGCGTTGGAAGTTCTAATTGGTTCATTAACTTTTTCTTTCAAGTGAACGAAAGCGCAAACCCAGCTGCTCCGAGCTCTTCGTGTTTCGCTGTGATAAGAGCCTTGGTCAGAACGTTTGCCGCCATTTCCTCGGTGGCCAAATATTTAAACTTAATGTTTCCTGTCTTCAGCGCATTTAATATAAAGTGTCTTCTGATGTCTATGTGTTTGGATCTATAATGATGTACGGGATTTTTCGCAATATGATATGATCCCTGGTTGTCGTTATACAACTCCACCATGCCCAAATCTTTTATCCCCAGTTCCTCAATGAATTGAGTTAAGTATAACGCCTCCTTGATTGCATCCGTTAACCCGAGATACTCAGCTTCGGTCGAAGAAAAAGCCACTGTGGGTCGATTCCTTGAATACCATGAAACGGCGTCACCGGCTAGAACGAAATCAACTCTATAGTAAGACCTCCGGTCGTCGGCACACTTACCCCAATCAGCGTCAACGAACGGGTTTGTTCGAGAAAAAAAAAACAAAGAGCTGTATGAAGTTAATCCTCAACGTCGAGTCTAGCTTTGCGTTTCTCAAGTCTTCCATCAACTGTATGTTTTTCCCGTAATACAATCCTGGAGCCTATAACATTGCTACCTTTGACTCTGTAAACCATGCAATGTATGTCTTCTGTACCTACATTCCCTTAACATCGTATGAAATTCTTTTTAGTGAACTATCGAACTTTATAATTAAAGCCAACTCCTCCTCGCAGTATTGAATTTGTGGGGACTTCAATATGCCTCTCGTTAACTGGATTTGACGTTTGGAAGTTGAAACTATCATCACGCGTGGGAATTGGTCAATATCGAAATTATAAAAAAAACCTATTAGAAAACGAAAATTTATAAGTATATCTCATCATAAAAGATCATATACATAAAGTTTGAAAGTTGGAGACCGAAAGAAAGCAGAAACCTATCATGGGCGATCACCCATCAAATACACCGTGGCTAGTATTACAATGGCGGCAAAATAGACTAGCTATTGTCAGCAAGCAAACACGATAGCGGAGCAAGCAAACACGATAGCGGAGCAACCAAAGACCAAAGCCGTCCGCAAGGAAGTGCCTTCGGACATGATAGATGCGGACGATACAACAGCAAAATATTCAAGCTTTAACCAAGATGTTAACCTCATCAACTATAAGGTAAATGAATTTATATTAGCAAAGGGTAAATTAGTTGCAAAACATAAATCCCCGGTTCCTATGCCAATCCCACCCACACCTAGCACTAATCCTTTCAGCGCACTGACGAACGATGGCCAAAATAATAAATTAAACGCGACTAACAATCGAGCAAAGAAGGTGCGGTTCCCACCAATTTTTATTGAAAAAGTAACGGAGCTTAAAGGTATCATGGATGTGTACACCCTTACAGATGTACTCGTCTAGAGTACCGAATTACAAACATGTCAAACTCCCGACTGCTCGAGAGGACATAGCCAGCCAAATTCCGAATTTAGGCCTCGAGACTGTCAGTCCTTTTACCACTGCATGGTCGAGAGTAAATAAAATCGACCTGGATTTATTTAGGATTACAGTGGGATCGCAAGCTGATAAAAATGAAATAATTAAGCTGCGCTACATTTTGAACCAACGAGCCGTATGGGAACGCCCCAAAAGGAGTGATCTGGTTCAATGGTATTGGTGCCAACGATTCGGGCACATATTCACTAATTGCGGATTCAACATGAAATGTGTAACATGTGGGGAAGAGCATACTTCCGAAAGTTGCCCCAGAAAAAAAATATGGACAAGCTAGAAACCGATCCATTCTGCACCATGTGCAAAACCCATGGGCATCCAGCCAACTTCTCCGGCTGTCCGAAACTGAAAAGATTGTTAGACAGGGCAATCGAAAATAAAGCCAAACGGACGGTGCTTCAGAACATATTCTCACCGCTCCCCAGCTATCCAAATACTACACCAACCCCTACAACCCCACACCACTTTGCCCCTCCTTCCAATCGGACCTCATATTCAGAGGTTTTAAGAAGCGGAACTCCGCCCCATACTTTTATTTCACCGGCTCCTAATCCCATCGAAAGCCTACGACAGATAACCGTGGAATGGCTGGGAGTCTCTCCCAGTAAACTCCTATCCAAGGTCAGGGCTTTCCTCCCACACTTTGACGCCACTCCTGACCAAGAGAAGCCAATGGCGCTCCTCAATTTCCTTTATGATTGCAAATAGACTTACCATTCTATCCCTAAATATAAACTCCCGAATCTCACATGATAAGAGGATCTACATTGCTGATTTAGTCAAATCCTCCCAACCCGACATCCTCCTTCTGAACGAGACACCATCAACACAAAGTCCATTTGGAGAACTGCCATGTGCTTAGGAATGACAGTGGCAGAGGTACTGCGATACTGTTTCGAGATGATATAGATATCCATCAAATCCCTTTTGAACAAACTAGTTCCTCATGTACGCTAGCAACTCTCAACACCAACCGACCCAATAGAAACCCAGCCAAAATTCTTGTTGGCTCCCTATACCTCTCGTGCAATCTAGGTCCCTACATCCCATTTACACTTAATCAAATCCTCGCAACAGCCTCATCCAACGACTCATTTATACTAGGAGGAGACCTTAATGCCAGACACGAACACTGGGGGGGGGGGGGGACTCCACAAGGAATACCAACGGAAACTTTCTATTCGAATGGCTCCATGCGGATTCCCTTGTCTCAGCATCCATAGCAAATGCTGGGGTCCGAACATTTCCCAGAGGGAATTCATTTTTAGATAACTTCATAATATCCTCTGACCTCAACGATCCCACAATTCCCTATACTTGCTCCACATTTACTTCGTTATCGGACCATCATGGCCTCCATCTCAATATAACCCTTAGATCACACATAACAGTTCCTACTTCCCCACCTCACTATAGACCGTTTAATTCCATAGACTGGCCAAACTTCAGAAAAGACCTCAAAGACCTCCTTCCGAACCTCCCACCGGAAAATATCATCCTCTCGAACGCAGAAATAGACTCTCATATATCGGTACTAACCTCTGCCATCATAGAGTGTCTAGACCAGCATGCCCCTTCCAGAAACCACGCAGCCCGCTTTATAGATGTCTAACTCAGGAGACTTTTCAATTAATAAGAACTCGGAAGCATATGCTCCAACGTCTTAAGCGTATTGATCATCGAAGCTTTAACCGGTTCAATGAGGAGTATTTGGAACTTAAAACGCAAATAACGAGCATTTACCGTGAAATCCAAAAACGCATCAGATCAAAAGTCAAGAACTTATATAAAAACAGACTGATATCACTGCGACCATCTTCAGATGTTTTTAAAACTATAAATCAACTCACGGGCCGTAAAAGTTCCAAATTCAACATTAAGAAAGACCCTTTAAAGCGAGGGAACGAAGCATTCACTGCACAATCTGACAAGATCGTTGAATGTGAGGAATACTTCAAACAACTATATTGTCGCCGTGAGTCATCCAACATAGCTTTGAACAACAACGTTAAAGCAGAGGTTCTACTAACGACGGACGGGTACGAGGGATCTTATTTAGCTATATTCTACAGTTATAATAAAGCATCCTCTCCACAACATCCAGTCTTCGCCGGATTTTTCACCTCGAAAACGGAAGTAGAAGATCTCCTAAATTCCTTAAATAGCAAGCTATCTCACGGCCTTGATGGTATCCCGAACAGAATACTCAAGAAGTAGAGAAAGACCATCTCCTCCTCCTTGACGATATTATACAATAATTGTATTGATAATGAATATTTCCCAAAACCTTGGAAAGCTAGTAAACTAATCCCAATATCAAAACCAGGCTGCGAAGGTAACATTAATAATTTTCGGCCAATTTTCCTTTTGCCTAACATGGGTAAACCCCTTAAAAAGTCATCTGCGGAACTTGAACGATCCCAGATTTTCAGTTTGGATTTGAACGCGAACAATCTACTGAGCAAGTAATAATGCTATTGCACAATAGAGTCACCCGAAATCTTTGGCGGAAAGAGTGCACAGTGGCCTGTGCTTTAGACCTCAAAAAAGCGTTCGACTCAGTTTGGATCAACGGTCTCAAGTACAAATTGAAAATGGCATTCTATCCGGTCGCAATCCTCAGAACCCTATACAGCTTCCTTTCGGATAGAACATCCCAAATTAAACTGGGGAACCTCATTTCAAATCCTATCCCTATCAAATCGGGAGTCCCACAAGGCTCTATCCTCGGTCCCGCCCTGTTCAACTGCTGCTCGACTATCGATATAGCAATGTATGCAGATGATTTTCTCCTCACTGTCACCCATAACCTCCCAGAGATGGCCCAAATAAAGCTGCAGCGCTCTGTCCACAACATCATTCAATATATAAAGGATTGGGGGCTCGAATTAAATGCCAGCAAATCGGAGCTGATCTGTTTCAGAAATGCCAGCGGGAGAGGGCACCGCCTTGCCGTGTCTCAAAGTCAAGGAAAATATCAAATACCTTGGAGTCGATTTTAACAATCGACTTAAGGTGAATATACACGCAAGGAAAATTCTCAATAAAGCGAAAGCTGCGTCTGCAATTATTTTGTCTCTCTTTTCTTCGAAATCAGTCTGCCCAAAAGTTTAGGTCTTAATATACAAAACTCTTATTATGCAGATCATTACCTACGTGGTTCGGACATGGATAACAATCTCGCCTACTGCTGCGGAAGAAATCCAAATCTTCGAGAGGAAGATCCTTAGGAAATGCCTGTCTAAATACAGACGGCCTAATAAGAAGTACTACAGGAACTCTATCCTTTACAAAGATACGGAGATAGAACCGATTCTCCACTACATGTTGGCAATGACTAAAAAACGCCTATTCGCACACTTTTCGAGCATACCACTGCAAATAATCCCTACTACCTATATCCCTTTAAAATCCTTGAACAATATCACCACGATCCCATTAATTCCGTAACTGCCAAAAAACCGGCGTTTTACGTTTCTTGCGAACCAAACACATACCATGGTTAAACAAAATATTTGTAAATTTAGTTAGTTCATAAGTGTAATTAAATAAAAACACAAGATAAATGTAAATGTAAATTCGAGTGCTGTACTAAACAGCTTATAGTTTTAGGTTAGATGTAGGAATAAAGTTAATTTATATTAGGGTTAGATTTAGATTGTTTTAACGTATATATTTGTCAAACTATTCAAATCGCAAGCCATTAGAGCAAATGGCAAAGTCTATATATCTAAAAACACTGATGTAATACAATTATACATATATTCTAACCGTCAAAGTTTATTTGACATCCATATACTGTCAAATGTCACCTAGTCATTAAGCATACTCTATAATGTCAAGTTATAAAAAGTTTCAATAAAGTTTACTTACTAACTTACCTCTCGTTAACTGGGATGCAGAAACTAAATCCATTGCTTCTTCGGATGACCTTTCTATAGCCTTATCCTCGTTTTTATCCCTCTGAAGCCTAACTCAATGGAACTATACGACGAATGCTTCCAATCGCATTCTCGACTTAATTTTCTCAAACAAGTCTGTTGCAAATCCCGTTTTCCCTGCTACTAAGCCGGACCCTCACCACCCTCGTTTAGAGGTCCAATTATCATTGGATCCAATACTTGACAAGCCTAAAGCAAAATCAAGTTGATTTAACTTTTTCAAGACTAACTACGAAGGATTGCCTGCTGAATTTGACGTTATTAATTGGCATGCAACCCTCAATCTAGACAACCCCAACCTCGCAACACAGCAATTCTATGCAGTGCTTAACAGCATTATTCCACTACGTACACCAACCCCACACGAATTGTCCTTTTTGGTTCACGAGAGAAGTTGAATCTACTTTGTCGTTGAAGGATTCGGCCCCGAAATGCTACTTACGTTCGAGATCAGAACTAAGCGTCTCCGAATTTCGTCACCTACATACTAATGCGAAAAAATCATTAAATCTACAAAGCTATCTCATTTGAGAGGAATTGAAGCATCATTTGCAAATAACCCGAAATCCTTCTGGTCTTACGCCAACCCTACAAAAGACTCGCGTCAGCATATCAATGCATTGTCATGTCAGAATCACTACCACAATGACCAGGCCATATGCGACATGTTTGCTGACTATTTCTCCGCCGCCTATAGCTCCCCGACCTCTACTCCTGATGAAAACCCTCCATTCGCCCCAGAATTATTAGTTGATTTATACACTAATCCCTAACAGGTCGCAGAGATGATTAAGTCACTGCATTCTAGCGGCGCAGTCGGCCCTGATGGAATCCCTAACATTTTTATTAAATCTCTCTTCTCATCCTTATGTATTCCCCTCGCCTATATCTTTAATTCAAGTCTCGAAAAGGGTACTTTTCCAGACGTTTTTTTTTCTTTTGTGGTAGGGAGGTGAATGCCATTTATGCGCAGAATGTGGGACTCCCATGCTCGAAAGAAGGCGACACCTCCCCTGTCAACCCGAGAACCCAGCCTTGAACCGTCTGACACATTATTTCGGGCCAGGTCTCGTTTTGTTACGCCGTGAGGCGCTTCAAGCTGGGGGATCCCTTTCCTAGCGGAACGGGAGAGGGTAAGACGAGAGAGAGGCCAGACAAGCGATCCCCCAGCCCCAACGCCCCCGGCTGCTGTGAGTCCCTGTTATCTTTTAGGACTGCCTGAGCATAATGTGCCACCTGGTTCCATTTGTCAACCGATTCGAGCATCACCGCAACTATATTATCCGGGGTGAGCTCTCCCGTCTCCCTGTAGAGGTTACCTCGCAGCCTGACCCATTTTTTGCACGCAAAAATGTGTGGCAGGCATTGTCCTCCTCTCCTGGGCAATGTCGACAATCGGAGGACCGTGACTTACCAATCTTGTGCAGGTAAGACTGAAATCACCCATGCCTGCTCAAAAGCTGGGTCAGACAGAAGTTAGTCTCACCATGCCTTCGATTAAGCCATGGTTTCACATCCGGGAATGAAGCGCGCAGTCCACCTTCCCTTCGTGCAACTGACCCAAGACTGCTGCCAATCGTTGAGCGAGCGCTGTCTCTCCTCGCGGACAACCATCTCCCTCACATCCTCGTTTCGGTGCAGGTAGAGTGGCGCTCTCGTACAAGAAGGGCGACAGGTATCACGCCTGCAATAACTCTCACCGCCGAATCAGAGACTGTCGGATACGAAGGTGCAGTCCTCAGTGCTCCTCTTCTCTGTACCTGTGCCAAACGTTTTCTTCTGCTCCGTACAGTAGCACTGACCCTACAGCACTCATTAAGAGGCGTCTTCTACGTTGGCCATAAGTCGACTCAGAGCCGATACCCCTGAAGCAGCCTTCTCAGCCGTTGCCCTGATTTGCTCAGAGAAACTCATCCTCGAGTCGATCAGTAGCCCCAGGTACTTCACCAATGGCATCGATTCGATTCGTAAGTCTCCAATACTGATCATCCTTACTCTAGGGATTCTCTTTTTTGTCAAGATGACCACTTAGGCTTTCTCCAGTGTTAAACTGAACCCGCGAGCAGTCATCCAGTCCCTCACTCGGCGCATTAGCGTACCTAGCCTAAGTTGCGCCTGTTCAACGGTGCTTCCAGCGACCAGAGCCGCAACATCATCCGCATAGCCGACCAAGCGTGACTCATCTGGCATCTCAAGTCTCAGTAGCCCGTCGTAAGACACATTCCCTGGGTCCGGACCAAGGATAGATCCTTGGGCAACACCCGATGTAACTTCCGTCCTTCGTTGGCCCTGTGTCGTGTCATAGAGCAGGCTTCGGTCCTTTAGGCAGCCTCTCAAAAGCCGCATTAGATATTCTGGAACTTGAAAAGGGGTTTCCAGCGTATCCAGAATATCCACCCATCTAGCGGAGTTTAAGGCGTTCCTGACGTCGAGTGTCACCAACAGGACGATTCGTCGCTTGGTGCGACTATATGCATCTGCCTTTTGGACCGCGCTCACCACCTCTCCAATCGCATCAAAGGTAGAGCGTCCTGCTCTAAAGCCGTACTGCCGAGGAGATAGGTCCCCAGCAGCACGAATCGCGTCAGTGAGTCTTCCCTTGATGAGTTTCTCTAGCACTTTCCCAGTCGTTTCAAGATTACGGGCGGTATGCAGACGACGATTCGAGATTTCCCTTCCCCTTGCTGATCAGCACAAGCCTCGGCACCTTCCATCGTATCGGGAAAACCAAGTCCCGAAGGCAAGCGTTGAATGTGCTGAGCAGCAAGTCAGGACAATGGTGATAGAGAAGCCGCAATACCTCAGCTGGAACACCATCTGGACCTGGAGCCTTCCTCGCTTTCAACGAAAGCACTGCCTCTTCCAGTACCGGCTGTGTGAAGAGTGGACACTCGACTGCTATTTCACCATGAACAGCGTCGACACGGACAGGATGGGCGGGGAAGAGTACCCGCACTATCTCGTCCATCTTTTCCGCATCATATATATTAGGTTTTCGTAGAGCACCAAGCTTCCGCATAACTAGCTTGTTGCCAAGGCCCCACGGATCCTTGTTCACATTGCCCACTAGGTCTTGCCAGCAGAGAGCCATGCTGTTGTTGATCAATTTGCGAAGGCATTTCCTGGCCGACATATGCTGCTCATAGTTGAGTTCACCACGATTCATCAGAAAATACGACATTTTGCCAATTAGAAACCGTCCATTTCTTATACTCCATTCTAACCGTTTTTTCTTCGTAGCCGCTGTTAAGAGCGGCTTTTTGGCAGCTCGGCGAGCTCGAAGACCCATATTCGTTAGGCGTTTGAAGACAGTTCTTCTGCTGATTTGCATTCCCAGCTTTTCCTGAAGGTCTCTCCTTCCCTAGCAGTCTGGAACCGGTTTCGAAGGTACATTCGTTCCAACGATCGATATTCCCGCGGTGTAGTGATGCTTTGTCTCCCACTTCCGGTTTTTCTCTGTATGCTTCCGGTTTCTGGAATTTTTTTTTAAACCGTCGCACAGTGCTTTCTTTGCACCCAATTGTTTGAGAAATTCTTCTTTTCGAATAGTTTTCTCCACTCAGTGCTATAATACGGTGTTTTTGTTCTTGGTTTAACACCATATTTAAAACTTCTAAAAAACTACTTCCGATGGACGTTCTCTGATTTCTGAAATGTTAATGGGCAACTTTTGACAGATTGTGTCTTTTTATAGCAGAAAAATGTATGGATAAACAGGTAAAAAGAAAATTTATTATCAGTCGAAACCCTTTCCTAACACTTTTTACCTGCAAAGTGGAAAATTTGTAAATTTTCGAGGTGCAGCTTTTCTTGGCCACGGGCCTACATTAATGACTTGCCCTCTTTCATTGATGCTCCATGTCTTCTCTATGCTGATGATCTTAAAGTTTTTAAAGTGATTAGATGTATTCATGATTGGATCCCCCTGCAAAATGACCGGGGTATCCTATGCAACTGGAGTGAATCAAATTTTCTTTTCCCTTAATGAACAAAAATGTCATAAAATGACTTTCTCTTTAAAACCGAATTCAATCTGATTTCCATATAGCCTATACAATGAGCCGCTATCTGTAGTAACCAAGTTCAAAGACTTTGGGGTGATCTTAAATCCGCGACTCAAGTTCGAAGAGCACATCCTCGACATCACGCCACGTGCTTCTCGGGTTTCCGGATTTGTTCTCCGTCATTCTTGCATCTTTGGAAATATCCTGTTTTCAGTACATCTTTATATAAGAACTGTTCTGTCTATCCTCGAGTATTGTTCCCAAATTTAGACACCGCATTATACGTATTTAGACTCAATACTGGAGTCTGTACAACGGAAGTTCAACCGAATATTATTCTTTAAATTTGTAAAAAGAGTATTTTTCTGTACCTCCCATCGTTATCATCCCGTAGACACTTTCTTGATGAATTTCTCCGCTGTAAGCTTCACCACCATCAGTTGCAAAAAATGAAGGATCATACCAAATTCCATTTGCAAGAACGGAAACATTTTACCATTCACTGCGTCTGCCAAGAAACCACAATGCTATAGAGTTTGGCCCGTATCCTCCATCTTTAGTAATTTATAAGCATAAACTTAAGAATTTAATTTTAAATACCTAGCCTAGTAGATATATTTCGCTGTGCTTTTCTATTTGCATTGTTTAAACCAACCTTATGATTGGACTTTAGCCTGTATAAATAAATTACATTTTATGAATGAAATTCCCGTTTCAGCGGTCGATTCTTTGGACCCAATTTTCCACCACGCTGGCACACATTTCGACCAGAACGTTGGCAATTTCGCGTGGAATGTTGTCTTTGAGCTTGGGTAAAGTTGCTGGCTGGTTGGCTTAGACCAGTGACGATATAGCCCCATAAAAAGAAATCCAATGGCGTTAGATCACATGCACGAGACGGCCATTTCCCGAGATAACACGTTCACCAAATTTGCCTTTCAATAAACCTATTGTGAGAATTGCTGTGTACCTAGTGGCACCGGCTTGTTGAAACCAGCTTCATCGCTGAAGATGATTTTTCGATGAAATTCTTCATTTTCTTCATGCTTTACCAGAGCCCAATTGGAGAAGTTTTAGCATTTCGAATGATCAAGTGGCCTTAGTTCTTGAGTCAATTTGATCTTGTAACGATGTAGCCCAAGATCTTTTCACAAAATACGCCACAGTGTCGTTCGAGCGATGCCCAATTCTTGAGAACGACGTGGAATCGACTCATTTGGCTCATTTTGAATCGATGCACTTACGGCTGTGATATTTCCTTCGCTTCGAGCGGTACGACATCCTTTTGGCACCGGACCGTCCAATAGTGAAAATTTGGACTCGAACTTTTCCACTAAAGCACGCATAGCCTGTCCAATGGGACGATTATTACGGCCGAAAATTGGAGTAAGCGCTCTTAAAGTTGCGACAACCGACTCGGAATTTCGGTAGTAATTTTTAATAATTTCCAAACGTTGCTGGCTTGTGAACTTTACCATGATGAAAATGTTGACTTTAACTCATGCTTCGACATTAACAGTTTATTTGAAAAATTTAAGAATGCGTTCATGTGAAGATACAAAATTGTTATGTCCCTAATGGAAAAACTCTATATATCAGGAAGAATGTCAGCTCTGTTCCCTTGGATGCACCTGAAATACTTGGAGGCTTAGTCGATTGGGATTTTGTACTACTTACAAAACCTCCCGAATTTTGCGAAAATCGGATATTCAATCTTCATAGAGGGCGAGTAAGTGACAGATGCTCTTATTCAAGTAGCGGCGATAACCATTTTATTAGGGTTTTGTACTAAAATACAAAACCCTATTGCAATCACGACCTGTGTCCGTCTGTCCGTCCGTCCGTCTGTATGTCACAGCACTTTTTCTCCGAAACTATAGAGGCTACAGCAATGAAACTTTGTAGAAAGGTCAGAAGTGGTGACCTCTTGAAAGTTCAAGGGTGAAAAAATTTTTCAAAGGCGTTTAAGGGGGGTCTCCCCATATAGGGAGGTGACCCCTCAAAAAAAAATTTCACCATTGGTAGTCGAGTAGGGTATCGTTGGAAAGGTCTCAATGAGATCTTTTCAAAACTAGTCTTAAAACTGCCTTATTGTTACCGAGGGGGACAGGGGAAGGGGAAATGTTCGAACTTTTCGCGTACCCCCCCCCCTCGCGATTGGACACCTTCCATCCGAAAAATCTGAAAAAAACCATGAATGTAGGCCTTCATGAGCACAACAACAACAAATACATGAGAAGTCGAAATTCACTCAACTTTGTTAGTAATAGTATGATTTATCGATTTTGTGTTTTCTTGAATAAAATCTAAACGGTACCTTTAAACTCAATAAAATTTTGCAAAAAGATGACTATTTATAAGATTGATCTTTTCTGAAAGTTTGATAAAGATCGAATAGTATTTACCGAAGTTATAGCGATTTGAATTTTCCTGTATTACTATGGAGCAATATGCCCTGTATTACTATGGAAACATATGGATATGGAGCCATATGCGCTTTTTACCGACTTAGACACTACAACTATGCTAGAATTTGCATGAAAATATCAGAAGTGATAGGTATCATGAAAATGAGTACATACAATTGAAACAAGTCGAAAAGGCAGGAGAGAGCTCCTAGCAAAAGGGCTTTGCAACCATTCTAGGATTCGAAAAAATAGGCCATGAATCGATGATTACAGTATAGAAGAGTGGCCCCTGAAAAAAAATTTCATGAAAGGTAGCCGATATGAGTATCAACTGAAAGTTCTCCATGAGAGCTTTTCAAAACAGTTCTTAAACTGACAGTTTTTGCTTCATGAAAAATGTGTTTCCTCCCTCGCGAATGGACACCCGTGATCTAAAAAATCTGAAAAAATTATCAAAGGAGATATTCATGGGTATAACTATAAAAAATACCTCAGAAGTCAAAATTCGTTCAACTTTGTTAATAATAGTATGATCCTCGAATTTCACATTTTCTCCAATAAAATCGTCTTTGACATGTTTTTCTCTCCAATAAAATCGTCTTTGACATGTTTCTTGATTTTATTCGTTGCTGGTTACTGCATTTTGTAAGTTAAGTACAAAACCCTTCTGACATGAGCATAGGCCTGTCTACCCAACTTGTTATTTATTCAGTTCGGTCTGTTGATGTATATGCTATCCTTAAAAAATTATGAACATTTTAAGTTCACCGCAAATTTACAGTAATTTTCAACGCTGCAAAGTATATAAACTACATTAAATTCAATACATAGGTTGGGCCTGCCCAAATCAGTACCCAATAAATAAATAATGTACCAATAGCCACTAAAATGTTACGTTGATTAATACAACCGTCCGTTTATAATTTAATTACTGTAGAGTAACCTTAAATATCTTCGGTCCTTTTAGTTTTCCCTCCTAATTAGCAACTTTTCCCCTTAGAAATCATTCCTAAAATCCCTGAAATTTTTCAATAAATACTAAACCAAATAACCATAGCCAATTCACCATGATGACATTCTAATGGCCACCTCATTTAAATGCTATTGCCTCCATCATTACTGGACATTGTCCACTTCACTGTTGGTAATTGCGTGCACAACGCTTCCGTCTCGCGAGCCAATGTTGATTTAGCACCACGCACCGGAGGTTCTGTGTGTTCATTTTCGCTATATAAACATCCTACCATGGTTTTGCACATACTCGTGCTTTGCTAAATGCTTACATAAGTGTCATCCCGTATATACATTTTATCCATATTAGGTTTCATTGTTGATTGACATCGTCAAAGAGACAGTAGAGAGACCACTATTAGCGAACGGTTCAGAATAATAGGTGGATGAGGTGGGAACCTTCTGGCGCACCATCGCGTATAAGCATATATCGATACATACGCTGTATAGTATGTTACAACCGCGCTTGCTAATACTATTCTTACTATCTTCTATGCACAGTTCTTCCGATCTGGCGTGGAGGTGTTGAGAACAGTTCCGAATTGATTTGATTCAAATCTGGCGGGAACACTGTGGGCTAAACATTGATTTCCTTAATTGTAATAAATCGAGTTGGTTGTGTTTTTGAAATTTTGACGGTTTTATTGTGTGAATAGAATTTTTATGAATAATTTTTCATTAAATTATATTTAATAGCTAGACGTAAACATATTTATTTGTATATTCACTTTTTCTCATAAGCATTAAAGTCCGCTCTATATAATTCAAAGTATAACAGTATATTTATATACAATTTTTATTCATTTATTACAGAGAATATTGCGCGCCAAAACACATCAACAGATAATTTACGTAAAACATAAATGAAAAATATTTCGAGCGTAACATTCTACAGTGAAAAGTGTATGTGGCCGTGTGAGAAGTGTAGAAATTTGCTGCGGTGCTAAAGATAAGAGAAAATTTAAGGAAAAACAACCGCGTTATCAAAACAGCCACAAAACCATTGAAAAAATGTTCCAGTTATCATAATCTGATATTCTCAATTTATTAAAAATCGCCCTAGAAAGCATACAAAACATCAAATTGCATTCTCCGCCCATTCTAATGTTTACGATCGGTCGCTTGAAAACCCCAAAACCAGCCACAAACCATCGTCGTCAAGTTCTCCAACTACAGCAAAATTACCACCAAAAGTGATTAACCGCAGAAATCCGACTCTAGCCGTGCATATGTGTAACGTGAAATTGCTAACTCGGATGCCGCTATTGACTTAAAGCATTATCGAAATTATCGGACAAGTGTCGTGTCGCCTTGGTTTAATTATTTGTGCATAATTAACGCCCCTTGGTGGATTTAATGGAACTCTAAGTGAAACTAGAACGTACAAAGTGTATTTTTTTGAATTAGCGGCGGTATCTTAACGATTTTTGGTTTTTATCTAAAGGAAACGGAGAAAAGTGATTTTCAAGTGTAAGAAAAGTGAACTTTTGTGCAGACGATTTTGGTGAGTGAAGAGGAAAACTGTGCAAAAGAAGGATCAGAATTAGTGAAAATGTTCAGTCCGGACTATGAAAAACGCATTTTAAAACATTGCAGTCCTGTTGCGAGGAATTTGTACAACAGCTTCGAAGCAGCCAGCTCATCAACTTCATTTGACCGATTTATACCTTGCAGGTGAGTTAGCTGTTTTATTTGATCAGAATAAGTTTGTAATCGCGGAAAGTTTTTTGGCGGGAAACGCTTCAATATACTATTGCGAGCTGGTGCCGACGGGAAGCACTTGGGGCTCAACAAGATTTTAAAAACTGCTAAATATATGCACGAGCTTTAATTTTCGTTTTTCATTTTATTGAAACATCAGGTTTTCAGAAGAATTGTTGATGTTTTGCTGAAGGGCGTTAGTTCTATTTTTGAGCCAAATCTTTAAGTTCGAATTGAAAATTAAAGATGAGAGAATTTGAAATATCCTCTTTTTTACCGTTGAGAAAAATGTGAATGCAGATCGCACGAGCTTTATGCTACGAAGAACCAGTGATGAAGTCACTATCAACGACGATCTAGGAAAATTCCATCAGTGGTTAATTGGAAACAAACTAGTATTGAACACATCAAAGACAAAATATATTGTTTTTAAGCAAAAGAACAAAGGAGACATAGATGTCGAACTAAATATTAACGGCGAAAAATTGCAAAGAGTGCTAGAAATAAAATATCTTGGTCTTATCATAGACCATCGTATGACCTGGTTACCACACATAAATAGCTTAAGAAGGCAATTAGCCCCAATAATAGGATTGTTAAGAAGATATGAGGATTTTCCAATGCACATCAAGAAACTTGTTCTAAATGCGTTTGTCCTGGCGAAATTGCATTATGGAGTACTTATTTGGAGTCAATCAGCGAAGCAACATTTAAACAGTATATCCAGGCTGCTGACCAAAGCGTATAAAAACATTCTGAAGCTGCCAATGCTTACTCAAACTAGTTTGGTTTACCAATTGGCAAAATCATTAACCTTTAGTCAAATTATTATTATGGAGAAAGCGAAGTTTATCTACAGAAATTTAAAAACTAATGGATCGGAACGAGCGCCATTAATTAAGGTATCACAGATCAACCCATATAATGCGAGGAATGCAAATCAATTCGTAATACCTTTTGCCAGAACGGATCGACTAAAGAACGATGCAACGAATGATGCTTTGCGTATATATAACAATCTACCAGAAATTGTTAAGGAAGCAAACTCACTTTTGGTATTTAAGAAAAGACTAAGGGAGCATTTAATGAGTACTGATTGAAGCGTGGACCTGTAATTCTGCTTTTATGAGCCCAGTATCTTAGGGCGTTCTTTTTGACCCTATCGGCGAGATACTGAAGTGACAGTTACTCAGAGTTTTTTTTTGAATGCGTCGTATGATATTGAATTTTTTTTTATCTCTGAGAGCTGATCATGATTTTTTGGACTAGATGTTCACGAAAAGGACTAGTTCACATTATATTGTGTGCCCCCTTATACCGATGTGTTAAACATTGTCTGGGTGGCACAAAGGACCAAGCGACGTAATGTGAATGCAGATCGCACGAGCGTTGTGCGACGAAGAAAGAGTGATGGAGAGAGTGGTAGGGAATGGAGGTAATTAAAAAAAAAAAAAAAAAGAAAGTGGTAGAGGATGGAGATATTTAAAAAAACGATGTACGGTTATTGTAGTTTTTTTGGTTTTTTTAATTCCTCCATTCCCTATCACTCTCTCTACATCACTCTTTCATCATCGCACAACGCTCGTGCGATCTGCACCTAAGACATCGACGATTCCTACGTGTGCCTCCCAGGCAATACTAAAACATCGGTATAAGGGGGCACACAAAATTCTGTAAAGTACTCCTTTCTTGCTGGTCTAGTTCAATTCGTGAACAGTTCTCAGAGGTGAAAAAAAAATTTTATAATACAACGCAGTAAAAAAACTCTTGAGTTTATAAAAACTAGCTGTCCTTAAGTATCTCGACGCTAGGGTCTAAATACCCTAGAATACTGCATTTTCAATCCTTAGGACATCATTAATTTGAATTTATTAGATGTTCCCTAAGGGTTCGGCCACATTGCGATTTTACGGTCGTAACCAGCGACGCAAATACGAACACACTGCGACAAGATTTGCAAAGGAACTTCAGGCATGCGCAGAACTAATATGCTCATTTGAAGGTATATGTTTGCTAGGAACACATGCGCTAACTCATTAGTGCGCTATGCAAGAAACTTCCATGCACATCAGCGTCAAATGTTCAAATGATGTGCGCCTGCGCGAGTGTCACAAAAACGACCTACTAAACTGGCTTCAGGAAAAATCGCAAATTACTGCGACTGCCGACCTGGAAAAAATTGTCGAAAATCGCAGTGTGAGGGCTTCCATTTAACCACGTTTAACTTGCCACAGAAGTGCGACTATATAGTCGTAGTCTGATGCATCCCTGTCTTTTCTTAAAAACCAATGAGTTTGCGTTTTTCACTGTTTCTGGAAAATTGTTGTAAATACGCAGAGCATCATTCGTTGCATCGTTCTTTAGTCGATCAGTTCTGACGTAAGGTAAAGGGTTTTCCAATAAGAGGTGTTATTTTGAATAGCCCGCTATTTCGGTAGATTTCTCTTTTGAAGCTGTCATTTTTTGACATTTGACAAGTAGAAACTACGCTTCAACAACGCATTGAAATTATTAAAATTCACTATAAAAATGGTGAAAAT
This sequence comes from Odontomyia ornata, assembly GCA_963969285.1. Taxonomy (NCBI): domain Eukaryota; kingdom Metazoa; phylum Arthropoda; class Insecta; order Diptera; family Stratiomyidae; genus Odontomyia; species Odontomyia ornata. The sequence goes on from OZ017742.1 coordinate 253,951,205, forward strand.
CTTTCAGAGACGGTTCATAAAACTCGAACATTTTTGGGTCTCCGTGAAGCACCTTGTCGGACCGCAATACAAAAATTGGTGGAAAAATTCGAGCTGTGGGGACAACTTAGTGATGTGAAGAATAAAACCTGTGCACGTCACTCAAGAACAGCCGAGAATATTGCTGCTGTAGCCGAAAGTGTTGAAGAAAACCCAGATTTGTCCATTCCCCGTCGTTCTTTGGTATTAGGCATTCCACAAACGTCATTACACCGTATTTCGCATTGAGACTTGGGTCTTAAGGCTTATAAAGTTCAGTTAACACAAAAACTCAAGCCGGTCGATCATCAACAACGTCGTGTCTTTGCTGATTGGGTGCTTGAAATGCATGAAAATGATCCGGTATTCCATCGAAAAATCATCTTGAGTGATGAGGCTCATTTCAACCTCGGTCGCTTCGTCAACACGCAAAATTGTCGCATCTGGGGCTCGGAAAACCCAAGACTCATTGTTGAAAAGCCTTTCTATCCTTAACGTGTGACTGTTTGGTGCGATTTATGGTGCGGCTGAGTCATTGGACCTTACTTTTTCGAAAACGAGGCTGGAGCAACAGTTACGGTGAATGGATTGCGCTATCGAGAGATGATTAATGGTTTTTTATGGCCGGAAGTGAATAGTATTGATCTGGACAACGTATAATTTCAACAAGATGGCGCTACGTGCCATACAAGCAACGAAACTATTGATCTTTTACGGGAAAAGTTTCCGGACCGTGTTATCTCTCGAAAAGGTGATCGCAATTAACACCTTGTGACTTCTTCCTTTGGGGCCACGTGAAAGAGACGGCCTACGCCATCAGCCCAGCGTCGATTCAAGACCTCAAAGATGGAATTCGTGAGGCTATCGAGGACATAGGGCAGCCACTTTGCGATTTGGTTATGGAAAATTTCATGAAAAGGATATGGTCCTGTAAGCATTGTCATTTGCCTGGTGTTATTTTCCACTATTAACGGCATACCTTCCTCTTTATAATGAAATAAACATCCGATCATTTTATATTAAAACAAGTTGAAGTAGCAGGAGGATGCTCCTGCCTGAAGGGTATTGTAAAACAATTAGTAAATCAAACAATATATCCTGCATATCAAAACTTGACTAATATACAGATTCCATAAATAGAGTTCGAAAAACTATTATAGTTTTTATGATTTTAAGCTCGCCACTATTTTTTTTCAAGTGTTTTGACTCCGTAGCTTGATTAGTCATGGTAACACATGAATATTACAAACCATTGCTAAAATTTTTATCAAAATTCCTACATATTTGTAGTATCTAGGTCCGTTGCTAACGTGTATCTCCCTAGTATCACGTGTTAATGTTGTTGTAATTGTTAGATATTCAATCGGCTGTAACTTAGCTGTTTATAAAATGTACTATTATTAACAAAGTTGATCAAATTTTGCTTCTAAGGTATTTGTTGCCCTTGTGAAGGAAAAATTGTCAGTTTAAGTACTTTTTGAAAAGCTCTTATAAAGAACTTTCATTTAATATTCATATCGGCTACCTTTGATGAAATTTTTGTTCAGCGGCCACTTCCCTGTACTGTACTCATCGATTCATGGCCTATTTTTTCGAATCCTAGAATGGTTACAAAGCCCATTTGTTAGGAGCTCTCTCCTACCTCCTCGACTTGTTTCACTTATGAGTATTAGTTGTAGGTACTCATCTTCAGGCATTCATTAAATTGAATCAAGTGTTCAAAGCATGCGCCTTAAACGTTGTAGTTGGGGCAAAATACATCAAAATTATTCAATCTTCGCATTTAAATCAACCACTATTTTGCTTTACGATTACTAATACCACTAGCTGAGCCAATTCTCAAAGAAATTCATGATACCTATCATTCCTGAAATTTTCATGCAAATCCTAGCAAAACTGTAGTATCTGAGTCGGTAAAAAGCGCATATTGTTCCATAGCCATATGTTTCCATAGTAATACAGCGCATATTGTTCCATAGTAATGCAGGAAAATCCAAATCGCCATAACTTCATTAAATACCATTCAATCTTTATGAAACTTTCAGGGCAGATTAGTTTTATAAATAGTCATCAGCGTACTGAATTTCATCAAATTTAAGGGGGCACCGTTGATTTTATTCAAGAAAACATAAAATCGATAAATCATACTATTACTAACAAAGTTGAGTGAATTTCGACTTCTCATGTATTTGCTGTTGTTGTACTCATAAAGGCCTACATTCATGATTTTTTTCAGATTTTTTGGGTCAAAGGTGGGGGGACACAAAATTCGCGTACATTTCCCCTTCCCCTACAACCCTCGAAGCAAAATTTGTCATTTTAACACCTGTTTTGAAAAGTTCTCATTAAGACCTATCATTTGATTTTACAATACCCTAAAAAGTCATTTTTCTTTTAATATCAAAATAACACCTAAATTACAAAATTGCGCGCAGCTCTTGAATTATATGGATTTATTTGTGATACTTTTATAAAGGGGTTTTGTTCCAATTAACTTGAATTTAGACATTTGAAGATAAACTTAGCTTTCTCCATAGTAATGATTTGACTGAAGGTGAATGCATTGGTCTGTTGATACACTAGTCTTGTTGAAGTGAGAATTGGAAGTTAGCATCCTGCATATAATATAAAGGTTTTGCTTTGAAGATTGACTTCAAATGACCATCGCATAATGTAGCTTTATCAGCACAAATGCATTTAATACAAGTTTCTTTATATATATTTATACATTGGGAAATCTCCATATCTTCTCCAACACTCCCATCATTGGTGCTAGTTGATCCTCAAATGATTTATGTGTGGCAACCACGTCGAATGATGATCTATGGTAAGACCGATGTATTTAATTTCTAGCACTCTTTGCAATTTTTCGCCGCTAGTATTCAGGTCAACTGCTATGTCTTCCTTATTCTTCTGTTTAAAAATAATGTATTTTGTCTTTGTAGTATTCAATACTAGCTTGTTTTCGACAAACCATGAAGAATATTTTTCTAGATTCTTGTTGACGATATTCTATATGGTAACTTTATCCTGTCCCGAATAAAGAAGTACAATACAATCAGCATATAATGTGTGGTGACCTTTCAGTTTACATATATTCAAATTATTCGTATATAGCAAAAACAAGATTAAACCAAGTATGGATCCTTGAGGAACCCCCGATTCCATCGGTGCTAGATTGCTCAAGACATTATTAACAGCTGAACGCGCCACCATTTATTTCGCGGAAGATCTACATCGCATATAAATACGAGACAACCGGTTCGTATAGGCTGGAATGGCTGGCACCATTTCACTCGGCGGGTCAATTCTGGCAAGTACTCCCTTATCCATTGATGCCACATTCCATTTTTCAGATTCTGAGCAAGACGCCACTGCTTTCGCAAATTCATAAATGTTCGTTCAAACTTAGATGGCGTTTGTGTAGAATTTGTGCAGCCAAGCAAGAAATAGTTCGGGGTAAGGGGGTCAGGTTCTTCTGGCGTTACAGGCAGGTGAGTAAGTGGTCGAGCATTGACTATGTTTTCAGCCTCGATCAAGAAGCTTTGAAGCGTTTCCAGATGTGGTGGTTGTTCAGCCAACATTACCGTTAACGCCTTTTTCACTGACTGAACCGTTCTTTCCCATGGTCCGTCTTCGCTCGGATTAGAGGGGGTATTGAATTTCCATTCGATTCCGAGTGGACTAAGCTCGGCTTTCATACGGTCGTCGTCGAGAAAACCCTGAACACCTTGCAACTCCTTGCTTATTCCGACAAAGTCAGTTCCATTGTCACTGCGAACTTGAACCGGAACACCTCTTCGATTCATAAAATTTCTAATGCAAACAAGACAAGCGTTGCTTGAGAGATTTGCCGCAATTTCTAAATGAATAGCAAGAATGGTTAGACAGGTAAATAGTGCAACCTATCTTTTTTCTCAGCTTCGACGAATTGTCAATATAGGGCCAAAAAAATCTAGCCTCGTATACGAAAACGATTGAACGTATGGAGTCAGCTGATCCACAGGAAGTTCACCCATTTGTAGCTGCTTAGGTTTCGCCTCAAGAATTTTGCAGAATATACACTGCGATTGCACAGTATACTCCAAGCTCCTCAATGCAGGAACCCAAAACCGTTGTCTAATCTCATTGACTACTGTTGCATGGTCGATGTGATGGAGTTTCGTATGAAAATATTTCACAATCAGGAAAGTCATCGTATGATTTTTAGCTAAGATGTTTGGCTGCCTTGTATCTTCTGGTAACACTAGAGCCCGACCTATTCTTCCATTTACGCAAAGGATATTATCCTTGTCAATGCGCGGATTCAATTGGAACAATGGACTGCTCTTAGAAATTGTTTCACCACGTTGTAAGCGCACACGTCCGCTTCCAAAAGATTGCATCTGTGCCCAACGACGTGAATATTTTTTGGCTGCAAATTCTTCGGAAGATGTCAGCTCTCCATTGATACTTGGTACTTGTCGTATTTTCCTACGCAGATTATCAAAATACCGGAATACCCAAGCCACTACTCTTTTAAATCTGTTATATTTGCAAAACCTTTTATTATCTGGTACAATCAAATTTATTTGCCACGCTGCCAAAAGATAATGTTTGGCTCTTAGTTCTTCGTCGCTTTTATCGTTGATGTAACCTGTCAAAAATTCTTGTGGCCACTGCTCTTACTCATTTTTCAAAAAATCAGGCCCATTTGCTGCGTAGTTTCTCGGAAACTTTGTCCTTGTTGCCTCATCAGCCGGGTTGATAGGATCCGGACACCATCGCCAGTCCTCGACTCCACTACCATCCAGAATTTCCGACGCCCGATTTGCAACATATTGTTTATATTTTCGGTGGTCTGATCGGATCCACCTAATCACTGTATTTGAGTCAGTCAAAAAAACAAATTTGTTTATTTTGACTATGTGGCACTTCACGATTGTTTCTTTAAGTCTCACGCCCAATACTGCTGCTTGTAGTTCCAGCTTCGGTATAGTGTGGTACCGGGTGGGTGCACACGAACTTTTTCCTGCGACAATTGCTACTTTCAGTGTATTTAAAATTATCCTTCTCCATTACGCTACTGCAGCCATTGCCTCCTCTCTTGCGTCGACAAAGACGTGTAGATCCACTTGCGTCTTTTCAAAATCTAGGAAGTAACATCTTGGTACTCTGAACTGGCCCACTATTGGCAGCTCCTCCATCCAAAGTTTCCAGCGACAGTATAAGTCGTCAGTTAAAGTTTCGTCCCATTGCAATCCTGCTTTCCACACTGCTTGCATCAACACTTTTGCAGACACCATTAAGTCAGCTAAAAAACCGAATGGATCGAAAACGGACATATTCACATAAAGCGCTGGGCTTTCACTTAAGTTCAATATTTCTTTAGTCACTTTATGGAATTGCAACTTGAAAATAAAAACATCCGGCTGTGACAGCCAGTGCATGCCAAGGATTCTCTCCGATTCACCTTCTGTGTTGACTGCTTCTCTTGAGTCAGCAGCAGCGTTTCCCACAGCAGCTTTAACTTTGTCCGAGTTAGAAACTATGTTTCGTAATTCAAACCAACCAGCTCGGTGTATTTTGATGACGGCTTGTCTTACATGTATGGCATCGACTGCTGACTGGAAACAATCCACATGGTCATCAATATAATGTCTTTCTATGATTGCCTCAGCTGCACGGGGAAACTCCTCTTGGAAATTTTTTGCATTGATATTTTTTTATATATTGCGCTATTGTGGGCGAGCATGTGGCACCGAAAATCAAACGCTCCATCACGTACACCACAGCTAGCTTAGTCACGTCACCACCTCTCCGCAGAAAACACTGACTACCCTGATTTCTCTTTAAGATAGGCACTTGGTGGAACATATCTTTTATGTCTCCGCAGACTGCCACTGGTGCCTGCCTAAATTTGAATAAAATTTTAATCAGTGGCTGGTTTATGTCAGGACCCGGAAGAAGAGCCTTGTTTAGTGAAATATTTTGAACCTCAGCTGCGGCATCAAAAACTAGGCGTAATCCTTGTGTTTTATGCCAAAATGCGGAAAGCAAAATTTTTTCTCTGACCATTGAGCTGCTACAGCGATAGTTAGTTTACGGGCGTAGGCTTTTCTTCTATAATCATTGATTTTACTGCAATATTCGTTGGCGTATTGCATATCTCGAAACATTTTTCTTTCAACGCCTTCTAATCTTCGCATGCCCATTGAGTAAGTATCCGACATAAGCTTGTGCATTTCTGCTAACATTTTTTCCTCTCTTCTATAATGTAGGACACGTCTTGCATCTGACTTGAGCTCTTTAACCAACATTTTCAGCATCAAAATAATCCGACATAAGCTTGTGTATTTCTGCTAACATTTCTTCCTCTCTTCTATAATGTAGTACAGATCTGACTTGAGCTGTTTAATTTCTGTCCGTCCATACACCATCCAACCTAATCGAGTTTTTACTGCTAGCGATCCAGCGGACAATGATGTACGTGCTTCAACTGGTACAGTAAGAAAGGCGTGAGCCAGACTTAGAATTATTTGTGGTTGTATATCGCTACACTCCTGTAGTGGCAACCCTACGAGATGCTGACAATTCTCTTCATGTAACTCCTTCTTCTTCTTTGTAGCACTACAGCCCCTATCGGGCCTTCGCTAAGAGGTAGTTAGTGTCTCATTTTCATTACCGTATTGATTTTTTCGGAAGTTGGTTTGGTCAGTACCATGTTACCCATGTGCTTGCTCAGCTATGATATCATCTGATTAAATCAGTACATATCACCACTGAGTGAACACTCCTAGTCTGTCCGAAAAATCCCCTGAACTAAATCACGTTGCTCCCAACCAGATTTGAACCTGGGACCTTCAGCTTTTGAGTTCATGCTCTAACCACTAGACCACACAGACTCTTCATGTAACTCATTATACGTAAAAGTCCGCGCTGGCAACGCTAACTCCAATGACGTGTAAACATTTTTCATATTAAAAATTTTCGCTGCTTCGTTCACTCCGCTTATACGTAGGTTAACTATCTCAGTTCATTGTGACGTTGTTTGATTATTAAGCCACTGCAAGTCTAAAACATTGTGTTGTCTACAGATACCTAATCGTCGGACAAGATTGTGGTCCACCATCGAGACGTTTGCCCCATCATCACCAAATGCGTATGTGGTGATGATTTCAAAGGGTTCATGTATCTTCACTGGCAGCACTTGGAACAAAATTTTCCCACTTCTTTCGTGACCGTCTGCATGGCAATTGCGACCTCCTGGAACTCGCGGCACTATGCGAGATGTGTGTGTTGCTGGTACCTGTTGGATCTCAATTTGTTTCTCTTGCTTAGCATGAAGTAGCCGGTGGTGTAACCTCTGACATCCGTCGACTCCGCAGCGACGCCGCTGCCTGCAGTTATTCATCTGGTAGCCCTTCTTCAAGCAGGAAAAACAAACTTAACTTTCTTTAACTTTTGCCCAGCGATTATCCACAGTTGGCTGCGAAAAAAATTTACAATTATTTAACGTGGGCCACTGTTCGTCGCAGGCGCAACATTTTGTTTGCGCTACGCTTACGCCGGAAAATTGCTTTAAAGGGTTAGTAGACTGCTAAGATGGTTTCTCGCTTGTGTCAGCAAGGATGATGTTGGTAGCGCATCCGAAACCATATGTTATTTGCCAGGCGTCACAAGCATTTAAGCCACTGACTAAACTCAAGCAACGTTGGTGGGCGCTCAAGCAAGATACATTTTTCAGCCCACTGCATTTGTGGCGAGATTGGCAGTTTTGCGACGAGCTCACTTAACAATGTTGGATTGGCAAGGTGATGTGCGCCGTGAGCACTCTGTTAAAAATGCTGCCAAATTCAATCAAAGCGTCAAGATTGCCTTCAAGTAAAGGGGGCATAGCACGTATCTTCTCAATTTGGCTTTTAATTAGTTGGTCCGGCCTTCCAAAAGTTTCCCTTAGTGTTTCCATAATTGCAGGGACATTACTGGAGCTGCAGAGTAAAGATTCAACAGTATCTCTAGCGCGGCCTCTTAGTGATTCACGTAAAGGCATAATTTTATTCAGTTGCGAGTATTCAAACTCAGCAGTAGTCGTACCAAATGCTTCGGCAAACGTCTGCCATTCCTCAGGATAACCTGAAAATGGTGGCAGCGGGTACACTTTTTTCTGTCTGTATACTTTTTCAGGTAAGGAAAACGGAGTATTGAACTGCAATTGTTGCGCAGTTTGATCAAACTGAGTTGATTGTGTTATTCCTTGAGACGGCTGTATCATGGATGGCATCTGAATTGATGGCATAAAAGAAGACTGCGGAACGAATTGTGGCGATTGCAGCATTGAGTTTGAGTTTTTGTCGGCTGTGATGACTGTTGCGTCGGCTGAGCTGGTTGCGGTATACTACTGTGACCAAAAAAGGTGACATTTGAATTTAAACTGCGCGCGTCGAAGGATTTGGAGAATTATTTGTTTTAGGTTGGTAGTACTCTCAGTGACATCTGTGTCAAATTCACAGGTCAAAATATTCATTAGTGTTTGAGATACGTGTCGTTTCCGGCCATCCCGTCTTCGCTGCGGCTTGAATCTCCTCTATCGTATCAACACGGTGTCCCCGGAGCGGTCTTTTGAGCTTGCTGAACAGCCAGAATTCACACGGCGCCAGATCAGGTGAATACGGTGGTTGCGGAACGATATGGGTTGAGTTTTTGGCGAAATGATCACGAATTACGAGTGCAGTATGGGATGGTGCATTATCGTGGTGTAAAAACCAAGAATTGCTTTCTACAATTCCGGCCTTTTTAGGCGGATAGCGTTCCGCAAACGGCGCATAACGTTCATATAATATTCCTTGTTGACTGTTTGGACCGGCGGAAGGAATTCATAATGCACAACACCACGATAAGAGAAGAGGTTGATGGTCGCCCAGGAAGCTCTTCGTCTTCGACACGTTCACGGCCGGCTTGAAACTCACTATACCACATGTAAACATTTTTTTTAGACATAACCTAATCACCAAAGGCTTTCTGCACCATTCTCAACGTATCCGCAGCAGAAAATTGATTCCGCAAACAAATTTCGACATCGCAAAAAACGAAAAACTCTTTTTTAGCCGCTCACAAAACGACGCGTATCTCAAAAACTAATGAATATTTTGACATTTAAATTTGACATAGATTTCACTGACAGTACTACCAAACTAAAAAAAAATAATTCTCCAATTGCTTCGACGCGCGCAATTTAAATTAAAATGTCACCTTATTTTTCGGACGTTCGAGTACCAATTTCCAAAGCTTGAACACTGATGATGTAGCTGGTTCCTATTACGCCACTTGAAAGTGATATCAAAGAATCACGTGCACCAAATGGTAGATGCTCAGCCAACTATTAAGGAAGTTTCTTTCTGCCTTCATCGTGTCTGTTCATTCGGAAAGCTAACAGGGTTGACGCCAGCAAACTGCTCTAAAGAAAAGCACATGGCTGAGGCTGCGCGTGCTGCGCTAATCCCTTTTGCCAATACTGAATCACTGATCCCTCTCCCGCGTGCAAGTCCGGCTTCAATTTTCATATCGCACATCAATGTCACCTCGATAGCCATATCAGACCATATCCCTGCCATTGGTTTACCTGATCTATTAATAGTGAAGTAACCACAATTTACAAAATCCTCTTTGATTACAGGGTGGTGACTTATAAGGCCAACCATGTCCTGAACATAAAGATGAGTAAATTTCGCAAAATTAAAATGACCGCTGGCGTGAAAATGCGGGATCATTCTTTGTGCACATGTCAAGTGGCCTTCCAAGTCACTAGTGCGCTGCGCTGCAATGAACTTTTTCATCGGCACTACCATCTCAAAGTACTGGATCCACAAGGCCGCAGTCGTTCCTGTACCATTCAAGCGTAATAGTTCGTTAATCATCTTATGTACGCTTGTCAGAGAAGATTTGCAATAATTTTTTGTGGGGACATGTCTTCCGAAGATTGGTAAAGTTCCAGCAGGTTTTGTTTTTCATATGGAGATATATCTGTCCCTTTCAAAATAGTATAAGCCAAGGAAGTTTGTACCAGTAAATGGCCACTCAACATTTTGTCCACAGAGTTCGGAGCAAATCGCAGCTTCATAAATCTTTCAGCCCACTTCCCGCCATTGTTTGTCCAATGCATCCCAGAAACGACATCAGCATATAAAACCCAGCAAGTATCATTTCCACTTTGCCGACCAAGGGATCATCATGGCTGGAAGCAACGATTTCTCGAGGCTTCACATAAAGTGCTGATCCATTGTAATTAAACAAGTTGAGAAGCCTTGTTGGTTATTATCCTCTGCAGCATATCTGAGGCCAGTGTATAAAGTGTCATAATCGCTTGGTGGTGAATTAATGAATTCTAGGGTACAATTGTGCTTTTTTTTCAGATTCGACTCTGGAATCTGTAGTATACGAGGTATGGTTCGGAGTGAGAGCCATTTTCCCATTACCCATGAGATATCTTGGAGACTTGGTAGAAACGCATCCACAGTAATGGGATGCAAAATATTCAAATCGTCGAGTACAACGTTTTTCAATCCACTTGTTTGCATGTTTTCATAGCTTACTAGTTCTAAGACACCTAGCTTTCCGACTTCGGTGGTGGAGTTGCAGTCAGTAGTTGGATTTTATCTGCTTAAGGTAAAGCTGAAGCAGGGGTTACACATTTTATGCCTCCTAAGCTATCTAATGTATTCATCCCATCCAGAGTAGCGACATTGAAGTCAGTATTATCGAACACATATTGCCGAAACGTTTTTTCAAGTGTAGGTTCCTGAGGATGATAGAGGGACGAGAGTTCCAGTTGTTGACCATCAAAGTATGAAGCACTAAAGCCTAAGCTAGCCAACAGGTTCACTAAGTTTCGTGACTTCAATTTCCGTTGTATATAATGTCCAATGCTTGAAAGGGCGGGGGAGGAAATAAACGAACGAGGGCGAATAGCTGAAATTATGGCATGGCTAATGCTCACTCTTTTCTTTGCTTCTTTCTCCTTAGAACTTTTCCTGTGTGGGATACGAGTAAGAGTATTCATAAAAGCAGTTGGCGTTTCAGGAACTATTTCTTCGGTACCATGGGCTCTAGACTGAATATCTTGCCTTATTATTGCAGCGGCCGTTCGAACCATTCATAAATTGTCATCGACATCACTGTGATTCCTGGCTGCATACCAAACATCATTTAAAATTTGGTCATCTACATCTCGAAAGCAGCAGACGATTTTCGCCTGTGCACCTTTCTAAACAAGATGCTATCTCTATACTTATCAGCCATTTTGCTCGTTATGGTCCTAACCACCGGTCTTTTGCCCGCTTATCTTGTCCATAAGCTCGTCCAAGGAATACTGGTATTTATCTTATCATCTAAGTACGGAAATATTTCATCCATGGCTGTTAAAACAAATTCTTCCGTTGGTCTCCCTCTGTTGTTGTGCAGCTATTTTACCAAGAAGAAATTGTAAGTCTTCATGGTACATAGCATCCGCTGCGTGTAAATCACTAACGCATCTTATACGGAGCAAAATTGTGTTACCCCAATTGTCATTTCGAACATTAGCCTGCTTTCTAATGATCTCGTCGAAATCCATTGATCAGACATGGTAGACTTTGCGGCGTTTATGGAGTTTTTATTTATTTTTTTTTATTTTTGCAAAAAAAAATGTCATCAATGTTTTCACTACAGAATAAAAATTTAATTTTGAATTCAAAGCCAGGTTGTGACGAGCTTCGCAAGGAAGATAATTCAACTGAAGTTAAGAAGAAGAAGAAGAAGAATTTACGAATGCAACTTTGCAACACAGCATTTGTACGAACAAAGACCCTGCATAGAGAACTTCATTTTATCCCATTGAAAAGTTTTCTTGATAAAACTGATATTAAATTGTATCTTTTAGTACAGAGTTTTCCAATAAAAGGTATTATTTTGATCCTAAAAGAAAAATGTCATTTTTTAATTAAAAATGATTGGATGTTTATTTCATTATAAAGAGGAAGGTATGTTGTTAACAGTGAAAAATAACACCAGGCAAATGACCACCACGTCCACGCTTACAGGACCATATCCTTTTCATTAAATTTTCCATAACCAAATCGAAAAGTGGCTGCCCTATGCCCTCGATAGCCTCACGAATTCCATCTTTGAGGTCTTGAACCGACGCTGGGCTGTTGGCCTAGACCTTCTCTTTCACGTAGCCCCAAAGGAAGAAGTCGCAAGGTGTCAAATCACAAGATCTCGGTGGCCAATTGTGATCACCTCTTCGAGAGATAACACGACCCGGAAACTTTTCCCGTAAAAGATCAATGGTTTCGTTGCTTGTGTGGCATTTAGTGCCGTCTTGTTGAAAGTAAACGTTGTCCAGATCAATACCATCCTATTCCGGCCATAAAAAATCATTAATCATCTCTCGATAACGGAATCCATTCACCGTGACTGTTGCTCCAGCCTAATTTTCGAAAAAGTAAGGTCCAATGACTCTGCCGGACCATAAACCGCATCAAACAGTCACACGTTGAGGACAAAGAGGCTTTTCAACAATAACTCTTGGGTTTTCCGAGCCCCAGATGCGACAATTTTGCTTGTTGACGAAGCCACCTAAGTGGAAATGGGCCTCATCGCTCAAGATGATTTTTCGATGGAATTCCGGATCATTTTCTTGCATTTCAAGGACCCAATCAGCAAAGACAGGATGTTGTTGATGATCGACCGGCTTGAGTTCTTGTGTTAACTGAACTTTATAAGCCTTAAGACCCAAATCTTAATGCAAAATACGGTGTAAGGACGTTTGTGGAATGCTTTATTCCAAAGAACGACGAAGGGGCAAACCTGGGCTTTCTTCAACACTTTCGGCTACAGCAGCATTATTCTCGGCTGTTCTTGAATGACGTGCACGGGTTTTATTCTTCACATCACTAAGTTGTCCCGACAGCTCGAATTTTTCCACCAATTTCTGTATTGCGTTCCGACAAGGTGGTTCACGACGACCCAAAAATGTTCGAGTTTTACGAACCGTCTCTGCCGAATTTTCACCATTTTTATAGTGAATTTAAAGCGTATATCGTTCCATTTTTATTAATGGCGTATTTTCTACTTGTCAAATGTCAAAAAATGCTAGCTTCAAAAGTGACATCTACTGAAATAGCGGGCTATTCAAAATAACATCTTTTATTGGAAACCCCTTGATTTCGAATATTAAAGTTCAGGGCCCTGCCCTGGAAAAATATTTTTTTTTGTCTTTTCGCCTGAAAAAAATTAGCTTGTATGCTGTATGTGCTACACTGCGAAAAAAAATCATTCATAGGTCTAGTAGTAAAAAAATTTGAACAAAAATCTTTTTTTCGAACCCCCTAAATTTTTAAAGTTCCCCCTAAATTTCCGCCTAAATGATTTGTCCCCCTAAAACTCTCCCCAAATGAGAAAAAACCCCTAAATTTAGGTGGAAATCCCTAATCTGGCAACACTGCTGTGGACAGAACCGAGTGTGGGCGCTAACTAAACTAATACCCCCACTCCTTATAAACGAACAACCAAACGCCATATTACATCATCTAGTTTGGAGGTGCGTGGTAAGCAGAATAGCTAAATTCCCTATTATATTTGATTCAACCTCGTAACTTTCAGTTTGACAAATGCTCGTCATTGCAATATGCGCTGTCGTATTCTTTTGGAGAATAAAATTTAAGCCCATGTTAAATGATATCATATTAACAGTTATGAAATTTTAAGTTTCGCGAAGTGATTCAATATGGGAACTGGCCGCACATTGAAATCTAAATCTCTGGATCCCTAATGAGCTTAGGATTAACCAAATAAAAAGATGGCAAGGATTACAAGCGTTTAGCTAATAGAACATACACCTATGTATGTTATATCTAAGAATAAAAACATCATGATATAAACTCCAGCGAATCTCCCAAATATTTACAATATTTGCTAATTTGAATATTCAAATTTGATACGTAGATAACATATTTATCTAATTGGGAACGGTTCACTTCGTGCATAATTGCTGCTCCCCTACGCGGATATACATGGAAATTATGCAGAGAAGAACTATATGGGTTCTACTCGTATCAGCCTAGTTTCAGGCTGTTGCGCACGTTCTAAAAGGTGGCAAATTTTCAAATGAATTCGCAATCAGAAAACACCTGCTATATGTTTAGATCGTTAGTAAATAAAACAAGTGGATGTACGAGAGTGATATTTATCCAGTTCTGCTCATATTAGTGTCAATTTGCATATCAGCTGCGAGCATTGAACTATTTGGATTTGTTCATTCCTGCGTTCAGCTGTTTGACCACGCATTATAATTAATGCTGCAAAATTCACAAATTTAGGTATCATCGAAACCGGAATCAGTGAAATTTGCAACTTAATTTTTTCAGCTAGAATAGATACATATGTTAAAAATAAAGTGCAGAATGTTATAGATGAATTTTTTAGGTAGCTGATAAAATAGGTAACCTTTTATATCAACAATCGCATCTTTCAAAAAGGAAAGGTTCTTAAATAAAAATAGGTACGTCAAACTCTGAAACACATAAAGTCTTATAGGCAGGAAAATTGTGGGAACAACCGCTTCGAACGTCTTTGTTTTCTCAGGATAGAAAACAAAAAGAAACCCTCATATTGTATGTAGATTTATTAGAAAAAATTAAAATGATCTTGATCTTGTAACAAATTTGAACATAAATAATGCACCGTGTCCAACTTTGACCAAAGAAGAGAACCTCAATTTTGTATCAAAATTATGATGCCAGTTTGTGTTAATGTTATAACGCCGCCTTAATATTTTCTACTTAACACTTGACGATGCGGATGTTAATTTTTGGATTAGACTGATTCTAATGACGAACCCGAATTTCTTACCCAAAATTTCTAACATCATAATGATGCATGGACAACGTACGTTCTATCTATTGTACAACTAACCAGTACACGTATCTTATTTTCACATACCTAACACATTACTCTTGTAAGTAATTAGCGTTTCATATCGCGTCTATATCTGTTGTAGCTACTGTAAATTATCCACGGATATTACATGTAATTTGGTAGAAATAATGGCGGTTGCTGGGTTGGTTTTGTGATTTGCGAATCGAAGCATACTTCCTGTGGTCAGTTGTTACATTCACTTTTTTTTTGTTCTTTCGTCTTTTTCATCTTTATCTAGTTTTCTTTCATGAGAATAAATTTTCAAAGATTCCACCGTTCGTCATACTCATACACACTGACCGCAGAGTTCATCATCAAATGGAATGAATGCATAAATTTGAATGTAATTGGATAAGCAGACAAGTCATAATTGAAATTGGATTAATTTAATGATGAAGAAGTTCGTTTGAAGATTTGAATGGTTCTGGTTGAACTATAAAATGGCACTAGGAGTATAATAAAAAGCAACGTCTCTATGCGTGAATTCTCCATATTTAAAATGAATACTGAGAATGCAAAGATGAAAAACAATAGTCAATGAAATTGCTTTTAATTTTAAAGAGGAAGCATTGAGAAAGCGAAACAGTAGCAAAATTAAAATGATTTTAGTGCAGAGTTGGAAAAGTTAAATTCATTATCTTTGTGTTATAAACTTAGTACGATACTCATTCCATTACGGCAAGTAACAAAAAAAAGTAATTGCATGAGTCTTAAGACTGTGAATTACCGTCTACTACTATACTTCAACTAAAGATAATACTGGGGTTTTAGTTTCTTAGATACTTCTCATGAACTTAGATTGCAATCGTGAAGAAATATTTCTATACTGGGTGGATGGATTGAAGAATGAAGTAAACTCATGCTTTTTGCAAATTTATACAAATCATGTAATGGTTCGTTAAAATAAAACTACAACTTTCAGTTAGTTCCCATCTAAATTCATTTAAAGATCGAAATTTAAATTATTCTTGAAAATGCTTCAAAAGGCAATCATTCGATTCGGCTGATAATGCTATTGCTGGTCAATCATTAAGGCATCCAATTTTACCTCGAAATGTGGCCAATTTGCATTTTCTTGCCAGAAAATTAGAATCATCCTATATATGTTAGGTGACAACTTGCCACATATAACCAAACTTTCTGATAGACTAAGAAATAAGAGTAGCACAAATTTCTGATGAATTCTATAAGATATTGCGAAGATTAAGTATATATTTTATCTTACTCAGTCAAAAACGATTATATTGTTCATTTTGAATGCAGGTTTCTCTGTTTTAAATTCAAATTCAGCGCATTCTTCGCTTAAAATAAAAGTGCCCTTTTTTCTGGTTCTTCTCAAACCTCTACCACAAAAAATTCTGTATAATTTTTTGTCATTTTTATGCTGCTTCCGCTTACGCTTCACTGTTTTCATCAATATAAGATTAAATACGCTTCAAACTAAGATTGCCAAACATCGATTTATTTAGACCAATGATGGACAGAATATAGTTTATTCAACTCGGAACTATTCTTGATGACCCAATGTTTCTCATGTTGTCTAATAATTTTTCCATATGATATATCTACTATGGTATTTTTCCGATCCACAGGCTTTCCACTGAGCTATTCGTACGTATCTAAAGTGATGACTGAGATGATTTCTATTTATTTTTGTTTTGTGGTTTGGGGGTGAATGCCATTTACGAACTGAGTGTGGGGGCTCCCATGTTTGCGAGCAACTGTACTACACACTAAACACACCCCTGTTAACCTGAGAACCTAGCCTGGAACCATGTGATACATTACTTCGGACCAGGTCGGGTTTTGATACGCTGTGAGACGCCTTCCAGCTGGAAGATCTATCCTCTAGCGGAAGGATAGGGAGGAAGAGGAATTGCCAAACAAGCGATCCCCCAGCCCTGACTGCTGTGAGTCCCTTTTATTTTCTAGCACTGCCCGAACTTATGTGCCACATGGTTCCATTTTCTAACGATCCAAGCATCACCGCAACTATACTATCCTGCGTGAGCTCTCCCGTCTCTCTCTAGAGGTCCCGTCGTGGCCCATCCCATTTTTTGCTCTGAAAAATTGTGTGGCAGCCATCGTCTTCCTCTCGTGGACAAAATCGACAGTCACGGGACCGTGGCCCACCAATCTTATGCAGGGAAGACTGAAAACACCTATGCCCACTCAAAAGCTGAGTCAGATAGAAGTCAGTCTCACAATGCCTTCCGTGTAGGTACGGTCTTAGATCCGGGATGAGGGACGCAGGACACTTTCCCTTCGTGCAATTCACCCAAGACTGCTACCAATCGTTGAGTCAGCGCTGTCTCTCCTCGCGGGTAACCGCAGGTAAATAGCGCGACGCTCTCTAGCAAGCGCAACAGGTATCACGCCTGCAATAACTCTCACCGCCAAATCATAGACTGTCGGATATGAAGATGCAATCCTCAGTGCTTCTCTTCTCTGTACCTATACCAAGCGTTTTCGGTACTCCTCCTTACTGACAACGTCATCCCATATTTCTGTTCCGTAGAGTAGCACCTCATCCTTCGCTGACCCTGTGCCACCTCATAAAGCAAGGTTCTGTCCTTCAGGTAGTCCCTCAAAAGCTACATAAGATATTCTGGAACTTTAAAATGGGTTATCCAGCGTATCCAAGATATCCACCCATTTAGCGGAGCTGGAGGCATTCGGAACGTCAAGCGTCACCAACAGAAGGATCCATCGCTTGTTGTGGCTGTGTGCCTCTGCCTTTTGGATAAAGCTCACAACCTCTGCAATCACATCAATGATGGAGCGTCCTGCTCTAAAGCCGTACTGCCGAGAAGATAAGTCTCCGGCCGCACGAATTGCGTCAGTGAGTTCCCATGATGTTTCTCTAGCACTTCCCCAGTCGTGTCCAGCATGCATAACGGGCTGTATGCAGATAGTGATCCGGTAGCCTCGCTACCTTCCATCGTACTGGGACAACCTCCATCCCGTAGGCAAGCGTTGAATGGGCTGAGCAGCAAGTCAGGACAACGGTGATAGATCAGTTGCAACACCTCAGCTGGAACACCATCTGGGCCTGAAGCCTTCGTTGCTTTCAATGATAGGACAGCTTCTTCCTGTTCCGGCTATGTGAAGAGTGGACACTCGATTGCTGTTTCGTTGTGGGCAGCGTCAACACGGACGGGATGGATGGGGAAAAGCGCCTTCACAATCTCGTGCATCTTTTCCGCTTCATGTATGCAGGGCGTCCGTAGGGTACCAAGCTTCCGCATAACTAGCTTGTAGCCAAGGCCCCACGGATCCTTGTTCACATTAACCACTAGATCCTGCCAGTAGTGAGCCTTGCTGTTGTTTATCAATTTGCGAAGACATTTCCTGGCTGACATATAATGCCACTCGGTTGCATGCCCCATCACGGTTCTGTTCCCGCTGAGCCTCATGCTGAAACTTGTGACACTCCCACTGCTTTTCAGCAATTTCAATCGACCACCAGTACACTGGGAGCTTGCCGTGGCGTGGTTTTCGCCGGGACATAGAAGCACTGGAAACAATCATGATGATGCTCATAGTTGAGTTCACTACGTTTTGAGCTGCCAGTTCTGCTGTCCCTCTGCGAATCACCCTGCAGCAGAGCATCTGCCGTGAGCACCTCGATGAACCTCTCGAGCTCCATCCTTTCAATATTCCACCCAATTGTAGAAAGTCGAGAATATCGACGTCGGGAGACAACATCGTGGATCTCAAGCAGAATGTTCTGATGATCACTGGCTGAGTAGTCCTCTAATACTCTCCGATTGTGTATCCTGCGTACTAAGCACTCCGAGGCGAATGCCATGTCCGGTATGGTTCCTTCACAGCCAATACTGCGGAAAGTCGTTGTACTTCCGGTGTTTAGTACGAAGAACGCCGTCCTTGCCGCCATTTCTAGGACTCGTTTTCCCCGCGGATCTGTTTGAGGGATGCCCTATTCGATTGCTTTAGCGTTGAAGTCTCCTCCAACGAGCACGTTGCCGTTTGCTTTCGAGACAGTGCTCTCCAAAGCATTAAGCTTGGCTTGAAAAGATATCGGTTCGTTCGCGTTAGGTACACCAAAGGAGGCGGTCCCTGAGCGCCGAACCCACACGAGACCATCCCCCCGTCCACAGCTCTCAGCTTCGAAATCATTGTTCCAAACCCGGATGGCTGCAGTGCCAGTTTCGTCGGGATACCATGATACAGAACTTTTATCATGGTGCTGCTCACTCAGCAACAAAAAGTCGGCTTTCATGTCCCTCGCAAACTGCTTGAGGAGATTTTGGCGTGCAGATGGACATGTCGCGCGAGACTCTTCAGCAGTTCCAAAAAAATCCTACTAAGTTTTTGCTTCGATAAATTACTGTCGACGGAACCTGGATCCATCACCATACTCAAGAGACCAAGCAACAGTCAATGCAGGGGATTGCGGTGGGGGAACCAGCTCCGAAGAGTGCGAAGATCGTTCTTTCTGTCGAAAAAGTGGTGGCGACAGTTTTTTGGGTCAGCCGTGGAGTAATTATGGTTGATTACCTTAAATAAACCATTAACGGACCCTACTACGCTGCGTTGCTAGACTAATTGAAGACGGAACTCAAGAAGAAGCGACCACACTTGGGGAAGAAGAAGGTGCTGTGTAGTGAAATAGGTAGATATATAAATGTCTGTAGAGGACTGCAGCGATGGTCTGCTGCCTCGGCGAAAGAGGATGGTAGTATCCGCCGAGATTCGGCCTTGTCTAGGGACGCGTGAATTCGCTGGCAGGCTAGTGTTGCGGTATCGTGGGGTGGTTTCTTTTCCCCAGCACACGACCCACTACAAAAAAATTTTGCATACATGAATTGGAGCGATCTTATGCCGATCGACTGGTGTCGAGGCCGAGGTAACCTCCTAACGGTTGAACTTTTCTATAGCCAGTAACGAACTAGGCGGGGAGAAAACAGACGGACTTGAGCGCAGACCGTCGTTACCGACGATACTCAATCAGTGAAAGAATGATGACGAACTGACGCGCGCTTCTCTCCTCCACAGCAATAACAAGCCGTCGCTATAATTGTGCTACCAGTGCTTATTTTAATTTTTTAATATGATAACGTTCAATAAAGTTATTGCCTCAATAATATTAATAATCGAGTCACTTCGTCCTGGAAAAGAATTTCTGGCATTTCATGGCAACATCAATTTGCCTTTGTCGTAAGAAAGTCGCACGTTCAGCGTATTGTTCAACAATTGCTATAGGCAAACCATGCAGAACCTTCGCATGAATGCATTTGTGTGCGTCAAATGCCAAAAACAGGGGCTCCTACTCCATCCACTGGAACTTGCCAGGTGAAAGCAAACCGCGGAAAATCGCCCAGTGTGCACTTATCCACAAATTTGCTTATAAACTTCACGTTCAAGTTTGTCGGATAGTTTTTGGAATTGATTTTCTTCGTGAAAACTATGTTTTTGGCAACATAGCGGACACAAAACACGAAAAATTGTGCGACACACGACGAGTGAAAATTACGCTCTGCGTTGCTCAATCACGTACTCCTCGAATCGATGTATTCCAATCCTCACAACACGTCTAGAATCCCGCGGCGTCCGTGCTGGAGCAGACTTCTGATCCGTTTTTTGATAACTGGCAAGGCAACGAATTCCTTGCTAAACCAATCGACAGAATTACAACACAAAGGAACGAGTTCGCTAGATGCGAAACTTCCTACGCGCAATCAAATGGGATAACCGCGAAGCGATCACGTGGCTTTAGGTTTTCAATATGCACTTTCTAGCAAAACAACGTTGAAAATAATACTCGCCCTCACTGTACGCGTGAGATTCGGGGTCTCGTCTTCTAGCTACAATTCAAAACGCGAAAATCCCCCGGCGTGGGTCTCCACTCGTAGCGGAAAAGTCGATTAATCGTTTGGGCGTCGCGTCGTGTCCGCCGTGACGATTTATAACAAACTCCACAATCCGTCCCAATCTCAGCCGCACCTGTAAATCTAAAACCGCTGCTAGCTCGTCTGAGTTAGATTGCATTCGCCAATACATGGATGTTATGCACTAAATCAGTGTTCCCATGTCTGAAATTTCAATTTGCAGATTTGTATAATTAAGTTAAGAAATTTAAATCACAATAAAAGGATAAATATTCTAACGAATATCAATGCAAAAAAAAAATACGTGGAATGGAATAAAAAAGAAACAATATAAATTTATGTTTATAATAAAAAATAAAATTTTTGTTATTCACCAGAAAGTTAAATTTGAGTAACTATATTTTTCAAATCTGCAGTTGAAATTTCGTAACAGTGTTATGCGGTTTTCGGGCAGTTGGCTTGTGTGACTGCACGATTACTACAGCTGTTTCATCAAGACTACGCGCGAGTCCACACATGCATGGTTGCAATGATGAAATTGGACGAATTGAAGTTCGAATTGCTTCAACGCCCACCCTACTCACATGACCTAGCTCCGAGGTGGGACCACCAGACCTATCTCTGGGTGGGAAAAAATATGGGTCAAATACCGAGGTTGAAGAGGCAGTAAACCTGTTTTTTTTTTCCAGCTTTACCTAAAGAATTAACCAAATGTATTAACTTGCGTGAAGACTATGTCGAGAAATAAGTTTTTGTTTGAGTTGAATTATGTGTTTTTCTTTAAAAAACCGGAAACTTTTCAAATGACCCTCGTATGTGTTAAAAATATACTATAGTAATGGGTGATTCATAAGAAGTGTACACAGTTTTGTCGAAAAAAAAAACATACTCGTAGTTTTTGTGAAGATTGAGCTGTAATGTATATTTATTGTGAAAATTTGGTCCCTTAAATTAAATATGAAACATTACTTCGGGCATATGTGCACCTCGTGCTGCTCAAACGATGATTGTAATTTTCGATGACATTTTCGCACATTTCCGGCGTTATTAGGCGTATGTTGTCTCGAATATTGTTTTTTAATGCTTCAGTAGTCTGGGGAGCATCAGCGTAAACAGGGGCCTTCAGAAATCCCCAAAGGAAGAAGTCACAAGGAGTCAAATCACACGATCTCGCCGGCCAATTAGTGAGTGGACCAAACAATTCACGTAGAGCGCGAAATGTTTGCACAGGCGATTCATTATTTTTGTAAAAAGTTTAACAATAATAAAACGTTCGGCTGATGTGTATGACGCCATGGTTAGAATTGTAAAAGACCAAACTGTCGTAATCTGTCAATATATGGACCTGAAGTTGGTGATCAATAAGAGTTAACCCCCATTCACATGTGTACACTTGTTACTAATCACCCTTTATATAATAGTAAGGAATTGAAATGCAACTGTAAAGGTTATTACACGTTTATAGGCTATGAAATAAAAAAAGTTTTATTTTTAATGAAGTTTTCATTGAACTCATTACCACGATAAGCAACTATAATTTAGAAGACATCATAAAACAGGGCATAATGCGAATTGGTCGCATTTGAATTACTATATATTTTATTCATTTTTGACGGTCTTGAACGCCAGCTGCATACACAGGAAAACAAGGCTCCATGGATACAAATCTCTGATAAGACCTGTGTTATGCTATGAGTGTGAAACATGAACCCTAACCCAAGCATCCGCAAATATATTGAACGCCTTTGAGCGACAGGCCCTGAAGCAAATAATCAGACCGATACAACCATGAGCTGGATGAAATTTTTGACAAGTCGTCGCAGGTCTAAACGATTT
This sequence comes from Odontomyia ornata, assembly GCA_963969285.1. Taxonomy (NCBI): domain Eukaryota; kingdom Metazoa; phylum Arthropoda; class Insecta; order Diptera; family Stratiomyidae; genus Odontomyia; species Odontomyia ornata. The sequence continues at coordinate 253,973,845 of OZ017742.1, forward strand.
TAAGACTGCGGAACCTGCAATGGGCTGCACACATTGATCGTATGGACGAACAATCTATATCCAAAAAGTTATAGGTTGGGAGAACTGAAGGCCGAGACCAGAAACTGAGAAAACGCTGGTCTGACTCGGTAGATGAAGACAGTTCATCGCTGCTCGGATTTCAAAACTGGAGGACGCGGTCAATGGACCGAGACGGTTGGAGGCGCTATTTTGCAGGAAGCGAAGGCCCGAGAGGGGCTGTAGTGGGTACGAAGAAGAAGAATTACTACGTATTCAAAATATTCTCTTCCATAGATATAGTCTGGAAGTGTCTTCATTCGTCGAATTCATAGATTCATTCTGGGAGTGTCTTCATTCATCGAATCTCTTCAAATAAATTTGTTTTCGCCCCATTTGAGGAGGTAATGCACTGAAGCTAGGGAACTGAACAATCAACCGAGTGAGGATTCAATACACTGAAGATACGTAACCGCTGAGTCTGCAATTTGACTATATGTATAACCTGAATATTAAGAACCTTCACAACATACAAATAGTAGTGATTTATAGGATTTCGTATGTCCGTAAAGGATTGCAGCGATGGTCTGCTGCCTCGGCGAGAGAAGATAGTGCTCGCCGAAATTGGCCTTGTCTGAATCCGTGTGAATGTGCTGGCAGGCTAGCAATGCGGTGTCGTGGGGTGGGTTCTTTTCCCCACTACAAAAAATTTCACATTCACGATTTAAAAAAACTTGCGGTTCGATGGTGTCGAGGCCGAGTTAACATACCGAATGGATGTAATACTACAGTACAACAGAGCAAGCCTGATTAAAGCGTGCGGGAATCGAGAGGATCTCGTCTTTACAACTCGATCTTTGCGACCCCCAAATAGAGTGGGGCCCCCTCGGATCAAGATTCATTGTAGACGTTGCCGTTTATTTTCCATTCAAACGAAAAATTCAAGCAAATGTAATTCGCGTAAATTTTTCCTTTAAATGAAAAATAAGAATGTTTTGAATTTATGTTTAAGTTTTATATGATAGAATCACTTAAGGCTTTAATGAAAAAAAGGAAACTCAAGTGGAATGCCACTCTACTCTGCGAGAGCACCTGTAACAACGAAAAAGAGGTGAGCATACCCGGAGGCTAGCTCATGACTGGAGGAGCCTGCAACCCAATTAACATTTAAATAATAACAATTCTTCGTGTGATTCAAACGTCGAAGTTAAGTACACTGGTACAGTTTGAGCGGCATTGGATGGCAGGTCGTATTTGAATGGAATCCGAGAAATCGCCGACTTAGTTGAAAACCAAGAAAAAATATTATCCAAGGGTATAGTCAACAAAAAACCCTATTTCACGCTCTATATACTGGTATGCGACGTTTGGAACGACGACATAAATCCGATTCAATTTAAGTCCCACGTATTGCTTGTTCTGCGTTGTTTCAAAAAAATGAATTTACTACAAAGTTGTTAACAATAAAATCGTGAGGATTCATTTAAAAACTTGTTAATTTGTGTGCAAATTGGAATATATTGTAAAAAGCGATTGTTAGGAAAGATTTGGACACACATTCTCGTATCAGACTTCTATGTTTCTCTCTTTTCCCCGATTCATCGATTTTTGTTTTTATTCCTTTTGAATTTGTTTTCACCGTATCAAGTTTATGCATGAATACAACCATCACACTAGCACAGTATTATTCTCATTACGAAAATACTAATCACCTAGCTTGAAAACTGTAGCACAATGAATAGTATTCACTTTGACGGTATTTTCTAAGTATATATTTTGGGATATTTAGTAGAGAAATGCACAAAATAACACGGGCAGCGATCCACCAACGACTTCCAATGCGAAAATACAAGATCCCGCACGATATAGGCGTGAATGGGATAACTCAAGCATGCAACGACAGAACAATGTAATCGAAGCATATCACTTCACCATATGATTATTTCATTGACTACATTTTTCTCTTACAACCACCATTCTCTCGAATAAAACACGACACATTTATTTTAGCAATTCTAAATATATATATTTTGGTAATATCCACTATCCGCGAAAAGAATTGATTTGCGTGATTTAAATAATTCTCAAAATAGATTCGCTTGGGGCTCCTAACCTCCACCACTAACGCGACGACTATTCCTCAAAAAATTCGAGTCCCCCGTTTTCAATCAAGAAATGAAGAAACTGCGTCTTTCTTTACATTCAACATCGGATTCACACTGATCGCGGTTTACTCTCAAAATGTCGTCAGTAACAACAGTAACGTAAAAAATATGTTTAATCGCAAAGCACCTCTTAGAATGTTTGACTGCCGGTGAATGAGGAATCACAAAACTTTAACAGTTTAGTTGTATAATGTTTGGACATATTGCTTGAAAGCGGCAGTTAGGCAATAGTTTATTATTGCTGTATTATTTCATGTGCAACACAAAAATACAAGTGAGCAGAACTATTTAATCTGATTGAATCCCCCCCAGATAACGCGAAAACATTCTACTATAAAAAATGCGTTGTTATTGGAGCGACACTGAATGTTATTCATGGCGGTAACGGCAGGTTCTCGCCGACACAATCTAGCAATTGCTTCGCTAGATTGTATCGCAAAGGGTGGTGCCATTATCGATTTTTTTTTTATATTTTCTTCAGAAAAACTTTTTATCGATAATGGTAGCGGTGGGGCTTATTTCCGCACTTATTGCGTTGTTATTATTATGCAATGGTCTTTTTTCCTAAAGATCCCTCGAGCTGTTTGTTTACAAGTAGGTGCGCTGCTTGATTACTACAACATACTCTTTCAAATTCGCTTTGGAACTCTCTATCTTACTTCTTTAAAAACCTCAGTTTCAACTCTGTCTATTTTTTATTTAATTCTTTTTAGGTTTTCGTAAAATAATTTTACAAAACCCTACTAGTTTCGTGACCAGTCTGTCCGTCCGTCCGTGTGTCACAGCAGTTTTTCTCGGAAACTACTTAAGCTAGAAACATCAAATTTTGTGTGTAGGTGTAAAGTGGTGATCTCTTCAAACTTTATTTACAAAAAAATTTTATAAGGTATTTAAGGAGGATCTCCCCATATAGGAGAGTGACCCCCCGAAAAAAAAAATTTCATTGAAGGTAGCCGATATGGGTATCAAATGAAAGGTCTTGATGAGAACTTTTCAAAACAGGTCTTAGTTTGGCAAAATTTGCTTCAACGGGCGCACAGGGAGGGGAAATACACGAATTAATGCTCATAAGTGAAACAAGTCAAGGAGGTGGGAGAGAGCTCCTAGCAAAAGGGTTTTGTAACCATTCTAGGATTCGAAAAAATTGGCCATTAATCGATGACCCCCGAAAAAAAAATCACCAAACGTAGCCGATATGAGTATGAAATAAAAGTTTTCATGGGAGCTTTTCAAAACAATTGCTAAACTGTCAGTTTTTGCTTCAGTGGGGGCACAGGGGATGGACATCTGAAATAATTACCAAGGGAGATATTTATGAGTATAGCAATACCAAAAACCTCAGAAGTCGAAATTCGTTCAACTTTGTTAATAATAGTATGATCTTCGTATTTCATATTTTATCCAATAAAATCGTCTTTGACTGGTTCTTGATTTGATTCGATCTGGTGACTGTATTTTGTAAATTGAATACAACACCCTTCTGACATGAGCGTAGGTCTGTTAACCCAACTTGTTCCTGTCTAAATCACCTACTTTTCTTTTCAGAATTTTCTTATGTGTCAAATGAAAATTTAAAGAGAATTAAAATATAGTGTATATATGACATGTTAAGTGTGTATCAAATGTGTGAGTACGATAGTGTAAATACAGGGTTTTCCAATAAGAGGTGTTATTTTGATATTAAAAGAAAAATGCCATTTTTTAATATAAATGATCGGATGTTGATTTCATTACAAAAGGAAGGTATGCCGTTAATAGTGGAAAATAACATCAGGCAAATGGCGTCCATGACCACGCTTATAGAACCATATCTTTTTCATGAAATTTTCCATAACCAAATCGCAAAGTGGCTGCCCTATGTCCTCTATAGCCTCACGAATTCCATCTTTGAGGTCTTGAATCGACGCTGGGCTGTTGGCGTAGACCTTCTCTTTCACGTGGCCCCAAAGGAAACAGTCGCAAGATGTTAAATCACAAGATCTCGGTGGCCAAGTGTGATCACCTCTTCGAGAGATAACACGGTCCGGAAACTTTTCCCGTAAAAGATCAATGGTTTCGTTGCTTGTGTGGCACGTAGCGCCGTCTTGTTGAAAGTAAACGATAAATACCATCCAATTCTGGCCGTAAAAAATCATTAATCATCTCTCGATAGCGCAATTCATTCACCGTAACTGTTGCTCTAGCCTCATTTTCGAAAAAGTAAGGTCCAATGACTCCGCCGTACCATAAACCGCACCAAACAGTCACACGTTGAGGATAGAGAGGCTTTTCAACAATAACTCTTGGGTTTTTCGAGCCCTAAATGCGACAATTTTGATTGTTGACAAAGCCACCGAGGTGGAAATGGGCCTCATCACTCAAGATGATTTTTCGATGGAATTCCGGATCATTTCCATGCATTTAAAGGACCCAATTAGCAAACACACGACGTCGTTGATGTTCGACCGGCTTGAGTTCTTGTGTTAACTGAACTTTATAAGCCTTGAGACCCAAATCTTTATGCAAAATACGGTGTAATGTCGTTTGTGGAATACCTTATTCCAAAGAACGACGAGAAATTGACAAACCTGGATTTTCTTCAGCACTGACGTGCACGGGTTTTATTCTTCACATCACTAAGTTGTCCCAATAGCTCGAATTTTTTCACCAATTTCTATAATGCGGTCCGACAAGGTTCGAGTTTTACGAACCGTCTCTGCCAAATTTTCACCATTTTTATAGTGAATTTCAATAATTTCAATGCGTTGTTGAAGCGTGTGTCTTCTCTTATTGGAAAACCCTTAGTATAGTTTCAGAGTAATGAAATACGGTGAGAGGAGAGGAATTAATAAAAAGAATAAGAACGTCTTGGGGAGTAAGGGAACGTATTATAAACTTCCTTGAATGATAACAAACCCTTCTGCTGGCCCAACTTGTCTACTGCAAGATCTCTAAATCGCTGCGCCAACTAGTGTTATATTGAAGAATACAAGGTGTGTTCAAAAAATATCGCGAATTTTGTTTTTTTTTCAAAAATTATTTATTTATTCATGAATATCTATTTTGTCCCCTTCAAAGTAATCCCCATGAGATATTATACACTTGTGCCAACGGTTTTTCCAATCTTCGAAGCACTTCAAAAAATCATTTTTTTTAATCTTGTTCAGCTCCTCTTTCGATGCCGTCTTTATCTCGTCAAGCGTAGCGTAACGTCGTCCTTTCATGGGCCTCTTCAGTTTAGGAAACAAGAAAAAGTCACAGGGGGCAGATCTGCGGAATACAGTGGCTGCGGCATCATTAGTGTGTTGTTTTTGGCCAAAAAGTCGCGCACAAGCAACGATGTGTGAGCAGGGGCGTTATCGTGGTGCAAAAGCCAATTTTTGTTCTCCCACAAATCCGGGCGTTTCTGGCGGATTGCTTCGCGCAAATTGCGCATAACTTGCAGGTAATATTCCTTATTGACCGTTCTTCCCTGTGGCAAGAACTCATGATGCACCACGCCCCTGCAATCGAAGAAAACTGTCAGCAAAACTTTCACATTCGACCGAACTTGGCGCGCTTTTTTCGGTCTTGGTTCATGCGGCAGCTTCCATTGAGATGATTGAGCTTTGGTTTCCACGTCATAACCATAAACCCACGATTCGTCACCAGTTATGACCCTCTGGAGCAAATTTGGTTCGTCGCGGACAGAGTTTAACATCTCATTAGCAATGTTCATGCGTTGCTGTTTTTGGTCGCAATTGAGCAATTTTGGTACGAATTTCGCGGCGACCCGTCTCATGCCCAAATCGTTGATAAAAATCGAATGGCACGAGCCAATTGATTCGGTGATTCGACGATTGGCCAATACCATTTTCTCCACTTCATTAATTTTTTCGTCTGTTGTTGAAGTGCTCGGGCGTCCGGCACGCTCTTCGTCGTTCACATCTTCTCGGCCTTCTAAAAACATTTTGTACCACCGATAAACGTTGCTTCGGTCCAAGGTAGCTTCTCCATACATTGGGAATGCATCCGCGTACTTAACCTTCGGCATACAACGTGAAAAAAACTCCTCACCCATACAACGTGGGGTTAGATTTACCCCATAAAATATTGTTTCTGTTCTGTGCATGTATTGAATAGAACGTGCTCAACCATGGTTTTTTTGTTCTCAGTGTTCATAAACTAATAAAAATACTCAAAAATATGCTTTTAATCAATATTAATTGCAAAAAAATACAAAACTGTCAAAACTCTTGCAAAAAATCAACTTGATGTTCTTGTGTCGGAAAAATCAAATATATTTTTTTTTTATGTAAGAATATATTATTTTCATTTCTTTAAATAAAATTACACATATTTGGCTTTATTGAAAAAAGTACAACCAGATCTTTACGTCAATAAAACTAAGACAACTCGCTCCTTAAATCAATACAATTTTCGCACAACAGTTTCGCATGTTCTTTACATATAGGCGCATTACAGCTGAAGCAGCCATTGACAGTCTTCCTGTCTTTGCTCCTTGGACAGAATGAACATCTTTATGATGTTCTTGGTTGCTTTGGTGCTGGTCTTGGGACTTCTTCATTCAAAATTTCATGCACGCGTCTTCTTATATCACGTGGCATATGGGGATTGTCTTTCCTTTTCCTGATATGGTCTTCAAGCAATGAAAGTCCCAAGCGCTTGATAAATTCCCTTCTAAGGTTGGTCTTATTCTGCTCAATACCGTTGTTTATTTGATATACGATGAAGGAGTTATACCAGCATGGTTTAACATTGAGAAAAACACCGTTAGAGGCCAGCGTTTACTGTTACGGGAAACATCATACGTTCGAGCCAATTTATCGACGACATCAACGCCACTTTTTGTCGAGTTATAAAAGGTTATAATAGCTGGTTTTCTTTGGTCACCGCTTTCTGGATCCACCTCGTTATCATGATGTAAGGAAGACATCATATTTACGCACTTTCGTGGCTTTGGTACGTAAGAAACAATGGTAATATCTTTTTGAAATCCAAAAAGAGAAGATTTTTCTTCACGTTTAGCTTTGAATTGAGGTGGAATACATCAAACGGCTTATTACTAACCGCATATGGGCTATTGTCAGGCTGTTTCCCACAGTAAATTTCCAAATTCAACGTATAAAACGTTTTGGCATCTGCGAGAGCATAAATTTTTAATCCATATTTTGCCGGTTTGGAAGGAATATATTGACGAAAAGAGCACTTTCCTCGAAAACTTATGAGTTCTTCATCTAACGTCAAATATTCAGACGGTGTATAGGCATCCTGACAGGTTTTAACGAACTTGCCAAAAATATCTCGAATCGGTGTCAAGCGATCTATAGCAACTCTTGCCGTTCGAGTTAGTGCATCATCGAATCTCAAACTGTTGACCAAGAATGAAAATCTTTGTCTAGACATCGTTTGTCTAAATATTTCGATTCCAGTGCCATCGTTACTCCACAAATCGATTAAACTTTGTTGCCGGACCTAAATAAGCCTGCCAAAAACAAAAGTCCAAAAACGGCTTTCAATTCTTCCTTGTCAGTTTCCTTGTATGACGAAGTGGAAGGATTGTTAGCAAATCTAAAAGAAATCTTCTGGTTTGTATATTTCAAAACCATATCCACAATTTCTTCTGTAAAAAAAATCTCGAAACATTCCACTTGGGTTTTCTTATCTCGAGCAATGCTTCTACATCCAGGCAAATGCGTAATTATATTTTCCCTTCTTGTGCGTACATTGGTTCTTTGTTGCGACTCAAACCATTTTGTCTTCCCATCTTTGCCAAGAAAAAATGGTCGAGACGTTGATGGCATGTTATGCAAAGATGGTTCTGCAAATGTTTCATCATCTTCCACGTCCGTATCACTGCATACGTCAGATGCCTCGCTAATGTGGTCTGATTCGCGATCACTTCCGGTTTGAAACAGTTCTTCATCTGACAAAGAATCAGTTTCCTCCAACAAAGCCGCTAAAATTTGATCATCCGATAAATTCGTGGCCATTTTCAATACAATCTACCTGTAATGTCAAAAAAATGACGATAATAGTGCAACTAACGGGTAAACACATAAATCATACATACCTTTCACTAAAATTATTTTGAATTTCAACAAAAACTAAGTTTTTCAAATAATACTTTGAAATGCTTTGCTCAAGCTCAAAGACTTACTGAATGATTTCACAGGATCCATAACTTTTTATATTGTAGGCTTTTTCTTATCCCCTAAACATTTCTTCAGAAACATTAAAAACTACAAAATACTTTATCTGTTATAATCCTGGGTACTATAAAGTAATTAGTGTAGCCTTTAGCACAGATCCCTGCAGGACCTTTGAGATACAAACAACCTCATAAAGCAATAAAAAAGGATATCACATTGCTTTATACATAAAAACCTTCTTGAAAAATACAAAGCAATATAAAAAGGATAATAGATGTACCGAGGGTCAAGAATCTAAGCAATTTAATTGCCTCAGTATCCGACTCTAATGACACTTTTTTGCCACGTACCGTACAACGTGGGGTCAAAAATACCCACAACCTCATTGTTGCGAGTGCCTGCACCGCAACATTGCCAGCAGCACTTATTTAGCACTGTCAATTGATGCACCAACATTCAACCGCCAGCTAATGTAAAATTCAATACATTTGGTTGTGTTTTACATAAGATTTGACGCATTTCAAAAGTCTTGGGGTTAAAATAACCCCACGTTGTATGCCGAAGGTTAATTTCGTTTTTCACACAAAATTTGATACACGTTTTTTGATCCATTTTTTTGAATAAGTAAAAATCGAAGACGATTGAAAACACGTGCAGGTAAAGCAGCTATCACCAATTAAGTGAACATTCAAAATGGCCGAGCTTGTCGGCATAAGTGACAGACATGAGTACCAACATAACGCCACAAAAAATCAAAATTCGAATATACGTAACCCGCGAAAATTCAAATTCGCGATACTTTTTGAACACACCTCGTACATGTTAAAATTATCAACGCCTCGACATCTTTTTATTCTAAATTTAGATAGCAAACAACTAATAAAACATTTTTTTTATTTACTTTCAGAGCTAATAACAATTGGCAAACATCATTTGCATCAATAAATAAATCAAATGAAAATTCACCACAAACAAATAAAAAACAGAGGGAATGTGGTGAATCGATGCGTGATAGTTTGGCATACTCGTGCCTATTGAAAAATGAATTACTTGATGCCGAGATTGATGATGTTAAGGCGGTTAGTGATGATCGTAATGAAAATAATTATATACCGAGTGCCAGAAAGAATCTATTCAACTATAGATCGCCACAAAAACAGGTAAGTGACGAATCAGGTTGATGTTTATATTCTTAAAGTTTTTTTATTGCTTGTAAAAAGTCTCAAGAAAAAGGGCAATGCGTTACTACACACAGGGTGTGGAGATTATCGTTTAAGCATTTTGTTTGCTAATGATAGTGTTGGGTTACTGAAATCCACTTGAAATTATGAGTTATCAGGTTTGAATAAGCCAAGTAAATATTCCAATATTATCTTTTGTAATTTTTTTTAAAGGATAGGGTAAAGAATTCTGTTGAAAGATTAGTTGGTCGATTGGTGACCAATGTTTGTGTAACGATAAGCGTTCATTGCCAATGCAAGTTTGCAATAAAATTCATTATTTTCCCACTTCTGATAAGTAAATTTTATTTCAATATGTTCAAACAGGTAACATTTTTTCAAATTTAGAAAATTATGCATAAAAGATATCTAACAAAAACTATCAAAAATTAAAACAATAGCACGAACTAAATTTGAATCCCGGATTAATAGCTACCTAAAAACTTCTTTTCATCAATTCCTCCAGACAAGTTGAGTCCTGCAAAATTTCAAATGATAATTTATACACTGATTCCCATTTTATCGTTTTCCTTAAATATTCATCGAATTAAATTTGCAAAATCATTGACAATTTCGCGAAACACCCCACACATTTGGTTTGTGTCTAGTTCTAGTTGCTAAAAAAAAGAAAACGTAATATTGAAAATGAATATAAATCTCCGCTCCATTATAATTTCATTTTAATGTATTTTGAATGCATCATAATAAATTGAGACTTTGTAGTTTTGCAGTTTTGTTAGACTCTTATTTTCTTGACTACAAAGCCTGCTCATGGTGCTTTTATGCAAATTATATCTTCGTTTTTTTGTCACAAAATCCAAAAGATACTTTGTTTTTTATTTTTCTCTCCTTTCTGTTTGAGTGTGGACTTTGTTAGGTGAAAGACTGTAAAGAACAAGAATAAACATGCAAGTATAAAGATAGATTTCTTACTAGACGTAGGTGTGTAATCGAGACGAGTTTAACATTAACAAGCTTTTTAAAAAAAAATATTAAAATCTAGCAAAAAAGATTGTCTGGGATTTTTTACACGCTATTAAGATGAAAGCAGTCTGGACAAGATCGTCTATTTTTCTTTTGAAACGTATCAGTCAAAAAATTTCCAATAAATTGCAACTTGATCGTGGTGCATTAATAAATAATTTAATCGGAGAAACAGGTATCGTGACAAAAGAACGCTCGCGGATTAGCTTGCAGAATTGAACAATAGCTGCTGAAATGCTGGAAAGGTGGTAGTGACTCGAGAGAGATAATTGACCTTACAATATACTACAGGTTTTCTTGCACTTGATAATTAAATAAAATTAAAAAAACATTACTTGTAAAATGTACAATGAACATCTTCTTTTCTCGTCTGATGCCTTTCTTTGTGGTTGTGCACTTTTTATTGCAAGTTCAATCACTTGCAAGAATACCCGGAACTAGTAGCATGATTTCTCAAAGATGCAAGCTAACCCTATGGGGAATTCTGCTGCTTCATAGAACCAAGTCTTAGATCAGGTTTTGTTCTTCAACGCTCTTACTATCTTCTTGAATTGCATTCGTTGCACTCTAACGGTTTGCTTGTATGGTTGGATGCAGTAGAGGGTACATGATTGCATGCGGAGGATTCACAGCAATTGCATTAAATACATTAGATATGATGCCCAAGGTTTAATGACCTACCCCACCATTTTTCCAAGTGACTACGTACGTACAGAAGATACTTGAATCTTGGTTAGATCCATTGCATCGCGAATTTATTCATACTGAAGACGCGAATGAGTTGAAGAAGGGAATTGCAATGAGGCAATGCACCAGTTGTTCTGATTGTATCTTGTAGACATGGATATACTGGAACAAGATCGTAGGTCTTTTATTCTTATAAATTATGTTTTATTTTGCAACAAAGTTAGCTTTGACTCATGAGTTATATTGTACTCTCAACAGAATTAATTGAAAAATGATCGCTTAGAACACATAGAAAGACTTTTCCACTTATTTTTATGATCGGTATATACATACCTGATTCTTCTCGAAAATCGAATCACAAATAGTTTAACTTTAGAAGCTTAATATGAATTATAATCGAAAGCTTTTGTTGACATTATTTTTATTTGGGAGTTGTATGGACTTCGTTCGATTTCTTAGCGTATGGGTCCAATATTTCGTTGTCGCACTCTGCCATGATAATTCGTCCGTGTGCAAAAAAAATGATAAGAAATATTCCATAAAAAACGTAGACATCGCCTATCCGCCGAATGGAAAGGTCTTTGTCTTCTTTAAAGCATCTTCATCTGGAAAAAAATATTTACGGCTAGGGTTGCCAGGCGTTCGACTTTTTTAAGCCCTGTCCGGCTAAATACGAGGGTCATTTGAAAACTCTCCGGCCTTTTAAAGAAAACACAGCCAAACAAAAATTTATTTGTGGACCAAGTCTCCACTCAAGTCAATACATTTGGTCAATTGCTTTTCCCAACCCTTCAGGCTATCAGAAAAAATTCCTTGGGTAAAGCTGAAAAATACAGGTTTACTGTCTCTTCAACCTCGGTATTTGACATATATTTTTCCTACTCAGAAATTTTTTCAAGCTGGGGAACAAAAAAAGGCACTCAGAGCTAGGTCTGGTGAGTAGGCTGGGCAATTCGACCTTCAATTCGTCCAATTCGCCATTGCGACCATGCATGTGTGGACTCGCACGTTGTCTTGATGAAACAGCACCTACTTCCTCGCCAAGTGTGGTCACTTCTTCTTGAGTTCCGTCTTCAATTGGTCCAGCAATGCAGCGTAATAGAGTCCTTTAATGGTTTTACATTATTGAAGGCAATCAATCATAATTACTCCACGGCTGTTCCAAAAAATTGTCACTTTTCCGGCAGAAAGAACGACCTTCACCTTCTTCGGACCTGGTTCCCCTACCATAATCCACTCACCGCATTGACTGTTCTCTAGTCTCCGGAGTATAGTGATGGATCCAGGTTTCGTCGACAGTAATTAATCGGCGCAAAAACTCGGTAGGATTCCGTACGCGCTTTTGGTCGATCGTCAACAAACGCGGTACCCATCGCGCGGATAATTTTCTCATGCATAAATCTTCATGTAAAATCGTATGCGCCCGTTGAGTTGATATCCCATAAACCTCAGCAATTTCCTTAATGGTTAATCGGCGGTCTTCCATCACGGCTGTGTACACTAAAACTGACGGTATCTTCCGTTGGAACAGTTTTTGGACGTTCAGAACGTTCATCGCCAAAAATGCTTGTGCGACCGCGTTTGAACTCGGCCACCCAATGTTACACGGTTGTAAATGAGGGCGACGATTCACCGTACACTGAGTCTCACTCTTCTTTCACTTCCCGAGTTTTTTTTCCCTTTCAAATAGAGGGACTTTATCATCACGCGATACTCGATTTTATCTGTTGTTCTTAACAAACGTCGCCTGTCACCTTTGGAAGAGTACCATGTGTTTTGTACTGATCGGAATGACTTGAAATTTTTATGGTATACATATGTAAAGCCCATCTAGTGGTTGGAAAGAGAACTTGAATGTACCATGACTTTTTGCCAGTAAGGCCGGAAACTTTTCAAATGACCATCGTATTCACCTGTCCGGGTTTTTTAAGACTTTTTGTCCTGCGAAGAAATTATATGACCACAGCATTTAGAGTCATTAAACAAATTAGACGAACAATAGGCGCACTTAGGAATTAGGTGATCAGAATATAATATCTAAGATATAAGAAATGAAAATATAGAGCATACTCGATAGTCTGAAGCCTCGAAACCTCGGACTTTCAGTAATTCGGATCATCTAATAATTTGCATTGTACACTCTGTAGTCCAAATTTTCAGACGTCGAGAGGCTTCGTTAATGACTATTAATTAGGATATTCGGATGTAGCAGAATCATGGAACGAAATTTGTACGTACATATGACCGTATAAAATATTTTGTTTACGCAGCAGCATCTTCATTTGGTCATTCTTGTTTTTTTGTGGTAGGGCGGTGAATGCTATTTATGCACAGAGTACCCACTAAACACCTCCCCTGTCAACCTGAGAACCCAGCCTGGAACCGTTTGACACATTACTTCGGGCCAGGTCTCGTTTTGTTACGCCGTCGGGCGCCTTCACGCTGGGGAGTCCCTTTCGTAACGGGAGGGGAGAGGGGAAGAGGAAATGCCAGAAGAGCGATCCCCCAGCCCCAACGCCCCCCGGCTGCTGTGAGTGCCTTTTATATTTTAGGACTGCCCGAACATAATGTGCCACCTGGTTCCATTTGTCAACCGATTCGAGCATCAACGCAGCTATATTATCCGGGGTGAGCTCTCCCGTCTCCCTGTAGAGTCCCTTCGCAGACTGTCCCATTTTCTGCATGCAAAATATGTGTGGCAGGCATTGTCTTCCTCTCCTGGGCAGTACCGACAATCGGGGGACCGTGACTGATCAATCTTGTGCAGCTAAGACTGAAAACACCCATGCCTTCGATTTAGCTACGGTCTCACATCCGGGATGAGGCGCGCAGCCCACCTTATCTTCGTACAATTCACCCAAGACTGCTGCCAATCGTTGAGTGAGCGCTATCTCTCTTTGCGGACAACCATCTCCCTCACATCCTCGCTTCGACGCAGATAAATAGAGCGGCGCTCTCTAGCAAGGAGGCCGACATGTATCATGCCAGCAATGACTGTCACCGCCGAATCAGAGACTGTCGGATACGAAGATGCAAAGCTCAGCGCTCCTCTTCTCTGTACCTGTGCCAGGCGTTTTCGGTAAACCTCCTTCCTGAGAGCGTCGCCCCATACCTCTACTCCGTAAAGTAGCACTGACTCTACAGCACTCATCAGAAGGCGTCTTCTTGATGGGCTTCGTCCCACTACGTTGGCTATAAGTCGACTCAGAGCCGATATTCCCGAAGCAGCCTTCTCAGCCGTTGCCCTGATTTGCTCAGTTTCTCTTCTGATCCTGATCATCCTTACTCTAGGGATTCTCTTTTTTTGTCAAGATGACCACTTCGGTTTTCTCCAGTGCTAAACTGAGCCCGCGAGCAGTCATGCAGTCTCTCACTCGGCGCAGTAGCATACCTAGGCCAAGTTGCGCTTGTTCAACGGTGCTTCCAGCGACCAGGGTCGCAACTCATCTGGCATCTCCAGTCTCAGTAGCCCGTCGTAACACACGTTCCACTGGTTTGGACCAAGGATAGATCCCTGGGCAACACCCGATGTAACTTCCATCCTTCTTAGTCCCTGTGGCGTGTCGTAGAGCAAGCTTCGGTCTTTTAGGTAGTCCCTCAAAAGCCGCATTAGATATTCTGGAACTTGAAAAGGATTTTCCAGCGTATCCAGAAAATATCCATCCATCAAACGGAGTTGAAGGCGTTCCTGACATCGAGTGTCGCCAACAGGACGATCCACCGCTCGGTGCGACTATGGGACGTCCTGCTTTAAAGCCGTACTTCCGAGGAGATAGGTCCCCAGCAGCACGAATCGCGTCAGTGAGTCTTCCCTTGATGAGTTTCTCCAGAACTTTCCCAGCTGTGTCTAGCATGCATATCGGGCGGTGTGCAGACGGCGATTTCCCTTCGCCTTGCTGATCAGCACGAGCCTCGCCATCTTCCATCGTACCGGGCAAACCCCGTCCCGTATGCAAGCGTTGAATGTGCTGAGCAGCAAGTCAGGACAATGGTGACAGACAAGCCGTAACACCTCAGCCGGAACACCATCTGGACTTAAAGCCTTCCTCGCTTTCAATGAAAGGACTGCCTCCTGCAGTTCCGGCTGTGTGAAGACGGCTGTGTCAACACGGTCGGGAAAGAGTCCCCGCACTTTCTCATCTATCTCTTCCGCATCATGAATGCAAGGCTTCCGTAGGGCGCCAAGCTTCCGCATAACTAGCCTGTAGCCAAGGCCCCACGGATCCTTGTTCACATTGTCCACTAGGTCTTGCCAGCAGCGAGCCTTGCTATTGTTGATCAATTTGCGAAGGCATTCCCTGGCCGACTTATATGCTCCCAACCGGTTGCATGCCACGTCACGGTTCCGTGCCCGTTGAGCCTCACGAAGCTTGTGACACTTCCTTCGCTTTTCAGCGATTTCAGTTGACGTCCAGTACACTGGAGGTTCGCCGTGCCGGGGTTTTCGACGGGGCATATGGCGCTGCAAGCCGTCGTAATGATGCTCATAGTTGAGTTCACCACATCTTGAGCTGCCAGTTTTTCCGTCCCCTCCAAAGCTCACTGCAGCTGCTCACCTGCTGTGAGCACCTTGACGAACCTCTCAACGTCCATCCTTCCGATGTTCCATCCAGTTGTAGAATGTGGAGAGCACGGACGTCGAGAGACAAAATTACTTAACTCAAACAGAATCCACTGATGATCACTGGCTGAGTAGTCGTCTAATACTTTCCAATTGTGTATCATCCGTACTAAGTACTCGGAGGCAAATATCACGTCCGGTATGGTTCCCTCACAGCCAATACGGCGAAAAGTCGGCGCATTTCCGGTGTTTAGTGTGACGAGCGCGGTCCTGGCCGCCATATTCAGGATTCGTTTTCCCCGCGGATTTGTTTGAGGCACGCCGCATTCGATTGCTTTAGCGTTGAAGTCTCCCCCGACGAGCACTTTGCCCTCTGCGTTCGAGACAGCGCCCTCCAGAGCATTAAGCGTGGCTTGAAAAGATGATATCGATTCGTTCGGCGAAGCTACACACTAAAGAAGGTAGTCCCTGGGCACCGAGCCCTCACAAAACCATCCCCACGTCCACAACTCTCCGCCTGGAAATCACTGTTCCGAACCCGGATGGCGGCAGTATCAGTTTTATCAGGATACCATGATGCTGAACTTTTATCATGGTGTTGCTCACTCAGCAGCAAGAAGTCGGCTTTCATGTCCATCACAAACTGCTCAAGAATATTTTGGGCGGCTGAACTGCAGTGCAGGCTTAGCTGCAGGATGCGGGTCATTTAAGTTCTGATTTTGCCGTGGCTAGGGCTTTCTGGAAGCCCGGCATTTTCCTGATCCCAAGACGTGTTCGAAATCAGGTCTTGGATCAGCATCCTTGCAGAGAATACAGTGTGCCTCCTTCGTACACTCTTTTCTTTTATGTCCCGTTTCACCGCATCAGTAACAAAGGGAACTCCTATCGGGTCCTTTGCATACTTGTGTCGTGTGACGATAGCCAAGTCATTTGAAACATAGAAAAGGCGTTGCTCTTTGCCGTATCCTACAGACAACCCACCCTTTTCTTACTTTGCCCTTGTTCAGGAATTGTTCGGCGTCCTTTTCGGCCAAGTCAAGTATGGGCATGCGTTGTCCCCTGTTGTTTTCTGGTGTCAGTCTCGCTTTGATCTTTCCCACGCTAGGGAATTCCCTTTTCATGGCCTCTCCTGCCTCGGCCAGATCCGTGACGCCGTCAATATCTCTTGTTTCGGTCGTTGCCATCGGCTCGAGCGAGGCTATAGTTGCGCATTTGCCGAGGACTTTCTTTACTGCGTCGCAGAATGCTTCCTCATTGCCGGCCGAATACGACCAGTATGTGGCCCGACCGCGTTGGTCGTACTACTTTAATGGTAGTGTTGGTGTCTTCGAGCCTTACGCTCCCGTGGTGTCTCGCAGTACCTCCGCGTAGGATCAGCCATCTTGGGGTTCTACGAGCAGTGCCTGCTGCCGGGGTCTTCGTCGGGGCTTCTGTCTTTCCTGTTTTGCATCAGATATTTTTTCTTGTTGGGCGTCGTGCCAACTTTTCTTTTTGGCACTTTTTGAAGGAGTTTCTTTGCGGCTTTCTTCGCTCCTTTTGTAAGCACTGTCTGGAACCCGTGATCTGGTGCTCCACGCCCATCAACTGCCTGTTCCTTCCTTCTTTTATCCCGATCTCCTTCGGTTGGACTGGACGCCATTCTTTTGTTGGTTTTTAATAGTGGAGCTATCTGCATGTGGCCTTTAGATTTCGCCCCCCGCGCTTCTTTAGCCTTCTGCTCGTCTTTGGCCTTTAACCAGCTCCTCCGATAATGCCGTATGCGGTCTAGGAGCTTCTCTAGTTCAAGGAGCCAAATCTTTACTGCTTTGCTGGCTTTTGGGGAGTCGCATGCAGATTGTATTCTTTTCAGAACATCTCTCGCTTTTCGGAATAGCCTTTCTTCTTCGTGTCGCTGGGCGGCAATTGTACTTTGTGACCATCCTTGGAATAGGTTATCGCTTTCCGTTTCCGAGTGCAGTACTTCCGCCACATTTTCGCCGTTGGCGGTACAACAATCACACAACCTCGCTTTATTTGTCTGGTCACTCGTGACTTTCCCTGTCGTAATCTCCTCGTTGGCTTCAGGACGGTTCTTTATTATGTTGGGAATAACGACCCTTGCATCGGTTGCTTCGGTAACGATCGCAGCAGTGATCATCGAATTCTCGATGCTCTTTATATTTTCTTCCACCGCTCGAACACCTGAAGCGTCATGCAGAGTTTCTCGCTTTTCCTTAATAGGACGCTCTGGCGTTTGCATAATGTTTTTGCTGCGCCCGAACGCCGCAGGAATCTCACTCTGGGCCAGACTGTCTGCTAATCTACGTTTTCCGTCCAACTTCACTGTCATTGTATTATTCGTCATTTTTGTCATCGTTAGTACCGCTGTCGATGTACCGTTAACATTGTGGTTGCAACCGCTAGTTGCGTCGTCCTTGTTATTTTTTTTTTATTTTTTTTTTTTTTGGTTTTGGTTACTCCAGTTTTATTGGTTCCCCTCTCGGAGCCGCTATCTCCGTTCATGTGTGTAGTCGCCTTTTTGGCCCCATGATTATCTTTGCAGAGCAGGGAGGCCATGCGAGGGTTGGCACAAGCCCTGATGGGGACAAGTGCTCAGAGCCACACCAGCGCTAGTCGGGAGTCCGTCTCAACCGAACCTACATCACCAACCCAATGGTGCGAACTTCGAACGTACTCCGAGACCGGCCAAGGTTTTACCCGGACGGAGACGGTATGACAGTTGAATTGGAGCCGTACACACACGAGCGTCACCTCGGCGCTACTGTGCAAAGCAACCAGGTCCAAACCATCATGTCAGCCAGCCCAAAGCATCAATTCCAGTTCGTTGTCCAAAGCGTAGTCCAGATCCAATCAGGATCGTTACCTGTCATCCCAGGAGGAAACCTCACGGCAACCCCCATATTCTCGGGTTCGTGGGGGCGGCACTCCCCAAAGAATGCTTGCCTCTAAGAGCGCTCTTGTCGACTGATGGGGGTGGAATTCCCCAAGGAATGCTAGCCTCCAAGAGCATTCCTGTCGGCCAGCATTCCCCCTGCGGGGGCTTTTTCAAGTTTGGAAACGAAAAGACGTCGCATGAGGCCCAGTCTTGAGAATACGATAGAATGGGTAGCAGTTCATATCCCAATTCGACCAATTTGGCCGTGGCGTTGGTGGAAATGTGGGCCGGTGCGTTGTCATGGTGGAAGAGCACTTTTTCTTCGCCAAATGGAGACTTTTTTTCTTCAATTTGTCGTCGAATTGACCCAATAATTCGGCATGGTGGAGCCCTGTGACCGGTTTGCTCTTCACGTAGTCGATGCAGATCACACCTTGTGGATCCCCTTTCCGACCGAAAGGGCTATCTTTGCCTTCTTCTTCTTCTTTTTTGCCACTGTTTCAAATGCTTCTTGGTCTATGGTGTGTACCAATAGAGCCATGTTTCATCGAAGTTCACGAAACGACGCAGAAACTCCTTCGGATTGCGCACGCCAGCGCTCTTTGATTTCGCTGCGCGATTCCCCTTCCAAAAGCAAGAGTCGAATCATGGACCGATAATGCTCTTTCCCCATTTTCCAAAATCCAGCGGACACACCCGCTTCCACACGCGGTCAAAAGAAAAATACTGGCCCGATTTGGCTGGAATTTCGACTGTGGCCGTCTTCGAGAATGTACTACACGCGATTGAATCTCTCTTGCGATAGTGACATCATCGGGCGGTAAGACCATGTACTGATCGGACTCCCCTTGTATATCATTCAGTGAACAGAATCCCAAAGATGTTTAAGATGCACCATCTTGAAATTTTCAAGAAAATTCGATTTGATTAGAAAATCGTGAATTTTTGTTTTTATTACTGAAAAATCAAATGCAATCAAATAACACCCCAATATGGGGAGATGAACCCACTTATTTTTGATACCCACCCTTTTAAGAGACCATCACCTTGCATCCACCTACCGAGTTTGGTGTCTGTAACTGCTACACTTTCAGAGAAAA
Source organism: Odontomyia ornata (assembly GCA_963969285.1). Lineage (NCBI taxonomy): Eukaryota > Metazoa > Arthropoda > Insecta > Diptera > Stratiomyidae > Odontomyia > Odontomyia ornata. The sequence continues at coordinate 253,993,565 of OZ017742.1, forward strand.
ACTGCTGCAGCCGACAGACCGACCTACGGACGAACAGAGTTTTGTAATATAGTACAAACCCCTAGAAATTAATTGTCCAAAGAACTTTGAGTGCAATTAAGTGCTTGCACTTTTGAAATAAATATTGAAATTGAAAATCAGCGTGTTAAAAAAATGAAACTTGTGCAGTGCTTTGAAATAAAACGCAAACGTTTAAATAGAATTAGAACCAACACATAAGGATGTGCAATCACCAACATTTTCTTCGTAATTGTGCTATCACAATTGCATTTTAGGAGAGCCGAATGATTCAGATTTCTGGATAAAAACCAATATTTTGTAATCGTTACTCAAAAAATTATTCAATTTTGTGGCTTTTCACTTTAAATATATATTAATTTGCCTTAACTATGATTGAATTCGTTAAAGCCTTGCATGAAAGAAATGTGGCAGAGTAATTACAATACGTAAAAGCTTTACGGAAACCTTAGTAAATATTCTATCCATTAATACTTTTGAAAAGCACACATCTCCATAGTACCAATTTGCATACAGGTGTCTGTTAAATTTTACCTAGCATCAACAGGTGTTTCTTGATGAGAAAATAATTCATCTAAAAAATGTTCAACTGAAAAAAAAATAATTACTGCTGCGCACTAGATGTATCTCTCAAAAGCCCTCATGCTGTCCACGGTTAACTTAGATCTAGATGATGATATAACATAATTAGCGCTGACTTGCTATTGTTCCATTCACACGGAAAAACAGCTTCTTTTGTTCAAATCGTTTAAAATCTCATTTATTCTATTACACAAGCAAATCAAATCAAAAAAGATACGAAAAAAATAAATGGCATAGAAAGAGCAAAAGCGGAAAAGAACAGATTAGAAAAAAAACTTTTCAAACGCTACGGGGTCGAAAGAATTAAATTTTTCAAACACATCTTTTCCCCGGAGCATGTACTTCCAAAATTTCAAAAAAGCCAATTTGATCGGACATTGTATCCGTGTAAATTGATTACTAAGCGAATCAAACGAATTACAAGTGTATCTTTCACAAGATACACGTTAAAATACTACGAAATTTAGGATTTTAAAATGTTTTTCAGTTTTCTTCGGTTGGCTTGGAACGCAAAACTCACGATTTCATTAGAATGACATGAGCAAAGAAGAACGATTAGAAGAATTAAATAAAAAGTATGTTGCGCAGAAAACAAGTTTAAATGGTTCAATTGTTACAAAAATTTCACCATTTTGCTTGTAGACTATGTAATCTAGTATTGCGTAATTGTTCTTTAAAGTGCGTTTGAAGTAATTTTACTAACAATTTACCATCTTATGAGTTCAGAAATATTTAATAAAACCTTGTAACATATGGAATAAAAAAACTTAAATGAAAATTTTAAGTGTAGTCTAACTGATTTTCAAATCTTAATTCTTAAATGATGCCTTTTGTCGGTAATTTTCAAAGAAGATGCAACAATCCCCGATTTGTATTGAGTTTGATTTGACTGAAAAGGATGAATTAAGATTGATCATTTAGCTAACATTTCGCAGCAAATTACACTAAACTCGCTAATTTGTGAGAATTGTCTGGGGATGGAATGAAAGAGAATATAAATTTCTCAAGCAAAATTACCGTCCCTTGTTAGAATAATTGAACGCTTATTCTAGTTCTTTAATCCAATTACATACAACATGAATAAGCGAATTTAAATTTGAACCGCACCATCGTAAGATATATTGTCGTAAATAGGATTTCGCTTTCAGGCAAAATTTTTTTTATAATTATTGAGATTAAATACAAGCGAATCCAAGTCCCCATCTGTAAATATTTTGATCTTTTTTTTTCTTTAAGCTACAAAAAATAAAGCAATATGGAGAATGCTTCCGTTAGGACTTTGCTCTTCAGGTCCTGCATCGCGACAGAATTGGTTTTCGATTCCATTAAAATTTGATGAATTTTATACAGCTGTTCTCAAGAATTTTATCGGGCTAGTCTCAAAACGCTTAAAGACCTAATATCTAAAAAAAATTTCTACAACTATTAATTAGGTCCAATGATTTCTGCTACACTAAAATTTGTTTCTCTATCTCGACTAATTTACTAGGAACTTCCTTAGAAAATTTTTTTTTTTTAAATCAATTTATTCTTAATTACTCCTTCTATTTTCTCTTGGTATGCATTTGAATTAGTAATAAACCTAGAACTCTTGACTAGCAGACGTTATTTAAACATGACTTGAGAATCAATTGTTCCTGCATCGTCGTGCTATTCTTAGCCCCTTTCTCCCTCAATTCAAGACCCTGTCTTCTTCGAAAATATAGTAATACAAACCGCTAACCAATCATAAAAACTAAACCGGGTGTTGTTCAGGACTAATTGATGATGTTTTTATCACCGCCAGCCATCAAATTAGCTCCCAGCCTAAACTGACGCAATTCCTAGCAGTGTATTTGAAAATCCCAGGCACCATGATTTTGTTCGAAATTAAATCTGTTCGACTTCAAACTGTCCAAAAATTAGCAAACCTTTCTTCTGGCATCATTCAGGGATGTAATACTCTAAGCATCATCAGCATATTCAGACATCCTACCCATCACGAACGAAATATTCCAAAAAATGCTATAGACCACTATACAGAAGACAAAAAATACAACACCAAAAGAAAGTTTATCAGTCACTCTATCTCTGCGTTACTGGATCCTCCAAAGCATGCTACGTTAATATTAAATGGCATGGACGACAATAAAAATTGAATTGGTCCGTCTGCTGACAGCAAAATTAAAAATGTGAACTCAAAGGAGTGTAATGTTGTTTTCCCTTCGGGCTCTATGTCGGGCACCATTGTAGTGTCGTAGGCCTGTGTCGAGTGCCCATTTAGGTGAGGTGGATGTCGGGGTGAGCCTGGAGAGCCTCTGCGTTAAATCGAAGCATTGGGGTCTGATCTTGAAGGTGATTCGGTTGAGAGGGTGCGGTATGCACAGAAACTTAGGTGGGAGGAACTGGTGAAGAGGTATCCAAGCTCTCCTCCACCTTGTGCATTCTGATCGTTAAGGCTCGCAGGAGGAATAATACCTGCTGCATTTCCGTGCCCTCTCTGTTTTGCTAAGGTCTAGAGTCTCCATGGTGCACCTCCGTGAGTGAATACACCGGTATGGGAGTCAGTGCGGAGAGTGCGTTTAGTGTCAATAAATTAGCACTGGCTGCAATTGGTCTCGCCACACTACTCGCCAGTGCTGGGATAGGTGGTGAGGTGGTGGTTGGAGCGCCCTTCGACCGCAGCTGGTATGGCACTTCCTTTTGTACCGCTCCCTGAGTTAATGTTGATGCGATCGGCCCCGATTCCTGTATTTGTGAGGCTGCATCCTTCCGCCTGAGGTCTAATGAGGCCAGGGAATATATGCACAGATACAGATCGGGTTAGTCTTGAGTCATGTTCTGATGCACCCCGAGTAAACTCATGGTCGCACGGGGATTGGACTAGCTGATCCGACGTGCGGATTTTTTGGCAGCAGATCGCACATTCCGGCAGCTCTATAGGCATGTCCAGCAATTGTACACTATGCCATATCATACTGGCATGGTTAATCTGTTTAATAATTGGAAAGAGAGAAAACAATTTAATAGTGACCTTAAGTGGCGAACTATCAATAACCCTATACAAAAATGTGGTCTACCTCTATAACAATCTATAAGTTTCAAAATTATACCTTCCTTCCACTCGTCAACAATTCATTTGGAATCCCAGCGATTAGTTGACTCGGTCCAAAATGGTTTCCAATAGATTTTTCTTCACTTATTTTGCACATCACAAAACTTTCTAAACTACGTTAAACCGAAACTACCAAGATGAGTGCGAAGACTGAAGTTAAGTTTTCATAGGCGAAAGAAAGCGTGAGGCATTGAAGCATTCCGGGCTTCAACATTCCCAAAGATTCCACTGAACCGCGAACTGACTCCCTTGTCTATCTTGCATTTAAAATAAAAGAGACATAAAGGCAATGTTATAGTCAATACTTGTGCGAGTCCTACCAGGTAGGTAATCCCATCATGCTGGCGATTCCCAACAAAAATATTACCTATCCTTGCAAGTATTTATTTCGGGAGAAAACTTCGGAGTGGAAATCTGTCGGTAAAAACGAAAACAAAGGAGAGCAGAAGTAGAAGGATTCAAGTGAAGTGACTCATATTATGTTTCACACAACTCTACTGGTCCTCAGGACTTCAGTACCAAAGCACCAAACCATGGGCCGTGTAGGGCGCAAAAGTCTGAAACTGACAGAAATCCCCACTTGATTAGGCGCTACGTTAGGCGCCATTGTAATAAATTGGCGCCTTAAAAAATCCAGCAAGATATAAAAGAAAACCGAACTTAGCTAATTAGCTTCGCATGGTGACCGCGCACGCGTGCTGGTCGGCTAGTTGTTTGCGGGATTATAATGGGTGGACACTATGTCGCGCCACGAGGCTGCACTACAAAACATTTATCACGTGTAATCTACAAGGCATTCCGATCGATATTTATTATCTTCAGAAATTTTCTATTGTGTGCCAATCAAGCTACTCTCGTTATATAAAAATTCCATCTCACGAAGGTAAGCGGACACGGAGGTTTAAGAAGAATGCAAGCCTCAAATAAAAATAAAAAAAACTTTTTCCTTCTCCGCAGAAGGTCGTTGCATTACAATAGGAATGTCAAACCTAAATATGTTAAAGTGGCTAAAGTGAACAACTCATCCCTGCCTAAATGAAGGAAACTTGATGAGGAAAGTTGCCTATAGCATAGTAAAACAACAAAATAAGTAGCTTCGACAGGGTGACCATTTTTTCTTATCAGGAACAGCCATTACCAACCACCACGGAGCTGTTCGGCTGATTAGGCATACTACAAATTTGTACTTTTCATATAAAAAGAAAGATATTGGCAAAATATGCATGTTCATATCCTGCCTTAGAATTTCCATCATTCATTATTTTTTCAAGTGATTCAACTGCCCTCCAAGAAAAAAAAATTACAAATTGTCACACTTATCGCTGAAAAGCCTTCAGGATTCACAAAGGTGAATGTATTCCTAAATTTGATGCTGATAATCCTTAAGAAATATTTTTCGAATGAAAATTATCTTGATTTACAAAAACTTATTCAATCCTCCATTGAAGAACCTCGTTCAACCGACATAATTGCGAACAATCAACGAAATATTTCAAACAGCCTTTTTGTGTGGTAGGGAGGTAAATGCCCATTTACGTACAGAGTGTGGGACTCCCTTGTTCGCAAAAAGGCGACTGAACTTCCCACTAAACACCTCTCCTGTCAACCTGAGAACCAAGCCTGGAACCGTTTGACACACTACTTCGGCCTAGGTCTCGTTTCGTTACGCCATGAGGCGCCTTCTGGGGCTGGGGGATCCCACTCTTCGCGGGAGGGGAGAGGGGAAGAGGAAGTGCCAGACAAGCGATCCCCCAGCGCCAACACACCCGGCTGCTTTTAGGACTGCCCGAACATAATGTGCCACCTGGTTCCATTTGTCAACCGATTCGAGCATCACCGAAACTGTATTATCCGGGCCGAGCTCTCCCATCTCCCTGTAGAGGGCCCTTCACAGCATTGTCTTCCTCTCCTGGGCAATACCGACAATCGGGGGACTGATTTACCAATCTTGTAGAGGTAAGATTGAAAACACCCATGTTCGCTAAAAAGCTGGGTCAGATAGAAGTCAGTCTCACCATGCCTTCGATTTAGCCACAGTCTCACATCCGAGATGAGGCGCGCAGTTCACCTTCCCTTCGCGCAATTCACCCAAAACTGCTGCCAATCGTTGAGCGAGCGCTGGCTCTCCTCGCGTACAACCATCTCCCTCGCGTCCTCGTTTTGGCGCAGGTAAATAGCGCGGCGCTCTCTAGCAACGAGGGCGACAGGTATCACGCCTGCAATAACTCTCACCGCCGGATCAGAGATTGTCGGATACGAAGATGCAATTCTCAGTGCTCCTCTTCTCTGTACCTGTGCCAAACGTTTTCGGTATGCCTCCTTACTGAGATAGTTGCCCCATATCTCTGCTCCGTACAGTAGCACTGACCTTACAGCACTCATCAAGAGGCGTCTTCTTGACGGGCTGGGTCCCCTACGTTGGCCATAAGTCGACTCAGAGCCGATATTCCCGAAGCAGCCTTCTCAGCCGCTGTCCTGATTTGCTCAGAGAAACTCATCTTCGAGTCGATCAGTAGCCCCAGGTACTTCACCGCTGGCTTCGATTCGATTTGTATGTCTCCAATACTGATCATCCTTACTCTAGGGATTCCCTTTTTTGTCAAGATGACCACTTCGGTTTTCTGCTGTGCTAAACTCAGCCCGCGAGCAGTCATCCAGTCCCTCACTCGGCGCAGTAGCATGCCTAGTCTAAGTTGCGCCTGTTCAACGGGGCGTCCAGCGACCAGAGCCGCAACATCATCCGCATAGCCGACCAAGCGCGACTCATCAGGCATCTCAAGTCTCAGTAGCCCGTCGTAAGACACGTTCCACAGGTCCGGATCAAGGATAGATCCCTGGGCAACACTCGAAGTAATTTCCATCCTTCGTTGGCCCTGTGTCGTGTCGTAGAGCAGGCTTCGGTCCTTTAGGTAGTTCCTCAAAAGCCGCATTAGATATTCTGGAACTTGAAAAGAGTTTTCCAGCGTATCCAGAATATCCACGCGTCTAGCGGAGTTGAAGGCGTTACTGACGTCGAGTGTCACCAACAGGACGATCCGTCGCTTGGTGCGACTATGTGCCTCTGCCTTTAGGACCGCGTTCACCACCTCTGCAATCGCATCAATGGTAGAACGTCCTGCTCTATAGCCGTACTGCCGGGCACGAATCGCGTTAGTGAGTCTTCCCTTGATGAGTTTCTCTAGCACTTTCCCAGCCGTGTCTAGCATGCATAACGGGCGGTATGTAGACGGCGATTCGGGATTTCCCTTCCCCTTGCTGATCAGCACGAGGCTCGCTACCTTCCATCGTACCGGGAAAACCCCGTCCCGTAGGCAGGCGTTGAATGTGCTGAGCAGCAAGTCAGGACAATGGTGATAGACGAGCCGCACCTCAGCCGGAACACCATCTGGACCTGGAGCCTTCCTCGCTTTCAATGAGAGGACTGCCTCCTCCAGTTCCGGCTGTGTGAAGAGTGGACACTCGACTGCTGTTCCACCATGGACAGCGTCAACACGGACGGGATGGGCGGAGAAGAGTCCCCGCACTATCGCGTCCATCTTTTCCGCGTCATGTATACAAGGTTTCCGTAGGGCACCAAGCTTCCGCATAACTAGCTTGTAGCCAAGGCCCCACGGATCCTTGTTCACATTGTCCGCTAGGTCTTGCCAGCAGCGAGCCTTGCTGTTGTTGATCAATTTGCGAAGGCATTTCCTGGCCGACTTATATGCGTCACGGTTCCGCGCCCGTTGAGCCTCACGTCGAAGCTTGTGACACTTCATTCGCTTTTCAGCGATTTCAGTTGACCACCAGTACACTTGGGTCTTGCTGTGCCGGGGTTGTCGACGGGGCATAGAAGCGCAGCAAGCAGTCGCAATGATGCTCATAGTACAGTTCATCACGTCTTGAGCTGCCAGTTCTTCCGTCCCCCCCCGAAGCTCCCTGCAGCGGCTCACCAGCTGTGAGCACCTCGACGAACCTCTCAACGTCCATCCTTCCAATATTCCATCCAGTTGTAGAAAGCCGAGAGCACGGACGTCGCGAGACAACATCACTGATCTCAAGTAGAATGCACTGATGATCACTGGCTGAGTAGTCCTCTAATACTTTCCAATTGTGTATCCTCTGTACTAAGGACTCCGAGGCGAATGTCACATCAGGTATGGTTCCCTCACAGCCAATGCGTCGGAAAGTCGGCGTATTGCCGGAGTTTAGTACGACGAGCGCCGTCCTGGCCGCCATTTCCAGGATTCGTTTTTCCCGCAGATCCGCTTGGGGCATGCCCCATTCGATTGCTTTCGCGTTGAAGTCGCCCCCAACGAGCACTCTGCCCTCTGCGTTCGAGCCAGCGCCCTCCAGAGCACTAAGCTTGGCTTGGAAAGATGATATCGATTCGTTAAGCGTTAGGAACACACTAAAGAAGGTGGTCCCTGAGCACCGAACCCACACGAAACCATCCCCCCTTCCACAACTCTCGGCGTGAAAGTCACTGTTCCGAACCCAGATGGCGGCAGTACCAGTTTCGTCAGAATACCATAATGCCGAACTTTTATCATGGTGTTGCTCACTCAGCAGCAAGAAGTTGGCTTTCATGTCCCTCGCAAACTGCTCAAGCAGATTTTGGGAGGTTGAACTGCGGTGTAGGTTTAGCTTCAGGATGCGGGTCATTTTAGTTCTGGTTTTGCCTTGGCTAGGGCTTCCTGGAACATCCGGCATTTTCCTGATCCCAAGACGTGTCCAAAATCAGGTTTTGGATCAGCATCCTTGCAAAGAATACAGTGTGCCTCCTTCGTACACTCTTTTCTTTTATGTCCGGTTTCACCGCATTTGTAACATAGAGAGCTCCTATCGGGTCCTTTGCATACTTGTGTGATGTGACCATAACCAAAGCATTTGAAACATTGAAGAGGCGTTGCTCTGTGCCATATCCTACAGACAACCCACCCTATTCGTACTTTGTCCTTGTTCAGGAATTGTTCGGTGTCCTTTTCGGTCAAGTCAACTATAGCCATGCGTTGTCCCCTGTTGTTTTCTGGTGTCAGTCTCGTTTTGATCCTTCCCACGCTAGGGAACTCCCTTTTGATCGCCTCTTCCACCTCGGCCAGATCCGTGACGCAGTCAATGTCTCTTATTTCCATCGTGACCATCGGTTCGAGCGCGGCTATAGTTGCGCTTTTGCC